>JAUMIR010000002.1:68589165-69882915 GCA_030847615.1 Gambelia wislizenii
AGTACTTTCTTACAACACTAGTTCCTTTATGACCCCTTGTAAGTCCTCTCCCCTTTCTTTGTGACTTCACAACCATTTGTTTCTTCAGAGCCTCTTTTGTTTTACTTCCTTAGCCAGCTTCCTTTGTATTGACTTGTCCCCTCCCAACCATTCACACTGCTTTTTCTTTGGTTTCTCACCTACAACATTATTTCTGTCCCTAAGGATATTTTCTTCCAGTCAACTTACTCATTCTTCACAGAGGTTAGACAGAAAGCACACCTTGCCTGACTCACTGGAATATTTGGAAACATTCTTTTGCTGCCACCTCAATTGCAGTAAACTGGTTCCACAGTGTGGAATACAAGACAGATTCTCTATCCCTTCAAATATCATACAGTCAAGAGGAGGAAGAAGAAGACTAAAAGATTAACAACAAGGAAAAAAAGTGAAATAGCCATATTCAGAAATGGACTCTAGCCGAACCCTCCTAAATAATTAAAAATGGATGAACATAACAGCAATTTCTCTCAGTAGCAAAGGATATGCTGGTATTCTCCTATAATGTCTGGCCATTGGCCATGCTCTCTGGACTGAATTGTATTTGAAGACCAAACTATTTAGAGGGAAATAAGATTGCTTACACTTGAAGTAAGCAGAGTGAAGAACACTAAGCAAGAGCAATTAGCAGCTATGGACGCAAGTGTTTGGTTTCATTAAACCTATCCTTGAATAAGGATACAACCCGTTACAGCTCAGCAGTATGGGCTTCTCCTGGGATAATACAACGTGCTATGCTTTTCCCTCTCATGCAAAAATATGCTCCCCACCCCCAAGCTTTCTCTAGACTTGGATCCCTCCAGGTGGCTTTCCTGCCTTAATATTCCAAACAGCTTGAATAGCTGGGGACAATTAATATTTCCTAAAAGCTACCAACTGTGCAGCACACTAATGTGTATTACACAAGGAATTTCATAGTAGTTAAGTAAAATCTGTCAGCATTACATGCTTCAGACATTTCTGATTCACCTGCCTGCTGGAGGAAATGAAGGCCAACAAGCGTAGTGTATGCAGAACAATCCAAATTTTCCATTCTATGAGCAACACTGACCCGAGCATTTTGTTAAACATTTCTCTGCATAGTTTTCTATTCGGAATAGGCAGGAAAGCAACCTTCTGGGTGCACTTATACCTCTTCAAAACAAGGTACAACTGCATTTGCAATCCTTTCATGGATAGGCAATTTGTTTAAGGGACTTAACCTGAAATTTCCCTTAAGAAGGTTGATGCATTAAATGTAGGTTCTGAAAATGTGGAAATTGGCTGTAACTTTCTGAGTCACAGTGTGTGATTCTGTAGGCCACAACTATTTCCCAGCTTTTCAGAGCCTATATTTAATGCCCTAACCTCTTTAAATACCAACAAATTACTTTTTGTTGTTGATCCCCAAATGTAAAATTGAAGAAAATTTGGAATTAAAATTTAAACAAAGTTAAGGTGAATAGGGTGATTCCCTGTAACTGTGGTTCTTCAAGTAGTTATATGTGAACTTGTTGGGAATATTGAACATTTAGCAATGTTCCCTCTGTGCTTTACTGGAAGAACCTTACAAGACAGGTAACCATAAAACGGATGGCTTTTAAACCTCCTTAGAAAGCACAGTAAATCAGCAGAGTTTCACTGTTTAAAATACACATGCAGCAGATGTGTATTGATTCCAGCATGCAAGCTTAAGATAACCATCACCAGTATTTCCCCAAGTTATATTTCTAGCATAAAAGGCCCCATAAAGACTTAAAAGTAGTTTAGAAGTATAAAAACATCTTTACTCACAGTCTCTGAGTGTTTCTCATAGAATATCAGCAGCACAACAATAGGTGAAGGCTAAACTATTAAAAATCACTAAAAAACTACATGATTACAAACAAAATATGCAGGACCCCTGCAAGATAGGTCCTCACTCTAGAAAGGTATCATGGCACTGGCAAAACACATTGTAGCTTTCCAGACAAAGAGAAGGACTTGAACACACCTCTTCCTCTGGAAAGCCCTATTACATTTCAGCAGGAAGTTACATCAAGCATTCTGTTTGCTTCTATCAGTTAACCCTTTAGCAGTCAAAACATCTCAACTTATTGGAGTGCAAGCTACATATCCCAAAAGAACTCACACTGCATAACATTTTTGTGCCCTATCCTGTTCCTTCCCTCCTATGTTCAGACACACTTAAGTTAGTTCCACATTCACCTCATAAAGGGTGTTGGCAGGTTAGAAAAGAGAAAGGTGGGTGTGAGTTCATAGATAACATGTACTTTTTCTTCATGGTCTCTGTAATTCATGCAAATCGGTAACTGGTGAGCTTGCTTACCAGAGGTGGGAAACATCATGCCAAAAGAGGGGGGAAATATTTTTCTCCCAAACATCCCATCTGCTTTGGCTATAACATTCAGACTATAATGATCAATAAAGATGGATGGGATCCTGCTGCAGTCTTGCAGAGAGGCCAGGTAATGACATACATCTCAGGTGAGCTAACAAAGTAACCATTGCTCTCATGGAGTGTGTCCATAGATGTCTTTGTAAAGCCAGTTTTCCATCTTGGAGTAAAATCAGAGAAATGGCTTCAACCAACTAGGGAGGCCCTTCTTTGAACCTTCATAACAGATGGAGAGGTTGTTGGGTTTTGAAAAAGAGAAACCCTCTCAACATAGTACATCAGTACTCATATGACTTCCAACATGTGGAAAGAGGCATCTAAAGGAGTATTTGGAGGGAGGGTTGTTTTTGTTTTTAATGACAGGCCAATGTTTTGGTGAAAATGGGATTCAGAGACACTCTTTGGAAGGAAGGAAATATCTGGATCTAGTACAGCCTTATACAATATAAGGGAGTTATGCTGAGATAATGAATGAGAAGGAGAAGGAAATGAAGAGGAAGATTATGGGCACCTCCCTTGAGTGATGCCTAAACTATGGCTGAGATCCAGTCCCTGATGCGGTATAGCACACTGGACACTCTGTACATGCTCAGAGAGATCCAGGCAGCCAAAAAATGTAGCAGAAAAACCCATTCGCCCCAGCATTAGCCATAAGATGTCCAATAAAGCATACACTCAGGTGGTGCCTAAACTACTGTACTTTACTGAAACATTTAAAATAGATACAGAAACAACAGAGAATCCTCTCTGTGGCAATAAACAGGACTTAGCAGTATCGGCCACTGCATAGTGCAACAGACAGCTTAGAACTGGTTACAGAGCTTCAAAACACATATAGTAAACATCCTGCCTCAGTGAGACATGCAGACAGTTTTCATGCAGATTAGGAGCCTTCAAGGCTATGTTCCCATAACATAGGCCAGTTGGCTGCAGCCTTGTTTTACACCAGTATGCCCTCTGTAGGCAAGCATGTTGGTTTGCTTGCTCTGTATCTCTTTACAGCATGAATTTATCAGACTGCATATCCCATCATACTCTGACATACCTCTAAATTCATGCTTAAAGTGATGGATTTCACATATCTGGTATCACACCCAATTTGTTACACAGATATTGATGTTTGGTTGGACCTAAAGCTTTTGTGAACATGTCTGCAATGTTCTCTTCTGATGGCCAATAGGTCAGTGTGACCAATTCAGCTTAGACTGCTTCCCTTACATTTTGATACCTCACAGCAACATGTTTGGTCCATGATTTGACCCCCTCAGCAGTTGCTAACTAAATGCAAGCTTGTGAGTCTTCAAAAACCTCTACAGACTCTTGTTTTGGAATACCCATATCAGTGAACACTTGATCCAAGTTAACTCTGAAATAAGATCAAAGAAAGCACTGAATTCAGCCTCAGTGGAACTTAAGGCAATTGTAGACTGTTTTTTAGTCTTCCAGTATATGGGTTTATTTTCTGTCTGGAATTTCTTGAGCAAAATCACTATCACAATTTTGAAGCTCATGACACCCTTGTGAACTAATTTGCACACCATGATGCAAGGTATCTTTTAAATACCTCAGTATTCTTGTCAACCCTTGCCAGTAATGTTGGGTAGGTTCGGATACCCCTCTGGACAGCACATTGACTGCGTATTGTATGTTTGGGCGTGTCCAATTTGCAATGTACACCAAACGTCCAATTGCTGAGTGAAACAGCTCTGGACATTCAAACAACCTTTCATCAGTTATATTTACAAAATCTGTAACCATTGGTGTTGATACACTTTTATATTCACTCATATTGCAATCTGACAACAGTTTCTCAATTTTCTGGGTTTGGTTAAATACAAAACCACCATTTTCCAGCCTTTTGAAATTTACCCCCAGATATAGTTGTATCTCTCCCAGATCTTTTATCTGGAATTTAGTACCCAGTTTTTGATTGAATTTGTTCACCTGATTCTCAGTTTTTGTGATCAGGCACAGATCATCAACAAAAGCTATCAGGATTTCATAACTTTGGTTGTTAGCCCTTGTGTACAAACATGGGTCAGCAATGCTGTTCTCAAAACCAATACTCTTCAGCATATCATTTAAGCACATGTACCAGGCTCGCCCACTCTGCTTTAATCCATACAGAGCCTTTTTTAGCTTGTATACATGATCAGGATCCCCACTATGATACTCAGATGCCTGGTTCATGTAAATGGTCTCCTCAAGACTTGTATTTAGATAAGCAGTACCAATATCAAAATGGTTCACCCTAAAATTGTGCAGACTTGCAACAGACAAGGCAATTTTTGTACTTTGTGATCTGGCTGTTGGCGCAAAAACTTCGTCATAATTGCAGTGCTTCACCTGTGAAAACCCTTGAGCTACCAACCTTATTTTATATTTGACTTTACCATTTTGCAGTTGTTTATTTTTAAACACCCACCTACAACCAATGGTTTCTTGCCCCTCTGGCAACATTACCACATCATAGACATTATGCTGATGGATAGAAAACATTTCCTGATCCATTGCATTGTCCTGGTATAAAAGTTCCTTTGTGTGCAACATTTGTTTCAGGAATATGCATTTTTAACCATAAAAGTATGCTTTTAAGGAAAATGTATTGCTGGGATCATACTGCTGTTCCTATTCTTTTGAACAAGTTTTGGGATGTATAACTGGTTTATGCTCCCTAAACAAACAGCTGCTTCCTTATTGTTAAGACAAACCTCTTTTGACAAGCTTCTAGATGATATTACAGGATATAACTCCTTTTGCTGTTAAGCATTTACTTCTAGTTTTAAAGCCAGTTTCTCCGTACTCCAGTTTTAGGCCAAAGCAAAATCTTCATTTAATAGCTTTCTGCATATTTCAGCTGAAATTTTGTAAAAGGTTGTGAACCTTTAAATTGATATACAGTTGTTCCTCCATATCCACGGATTTAAGTATTCACGGCTTGAAAATATTCTTTAATAAAAAATAATAATCCAAATAGCAAACCTTGATTTTGCCATTTTATATTTGCTATGCCATTGCATATAATGGGATTTGAGTATTCACGGATTTTGGTATCCACGGGGGGGTGGGTCCTGGAACCAAACCTAAGCAAATATGAAGGGACAACTGTAGTTTCCCCCCCTCTAAATGGAAGGTAACATTAGAGTAGGTAGGGATGCCTTTTAGTCCCTCAAAGGACCACTTGCCAGCCAGTTCTGCTGGCTAATTTTTCAGAAAAAGCTGTCTATAAAAAACACCATCATCACAGTAGTAAAATAATAACCATTCAAAGTCTATTAAGTCATGTAGCCTGGGAGTGCAAGCAGTCATTCTGTGGCTCACCCCTTTACAAAGGCAGGCTTAGGTTGGATTCATACAGCTGTTTATCAAGGGGACCTGGTTCAAAGGGCTACTACTGTATATGACCTTTCCTTCAATGGCTCTCCTTCCCTAAGTAATGAGAAAGATAAGGCTAGAAAGAACCACAGTCATTCTCATCAACCAAGTGGCCAAGAAGGGCCTAGTTTTCCATAGACGTGATGCCTCTCCCAACTGGTCCCACTCAGGAACAGGTGTGTCACCCAACCTAAAATGGATATAGCTCTATGCCTGGAAATTGACAGGGACATTGAATTGCATTGCCTGAGTGTGGTGGAGTCTCCTTCTTTGGACGGTTTTAAACAGAAGCTGGATAGCCATCTGTTGGGAGTGCTTTGATTGGGTATTCCTGAATGGCAGGGGGTTGGACTAGATGGCCCTTGTGGTCTCTTCCAACTCTATGATTTTATGATTCTAAGAGACATGGAGGTACTCTGATATGGTGGTGATGCCATTCTGGCATTCAGACAAGCTTTGACCAATAGACTCTATGGGTATACCTTCAGAGTCTTACAGATGGTGCAAATGTAAACACATTGCCTTCCTCAAAGCCTCTGTCTCTTCCTTGCTGCAGTTTCTTCAAGAGGGCACTGACCGAAACTTTGACTCCAACATGGTCAAAAGACATCACCTCTCTTCTCCCTTACTCTTAGGGCACCAAGATGTATGCAGTTTCTCAAAGGACTCTCCCTCCTAGTGTTATGGGTTAAGCACTGATTTTGTATTTTGCAACGTGTAAGCCCCTGAAGCCTGAATAGCAATGTAATAAGAGTATCCGTAAAGTATAAAACAGGAATGTCTGTGTAATGCCAAGGGCATAGACACTGACCAATTTCAGGCAGGAAACCAACCTAACTGTAAACAAACTAATAAAGGGAGAAATGGCTTGAAAGAGACTGTAAACATGTGATTGACTTGTAATAAACTAGGGTTACTAGGATCAAATGGCTAATATAATCAGAAGGCAGCCAAGAACCACTGGTCTCCAAGTGATATGTCAGAGTAAAGACCAGTGAGATGTCTCATCTGATTGGATGAAAACAAATTGTTTACATAAGTAGAGGCTAGTTAGGATGTGTCTCTGACTGGATGGATAGAGGCTGGGAATACTATAAAACCACTCTGGAAAGTCAGAAACCAGACTGACCAAGTATCAGCCTTCAACCTACCAATAAAACTGTGTATGACAGTTTCACTATTCCTAGCTGATAAAGATGCAAACAATGCTAAGATAATAGGCTACAATAAGGATATATCTTTTATCATTGCCCATTATGCTTGTAATGGATGCTGCAACAGGTTTCAGTGCCCACAAAAGATTATCTTCCTTAGATGTCTGTGTGTTTCCTTCACAGTTGGTATATGGGTCCTCTCCATTGACACCCCCTTGTCGTGGGAGAGAGGCTTGCGTACCCTAATGATGTTTTGAGCTATGCTGGCGGTGGCATAATAGCCACTGGTAGGGTCTCCCATGCCAGACAGGTCAAAACCGAAGGGTCTGACAAAGAGCGTCAAAGGGCAGGATGGGCTCTCTAGCCTTGTGGCAACCGTCCTAGGAGAAGGAAAACTCCAATCCCAAACCCGGGCAGATGGTGCTCGTCCAACCCTGTAAGGTCAACCATCTAAGAGAAGGAAACTCTAATCAAACCTACGGCCCGAGGACCTCACTGCCACGTCCATGCTTGCAAGGCCACGGCAGATGAATCTCTGGTTTAAAGGGTGAGGCCAGTTCTGTGCACGCTGCGCTCCACCAGAAAAATCCATTGCACAGGCTCGAAGGACAAATCCAGTACCAAAAAAGCCCTGTAGCGACTGGCGAGGGACGAAACCGGCAGGTGTAAAGATGCACTGGAAGCCGCAGCCCCAACCCTGCATGCAGGCGGTTCAGGACATTGGTCGCTCGAGGCTGACCCGGGAGATGACAGTCTTGTTCGGCAGCATCCTGAATGACCAAGCAGCCTTTTTTAAGGAGAGCACTGCTTGCTCCATATGAAGAGGGGCCTAGAAAAGGTGGCCTAACGAAAGCTCATCCAAAACTACCTGGTTGGCTAGCCATGGCCAACGGGCATCTTCTGATGCGGTCAAACCAAGGCAAAGAAACAAAGGCACACACCGGCCTCCAAAGGTGTAAATAAACTGACACTTGCATGCTGGAACATCAGAACCATGCAAGACACTGAAAATAGTGGACGGCCTGAGCGTCTTTCTGCCCTAATAGCCCTTGAACTATCACGGCTTAATATTGATATCGCTGCTATTAGTGAAGTTCGCTTCCATGAGGAAGGCAGCCTTAAAGAACATGGCGCCGGCTACACACTTTACTGGTCTGGCAAACCCAAAACCGAAAAACATCTGTCAGGAGTAGGCTTTATGATTAAAAACTCCATTGCCTCCAAACTCGAAACCTTGCCAACAGGACACTCTGATCGCATTATTTCCTTACGCCTCCCACATGTTGTTCTCTTTAGTATATATGCCCCAACTATGCAAGCCGACCCTGTAGAGAAAGACAAATTCTACACAGACCTACGCCAACTCATACAAAAAGTCCCTGTAGAAGATAAAATTATTATCCTTGGTGACTTCAATGCCAGAGTAGGAAAGAACTCCAAAGCCTGGAAAGGTGTCTTAGGCAAGCATGGTGTTGGAAATTGCAATGATAACGGACGCCTCCTGCTAGAGTTCTGTGCAGAACAACAGCTGACTATTACAAACACAATCTTTCAGCAGAAAGATAGCTTGAAGACAACCTGGATGCATCCCCGATCCAAACATTGGCACCTCATTGACTATGTTCTAGTCCGTCAGAGACATTCGTGATGTCCGTCATACACGAGTGATGCCCAGTGCAGAATGCCAAACAGATCATCGCCTCGTCAGATGTAAACTAAATCTTCATCTTAAGTTCAAACCTAAGAGGGGTGGCATCTTAAAGAGGAGACTCCAAGTCAACAATCTTCAACAAGCTACCATGAGAGACAACTTCCAGGCAAACCTACAAACGAAACTTGAAGACCATCCTACAGATCCTTCTCCTACAGTGCTTTGGCAACATATCAAAAACAGTATCCTCCAGTCTGCAGAAGAATCCCTCGGGTTCTCCCACAAGAAAAATCAAGACTGGTTTGATGAAAACAACCAAGAGATCCAGGAGCTGTTGGCAAGGAAGAGAGCTGCTCACCAGGCATACCTCGCCCAGCCAACCTGTCATGTAAGAAAAGCAGCTTTCCGCCTCACATGTAGCAAACTACAAAAACTCCGAGACATGTAGAACAAGTGGTGGATCAATTTAGCAGAAAAGACACAATTGCTGTACAGATCTGGGTGATCATAGAGGATTTTATGAAGCTCTTAAAGCAGTGTTTGGACCTACTTATCAGGTCCAAAGCTCCTTATACAGTACAGATGGTCAAACATTAATTACTGATAAAGCCTCCATCCTGAATCGTTGGGCTGAACATTTTCAAAGTCTCTTTAGCGCCAACCGAGTAGTCCAAGGCTCAGCTATCCAACATATGGTATAAAAACCAATGAAAAATGAATTGGACATAGCTCCCACTTTGGAAGAGACCCTTAAGGCCATACAGCAGATGAAAAACAGCAAGGCAGCTGGGGTTGATGGAATCCCACCTGAAGTTTGGAAACACGGAAGTCATGCACTCCATGAAAAATTCCACGAATTCCTTGTGAATTGCTGGGAAAAAGGGGAACTGCCATCAGACCTCCGAGATGCAGTCATCATCACCCTGTACAAGAAAAAAGGAGCAAAATCCGACTGCTCAAACTATCGAGGCATAACACTGCTCTCTATTGCTGGAAAAATCCTTGCAAGGATACTCATGAACAGATTAGTTCCTGCTATTGCAAAAGAACTTCTCCCTGAAAGCCAATGTGGCTTCAGAGCCAATAGGAGTACTACAGACATGGTATTTGCCCTTAGGCAACTGCAAGAAAAATGTAGGGAGCAGAACAAGGGTCTCTATGTAACATTTGTCGACTTCACCAAAGCCTTTGACACTGTAAGTAGAAAAGGTCTGTGGCAGATCCTGGAAAAACTAGGATGTCCCCCCAAATTCCTTAAAATGATTATCTTGCTACACGAGGGCCAGCGTGGTCAAGTCAGATATGGCGATGCTCTTTCAGAGCCCTTTCTAATAACTAATGGAGTGAAGCAAGGTTGTGTTCTTGCACCAACTTTATTTACAATCTTCTTTAGCACGATGCTCCAAAGGGCTATGGCAGAGCTTGAAGAAGACGACGGCATCTATATATGCTACCGTACTGATGGTAGCTTGTTTAACTTAAGCCGTCTGAGGGCTCACACTAAGACTCTAAACTATCTAGTCCGTGAGCTGCTCTTTGCCGATGATGCTGCCCTTGTTGCCCACACAGAAGCAGCTCTGCAGCGCCTAACGTCCTGCTTTGCAACAGCTGCAGAGCTGTTTGGGCTAGAAGTCAACCTGAAGAAAACGGAAGTTCTTTACCAGCCTGCACCACAGGACGAACACCACAATCCCCACATTACCGTCGGCAAATCTGTGCTCAAGTACGTTCAGCAGTTCACCTACCTGGGAAGCATCATCTCATCAGATGCCAAGATTGACAAAGAGATCGATCACAGATTAGCAAAGGCATATAGTGCATTTGGAAGACTTCACAAAAGAGTCTGGAGCAATAAACACCTGAGGCAAAGCACAAAAATCAGTGTGTATAGAGCCATCGTACTGTCTATCCTCCTTTATGGATCTGAAACATGGGTCACCTATCGCCACCACCTATGACTCCTCGAGCGCTTTCATCAGCGCTGTCTACGCACAATCCTAAATATACACTGGACTGACTATGTGACGAATGTTGCTGTCCTTGAGCAAGCAGGAATCACCAGCATTGAGGCCATGATATTGAGAACACAGCTGCGCTGGGCAGGGCACGTTTCTAGGATGGAGGACCATCGCCTCCCAAAAATACTACTCTACGGTGAACTCGCCACGGGTCAGCGTAAGAGGGGCGCTCCAAAAAAAGTGATACCCTGAAACAACATCTCAGGCTTGGCCAAATTGATCACCAACAGTGGTCCGCCCTGGCCTCACATTGGGGGCATGGAGATGCACTATCCACAATGCTGCAGCCTTATTTGAGAACTCACGACGAACAAGTCTTGAAGAGAAACAACGCAGAAAGAATCACAACCCAAAAACATCACCCAAGGAGACCTTCTGCTGTGCTTTTTGCAACCGGACTTGTTTATCTCGGATTGGCCTTTTTAGTCATCAGCGCGCTTGCAGAAAGCGCGGGATGAGTCCTTCCTGAATCTTCGTTTGCGAAGAAAAGCCAGAGAGAGAGGGTATATGGGTTAGGATACCCACATAGGATGTAAGATGTGTGATGCCTTTTCTGTAATACAATGCAATGAATGTTATGTGCCTAGATACGGCAAAGTCTATTTTCCTCCCTGGGGAGAGTATATAGTTGTATATCTATGACTGCATATATAAAATAAAATAAACGATTAACAGAGAGCTTGCTCAGTCTCCCGTACTATAAATCCAGAGATCCCAGTACTTAAAGAGTGTTTAAGTGGAGTTCAGATGTTAACTCTACCTGTTTGGACAACACTATTGATCATGAACTGGGAACCCAAGTGATCAGAGAGTGACAAGAGGGACCTCTGAACAGATACAGATTTACCTGATGAATGGCAAAGAACTCTCAACCCCTTAGGGGTGGGGAATCACATTTCAAGTGGAACCTCAGACGGGACATGGAGCAGCCAATACCATGCCTATTTCACTAGCCACACCCACAGGCCACTACTTCCCTTTGTGGGACTTGCATACAGTTCTGAAGATATTAACAACCCCCGCCCTTACAACTCCTATGCAATATATCCTTGAAGCACCATTTTTTGGGGAAAGTCTTCTTTCTAATTACCACAATGTGCAGAGTTCTGGAACTTGGTGCACTATCAGCACACAAAGAGCTCTGCAGCGTGGGGGCAGATCCCACCATGCTTTGACTGGATCCCACCTTTATTCCCAAAGTAAAATCCACCTTCCACAAGAGTTGGCCCTCTCCTCCATCTAATTAGACCACTGGAGATCTGGCACATCCTGTCCATAGAGTCGTCCACATTTATCCTCAAGAGGACAAGCAGCTTCCACTCATCTGACTTTTTTCTTCCTTCCAGCCACATTCTGAGGGCAAGAATATATCAGTGACTACACTGAAATAGATCAATGCTTGTGTCATGGGCTGCTATAAGTCTGTGGGAATTCCTCTATCAGGGAAGGTAATTTCCTATTTCACTAGCAGTGCAGCAACTCTGGCAGCTCTAGCCACTAAAACCCCTTGGTAGAGATCTGCAGATCACCCACTTGGAAGTGCCATTCCACATTCATAAGGCACTATAAGCTGGACACCTTCACTTCAGCCAAGGTCTCCTTTGGCTGGCAGGTGTTACAAATAGTTGTGGGACAACAGATTTCCTGGGATGGAAACACCACCCACTCTTACGTAGGGAGCAGTGGTATTTCCCATCCAAAGACGTTCCTCCCTTCATTGCTGGGAAAAGCAACATTGGTTCTTACCTGTAATACATTCATTTCCAGCAGTAAAGGGATGAACATCCAACCCACCCAAGGGATGTGCTGGCATGGGAAAAGAGCCTACATGTAAACAGGAGTGGGGACTTTTCCTCCCCCCCAGCCACATTACCTATGCTATGATTCCAGTTCTTCAAAAAGAGGGAGACATTCTTTTCAGAGCATTCTTAAGCTTAATATTGATTGACTTTTTCTGGGGATTGCTCCCTCAGGGGACACTACAAAATGGTCTGCCTTATTTCTGCCTATCAGGGCATGTGGAAGGAGCAACCCATCCCAAGGGTTAGTCCCTTCACTGCTGGAACCAACTTCTAGCATTGGAATGGCAGAACAGCATTTTAAAGAACAAAATTGTCGCTTTATCATGTTGCCACCTTAAGATGTTTCAAATGATTATCTAACTTAGCCCAAGTCTTTTTGATTTTAGATATTACTTCACAAATAAAAAACAAAATTAGATAGCCTATTTGATATTGTCCCATATCTCCATTTTAATAATCTTGCATTTTCAAGTAAGACATCAAACCCAAGAGTGATATACTTTATTGACAAAACCACCTACTTTATACAAATTTCTGCTCCCATCTTTTAGAGTAAGCAGAAAGCTATCCACAGATTTTCAAGCAAAAGTGAGCTATTTTACTCATGGTAATATTTTAACTCAAGACAACATTCCTAAAACATTTTTGTTTTCTGCTGAACCAGAGGATACAGCCAATGGATCAATGGATTCAAGTTACAAGAAAGGAGATTCTGACTAAATATTAAAAAGCCCTTCCACAAGGTAAAAGCTGTTCAGCAGAATAGGCTACCTTAGAATGTGAGGCTCTATTTTGTTGGAGGTTTTTAAACAGAGGTTGGATGGCCATCTATCAGGGATAACTTACAGTAGCTGTGGATTCCTACCCTGGTAGGGGGTTTGATTAGATGGCCCTTGGGATCCCTTTTAAAAAAAAGATAGGTGTTTCAATGTTCTAGGTGTATCACCTCAAATGCAGAAAATATAGCTGGCTTCCTTATCTTGAATATCAATAAGCACATCTATCTTCATGCACACAAATATGTAATATAAAATCAAACATGACCTATAAAAATACTGACTAGTGCTTTCCTCAACTCCAAAGAATAGAAAATCAGGTTTAATTAAATGTTACTATTTTATTTGTGAAAAAAACTACAAGCAGAATTCATAAATAGACATTTCTATTTAAAGCAGGAAAATGATAAAGTGGCTTCTAATAACAGTCGTGCACATGCCGGTAACAGGAATATATTAACATCTTTTATTTGCTAGACAAAGAGCAGTGTCCAATATAAATTTCCCAAAAACATTTAAGACCTGTGATTTTTTCTGACCAGTTCACAAAACCACCATTGACACTTTTAGCATGAAGATTAAAAACAAACCTAACAGGACTGTCAGCTCTAAAGACTTTACAGAGCAGAAAACTTCCAAAAGCGTTATACAAGCTGTCTTTCAGGGCAAATGAAAAATATAGCTCGTATAATACATTAACATAAAAATCCACAAGATAAAATTATGTCTTGACATACTTAAACAAGCATTCTCTATTTGTCTCCAAACAAAGCTAAAGAAATAATGTAACCATCTTTACACAGTAAATTAAGGTTACAAGTCATACACAAGAACAGAACTGCTTGCGCATTAAAAACTGTTCAGCTCCATTGTCATATTCTAAATGTTGGCTCTCAAACCATTTTTTTTCAGTTACATACAAGCAAAGGTTATTATAGTGAGCAAGTAATAATTTTCAATAATTTACGTTAACGGCTGTTTAAAAAAAGTAGACTGAAAATGGTATCGATAAGGCAGATGGAAGTGTCTATCACTGAATATAGATACTGCCCAATTTTAAAATAGAAAACAGACTTTTAACAAGCAAAATTCTTTCAATTAAAACTGCCCATCTTAAACATTTTTTAACTTTTTTTTTTCCTTTGCATGACTCTTTCAAAATGAACAAGTCAAGCAAGCTGTTGTGTGTATGGGTGTGCACGTGTATGTGTCTGTGTGTGTGAAGTGTAAAAATTGAAACTTGCAAATGTAACACTGTGCTTTTTCCTTACCTGCTTTCTGTGCCACTGGCTACCAAGCATTTTTGGCCCTTCCTCTACACAAGTATTTTAAAACATGCTCTCGAACTACATTACGGCTAACTGAAATGCAGAAAAGTGAGGGGAATTCCATTTTTAAAGCATCATGCTTTTTAAAAACAGGTGTTGTCTGGTCACAATGCAACAAGCTAAAAATGCGGCCCAAGAAAGTTTGAATGCTTAGCTAACAATTTCAGCCAAATGCAGTTTCACTCACTCCACTTGTGCCAAAGATAGATTTGCATACTTTATTCTAACAAGCTAATATGTCACAGAGGCACACTTTTTTAAAAAAAGGAAAGGAAAGAAAAGAAAAAGAAAACCCAAAGAGGATTTCAATGAATTGGTAAGCCAATGAGTAGCTCATTAGTGTTAAAGCTTTTATCATCTAACCTAAGGGGCATTTCACCGGGAAGAACCCGCCAACCAACCACTGCTGTGCACCATTTGAATGGCAGCCCACAAAAAGCCATACTAAAATGCATGAAGCAGCAATGCTAGGTGGGTGGTGCTCACCATATTAAGTAGTTTTCTCAACACTCACACTGCTTTTTTCTCTTTACCAAGGCCTTATCCTAGTAAGCCATTGAAGGAAATACACCGTTTGTATACACAGGTGCACTCCCATTACACATGCCCAGAATTCAGGTCTCTGCTGGGCAGGGGCCAAATGTACACAGGCCTAATTCATTCTTGTTCATTCATTTAAAAAAAAGATGTGCAAATTACACATATCTGGGATTCAAAACATCTCCTTAAAAATTATTATTTTTCTCCAAAAATAAATTATGGCTGACCAATTTACCCTCCCTGAGATCCTTTAAAGCAACAGTAAAACTCAGAAAAGGAATGTCTTTACAATACCATACCAATGTTAAAAATGTAGATTGATGTTGACTACTAAAAACTACAGATAATAATGTATTTCAGAGCTTACAAGAATCATCTGGTTTTCCTTTGGTTCTTTTTTCTTTTTCAATAAATACTTTAAGAATAAGATTTCAAGAAAGAATAATTAGATATATGAACAATTTAATAAGGAACCCACCATGTTCAGAATTGAACTGCAGCTGCAAAGGCACTGCTCTGCTACTCTACATTTTTTAGCAGAGTTGCTTTATTCAGTTAAGCATAGGTTAAAATTTAAAACTGGTATGAAAGGAGCTTATCTTTGCTCCTTTAAACTGGTAAGATGCATCAATTTCATTGCCTCCATACAACAGAAATAATTACTATTTTTCAAACAAGAAATTAGTACAGTTATAGTCTAGCACCAAGTTCTGGCAAGTGGCCCTCGAAGAACGAACACCCACATGGTATCCATTTTGATATTATAAAAAGGTTACTGAAATTACAGCGAAGCACTCTGGGTCGCCTAAAAAAGCACACACAATGAGTTTGAAGGGTTGCTGTTGTTGTTATGTTAAACAATGTTTCATATCTTCATTCTAGTGTTCTAAGCAGGATAAGACACAAGTTAGGTAAAACTGAAACACAATTTGAAAGTGAAAGGAAGCTTATTGTCAGAATAGCTTTCTAGCAAGAATCAAAATGACTGGCCATCCTGTTGCTCCCTTGCCAGTATGAAATTTCTTTACAACCTTAGCTCCCATAGCAAATTATTTTATCTAGACATGTCTAAAACTGACAATCCCAAACACATCATCATGGACAACAGACTCTTTAAGAAAGGATCACCCTCAGAATACACAATGAATTCAATTAAAAAAACAAAACAGCAGAGTCAGACATGGAAGATTTTGCATTGAGAACAAGCCATGAAACATCAGATCACATAGTAGCCTGATTAGAATATGGTGGGGGGTCGGGGGAGAAATGCTTGGTATTAAGGCTTTTGGCTACCTTCAATCATACAAGCTGACAAACTTCCCCCCCACACAAACAAATATTCAGGTATTCCTCCCACCCAAACCAATATAAATATGGACATTGGCTAGAGTAAAAGCCATGAGATACAAATTAGGAAGATTTGTTATGCAAAATGGGCAATGTTAATGTGCAGCTATCATGTACATTAACATTAAGCATTCTGAATCAAGTGTAGCTCATGGTTTTTAAAATCTGTATACTGCTGTTTGAAAGGGCTGGAAATTTATTGTTTTCAGATACTTTACTGGGAATGCAAGTGACCTGGAGCACCTTTTCAATTTCAAAAATAACAGAAAGTAAGAAAATAGACATCTATCTTTGTCCAGTACTCTTCAGCCAATGCACGAGAAGAAAGCAAGGTCCTGTTTTCAGTCTGAACTTCCAGGAATACTCTGTTCATCTAAGACTGATTCTGGTTCATTTTCCAAACAGTACTCACTGTCCCAGATCTTAAAATTGTTTCGCTTCACAGTGTTTCAAGCACCAGCGTTTCTATGTATTGGTTTCAAATAACCCTATATATAATTTTATTTTTTATATATATATATATATATATATATATTTATATATTTATATATAATTTATATCAAAACTGATAGTACACAGTATAACTGGAAGAGAACTGAATTTAAAAGAATATACTGAAAAAACAAAAATGAGAGGATGAAGTCTGTGAATACAATAAATAAAAACCCTCCTATAGCCCCCCTCCCACCTGCATCATATTCCCTCGCCAGAAATAAAACAAAATCTGTTTTAATGTTCATGGAAAAAATTGTGCACAGCAGATTTATAAAAAAGTAGAGTCAGGAGCACATCCCATTATAAATGATTGTTAGGAAAAACCATATAAACAATGGAATACATAAGTGTCAAAAAGTAATTGTCAGGGTGCGAAATTCCTTGGTGGCCAGATGCCCACAGCCAGCCCATAAAGTCCTGGTGTCATCAGTTAGGGGGACAAGGTCCAAAAAGCATGTTGAAGCACAGGAAGAGAAGGAGGAAGTGGCACCGGTAGCTTTCCCAGGACTACAGCCCTAGTGGACAGCTGGAATATTTGAATTTCATACCCTGATTTCATAAGTTTTCTACAATTCCATGTGCAATTCTCAGAAAGATTCATCGTTGACTGCAGACATGTCGCCCTTTGGCGTCGAGGATCGGGATGAGCCCTTGTCTGTGCTCTCGGAGCCCGAGCTGCTCTGGTTTTGCTGTTCTGATCCTGCACTGGAGGTCACTGTGGATGAAGATGTAGAGGAAGAGCGAGTCTTTTCTTTAAAGTCTGTGATAATTACTGTGACATTACCCACTGTGACTGCCAGCTGCTGGGCGGTACTTCTGTCCACATTTTTCAGTCTGGGCCTTAAATAATAAAGAAATGATTTATGAAGAACATTGATTACATATAACAGATAAGCATTCTGTTAAGGCTAATTTTTCTCAGCTTACTTTCAAGTATTAGTTTGAAAGAGAGAAGAGGTGCTAGCCCAATAATTAATGTATATATATTAAACAAAATTGCCCCCAACCCCCATTCCTGCAAAATTTGACCTTCTGTCCCCTTTAAAATGCTTAATCTAGAAAGGCAGCAGCACATTCGCTCCCCAGTGAGCACGCGTGGCTGGGGAATAAACTTTTTGAGCTCTGGAGAGAGAGGGAGTTATTTTCTATTCCACCCAGCCTGAAAAAAAAAAAAAAAACAAAAAAACAAAAAAAAACCCACAGTAATATGACAGAGTTACATAGGTATCAAGAAAGCCTCAGGGTACCTTCCGGAATACAAGGATTTTGTGCTTAGAATTCTTTATCTTGTCAAGTGCCCCAAAGCTGTGACTTGTGCAATACAAAACCACAAAAAAAGCCTCTGCAAGGTGTTCTGTCTTTTGAAAAAGGGATCTCTGCTGCTGAAAATACCACAGGCATCAGGACAAGTTGGCATCCCATTCCAACTGCTGGAATTTATACAGGTTAGCAACCCAGACAACCCATGTAGAAAATTGCTCAAACAGCCCCGTCTGACTATGGCCACTGAAAGCAAGCTATGAAATATGCACAATCAGTATGCAGATAATTTCTTTTGTCTCTTCAGAGAAACAGACTAATAAAGAACCACAGATCCACCTAGTGATTTGTTCCAACCTAACATGCAATCAATAAACCAACTAATAAAATGCTGGCTTACATTCACATGCAAATGCAAATGTTCATACTAATGCAATGTAATGGAAGTATTTCAAAACAGACCTGTGCTGTAACTGCTGAAAAGTCTTCTGACTAGACCAACTCTGGCTAATGGTGGATGCAAATCATTTTGATTTGTTCACTGTCTAGGAAACCCAGCTAGCTGCCTTCCATCATGCTCAAGCACCAGGCAGAAAATAATAAGATTGTAACCAAACATAAGTGGCGGCTTTTTAGCAGCTAACATATTCAGTCTATGGGGAAATAAAGAAACTGTACATCAAGATCGAGCTCGAAGAAGAAGACGGCATCTATATACGTTGCCATATTGATGGTAGCTTGTTTAACATAAGCCGTCTGAGGGCCCGCACTAAGACTCTAAACTATCTAGTCCGTGAGCTGCTCTTCACTGATGATGCTGCCCTTGTTGTGCACACAGAAGCAGCTCTGCAATGCCTAACATCCTGCTTCGCAACAGCTGCAGAGCTGTTTGGGCTGGTAGTCAACCTGAAGATAACGGAAGTTCTTTACCAGCCTGCACCACAGGACGAACACCATCATCCCCACATCGCCATTGGCAAATCTGTGCTTAAGTCCGTTCAGCAGTTCACCTACCTGGGAAGGATCATCTCCTCAGATGCCAAGATTGACAAAGAGATCGATCACAGATTAGCAAAGGCATATAGCGCATTTGGAAGACTTTACAAAAGAGTCTGGAGTAATAAATACCTGAGGTGAAGTACAAAAATCAGTGTGTACACAGCCATTGTACTGTCTATTCTCCTTTATGGGTCTGAAACATGGGTCACCTATCGCCACCACTTATGACTCCTCGAATGCTTTCATCAGCGCTGTATACGCACAATCCTAAATATACACTGGACTGACTATGTCATGAATGTTGCTGTCCTTGAGCAAGCAGGGATCACCAGCATTGAGGCCATGATATTGAGAACAAAGCTGCACTGGGCAGGGCACGTTTCTACGATGGAGGACGATCACTTCCCAAAAATAGCACTCTACGGTGAACTCACCACGGGTCAGCGTAAGAGGGGCGCTCCAAAAAAATGATACAAGGACTCTCTGAAACAACATCTCAGGCTCGGCCAAATTAATCACCAACAATGGTCCGCCCTGGCCTCACACTGGGAGGCATGGAGAGGCACTATCCACAATGCTGCAGCCTTATTTGAGAACTCACGCTGAACAAGTCTTGAAGAGAAATGACAACGCAGAAAGAATCACAACCTGGAAACATCACCCAAGGAGATCTTCTGCTGTGCTTTCTGCAACCGGACTTGTTTATCTCGCATTGGTCTTTTTAGTCATCAGCACGCTTGCAGAAAGCGTGGGATGAGTCCTTCCTGAATCTTCATTTGTGAAGAAAAGCCAGAGAGAGAGAGACATCAAGATCAAACCTTAAACAGTTAGCTGGCTCAAGGCAAAAAGTGTGAACTCAGTTATATCAGCAGAATCTTTAAAAGAGGGCTTATTTTTATAGGAATATCAAAGTTAGTCAGATGCAGACTCTTGCTCCACTTTGGCAGATTTGTGGCATCCAAAACCTGCTGACCACCTCAGCTAATGATTCACAGTAGATCTGTCAGTCTTTTGCAAGAGAGCATGGATTGTGGATGATAGCCCCCAATACTTCATTAAGAGGCTCCTAAAATTATTTAGCCAGTATGGAGTCTGAAGACATTATCTAACTATGCTAGCAACAAGAATTTTTATTCTTTACTTCTTCCACCCCTTATCAATTATTTTATTTATTTTTATAGATATATATTATGCTTTGCTTCCAAGAAGTTCAAAATCCTTCTCCCCATTTTTATCCCACAACAACACCCCAAGAATCCCCTTGGTTCTAGTCCATCTCCCTAACCATTATACCGTACTGGCTTTCTTAGTACAAACGAGGCATTGAGACAATGGGGGGAAATCAGAGGAAATGTTTATACAGTTGTCCCTCCACATTCACGGATTTGACATTCACGGATTTGAGTATTCACGGCTTGAAAAATATTCTTAAAAAAATAACAATCCTAATAGCAAACCTTGATTTTGTCATCTTATATAAGGGACACCATTTTGCTCTGCCATTGCATGTAATGGGACTTGAGTATTCACGGATTTGGGTATTCACGGGGAGTCCTGGAACCAAACCCCAGCGAATGTGAAGGGACAACTGTATTTACTTTAAACAGACACTGATACCCATTAATGAGCAGGTGGGGGTGTGAATAGTAATAGAAATGCAAAACTTGTGGATATGGTGATGAAGTGACAAGTTCAGTTTTAAGGCTTGGTCTGGTCACTGGAACAAAATTGGGAGGAAAGATATTGGCTAAAGCCAAGATGAGTAGATAAACACATGGTGGAGGTTGTACATGGAATGTAATTTGATGCTGGCTGGGAACCAGAAAGGAGTTGTGATAAAATGGGCAAAAGACGCATCATGAGGCTGGGGTGTTAACTAGTGTTATAATATGTATAGTGTACCAAGAAACCATTGCCTCTGTTCAGTCCACTATCAATGGGCTGGAGTTTGTGGCTATATCCCATTTCTGAACAGAGTTTTTTTGGTCAAGGACTGCTCTTCTCAGGTCTGAATATAGCTAATCAGCCAAATCACTCCAAGCACTTTGAAATTAATCCATTACAGGATGAGTCTCCCTTATCTGGAATTCCAAAATCCGAGTGGCTGAAATAGAGATAACTCTGCACACTTTGTTTCATGCACAAAATTATTAAAGATATTGTGCATAAAATCACGTCCAGGCTATGTGTATAGGGTATACATGAAACATAAATGAATTTTGTGTTTAGACTTGGGTCGCATCTCCAAGTTATCTCATTATATTCCAAAAGCCAAAATATCTCTGGTCTCTAGCATTTCAGATAAGGGAGACTCAACCTGTACAACTAGATCAGACAACATTCTAGATGCCTCTGTGGGCACTGCTCTCAACCATATGATTTCTTGAAGAGCTTTGCAAATACAGTATGTTACAGCAAACATGCAGGCACTCCAATGCATTTCTTCCTGATTTTAGTTATAGTAAACTTTTTACCACAACGACTCTGCTACACAGCTACTTTGCAAAGCAATGGTGACAAAGATGTATCATATCACTGCCACTACTATCACAATGCAGACCTGATACTGCACTCTCACTTATGTTAAGTCATAGAAACTGCAAGGGCCACTTGTGTTCTAGTATTCTCTCAGACTATTTCACTGCGGTAAATCAGCAAAAGAGATGATACCTGGGAGTAAACATGTCAGTAGTTCATTCCTTATTATTATTCCAAAATTAGAATAGTGCTTCGACAGGAGAGCTAGCCATGGTCAAGTGGAAACTTTCCAACAGCATCAGTGATAGCAAATGCTAATGAGAGGTTAAGGATTCTGTAAGTCTTCAGACAAAGACCAACTTAACAGGTCTAGCACCCTGACTGAGAGGAATGTCAGCTGCCAATTTAATTTTGTTTGAAAATAGCCTTGCCAAAAGTTCAGAGAACTTCATTAATTCCAGTCTTTCTCCCTGATCTGTGAATACCAGGACCTGGTATTCTGGAGTGTATCCTGCAAAATGTGAATGGCATATAATATACTAACAGCCCCATAATTGTCTTGACAGCCCCATACTTCTCAGACAAGCTCAGCAATATGTTAAAAGCAACCTCAGCAATATGTCCTCCAATCATCCTGGGCTATTCCAATGCTACAGCTGAGATCACCTCCACCCAACACAGTCAGGGTAACCTGATGGGCAATGGGGGTGACTGGTAGGTATATGAGCAAAACTCCTAATCCTTTTCTCCAGCCAATCACCAGGTTCAAACACTGAAATCCTTAATGTCACTGAGCAGGTCTCTTGGAGCTGAAAAGAATCCTCCCAGCCCCTCCAGTTAGGTGGATATAATACATAGGAGGCCATCACCTTCATCCATGACCAAAATCTTGGATAAGGACAGGTTGCTTACCTGTAACTGTAGTTCTTTGAGTGGTCATCTGTGCCCTCACACCATTGGACATGCACAAGATCCCAACTGTGTGAAGCACAGAGACCATAAAG
Source organism: Gambelia wislizenii (assembly GCA_030847615.1). Taxonomy (NCBI): domain Eukaryota; kingdom Metazoa; phylum Chordata; class Lepidosauria; order Squamata; family Crotaphytidae; genus Gambelia; species Gambelia wislizenii. The sequence continues at coordinate 68,611,809 of JAUMIR010000002.1, forward strand.
AACAGTTGTATTATTATCAGTCCTCGGACCTTGGAAAAAACTTTCTTTTTTAGATTATAACTCCCATAATTCCCAGGCAGTATGTTACTGCCCTTAGCTCTAGTTTTTTTTATTTAATGCCTTTTCTAACCAACATAGTCTGTGGGATCCAAACACACAATGCAAGATCAACGCAAGATATCTTGGCCCACCATTTTCATTTTCACAGTCAATACTCTAAATAGTTCTAGCCAGGCTGTGATGATTCAGAAAAGCCAGACAGCTACGGTATATCCTGTCTCTCCTGATTTGGTGGGTTTACATTTGATGGGAGTACCAGGTTGAGGAAAGCCCTTTTATGACTTGCTTCTACTCTTATGTATGAGAAAAATTTTAAGCCACGGCATCAATGGCTGAAGCCCAACATTAAATCTCTAGGTTGTTTCACGGCAGGCATAATTAATAGGGAGGGATGGCCAGGTGAGAGATATAATCTAGATATCTGTTATACCTTAAGAAAACAGGCCTTAACCTATCAATCCTAAACCAGGTAGACCCATCAAGTAATGGGAACTTGTTCATTAGGATTACTTTAGCTGGGGCCAACAGTTGGATTTAGACCAGGTTGGGAATCATGTGGCTCTCCAAGACTGTAACAAAAAAATTCCCAACCATGGGTTATTCTGGATGGGGCCAGTGGAATCTACAGTCCAACAACATCTGGACAGCAGTATGATTGCCACACCTCATTTAGACCATAGGTATTAAAAAAGCATCTGTCATAAAAACATGAATGCCACAACCCGAAATGAGAAAGAATGCAGAACACATCTCCACCCCGTGAAGTCAAGCAAAGCACTACAGAACTTGATAAATTACTCATTTTCAAAAAGATTATAAACAGAAGGAACATCCAGTGCTGTACAGCTCTAAATATATTTTTCATCCTATTACTGTAATAATTGTCAGAACAGTAGCTTTTCACTTAAGTTAAACTGTTACAGTGTTTCCATTCCCCACACAAAAAAATTAAGAGACTGAACAATTCAATTAGCAACTGAAAGAAAGCTTTGAATTGTTCAAAACCGATTGGCTAAGGTGCTACAATCCTCTAGAGAACATTTTGTCTGGATATTTCACAATGTCAGCAATAGTATTTAGACTACATAAACGGTCTGTTCACGTGTTGTCCCTTTGTAACAAGAGCTGACAAGTACTACCAGAAAAACAAGGAAGTTGCCACACAAACTGGTTTTATTTTTTTAGCATCTGGCAGTGGCTGTTCTTCCCTGAGCTTTTCCATATAAACTAAATATAAGGAAAACCAGCTGTCATGGAAATTTTCTTATTTTGTATGGCATGTAAAAACCAAGTGCTTTATTACAATCATGAATAAGAAGTGGATGTTCTTCCTTGCCATAGTTGTAAGATGAGGAAAAGAAAAAAGGGCACTCCAGCAACAATTGCCCATAGACTTCAAATCTGAAGTACAGGCATCCCCCCGCTTACTCGACAAGTTAGAGACCAGAGCACTGTCAGAAGGCGGAAACTGTCAAAATGCAAAACCACTATGTGCTCGGGTTCCTACCCTGTCGAATTAGCGGGGGACACATGTATCACTGTTCTGATTTGTACTATATGATTATGTTATATATGATGTAATAAAAATTCCACAAATTCCTTGTGAATTGCTGGGAAAAAAGGGAACTGCCATCAGATCTCCGAGATGCAGTCATCATCACCCTGTACAAGAAAAAAGGAGCAAAATCCGATTGCTCAAACGATCGAGGCATAACACTGCTCTCTATTGCTGGAAAAATCCTTGCAAGTATACTCCTGAACAGTTTAGTTCCTGCTATTGCAGAAGAACTTCTTCCTGAAAGCCAATGTGGCTTCAGAGCCAATAGGAGTACTACAGATATGGTATTTGCCCTTAGACAACTGCAAGAGAAATGTAGAGAGCAGAACAAGGGTCTCTATGTAACATTTGTCGACCTCACCAAAGCCTTTGACACTGTGAGTAGAAAAGGTCTGTGGCAGATCCTGGAAAGACTAGGATGTCCCCCCAAATTCCTTAAAATGATTATCTTGCTGCACGAGGGCCAGCATGGTCAAGTCAGATATGGCGATGCTCTTTCAGAGCCCTTTCTAATAACTAATGGAGTGAAGCAAGGTTGCGTTCTTACGCCAACTTTATTTACAATCTTCTTCAGCATGATGCTCCAAAGGGATACGGCAGAGCTCGAAAAAGACAACGGCATCTATATACGTTACCATACTGATGGTAGCTTGTTTAACTTAAGCCGTCTGAGGGCTCGCACTAAGACTCTAAACTATCTAGTCCGTGAGCTGCTCTTCGCTGCTGCTGCTGCCCTTGTTGTACACACAGAAGCAGCTCTGCAGTGCCTAACATCCTGCTTCGCAACAGCTGCAGAGCTGTTTGGGCTGGAAGTCAACCTGAAGATAACGGAAGTTCTTTACCAGCCTGCACCACAGGACGAACACCATCATCCCCACATTGCCGTTGGCAAATCTGTGCTTAAGTCCGTTCAGCAGTTCACCTACCTGGGAAGGATCATCTCCTCAGATGCCAAGATTGACAAAGAGATCGATCACAGATTAGCAAAGGCATATAGCGCATTTGGAAAACTTTACAAAAGAGTCTGGAGTAATAAACACCTGAGGCAAAGCACAAAAATCAGTGTGTATAGAGCCATTGTACTGTCTATTCTCCTTTATGGGTCTGAAACATGGGTCACCTATCGCCACCACTTATGACTCCTCGAATGCTTTCATCAGTGCTGTATACGCACAATCCTAAATATACACTGGACTGACTATGTCATGAATGTTGCTGTCCTTGAGCAAGCAGGGATCACCAGCATTGAGGCCATGATATTGGGAACACAGCTGCACTGGACAGGGCATGTTTCTAGGATGGAGGACCATCGCCTCCCAAAAATAGTACTCTACGGTAAACTCGCCATGGGTCAGCGTAAGAGGGGTGCTCCAAAAAAGCGATACAAGGACTCCTTGAAACAACATCTCAGGCTCGGTCAAATTGGTCCGCTCTGGCCTCACATCGGGAGGCATGGAGACGCACTATCCACAATGCTGCAGCCTTATTTGAGAACGCACGCTGAATAAGTCTTGAAGAGAAATGACAATGCAGAAAGAATCACAACCCAGAAACATCACCCAAGGAGACCTTCTGCTGTGCTTTCTGCAACCGGACATGTTTATCTTGGATTGGCCTTTTTAGTCATCAGAGCGCTTGCAGAAAGCACGGGATGAGTCCTTCCTGAATCTTCGTTAGCGAAGAAAAGCCAGAGAGAATATATATAATGTATTATATGATTTGTGCCCACTCTGACTGTGATTCCTTCTTGTGAGAAACATTTCCTTCGTCGATGGTGGAAGGGGGAAGCCAAGGATTGCTGCATTGGAGCCCTCACACTTTCCCATTAAATGAAGCGGGGGGTAACATAGCTGGTACAACTGCAGGGCCTTCGCCAAGGAGTCAACAAGGGCAACAAAAACCACAATGCCATATTTTCTGTTCAAACCCAGAGGGTGGAAGCTGTTAGCTGAGGTGCTGCTGAGCAACTAGACTTATTATTCCTTTTCCTCTGCTTGCTTTGCCATGGTGCTGGCTGGGCTGAAGAATAGCTGTAGTGAACTGAGTATGCTAGGTTAGTGCCATGGTGAAGCAAGGAAGGGTGGAAGTTGTTCAGCTGAGGTGCTGCTGAATGACTAGGCTCATTATTCCTCCTCCTCCTCTGCTCACTTCACCATGCCTATTAGAATCAACTTACCACAGGGCACTCTTTGCTAGGTTTTTCCCCCATCAGTGCCATGGCAAAGCAAGTGGAGGAAGGGGAATAACAAGCCTTGCTGCTCAGCAGCTCCTTGGCCAAACAGCTTCCAGCCTCTGGGTTCAAAGAAAGAACACAGTGTTGTGGTTGTTGTTGACTCCCTGGTGAAGGGCCAGTTGTACTGGCCTCCTTATCCCTCCCTCCGGTTTAGCAGGAAACCATGCGGGCTCCAACACAAGACTTCCTCAAAGCCTCCCTCCTGCTGCTATCTAACAGGAGTGACATCTTCTGCCCTTCCCCTAGCAAGGGAGAGGAGAGAGCAGAAAGGGGCCAGAGTGTCCATCAGGCTGTATTCTCAGGTCGTTTCCTAGGCAGGGTGTGTGTACATGTGTGTGCATGGAAAACGCAGAGTCTGCTCAGGAGAGACCCCACTTCTGCTCTTTCAACTCTTTTAAATTGCAATACTGTATAACCAGAAATCATGAATTCAATGAAAGAACGAAAGACCACGTGTCAAATATACAGGTTCTGGGTATAATTCACAATGGCTGAAAGAGTGGGCTGTCAAAAAGCAGGAGATGCATGTGCCACATATGTATTTTGTATCCTGGTATTCAAAACCAAGCACAAATATGTAATAGGCACAATCCTCTTGTTTCTACCTTAGCAAAAAAAAGTCCATAAAGGGATGATAAAGTCCATAAAGGAGCCCGTTTCCCCTATGGCAGGGCAGGAGGAGCCTGTGAAGTTGCAGTGTAGGCTGCCTGATAAGTCTCTGTGTCAGCTTCTCCCAACTTGGTGCCTTATAGATGTCTTGTACAACAATGCCCATCATCACTACTCAAGCATGGTCACTGCAGGTCAAGGAACACTGTTCTATATCCTGGTGCACCCAGATTATCAAAGGTAAAGCATAAACAGTAGGAAAAAATTAACTGCTTTGGCCACTACCCTAGAAATATAAATTTCCCAAATTTCCAAATATGGAAGCCAATTTGGAAATCCTGTAATCAGACAATTCATTCATTATAAAATTTACCTTGAGGCGTGATTTGAATCACTGGTCTTTGTTGTTGTATTCCCAGACTGTATGCTGTTTGCTTCGCTTGGGGGATCTTTCACAATATCTGACTTTGGTCTGAAAGAAAGAGAGGCAAGAAGGGAACTTAATGCTAAAGGTGTTTTTTTTTTTCTGGAAAAATATAAACACTGAAACTAGAATAAGCAGCACCCAAGAGGTTTCACTTATTTACTTACTTACTTGCACGCACGCACGCACGCACACACCACAAAAGCGGCTCTCACATCCATCAATAAAATCATAGGTAGATTGAGAGATGAAGGGAAAAAAAACTCATCCTAAGAGTTATTATACAAGGCATGAATGTGGTTCTCTCCTCTCCTCTCCCAGAAAAGGATGCAAATATAAAGTGGGGGCAGCAGCATGGAAGAAATCTAATCATGAATCAAGAGATGGTGGTGGTACTGAGTGTGGAGAGAGAGAATGATTGAGCAATCACAGAATTTAGGGGTCACTGGAAATAATGCACTGGGAAATCTGAGATAATTCTGGGATTGACTGAAACCAAGGGGTGGGGGGACAGGATTGTACATGACTAGGGATTAAGGATACATATTAGATCATTTGCATATGGACACAGAATCTAAAAGTTTAGCAATGACTGCTTTCAACAGGTGGTCCAGAAACATACTTAGTCTTCTTGTTGGTACTCTTCTTTATAACACTTTGACTAATTTCTTTTTCTTTGTCTGGTTTTTTCTCTTCCTGCTTTTCCACCTTTTCTTTCTTCTCCTTTTTAGGAGGTGGTGGGGTAGCATATTGCTGAGCAACTTGTTGTGCAACAAGCTGAGAATTTATCCTAGGTTTCCTATGAAGTGAGAAGAAATAAAAAAGGGATACTTATTGTCAATTACTTTATTCAAACAAATGGGTGACTGTAGCCAAGCATCCATAAAACAAACATTTCATCGAAACAGGGAAATTTTGTCTCAACTAGCAAGTGTGTCATGTCCAAAAATTTAAAGTGGTACATTCACACAAATGTTAGTATTACACTTCACATCATTCAAACACCTTCTGAATATTGCTTTTATATGAAATTGGGGGGGGGTTCTAACCATCACTTATTTTAGAGACTTCCCTCTTTTCACAACTGACCTTCAAAAAACAAAACCTTGCACATTAATACATTATGCCAACCAGAAACAGCCTGAAAAGCTTAACCTAGCACAGTTTATTAGTTCTTCAGAAACCTCAGTAACAAATCACTTGTCTGAGCCCATCATGGTTACTGAAATAATACCATTTCAAAGTCTAGATATAAAGATGAGCTACACAGGCCATTGAATGCCCACAAACCACACTCTGTGTCTACAGTTTGAAGTGTTATGACAACTGATCGCTTTCAGGCTATTTGTTGTGTTTCATTGAATGGACACTATCAAATTATTAAATACAGAAAACAGAAGTTAGTAACATCTCATTCAACTGGAATTACTCAGAATAAAACCTTCTTTCTTAAACCTATAAGCCTGACAATCATTACAGAGAGACTGCCAATCAAGAGAAAAGCTCAAAACAAATGGTACATTCACTGTGTCATCATTAGCAGTCATGTCTCTGCCAGCCTCCAACTGGCACTATTTCTCAACACTCTTTCCTACAAGCTTCTAAAATCATGACAACACATTTGATATATACACATAAAAGGGCAACAGGAAGGCAACAAACCTGATTGGTAGTTTTAACAAATTCTGCAAATAAAAGACATATTTTAAAGCTGATGTTAGCCTGTTGTTTGCCTAAAGTAGTTGCTGCTGTAGGGCAGCTAGCAATCTTTAGTCAGGGTTGAGGAACTTACAGCCTCTGCAGAGCCTTTGGAGATGGCCCCAAACTTTCCTATAGGGGAGGGAGGAGTCCTATTTGTACTGTAGCTGGGGAGTTTAGTCCAATGGTCCAATTTAGTTTCAAACTCAACAACTCAGAGGAGATGGGATTCTATTATCATCTACGAACATCTACAAATTCAGCAGGTTATGGTAGAGTGGGGATTAGCACTGTGGAGAAGTGTAATGAAAAAATAAAACTGATCTAGTGAGTGGTATAAACCTCTAAAAAATGAGACAGCAAGACTACAGCACATAGTCTTTAGAGATTCCTCAGCTTTACACCTAATGTAATGTATTAAATTTAACACATGTAATTGAGAAATTACATCAAAGTCTCAACAAGCCCCTTTGAAGACTACCAGAAGTTAGTGTGAACATAGATGTTCTATTTTCTTTCAACACTAAGCCATTTGGGGAGTTAGGAGAATTGTTTTCGTCTGAATCATGTTGTCACCACCCAATAATCATTAGTTCATTCCATATAAACTTGTATCTCCATTATTATTTTTCCTTTTAAATAATTTCTGTAAACACAGCATACTAGTACAGGATTCCTCCACTTCCCCAAACATATTTCCATCTTAAGCTGCTTGCTGCTAACCCTTTACAACCAATCTAAACATACTTCTGTGTCTCTGTAATATTTTGTTAAAGTACAAGTTAATTCCTTCTTAAATAATTATATATTCTGATTCAACTATGCAGCCAAAGAGCAGCATCCTTCCATAAGAGGAAGGTGGCTACAGAACCAAGGAAACTGGCAGATGTGTATTTTTAAAAAATCTACTGGGGGGTGGAATTATCTTACGAGACACCCTGCCTGCCCCCCCCCACATGCATTCCAATGAGACTAAGTATGCCTATTGGCTACAGAATGCTGACTGCTTACTAGGGGATGGGGGAGAGCACAAGAATAATGAAAGATGGAATGCAGAATGGAGTGGCTGGAAAAGAAGAGAGAGGAACAGAAAGAGAAATACAAAAAGGGGAAGAGAGAATCATCCTTCAATCTTGATTTTGGTATGTCCCAACAGACAAAAATGAGAGCTGCCCAACAGAACAAAGGAGAAATGATATATATTAATGTGGCAGGAACTGAATACTTGTGTGTCCATCCGCATAAACGTCCAAATCCCCAGAAAGGTAGCAGGAAAGAGGAATTCCACTTGCTAACTCAGTACCTACTTATTTACTGTGAAACTTTTCTCCCATATTGCAGGTTGCAAAGGGCTGTGACAATTCTGTAAGGTAGTTCATGCTAAGTACTTCAGGTTACGTTCTGGGTGCTTTACATGAATCCTGCAGTATTATCCAGAAGTATTAAACTTACTGAAAGTTGGTCTGGAGCTGATAGATAACCCAGCACTGCTATCTATTGGATTCATTTCAGCACTGCAGACTGGGCTGAGAGAGTGGTACACAACAACACTGCAGCATAGCTCCTATTACAAAACTATAGCAGGTTGGAAGGCTGTGCAGGGAGTTTACAGCAGCAGTGTTAGTAACAATATGCGAGTCCACAGTTAACACTACAGATGCAGGGAGGAGGGTAAAGTTATTTTGGATTCTTCATTAAAAATCCCTCATTCCTCTGACACTGAAGCAAAAATCAACCTCCCTTAGATAGAAATATCTCCAAGGCCAACTGAAGCTGAATCCTCATGCTACACTAAATTGGAGGAAGACTACTTGCATTTTGTTTAATTGTTCAAAAACATTTAGAAAATTCCACATCAAGACCCAAGTCAAACAGGAACTTTTGTTTTTGATGCTACTATCCCCCCTACCATACATACACACACACGTACGTATCTTCAGTAACAGCATATGCCAGGGATAGTTTGCCAACATCTACTTTGATGCTTCTCATGTATTACTTCACTGTTCAGGCTCTTGGATGCATTGGTTTTTAGCCAAAAATGACACAACCCAGGCTCCAGTGAGAAGATATAAGTATGCCTGGTAGAAACCCCAAGGTTTGAAGAAGTACAAAATTCTTTAAGAGGAGAAAGCTGTAAACCAACACAATAAAGTCTAAGTAGGTGACCAAGGAACTCTACTATTAGACCAGAGGGGAACAGAATATCTGGAATCCTGGGGAGGGAGCACTCCATGTTGTAACATTCTGATGAAGATAAACATCACTGAAATTGAGGTGACATACTTATGAATAAATACAGCTAAGAGCTGGGCTTTGAGCTAAAGTTTACATTTTACCAGCTACACCCTAGAGAATGACAAAGCCAAGTACAATTAAAATACTACCTCTAATTTATGAGGCCTGAATATCATTACACTCACTATTGTATTAGGAATGTTGGTAATCATTTATCCACCTGAGCACTGAGATAGCACATTATTCCTCATCTTAACAAAACTGACTGGTTGGACATTACAGCTCTATCTTTCAAAGCCTTGTTCATATAAGTACTGTATAGTAAATGAGAAATTCTGGATAAAAACACCACTACCTCCTCTGCAGACAACTGACAACTTTTTAGATTTTCCTACCTACACATTTAGAGCCTTGGCTATTTTTAGCACTTATTTCGATAGGAGATTTCAGCATAAAATGGGAGATAAAAATGAAGAGGAGAGGGGAAACCTAAGGAAGGAAGCCTTTAGTAATACACCTCATCTCCTGACAACTGTCCAAAACATTCCCACACACCACAACAAAATGTAGCATAGATCTTTTTCCAACAGCAAATCACATTTACTGTCATACCAAATGAGGATAGTGAAATAACAGGTTAATCCTTTCTTCCCATGCTGTGGTCCAGAGCCCCACCCCACAACCTATCTAGTATAGCAGAGAAACTTTCATTGGCACTAGTATGACCTTTGTCCATTCCAAACAGAATCATACTAGAATAAATTTTTTACTGTAACTAAAAACATTCATTCTAGTCCATAAAAAGCTATAAATGTATTATACCACCATATAGTAGAATTACAGATAGCATGCTGCACTGCTGACACAGGCTGGAATCCTGTTGATGTACTACGTTGACTTAGTGTACTTTTTGCAAGGGTGTGTAGGGGCAGCAGGGAGATGGCATTATTGTCAGGAGAGAAAGCTGTTCTGCTGGCTTGAGGCTGAAGAGCGGGGTATAAATAAATAAATAAAAAATAAAAAAATAAATAAAAGACCACTGAATCAGTGGCCATTTTACTCCTGCCTGTGCTACATTCCCACTGCCACCAAATAGGATCTCAGTGCTCTTTGCCAATCTCTTTCTAATTCTCAAGCATTTTCTCTTCTCCTTCTCAAGTATTTCTTTTTCCTGCTGATAGGGAAAAAACACCTGCTTACCTGTAGATTCTGAGCATATTCTTATTTTAATTATTTACAGATTTATACTGCACTAGTGATACATAGCTCACTATTACAACCTTTACTATGTAACATCTGCATAGTATTTTCAAGTGTTCAAAGCAACTGTAATGAATTATCTAATAGCAATACTTCCAAAAATTCAATAAATTAAATCAGTATTAATATCCATATATTGCAGATATCCGCTCCACTGACGCCCCCTTGTCGTGGAAGAGAGTCTTGTGTACCCTAATGATGTTTTGAGCTATGCTGGCGGTGGCATAATAGCCACCGGTAGGGTCTCCCATGCCAGACAGGTCAAAACCAAAGGGTCTGACAAAGAGCGTCAAAGGGCAGAATGGGCTCTCTAGCCTTATGGCAACCATCCTAGGAGAAGAAAAACTCTAATCCCAAACCTGGGCAGATGGTGCTCGTCCAACCCTGTAAGGACAATCAACCATCTAAGAGAAGGAAACTATAATCAACACTATGACCTGAGAACCTCGCTGCTACCGTCCATGCTTGCAAGGCCACAGCAAAGGAAGCTTTGGTTTAACGGGTGAGGCCAGTTCTGTGCACCAGAAAAATCCATTGCACAGGCTCAAAGTACAAATCCAATTCAAAAAAGACCTGTAGTGGTAGGCGAGAGACAAAACGGCAGGTGTAAAGATGCACTAGAAGCCACAGACCCAACCCTGCATGCAGGCGGTTCAGGACTTTGGTTGCTCAAGGCTGACCCGGGAGATGACAGTCTTGTTTGGCAGCATCCTGAACAACCAAGCAGCCTTTTTTAAGGAGAGCACTGCTTGCTCCATATGGAGAGGGGCCTAGAAAAGGTGGCCTAAACGAAAGCTCATCCCCAACTATCTGGTTGGCTAGCTGTGGCCAACAGGCATCTTCTGATGCGGTCAAACCAAGGCAAAGAAACAAGGGCCACACTGGCCTCCAAAGGTGTAAATAAACTGATGCTTGCATGCCCGAACAACTGAACCATGAGAGACTCTGCAGATAGTGGACGGCCTGAGAGTCGTTCTGCTCTAATAGCTCATGAACTATCACGACTTTAATACGGACATCACTGCTCTTAGTGAAGTTCGCTTCCATGAGGAAGGCAGCCTTAAAGAACATGGCGCTGGCTACACACTCTACTGGTCTGGCAAACCCAAAACCGAAAAACATCTTTCAGGAGTAGGCTTCATGATTAAAAACTCCATTGCCTCCAAACTCGAAACCTTGCCAACAGGACACTCTGATCGCATTATTTCCTTACGCCTCCCACATGTTGTTCTCTTTAGTATATATGCCCCAACTATGCGAGCTGACCCTGTATAAAAGACAAATTCTACATAGACCTATGCCACCTCATACAAAAAGTCCATGTAGAAGAGAAAATTATTATCCGTGGTGACTTCAATGCCAGAGTAGGAAAGAACTCCAAAGCCTGGAAAGGTGTCTTAGGCAAGCATGGTGTTGGAAATTGCAATGATAACAGACACCTCTTACTAGAGTTCTGTGCAGAACAACAGCCGACTTTTACAAACACTATCTTTCAGCAGAAAGATAGCTTGAAGACAACCTGGATGCATCCCCGATCCAAACACTGGCACCTCATTGACTATGTTCTAGTCTGCCAGGGAAACATTCGTGATGTCCGTCATACCCGAGTGATGCCCAGTGCAGAATGCCAAACAGATCATCACCTCGTAAGATGTAAACTAAATCTTCATCTTATGCTCAAACCTAAGAGGGGTGGCATCTTAAAGAGGAGACTCCAAGTCAACAATCTTCAACAAGCTACCATGAGAGACAACTTCCAGGCAAATCTACAAACGAAACTTGAAGACCATCCTACAGATCCTTCTCCTACAGTGTTTTGGCAACACATCAAAAACAGTATCCTCCAGTCTGCAGAAGAATCCCTCGGGTTCTCCCACAAGAAAAATCAAGGCTGGCTTGATGAAAACAACCAAGAAATCCAGACGCTGTTGGCAAAGAAGAGAACTGCTCACTAGACATACCTCGCCCAGCCAACTTGCCATGTAAGAAAAGCAGCCATCCACCTCACATGTAGTAAACTTCAACAAAAATTCCAAGACATGCAGAACAAGTGGTGGATCAATATAGCAGAAAAGACACAACACTGTGCAGATCTGGGTGATCATAGAGGATTTTACGAAGCTCTTAAAGCAGTGTTTGGACCTACTTACCAGGTCCAAAGCTCCTTATACAGTACAGATGGTCAATCACTAATGACTGATAAAGCCTCCATCCTGAATCGATGGGCTGAACATTTTCAAAGTCTCTTCAGTGCCAACCAAGTAACCCAAGGCACAGCTATCCAACATATGATACAAAAACTGATGAAAAATGAATTGGACATAGCTCCCACCTTAGAAGAGACCCTTAAGGCCATACAGCAGATGAAAAATGGCAAGGCTGCTGGGATTGATGGAATCCCACCTGAAGTTTGGAAACACAGAGGTCATATACTCCATGATAAATTTCACAAACTCCCTGTGAATTGCTGGGGAAAAAGGGGAACTGCCATCAGATCTCTGAGATGCGTTATCATCATCCTGTACAAAAAAAAAAAAAAAGAAAAAAAAAAGAGCAAAATCCGATTGCTAAACTATCGAGGTATAACACTGTTCCCTATTGCTGGAAAAATCCTTGCAAGGATACTCCTGAACAGATTAGTACCTGCTATTGCAGAAGAACGTCTTCCTGAAAGCCAATGTAGCTTCAGAGCCAATAGGAGTACTAAAGATATGGTATTTCCCCTTAGACAATTGCAAGAGAAATGTAGAGAAGAAAAAGGGTCTCTATGTAACATCTGTCGACCTCACCAAAGCCTTCAACACTGTGAGTAGAAAAGGTCTGTGGCAGATCTTGGAAAGACCAGGATGTCCCCCCAAATTCCTTGCTATTATCTTCCTACATGAGGGCTAGCACGGTCAAGTCAGATATGGTGATGCTCTTTCAGAGCCCTTTCTAATAACTAATGGTTGTGTCCTTGCTCCAACTTGATTTACAATCTTCTTCAGCATGATGCTCCAAAGGGCTACAGCAGAGCTCGAAGAAGATGGCATCTATATACGTTGCCATATTGATGGTAGCTTGTTTAACATAAGCTGTCTGAGGGCTCGCATTAAGATTCTAAACTTCCTAGTTCGTGAGCTGCTCTTCGCAACAGCTGCAGAGCTGTTTGGGCTGGAAGTCAACCTGAAGAAAACAGAAGTTCTTTACCAGCCTGCACCACAGGACGAACACCACCATCCCCACATTGCCGTCGGCAAATCTGTGCTCAAGTCCGTTCAGCAGTTCACCTACCTGGGAAGGATCATCTCCTCAGATGCCAAGATTGACAAAGAGATCGATCACAGATTAGCAAAAGCATATAGCACATTTGGAAGACTTCACAAAAGAGTCTGGAGTAATAAATACCTGAGGCAAAGCACAAAAATCAATGTGTATAGAGCCACTGTACTGTCTATTTTCCTTTATGGATCTGAATCATGCGTAATCTATCTCCACCACTTACGACTCCTCAAATGCTTTCATCAGTGCTGTATACGCACAAACCTAAATATACACTGGACTGACTATGTCATGAATGTTGCTGTCCTTGAGCAAGCAGGAATCACAAGCATTGAGGCCATGATATTGAGAACACAGCTGCACTGGGCAGGGCATGTTTCTAGGATGGAGGACCATCGCCTCCCAAAAATAGTACTCTACGGTGAACTCACCATGGGTCAGCATAAGAGGGGCTCTCCAAAAAAGTGATACAAGGACTCCCTGAAACAACATCTCAAGCTCGGCCAAATTGATCACCAAGAATGGTCTGCCCTGGCCTCACATCAGGAGGCATGGAGACGCACAATCCACAATGCTGCAGCCTTATTTGAGAACTCACACCGAATAAGTCTTGAAGAAAAATGAAAATGCAGAAAGAATCACAACCCGGAAACACCACCCAAGGAGACCTTCTGCTGTGCTTTCTGCAACCGGACTTGTTTATCTCGGATTGGCCTTTTTAGTCATCAGCGCACTTGCAGAAAGCGCGGGATGAGTCCTTCCTGAATCTTTGTTTGCAAAGAAAAGCTAGAGTGAGAGAGAGATTGCAGATGTGGAGGTGAGTGACAGTAAAAGTAAGACTAAGACCTTAATCCAACTGGTTCCAACTAGAGCATACCCATTGAATCAATTGCCAAATACTATATCAGCAGTTATGTATTCTATTCTATTGATTAAATGGATCTACTCTTTGTAAGATTAGCAACTCAGTTTTCTAGTTAATATACTACAATTATCACATACATCTAGACTTAGTTCTCCTTTAGCCTCAGTTTTTCTAGATTAGTCTCTCCAAGTCTTAATTACAGTTGACCTTCAACTTTCGTGGGGATTGGGGTGGAGTCCTTGCGAAAGTGGAAAAAACATGGATATAGGACTGCTATTCCCCCCCTCCCCAAGAATACTTCTCTAGACATTTGTCAGTCCTCTAGCGCAATTATATGGTTAACTTGCACCAGGCGTTGATCATAGAATCATGCTGAAGGACCTACAAATGCCTAGGGAAGTGTTCTCTCTAGGAATCTCTAGGTCATCCAGCGCAACTGTTTGGTCAACCTCTGGTGGAAGCATACCACAGAATTGCACTGGAGGGCCTAGAAAATGCCTAGAGAGAACATATTTACAGTTCTTCCTTCATATTCATTGGGGTTTGCTTCCAGGACCCCCCATGGATACCAAAATCTGTGAATACTCAAGTCCCATTATATGCAGTGGCACAGCAAAATAGTGTTCCTTATATAAGATGGCAAAATCAAGATTTGCTTTTTGGATTATTATTTTTTTAGGAATATTTTCAAGCCGTGAATACTTAAATCTGTAGATACCAAATGTTTGAATATGGAGGGACAATTATTTTTTTTTATTATTTTATTTAGAGTATAATTTTACAGAAAATGAAACACACATACAAACATAAATATACACACATACAAACACAAACATAAATATCAAAAAAGAAAATATAAAATAAAATAATTGACTTCCTCATCAAATGAGTTTGAACTCGCACAATTGTCGTCTCATTGATCTTTCTCATACATTACTGTAATGTTTTCCATATTTTTAAAGTCGCTAATCCCATATACATTTATGTATCTTATCCTTTACATATCTAATACTTACATATCTATTACTTATAGAACTTATGTGTAAATATATTCAATATTCCTTATTTCTCCTAACATTGCAGCAGCTCCAATAGTATTATCACTCTATCCAATATCTAGTTACGGTAATATTTCCAACTTTGTTCCCTTTCCAAATGAAATCAATCTGTTCCGTATCTATCAATCGAAATGTTCTTCTCTCAGTCTCTTTAACATTGATCTATAGATCAATCTATAAACCAAGTGGCTGTGTATACATTCCATTCCAACTTCCAATATTCTATCAATTTTGCCCATTTTTCTCTAAACTTATTTGCGGATCTGTATTTAATCCAGTATGTGAGTTGTTCCATACGTGCGACTTCTGATAGCTTACTCATCCATTCTTCTACTTTCGGTATATCCTTTTGTTTTCAATATCTGGCATATGTAACTCTCGCTATGGTGGTCATGTATAGCATTAAACTTCTGTCTTCTTTGGGGAACTCTTTTTCAATAATGTTTAATAAATACATTTCTGGTTTGAATCTAAGTTCCATCTTCAATATTTTACACATCTGATTATGTATATTCACCCAATTTTTTTTTTGCTACTTCACATGACCACCACATATGGAAAAGAGAGCCGTTCAGTTTCTCACATTTCCAACGATTTGTTTTTACATCCTTATAAATTTTTGCCAGTTTCTGAGGAGACATATACCAGTGGAAAAGCATCTTGTAACAATTTTCCTTCAGCTCCATACATGGCGTAAATTTCATATCTATCTTCCACAACCTTTCCCAATCCTCTAGGTGTATATTGTACCCAATATTTTGTGACCACTTAACCATGTAATCTTTCACCATTTCAGATTCAAATTCCAACTTTAATAGTAGCTTATATGCTTTAGATATTTTCAAATCAGTATTTTCCGCTAGTAATACATCCAGCTCTGTCTTCTGATGTTCTATACCAAGTTCTTATCCATTCTATATCTTTCCAACAGTTGTCGATATTGAAACTAGTTTGATACTTTTTGTTCTCTCTCCATCTCTTCTCTAGCTTTTATTTGGTATTCCCCATCTTTATATTTTAATATATCTTTATATGTTAACCAAACATCTAAATTTGTCATCTCCGTTCTCCTAAACGCTTCCTGGGGTGAAACCCATAATGGTAAGCTGGTATATAGTTTTCTTTTTATACTCTTCCATGGTTTTAGCATTGTATTTCTGATGATGTGGTTTCTAAAATTTTTATCAATCTTATCTTTATCGTACCACAAGTATGCGTGTAATCCATACCTGGTATTTACTCCTTCTAATGTTAGTATTCTATCATCTTTCAATCTAAAGCAATTCTCTAACCAATTCAACACGCAAGAGTGATAATACATTCTCAGGCTAGGAAGGCCAACACCTCCTTTCTCTCTTTCTTCTTGTAGTACTTTCCATCTAATTCTAGGTTTTTTATTTTGCCAAATAAATTTGGACAGGTCTTTTCCCCATTGTCTAAATAACTTGTCATTGCTCAATACAGGTAAATTTTGAAACAAAAAAAGCATTTTAGGCAGTACTGTCATTTTTGCTGCCGCTATTCTCCCTAGGAGAGATAGGTTTAACTTTCCCCATTTCTCCATGTCTTTTTAAATCTCACTCCAAACCTTATTATAACTGTTATCTACTAATTCCAAATTGTTTTTTGCTAGAATTATTCCCAAATATCTTATCTTTTTTCCTATCTTAAATTTCAATATTTCTTCTAAGTTCTCCTCTTCTTTTTTTGTCAAATTCTTTGCAAGTATTACTGTTTTTTCTTTGTTTATTTTTATACCTGATATTCTTCCAAATTCTTCTAATATTTCTTGCAATTTGCTTATCGATTTTACCGGATCCTCTAAGGATATAGCCAAGTCATCAGCAAATGCGGAGATCTTAAAAATATGCTTTTTTATCTTTACTCCTTGTAACTTTTGTTCTCCTCTAATTATCCGACACAATATCTCCAATGCCATGCTAAACAACAATGGTGATAGGGGGCACCCTTGTTTTACTCCCTTTTCCACTTTTATCTCTGATGTTTTCTGCCCGTTTATTATTATTTGAGCTGTTTGATGTTTATATAACGCTTTAATATCATTTATAAAATTATCACCCAAATCCAATCTATTCATAACGTCAATCATATATGCCCATTTAACACTGTCAAAAGCCTTTTCAGCATCTAAAAAAATTAAGCCCAATTTTTTCTCTGGATGCTTATCAAAATACTCTATAAGATTTATAATCTTCCTAATGTTGTTCATTAAATGTCTTTTTGGGAGGAAGCCTGTTTGGTCCTCATTAATCCAATCCTTTAGTACATTTTTTCAGCCTTTCAGCCAAAATTGTTGTAAAGATCTTATAGTCTGTGTTAAGTAACGCTATGGGCCTATAGTTTTCATTTCTTCAGCTTCTCTATTTTCCTTCAAAATTAAGGCAATATTTGCGTTCTTCCGTGATACTGGTATCTCACCTTTTGTTATTATGTTGTTAAATGTTTTCCATAAAGGTTCTTTCAATTCTGCCTCAAATATTTTATACTAGTTAGCTGGAAAACCATCGGGTCCTGGAGTTTTCTCATTCTTTAGTGCTCTTATTGCTCCCTCTACTTCTGTTATTGCAATTGCAGTTCTTCTCTTTGATTTTTATTGTCGAAATCAATTGCTTATCCAAATATTGTCTTATCTTTTCTTCTTGTCGTATATTTAATGGTACTTCTTTAAACAATCCTTTGTAAAATTCTTGAAATTCTTTTCTTATCCTCTCTTGATTCATCACTATCTTTCCCTTTACCCTTATTTTCAATATTTGTTGTTTCTCTAACTCTTTCCTCATTCTATATGCTAGCCATTTACCGACTTTATTTCCTTGTTCATAATATCTTTGTTTAATATATCGGATTTTTTTCTCAATTTCCTGTGCAGTTTCCATTTTTAGTTGATCTCTCAAAATGTGTAACATTTTTATTATTTCCTTATTAGTCGGGTCTTCTTTTAATTCTAATTCTTTTTGTTGTAAAGCCATATGTAAATCTTGTTTTCTTCTTATCTTTTTGTTCAGTTCACAATTTATTTGCATACATACACCTCTGACCACAGCCTTACTTGCATCCCAAATATTATGTAAAGTTACTTCTTCCTCTTTATTTTCTTTAAAGTAGTTTTTTTTAAATTTCTCTTATTCTGTTTTGAACCTTTTCATCCTGTATCATGCTTTCCCTAAGTCTCCAATTATAAGTTCTTTCATAACTTTTAAATGTCAGTTTTATCAGGCTGTGATCAGAGATTGTTCTTGGCATAATCTCCGTTGACTTAACATGACCCGCAATACTTTTCGATATGAGAAACATATCTATACGGGAGAAAGATTTATGTCTATCTGAGAAATACGTGAAATCCTTTGTATCGCCATATAAATGTCTCCAAACTTCTATTAGTGACAGATTGTCCATGAAGGTTGTAAAGGATTTGAGTAATTTCCCTTGCTCTTTTTTTATTTTTTTCTTTGAAGTCCTATTTTTCAGAAGATCCAATACCCCATTCGAATCCCCGAGGCATATTAAATTGTCATAATCTATTTCTAGTAAGTTGTGCAGTAAATTTTGATAGAATTTATTTTTCTGCTCTGATGGTGCATATATTCCTAATATCAAGGTTTTTTTTACCCATTAATGTCACTTCCACACCAATGTATCTTCCCTTTGTGTCTTTTATTATTTCTTTCGCAGGCCAACTGGCCTTAAAATACAATACAATTCCTTTTTTCCCCCGTTAATTGAATTTATAAATGCCTGTCCTAATTTTCTATTCTTGTTCTTTAATAATTTTTCATTTTTTTCCTTTTATATGTGTTTCCTGCATGCATATCACATCCGCCTTTATTCTCTCAAGATGGTGAAATATCTGTTTTCTTTTATGCGGGAAGATCATCCCCCTGACATTCCACGAAATTAATTTAATATCCATTTCTTTCCCTGATTATTAATTTATATCCTTTTTGGTTGTTCAATTTATTTTAATCAACTTCCACTATATCTAAGCTTCCTATCTCTTCCTGTTCTTCATTATCTCCTTCAATTTTCTCTTCAGAGTCTATTAATTCTCCTTCATCTTGTTCTCCTTCCTCCACCTCAATCTCCTCTTCCTCTCTAAATCTATTCTTCCTACCTATTTTTTCTACCACTTCCTTATTTCCTCTCATGTTTTCAATTTCCCCTTCCTGTTCTTCATTTAGTCTTTATTCATTTAATGTTTCAGCCTTTCCCTTTAAGAATTCCTTTTTCTCTACTTGTTCCTTTTCTCTCTCCTTACCATTCAATTCTTTCCCATGCACTGCCACCCCCCAGCCATCCGAAGCGAGAGCTGGGGCTTTGGAGCCCCAGCGCCCGCTTCGGAAGGCCGGGGGGAGCAGCGGGCGGGCAGGTGGCCGGGCGGGTGGGGAGGAGGCTGCGCTGGCTCCCCCCGGCCTTCCGAAGTGAGCTCTGCGGCTTTGGAGCCCCGGCACCCACTTCGGAAGGCCGGAGGGAGCAGCGGGCGGGTGGGTGGCCGGGCGGGTGGGGAGGAGGCTGCGCTGGCTCCCCCCGGCCTTCCGAAGCGAGCGCAGGGGCTTTGGAGCCCCGGCGCCCACTTCGGAAGGCCGGGGAGAGCAGCAGGCGGATGGGCGGGTGGCCGGGCAGGTGGGGAGGAGGCTGCGCTACCACTCCCCGCTCTTCTGAAGTGAGCGTTGGGGCTTTGGAGCCCCGGCGCCCGCTTCGGAAGGCCGGGGAGAGCAGCGGGTGGGTGGGTGGGCGGGGAGGAGGCTGCGCTGCCTCTCCCCGGCCTTTCTCAGCGGGCTCCGGGGCTCCAAAGCCCCAGACTCCGCTGAGAAAGGCTGGGGAAGGCAGCGTGTGGGTGGGGAGGAGGCTGCGCTGCCTCTCTCCGGCCTTCCGAAGTGGACACCGGGGCTTTGGAGCCCCGGAGCCTGCTTAAAAAGGCCGGGGAAGGCAGCGGGCGGGTGTCTGCCTTCCTCTCCCCGGCCTTCCTGAGTGGACTCCGGGGCTTAGAAGCCTTGGAGTCCCGTCAGGAAGGCCGGGGAAAGCAGCGGGCGGGTGGGGAGGAGTCTTTCTGAGCGGACTCCGGGGTTTGGAGCCCCGGAGCCCGCTTAGGAAGGCCCGGGAAGGCAGCAGGTGGGCAGGAGGGAAGCTGCCCGGCCTCTCCCCAGCCTTCCTGAGGGGACTCTGGGTCTTAGAAGCCTCAGAGTCCCTTTAGGAAGGCAGGGAAAGTTGGAGGGAGGCTGCCCGCCCTACCCCCCAGCCTTCCTGAGGAGACTCCGGGGCTTTGAAGCCCCGGAGCCGCCTCTGGAAGTCCGGAGAAGGTGCAGGCAGGAGGTTGCCATGCCTCTCGGCAGCCTCCTCTAAGGGGTTGGGGCTAAACCGCGAATAATAAAAACCATGAATGTGAAAGCCGCGAATGTCGAGGGGCAACTGTATGTCCTTCCCAGGAATATTTCAAAATCTAAATCCAGCTTCTGTTGCCTATCCTTCAAAGTTTATGTTTCTTCAATATTTTATTCAAACTGTTGTTAATAATAATAATAAATTTAGCTAGGAAACCTAACTACTCCAATCTACCACCTCTTCCCACCTTTAATTCAACCCTCTAGAGGCACTTTTAGTCCTCTTATCTTCCACCAAATGCTTAACTTACAGACCTCCTCTTCTCCCCTCCTTTTTATTCATCAAAATTTCCCCCCACCCTTACAAATACAATCTCTTTTAATCGTTGTATTTCCTTGCCAGTCTTCTTCTCTCAGGTCAGCTCCTCACTGTCGCTCTTTTCCCTTCTCTCCTTCACCTTCACCCCTCAACCTTCCCCGCTGGTACCCTTTCGTAACAACACTCCGCTGTATTGCCGACCCTCTTTCGTTGCTCTTTACTACCCTCTTGCCATTCTCCATCTGTCAATAGTCTCCCTTGCTCCACTTCACGCTCACCTCGTCAGGCTCCCTAACTCAGTCCCATACGTTGCTGTGCTCCGCGAACGTTCCAACCCGTTCTCAATCAATTTCGCTCCTCAATCTGTCATCTTCAATTTCTCTTGCCCTCTTTTCCCTCCACTTCACACCGCTTATGCAGCCACTCTTCTCCAGTTGCTTAGTTGTTTTCGCCTTCCTTCCTTCTCTCTACACCTTCCCCACCTCTAGATATACTCCATCGCCTGTATTTTATGTATGTCTAAACTCAGTCTCTTCCGCCCATCTACTCCATTCCGTCTTTTCTTACTGTCCACTTTCGCTTCAGTTTTACTCCCTGCTTTGGGTCCCTCCTTCCTCCGCACTCCTGCCTTCAATCTCCCGGGGCCCGCCTCTTCCGATTTCCTCTCTCACCTCCACTCGGTTCCTTATGGTATATTTTCAAAACAGTAAGTTTCTTCAGACTCCTTCCGATTTTACAGCTTCTTTTATAATATATTTTTTATTAGTTGTGATATTCAGTTGTGAAAGTCTTTATCTGCTCCTACTTCAGTGATGCCTCTTACCTTCTTGTTACTGTTATATTTCTGTTCTTTAAAACCAGCAGGGGTTGCTTGTATCCTCTCTGAGGATTCCTGAATAGAAGCGTTGAAAGCTCTATGACTTCCCTCAGCACCTTGTGCCTTTCCCTCCTCCCTCAACGGGAGTTGAGAATAGAACACCTCAGCTGGAAATGAGTCTTCTTCGAGCCCACTCCAAATCCTTATACCCAAAGGATTCTTCTCCGGTTTAAAATTTATCAAGAATCTCGCCAGGAAAAAACTTCTATTCAGTAAATGTTTGAGCTCCTGCTGAGCTGCAAACAACCAGCCACAACCCCGTCACTGACCGGAAGTCGATTCTACGGAGGGACAATTATAGTAATCCACAAATAATCAAATCAGCAAATGCTTAACCCCAATATAGAGAGATTATTGTAATTTGTATATTACAAATATCTTCTCAGATTCACTTTTTCTTTCACAATTATTACCAGATCTGTTGATCACAATATTACCAACAAAACTAGAATTTAACCATTAGTATACTTTGGAGACCTGTTTTGGTTAATATGCATGGGTTGATGATGATAACAACAATCTTGGCAACAGGTTTCAAAGATTTAAAAACCCCTCAAAAAAACCCTATTATAATATGCAATAAGATAAAAGGGACAGGGTTTTTAAAGTAAATTCATTTGGGGGAAAGCCCTAAACAAGTAAACTAAGCTATATTAATGTCTTTTCTCTTTCCCTCCACCCCATCATACCATTCTGAAGTTATATACAATTTGTCCAGGGAGAAAATTCCTTGCACACCTCAGTATGGAAATATAGCCAACAAGAATCCAGCAAATACCATTCACAGCGTGTGTAGAAATTTTCTTAGCCCTCTGGCACAACTGTTACCTTGTCCAGTCTTATCTCCAAATCTTTCCAAACCTCATCAACCAAAGAAAAGAGGCACACAAACTTTCTCAAAGATTTCAGAAAGAAACCTTTCACCCCAAACTTTCTATTTATTATACACATATAGAGTATAATACTTCTACTCCTTACAAATTTTGCTTTACTGTATAATGATTCCTGTCACAGTCAGAGTGCAGAGACTGTTGTTAAGTACATATTCAATTTATATATATATATATATATATATATATATATATGGTGTTTTTGCATTAAGGTAGGTTCTAGCAAATTAGTTATCTTATATAAAGATATATTAGGACATCTGTATGATATATCTGCTTTCTAGGAACTGCTGTTCAAATCAACCAATTGTGTTGTTTTTTTTAAATGTATGTTGCATTAGCTGAAATTACAACTCTACAGTGAAAAGGAAGAGAGAAAACTAGGTTCTTAGACTGCAATGCTACATTACCTCACAAATTTCACTGACATTAATTGGACTTCTTCAGAGTTGGAGAATCAGTGCCATACATATCAGTTCCCTAAGTACTAGAATCTGGTGCCCCAGTCCAGAACACTGAATAGCTGATGGGGGGCAGATTCTTACTAGCATGCAGATGTCCTTCCACGCTGTAATATTCTTCTTTATTACAACGAAGCACTGGATCTTATCTTTTCACATGTTCTACCATGCAGCCCCATTAGAGCCATCTGCTCCTACAAAGGATTTGCTGTCCATGTCTGCAGCTGTACTGGGTGCACCAGTACACTGCAAACTTAATTACCAGACAATACTGAATGTTAATGCCTCTGCTCTTCAACAGACACTTGTACGATTAATAAATGTGCAACACCTCTCTTTGTTGGCTTAAGTTAGACTCAGTAGGTGAAACAAAAAATTCCAAGATCTTTCAGATGCACAGTGTTTTCCAATGTGTTAACAATTCAATTTTAAAAACATCTGCATGTATACTGCTGTACTGGGCATACACAGCAGACACAAATCAGCAGACACAAATCAGGAACCTTTTGTGATGTCTGCCCACTGCTGAAGGTAATGGGAAATGATTGTAGTAAATTTTTAATTATACTCAGGAAAAGGAATGCTTGAGCTGAAATGATATGAGGCAGGAGGGTTCTTCCCCACATCAAATGTTCTTCTCTGCATCAGCTAAGTTCTTCCACATACCTTCCCCATGGGCAAGGTTCTTCGCACTCCAAGTTCCTAGACAGTAAGTATTTAATACAGATGTCCTAATACAGTTGTCCCTTCACATTCATGAGGGTTGGGGCGGAGCACCACCGCAAAAGTGAAAAACTCACAAATAAGTTAAGCCCTGCCCCCAACATGCATACTACACTACAGCATTGTAGACTCCTATGCCGTCAACAGGACTGTTGACACCTGCCACCACGGTAGCAACACCCACACCAGGGCACACAAACCATGCCCCTCACCCACACTCGCCTCCCCACCAGCTCTCCCTCCCTCTGCCCTGCCAACAACACAACTCCAGCTCGCTTTCTTACCTTGCACCAAAACAGCACTGCCCATTTAAAACAGTAAGGTTGCTCCTTTCCCAAACAGAAGCTAAAAGTTGCAACCGTAGCAACACCTACCCCCCCCCGCCCGATACATAAACCTCAACCACACTTGCATCCCCCAGCTCTCCCTCCCTCTGCCCTGCCAACAACACAAGTCCAGCTCACTTTCTTACCTTGCACCAAAACAGTGCTGCCAGTCACACAAACCACATCCCTCACCCACACTTACCTCTCCTCAGTTCTCCCTCCCTCTGCCCTGCCAACAACATGACCTTACTGAGTGTTTTAAACTGACAACACTGTTTTGGGGCAAAGTAAGAAAGTGAACTGGAGTTGTTTTGTTGCCAGGACAGGAGGGGAAGAAGAAAAAGAGGGTGGAATCTTGGGAATCTGAGCTAACTGAGCAGCAGCTACAAACCACGAATATGCAAAACCGTGAATGTGAAACATACAAATATGAAGGGATAATTGTTTATCTTTATATAATAGAACTAAATTGCTAGAACCCACCTTAATGCAAAAGCATTATGTGTACTTAACATCTGAATCTGCACTTAAGAGTGTGATAGAAACCATTGTAAAATGGAATGTATGAGAAGTTTTGTTCAAAGGAGAGTGAACCTACTCATGTTCTCAAGTAAATAAACATACTGGGCTTCTGTAATAACATAACAGATTTGGACAATTGCAACACTCAGCTGAGAGCACAAAGTACCTTCAAATAGGGTTTAAGTACACAAAATGATGACCTTGGAGTTACAGCCTTCCTGGGGATAAAGGCACAAAACATAAAAACACAGGCTACCAAAATGCTACCTACAAAAATTTATAGAAACCCTTTCTGTGATGATGGCCCTTAACATTTAAAGCATGGCCCATTTCCATTAAAACAAACAGAATGTTATCTATTGAGAAATGTAGATTACTTTCCTTAAATCCTATATATGAAAACATTTACTGCAACACAATTGCCAGACATGTAACATGTAACTGGAGAAATCTTCACCATCTACTTGAGATGAGTAGTTCTACCCTCACTATGAAAAATTCTACTTCTTTAAAGCTGGGTGAACTGTGTACCTTAAACCCCCTGCAGAAGTTGCTATGCAATACTAGGATTTCCAGAGATTATTTTTTATTTTTTTTCTCATTTGCCATGTGATGCCAAAATTTACAAAAAACTAACAAACGTGATTTATGAATATTAGAACATATCTGACCAGGGACTGCAATGAGCAACCTCAAAAATTCAGTATTGTTCAAATACTCAGAGCATTGTTTTCTGCAACATACATAAGCTTGTTCCACTTTCAGATTAATAGAAAGGCATAGCCTTCAGGATAGCTATAGTTAAATATGTACTAGCCTGCAGCTTCCAACTTCCTCCTCCTGTCAATTGAAATTTGGCACAATTACAAGTTGCAGTAAATAGCAAGAATATTATTATTAACTTTGGGCATATTATTTAGAGGGCAATTAATCATACCACTGATTTGAAAACACTAAGACAGATGAATTCACAAAGTTAACACTGTTACCAATTTCAACATAGAACAAATGACTCTACAGTAGGATGCCCGTATCCGCTGGGGATTGGTTCTGGGGGACCCATGGATACCAAAAACCGTGGATAATAGCGAAAACCATTGAAAACAATGGGACTTCCACTTTAAACTACCACAGAGTTGCCTTGGAGGACCTAGAAAATGGCTAGAGAGGACACATGTTCTAGGAAGACTCTATGGTAGGTGTGCTGTTTTGTGTCTTGTGGATAATTAAATAAGTGGATAATGAATCAGTGGATACAGGGGTACTACTGTATTCAAAACACTTTCATTTTATCAGGGCTAAAATATGGCCTGACCAGTTTTGGCAGTGTCCTCCAACACATCCAAAGAACATAGATGGTAGTACACAGTGCTGCTCTCTCATGACAACTTTCATGTCAAAAAGTAGTTCTTTATAGGACATGTTCAATTATGTAAAATGGCCCATAAATTTTCATCCAGTTGAGAACAGTTTGATTATACTGTAGATTGGAGATGCTGCTTCTCATTTATTCAGCAATGTAAGGGGGAAATAAGTTTCAATTAACAGAAAACAATCAGGACTTTCCATGAGTTCATGTTTGCACTATGAATTTTTGATCCACTTGTGATATTCATTAACTGTACAGTTCTCAAGCTAAGTCCTTGGTCTAATTTTTTAAAATTTCCTTCTTCGAAGGCAAGTATTCCGTTCATCATTTCCAAGAGGCGCAAGGCCCCTTGAACAGTCAGCTTTCAAAGGCCTACCCAAAAAAAAAAAAAAAAAAAAGTCTTAACCTCCTTGCAAAAAAAAAGCAAGGGTTGCCAGTCTACACTCTCTTGGAAGTGAGTTCCAGAGCCTGGGAGCAGACAACAAGAAGATTCTCTCCTGTGTTCCCACCAGGTGTATCTATGAGGCTGGGGCAGAGAAAAAGTCCTTTGTAAAGGATCTCAAAACAGGGGCAGGCTCATATGGGAGAATATGGTCCTTCAGAGAACATGGACCTGAATCGTATAGGGCTTTAAAAGCTATAATCAGCACTCTGAATGGTGCCCGGAAGTGTACCAGCAGCCAATGAAGCTGCTGCAACAAGGGAGTTGTGTGCTCCCTGTAGCCAAACTCAC
The DNA here is from genome assembly GCA_030847615.1 of Gambelia wislizenii. Lineage (NCBI taxonomy): Eukaryota > Metazoa > Chordata > Lepidosauria > Squamata > Crotaphytidae > Gambelia > Gambelia wislizenii. The sequence continues at coordinate 68,638,632 of JAUMIR010000002.1, forward strand.
ATAACAAACTGGCTGCAGCTTTTTGGACCAGCTGAAGTTTCTGAACACTCTTCAAAGACAACCCCACATAGAGTGCTTTACAGACAGGATGTAATGAAGGTGTGCGTCACCAGGGCCAGATCTGACATCTCTAGGAATGGGCATAAGCAGGTACACAAGCCTTAACTGTACAAAGACACTCATGAGACCAGAGTTTCCACTAATTCTTTAGCAAAAACAAAACAAAACGGTACCAAAGACATAAATAACATGGAAAGAACAAAGATAGGTTCCTATACCACAAAAACAAAAACAAAAAAAGACCAGCAGTTCAACTAGCTTCAGCAAACTCCCCCCCTCCACAAACGAACAACATGTATATTTGAAATGAAAACAAAAAACAAAAAAAACATGTCAGGCGAGCACTGCATAAGTAAATAAAGACATTTGGAACCTTCTACAGATCACTTGAAGGAGTCCTCCTAAATGGCTTCAGGTATTACTTTTTCTTTCACCAGCCTCTACTTTTCTTCTGATTTCCATTTTGGTAGGCAGACACAGATCTATTTTTTAACCTGCTGGGGGTTGCTGGTGAGGCAAGCTTATCTGCTATCCCATTTTCTCTCTGTTTTGTTATTAACGTATCACCAGTAAGGGATTCTGGGGGGCAGCTGCTGTTTACCTTGGCTGTTGTAGGCAGGCACACACAGTCGTAGCAGCATTGGCTAAAGTAGAATTCCACTGCTTCCAAGGAACTTTATTTGACAATTTATTCTTCATGGTAACTGTGCCTCACACAATGGGTTTTGTGCCTGCACAGAGACTCTCCCCAGAAAGTTCGAGAGCAGAGTAGCCTGGCGGGAAGTCCTGCCCCTCCCTCTTCCCGCACCTGCTCGGACCCAGTAGGCTACCATCTCCTCAGTTTCTTTTCATCCACCAACAGGGCAACATCTCCTTTGGTCGTTCTGTGTTAAGTATCCTCCTTCTTCCTCTAAAACCCTTGATCCCTTCTCAAGCCCGCCTCTATTCTTTCTACCCCCTTTCTTTGTCCCTTTTTTATTATAATTTTTTCCAGTTATATTACAAGTCAGCAAATTTACATATAGATCTTTATACATAATTTCTCTTCTTTATATTATGTCTATACATTTACTCTCTAATACCTTTCTCTTAGCAGCTGTAACTTCCTTTCTAAAAAATTTCAAATCCTGTTGGGGGTTCCTAGAAAATACTTCATTGTCCCCCTCCTTTTCCTCCTTCCTTTCTTCCTTCCTCTAGTCTATATTGCTTTAGCTTCTTTCTGTTCCTTCCTTTTCCTGTTGCCCGTCTATTTGACCTCTTTACTTGCTAGCTTTTAAGCTTGATTGTCTCCTTATTTGTAATATCTTATCACCATCTACTTGTCTGAATTTTACTCCCCTTTTCCCCATATATCTTATTCCTCTCCCCCTCCCCATTTAACCTTATTTCTCACTTTGTCTTTTTCTGTTTTCCAGAAAGCATTTAACCGGTTCCCATTCTTCCTCCAATTTTCCCATATTTCTTTCCTTAAGTAAAGGAAAGTCCCTTTTTACCGGATTTTTTTTTTAAAGCTCCTGCTTTCTCCCCCCCCCCCCCGCCACAAGCCTCTATGGCCCACTTCAAACTTTGCTTTTCCTGCAGCCACAAGGTTTCTCTTTTGGACAGACACTCTCAGTGTCTTTTTTGCCTGAGGGAAAGACATACTGTTGAGAAGTGTGCTATACGTAGAGGTTTCACCAAGCGCTGAAGAACTGAGCCTCCCAGTCAAAGTCTAACTGTAGGGAGAAATCCCTCCAGGTCACCTTGGAAGCTGCCTCCAACTGATCTCTACACACAGCCTTGGTTTCTCTAACGGAACCAAGTATACCTCAATCAACATTGGTACTGAAAACCTCAGCATCAGCAAGCTCCAGAGCTCCATCTACAGTAGGACTCCTGTATCTGCTGGGGATTGGTTCTGGGGGACCCGTGGCTACCCAAAACCGTGGATAATAGCAAATGGCATTGAAAATAATGGGACTTCTGGTTTAAACTACCATAGAGTTGCCTTGGAGGACCTAGAAAATGGCTAAAGGACACATTTTCTAGGAATACTCTGTGGTAGGTGTGCAGTTTTGTATCCTGTGCATAACAGCATCAGTGGATACAGGGATCCTACTCTTGGTACTCTTGGTACCAACCACACCCCTGGTATCGATGTCGCCCTGATACTGACTGACCTGTCTGCTGCCACTGTTTTGGCAGAAGGGGTCCTCTCCTCAGGGCATGAGGCAAAAGGTCCCTTGGTACACTCCAAGCCTTCTTTGGAAGAGGCATGCTCAGGTGGAGGCTCCACTGGCATTAGAAAAGGTCCACCAGCAGTGGAAAAAGAAACACACACCCTCTCCAGCATCGAGTTCTGCCACTCATCCTGTTCTGATGCTGATCCCACCTGCTGCGACCGACCCGGCGCATACTCCCTGCTCACCAAATTCAGTACTGACGACCGTGACTGAGCCAACTATAGCTCCTCTTAAGTTTGAGGCCTGCCCACCAGCCAGTGCCACTGGTAGAAGCTGGACCTTTAGACAGAGATCCCCTCGTCATGGTTTTACCTCACCACTGAAACCCCTCACCAGTAGCTCTTTCCACCACCAAATTTCACCTCGACCTCCATCATGTGACTGGTCCCTGTTCACTGGAAAATGATCCAACATCTCTGCCCAGTACCAGGTCAGAGACCAAAGATACCTCAAGGACTCTCCATTTACCTCAGTATCTTACTTAGTCGGGTACTGACATGAACATCTATGGAGAGATCACCTGGAGCCTTATCAGTTTTACTCCCCCTCACACAGGGACTGATACCACTATTAAGACTGGCACCACTGCTGTAGCTGCTCCAGGTCACCAGGTTCTCTTCAGTATCACCCCTCTTGGTAGTTATCACCCACACCTGTGCCATGCTCCTCTGTCTCGCCAGTACATCACTCATGGACCACTCCACCTAGAACCACTGCCACCCTTTGGCAATTGTGCCAAAGATGTCTCAGCCATGAGTTTTGCTGACTGCGACAGTTGCTCCATGAATCACCCCTTTTGTACTGCTGCAGGCAAACACCTCCACCCCCACTAGCCAGTTTACACTGCATCAATCTCTAGCATCATATAGCACACCTCTTTGATTGCAACCACTGTAGCCCCGCAGGCTCCTGTACTACAGCCAGTGACCTTTGACTTTCCTCCCCATGGCCCCCACCACATTGGCCACCCTCATACCATCAACAATTCTGGTCCAAGTTCAACAGCGATACCAGCAGGTGTTTTATGACTCTTCTGAAGGTGACTACGACTTAGATTCACAATCACCAGCCTCTCTATCTCCTCTGGGATCCCCTCCCTCTGCCAACGTGGAGGACACCACCCCTAGTCTATTCTCAGAAGATAGCAAGCTATTCTTTGACATTGTACTCTGGATGGTGAAGGCCCTCAGTATGCAGATCACCCCCCGACACTAGTCGCTGACCCAGTCTTCCAACTCATGGACTCACATGCCCTCAGAGCTACAGGATCTGATAAAGCCATCCTGAACAAAACAAGCCTCACTCCCCCCGGCCTCACATTGACTGGAACACCTCTATACAGTACACAGCAGGAAGGTGCCCCATACCCGTTCAACCATTCAGTACCTAACTCCATAGTGGTAGAAGCCGCCCAGTCCAAGGGAAGGTCATGTCCACACTCAACTCCTGCAGATAAAGAGGGGAGGCACCTAGACATCTTTGGACAATGCTTCTATTCCTCCTCAGCATCCACATGGCTAACATTCAAGCCTGCATGGCAGCATACTAGAGTTTCTTGTGGGAGAAGATGTCTTCATTCACCCCACACCTACCAGAGGGACATCACAGTGCAGCCCTCCACTTCCAGCAGGGGGAATGTGTGCTGACCGCCCAACAGACTCAATCAGCCCATCATGCCGTCAGCTGCACAGCTAAGGTGATGTCATGCTCATTGGCTCTCTGACGCTATGCCTGACTGAGGTCAACAAGCATAACAGACACCAGGCATTACAATGAAGACCTACCCTTTGATGGAAAAGGCCTCTCCAAGTCAAAAACTGTTGACACCATGGACAGCACTCTAAAGGCCCATCTCACAATGGGCTTCAGATCCCAGCAGAGATCCCCTTGCTCCAGCTGGAAGAGCTCATTTCACCCTTCTTGAGATCCAAGTCACCGTCAATTGACAGACTTCATCAAAGAAATCGCCAAACTCTGTGAAGTTGTACCTTTGACTACTCTACTCCAATAACACTCCAGCCAACTGTCCACTTACTGGACCTCACTCCACCTCGGGGCACAAAGCTACACCATCATTATGCCACCTGGCAGAAGATCACCGCAGATTCTTGGGTACTCACAATTGTGTGTCTTGGTTACACCATAGTGATTTAAAGTATTCCATCTGCAGGCGTATTCCATCACACCCCGCCATCGCCAACCCTCCTAGAGAAGATCAACAGGCTATTGCAAAAAAAAAAAAAAAAAAAAAAATGTGGAGAAGATCCTGGACCGCTGCAGGTGGGATGGTTACTTCTCATGGTACTCTGTGGTACCCAAAAGGAACAGTAGCCTCCCATCCTCAACATTTGCAATGTGAACAGATACAAAACACAACATAAATCCAAGATGGTGACACTCCACTCTATCCTACCATTCCTTCACACTGGTACTGGTTTGCATCCACAGACCTCCACAATGCCTACTTCCACATCCAGATAAGACCCCAGCATCCCAGGTTCCTCAAGTTCGCCATCGGTCAAGACCTGTACCAATACAAGGTCATCCTGTTTGTCCCTTCCATGGCTCCCAGACTATTCACAAAATGCATGGTAATGGTGATGTCCTTCAGCAGGACCCAAGGCATCCAGATCTACCTATATCTGGATGACTGACTGCTAGCGTCGTCATCCTGGATCAGACTATTTCGGGACATCCATCTGACACTTTCTCCTGCCAGGCCAAGGACACTCATTGACAAGGCATCAGAACTGCTGCGCAACCCTGAACTATGGTGAATGGAATGCAGAAACTGCTAAGGCTCAGGGCTGCCACCACAGCAGTAACCTACCTTGCACACCTACAGTCCAGGCCCCTTCAACACTGGTTCTTCTGGAACTTCAGTCCTTAGAAGAACCCTCAGCGAATGAAGATCACTGTGTCCCCATGCATCCTGGCATCTGTCACCTGGTGGACAAGGTCGAGCAACCTCCTCTCATGCATGCCCTTCCGCTTTCCCAACACCACATGCATGGTCACCATGGACATTTCCAAGTCTGGCTGGGGAGCTCATTGCACTGACATAATGACACAAGGGCACTGTTCCTCCCCCCCTGGAAGCAAAACTCTACATAAACACCCTAGAGCTCCTAGTGAGGATAAAGGCCTTTAGGTCATTTCAGAAGACGCTGTGTGGCAGGGTTGTCCAGGCCACCTCAGACAACACAACAGTTGTGTGCTACATCAACATACAGGGCAGCATAGTCATCCACACTCCCAGACCTTGCCACAACCCTCTGGGACTAGTGGGACCCATCCGGTACTCACCCTATAGTGATTCATGTGGACAACATAGTAGCAGATTCCTTCAGCCGTGCTTCAGTCCCCTACCATAAGTGGACACTGTCTGATAAGGCATTCTGCCTCATAATATCCAGATGGAGCACATCCAGTGTCCACTCATAACAACCAGATGGGGCACAATGACCCTAGATCTTTTCGCATCTCCCATGAACACCAAATGTCCCAGTTTTGTTCCGTAGTTCTGCTTCCATTTTCTAGGAAGACTCTCAGAGAGGTATTCCTGGGAAAGTGGTCAGGACCCCTCCTCTACCTCTTTCTCCCTTCCCACTGCTTGCAATAATGACAGGCCAAGACAACAGTGGTTTGCTCCACTCATCAATCTATCGAAGGGCAGGCTCATGCCCTTCCCCTGCACACCGGCCCTCCTGTCCTACTCTCAAGGTTCTCCACCCTGATCTCTGGACGCTATGACTCATGGCTTCAATAATACAATACTGACTTCTCCAAGACTCCTGGAGGTGCTACCCTACCACGAGGTCATATGTGTATAAGTGGCATAGATTCTGTGACTCTGCGGTGTCAAAATCAGAACCTGCCTCTTCAGCATCTGTCACCAGCACTTTCTGCTCCACCTCAAGAATTGGGGGATGGCCTCCTCTCCCTCAAAGTCTACCTCACCATGATTACTGCCCACAACCGGTTACTCTTCTACACCCTCACTCTTCATGGACCCCATGGTCAAAAGGTCCCTAAAGGGCTTGTGCCATCTCTACCCTCCAGTATCACCACCTACACCACCTTGGTCGATGTCACTAGTGCTCTCATAACTCATGCAGGCCCTATGTGTAGGAGAACTGATAGCTCTACAAGCTGATGAACCCTTCCTTATCTTTCATAGCGACAAAGTGGTCCTGCGCCCAAATACCTCTTTCCTTCCAAAGGTGTCATCCCTTCACTTGAACCAGGCTACTGTGTTGGCAATGTTCTACCTTCAACCATCTTCACAACTGGAAAGAAGTCTTCATAGTTTTGATGTTCGCAGCCCCCTAGCCTGCTACATATCACACAGCCTCATTCCGGAAGTCACTTAGGTTCTTCATCTGCTACAGCAGCCCCAGGAAAGGCCTCTAGGTGTCATCTCAGAGACTATCCAAGTGGGTTGTCCAGACAACTGAAGTAGCCTTTGATTTGGCAAAGCAACCTTCCCCATCCAGCCTGAGAGCACATTCCACCAGAGCAATGGCATCCTCAGCAACTCTCATACAGGGCATCCCTCTGCCAGAGTTTTGCAGAGCAGCCACACGGTCTCAGTCATCCACATTTATTCAGCATCACAAGCTTGACTACAGATCCAGGGCAGATACAACTTTTGGATGCATTGTTCTCTTGACTGTCCTCCAGTGACCTGACCCACCGTCCTTAGGTAAGCTACACAGTCACCCATTGTGTGAGGCACAGAAACTACAAGGAAGAACAGGTTGCTTACCTGTAACTGTGGTTCTTCAAGTGGTCATCTGTGCCCTCACACAAACCTGTCCTTACTTTCCCTCTTCCAGGTCCCTGGAAACATCTGCAGACTTCAAAACTGAGGAGACGGTAGCATGGCAGGTTTGAGCAGATGTGATAGGAGGGAGGGGAAGGGCCTCCCACCAGGATACTCAGCTCTAGAACTTTCTGAAGAGAGTCTGTGCAAAAGTGCAAGTCCCATTGTCTGAGGGCACAGATGACCGGTTAGGTTTAGGAAGGGTTTAGAACGACAGTAGGCAACCTGTTCTTATCTGTTGTCCCCTGTTTTCTCTGTTTTGTTATTAATGTATGCGCAGTAAGGGATTCTGAGGGCAGCTGCTATTTACCTTGCCTGTCGCAGGCAGGCACACACAACTACAGTAGCATTCTCTAAAATGGAGTTCCACTGTTTCCAAGCTGAAGCTTTATTGGTTTACTGCAGACATGCTGCTCCCACCCACACCTGAATGGTCAGGTTGCTTATCTGTAGCAATAGATCTTCGAGTAGTCTTCTGTGAATTCACACAGCGGGTTGCTCCTGTGCCTGTGCAGAGCACTTGGAACCTTCTGGAATCACTAGGCAGAATAGTTTTTGATACATTTTGGTGGTAGCTCCGCCAATCCTAACGGTCCCTTAAAAGGCGCTCCCACCTAATACCCCTCAGTTCCATAAAGGATGCCACAATTATAAGCATCAGGAACATTGAGCATGTATGCAACAGCAGGACATATAGGGGAAGGATGGGCGGGTCTGTGTGAATTCACAGAAGACCACTCAAAGATCTATGGTTACAGGTAAGCAACCTGACCATCTTCATCGTGGTCTCTGTGAATCCACACAGTGGATAGACGAACAAGCTTCACAAACAGGAGGTGGGTATGTCATGCACACAAGCAAGACGAGGATAAATGTAGTCCACAAAACTAAATACAGTTGCCCCTCCACATTCGCGGTTTTGATTATTCGCGGTTTTGATTATTCGCGGTTTTGGGAGGGCCCCTCTGGGCCCCCCCAAAACCGCGACACGGTGCCTCTGGAGGCCCTGTGAAAGCCCTGGGAGGGAGTGGGGAGGGCCGGGAAGGCCTCCATGGGGCCTTCGGAGACCCTCCAGAGGCCCCGCGAAGGCCTTGGGAGGGGGAGGGCTGGGAAGGCCTCCGCGAGGCTCTCGGGGATGCTCTGGAGGCCCCGCGAAGGCCTTGGGAGGGAGGGGGAGGGCTGGGAAGGCCTCCGAGGGGCCTTCGGGGACCCTCTGGAGGCCCCGCGAAGGCCTTGGGAGGGAGGGGGAGGGCTGGGAAGGCCTCCGCAGGGCCTTCGGGGACCCTCTGGAGGCCCCGCGAAGGCCTTGGGAGGGAGGGGGGAGGGCTGGGAAGGCCTCCGTGGGGCCTCGCAAGGCCCTGCGAAGGCCTTGGGGAGCACCGGGTAGGCCTCCGCGGGGCCCTGCGAGGGCCTCAGGAGGGAGGGGGAGGGCTGGGAAGGCCTCCGCGGGGCCTTCGGAGACCCTCCGGAGGCCCCATGAAGGCCTTGGGAGGGAGGGTGGAGGGCCGGGGAGGCCTCTGCGGGGCCTTGGGGAGCACCGGGGAGGCCTCCGCGGGGCCCTGTGAGGCCCCGCGAAAGCCGTGGGAGGGATCAGGGAGGGCCAGGAAGGCCTCCGCGGGGCCTTCGGAGACCCTCCGGAGGCCCCGTGAAAGCCGTGGGAGGGAGCAGGAAGGGCCAGGAAGGCCTCCACGGGGCCTTCGGAGACCCTCCGGAGGCCCCGCGAAAGCCGTGGGAGGGGGGAGGGCCGGGGAGGCCTTCACAGGGCCCCCGGATTCGCTCCGGAGGCCCCATGAAGGCCTGGGGAAGGGGTGGGGAGGGCTGGGGAGACGCTCCGGAGGCCTCATGAAGGCCTGGGGAGGGAGGGGGAGGCGGGGGAAAGTGACTACAGGGCCTCCGGAGGCCCTGTGGTTGCTTTGGCGGGGGAGGGGGAGGGCAATTGTTATTCACGGATTTTTCACATTCGCAGGGGTCTGGGGAACCTAACCCCCGCAAATGTGAAGGGATGACTGTAGATTTATTAACAGTAACGTCAAATTATGAGATTCAGTCACTGAAGGGAGGACAAAAGCACAGCCCTTCCAAAAACAGCTTCACTATGAGAGCGGGTGTCAAGTCTGTACTGAGAAATGAATGTCAAAGGTGTGGACCAAGTAGCTGTTCAACAAATGTCCTCTAAAGGGACGCCAGAGAGGAAAGCAGCTAAAGTCAAAACCGCTCTGGTGGAGTGACTCCGGATTCGTGTTGGCAGAGGCCTACGAGTCAACTCATAGCAAGCACATCGTGATCGTTGAAACTACCCATTTTGACAGGCGTTGAGGTGAGATTGGGACACCATGCTTGGATTCTGCATAAGCCACGAACAAATGTGGAGCCTTTCAAAGTGGGGCGGTTCGCTGGGTGTAAAACGTGAGCGCCCTCCATATGTCAAGAGAGTGAAGAGCCCGCTCGAAGTCATCTTGTGGATCCTGCATTAGAACTGGTAGGATGATAGGCTGGTTGAGGTGGAAGCTTGAAATCACCTCCGGAAGGACCAACAAGTCCAGCTTCAGGACCACCTTATGTTTATAAAACATCAGGTAGGAAGTATCGGAACGCAGAGCACAAAGCTCCCCTGCTCGCTGGACAGAAGTGATGGTGACAAGAAAGGCCATTTTCCATGAGAGCAGTTGCAAGTCCATAGTGGCCATGGGCTCAAAGGGCCGTCAAGAAAGTAGAGAGAGGACCAATTCAAGGCTCCAAGCTGTAGTGGGTTCGACCACAGGATGGTGCAGGTTGATGTAACCCTTCAAGAACTTTTTAATGACTGGATCACAAAACGGGGAGGGCTGACACCGAGATTGGAGCTCAACGGAGATAGCCACAAGGTATCCCTTCAGGGATGAAATGGACAACCCCGCACGCGAAAAGTGAAGGAGGAACTGGAGCACTGAAACAGTAGTGGCAGATTCAACAGTGAGGTTATGAGAAGTGAGAAAGTAGTAAAATCGTTTCCACTTGTAATAGAACCGGCGCGTAGCCGGGCGGAGGGAGGCATCAACCACAGCCTGGATGTCCTCTGGCAATGAATCTGGCAGCTGGCCTGCCAGTACCAAAGACTGGATCAGTGTTGAATCCTCCACGTGGTTAACCTCAGTGTCTAGGTCCGGGTGTCTGACCATGCCATCTTAGACAGTCAGTAGGTCTCATAGGTATGGTAGATGGATGAAACAGTGATGTGCTAGCTGGAGGAGAGGGGTGAACCAAGGCTGTTGAGTCCACCATGGCGTCACCAGGATTGCGTTCAATCGGTCCCGACAAAGCTTGACTACTACCTGAGTCAAAAGCGGGAACGGTGGGAACAGGTACAGGAGAGGACCACTCCAATGAAACAGGAAGGCATCGCCCCTTGAGCTCGAAACCGTGCACAATACTGGCAACACTGCTTGTTGTTGGGAGTTGCAAACAGGTCCTCCTCTGGGGTGCCCCAGCAATGGAACAGGTCGTGAACCACGCTGCGGTGCAACATCCACTCGTGGATGGTGGAACTTGAACAGCTGAATCCGTCGGCAAGAGAATTCTCCTCCCCCGGGCAGATGGATGGAGAAGGGGAGTATATTCCTCGAGACGCACCAGTCCCAAATTTGTATGGTTAACAACAGCAGGGAAGATGACCTTGTTCTGCCCTGTCTGTTTAAGTAAAACATCACTGTGGTGTTGTCCATCACCAACATCACTGTTCTCCTTGTGACCAGGCTTTTGAAGGCTCAGAGCACTTTCTGCACAGCCATGAGTTCGAGAACATTGATACAGAGTTCTCTCTCCTTGACATTCTAAGTGCCTTGAATTTTGTAACCATTCAGATGCACCCCCCACCCTCGCAGGGGCGCATCCATGATGATCTAGACTTTGGGCTGTGGAGGTTTGAACGGCATACCTGAGAGGACATTGGAAGGCTGTAGCCACCAGTTCAGAGAGCAGCGGATTACCCGACGCTTTGTTAAGTTTGTGTGGAGAGTCCTGTACCGGATTGAAGACATCCAGGAACCAGGCTTTCAGCGGGAGGAAACACAACTTGGCAAGGTAAGTGACCTCCATCATGGCAGCCATATGGCCAAGTAGAACTAGCACTAGATGCACTGAGACTTGTCGGGACCGAAGGCAGCGAGAGATCAAAGTCCACAGGGTGTCGAAACGGTCCCTCAGAAGATAGGCCCTTGCCATAGTCGAGTCTAGAAGAGCTCCAATGAATTGGATAACTTGAACAGGTTTGAGATGAGATTTCTCTAGGTTCACGATCAGGCCCAGAGTGTTCAACAAATTCAGTATAAGGCGTACATCCTGGGACAGTGGAACCACGAGTTCGGAACCAGCAACCAGTCGTTGATGCAGGGGAAGACAACCATACTGTGCTGACGGAGGAAGACTGCCAACCACGGACGTGCATTTAGTGAAGACCCTCGGAGCCGTGGAGAGACTGAAGGGCAGAACATGGAATACAAAGGCATCGTCCTCGATCTGGAATGCCAGGAACCGTCTGTGGGCTGGGTGGATTTCCACATGGAAGTACGCATCTTTGAGGTCTATCAATACAAACAAGTCTCCTTGCTGAAGAAGAAGCAAGATGGAAGACAAGGTGAACACCCAAAATTTCCTCAGAATGATGTATTTGTTTACTATGCCGAGGTTGAGAATCAGATGGAGGCCCTCGTCCCTCTTGGTGACAAGGAAGTACCTCGAGAAGAAGCAGAGATGACGTCACTCCTGGTCGACGGCCTTGATGGCTCCCTTCTGTAGTAATGTCTGCACTTCCTCGAGGAGGGGAGGGGAAGGCGGCGTCTTTCAGATCCAACCTGACATAGACAGCATCTTGAACTCGATCCAGTAACCAGACTGGATGATGTGAAGCACCCATCAATCCATTGTTATTGAGGACCAGGCGTCCTGGAAGGCTGACAGGCGGTCTCCAAACAGGGAGGTGTAGGAGAAACAAACAATGAGAGGTCAACACTTAGAAGCAGCATCAGCCCTGGTCTTTTGATCTCTGCTTCAACAGAGATCGGTAACATGAGGCAGAAGCCTGACTACTCACCGATGGAGTGGTCAAAGCTGGCTGTTGAAGTTGAGAATGCCTGGAAGACTGAGGCGTATACCCTCATATACGGGTGGCTGTAAGAGGTGGATTGCCAACCTGAGTGCCCTCTATGATGGAGCCCAGAAGATGAAGATGATGTCATATCGTATTTTCCGGCTGTGGTCCTCATCTTCTGGGTGAACTCTTAACTTCTCATCCGTGGCTGCATTAAATAGGCAAGAATGATCGAACGGCGTGTCCTCTATCATCAAGGAGGCCTGTGGCGCGAGTCCCGATGATCATAACCATGCAGGCCTCCATAAAGCTATGGAACCAGCAATGGTTTTAGCTGTACAGTCGGCTACGTGACGGGATGAGTTCATTTGCTGCCCTGTTAGCAGTTGGGCTTCTGATTGAACAGCCTCCGCTAATCTCCTCTCATCAGTTAAGCCTTGCAATAGAGGGTCCATTCTCTCCCAGAGAACTTGTTGATACACGCCCATACACACTATACGAAAACTTAAGCCAGCTGCGGAGTACAATCTTTCCAATAATATCCATCTTTTGTCCCTCCGGATCAGATGGTGTTGACTGCGTACGACGTTGCTTCCTTTGTTGTGAGGCCTCCGCAATGACTGAGTTTGGTCAAGGGTGTTCCTGAAGCCAATCGATGTCTTCATTAACTACACGGTACAGACGATCTATACGCTTGGATGTAGATGGTATCAATGATGGGTTCTCCCATGAGCCCTGCATGAGCTTCAAGAGCGAAGGCAAAACAGGAATGCTGGCGACCAGTGGAGCCTTAGACTTAATTCTCTGATAGAAAGGGTCTACAGGATCAGACTCTTTTTTCTGCACCCTTAAGTGCCCATCCTCACCATTTGTTCTGTGAAAGAGCGTACATCGTCTGTAGATGAAGATGAATCTTTGTCCAGAAGATCCGGTGGAGGGGATGGGAGTCTGGGCACAATGGGCTGGAAGAACCCGAAGAATATGACAAGGACGATGAAGAAGAATTCGATGGGGTCGTGGAGTCACCCGGAGCAATGGAGAAGGCTGCAATGGTGGCAGAGGCCAAGGTTCCATTTGAGCTGGAGATACTTGACTACCAGACTCTCTTGTGTCAGGTTTAAGAAGGTGGTAGTCCCTCAACAATGATTGTTCTGTGGCATGGAGAAAGGGCCGTGGAGGCGAAATATATCTGTCTCGGTCCAGAGCAGTAAAATAAGGTTGATGGGCGAAGGTGAAATCCTGAGCTCAACCCAAAGTAAAGCAGACGATATTGAAAGCGCCATACTGACGTTCAAAGGCTGAGAGACAAGGTGATGGAGTTGTTGATTTACCCCTCACCACCTCAGAGCGGTCTTTGATCTCCACATCAAGTGCTGTTGACTCCAAATGACCAGAGTCTTAGTCCTTCCCCAGGAGCTCATCATGTGAAACAATTAAAGTAGGTGACTGAACTTGTCGAGGTGGAGAGGCCTCCTCATCAGACACATCACCAACTTGCACCTGAACAATCTCCAGGGAGGGTGCTGCGGAAACCTCCTGGGATGGAGTACAGGATCAAGCCCAAGACTCGGATTCGACGGCCGCAGCCGTAGCCGTAGTTGGCGTAGACTCTCGCACTGAAACCGCCTTCTCCACAGGTTGCTGGTGCGTTCCGGGCTCACGTGTCACAACGGCCACCTCCTTGGACAAAGGCCGAATTAATGATTCTGTCAAGACATGTTTCTCCTTCTTTTTACTTTTCTCCTTTGACGAAGCAGAGGAGTCACGCTCCCGAGTGGCAGTTGGCATCACTGAAGCGTGGTCACGGCCAGAAGTGGGTGGCCAAGGAGAAGTACAGTCTCGACCGGAGTCGGAGCGTTTCGAGTGGTCTCTAACCCGAGATGAGTCGGAAGACTTCATCTGCTTATGCAACACAGCAGTCGCCTCTGGATCAGATGCTATGGACTAGTGACGGGATGGAACACGGGACCGATGACGTTTAGAAGTCAGATTCACCAATGGATAACGGCCCGTCTTGGAAGTCGAAAAATGATCCTCCGCAGTAGAAGACTAGGAAGGTAACAGAGTTTTCTCATATAAGAAGGATTTTTGTTGAGACGAGTGCCGTTTCCTGGACTGCTGTGTAAAGGCGCAGCAGTGAACACAGGTGTCAACATTGTGGGCCTCTCCCAAGCATATCAAAACATCTGGAGTGGCCATCAGAGGCTGGTAATTTGGCCTGATAGACCGAACAGCGCTTGAAGGCAGCTGATCCCGAAGCCATTTTCTGTCAGAGAAGATCTTAGCCGAAGAAGAGACAAACCAGTCCGAGTCAAACCAAAGTCAGAGTCCATGAACAATCCGAAGGACGAAGCAGGCGAAGTCAATCAGTTTGAAGTCAAAATCCGAGAAGAACGTAGCCAGAGCCAAGGGAAAATCCATAAAAAATGAAGTCCTAAACTGTCTGAGTCGAAAAGTGAGGCAATCAAAGAGCGCTAGCGATAGAGGTTCCTAACTGCTGCTTACGTGGCAGACAAAAAGGTATTGAGCGGAATTAGGCGGGAGCGCCTTTTAAGCGACTGTTAGGATGGGCGGAGCTACTGCCAAATGTATCAAAAACTATTCTGCCTAGCGATTCCAGAAATTCTGAGTGCTCTGCGCAGGCGCAGGAGAACCAAGTGTGTGGATTCACAGAGACCACGAAGAAGATGGTAGTGTTTCTCCAGCCCTCCTTCACTATCTTCCCAATGCCAATGCTATTCAAAAATTTACAGCTAGACAAAGGATGAAGAAGAAGAGGAGGGCTGGACAGACATAAAAAGTCTTTGTAAAAAGGAGTTTCACTGTAACAGGCTTTCTGCAGTGTACCTGTGCTATCTTCTTTCTCAATGGAAAGTAAAAAATATATACAGTAGGACCCCCGTATCCGAAGGGGATTGGTTCGGGGGGGGGGGGGGGACGACGTGGATAACAAAAACTGAGGATAACAGCGAATGTGTCACTGAAAATAATAGGGCTCCTGGTTTAAAATACCACAGTTGCCTTGAAGGACCTAGAAAACGCCTAGAGAGGATGGCTCTCTAGGCATTTTCTAGGAAGACTCTATGGTAGGTGTGCTGTTTTGTGTCCCATGGATAACTGAATCAGTAGATAATAAATCAGTGGATACAGGGGGCCTACCATACACGAAAATATTACATTAGGAGCAATCATACATACCAGGAATAACTGACTCTTACTCACTGACCAGGGTATCCAAACTTGCATGGTATTTATACAATAATATTTGGCATAGACAACTTTATTAATTCAAATGTGTAACAGGCTTGTGTGTGCACATGCACACTTAGAAAATATAGAAAATAATCCCTTATTCATAATAATGGACAGAACTACAGCAGAAACTTTTTTAAACCTTCACAGTATCAATCTGCTTTTGGGGATTTCTTTAGTATCTTATCTCAAAATAAAATTAGCAATTGGCTTTAAAATTGTTTAACAGAAAAAATTATAGATTTTATTGGTATCATATTACAAAGCCATGAACTAACCAAAACTATTATGATACATTGGAACCTGTGTTATTTATTTAACTCCTCACTGGGCTGACAGGAATCCTGCAAGAGAAAGCAAAGTAGACATTTAAAACAAATAGATGAAATAACGGGTCGTAGCAAATAATGGAAGAGGTCCAATGCTTTCCAACAGTGAATTAGTTCCCCTCCCCAATATCATTACAATGCTAAATGTTAATGTTTTCTTATACTGAAAACTCAAGATAAAGCCAACATGGATCAGAATTAAACCCCTATGTAAAAATTTAAATGGGAATCCAGCAAACGCCTATAGTGCTTTGTAGTAATTGTTTTTGTGCACTCAAGTTCATGCAAAATTTACTTATCTTAACAGAACATAGAAAAAAAATACCACAGTGGTCTTGCAAGTAGTGTGAATTGCAAAAAGTGCAAAAGGTGGGAATAAACAATACATGCAAAATGCAGTTATTTTTGCTATCTTATTATGAGAAGTTGCTGGGAACAGAAAACAAATGTTAGTTCAAGTGTTTGGTATGTTAGTTGGAGCATTAGTATTTTCACACTTCCAATCATCTAAAAAAGTTAAGCAATATGTAACTGTTACATCTGGAAGGGGGGTTACAAAAAAATCCCAAAACAACTTTTTCTGACATGGTTGAGGAGTACAGTATATGGACTATGAAGTGGTTCAAGTTTGCTAAAAGAAAGTTTTTGAGAATATTTTATAGAGCTAATATTTTATAGAGCTAAAGGGATAGTCATCATGAATCCCATGACCTTAGAAGATTTAATCATATACCACCCTTCTCAAAAACACCTCTGTATTCTACAACTCTTGAGAATTAGCACAGAGATCAAACTCATTTCTCATCTTGGGACACAACACAATCTAATCTGACCTAGAGGTTCCAACCTAGAAGGACACACAGAAATGGGGAAGACTTTGAATATACCTCTTTAAACGAGAGGAAGTTCAGAATACTCATATCAGACTTTGTGGAATCTCCACATGCAAAGAAGGATATAAATTTCCAAAGTACCCTTTAGACTCCAAGGAGCTTAATTATACTTGATCATACCTCTAACATATCCATGTTGTTTCAAGAGGGAAAGAGGTATCACCCAAAATTTCAAAACCCTTATGAACTTCATAAGCCATGAAGGACAGGCTATCAATTTCCCCCCATAAATATAGTGCTAACTAATATTGCTCTGATTGCTTCTCTGAATAACAATGGGTGTACTTCGGCATAATACAATGCATTCTGTTTTAATAGCCTATGCATTCAACTGGGAGATCTGAGAACAGAGAAACCAAACTGTGAATGTGTCAGCTACCTAAAAAACAATGCAAACAAATTCTGCATTGGATATGTCATACTGCAGTGGCTCTTAACTTTTCCTTACCAGGGACCCGCTTTAAATACCTTTTGTTGCTGCAGACCACCAAGACTTAACTCAAGATTTAAAACAACAACAACAATAATAACGATTAACACCACCACCATTACATCATCCATGAAACCTTCCCTCAGAGGCACTGGAGGGGGAGGGAAGACTTTTTTTAAGTTTGTGGCTAGAGCAGATTGAATGGCAATGCGCAAGCCAAGCTAGCCAGCCAGCCAACCCAGTCAACTGTCAGCTTGGCTCCAAGCAACTTTTGTGATAAAACATTTGTATTCAGTATAATTCATAAAACAAATAGAACAAACATAAAAGACATAGATACAAAGAAACATTACATATTTCAAAAAAGAAAAACGGTAGGAAAAAAAAGAAAAAAGAAAAAGAAGAGAACAGCAAACCAACCCCCAAGAAAGACAAACAACACGAAGAACATATCAACATCATCCCCTCCCTCCCTCCCTCCCATCCCCATTAAAATCTCTCTGGTTGTTTTTCTAATAACTCCTCCCCTTATCCAACAACTTGTTAAGTCTTTCATTTTGCATGTACTGACAAAATTCATAAACATTTCTCTCACATCTCATTGTCTAATATATTTCCAATAATTACACAACAAAACCCACAGTGCTAATATCTCCACTTTTTTGTCTGCTATATTCTATTGAATGGTTCCCAATTCTTTATATAAATCTCATTTGACTTATTTTTCATTAGATTCAAAAGTTTATCTAATGTTGCCAACTTCGTAACTTTTTCAATCCATTCTATATATATCAGTAGTTTATTAGTTTTCCACTTCCTTGCATCAACCAATCTTGCAGCTGTCACTAAATAGCTAATTAGATTTCTATATAATTTTTCTGTTTTATCTTTTAGGTTTACCATATAGAAGAGGTCTCCCTTCTAATTTAAATTTTTAATATTTTTTCTACCCATTTATTAATTTTAATCCAGAATTTCTTGTTTTTTTGAATTTCCACCACATATGAAAGAATGAGCCTGTCTGTTTCTGACATTTCCAACATTTATCTGACATTCCTTTATACATTCTTGCCAATTTTTATTCCTCTTCCTCCCATTGTTCTAATTATAATTGATGTCCCAAATTTTGGGCCTAGTCTTTCATGCATTGTTTAATTTGTTCTTCCTCCATGTTAAATCTTAATAGCAATTTATACATTTTACTAATTAAATTATTCTTCTCTGAACATAACAGCTTTTCAAACTCTGATTTTTCACCTACATTCTGAAATTGTTACAAGTCCTCTTTCACTCTTTCTCTCAACTGATAACTTAGCCATTGCATTTTAAATCCCTCCTTCTCTAGTTGTTATCTTTAATTTTCCACACACCTTCTCTTATCTCTAGCATATCCCTATATTTTAACCATTGCTCCACTCTTAACTCCCTCTTACAAAATGCTTCTTGTGGTGACAGCCACCCTGGAATTTTTGGACTCCGTCTCCTCTTATATTTGTTCCATATTCTTATTAGTGATTTTCTAATAATATGATTTTTAAATTCTGCATTAATTTTAACTTTACTATACCAAAGGTAACCATACCACCCATTCTGAACTTGTGGCCTTCTAAGTCTAGATCCCTTTTATTTTCCAGTGTTATCCATTGCTTTATCCACGTTAAACATGCTGTTTCATAATATAGCTTTAGGTCTGATAGCCCTTTCTTATCTCCATCAATAATTTCCATTTAATCCTTGGCTTTTTTGTCAGGGATGATGGGAGTTGTAGCTCTTCACCTCTGGCTCAAACTCACCACCTTGTTATGCAGCAGAGCCGACCAGCTTAGATCAGTGGTTAATGCTTTCCTTCAAAGCAGCAGAGTTTCAGAGAATAGGCTGAAGATCCTGACAAACTCTCCAAGCCTTCTCACTCTTCTCCAGGTGTCTCCAGGATTCACTCAGGCAACTCAGTAGTTTTATATAAAACCTACTTTATTCTTCTATATAAATATACTATATGGTCAACAAATCACAATCTCTACACACTACTCCACCTCTACTCAACCACAATACATTGGCAAACATTGCAATTTTATAGCCATTGCTTATCACCACCCACTAGTTAGTTTCCACCCAGTGGGTGTGTACTTCCATTCTGATTGGTCCACGTAGTTCCACCCATACTTAAGACCAACCCATGTATTTCAACATTTCACCTTGTACACTTAATGATTCTCAGGTGTTTCCATTCTGCATTCAGTACCTCTGTCCTTGGCTCTCAGGACTTCTAGATTACATTAGCAGTTTCACCTGTGTAGCTTCATAATTGCTCTTGCTTAGTCATTGTGACTTTCACATACATATTTTATTTCTTTCACTGTATGTCCAATGTTGCATTTTCCTTAACATTTTCCCCTTCCAAATAAATTGAGATATTTCTTTTTGCCATTTTGTAAATATTTCATTTGACAAGATAATTGGTATAGTTTGAAACAGAAACATTACTCTTGGTAATACATTCATTTTAATAACTGGTATTTTTCCCATCAAGGATAAATCTTATCAAGGATAAATTGATATCTTTCCAGCTAATGAGATCTCAACTTATTTCCTTCCATATCTTTCCATAGTTATTAACAAATAATTGTTGAGCTTTATCCATTATATTTATTCCCAAATATTTTACCATTTTAACAATTTCAAGTTCTGTCTTTTTAGTTAATTTTTCTTTCTCTATTTTATCCATATTTTTGTTAATATCTTTGTCTTTTCTATGTTTATTTTAAAAACTGCATATTTCCCAAACTCCTCTATCTTTACTAACATGGAATCTAGACTCCAAGTAACATTCAAGCCTTCGTGGACCGCCCCCCATGAGGACATTGCAGCCCCCTGGATTAAGAACCAGTGTCTTACTGCATTATAGACACTTTCTATAATTTTATCACTGTTGATTTTAATTTTGCACTGCAATTTAGAAAATTAACAGGATGACAAAATTCCTATTTTACCAAACTTTAACTGGAAAGTTTTTCAGTTCAGTTGTCCCTTCATATTCTCTGGGGTTTGGTTCCAGGGCCCCCATGGATACCAAAATCTGTGAATACTCAAGTCCCATTATATGCAATGGCATAGCAAAATGGTGTCCCTTATGTGAGATGGCAAAATCAAGGTTTGCTTTTTGGATTATTATTTTTTAAAGAATATTTTCAAGACGTGAATACTTAAAATCGGTGGATATGGAGGGACAACTGTATATATGTCAACCATGTTTGAACAAAACAATAAGGGAGGAGAAACCAGAAGAATTTTAGAAAGACCTGACATTGTGAATTAGTTTCTGCTTAACTTCTCTCATTGCTACAACTGGCTTAATAATCCAAGTATGATTTTAGTGGATCATTCAAACCAATGATCCTGCTTTGTAACCTCTAAGAGCTTAGCCCATGCCCGGAGAGCCCGAAAGACACACCACCATCCTCTGCTTAACCTGCCATGCTGGAAAGCCCCTCCAAGTAAAGAGTGTCCCTTCCTTCAAGGTTTCCCGGCATGGAGTAGGCTCTGAGAGCTTAATCAAATCTGCAAATAATCACATCCATGAATGCTGAACCTGCAAAATTGGAGGGCTGACTCTCTCTCCCTCTCTCTCTCTCTCTCTCTCTCTCTCTCTCTCTCTGGCTTTTCTTCGCAAACGAAGATTCAGGAAGGACTCATCCCGCGCCTTCTGCAAGTGCGCTGATGACTAAAAAGGCCAATCCGAGATAAACAAGTCCGGTTGCAAAAAGTGCAGCAGAAGGTCTCCTTGGGTGATGTTTTTGGGTTGTGATTCTTTCTGCGTTGTCGTTTCTCTTCAAGACTTGTTCGTCGTGAGTTCTCAAATAAGGCTGCAGCATTGTGGATAGTGCGTCTCCATGCCTCCCGATGTGAGGCCAGGGCGGACCACCGTTGGTGATCAATCTGGCCAAGCCTGAGATGTTGTTTCAGGGAGTCCTTGTATCGCTTTTTTGGAGCGCCCCTCCCACGCTGACCCGTGGCGAGTTCACCGTAGAGTAGTATTTTTGGGAGGCGATGGTCCTCCATCCTAGAAACGTGCCCTGCCCAGCGCAGCTGTGTTCTCAATATCATGGCCTCAATGCTGGTGATCCCTGCTTGTTCAAGGACAGCAACATTCGTCACATAGTCAGTCCAGTGTATATTTAGGATTGTGCGTAGACAGCGCTGATGAAAGCGCTCGAGGAGTCGTAGGTGGTGGCGATAGGTAACCCATGTTTCAGATCCATAAAGGAGGATAGACAGTACGTGCATCTAAATGACTCCAATGGAGCTCTTTATCTGTTTGTGCTCCATTTTATTCCCAGTATCCACTAAATGTATAATGCCAACCAACCATGAGAATTACACAAATCAATTTACTAAATTATAATTATGAGGGCCAGTATGCTATTCTTTCACTTTTAAGCTACTTGCAGTTATATACGAAACCTAGATGAGTGACCTCATCATTAAGCCTGAGCACCCTATTCATCATGCAGAGGAAAAGCTCAACTAAATGGATTACATTTTCTTTTCATCATATGTTTCTCACTTGTTTGTCAAAATTCTACACAATTTTTAATATATATATTAACAGTCAGACCCCTGTTATCCACAGAACCAATAATCACAGTTTCAGTTCTCCACGGGACACAAAATAGGGACACATACCATAGAGTCACACTGGAAAATGTCTAGAGAGGCATCCTCTCTTGGTATCTTCTAGGTTCTACAAGTCTATGGTATTTTTTTATCAGGAATATTTTATTTTAATAGGGTTCACTGTTATCCATAATTTCTGGTATCCACAATAAGTCTGGGAAATGAACACCTGGGGATATGGGGTCCAACTGTATACTCTGACAGTGCAACCCTATATATCTACTCAGAAGTAATTCACACTGATTACAGTGGAGCTTACTCCCACTTAGGTGGGTATATGATTACAACCTAAGCTAATTCCTTCTTATTCCAAAAATCTTCCCAAATGGATCTATGAAACAATTACCTAACAAATGTGCTAGGTAGCTCCATTATCAGGGTTGGGTAGGGGCTGTTTTTTTGTTTTGTTTTTTAAATGGTTTAACCTTTTTGGGGGGAGGGGTTTAAACCAGGTTTTTTGCATTAAAACCAATATAGGACTAAATCCAAAAGTTAAGCAGCAAAACGCTGTTCAGATGTTATGGCCACTAGCTTAAATAATAATTGTTCACGGGTTAAGTGCTCTTTTAAAGCAAGTTGTTTTCACTGAACGTATGTTGACTGAAGGATTTGTGTCTGAATTCTACACTGGGTACTTACCCTGAAAGTACTTTCTGTAGGGTGGATGGCAGGAAGAATCCATTAGCATGCCTCTGGTGGAGCCGGATACACTAGGACTGCCCAAAAGAAAGCAGGAAGTTGAATCATGGTCTTTGGAGATTTGAATTTCTTTGTTCTCCTCCACTCCATCTCCATGAGGCCATTCTCTGACTAGCAAAGCCCTGTAAATCAGTGATCAGAAACTTCCATGGACAAAAAAGGAACACATGTTTATAGTAGTTATATGGGTAATAATTGTGAACCGGAATGGAACTACCCTATGCAGTCACAGGGTGAGGCGGATTCTTCCTGCCACCCATCCACCCTACAGAAAGTACCTTCACGGTAAGTACCCAATGTAACATTCTGTAGGGTGTGTTGGCAGGAAGAATCCATTACCACTAGGACATACCCCAGCTTGTAGATACCCTAGGAAGGGAGTGACTGCCTATGAAGAGGGTTTAAGCATGTATGACCTCATGTAGCACCCATGTAGCACCCTTCTGCCGTAGGTGGCTTCTGCAGACCTGAATTTATCCACCTTATAGCATCTGATGGAAGGTGGATGGGGTGCTCCAGGTTGCTGCCCGACAGATTTCTGACGGGGGCATTCGTCGAAAACACGGCTGAGGTGGCTGCTGCGTGTGTTGAATGTGCTACTACTCCCAACAGTCATGGAACTTTGGCTGCGTCATAGGCCATGAAAATGCATGCTTTAATCCATGTTGCTATCATCTGTGTTGACACTTGGGCTCCCATTGATGCGGGGTTGAAGGAGACAAACAAAGTCACAGCGTCTGAAGGAACTAGTGCGTTTGATGTAGATCTTTAGCGCTCTCCTAACGTACAGTTTGTGCCACAACTTCTCCATGGGGTGGAATGGGTTGGGGCAGAAGGAGGGTAAAATGAGTTGTTACGTGATGTGGAACTCAGAGAGCACCTTAGGTTGAAAGGAGGGATCTGTGCGAAGGGATACGAAATTCTCGCTAAATGAACAGAGATATTCCCGGACTGAGAGGGCTGTTAGTTCTGAAACCCTCCTGGTGGACATGATGGCCATCAGAAAGGCCACTTTTGAGTGTTAGGATTTGTAGTGGAACCTTTCTAAGGGGCTCAAAGGAGTGACGCAT
Organism: Gambelia wislizenii; assembly: GCA_030847615.1. Taxonomy (NCBI): domain Eukaryota; kingdom Metazoa; phylum Chordata; class Lepidosauria; order Squamata; family Crotaphytidae; genus Gambelia; species Gambelia wislizenii. Next base: position 68,662,151 of record JAUMIR010000002.1, read on the forward strand.
CAGTTGGCATAAGACCAGGGATAGGTTCCATGATGGGAACCTGTGATGGACCCTCAGAGGTGAGATCAGCGTTGCCCCTCTTGGGAAGCACCTCACGTGGGGGTGCATCGAGATCCTGCCACCTTGAGGTCACTGTATGAAGGCTACCAGGGCGGCTGCCTGCCTTTTCAGAGTATTAGGGCGGAGTCCCCTCTCCAATCCTCTTTGGAGGAATCATAGAATCATAGAATCATAGAATTGCAGAGTTGGAAGAGACCACGAGGGCCATCCAGTCCAACCCCCCTGCCACGCAGGAAATCACAATCAAAGCATCCCCGACAGATGGCCATCCAGCCTCTGTTTAAAGACCTCCAAGGAAGGAGACCCCACCACGCTCCGAGGGAGTGCGTTCCACTGCCGAACAGCTCTTACTGTCAAAAAGTTCCTCCTCATGTTGAGGTGGAATCTCTGTTCCTGGAGCTTGCACCCATTGCTCCGTGTTCCAGTCTCTGGAGCAGCAGAAAACAAGCCTGCTCCATCCTCAGCGTGACATCCCTTCAAATACTTAAACAGGGCTATCATATCGCCTCTAAACCGTCTTTTTTCCAGGCTAAACATACCCAGCTCCCTAAGTCTCTCCTCATAAGGCATTGTTTCCAGACCTTTCACCATTTTAGTTGCCCTTCTCTGGACACGCTCCAATTTGTCAATATCCTTTCTGAATTGTGGTGCCCAGAACTGGACACAGTACTCTAAGTGAGGTCTGACCAAGGCAGAATAGAGTGGCACTATTACTTCCCTTGATCTAGACACTATACTTCTATTGATACAGCCCAAAATTGCATTGGCCTTTTTAGCTGCCGCATCACACTGTTGGCTCATGTTCAACTTGTGGTCTACTAGGACTCCTAGATCCCTTTCGCATGTAGTCTCATTCAGCCAGGTCTCTCCCATCCTATATTTATGCATTTCATTTTTCCGCCCTAAATGCAGTACTTTACATTTCTCCGTATTGAATTTCATTTTGTTAGCTTTGGCCCAGCTCTCCAGTCTATCCAGGTCATTCTGAATTTTGATCCTGTCCTCTAGGGTATTAGCTACTCCTCCCAATTTGGTGTCATCTGCAAATTTGATATGCCCCTAATTCCCTCATCTAAGTCATTGATAAAGATGTTGAATAGCACTGGGCCCAGGACAGAACCCTGTGGCACCCCACTGGTCACATCTTTCCAAGACGAAGAGGAGCCACTGCTTAGCACCCTTTGGGTTCGGCCGGTCAACCAATTACAAATCCATTGAACAGTTAACTTGTCTAGCCCACATTCTACAAGCTTGTTTGCAAGAATGTCATGGGGAACCTTGTCAAAGGCCTTACTGAAATCAAGGTATGCAATGTCCACAGCATTCCTTTCATCTACCAAGCTGGTAACTTTATCAAAAAAAGAGATCAGATTAGTCTGGCATGACTTGTTTCTCTGAAACCCATGCTTACTTTTTGTGATTATGGCATTGCCTTCTAAATGCTCACAGACTCTCTGTTTAATGATCTGTTCTAGAATCTTCCCTGGTATTGATGTCAGACTAACTGGACGATAGTTGTTGGGATCCTCTTTTTTCCCCTTTTTGAAGATGGGAACAACATTTGCCCTCCTCCAGTCTGCTGGGACTTCTCCTGTTCTCCAGGAGTTCTCAAATATTATTGCCAATGGCTCTGAGATTATATTTGCCAGCTCTTTTAATACTCTTGGATGTAGTTCATCTGGTCCTGGAGATTTAAATTCATTTAGATTAAGAAGGTATTCCTGTACTACCTCTTTACTTATTTTGAGCTGGATTTCCCCTATTGTGTCCTCTGTTCCATTCTCCTCAGGTTGGTCCTCCTTTTCCTTTTCTGAAAACACTGAGGCAAAGAAGGTGTTGAGTAATTCTGCCTTTTCTCTGTCCCCTGTTAGCATTTTGCCATCTTCTCCACGTAGCGGCCCTATCATTTCCTTCTTCCTCCTTTTGCTGCGGACATACCCAAAAAAACCCTTTTTATTGTTCTTAACCTCCCTAGCAAGCCTGAGCTCATTCTGCGCTTTAGCTTTTCTGACTTTACTCCTACACGTGTTCGCTATCTGTTTGAATTCTTCTTTGGTGATTTCCCCCCCTTTCCATTTCCTATACATGTTCCGTTTAAAACTTAGCTCCATTGAAAGTTATTTAGTCATCCATCCTGGTTTCTTGAGACACCTCCCATTTTTCTTCCTCAATGGTACTGTTTGAAATTGTGCCTTCAGTATCTCCCTTTTGAGAAAGTCCCATCCGTCTTGAGGTCCCTTCTCTTTTAGTATTCTTGACCATGGGATCATCCCCAGTATTTCCCTGAGTTTATTGAAATCAGCTCTCCTAAAGTCAAGAATGCGTGTCTGACTATGCCTGGCTTCTCCTTTCCATTGTATAACAAACTCCAGGAGAACATGATCACTCTCACCTAAGGATCCCACCACTTGCACCCCATTAACAAGGTCGTCTCTGTTGGTTAGGATCAGATCTAAAATAGCTGACCCCCTTGTTGCCTCTTCCACCTTTTGGACCATGAAATTGTCTTCCAGGCATGTAAGGAGGAATGCCAGGACATGACGAACTGTGGCCCTGAGACAACTTACCTTCTCAGAGACACACCATTGTGAGAATACTCTCCACGTGGCCTGACAAATCCTTTTAGTCAACGGCCAGCGGGAGGCCAGGAGTGTGGTGATTACCTGATCGCCGTATCCACACTCCTTCAAAGCTCGCCGCTCAATCTCCACATTGTCAGCTGTAACCACATTACATTGGGATGTAGAATGGGGCCCTGGTGAAGGAGGTCTGATCATGGATGGAGTCTCATGGGAGACTGGACCGACATCTCCATGAGCTCTGAGAACCAGGGATGGTGTGGCCAATGGGGCACTAGGAGTACTAATTGTGCCCCCTCCTGTGGATTTTCCTACATAATTTCCCTATTAGAGGGAGAGGAGGAAAGAGGTAGAGGAGGCCGCTTGGCCAAGGGGAGAGTAAAGCATCAATTCCTTCTGCTCCCTTGTGGGGAAACCAAGTGAAGAAGCCTGCCAGCTTGGCGTTTAGAGGTGATGCAAAGAGATCTACCAGCATTTCCCTGAATCTCTCTTGAATTTGGAGAAATGTTTCCTGGTTCAACTCCCATTCCCCTGGGAGTATCGTGTCTCTGCTTAGAAAGTCTGCCTGGAGGTTCACTTCTCCTTGAAGATACTGGGCTGAGAGGGAAAGGACTGTTGACTCAGTCCACCGGAGAAGCACGTCCGCCTCTAGTTGTAGGGATTTCGATTTGGAGCCCCATTGCTTTGCTAAGTATGATTGGGCTGTAGTGTTGTCCGTCATCAAGAGTACGTGCTGATCCTTTAGGATGTGGGAGAAGTGAGCCAGTGCCAGTCTTGTGTCGAACTCTACCTTGTAACCTTGTGCTATGGTTTCTAGCACCCATCTATCTGAGGTAGCCGTCGACCAGGAGTCTAGGAACCTGGACAGCCATCTGCCCACAGGAATTGCGTCCGAGTCAGGACTGTTGACATGATGAAACCCTTTGCGGCTGGGTTCCCACTCTACGGTTTTTCGAAGAATTGGAGAAGGGGATGTGCCGGATGACGTAGTTGGTTTTGGTCCAGGTTGTTCTGGAGGAACGAAAATCTCCCTGTCTGCCATTGCCCCTGAGGTGACAAAAGGAATTGGAGTACTGGAATGGGCGTCTGCTGCTTTTCTTATCCTGTTTCCTGTTGGCTGAAGACATGGCTTGTTTCTTGTCCTTCGTCACCACCAGTATGTCTTTAAGGGCTTCTTCACCAAACAGCTTGGTATCTTTGAATGTTGAGGTTGCGAGCACATTCCTGGATTAGGCGTCTGCATCCCAGTGTTTGAGCCAAAGGGACCTTCGTGCCAGCGTGGTGGCTCCTGCGGCCCTGTCAGTGAATCCTGAGAGGCATCTGCTACGAAGTGCAATGTATGCTGGATTTTTTGGAATGCCTTGTGGAGCATCCTGGTGTCCAGGTCTTGCACCTCCCATTACATTTTGGAGCTATATAATGGCTGCCCTTGAAGTGAGAGCAATGGCGAGTGATGCCCTGATTCCCACGGCTGATGCTTCATGAAATTTCTTTTTCTTTGAGGGCATTGTCCACCCTCTTCTCATGAGGGTCCTTGAGAGACGCTTTCCCTTCTTTTGGTACCAGAAAATTAGAGACCATTGAGACCACTGGGCGGTCAACCACTGGGGCCTTCAGTTTGTCTAAAACCTCCTTGGGGAAGTTACAGAATTTTTGGGCTGCTGATGAACCTCTCCTGCCAGAAGCGGGTTTGTCCCATTCTTCGGCAACCAGGTTCTAGAATGGTCCTAGTAATGGGAACAGCTGGCTTTGTGGAGGGCATAAGCGCCGTTACCTTCTCACTTTTTGGGGTCTAAGCGTCCCCTGTACTGTCTTGTTGTGAAGGGGGGGTGATCTCCAAGGTAGACTTGTTCAGGAGGTACGAGAATTTGTCATCTTGAAATCCTATCTGAGATCTCTAGCTCTGAAGTTTCAGAGTCAGAGAGTTATCCTTCTTCCTTGCCGGTCGTGATGTTATTCTCTGTATCCCCAGCAAGGTCATCTCCCCCTATGGCCCCCAGAAGCTGGTCCTCCCCCTCAGAGGCCTTTCCCGACTCCTCAGGAGTGCCTCAAGGGGGGTCTTTCTTTTCTTGGGGGGGCTTGGGTGTAGGGTTGCTCCTCCCCCGTGTTGTGGGGCCTGGGAACTGCCCTGCGACTTTCCAACCTGTGCCCCCTGGGCCCTTACCACCTTTCTGGGAGCCACAATCCCCTTGGATCTGTGGGCCCTGGCCTGGTCACCTGTTGCCGTGGCGGACCAAGAGGTACTAGCGACAGGAGTCTGGGGTCCTTCTGATCCAAGAGGAGGGCATCTGAGAGCATCCTGAGGGCCATTCTGATGGCCTCTCCCTTGTTTAGTCCTGGGTCCTCTGGTGCCTCATCTTCAGAGCCATCAAGGTTTTCCTCCCCTTGGAGCTCTATCTCCTCCCCACCAGGCTTTGTTGGGGCTTTCCTCCCCTTGTGGCTTCATCTCCTCCACCCAGGCCTCATCCTCACTGGATGAAAACTCCATCACAGTGGCTTGAATGGGCCTGCCAGCGGTGGCCACCATTGCGGAGGGAAGGAGCCCTGGTGGCGCAGTGGTTAAATGCCAGTACTGCAAGTCGCCACATTGCAAGTTTGATTCCAGCGGGCTCCAAGGTTCACTCAGCCTTCCATCCTTTTGTAGGTCGGTAAAATTAGTACCCAGCTTGTGGGGCCAATTAGCTAACACATGTTGGAAACTGCTTAATGCAGTGTAGATGAGTACATTTGCTGTTGCTTAAAACAATTTGTAAGCCACTGATAGCCCTGTGGGTGAAGAGCGGGGTATAAATAAATAAATAAATAAATAATAAAAATTAAAAAAAAAACATGCTTGGGGAAGCCCTCCAACAACACTGCCTGCAGTTCCTTCCCTGCCAGGGTCCCTCGTACCTTTTCCAGGGCTCGTGCCCCATCGCAAACATCTCTATGGGCTCCAGTGGGGTTAAGGGAGCTCCAGAGGGGCAAGGAAGAAACCTTGGCCCCCGTGGTCCCTTGGTTCGCCATGGTTTCACTCCTAGCCACAGCCGTCTGCTGCCCCTTCAATTGGGGCTGCTTCTCCTTTTTTCGCAGCTGGAGCATCCGGGCCTTTGGCGCGCTCATGGAGCTGCCGCCAGCCAGAGCCTTTCCTGCCTCCTTGGCCCCCTTCCTCTGGGCCACCGGGAGGATCATGTGACTGGAGGAGGAGGAGGAGGAGGACTCTGCTCACTGGGATCCCTCCAGGCTGCCATGGTGGGGGCTCGAGGTTTCCCTGGCTGCCGCCTGCTGCCGGTTGTGGGCGGGCTGCTTGCTACATTTTGCAGCTCCCTTGCTTCTGTCCATGCCTTAGAGGAGGAATATTCAACAAATAGGGGGAAATAGGGTAATGGTGAAGCCCAGCAAGGTGGAGGAAGCAAAAGTGAAAGAAAGGTGTTTTTTTTAAAGGTGAGGTTATGGAAAGGGCAGGAGAAGGTACTAAAAGAAAACAGAGAGGGGGAGTGGGCCATAGGCAAAAGGTAAGAAAAAAGGAAGCAATTTGGAAGAAAGCTGGAGGAGCTGAATCCTGATCCTTACTGGGCAAAGCAGGAAGTTCAACTGGCCTCATGGACATGGAGTGGAAGAGAACAAAGAAATCCAAATCTGCAAAGATCATGATTCAACTTCCTGCTTCCTTCTGGGCAGTCCTAGAGTATCCCAATAGTAATGGATTCTTCCTGCCATCTCACCCTACAGAATAGCATTTCTTGCACTATAAAATAAAGTGCTTAAAAAGACGCAACTGACACTAGATACTTGTCTAACAATGAACAATGGCCAATAAACTATTAAAAGTTAAAATGTATAACTTCAGACATTGTTGTTCCAGTAAGAGGTTTGAAAAGTAGTATTAATAGCCAGAGTATGTGCACGTACGCGCACGTGTGCACACACAGACAAATAATCAATTAAAAAAACCCTAAGAGTGGGGTGTTTTTAAAAGTCATTTGGTTTAAACCAACCTGGTTTAAACCAGTCAGCCCTATCCATTACACACTAAATTTGACTGATGACATTTGGGGAAAGGTATCAGAAAAAAGTGGTCTGAATACCCAAAAGATGCCAGATCCTGTCTGATCTTGAAAGCTAAGCAGGGTCAGCTCTACTTAGTACTTAGATGGGAGACCACCAATGAATACCAGGTGCTGTAGCCTAGATTTCAAAGGAAGGAACTGGTAAAACCACCTCTGAGTATTCCTTGTCTAAGAAAACCCTATGCCATAAACTGGGGTTGCAATAAGCTGATAGCTGACTTGAAGGCACACCTGCGGGCGTGCATGCACACACAGAGACAGAGGTATCTTTTAAAAAAACAAACCTCACCCCCAACAAAATAACAACAGATTAAAAGTCAGTCAGGTGAAAGGCTAGAAGGCCTGGACAAATAAAAAATCTCTCTGGCTTTTCTTCGCAAACAAAGATTCAGGAAGGACTCATCCTGCGCTTTCTGCAAGCGCGCTGATGACTAAAAAGGCCAATCTGAGATAAACAAGTCCAGTTGCAGAAAGCACAGCAGAAGGTCTCCTTGGGTGATGTTTCCGGGTTGTGATTCTTTCTGCATTGTCATTTCTCTTCAAGACTTGCTCAGCGTGAGTTCTCAAATAAGGCTGCAGCATTGTGGATAGTGCGTCTCCATGCCTCCCGATGTGAGGCCAGGGCGGACCATTGTTGGTGATCAATTTGGCCGAGCCTGAGATATTGTTTCAGGGAGTCCTTGTATCACTTTTTTGGAGCGCCCCTCTTACACTGACCTGTGGCAAGTTTACCGTATATAAATATCTGCAAAAAATATGTGCAGATCACAGAAGCCTGCCTTCCTCTAAATAATCTGAAAGAACATTAACTCCTTTGTCAGAGGACCTCCATCAATCCCACTTCCTTCAGATGGGAGGTGGACTGTGACCAGAGAAATGGACTTTGTTTTGAGTTTGCTATATGGAATTCATTCCCGGAAGATTAATGGTCAGGTAGGCTTGTGTGAGGCAAAACTTTTTTTTTAAGTGAGAGTATCCAATAAGCAGACTTCACTGAATGTAGACTTGCATAAAGCAGATCCCAATGCCTTCTCCATTTTATACTGCACCTGACCTCTGTTTCTTTCTTCCCCAAGCATACATAATTATAATGTGAGTTTTGGATGAGCAAAGCATAGGATATAAAGATGTACAGTATTTCTCACTAGTCTTCCAATTAATAAAGCCCCTGACAGAGAAAGAAGGTTTCTGATCTTCCTCCTTTGCATATTACTTCTATAAGGGTAGCACAAAAGCTTATCTCCAGAAGAGAATATTTCAACCAACAGAGGCACCCACCGTGCCACTTACCATTAAAACATTTTTTAATTATCAATTCTGGATAACTGAGAAGATATGGTTGTCCATGTTGTGTGTCAACTAAAACTTCAGTATACTATTTTTCCTATCAACTTGGTTTGTGGAATGATTATCATCAACCCTGTACTGGTCTTGGACTATGTAGCACAGCAGGAAGATACCTGCTAAGAACCAATCTTCAGCAAAAAAGCTATCTGTGACAGAAATCCCCACAAACGAAAACAGAAAATTTAAAGCATTAAATCCAAAGCTAGAAATATTTATGTGTGCATGTGCCTTCAAATTGCCTTTCAACTTATTTCATAGGGCTTTCTAAGGCAAGGGATACTCAGGGATAGTTTGCCAATTCCTCCCTCTGAAATACAGCCTACAGCATTTAGACTTACTAAAATCAACAGAACTTTGCCTTAGTCATGACTAAGTTAAGTCCCATTCATTTTGATGGGCCTACTTTAGGCATAGGTCTCACCCTACCTCAGAAGATGTACATTCATCATGTGTGCACCCTACCCCGCCATACCTCAACTTTTCTATCTGCTTGCCTGCCAAGTGGTTACTGCTGGCCATTCTGCTTAACTGTTTTATTTCGGTCAGTTGTACATGGTTGCTGCTGTCATTTGTCTTTACAAGATAATACAGGTCTGATCAGGGAGGGGAGCTGGTCATTTGTGCATACATTTGTTCCAGCCACATATCCTGGAGCTGCCTTTCACAACCATCTCCTCGCAATAAGTTCAACATTGTTGATCTAAATTAAGGCAGCTGCTGTTGCTAACTACTCTTTTCCACTGCATAAGCAATCTTTATGATAGGTACAATATGCATCCCAAACTGAGATCAACTAAACCACTGAAAACGTGAGAGAAAAGACATTCAAATGGCAAAATGAAATCTTGAAATATTAGTATAGTTAATGAAATGCAATAGTTTATAACACATGCCAGTAAGAACTCAGTCTACTCTGAAATTAGTCTGTGCCCAAATTGAGTGTTGCCCAAAGGAGACTTGATAGTACACAGGTCACCTGCTGAAAACTGACTGTGCCCCTTACTTAGAGAGACCCCAACCTACCTGACTTGTGGAAGGAAAACAGAACTTTGACTGACTGTGACCCAAGATTAAAAAGAGAGCAAAAATGCACGCCTACAGGTGACACCAACAAACTGTCCTAAAAATTAAAAGTATGGGATAAACTTAACAACCATTAACCATCATCCCCTCCTTGAAAACCTCCCCAGTGGCTGGCCTAAAAAGAAAAGTTCCAAATCCAGATGGCAAACACTGTTCCAATCTCCCAAGCTCTAAAGCCTTGAGTCAAGGGCATATGTTTTTATGGCTCTAAGACTATTCTTTTTTTTTGGGGGGGGGGGATGAGAACTCCTTACTCCAATGAGAAGATGTAATCTCTACTTGAGGATGAGGTAATCTCAACCAGCAAACACTTGACTGTCTCTCCCACTCTAACACAGGCTGTCATACTCTCACTTTGCTTAGATCACTTTTCCCAACTCCCCCCCCCCCTGCAGTTCCAAAGTACCACTCTTTTCTATGCCTTCCTCATTCCTCTCCAAGCATTCCCGCATGTTTCACCAATCTAACATCTGAGCTGCAAAAATTCACCAGTATCTTGATATTTTCCCAGCTTGCAGCACTGGCTATTTTCCCCTGTTGTAGGGTATGGGAACAAATGTCTTCTCAAACTGTATAGTGTATCTAATTATTCGCCTATACAGATTTTCTGTATAGGCGGAAGTGACTTCTAAGATGAGTTGTGGAACTGGCAGTCATTTTCTAGAGCTTGCGCAAAACCCCAGACACTTATACATGAAGAGGATGTAATTTGTTAATTATAAATACTTTGTCTTAGGTTGCTCCTGCCTCGTGGTAGGACGGATGAATCGACTTTAAAAACTAATCAGGAATAAGGTTCTTAAAGCAGGAAGTAGTGGTGAAGAGTAGTACTAAGTGGCCTTAGTTATCCTCTCTGTAAATGGGCTCCCATGGCTGAGGGTTAAGTGGTGAATGGCTGTTTCCAAGCTGTCTGGCACCTCTCCACGAATTCACAGCTGCTCCAATATAAGCAGCTGCTGGAGGATTTCACATGTGCTCCACAGGCTCTGACAGCAGCTTGCCAAGCTTCTCTTCTTTTGCTCCCTCAGCATTCATCACAGTCATTACAATCCAAGCAACTCTGCCCAAATAGTCACAATTAAATGCTGCAGTTCCACAACCAAGCATTGTCTATATACTGGTGGCAGCAGCAGAGGTGATAGTGAAGGGGAGAAAATGGGGAAACAGGCTAATGTCAACTAAAGCAGGTGCTCAAAGGGAACCTGGGGGTGGGGTTTCCCTATTTTTTCAACATCTCAGTGGGGAACAGGGAGTTTTAATTTTCTGAGACAATATGATAAATCTCATTCCGATGCAAGTAAATTTTAAAAAATTACACATACAGCCTTAGGATCCTGCTCAACAACTAGGTTTGTTAAGGTCCATCTTGAAAAGAGGGTGATAAAGTCCGTGCCACCAACTCTCATACATCACCGTGAAAGGGAAAAGGCTCTATCAGATTACCCTAAAGTTTCACTATGGTCACAAAATATAGGAACAGATGAACAAAAGGAGAACTGCCTTTCTTCTCTCACTATTTCTTAGTGGCTGAAATTCATTATTAGAATGAAATACTGAAGAGTTTACCTTTCCAGCATGGTGTAGTGGTTTGAGCAATGACTCTGGAGAACAGGGTTTGAATCCCTGCTCAGCCATGGAAACCACTGGCTGACCTTGGGCAAGTCACCCTCTCTCAGCCTCAGAAGAAATCAAAGGAAACCCCCTTCTGAACAAATCTTGCCAAGAAAAGATATGGTGACATTAGAGTGAACCTAAGTCAGAGCGACTTGAAGGCATGTAACAACAACCTTTTCAGAAAATGACACATAAAACTTTTTTATGCAACTACCATAATATTGGTGCACTTGGAAATTTTTGTTATTAATTATTTTTCCAGCAATTCAGGTATTACAATTCATAGCAAGTTCTCATCAGTACTGTGAGCCTTAAACATAAAAGCAAAGCTTCAACTATCATACAACTAAAAATACAGAAAATGTATAAAGACAAGCCTCTTATGTATAGAGCATAAATGTAATACAGTATTCTATTTCTGCTACAAAACTGAACGCAAAACTTTCAATAGCAAGATTGTTTTTTTTAAAGTGATTTCTTAAATTTATGGTATTTCTTAACAAGATTTTCAAAGCAGTTTAATTTACTAGCACTTACAGTACATAATGCTCCTCAAAGGTTACTGTACTTCCCACCCACACATGGATTCTCTCTGGAGAAAGCCTACAAGTAGGCCCCAGGCTCATGCCTCATGCAGGGAATAGATTGAGGGTAAGTAGAAAGGGACCACAACAAGCCACTCTAATATCTTTCCTTAGGGACAATCTCAATCCAGGGCAGTTGTAAGGAGAGAATGTTAAAATATTTACAAAGAATACAAGCTAGGACAAACTTAATAAAAATTTACAGTATTATTTTTTTACTTGAACCCAACTTCTCAAAATGTGCATGCCCAGAAGATTTTTCTGACTCAAACTGAAGTTTGGCAGATTAAACCTTGCATTTGTTAAACACATTTAATACCATTTTCATTTCATTATAGTACACAATCAGGAATTTATTTTTATTCCTTTCCTTTAATAAAAAAAATTGCTGTAATCATTTACACATTTGCTCATTGATGCTATTTGAAAATCACCACATTACAATTACATACAAAGTAGCTAAACCAACAGCAAACCAATTCTAACAGTAATCTGGGTGCCAGAAATCAGTTGAGATGTTCTTGCTAAGAACTCACAGTTCTACCGTGGAACTATGCCAACTGTAAATCATGCCAACCATTCTGGTAGCATCAGTAATAGTCATTTTCCATTTAAAGACTCTCGCATCAATGCCAGTATAGCCTTTCATTATCCAGCCCATTTAATACCCACAATCTGTCCACAGCTCACTTACTCTGCATCTCTACCAACCAAGGACTGTAACAGAGATGGATGTGTGGATTATTCAGATTCCTTTTTTTTCTCCTCCTGTTGGCAAAATGCTAAGCACTTGGCAGTGTGCCTGACCCACAACACGTGTGGAATTGTCAGCCTGATACAATATGTAATCTGGAGAGAGCCACAAGGAAGCATAACACCAACTTCTTAGCAAAACTTTCAACTCTTTTAAGTTTTATTAGCAGTAAAAAGAAATGTAAACAAACATAGATTACCCCCCCACACACACGTGTATTATGTGATCAATCGTTGTGTTAATGTGAAGAATATGACTCCTTAGTACAGAGGGCCCTCCCAATCAGTGGGCTCTAGATCCACAGTTTCAAGTGACTGTGGGTTGTCACATCTTATAATTAAAATGGCAGTGATGTGCATGTGGATATGCTGAAGCATCTGCACACACATTGCCACCACTGAATAATATGGGACATGATCACCCACAGTTTTTGGCATCCCGGAACCAAACCCATGAAGATCCAGAGGGCCCACTGTACTTAAAAAATTTGAAGGATTCTCGTCTACAATTTTCTGCATCTGCCAGACTGTGGGTTTTTTAAGGCCAAAAATAACTCAAGCGAGTAAATTTTAAGAATAAATCCTTTTCTAATACATCCTCTTATGGACTGCACGTTCAGGGGTTTTTTTTAATGGTACTTTTTGCAGTAACAACACTAGCAATTACTCTCAGCTCATTATTCACTCAGGAAATTACCCAATACTAGGTCAGACTATACTGGGCATTAGAATGGCAAGGTACAAATCTTTCAAATAAATAAAATATGTCCACTAAGCACTTTTCTGTTTATTCCGTCAGTTGTTGATCTCAGGTAAAGATCTTTCCATCATCTACTACAAAATCCTTTTACAGTATATATTTGCTGTTAGAGAAAGGAACATTGGCTCTTACCTGTGATACGTTCTTTTCCAGTGGTGAGGTGAAAAGCATCGGAATGCTTGGGTTGTCCCTCCCACTTGCTCCTAGTAGGCAGGTAACAGTATACAGTCGTCCCTTCACATTCGCGGGGGTTCCGTTCCGCGGACCCCCGCGAATGTGAAAAAACCGCGAATAACGACACCCCTCCCCCCTCCCTCCCCAGGCTTCGCGGGGCCTTCCTAGGCCCCGCGGAGGTCTCCCCGGCCCTCCCTCCCGCCCTCCCCAGGCCTTCCTGGGGCCTCCGGAGCGTCTCCGGAGGCCCCAGGATCGCCTCCCCAGCCCTCCCCACCCCGTCCCCAAGCCTTCCTGGGGCCTCCGGAGACGCTCCGGAGGCCCCAGGATCGCCTCCCCAGCCCTCCCCACCCCGTCCCCAGGCCTTCCTGGGGCCTCCGGAGCGTCTCCGGAGGCCCCAGGATCGCCTCCCCATCCCTCCCCACCCCGTCCCCAGGCCTTCCTGGAGCCTCCGGAGATGCTCCGGAGGCCCCAGGATCGCCTCCCCAGCCCTCCCCACCCCGTCCCCAGGCCTTCTTGGGGCCTCCGGAGCGTCTCCGGAGGCCCCAGGATCGCCTCCCCAGCTCTCCCCACCGCGTCCCCAGGCCTTCCAGGGGCCTCCGGAGACGCTCCGGAGGCCCCAGGATCGCCTCCCCAGCCCTCCCCACCCCGTCCCCAGGCCTTTCTGGGGCCTCCGGAGATGCTCCGGAGGCCCCAGGATCGCCTCCCCAGCCCTCCCCACCCCGTCCCCAGGCCTTCCTGGGGCCTCCGGAGCGTCTCCGGAGGCCCCAGGATCGCCTCCCCAGCCCTCCCCACCCCGTCCCCAGGCCTTTCTGGGGCCTCCGGAGATGCTCCGGAGGCCCCAGGATCGCCTCCCCAGCCCTCCCCACCCCATCCCCAGGCCTTCCTGGGGCCTCCGGAGCGTCTCCGGAGGCCCCAGGATCGCCTCCCCAGCCCTCCCCACCCCGTCCCCAGGCCTTCCTGGGGCCTCCGGAGCGTCTCCGGAGGCCCCAGGATCGCCTCCCCAGCCCTCCCCACCCCGTCCCCAGGCCTTCCTGGGGCCTCCGGAGATGCTCCGGAGGCCCCAGGATCGCCTCCCCAGCCCTCCCCACCCCGTCCCCAGGCCTTTCTGGGGCCTCCGGAGATGCTCCGGAGGCCCCAGGATCGCCTCCCCAGCCCTCCCCACCGCGTCCCCAGGCCTTCCTGGGGCCTCCGGAGCGTCTCCGGAGGCCCCAGGATCGCCTCCCCAGCCCTCCCCACCCCGTCCCCAGGCCTTCCTGGGGCCTCTGGAGCGTCTCCGGAGGCCCCAGGATCGCCTCCCCAGCCCTCCCCACCCCGTCCCCAGGCCTTTCTGGGGCCTCCGGAGATGCTCCGGAGGCCCCAGGATCGCCTCCCCAGCCCTCCCCACCCCATCCCCAGGCCTTCCTGGGGCCTCCGGAGCGTCTCCGGAGGCCCCAGGATCGCCTCCCCAGCCCTCCCCACCCCGTCCCCAGGCCTTTCTGGGGCCTCCGGAGCGTCTCCGGAGGCCCCAGGATCGCCTCCCCAGCCCTCCCCACCCCGTCCCCAGGCCTTCCTGGGGCCTCCGGAGCGTCTCCGGAGGCCCCAGGATCGCCTCCCCAGCCCTCCCCACCGCGTCCCCAGGCCTTCCTGGGGCCTCCGGAGCGTCTCCGGAGGCCCCAGGATCGCCTCCCCAGCCCTCCCCACCCCGTCCCCAGGCCTTCCTGGGGCCTCCGGAGCGTCTCCGGAGGCCCCAGGATCGCCTCCCCAGCCTTCCCCACCCCGTCCCCAGGCCTTTCTGGGGCCTCCGGAGATGCTCCGGAGGCCCCAGGATCGCCTCCCCAGCCCTCCCCACCCCGTCCCCAGGCCTTTCTGGGGCCTCCGGAGATGCTCCGGAGGCCCCAGGATCGCCTCCCCAGCCCTCCCCACCGCGTCCCCAGGCCTTCCTGGGGCCTCCGGAGCGTCTCCGGAGGCCCCAGGATCGCCTCCCCAGCCCTCCCCACCCCGTCCCCAGGCCTTCCTGGGGCCTCCGGAGCGTCTCCGGAGGCCCCAGGATCGCCTCCCCAGCCCTCCCCACCCCGTCTCCAAGCCTTCCTGGGGCCTCCGGAGCGTCTCCGGAGGCCCCAGGATCGCCTCCCCACCCCTCCCCAGGCCTTCATGGGGCCTCCGGAGCGCCTCCGGGGGCCCCGTGGACGCCTCCCTGGGCCTCCCCGCTCCCTCTACATCTTTCACGGGGCCTCTGGAGGCCCCGTGTCGCGGTTTTGGGGGGGGGCCGGGGGGGGCCCTCCCAAAACCGCGAATAACCGAAACCGCGAATGTCAAGTTCGCGAATGTGGAGGGACAACTGTACTTTTTGAACTGGTAAGGTCATCTAGGAGGGATGACCTCTGGCTGGACAGTCCATGTTACAGCCTCTCGACACAGTAGCATCACGTATCTGGCCGTTATGTCCATATCGCTCCAAGACTAAGAACTGCCCATTGCTATACAATTGGCTTGTCTGGTTTTGCACAGTAGTCTCTCCACCCTTGGTGTCTTACACTAAGCTCGCCCTGGGTGGGCCCGGATGCTCTTCGCCTCGCTACTGGAAAAGAATGTATCACAGGTAAGAGCCAATTTTCCTTTTCCCAGTGGAGAGGGCTCCAGAGCATCCGAATGCTTGGGATATATTGTAGGCGAGCCCTGTGCCCTTTATGGCTGAATAATCTGTTGCAATACTCTTCTGTCAAATGCAGCCTTAGTGCTGCATCTTGCCCAGCCGGTAGTGCCGCATGAATGTTGAGGGGGACTTCCACGTCGCTGCCTTGCAGTATATATTTACACACACACACACACACACACACACACATATATTTGCTGTTAGAGAACTATTGATTTGCATTGAGTTTTTAAAATTGTACAATCTATCAAAGTCTTTATTTACATGCCAGATATCAACTCTGGGATTTTCTACATGTAAAGTTCCAGAGGGCCCACCATACACACCATGAGAAAGATTCCAAAATCCATGTTGTAGCCATACGTTTATTAGATAAATCATTTGAATAGACATGGCTTCATTCCACGACCCCAGCCAACAAGTCTGAGATCCTGAAAGCTTACTGAGACTTTCACTTAACAGGATAAAAGCGGGGAAAGGAACATTCAAATAACAGGAATTATCTTATTTGCTATGGGGAAATATATCAAATCTAAGCATTCTGTACAGGTAGACCCCCGTATCCAAAGATTCAGTATCCAGTTTCACCTATCTACATCAGAAAAAAAATGTTCTCTCTAGGTATTTCTAGGTCCTCCAATGTGATTCTATGGTCAAGTTCCAGCGAGCATATCATTGAGAATATAGGATTTCCTATTATCCATGGTTTCAGATATCCATGGGGGTCTTGAAACATATCCCACATGGATACAGGGCAGAGGGGGGGGGCTGTTGACCTGGATAGCAGAAAATTCTGCATATAGTAGAAACACAGGGGTGATTGAGAAATAACCCCATGCTGTTTGTGATACCAGTCAAATAGTATGTAACCTCTAGAGACAAGTCAGATTTTTTTGTCTGGCTTTAATCTAATCAGTCTCATTGTATCACCCTATCAATTGCCTAGAGGGAGCCTCAGATTTTAAGTGGCTTAATCTCCTTCTTTTGTTAAACCATCTTTGCTTACCTTGAATTTGCCCTTTCATGACCATTACACCCTGGCTGATTCTTTTGCCACTCTTGTCCATAAATACCCTGGAACAGAATTCCTCCAATATCTTTTCATCCACATCAGCACCAACAGAATTCCCTATGCTTATGGTAGCATTGTTTTGCTAGCAGATTGTCCACCACCTTAGGCTCTGGAACTCCTGGGTGAACTTCTGTCATAGGATTACTGCTCCCTCCCTTTGTGTATTGGCAGAACACAAGGAAGGAAAAATATTTACATTTCTTTTCCCCTCATTCCTCTCCTCTTGTCTGCCTTCCAGTTTGTTGTTGTGTGACTGCAAGTCATTTCTGACTTATGGTGACCCTAAGGTGAACCCATCATGGGTTTTTCCTGGAAATATTTGTTCGGAGGGGGTGCCTTTGCCTTCCTCTGAGGCTGAGAGAGTGTGACTTGCTCAAGATCAGCCAGTGAGTTTCCATAGCTGAGCAGGAATTCGAACCCTGGTCTCCAAAGTCACAGTCCAACACTCAAACCACTACACCACACTGGCTAACTACAGTAGCACCCCCACATCCGTGGGGGATTGGTTCCAGGCCTTCCCACGGATGGTGAATTCTACAGAAAATAGCAAATGCCATCCCGGGGCCCATTCCAGGGAAAGGGGGGGGGGAGATCACTCCCTTCACCCCCGCATCGCTATTTCACCCCGGGAGCAATCTGGGGCAGCAATTCTGGAGGCAAAAGGAGGAGGGAGAGAGATCTTTACTCCCCCGCACCGCCATTTCCCCCAGGAGCAATCCCGGGCAGCGATCCTGGGGCAAAGGAGGTGGGAGGGAGAAAGATCTTTCCTCACTTCCCTTCACCCTGCATTGCCATTTTGGCCCTGGGAATGATCCCGGGCAGAGATCCTGGGGGCAAAGGGAGGAGGTAGGAAGATGTTTCCTCCTCTCCCTTCTTGCCATTTCAGGCCGTGTCGCCATTTCTCACCTCCTCCCCCATCCAGCCCCCCCTGCTGTCACCATCCACAGGTAACTGAATCTGCGGGTGGTGAATCAGCTTATGCAGGGGTGCTACTGTACAATCTTTTTCATGCCCTCTCTGCAAGCTGAAGCAAGTCAGCCTTACAACAGTTACATTCTCATCCTCCTTTTTTCTCTTATTCTTTCAGAACTTCAATAGCTACAGATTAGCAAAGGCATATAGCGCATTTGGAAAACTTTACTGGAGTAACAAACACCTGAGCTGAAGCACAAAAATCAGTGTGTATAGAGCCATTGTACTGTCTATTCTCCTTTACGGGTCTGAAACATGGGTCACCTATCACCAACACTTACGACTCCTCAAATGTTTTCATCAGCGCTGTATACGCACAATGCTAAATATACACCGGACTGACTATGTGACGAATGTTGTTGTTCTTGAGCAAGCAAAGATCACCAGCATTGAGGCTGAAACAACATCTCAGGCTTGGCCAAATTGATCACCAACAATGGTCAGCCCTGGCTTCACATCGGGAGGCATGGAGACGCACTATCCACAATGCTGCAGCCTTATTTGAGAACTCACGCCAAACAAGTCTTGAAGAGAAACGACAACGCAGAAAGAATCACAACCCAGAAACATCACCCATGGAGACCCTCTGCTGTGCTTTCTGCAACTGGACTTGTTTATCTCGTATTGGCCTTTTTAGTCATCAGCGCACTTGCAGAAAGTGCGGGATGAGTCCTTCCTGAATCTTCGTTTGCAAAGAAAAGCCAGAGAGAGAGAGAGAGAGAGAGAGAATAGCTATCATTAAACTGCCATTCAGTTATACCTTCTCAATAAAACTCAGTTTTTAAAAAAAGCAACGACATCACTTCTTTTGCTCCCCATCTTACCTGGGCATTCTAAATTACACCAGCTACACGCTTCGCTTCTTTGTATTTTGATCAAAATGGTAATTTTTCACCCAGCTCTACCAATCAGACAACAAATAGAACAAAACCACAATCACAGTTGTAAGTAATTCCCTAGTACACTTTTCAGCTAAGTTCCCCTTCAGTTATTCACACTCTAGATTCTAAGGTCTCCTTCCCTAAACGAGGAAAAGTATATATTAATGTCCTGATCAACTGCTGTAAAATAGTGGAACTTAAAATTTAACATTTCTGTTGAAATTAACCCATACACTACAGGCCATTGTTCCCTCTAACTCTGGGTTCACTCCCTCCACTGCATCCAGGATTAGAACCAGGATACTGAGAAAGAAAAGGCAATACAGTCCATACTGGATCAACTTACAGGTATGCCAAAATACTGCTGTTGCGTGCCTTCAAATTGTTTCCAAGATGAACCTATCATGGTCTTTTCTTGGCAAGATTTATTCAGAGGGTGTTTGCCTTCCTCAGCATGAGGCTGAGAAACTGTGACTTGCATAATGTCTCCTAGTTTCCATGGCTGAGTGGGGATTTGAAACCTGATCTCCAGAGTCACAGACACAACACTGGCTCTCATGCCAACGTATGGAAGTTCTAAAAATATGCTCACATGAGTAAAAGTGATGGGTAAAGAGGCTACATTTAAACCCAGCCCTGGAAGGGAGAAAGGCAATTACCACAGCTTTATGCCATACAACAGCTCTGAGAGTAACCAAGATTATTATTCTAGTTATTATTCCAAGATTGTTATTGTAGTGCAAGTGACAGAGCAAATGTGGAAGACAGGACAGAAAACATGGCCAAGATGAGACTAAACAGATTTTTCATTTAAAAAACAAGTGAAAACAATTCCATGCTCACAAAAACACTGGATATAAATATAGGATGAAGTGAGGTAAAACTGGAAAGTGAGCAGGAATGCAAAGGCTCACAAACAAACATGTAGTGGGGTGGGGTGGAGTTTCTTAAAAAAAAAAAAAAACACTGAACAGATTTTCCTTGGGGGGTTTTCTGGGCTGTGAGGCCGTGTTCTGGAAGAGTTTGCTTCTGACGTTTCGCCTGCATCTGTGGCTGGCATCTTCAGAGAATGGATGGGTAGGAGTATGTGTGCGATTTATATATTGTGAACAGAATAGGGAAACTGGTGAGGAAACACAACTTCCAAACAATCTACAGACCAACCAAGAAAATGCAAGAAATGCTATGCTCAGCAAAGGACAAAAGAGACCCTCTCACAGCTGCAGGAATTTACTGCATACCATGCAGCTGTGGACAAGATTACATAGGGACCACTAAACGCAGTATGAAAACACGAATCAAGGAACATGAGAGACACTGCAGACTGGGCCAGCCAGAAAAATCAGCAGTAGCAGAACATGTTATAAACTAACCTGGACAAAAAATGCTATTTAAAAACACAGAAATTCTGGACCAAGCCAACAACTATCATGTCAGAATGCACAGAGAAGCTATTGAAATCCACAAACACCTGAACAAGTTCTACAGGAAAGAAGAAACCCTAACAGTAAACAAAATCTGGCTCCCAGTTTTGAAAAACAATACTGTAGAATAAAAACTCAACACTTACAAAAGAGTTCCACCCAACGACAGGGGGATTTCCAGCAGTTAATGGGCCATCAACCAATCATTATCCAAACAGACATGAATCTTACTTGCGTATCTCCACCCAGAAACTAGCCATTCAAATACAGAAATTTACATATCCTCTCCAACAGGGGTTCACAATACTGTATATAAATCCCACACACACTCCTACCCATCCACGGCAGATTTAAAATTGCCAAGTAAATGACTGGCAATGGCCAGCTGGTTGGGGGGGTGTCATGTGGCGTTTAGGGGAGTTTTGGCCGTATAGGCAGATCACATCATTGCAAACACCTGCCTTTTCAGACATGTTCGTATTTTTCCCCCTCGTATAAACAAGACGGGGTTTTTTGGCTGCAGTATTACAATGGTATATAAACACTCTCCTCTCCCTACGTCTATTTTGTATCTTTGCTTCATAATTTCAGTTTTATTATTGTATGTTTCTACATGGTCACCTCTTCAATGTTGGTGACAATTTGTGTAAACATTGTCATCTCTTACATCTGTTACTATAAGAAGTTGGGAGGCTGAAGAATTTAACATTTAATCAGAATGCACATAGTGCAGGAAAATAAATTCTATAGGAGAACTAATTTTAAATCTCAAGGTACTCCACCAAGTATGTTCAATGGGTTTCAAGTCCTTGATCATATACATGTATACTAATTTATTTAAAAAAAACAAAAAGCAAGACTCATATTTTTCAGAATGCGATTACAACTTCTACACATTCAAAATGCATAGAATTAGCTATCTAAAGCTACAAAAGCTGAAATATGGAGTAACTTATAGAACTTGACATATGGAGTCATTTATGGATTTTTTTTGAAAGAGAAGTTTGAAAGAGAAGTCAATGAAACTATTGCTATTTCAATATAAAAATATGTGTGCACCAATAAGGAAGGCAGCATTTTGGTTTAGGGGACAAGTGAGCAAACTATACGCTACACTATACATCTCTCCTCTACCCATTTTTGCACCCAAAAGCCACCACGCTGTCCCCCCTCTGCATGTTAAATTCCTAAAGCAAAAAGGTGTGTGTTTGCAGACTTAAGCAAGACTTTTGACTTAACAGAGAAGGCCCGCAGACCAACAATAATTATGTTTTTGCTTTGCGTGCTACAAATCCTTGGTTAAACTTCAGAAAAATCAAAGCAAAGAGGGGCAGAGCACTGGTGTGTGTGTGACGGTATATGCAGTAAAATGGTAGGCTAGAATGTCATTATCCCTATGTATCCAAAGATTCTGGAGAAAGGGCAGAGAATCTTAGACTAGGCACACCAATGGTTTCACCAAGTATAAATGTAGTCACCCATTCACAAATTGTGTAAATTAGCTTATAATATGTATAGGTGTAGCATTATTCCAGCTTGCCCAAAACTGTCTACTCTGTATGGCAAGATTTCAGCCAATGTCTTTCCCAGACCTGCTACCACACATTCTTTTCAAAGAATACGCAACTGAAATCTCAAATTGCAAGGTTTTATGAATACAAAACATACATTCTACCATTGACTTATAGTCCCCATGTCACTTCACACATTTGTGTTTTCAGAAGACAAAAGTCTTAGTTTAGTTTTCAGTCATGGTTGGCAGAAACTTTAATGAGATTTTGGATCTCATCGAGCATGAGTGCTCCATATGTCAAATCTTTAAAAAAAACTGAAAACACACACGCGCAAAACTTCATCCTGAAAATTATTTGCCAGACCACCACTGACAGATAAAGTGTTCACATTTACCTTTATGTGAAGCAGAGCCCTGTTATTCTATACTTTTCCTAGTTTCAATTTCAACCATACTATATACAATAAAGCTGTGTGATGGAGCCATTGGTTATCTTTGATTACATTCTGGTAATGTATGCAGTTATTTTCTCCCACTAGACTCACCTGAAAAGTACAATGTTGCTGATTACTAGTCCCAATACTATTCAATTAATTCAAGAAGAGATGAAGGTAGGGGGATGCTGAGACAACCTCATCACAACCAAGGCATGTGGGCTGTGTATTTAAAGCACATATTTATGACGTTACTGACTACATATCTCAGCTGAAGTTAAAATTAAACATGTTCAGCTAGACAAGGAACTACAGGGATTTACATTAAATATTATTTAGAATCTACTCCACAAGATGAAGTTACTTGTGAAAAACAGTACAATGCTAATTTACATCATATTCAGATTTTTTATCCCTATGGACAAGCAGACTAAAAATGGCAATATCATCTCTGAATTTAAGATGGTGCAAGGCACTAACTCAGTGTCCAAGACATGACTAAGATTCAAATTTCTATAGATGGACTCGATGTTTCAACACAGGTAGGAGCAGTTCCACTGAAACAGGACTTACTTCTGAGCAGAGACAAATAAAGCTGTGCTGTAAAATTATCATAATTAACCAATGTTCATGCTGAATCCTTATAGAAACCTGCAAATATGTAATTAGAAGTAATTAAAGTATGCTATTAATGTAACTGATTGAAACTAGCTTTGACAATTCCCATTTCTAATGGAAATAATTTAAATAAAATTGCAAGACCACTGATTCTGACGTTTAAGAATGGTAACTATTAAACACCATGTATAAAGCTTCATTTTAAAAAATTGCAACCTAGAAAAATGTAATTCAATAGCACAAATTATCAGTAAATTTCATTGATTAATGGCAATGTTAAATTACTGTCAAGCACATGAAGCAATATTTATTGCACATAATGCCAGTTATTTCTCTTTGGTCTCTCTAAGTATGACTACAGTGGTCAATGCCACGAAATCTCTCTTGGAATTTAAACATTTTTTAAAAAATACATAAATCTGTAATTGTTGTTTAGTATATCTCACATGAGATCCAAAGCTCAAGATCATGGAATATAGGTTCTAGAGTTTCAATTATTAACACAAAAACTCTTATGACTTTACATAACTCAGTAATGACATATACAATGGCTTATATAATTTGGAGCTATTCTCTGAAAGGTTTTTAAGAAACAGAACTTGCACACGCACAGCTATGACACAAGGATAATTCTGTACTGGTGCATTAAAGCAAGAACCCAAGCTTTTTGGCTTGGCTTAGTATAGTAGTTAGCAATAGTTTTTTTGTTGCCAGTGATTTTTTTTCTTCCCCGGGCCCTTTGAATTACTACACAAGTTGGGGGAGGATGTTTGTGAGCTTGGCAGCAGGAGCCTGTCTGTCTGAAAGCCCAATGTAATATGAAATACCCTTCCATCCCTTTTCAAAGCATAGGGTACAAAGTGTAGTCTCCCATACTACCTCAATGAGGAGCAAACTAAATTAGCATCAGCTGCCACTGCATGCATAGAAGTTCAGCATGAGATAAGTCATTCTCCAGCTCTCTTCAAAGTAGAAAGAGGGATGTGCATGCTGTATTGAAGAGACTTGCCACTGGCCAGCAACAACAGTAACACTATTCTGAGCATTACAAGAGGATTGCTATAGGATGTGGGCTGCTGAAAGCTTTACCTGAGAATATGCCATAATTGTTTAGCTGAGGAATTCTGTAACAAAAAAGCATTAAAATAATGAACTTTTCCATTAAGAGTTGGCAAGGCTACACTTATACTACCCTGACCATGAGAGGGCCATAGAATGTATCACAACAACAACATGGACAAAGATAAGCTATCTGGCATGTTAAGTCTCAGTTGCCTTTCTAAGTGCAACCACAAGGAATAGAGTATATGAGAACTATGTATGATTTCCTGAACTCACTCTCAGACACAAAATGTTAGCTATGCTATGGCTAAGATCCTACAGGAGTGTACTGTTTTGCCAGTACAATTCCAAGTCTACCTCCTGCGTTTACAGTCGTCCCTTCACATTCGCGGGGGTTCCGTTCCGCGGACCCCCGCGAATGTGAAAAATCCGCGAATAACAAACACCCCTCCCCCTCCCTCCCCAGGCCTTCGCGGGGCCTTCCTAGGCCCCGCAGAGGTCTCCCCGGCCCTCCCTCCCTCCCTCCCCAGGCCTTCGCGGGGCCTCCGCAGGGCCTCCAGGGGTCCCGCGAAGACCTTCGCACTGCTCCCCAGGCCTTCGCGGGGCCTCCGGAGGGCCTCCGGGGGTCCCGCGAAGGCCTCCCCACCCCTCCCCAGGCCTTCGCGGGGCCTCCGGAGGGCCTCCGGGGGTCCCGCGAAGACCTTCGCACCGCTCCCCAGGCCTTCGCGGGGCCTCCGGAGGGCCTCCGGGGGTCCCGCGAAGGCCTCCCCACCCCTCCCCAGGCTTTCGCGGGGCCTCCGGAGGGCCTCCGGGGGTCCCGCGAAGGCCTCCGCACCGCTCCCCAGGCCTTCGCGGGGCCTCCGGAGGGCCTCCAGGGGTCCCGCGAAGGCCTCCCCACCTCTCCCCAGGCCTTCGCGGGGCCTCCGGGGGTCCCGCGAAGGCCTCCCCACCACTCCCCAGGCCTTCGCGGGGCCTCCGGAGGGCCTCCGGGCGTCCCGCAAAGGCCTCCCCACCCCTCCCCAGGTCTTTCACGGGGCCTCTGGAGGCCCCGTGTCGCGGTTTTGGGGGGGCCCGGGGGGGCCCTCCCAAAACCGCGAATAACCGAAACCGCGAATGTCAAGTTCGCGAATGTGGAGGGACAACTGTATTTATTTTTTTAACAGAGTGCAAGGGGCTATCTCAAGTCCTTTACGCCACACCCATCTCCCTCTTCCACAGTAGTCAAGCCCCATGAGGGGCTGCATCTGCTGCTTACCACTGGTGAGGGGAGGGGGAGGGAGTGGGGAGGGAAGAAACCATGAAGAGCAGTCTCATCTTGGCTCAAAGGGGGAAGGAAAGGACAGGTTGCTTACCTGTAACTGTAGTTCTTCGAGTGGTCATCTGTGAATTCACACATAAAGGGTTAATCCTGCGCCTGCGCAGTAGCATTCGGAAGTCGTTAGAGTCAATTAGCAATTAGATTGAGTTTTGGCGGTAATCCCGCCCACCATCCCCTTCAGGCTATATAGGCCCTCCTCGAGCCCGCCATTTTAGTTCCGAATAGCCGCAGTTGCAGCCCCCCCCTTTTTTTTTTTGAGGAGGTAGCCCAGGACACCCGAGGGGAGGATGGGTGGGATTGTGTGAATTCATAGATGACCACTCGAAGAACTACAGTTACAGGTAAGCAACCTGTCCTTCTTCTTCGTGGTCTCTGTGAATCCACACATAAAGGGTAGATTAGCAAGCTTATACTCAGGAGGAGGGTGTGTCCTGTCTAAAAACCAAGGAAGAAGTAAAATGAAGAGACACCACACGCCAGTCAAGATAAGGCCAAAAGGGCCATTTATTTAGTTAGGGCCATTTATTTAGTTAGTAGAGGTAGCTGCGTTGTGGTGTCCAGTGTCTATGGACTCAGTCAAGTCCGTTGTGCAATGCAGGACATGAGGACCGCTCGTCCCAAGGCCGCGTCCTCTCTCGAGGTAGAGTCTATTTTGTAGACTTTGACAAAAGTCAGGGGTGTTGCCCATGTGGCTGCCCTGCAGATGTCCTGGATCGGGATCCCTTGTAGGAATGCCGTAGAGGTGGAGGTAGCTCTGGTTGAGTGGCTACGGATGCCTTCCGGCAGCCGCCTATTCATCATTTGGTATGCTAGCTTGATCGTCGTTGCTACCCACTTCGAAAATCATTGTGAAGATACCGCCTTGCCCTTTCTTGGGCCTGCATAGCAGATGAAGAGTCTGTTGCACTTCCGCATCTGCACGGTTCTGTCAATGTAGACAGCTAACATCCTTCTGACGTCCAGGTATTGGAGTGACTGTTGGCCGTCATCCGACGGTTGGCTAGGGAAGGCAGGGAGTATTATGTCCTGGTTGAGGTGAAAGCAGGATACTACTTTAGGTAGGAAGGCAATGTCCGGCCGCAAGACCACCTTGTCTGAGTGAAAGCGTGTGTAGGGGGGATCTACCCTTAACGCGCACAGCTCGCTGGCTCGTCTTGCCGATGTGATTGCCACCAGGAAAGCCGTCTTCATGGAGAGGAGGCGAAGGTCACATGTAGTTATCGGTTCAAAGGGGGCCTTAGATAAGGCCGCTAATACTATCTCCAGACTCCAAGCGGGGGTAGGCCCCAGTGTTGGGGGGTGTAGGTTAGTGTAGCCCTTGATGAAGGCTTTTACCTTAGGGTCTCTAAAGCAGGATGGTTTACCTAGGCGTTGGAAATGCCAAGATACCGCTGCT
Organism: Gambelia wislizenii; assembly: GCA_030847615.1. Classification (NCBI taxonomy): domain Eukaryota; kingdom Metazoa; phylum Chordata; class Lepidosauria; order Squamata; family Crotaphytidae; genus Gambelia; species Gambelia wislizenii. The sequence goes on from JAUMIR010000002.1 coordinate 68,688,476, forward strand.
ACATAGCTGATTGAAGAGACTGCGAAGTTCTTGTCTGAGAAGGAGGCTAGAAAGTCCATCAAGTTAGAGGAGTCCTCTAAGTGTAGTGGAATCCTTTTCTCCTCTAGAAAGGAGCAAAACCTTTTCCACTTGTAGTCCTAGGCCCTCACCGTTGAAGGGCGATGCGCCGCTCTGATGATGTCCCTTGCTGCTTCTGAGAGAGGGTTCACGGCGTTATCAGCCATACTGTTGGGTTGATCAGGTCGAGGTCCGGGTGGAGAATCTGACCGTCTGCCATTGACAGAAGGTTCGGTTTCTGTGGGAGGCGGTGGTACCGTCCTTGTGCCATCCTGAGGAGAGGGGCAAACCAGTGTTGTCGGGGCCACCATGGAGTTATTAGGATGCACCTGGCCCTGTCCTGGTGTAGTTTTGAAATCACTCTGGGGATGAGAGGAAAGGGGGGAAAGGCGTAGAGCAGGGAGCCCTTCCACTGCCATAGGAACGCGTCCCCCAGGCTGTCCCGTGACCGGCGGCCCCTCGAGCAGAACAGCGGGAGCACAGCATTGCTCTTGGAGGCAAAGAGGTCGACTGTTGGGGTGCCCCATTGCGAGAAGAGGGAGGCGAGCGTCTGTCTGTCCATAGCCCATTCATGATTGCTGCTGGTTGATCTGCTGAGCGCATCCGCTAGGTCGTTGATCCTGCCCGGGACATGTATGGCTAGTAGTGTGATGTCCCGTCTCACGCACCAGTCCCAGAGTTCCAGGGTGAGTCGCAGGAGCGTCGGTGAGTGCGTTCCTCCTTGTTTGTTTATGTAGAAGACCGTTGTGGTATTGTCTGATGCCACTTGGACCACTTGTCCGGTCAGGGAGGGTTCGAATGCCCTCACGGCTTTGAACACTGCTAGGAGTTCCAGGGCGTTTATGTGCAGTGTTCTCTCCTTCCGTGACCAACGTCCCCGGACAGACAGTCCTTCGGCGTGAGCCCCCCAACCTGACAGGGACGCATCCGTCGTGATGGTTCTTGTGGGGTTTAGCTGTTTGAAAGGCAGGCCCCGTTGGACCATCCGTGGGTTCGTCCACCAGAGGAGGGATTTCCTGAGTGGTCGGGGGACGGTTAGTCGTTTGTGTGGCCCGTGAACATACGGGTTGAACCTTGCGATGAACCAACTTTGAAGGGGCCTCATGTGTAGTCGCGCGAAGGGTGTGACTGCTGTAGTAGAGGCCATGTAGCCCAAGGTCTGCTGCACCTCTCTCACTGTGGACCTTCGTCGGTTTGCACACTTCAGTACTGCTGCTCGAAGTGTGTGGAACCGGTCGTCTGGTAGGAACGCTCTCCCTACTCTGGAGTCTAGGGAGGCCCCTATAAATCTGACGCGCCGCGAGGGGCGCAGGTGTGATTTCTCGTAGTTTATCATTAGACCCAGTCGCTCGAGCCAGTTGAGGGTCATCTTGATGTCTCTGTCCAGTTTTTCGGCCGAATGGGCCGTAAAAAGCCAGTCGTCTAAGTATGGGAACACCACTACGCCTCTCTGCCTGAGCCAAGCCACTACCACTGCCATGCACTTCGTGAATACTCTTGGAGCTGTACAAAGGCCAAACGGTAAGACCTTGAACTGGAAGGCCGCGCCGCCGACCGCGAAGGCGAGGAATCTCCTGTGTGAGGGCGCGATTGGGATGTGAAAGTAAGCGTCCTTCAGATCCAAGGTGGCAAACCAGTCTCCTGACCTCAGGAAAGGTAGTATAGATGGGAGCGTAACCATACGGAATTTCTGTGGGCGGATGAATGAGTTCAAATCTCGCAGGTCTAGGATGGGGCGGCCGCCTCCGTCCTTCTTTTCGATGATGAAGTATCTGGAGAGGAATAGGCCTCCCGTGCGTGAACGGGGAACTCGTTCGATGGCGCCCTTTTGTAGGAGTGTTGACCTCTTCCACGATGAGTGGAGACAGTGGGGTTCCTCTGTGTGGGTTCGGGGGCGGAAGCTCTTCGAAGTCTATGTAGTATCCTCTCCTTATAATGTTCAGGACCCAACAGTCTGAGGTAATGAGTTGCCATGAATGGAGTCCCTCTGAGAGGCGGTCTGCGAGAGAGGGTGTAGTATGGGGTGGGGAGGCAGCGTTGGTGTCTGGTGGTGGTAGTGGCTCTTCGAAGTCAAGCGCGTTATTTGGAAGACTCCTGTTTCCGTTTGGGGAATTGCGGCTTGGGCTTGAATGATTGGAATCTCCTGTGGGGCTGGTATGAGGAGGACTGTCGTGGCCTGGAGGGTGGCGGGCTGTATCTTTTGCGGTAGGTTGATCCCGTCCTGCGAAAAGGCAGGCGAGGTCTTGTCGGGTGGTGGCTGCTGGGTAGGCCGAATTTCTTGGCTGTCGACCTCATCTTCTCCGCATGCTCTAGTTTCGAGTCTGTGTCTGCGTGGAATAGACCCAGCTCGTCGAAAGGAAGATCCTCAATGATAGAGCGGGCGGTGTGTGACAGCCCAGACGATCGCAACCATGCATGGCGGCGAACCGCAATTGAGTTGGCTACAATCTTGCCTGTGCATTCTGCAATGTGGTTTGCCACTTGTCGCTGGTATCCCGCTAGCGCCAAACCTTCCTCCCTGAAGGAGTTGACAATTCGTTGGTCCTGCTCAGACAACTTCGAGATGTGGACCGACAAAGCGTCCCATAGGAACTTCTGGTAAGCCCCCATGCAGGCCGCATACGAAGTCATCTTAGTGAGGAGGCAGGTGGAGGAGTAGAATTTACGGCCTATGGCGTCCAGCTTCTTGCCCTCCTTGTCTGACGGGGTGGAGTGCAGCCTCTGGGATGTCTTCATCTGAGCTGACTCAACCACCACCGAGTTGGGTTTTGGGTGGATTGAAAGCCATGGTGCGGAGTCTGTACAGACTCGGTATAGATGGTCCAGTCGTTTGGATGTGGGCGGTGTGGAAGATGGTGTAACCCAGGACGACTTCAATACCTGGAGTAGGTATGGTGAGATGGATAAGGAGGGAAGGGACGGTGCCCTTTGTTGCAGGTCTTCAAATATGGGATCGTCCACCTCCTTTTCTGGTTGTGCGGTTTTGATCCCCAAGGTGCATGCCAGTCGGTGCATAAAGTCGGCGAAAGCCTTCATATCGTCCGAAGGCGACGGTTGGTCCAGTCGCGCTCCTCCCGGAACCGGGGACAGTCTCGGTGATGGCAAAGAGGATCTCGAGTCCGAGTCTGAAGAATGGGCCGAGGGGGTTCTCGAGACCGGCCTCCTCGGTGGTGTCGGGCGTCTGAGAGGCATTGTCGCTCCGGATGGTGAGCCTCTTGGTGGGGGGCTGTGTGGGACCGGTCTCTCCCGGGAAGGCGACCTCGACGGCGATCTCGATGGGGCCGGTTCCTTATTCTTGCCCAAGCCACCCAGGGCTGTACCGGTGCCTGACTTGGGTGTAGATTCCATTGGTGGTCTAGTGATGGGTTGACGCTCCTTTTCTGGGGTGCGTGTTAGGGACCGTGGACGCTCTCTGTGCCTTCGGGCCCTGTAGCGTGGCGAGGGGTCAAAGACGTCCTCGTAGTAGGGGTCCCAGTAGTGCCCGAACGGGTGGTACCGGTGGTACCTGTGAGGGTGTTCGTAATACCTACGGCCGTACCGCTCCCACAGCCACTCTTCCTCCGATGTCCCCACTTCGGAGATGTACGAGGCCGATGACCCAGAGCGGGATCGTGGGCGTCTCGGTGAACAGGACCGGTGTCGGCGTCTTGGGGAGCGGGACTTACGGCTCCGGCGTGGTGAGTGGGTTCGTCGCGGGGTACGGGACCGACGCGGTGACCCCTTCGGGGAGCGGGACCGACGGGGGATATGTGATCCCTGTGGAGATCTTTCCGTAGAGTAGTGGTGGTCCCGGGAGCGGGACCGACGCGGAGACCTTCGAGGGGTGGCTGGTTTGGTGATCTGCGGTGAGCGGGACCGTGATCGGGAGGCCGACCTCGAAGGGATCGTCTGGGGTGAGCGGGATCGATGCGATACCGAGGTGATCGATCTCGAGCGGGATCGGTGCCGTCCCTCTCTTTCTATCGAGCTCGTCGAAACCTCGACGATCTTCAGCTCCGGTTCTTGAAGTTCACCTTCCGACAGCTCTCGTTCTCTGTTATCCCCTACTGACGTCGGGGATGTATCCCTCGGCGGTGACCGAAGCTTGGAGAGGCTAACTCTGATGGGAGAGACTACCGAGGACTTGTGACCCGGAGAGTGGTCCGGTATCGGTGTCCGGCCTTTTTGAGTCCCACTCGAGAGGGAGTCGTCGGACTGCCTCTTTTTCTTCTTTGGCGGTTCCTCCTGTGGAGCGGCCTTTGGGGAGGTAAGTCTCACTGTCTTGGGCCTCTCTTTCTGTAGTGTAGCGGTACCGTGATCTCTCGGGACGGTACCGTCCGCAGTCTCGGAATCGGACTTCCTCGATCTCGAGGAGGAACTCTTGGCCACCTCTTTCCCCCGGTCCCGGGATTTCGGTTTGGAGGGGTCCTTAGCGGATTGCTTATGTTGTTGCACTGAGCTGGACGTCGATGGTCTTGGGGGGCCTTCAGCCTCTTCTCCCTGTTCCGCCTCACCTGAGGGGTGAAGGCGCTGCAGTGGCGGCAGGACCGGACGTCGTGTCTTTCTCCCAGACACATCAGGCAGTTGGAATGCCCGTCCGACTCGAGCATCTTAGCCCCGCAAGTCAAGCATGCTTTGAAAAAGCCCGTCGACGCCATTATGAACAATGTGGTCACTCACGGTTTCGAGGTCCGATGATAAATTCGGGGTCGTACTGAGGAAAATCCGTCTGTCCAGTCGAAGAGAATCCTATTCGGTGAGAAAAACAGGGAAAGCAAGACCAAGGGAGGGGTAGAATCCAAGTCCGAAGGCTAAGACTCCAACAACGTTCCTCGTGCTGCTAACGCGGCGGAAAAAAAGGAACTAAAATGGCGAGCTCGAGGAGGGCCTATATAGCCTGAAGGGGATGGTGGGCGGGATTACCGCCAAAACTCAATCTAATGGCTAATTGACTCTAACGACTTCCGAATGCTACTGCGCAGGCGCAGGATTAACCCTTTATGTGTGGATTCACAGAGACCACGAAGAAGAACTGGATATTACAAGCAGATATATGCTCAGAAGAACATAGATTTAGAAGAGATGAAGGGTTTTTTCCTGAGCTTTTTCAGAGGACCAGATGGGCACCCTCTATAAGGGTCTGAGTCCAGAAGACAGGATGAGGTTGGTCTCTCCTATGGAAGAACAAGAAGTTCATGAGGTCATAGTTCAGGGTAAGGGTAAGTTGGCCTCTGGCCCAGATGGCCTCAGTTGAAATTTTTATAAAGTTATAAAGTTTACAGGAAGTGGATTGTTCCCCCTTTAACCACTTTAATTTTTTGTGGGATAATAATTAGCTCCCTGAGACGTTTTATCAGGGGATTCTGATTTTATTGCCAAAGGAGAGCGATCCTACCCTCCCAACGTAGACTACCACATGTTGGCAAAAATACTGAACAACCGGCTGGCTGAGGTGGCTGATAAAGATCGTGATGGAAACACAGTCCAGTGCTGTGCCTGGTAGGTCTATGGTGGACTCTCTTTCTTTGTTTCGGGAAGTGTTCCAACCCAGCAAGGAGGTAGCTTGGACTGGTCAAATTCTACAGGTCAACCAGAAGAAAGCTTTTGGCAACGTAGATCATACATTCCTATGGGAAGCTCTCAAGTGGAAGGGTGTGCCAGATAGATTTATTACTCTAATTAAATTGTTTTATAAGGATGCAGAGGTGAGGCAAGGTTGTCTGCTGAGCCCCCTCTTGTATGTTATTGCTTTGGATGCAATCCTATGTAAGATAAGTTTAGACAAGAGCACCTCGGGGATCCGAATCCCACATCCTTTAGACAGTTTGTGGTTGGTTCGGTGTGAATCTGTTAAATTTGTGGCCCATGCTGATGATGTGCCCCTCTTGGTTAAGGACAGGATGGAGGTTAGAAAGATTAAAGATGCTTTTGAGGCCTATGGTTGAGTTTCTGGTGGTTAACATGGAAAAGTTTTTTGATCAGAATTTTTGACAAAGAGGATAAGATGGCAACTGTTCCTCTAAAGGATGTAGCTGAAGGAAAGGAAGGGTGGCAAGTAGAGCAGGAGACAAAGATGGATAGGGTGAAGATCCTAGGGCTGAACTTTGCAGTGGCTCCCAAGGGATGGAGAGAAAATTGGTATCTCTGGTTGGAAAAAGTGAAGGAAAGGGTGGTCCTCTGGCAGAGATGGACACTGACCATTACCAGAGAACCGCTTTTGTAAATACCTACCTGCTTCCAGTGGCAGCCAACTTGGTGGCCGTTTTCCCGCCTCCAGATTCAGTGATTAAAGAAGACGATCAGGTTCTCTTCAAGTTCCTTTGGGGAATGGCCACGTTCCCCCTGGTGAGAGCAGTGGCTTATGGGAAGGTAGAACAAGGGGACCTGGCTTTCCCAGCCCTCGGACCTAAGTTCATCACCACCGTTTCTGCCCAAAATTTTGGAAAAGTTTCTCTGTTGCAAAAGGGACATATTCAACCTCAGGCTTGGCTAGTTTTGTTTTGTGAGTACTGGATGGGGACTAGATGGGGAAAGACCTGGTTGGAGGAAGGCTCAATAAGTTTTAGGTTTTCTTTGCCTGAAAAATTGACAGCACCAGATTATTTAAGAGACTTTGTTTTTTACCTTAAAAAATATAGAATTTATATTGAGGAGTTGAAGGGGGAAGACAGGCCAGGTCAGAGCATCGAGAGAGTTTTGTACAGGAAAACAGTGGAGGAGATTTACGTTAATCCGAGTTTGCAAAAACATCAGACCAAACCAGATTTGTCAGACTATCTAAAGCACCAGACTGGCCCCATTCAGTATTTCATGGACAAAAGGGTCCCCAAAAACTTGTGGGACTTGAGATGGAGGCTCTACCATCAGGTTCTTAATCTGAGAGAAAGGAAACTATGGACCACAGAGAATGAGCAGACTTGTCCCCATCTGAAATGTAAAAAGGCTGAGATTTTGAGTGGCGTGGCACACAAGAGATGATCAGACATTTTGCCCAGGACTGCCCAAGCACCCGGGAAACACAGGAGGGGGTGGCCCAGGTCCTGGATTGGCCAGATTTGGCACAGCAGGCTTGGGAGAGAGTGCTTTTGGGGACTGAACCTCCAGAGAGTGTCAGGGGACCCAGAAAGCCAGCGGCCCAAAAAAGGAAGAGGAAGGAATCTGGTTCTCTGGCTGTGGGTTTTTGGACAGTGCCATGGTCCACCGTACACCTGATAAACCTCTATGTGATGTTTGATTTATTTTTCCAAAGACAAAGGGAGGTAAAGAGTCAAAATCTGCAGGATGTGAAGGGCACTGCTTATTATGTTAAAAACGTAATTGAAAATTTAGCTTTGACTGAAAAAGAAAAATTGCCAAACCATCATTGGAGAAAGTTTTGGCCGTAGCTTAATGAGACAACCCCAGTGATAACTTAAGGGATATCTTTAAATAAATATTTTATTATTATTATTGTATTAACATGGGTCACCTATCGTCAAACACTTATGACTCCTCAAACGCTTTCATCAGCGCTGTATACGCACAATGCTAAATATACACTGGACTGACTATGTGACGAATGTTGCTGTCCTTGAGCAAGCAGGGATCACCAGCATTGAGGCCATGATATTGACCATTGCCTCCCAAAAATAGTACTCTGCGGTGAACTCGCCACGGGTCAGCATAAGAGGGGCACTCCAAAAAAGCGATACAAGGACTGCCTGAATGGTCCACCATGGCCACACATCGGGAGGCTTGGAGACACACTATCCACAATGCTGCAGCCTTATTTGAGAACTCACGCCGAACAAGTCTTGAAGAGAAATGACAACACAGAAAGAATCACAAACTGGAAACATCACCCAAGGAGACCTTCTGCTGTGCTTTCTGCAACTGGACATGTTTATCTCGGATTGGCCTTTTTAGTCATCAGCGCACTTGCAGAAAGTGCGGGATGAGTCCTTCCTGAATCTTTGTTTGCGAAGAAAAGCCAGAGAGAGAGATTATTGTATTATTTTTTTCTTTTCCCAATATGTAGAATTGTAATGTGTAACTTCTAATTTTAGTATAAAGGTGTAAATATAATGTTTATTGGAAAAGAAAAAAGAGTGATTATAGTATATTCAGATTAAGAGGGAAAATATAGTAGTGTTAGGATAGATAGTTTTAATTTTGTATTAGTAAGTAAAGAGACTGGAAGAAAATGTTGCATTATTGTTATGGCCTTTTGCGGTCAGGTGTATTATTTTGTAGAATGGTTTTATTTCAATAAAAAAATTCCTAACCCCAAAAATCCCTAAGAGCAACATAATCAGAATTGCCTCCTCACTTCAGCCCTCCTGAGAACAGCACCTTGCATTCTGTCCACAAAGAGATGCAGTATACGCATGAAAAAAAACACTTTCACATGTGCATGTCACTAACAGGATTCTGTTCTATACTCAACACCCGTTCTGTCCAGAATCTTCTTACAGTTTTTACAGATAATCTTCAATAATAAAGGATAGTTGTCAGTCTATCAGAAACAAAATTCCAAGATCATGGAACAGGCACATGAATCTTGCCATCTTCTAAGGAAACTGTAGGGAGGTGCACCTAAGGCCACAATTTACTTTTGAACTAAATTAATTTTAATGTTTCCATGCACTTGGAACCTGAAGTACCATCTCTGACCACAAGGCAAAAGACTTCCATAACTGGCACATAGGTTTGGAGCCAATGTAGTTTGAAGGTGGATGTGGGGACAGACCATGTGGGACAACTCCCCTTATATGCTTTGAATGTGCAAACCATTCTCCCAGGCAGGTATTCTATGGCAGCAGATGTAGCTAGGGTACCAGTGGCCATGGCTTCACTCAGAGCAGGCACAATATGATCAGCCCTTATACCTATGCACCTTTTCTTGAAGGCTTCCCTGTATCTGACTAAGAGTGATTCCATCCCATGCAAAATTGGCTACTTTTACAATTTTAAAGTTTAGATATACTTGTTCATAATGAAATCTAATTACTATGACAATATACTAATATAATCTCACAGCTATTATTGAGGGGTGTGGTCATTTGGTCATTGTTATTAACTTGTTCCAGCTGCTTATTCCCCCCCCCCCATGCAAGTAAGAAAATACCCAGCACACACCTGTTTACAGAAGTTGTTCTATGGCTCAGCTTTTAAAAACAACAGTTTGGACTAGCATGCACACCATGGACTAACTGCATAATCTCCCAAGACAACCATCTTCATTATTTAATAGGTCTGCATGGGCATGAGGAGGTGATACAAGTTCAACAACAGAATAAATAAATAAATCGACTGTTGCTTAAATTAAGTACAAGAACACTATAGTTCTCAGTGGTTTACTGTGCAAAATGCTTACTGCAATACTGTGTTTTAAATTTGTTTGTAAACTGTCCTGGAAATGATGGCTGGCACCGAATTGCAGAATATACAGTATTTTCATAGAATCATACAGTTAGAAAGACCTCAAGGGCCATCTAGTCCAACCCCCTACTATGCAGGAATACACAATCAAAGCACTCCCAACAGATGGCCATCCAGCCTCTGTATAAAAACTGCCAAAGGAGGAAGTTCTTCCTAATGTTTAGGTGGAATCTCTTTTCCTGTAGTTTGCGTACATTGCTCTGTGTCCTAGTCTATGGAGCAGCAGAAAACAAGCTTGCTCCATTCTCAGTATGGCATCCCTTCAAATATTTAAACATGGCTATCATGTCACCTCTTAACCTTCTCTTCTTTACCAGCTCCCCAAGCTGCTCCTCATAGGGCATGGCTTCCAGACTTTTCACCATTTTGATCACCCTCCTCTGGACAAATTCCAGCTTGTCAACATCCTTCTTGAATTATGGTGCCCAGAACTGGACACAATATTCCAGGTGAGGTCTGACCAAAGCAGAAAAGAGTGGCACTATCACTTCCCTCAACCTAGACTCTGTATCTCTAGAATCACATTGGTGTTTTTAGCTGCCACATCACACTGCTAACTCATGTTTAGCTTGTGGTCTACTAAGATTCCTAGATTATTTTCACATGTACAGAATAGAGTGGTACTATTACTTCCGTTGATTTAGATATGATACTCTTATTGATGCACCATAGAATTGCATCGGCTTTTTAAGCTGCCCCGCCACACTACTGACTCATGTTCAGTTTGTGGTCCACTAAGACTCCTGGATCTCTTTCACATTTACTGCCTTCAAGCCATGTGTCTCCCATTCTATATCTATGCATTTTATTTTTACTGCCCATGTGTCGTATCCTACGTTTCTCCCTGTTGAAATTCAATTTGTTAGTTTGGGCCCAGCTTTCTAATCTGTTGAGGTCATTTTGAATTCTGCTTCTGTCCTCTGGGGTCTTAGCTACCCCTCTTAATTTGGTGGCATCTGCAAACTTGATAAGCATGCCCTAAGAGTGCCCTCTATTCCCTCATCCAAGTCATTAATAAAGATGTTGAATAACACTGGGCCCATGACAGAAGCCTGTGGCACCCCACTAATCACTTCTCTCCAGGATGAAGAGGAGCCATTGGTGACTACACTTTGGGTTCGGTTGTTCAACCAATTACAAATCCACCTAACAGTGGCATTATCTAGCCCACATGTTACTAACTTTTTTGCAAGAATACCATGGGGACTTTGTCAAAGGCCTTACTGAAATCAAGATACGCTACATCCACAGCATTCCCTTCGTCTACCAAGTTTGTAACTCTATAAAAAAACAGGTAAGATTAGTCTGACATGATTTGTTTTTTGAGAAGCCCATGTTGACTTTTAGTGATTATGGTATTCCTTTCTAAATCTTACAAACTGTTTAATAATCCCTAGAATCTTTCCTGGTATTGTTGTCAGGCTGATTGGACAATAATTATTGTACAGTAGTCTTCTTTTTTTTTCCCCTTTTTGGAGATGCGGGTAACATTTGATGCCCTCCAGTCTGCTGGGACCTGAGTTCATCTGGCCAGGTATTCCTGAACTACCTCTTTACCCATACTTTCTAATTTTTTTAAAAAAAACTTATTAAAAAGTTTGTTTTGTATCTAGGATTTTTTTCGGGGTGCGAGAATTCCCATGTCCAAGAAAGATTGCTACCTTTCCTTCTTCAAGGTATTTGCTGTTATAAGGAATAGAATACTATATTGCTTTAGTATACAGTGAACGCTCCTGATCCGCAGGCTCCAGGTCCACAATTTTGAGTAACTGTGTCTTATACTTAAAATGGTGGTGTCATGAAGGCAGCCCCATCATCCTGCAAAGGTGGTGGCACTCCCATCATTCTGCAAAGGCTACATTTCCCATTATCTGCAAACAGCTATTGCCTTGTCAGCATGACCAGATAAACTAAGGGTTAAAACCAAAGGTGAGAGGTTGAGGTCATCTCCTGAGATAGCATCATCATGATATCATATCACCAGGCACAGGACTGGCCAATGAGAATCTGAGACTGACTGATAATTTGAAAAAGGTTTTATACCTTGCCTAGACCATGAGGCAAGAGACACAAAGGGGAACCTCTGAGGGGATGGATGTACCTCAGAGGAAGATACTCCAAGTGAGCACATGGCTGAGCCTGTCTTAGAAAAGCATGTGGCTCAGCCCAGCCTGGATACCAGCAGCAACCTTCATATTACATAAGAATGTGAGTAGTTTTCTTTTATGTAGGGAACAGTCTTTAGTTAGTGGTGTTAGGGATTATCTTTTATTTTTTCTTGACTGAATGTATTGAATGCTTTGCTATTTCTGTAACCTTAAGCTTTAACCTGAAGAAAGAAGTGCTTTCTTCATGAAGTGATTTATTTCTTAACTTGCATTAAGCTCTGTCTGAATAAAATAAAATAAGCTTTTCTTAATTTCCTATACACTGGTGCTGCACACACCTGTATCTCTTCATCACTGCTATACTGCTCTCTCTCTCCGGGGATAGGAGGGAGGAGTTGGTTGGGGCTACAAACGCGAGTAGTTCCATAGGTTACCAGTGTCCCGGTGGGCTGGTGAAAGACTTTGTCTGGGTGGTGGCAGCGTTTTTGCCTGTAGGGGGGCCCTTGAGTGAGGCCACTCAGGGTTACCTTTACAGGGAAGCTAATTCTGGGGGTTTCAAGTCGAGAGCATCCAGAATAGCCTGACATGAACGGCAGCAGTGTTTGCGACCTGCAGCAGTTTGGGAAGTTAAGATAAAGCAGCATCTCTCTGACATTTTGTACTGCCTGTTGTGGGGAGGGGGGGTCCTGTGGCTCTCAATTTGTTCAAACAGGAGCTGTTTAAAACTCCCTCCGATTTCTGGCTGGGACCACGCTGAAATGCCCACATGCATATTGCCGCCATTTAATAATATGGGATGCAATCATCTGTGTGTGTTGTTTTTTTCTGCAGGGGATCCTGGAACTGAATCCCCACAGATCCAAAGGGCCCACTGTATTCTAGATTTTACTAGAGTTTCCCTTATTTTCATGAGATTGGGCAGTAAGAGTTGGAAAATATGAAATGCAATAAACCTAGTTGCAGCTGTTTGACTTGGGACTGCTCTCTGATAGCAGTGCATGAAGACCTGTTTACCTCCTACCCTTTGTGAATTAAATACAGAATTGTCATTCATGCTTTCTTAATGCTAGCATTTACCCTCTGAAATAAACTGTATCCAAAAGGTGTCACTCCAGTGCCAGAATGCTCTTTCCTCCAGATAAAGTTTCTGTTTGCAATATGATGAAGATGGAATTTTAGGAAACTTCTCTTCCTTGCACCCTCCTTTCAATCTGACCCAGATGCTTTGGGGAACTTTGGAACAGCATGGGAGGTGACACAGAAGGTTGCAGTGAGGAAGTGTTCCTTCCTTTTGTGTACTGCTGAAGAGCATGAACATTTATGGACGATAACCCACTATTCTGTAGTCTAGTTGACCTTGTTATCCAGGATTAAACTAGCGCATAAGATGACTTTTGCTTTCACCCTAGAAAAGCCAATTACCCTTCATTTATAAGACAGTAGCACTGCCCGTATCCACTGATTTGCCAACCACTGGTTCAATTATCCACGGTTGGCAACAGTGGGGTGGTAGATAGAGGAGGCAGGGGAGGAGGCTTTTGTGTGGCTTCCATGGCAGCAATGGTGACAGGAGGGGGGTGAAGGAAGGAGAGGAGAGGTCCCACCCCATGACTCCAGTGGCTCGGATGGCAGCAATGGCGACAGGAGGGGGGGAGATCTCATCTCCCTTTCTCTCCCCTCCCATGGTTCCCGGTGGTTCTGATGGCGGCAATGGTGAAGGTGGGGTTGTTTACTATTATCCGTGGAATTCGTTATCTGTGGGGGCCCCCCTGGAACCAATCCCCTACTGTATTAAGCCATTTAATAAAATGGTTTAATCGTGTGTGATTAGCAAATACTCAAACATGTATAATTTATGGAAATTTTGAGGTCAAGAAAAAAAATTCTCCCCTTGTTTTTCCCCCAGAAGAAAAAAACCCCAGAAACATTCAGAAGAATTCTTGTTTTTTTTCCAATATTAGCCCTCTTTGCAAATTAAAAGTCACTCTGTTACTTTAGGAACAGAGAATACATTATGTATAACTAGCTGGATTCAGCATACCATACGCCATTTAAAAAAACTCCCCCAAAAACGGACAACAGACCTCATAAAAACCCTGTAAGGTAGGCCATTGGATTTAAATTCCTCCTTCCCATTCTCATCATTACATACTTTTTCCAGAATTGCTTAGGGTGACTCGCTCTGTTGCCCTGCTGCTGCTGCCACCGCCGCCATCAGCAGTTGACTGCCTGGGTCCTGTTGCAGTGGCGGCAGCAACTTCCCACTGCCGCCAGGTCAATGCCTGGGTCCCAATCTGGGCTACAGATTAAGTGACAGGGGTGTATTGTGAGGTAGAGAGGGAATTTGCATGTGGGTGGTGATTTGGTTGGGTGTGGGTTGGGTGTGTTTTCTGAGCAGCCAATCAGCATACTGGGAAAGGCAACATACCCAAGAGAATTTTATATATATACATTTAGTCTGGCATAGATTTTCATGTTTTGCATATTAAAAGTAGTTTATTCAGAAAATAATTACAAATTGAATTAGTTTTTAAAATTTTATTTTCTATTACAATACAGTTACAAAGCCTTCAGCTGTAGGGAAGATCTGAATTATATGGAACCTCTTTTATTTTGCCAGTTTATAAAGAGCATGCAAAAGCCCACTATAACACTGAAAAAAACATTAATACTGAAAAAACAAACAAATTATTTTTTTTTCTTCTCTAGTCCTCCCCACACACACACCCCATAGCATCAAGCAGACATAAAGCATTCATTCAACTTCGGCTGATATGCCAGCTGCGCCCTTTCCTGGAAGCCGGGGACCTTGAAACTGTGGTACATGCACTGGTAACCTCCCGTCTCGATTTCTGTAATGTTCTCTACATGGGGCTACCCTTGTGCTTGACTTGGAAACTTCAACTAGTTCAGAACATGGTAGCCAGGTTGATTTCTGATGTTTCCAGAAGAGAGCACATAACACCTGTGCTAAAAGCTCTCCACTAGCTGCCTATTAGTTTCCGGACACAGTACAAGGTGTTGGTTATGACCTTTAAAGCCCTACATGGCTTGGGGCCAACTTACCTCTGGGACCGCCTCCTCCCATATGATCCTCCCTGCGCGCCTCTGGGAGGAATCTGTTACAATTTATGAAAACAAGGCTGTAGGTGACCTCCCAGAGGGCCTTCTCTGCTGCCGCTCCCAGATTATGGAATGGCCTGCCGGACGAGATCCGTCTTATTACCATCTTAGACAGCTTTAAAAAAGCTGTCAAGACAGATCTTATCCAGCAGCCCTTTCCTGAATAACTATCCTGGCCCGAAGATTTGGCTGTCTTTTTCCCTCTGAGCTGCCATTGAATTTTTCTTCTTCTTCTTCTATTTTAATTATTGTATGTTTTTTAATCTTTTCTAATTCAACATTATTTTTAAGGGGTGTAAGCCACCCCGACTGTGTTGCAGAGGAGCGGGATAGAAATAAATTTTATTTATTATTATTATTATTATTATTCCCATAAAAGACCTGAGAAAAGGAAACCAGGGCTTTATCAGATCAGTCAAATACAGTGTCATAAGAACGCCTAATAATCGTGAAAGGCCGTGCGTACCAGACGATCTTGCCCTTTCGCGATGATGTTCTGTCAAAAAGCCATACTTTTTTATTGACGGCCCAAGCCGTCAATAGATCAGCTGTGGTGCTTTGTTGCCGACATTGCTGCCATTTGAATCTGCATGCCATTGAACTCATGTGAATACACTGTCAATGGGCAAACACTTCTGAGTGAGATTGTGACAGTCAGCTATGGGACGCTCTTTTTATGAAAACACACATACACACACATATACTTGGAAATTTTTAAGTGTGTTTTTGTGCTTTCCTGAACTTTTTGTGTCTTCGTTTTGTTTTTGTTTTTTAATTTCCAGAGCTCCGTTTGTGCTCCATTACTGCCAGGCAAGCCTCATGGGTGCTGCTCAAGGTAAGTGTGGTGGTGGGGATCTTTTGCTGGCATAAAAATGACATAGTTTATGCCAGCAAAGAAACGTTGGGAGGAGGTTGGTATGATAAAGTCCCAAGACACAGAAACTGCAATGATGTGAAATACTTAACACAGTCTTACCTAAAAGACCACCTGTTACATAGGTGCAGAGAGTAACTATAAGAAAAGCTTATCTTAAAAATATTATTCATCATTCTAAAAAAAAGTATTCTATAATCAATTTTTCATTTTTTTCTAAGCAAAAATGACAGGGGGGGAGTGGAAAGGTTTCCCCCATTTTGCTTCCAGATTTTCACATCTCCACCAATCATAACATTCAAAGATACTGAAATTGAAAGTAAGAGACCCATATTTCCTACCTGGAAAGTTCAAAAGTCCTATCTTACTAAGAACTTACTGTACAGCCTTGAAAAAGTCACTCTCTCAGGCCTAGTTCATGTCACTATAAATTGGAAATGATACTGTTCACTCATGTTAACAAAAATTTGGGCAAGTAAACCATGCAGCAAGAATCGCTCTCAGGAAGCAAGACACACACTTGCCTTACTAACTTTAAAAGCCTATGGACCTTTTAAAGTATTTGTGAGACAAAGCAGAACACACAGCTTCAGAATGTGGCCCTAAGTCAAAGTTGATGCTTAACTGAACTGTGAATATGGCCACCTGTCCCTATCCAAGACATATAAATTTGTAACACAACCCATCCCACCTTATTTATGCTCACAACTCTGTACAAGATCTTGAAAGCGCTAAGTGGCCCAACATCACCTCATGAGTTACCTACCGTACATGGGTTAGGAGGGATCCTGAATGCTAGTGGTGAAGCTGTCAGCCTCTACCATCTAGGAGCTCTGTCCAGAGGCTTCTTGGCACAACTCTACTATCCCAGAATCTGACAGACACACAAAAAAAGGGGGTACTATCAACACTACATTGAAACTTTTAGGAAAGACTGCAGAGTAAGCAGCAGAGTGTGATGAAATAACTACCAAAAGGAGTGGGATGTGAGCAAGCAGCATCCGAGCATGCATTTGTGTGCAACTACAGAGCACAGTAAGAGCAACCACCAACATTACTAGATCTGCAACACTTGTGCATGATAAACAGTTGCATGTTGTGCATGATAACTCAATTTTTTATTATAAAAGCCAAGTCAAATATTAGAACGCATTAAATATGCACAAAGCAGTGTAGGCTACTGCAACACATACTGCAACACAGCATTCTTCAAGAGGATACAAGTTATGATGTATTATGGAGCTCGTTTATCAGTTCTGAACTGTTATTTCCAGAACTAGAATATTACACTTTAGATAATCTTATTTCAAGATACAAAAAAGAATATTATGTGGCATTAAGATAGTTTAACTTTTAAAAATCCTAGTAAAATGAGGGCAGGGGAGTATTTATTAAATGTCATCACTGAAACTACTTTTTAATCAGAAGAGCTGCTAAAGACGTTGCCACACTTCGGCAACTTCACCACACAACAAAATAGCTAAAGGCTAAGTAGCATTTGTTCCCCAAAAACTGTTTTCTCACCAGGTAAGACTGACTGACTGGTCTACTACTTACACTGAAAGCCAAAAGTATGACTGAATGCTGAATGCTATGTTCATTTATTTTGCTATTGTGTACACTCTCACTGCCTTTAGATTACAATATACTGGAATTCTACAACTGTAAATAACAGTACAGTTGCCCCTCCACATTCGCGACTTTCACATTCACTGTTTTGATTATTCGCGGAAAGCCGCCTGACCCCCCTCCACTCCGTCCCTTCCCAAGGCAGCGAATGGAACATTGGAATTCCAGTATATTGTAATCTAAAGGCAGTGAGAGTGTACACAATAGCAATTTGTTGGACCTTAAATTCTACAACTGTAAATAACAGTACAGTTGCCCCTCCACATTCGCGACTTTCACATTCGCGGTTTTCATTATTTGCGGAAAGCCACCTGCCCCCCCCTCCACTCCGTCCCTTCCCAAGGCAGCGGTGTTCGCAGGAATCCCTTCGCTGCCTTGGGAAAGGGGGGGATGGAAAGCCTCCCTCATTCCACCCCAGTCCCTTCCCAAGGCAGCGAGAGACCACCTACGCCACTTTGAGAAGGGTGGGGGGGTGAGGGAGAGTGGCCGCAGGGGCTTCTGAAGCCATCACTGTTGCACTCTGTGCCCTAGCACAAAACTGGACTGAGTCCAAAGTACTATCAGCCAAAAAGGCAGAGACCTTTGCCAATTTACCGTATATTCCGGTATATAAGATGACATTTTAACCTTGTCAAAACCTTTTAAATATTAGGGGGTCGCCGGAATAGTGCTTCCCCATCGAGTCTTCGGAAGGACGGGTAACTGTCTGGATGGGGGGAGGCTTGCCAGCACCCACCCTTTCCAAAGCCGTGATGGGGAGCCCTATAAGAAGACACCCCACCCAGCTAGCCACCCCTCCGTACCCCCCTGAAACCGCGATCAGACTCCCAATCGGGATCAGGCTCCCAATCGCAGCTTTGGGGAGGTGGTGGGTGGCTGGAAAGCCCACCCCCTCAAGCCACCCTTCCCGAAGCCGAGCTCGATCGCAGCTTCGGGGAGAGGGGGTTGGCTGGAATGACCCCCCTCGAGCCACCCTTACATTTGCCCCTCTCCTCCGCCTTCAATTCCTTCAGGAAAGGTGGATGGGTGGTGGTTGGAGGGGGGAGGCTTTACAGCCAGCACCCCCCCCTTCCCAAAGCCACGATTGGGGTTCCTATCGTGGCTTTGGGAAGGGTGAATGGGTAGTGGCTGGAGGAAGGAGGCTGGAGGGGGGAGTTTGGGATATACAGTTGTCCCTCCATATTCACAGATTTAAGTATTCACGACTTGAAAATATTCTTTAAAAAATAATAATCCAAAAAGCAAACCTTGATTTTGCAATCTTATATAAGGGACAGCATTTGGGGTTAAACCAAGATGGCACCGGCCACGTGGAGAGAGGTGAAAAGAGGAGACAAAGGAAAAACATGTCCTACCAGGAGCGTAGGCAGGAAACAGACTGGCCAACCGGGGGTCATCCCTCTCAGATGACCTCACCGGTGGGCAATTCAAAAGTTTCCTGTTACCTGTCTACTAGGAGCAAGTGGGGAGGGACAACCCAAGCTATCGGATGCCCTGGAGCCCTCCCCACTGGGAAAAGGGGAGGTGTCTAAAGAAACCAGGATGAATGTCTAAAGAACTTTCTATTGAGCTAAGATTTAAAAAAAAGGGACATGTACAAGGAATGGGAAAAGGGGGAAATCACCAAAGAAGAATTCAAAAAGCCAGCTCATGTAGGGGGAAAGTCAGAAAAGCTAAAGTGCAGATGGAGCTCAGGCTTTCTAAAGAGGTTAAAAATAATAAAAAGGACTATTTTGGTTATGTCTGTAGCAAAAGGAAGAAAAAGGAAATAGTAGGACTGCTACATGGATAAGATGGCAAAATGCTAATAGGGAACAGAGAAAAGGCAGAACTACTCAACACCTTCTTTGCCTCAGTCTTCTCCCAAAAGGAGAACAGTGGTGACAAGCTGGAACATATACAGAGGAGGGTGACCAAAATGGTAAAAGGTCTGGAAGTAATCTGTCGGGATCACTTTGATTGTGTATTCCTGCAGGGCAGGGGGTTGGGCTAGATGGCCCTTGTGGGTTCTTTCAACCTCTATGACTCTAATAAAAGTATTTTCCTAGTTTGTACAACTTGAAAGATTTGGTTGCAAACACCTGTACTTTTTTAAAAATCAGTTAGTGTGATTTTGTTAATGTCTTGTGGCTTTTATGTTTTATGTCTTTCCATACATTATACTTTGGAAATCTACTTGAATTGCAAGCAAAACACGCCTTTCTAAATAACACTCCTTTCTGAATATCTCAATACATGAGGCGAACAATAGGAATACGCAAAATATATTTAATCGACAATACAAATAATGTTAAGTTTTTAAGGGAGAAGTTTTAGAAATGTGATACTATTCACCAAGAAGGCCTACATTTCAACTTTGTCTAAAATGAATGTATTTGTGCTTTGATCCACTTAAGAAGTTACCGAATGTAAATTAGTCTCATTGTGTGGTTGATTATTGTTTAGTAACATACCGTAATACAATTTTGTGGAGCTGTTTCCTGCTAGAGATGTTTCCTGCTAGCTCTGAGGACCCACCACCATCACCACCACAGAAAACAAGCCTTGGAGAAGTAAGCTGCCTGGAGCCAGTAGCCTTCCTCCCCCAGTGATGACCCTATCTTCCTGCCTTCCATTGCAGCTGCTGCCCTTGTAGCCTTTTTACTTCTGCTTCTTATGTGCTAGGGATTTGGATAGCCAACAGGATCTGTGCCTCATAATGCACTTCTTAATTTAGAATGTGAGTAAAAACAGGGAGTTACATTTTCATTTTTCAGAAGTGGAAATCTGTCTGCTCAGAATACAAGAGCAGAAGAAAAGGAGGGAGGGCTGTTCCATTGGCTCCACATAAAGACCAGCTATCTTTGATTCTCCCTCCCTTGCCTCAACCTATTTTCATTTCAACAGGTCATCTATGGAAGCAACATCTACAGCTTATGCAACAAAGGAGATGTTATATAACCTTCTGGCCCATTTACTCTAGGGCTGATAGCTAATTCTAGGTAATCAGGACATTATCTCTCTTAGTATTACATTAGATGATTTTTTTAAAATGTCAGTGTCATGTCATAGATATTTTTAGTATAAAAATTCAAAAAAGGGGCTATTCTTGAAAAACAGTCAAGCCCAGGTTTGCACGTAACAGCTTGCCAACTTGGTGTATAACAAGTCCTTCCAGGCAAGTATCTTGCCAGTTTCATCGCTCAAAAACAGCTTCTGTGCACACAGGTGTGCTGGTAACTTTTTTATTGGTTTTCATTTTTTAATAACCTGCACAATTTCAATATTTGGTCTACAATGCCACTACATGAACCAAGAGACATTGAAATGTTACCTACATAGAGCTGGGCAGGGCACGTTTCTAGGATGGAGGACCATCGCCTCCCAAAAATACTACTCTACGGTGAACTCGCCATGGGTCAGCGTAAGAGGGGCGCTCCAAAAAAGCGATACAAAGACTCCCTGAAACAACATCTCAGGCTCGGCCAAATTGATCACCAACAGTGGTCTGCCCTGGCCTCACATCGGGAGGCATGGAGACACACTATCCAGAATGCTGCAGCCTTATTTGAGAACTCACGCCGAACAAGTCTTGAAAAGAAATGACAACGCAGAAAGAATCACAACCCAAAAACATCACCCAAGGAGACCTTCGGCTGTGCTTTTTGCAACCGGACTTGTTTATCTCGGATTGGCCTTTTTAGTCATCAGCGCGCTTGCAGAAAGCACAGGATGAGTCCTTCCTGAATCTTCGTTTGCGAAGAAAAGCCAGAGAGAGAGAGAGAGAGCAACATATTCAAATAATACACTGATATTACATTAGTCATTAATATTCATAGAATCATAGAATCATAGAATTGCAGAGTTGGAAGAGACCACGAGGGCCATCCAGTCCAACCCCCCTGCCGCAGGAAATCTTGATCAAAGCATCCCCGACAGATGGCAATCCAGCCTCTGTTTAAAGACCTCCAAGGAAGGAGACCCCACCACGCTCCGAGGGAGTGTGTTCCACTGCCGAACATAGAATCACAGAATTGCAGAGTTGGAAGAGACTACTAGGTATTCTCCCCTTCCTTTCATTCTGTTTAAAATATGGAATAGAATAACAATTTACATAAGATTACCTGATGTACAATTGAACAATGCATTCAAAAATAGCAGGCTACATTTTTCAGTGTCTTATTTACTTGCTTTGCTTTCTCACCTGCAATGGAGCTACAATGACTCAGTAATAACAGCACAGGGGTAAGAGAGCTAATATAGTATATTAACATTACAGCAGAAAGCCTCCCCATCTTCTGCTAATGATGTACTCTGAGTATCCCCAGGAGACAAATGACTGTGCAGGCTGATTGGCCCTGTGATGGAGTCATCGCCAGGGAGAGAAAGTGCTCAGCACAGCAAGCACTTTCAGAATTAAGAATTCTACTATACAGCTGGCTCAAATAATATAAACAAGCAAAACAAGTATAAACAGAAAACATGCCTCCGGCAGTCATGTGTACAAGTCAACAGGTTTCGACTAGGAACAAGGTACTCTTTGGAACTTGTGTTTTACTGAAGTGCAAGCAGATTCTTCATGAGCAAAATAAACCACTCAGTCTATGTAACATTATGTTCATGCGTAGTAATACAGCTTAACTAAAAAGTTAACAGCAGTTTGCAGCTCTGGAATAGTTGAGATAGTTGGAATACTGTTTTCCTGGACCTTTTATAAAACAACACGCAACTTTAAATGGAGCAATTTTTGACTTGTCTGCAAATCCAACTCACACTTAGTTTCAGGTAAATCCCAGCAAACTCAGTAGGACCTCAGAGCAGAAGCAGCACAAACTATACTACATATCCCTTATTCATCCTGCTGGCAACAAAGGGTAGGAATAGCTCCTGCTTTGTTAAATGAACGCTTCATCCTACATGCAAAGCTGGTGGGATTTTCTATCAGATGCTAGGAAGTACAGATTTAAATCACTTGTGCATTTAATACAGATTGACCCCCATATCTGTGGGGGATACATTCCAAGACCCCCGTGGATAATAGGGAATCCTATTATTTTCAATGAAACAAACGCCAGATGTTAACCACAGAATCACACTGGAGGACCTAGAAATGTCTAGAGAGAACATACAGTACCACCCCCTTGTATCTGCTGATTCAGTTATCCGCAGTTGGCAGACAGGGGTCTGAACCTGCTCCAGCTCAGGCCCGGTTCCCTCCCCTCCCACCAAACGCTGGAGGAGGAACGCCCACAGCTCAGACAAGCTGACCCCTGATTGGCTCCACTGCAGTGGTAGTGGAGGAAGAGGAGGAGGCGGCGGCAGCAGCCTCCAGCAGGCTGGGTTCCAGTGGAGGGGAGGGGAGGGGAGGGGAAGAAGGCGGCAGCAGCCTCAACTGACCAAGTTCCGGCAGCGGTGGTAGAGGGAGAGGAGGAGGTGGCAGCGGCCTCGGCGAGCTGGGCTCTAGCAGCAGTGGAGGAGGAGGCAGTGACCTCGGTGAGCTGGGTTGCAGCAGACCAGGTTCTGGCGGTGGCGGTGGTGGAGGGAGAGAGGAGGAGGAGGCAGAGGCTTCAGTGGGCCGGTTCCAGCGCAGCAGCCTGGGCCATGACCAGGTGGGTGCGAGGGAGGAAGAGTGGGAGAGAGAGTGGGCAGCCTTCCAGCTCGAGTCCCTGGCTTCTGTTCCTCTTCCTGTCTGCCTCCCTTCCTTCCTCCTCCTCCAGGGTGTTTCCTATTCTCCAAGAACTTGGGCCATGGGCAGGAAGAGGTCATCCAGGTGTGTGCAGGGGAGGGAGAGCGGGCGGCCCTCCAGTTTGAGTACCTGGCTTCTGGCTTCCTCTTCCTGTATGCCTGCCTCCCTTCCTTCCTCCTCCACCAGGGCGTTCACTATTACCCATGGATTTCAGTATCTGCAGGGGGGGCAGTCCTCTGCGGATATGGGGGTGCTATTGTATTTTTTTTAATGTAGGTAAGTGAAAGCGTAGATACCAAATCCATGGTTAAAGGGGTTAACCTGTAGTTAGTATACAGCAGGCCTCACTGTGAAGCCTGCAAAAGAATTCTAATGGTGTATCACAACTAAGAATTATCTTCTAGGTGCTATCACCTTTCTATTCTATCCAAAACATATAAATATAATAGTGGAGAAACATACAAATAACTAGGTTTTGTTGGGGGGGGGTCAGCAACTCAAGCCCCAGGTAGACCCAAAAAAATAGTATTTTTAACCTAATGTTTACACTTGTTAAAATCTGAAGGAATTGTTTTCATCATAAAACTAATGCATCTCAACCAGCAATTCTACTTGCTACAAACAACTGCCCACCAAATGTTAAATACCATATATTCCGGCGTATAAGATGACTTTTTAAACCAGGAAAATCTCCTCAAAAGTGGGGAGGTCATCTTATACACCGGGTATACAGTCCCACGATGGGGCTACCAGCCCCATCTCTGACTCGGGAAGGATGGGAGGTGGCTAGCAAGTTTCCTGCCCCCAGCCAGCCACCCCTCCGCCTTTCCCAAACCCTCTCCTCCACCTTCACCCCCTTTCAGGAGGAAGCGAAGGCAGAGGAGAGGGGCGAATGTAGCAGTTTGCCTCACCCACTGCCCAATCTCCTGCGTCTTTGCTCCCTTCGCAAAGGGAGCGAAGACACAGGAGATCAGGCGGGGGTGAGGCGAAGCGTGTACCAGTACATTCGCCCCTCTCCTCTGCCTTTGCCCCCTTTGGGGAGGAAGCGAAGGCGGAGGAGAGGGGCGAATGTAGCAGTTTGCCTCACCCGCAGTCCGATCTCCTGCATCTTCACTCCCTTCGCAAAGGGAGCGAAGATGAAAGAGATCAGGCAGTGGGTGAGGCAAAGCGTGTACTGATACATTCGCCCCTCTCCTCTGCCTTCGCCCCCTTTGGGGAAACGCGGAGGTTTGGCTGGCTGTGCTTTTCCAACTTGTGATGGGCTCCTCCTCGCGAGTTGGGAACAACGGAAGCTGGAAGCTTCCTAGCCACCTCTCCTCCTTCCTGAGTCAGAGATGTGGCTGCCAGCCCCATCTCAGACTCAGGAAGGACAGGGGCTGGCTAGGAAGCTTTTCCCCCGCCAGCCTGCCACCCCTCTGAGGTGGCTAAGAAGCTTCCTAGCCAGCTGCCATCCTTCCCAACCCATCGTGGGATGGGGAGGCGCGGGAGGTGGCTGGGAGACTGGGGAATCGCGGGACTGGGGAATCTCCCCAGCCAGCCAGTCATCTCCTGCGATTCCCCAACCAGCGTGCGGGCTCCCGATCGTGGCTTTGGGGAGGGTGGAAGGGTGGCTGGCTGGAGGGGGGAGGCTTTCCAGCCAACATCCACCTTCCCCAAAGCCGCAATCGGGAACACGATTGCTGCTTCAGGAATGGCGGGTGGTGGGTAGTCTTATACAGCAAGTATATCCCAAACTCTATATTTCAACTCAAAAAATGGGGGGTCGTCTTATACGCCGGAACATACAATATATGTTGGGGGGGATTATCCTCTGCAGAATGTTATGGGCAATGCAACAAACATAACTTCATGTCTGGACAAATCTGAACCACTTGACTGACCAGGTTGCTAAGCATATAGCTATTCTGGGGCAAAAAATAATTTATTGTATTTTAGCAAAAAAGCTATCAAATATACAACTCGTCCCTTCACATTCACGATTTTGGGTATTTATAGTTTGTAGCTGCTGCTCAATGAGTTCAAACTCCAAGACCCCACCCTCCTCCTCCCCCTCCTACCTTTCTCCTCCTGTCCTGGCAACAAAACACTCCAGCTTGCTTTCTTACCTAGCACCAAAACAGCACTGCCTGTTTAAAACACTCAGTAGGTTGTGTTGTTGGCAGGGCAGAGGGAGGGAGAGGCGTGTGTGGGTGAGAGGCATGATTTGTGCATGGGGGGAGCTGCTACAGTTGCAACTTTTAGCTTCAGTTTGGGAAAGGAGTGACCTTACTGTTTAAAACAGGTAGCACTGTTTTGGTGCAAGGTAAGAAAGCAAGCTGGAGTTGTGTTGTTGGCAGGGCAGAGGGAGAGAGAGCAGTATGGTTTGTGTGTCCGGGTGTGAGTGTTGCTACTGCAGTAGCAGGTATCGGCAGTCCTGTTGGCAGGAGAGGTGTCTACACTATTGTAGTGTAGTTCGTATGTTGGGGCAGGGCTTAACTTATTTGTTTGTTTTTTTCACTTTCACAGTGGTGCTCCATCCCTAACCCCAGCGAATGTGAAGGGACAACTTTAGTATTTTAAGAAACTGAGAGATAACAAATTTTAGGGGACATCTGAGGAAAGGAGCAAGATGTGATATGGGCAACTGGTAGTAGCAAGGAAGACAGTTCTGATGAAATGTGGTAAGGCAAAGCAACTGGTATTTCAGATACTCATCAAGGAAAACACAGATCTATAAACACACATAAACTGAGGGAAGGGCTCAAAAGGAAAAAAAATTCTACTGATACCATATGATAGAGGGGAAGGTGAATTTAGGAGAACAAGCAACTGGGAAGGGGAAGTTTAAAATGTCTCTATCTGCACATATATTCTTATATGCCTACCATATAAGAACCCCATGAGTAGAAAACAAAGAAACAGCTGTTTGCTATGTATTTAATATATTTGGTAGACTGACCTTGATTAGGGCTTGGAATAAGTTAACACTTGAGAAGCAGCCAACTTAACTATATTGCTTAAAAGGGGGCTGCAGTTTGCCATGAAATATATATCCAGCAAGGACTATGTGCCTGCTTTGAGGTCAGATCCACATAAACTAAAAATGTCATGACACCAGAGCCACTTCCTTTGCACCAAGCCTGAAGCTGGAATGGAGTAGCAAAACCCACAGGAACTTGCCAATGACAAGGTTCCTAGCTCAAGCCCTGGTGTGTCTTACATGAAGTTTATGAGAGCAGAAAGAAAAATTACAGCCAATTGACAGTCTTCTATAAATCTTTTCAAACATTAAGGAACTTCTGAAAGAAATACTTAGCCCAAGAAGACAGGGCACAAGTACCACTAAAAACAGGTATGGCTGTTGACTTCCCTGGGTCCATGTGCCCCCACCACACACACACAACTTGCTAGGCAAGACCTCCTGAGTTACCATGGCAAATTCTGCTGCAGGAATTCCCAGAAATGTAGATCTACTTGTAACAATTTGGTCAAGGAACATGCAACTTATTTAAAATAATAATAGTGTTGTTAAAGTAAAAGTCCTGCTTTTCTCTCTACCACACCATCAAACTTCATCAGCAAAATTACAGCAGCAACATGGAACATTTTGGGGGGGGGGGATCTTATGTGTGTTGAAGACTGCATGTTGCTCACTCTTGCACTTGACAAATATGAAATTCTGCAAAGGAACAAATGTAAAGCTCACCAAATGATTCCCCATGATGATATCTGACTGGCTAACTCTGTGCTGGCATACATGTCCTAGGTTTCTTTTACTGATCACAAAAGCATAAATCCAGATCCACAACAGAGAAAAGTGCCCAACATCCAATCAAGTAAAAGAAACAAGAATGTATTTTCTCTACTTAAACTCTTAAAAGTAATGGGGTCACATTACTTCCAATGTAATGGGGGGAGACCTCTGTAACACTAACATATCAAAGCCATTAACTGGGAATAAAATTATTATTTTATCTATTTGTTCATATCAGCCCTAGGAATCAGCTTACAAAAATTAAAGAATATACAGTAAAAACATTAGCAAAAACATACAGAAGTTAAAATATATAATTAAACCATAACAAGAGTAAAAAATCTATAGCTATTGTTGAGGAAACTAAACAGAAGGATACCATATGTTTAAAAGTACTGAGAGACTTTCCATAAATACAGAAGGCTGCAATCCCAAAAATAAGCTCCACTGAATTCACTGGTATTTACTTTTGCATAGACGTGTATAAAGTTGTGTTATGAAACACACGAGTCTAGTTGTACTTCAGGACCCCTACCTTCAAGGAATCAAGCAGGCTGAATATTAAGGAGAGGAGTCTTTTGCTCATCCTGTCCCACCTTGAGAACGTCCTTCTCAGCAAAGCTAATTCTCATGTTCTTTAATACCATAAAGGCATCAGATCCCATATGATCTTAGAAGCTAAATAAGGTCAGCTCTGGTTAATACTTGAATGGGAGACCACCAATGAATACCAGGTGCCATAGACTGTATTTCAGAACTGGCAAAAGCACCTCTGGGTATTCTTTGCTTAAGAAAACCCTATGAGGTCACCATAAGACAACAGGAGATTTGAAGGTAGCACAAGGGCGCGCACACACACTATCAATAAGGAGCCCTGGTGGCACAGTGGTTAAAAGCCAGTACTGCAGCCACAAAGTTGTGAGTTCAATCCTACAGGGCTCCAGGGTTCACTCAGGCTTCCATTCTTCCATAGGTTGGTAAAATGATTACCTAGCTTGTTGGGGGCAATTAGCTAACACGTTGTAAACTACTTAAGCAGATAGAAATATAAAGGCTACTGCTGTTGCTATTTTACTTTTTCAGGCCTTTTGCTTAAAACCGGTTTGTATCTGTTGCTGTGAATATTTATTTATTTAGGTTTTACTGGTTTATTGTTTTATTGTACTTTTATTTGTTTTAACTGTACAGTATGACTCCCATATCTGCAGGACCAGTAGCCATGGTTTTACTTAGCCACATCCAAAGCAATATATTCTCTCTAGGCATTTCTCTCTAGGCATAGAACAGAGCGAACAGTCTTGGACGGGGACCACACAGAGGAACTGGTTGGGGAGGAGAGGGTCACTTCACAGACACAGGAGGTAGGTAGCTGGAGGAATGTCACACACAGAAGAAGAAAATCCAGCGATTCTTCGAGCAGCTTGCAGCTACAGAATCGATTCGAAGCCCTCTCCCTTATCGAGGACAACGAGGAAGAACAGCATGGACAGACTTCAGGGGCAGAGCAGGGAACCCTGAGAGGACCACCGCAAGGAACAGCAGCTGCGAAGCCTCGGGGGAGGTGTGTGGTGGTAGGGGGGGACTCCTTGCTGCGGGGTACAGAAGCAGTGGTTTGTGGGCCTGACAAGATGTCTCTGGAGGTGTGTTGTCTCCCTGGGGCAAAGATCCGTGATGTGACAGAGAGGCTAACAAGACTCGTCAGGCCTACGGATCATTGCCCCTTCCTTTTGGTCCATGTGGGAACCAATGATACTGCAAGGCACAGCTTTCCGAAGATCAGAAGAGATTATGAGGGGAGGAAGCTGAAAGAAATGGACGCACAGGTTGTCATCTCGTATCTTCTGCCAGTTGAAGGGCATGGTCCAGGAAGGGAGAGGAAAATAGCCGACGTAAACAACTGGCTCTGTAGATGGTGTCACCAAGAACAATTTGGATTCTTGGATCATGGGCTGCGCTTCCATGAGGGGAGACTTCTGGCAAGAGATGGGGTGCATCTCACAACAGTTGGCAGAAAAAATTTTGCCTACAGTCTCAAGAATTTGATCAGGAGGGCTTTAAACTGAGTCATATGGGGGAGGGAGACAGTATTCTGGAAGGCAAAAGTGCTGGAGAAAATAGTCAAACTGTCATAGAGGGAACAAGGCAAACAGTGCAAGGACCCAACAGTGGGAGGCAAAAAAAACCTGCACAGGCAGCAAGTAAAGGGAACACATGGTCTTAGATGTCTCTACACTAATGCACAGAGCATGGGAAATAAGCAAGATGAACTCGAACTCCTAGCACTACAAAACAAATATGATATAATAGGCATTACTGAAACCTGGTAGGATGAGTCACATGATTGGAATGTAGGAATAGAGGGGTGTAACCTTTATAAGAGAAACAGGCCAAACAGGAAAGGAGAAGGAATAGCATTATATGTCAGGGATATTTATACCACTGAAGAGATCCATGACGTCAGTACTGGAAGCCAGGTGGAGGGCATCTGGATAAAAATTAAAGGGGAGGGGAACAACAGGGATGTTATTATGGGACTCTACTACAGACCCCCAAGTCAGACGGAGGAATTGGATGGTACCTTTCAAGAACAGATGACCACACACGCAGAAAGAAGAGATGCAATAGTGATGGGTGACTTCAACTATCCTGATATTTGCTAGAAATCTAACTCAACCAAAACTTCAAGGTCTAGCAAATTCCTTACTTGCCTGGAAGACAATTTCATGGTCCAAAAGGTGGAAGAGGCAACAAGGGGGTCAGCTATTGTAGATCTGATCCTAACCAACAGGGATGACCTGGTTAATGGGGTGCAAGTGATGGGATCCTTAGGTGAGAGTGATCATGTTCTCCTGGAGTTTGTTATAGAATGGAAAGGAAAAGCCAGGCATAGTCAGGCACGCATTCTTGTCTTTAGGAGAGCTGATTTCAATAAACTCAGGGAAATACTGGGGGTGATCCCACGGTCAGGAATATTAAAAGCAAACAGACCTCAAGATGGATGGGACTTTCTCAAAAGGGAGCTACTTAAGGAACAATTTCAAACAGTACCATTGAGGAAGAAAAATGGGAGTTGTCTCAAGAAACCAGGATGGATGACTAAAGAAATTTCAACTGAGCTATGTTTTAAACAGAACATGTATAGGAAATGGAAAAAGGGGGAAATCACTAAAGAAGAATTCAAACAGATAGCGAACATGTGTAGGAGTAAAGTCAGAAAAGCAGAATGAGCTCAGGCTTGCTAGAGAGGTTAAGAACAATAAAAAGGGCTTTTTTGGGGTATGTCTGCAGCAAAAGGAGGAAGAAGAAAATGGTATGCCCACTATGCGGAGAAGATGGCAAAATGCTAACAGGGGAGAGAGAAAAGGCAGAATTACTCAACACCTTCTTTTCCTCAGTGTTTTCAGAAAAGGAAAAGGGTGACCAACCTGAGGATAATGGAACAGAGGACACAAGAGGGGAGATCCAGCACAAAATAAGCAAAGACGTAGTACAGGAATACCTTCTTAATCTAAATGAATTTAAATCTCCAGGACCAGATGAACTACATCCAAGAGTATTAAAAGAGCTGGCAAATGTAATCTCAGAGCCATTGGCAATAATCTTTCAGAACTCTTGGAGAACAGGAGAAGTCCCAGCAGACTGGAGGAGGGCAAACATTGTCCCCATTTTCAAAAAGGGGAAAAAGAAGGATCCCAACAATTATCGTCCAGTTAGTCTGACATCAATACCAGGGAAGATTCTAGAGCAGATCATTAAACAGAGAGTCTGTGAACATTTAGAAGGCAATGCCATAATCACACAAAGTCAACATGGGTTTCAGAGAAACAAGTCATGCAAGACTAATTGATCTCTTTTTTATATATAAAATTACCAGCTTGGTACATGAAGGGAACGCTGTGGATATTGCATACCTTGATTTCAGTAAGGCCTTTGACAAGGTTCCCCATGACATTCTTGCAAAGAAGCTTGTAAAATGTGGGCTAGACAAGTTAACTGTTCAATGGATTTGTAATTGGTTGACCGGTCGAACCCAAAGGGTGCTCAGCAGTGGCTCCTCTTCGTCTTGGAAAGATGTGACCAGTGGGGTGCCACAGGGTTCTGTCCTAGGCCCAGTGCTATTCAACATCTTTATCAATGACTTGGATGACGGAATTAGGGGCATACTTAACAAATGTGCAGATGACACCAAATTAGGAGGAGTAGCTAATACCCTAGAGGACAGGATCAACATTCAAAATGACCTGGATAGACTAGAGAGCTGGGCCAAAGCTAACAAAATGAAATTCAATACAGAGAAATGTAAGGTACTGCACTTAGGGTGAACAAATTAAATGCATAGATATAGGATGGGGGAGACTTGGCTGAATGAGACTACATGCAAAAGGGATCTAGGAGTCCTAGTAGACCACAAGTTGAACATGAGTCAACAGTGTGATGCGGTAGCTAAAAAGGCCAATGCGATTTTGGGCTGCATCAATAGAGGTATAGTGTTTAGATCAAGGGAAGTAATAGTGCCACTCTATTCTGCCTTGGTCAGACCTCAC
This sequence comes from Gambelia wislizenii, assembly GCA_030847615.1. NCBI lineage: Eukaryota > Metazoa > Chordata > Lepidosauria > Squamata > Crotaphytidae > Gambelia > Gambelia wislizenii. The sequence continues at coordinate 68,719,608 of JAUMIR010000002.1, forward strand.
CTGGAATACTGTGTCCAGTTCTGGGCACCACAATTCAAAAAGGATATTGACAAATTGGAGCGTATCCAGAGAAGGGCGACTAATATGGTGAAAGGTCTGGAAACCATGCCTTATGAGGAGAGACTTAGGGAACTGGGTATGTTTAGCCTGGAAAAAAGATGGTGAAGAGGCGATATGATAGCCCTGTTTAAGTATTTGAAGGGGTGTCACATTGAGGATGGAGCAGACTTGTTTTCTGCTGCTCCAGAGACTGGAACATGGAGCAATGGATGCAAGCTCCAGGAACAGAGATTCCACCGCAACATTAGGAGGAACTTTCTGACAGTAAGAGCTGTTCGGCAGTGGAACACCCTCCCTCGGAGCGTGGTGGGGTCTCCTTCCTTGGAGGTCTTCAAACAGAGGCTGGATGGCCATCTGTCAGGGATGCTTTGATCATGATTTCCTGCGTGGCAGGGGATTGGACTGGATGGCCCTCGTGGTCTCTTCCAACTCTGTAATTCTATGATTTTATGATTCATTTCCTAGTTGTTTTTAATTTATATTTGTTTAATGTTTTTTTATGGGGGAGGGTGGGAGTGGGGGTGTTTAGGGATTTTATTTGTATTGTATTTTAAATTCTGTAAGCCGCCCCGATTGTTTTAACAGAGGGGCGGGGTATAAATAAATTTTATTATTATTATTATTATTATTATTAGGTCCTCCAGCACAACTCTGTGTTGCACTGGAGGACCTCCAAATGCTTAGAGAGCTGTTCTCCCAAGTCATTTGGAGGTACTCTAGTGCAATACTATGATCAACTTCTATCAGAAATATAGGGTTTGCTACTATCTATGATTTTTGCTCTCCATGGTAAGTCTAGGAACATATTCCCCACATATAAGGGGATCATACTTTATTAGTATTTTATATTATCTTGGAAACTGTCTTAAGGATTGATCAAACTACAGATGTCAAACGATCTGTTCCTCCATCTACATGAAAGTATGACAAATATAGCAAGCATACAATGAGAGCCACAAAAAAAATTGTAAAGGTTATAAAACAAAAAGGAACGTTGGTTTTACCTGTGATACGTTCTTTTCCAGGGGTGAGGTGAAGAGCATCCGATAGACATTGGGGTAAGCTCCTCCCACTAACTCCGAGTAGGCAGGCAAACAAAAGAGAGACCTTTGTACGGCCTCTTCCTGTGAGGTCACCTAGGAGGAGCAACCCCACAATAGACAGTTTATAGAAAAGCTGTACCACTTGTTCCTGAGACAAAATATACCTAAAATGAAACACTACCATAGATTAATAATACCTCGCCAGCGTCCCCGAGTGGGACGGATGCTCTTCGCCTCACCCCTGGAAAAGAACGTATCACAGGTAAGACCAACGTTCCTCTTCCCAGTGGGGGAGGCTTCAGAGCATCCGATAGACATTGGGATGTGCAAAAGCCCCCTGATGAGGGTGGGGGCTGGCGTAGAACACTCCTAAAATGGTTTAAAAGGTCTGTCAGAGGACCCTTCTGTTGAAGGCATCCTCTGCCAAAGGAAATCTGTCCATCCCATATCGCCTGATGTGAGTTGATGACAGGCACCAGGAGGCCACCTTACACCTCTCTTCAAAGGAAGCATCCTTTTCCTATCTGCAGACACCGTTGTGATCCTGGCCAAGTATGTCAGGATTCCTAAGATATGGTTATCCAAGGCAGCCCGCAACGCGGGCTCTGATCCCTCAAACTAGAGTGGGCAGCAGAAGTATTTTTCGGCGTAAAGGACCCACATAAATGGAGGTGAACCCTGCTCCCATACTTAGACTGAGACAAACCTCCTGACGTATATGTGGATAACCCTATGGACGTTCAGGGTATGTCCTATAGCCTCCAGTTCCCCTGTCGCCTGAGGTCAGACCAATTCCTGTGGCCCGTGGAATGAACTGTAGACCCTGGGTCTGGAATCTGGATGACAGCATCTGGTCTGAACTGAGGGAGATCCTCCCTTTTCCAATCGGAACCAGGATAAAAGGAGAGACCATTCAGAAGCAATGCTAAGGGGCGACATCCCTAAGAGGGCCAAAAAGGGGGGGCACCCATGCGGGTGTCCCAAGCCGGAAATGTACCATGATGGAAGACCGATGGGTCGGCAGAAGGCTGGGTCACTCAGACCCCTTAGAAAAACTGAGAAAGAACTGGGTTCCTCAGGCCCTTCAGTAGCCCTCGAAACCTTCCCTGGATGAGGCCCAAAAACAACGGTTGTCACCTGTCTCTTAACGGTATTGGGGTGCAAGCCACCATCAAAGTCAACCTGACGGAAGTTTGTCAGGGGGCCTTTACCGCCCTAGTTTAAAACACCTGTGAGGGAAAACCGCTCTAAATGCGAAATTCGTGGATTCTCTGAGTGGGCTCGCCTCTGGATGTCATGAAGGTGTCCACTCCACTAGGAGAATGCCCCCCGTGGACTCCAACACCGCACCTTCAAAACTCCAGGACTGGAAATCAAGCCAGGTTGGGTCCAGATGATGAACAACACCCTGAGGGAGAAGGTCTGGTCTGGTTGAAAGGCGATAGAGGAATGCAATATGGTCCCAATCTGGGAGAAGCAAGTCCTCCTCGAGCCTGTCAGCGACAAGTATAAGGTCAATTTCCTCTGTCCAGGTTCAGTTCTGGATTCTGGAAACCATTGTGACAGGCGGGGAGAAATGGGTGTATGGTATTCCATGAGGTAGGCTCGTGTCAGGGGAACCTCTCCCTCGTCCTCCTCCCTCAGGAACCTGTAGAAGACTGGGGAATGATTGCCTCTACTAGTGAGATGAAGAGGTCCCAGGTTGGCCTCCCCCATGCCTGCACAATGATTGTGAACCCTTCTGGGTTCGGGCTCCGCTCCCCTGATCGAGATCAGGTCTGCTGAGACAATCCACCTTTGACTGAGAGTCCCCTTGGCACTGCAGGAAAAAAGGTGTAATCCTACGTCCACCCCATGACACGACGCACTTTGGTCATGAGAGATCTGTCCTCATGTTTTCCTGATGATTTATGTGGGTCTGTGTTGTTGTGTAGACTGATGTGTAGTGTACACATTGTGTTGTGAAGATCAGGACCGATCTGGCCTGGATCAGATCGTGAAATGTGAGGGACCGTACTAGGTCACCCTGGACTCTATTCAGTTGGTGCCGTGAGAGGACTCTTCTGTCATCCACCTGCTCTCCTCAGTGGTCCGTATTCTGTATGGGTTCCAGATAAGTCGGCCAGTACGACCAATGTTGCCCACCAGTGGAAGGAGTTTCTCACTTCCCATAACAATTTGTGCTTCCTGTGGCAGTTGAGTGAGATGTCCAGCTGAAAACAGCAGGAGGAACTAGTGGAGTGGTCTGGCCTGGAAGTGAGCCCAAGGGAGACAGTATATGGACCCTATCAATAGTCCCTGAGGTTGGACGAGGTACATGCTGTCTTGACCATATTATCGCCACAACTCTCTCTAGCTTGGGTCTGAGGTGAACCCTTCAAAGAGCTCACCCTGAAGCCGTCTTCTTGCGGGAAATGTGAGCATTTTCTGAGCATCCCTGAATGCATGCTAGTCGGATAGGGAAGGGACCAACAAATCTTCCAAGTAAGAGTAGATGCATAGTCTAGCCCTTCTCCGACGAGCGACCATGCACAATTGGGGGTGAGCGGCCATGATTCTTATGAAGGACCTGGGTGCCAGAGGTGGAACAAAGGTTAGAACCTTGTACTGAATGTGGTAGCTGTTGTAGGCACAGCAAAGAAAAACATACTGCGGTACCCTGAATACCATTCAGACGTGAAGGAATGTTTACCTCCCTGGTATTCCCAGGTCTCCCATCCAAGCACTAAACCAGGCCTGACTCTGCTTATCTTCCAATATCAGACAAGATCAGGCATGTTCAGGGTGGTATGTGTAGTCCCGCCTGCAGATATGATGAAGAAATATAATTCCCTACGGAGATCCTCCGAGATATGCCACAAGGTTCCCATGCGGAACCTTCCACTGCAACAAAGCCTATTTAGGCCTTTCGGGTTGAGGAAGACCCTCGAGAACCCAAAGATATTGGAGTAACAAACTTGCTTCTGCCTGTCGCGGGGAACCTCCTCTAGAGTAGCCAAGGGACCCAATTGCTGGATGGCATCCAGTAGGTGGCGCTAGCGACCAAAGATGGTGCCTTGCCGGACCCTAGCTGGGCCTTGGATTTGGTAGTCAGGAGTGACCTTCTGGGTGATTCTGATTTGGTTTCTGCAGTGGGAATTTGTATACCCCCACCGATGTCTAGTGTCCTCAGGCGGGAGACAAGAAGATGTTGTCTAGGTTCTAGCAGTCCAAGGGCCAAACTTCTGTCTAGGACTTCTGTCCTCCCTCCTTTGATGGCATCGATAATTACAGACCGCTTAACAATGGTGAAAAGAAAGCTCTTTCTGGTGGTTCTACCTTATGCTAGTCGAATGCCCCCAACTTGCTGGGCACTTAACTCTACCAACCTATGAAGGGAGAGAAGGTTGATTCAACTCTGGAGGTCTGCGCCAAGCTTTGTGGCTTACAGTACTCGCTTTTAACCACTTTGCAACCCAGGCTCCTAGCTACCTCTTCTTGTCTCTGTCTTCTATCAGGCCCTGGCCATAGTGAACTCATCTACAGAATAGGCCATGAGTTGTCAGAGGGGTGTGGAGCAATTAGCTTGTTTATTTATTTGATATCTATACCTTGCTCCTCAACCACCAGGCCAATTGAGCAGCCCCCAAACCATTTTAAGCAATCACAATTTACACACAACACTGCATAAAGCAGTTTTCAATGTGTATTAGTTAATTGCACTCACAAGCTGGGTACTCATCATGCCAGGTTTCAGAGAGGACACGGTCTTCCTCTTGATGTGGTGGCTTGTCCCACTGCTGCTGGGACCTGTACCACTCCCTGGCTCCACCTGAACAAGGGGGCCTGGTCTCCAGGAAGCACAGTACCCGAAGGAGAAAGGTGCTGATGTCCCCTCCCCCTGTGAATGAAAGAAGGTGGGTGGTCTCCCTGTGTGGGGAGCCTTGCCTGAGGAGGGGTATCCCCCATCTCTGCTGGGAAGAATAGGATAGACGTAGGGCTTAGCCCATTCAAAGGGGTCCCAGTCCTTAAGAGGTTTGTCAAGGCCTGAAAGCCAGCCTTATCGCTGTAGGATTGAAGCCCTCCTGCAGGAATCGAGAGGGTAAGAGGGAACTGTGTTCGCGAACGCTGTCCCTCCCGACCACGTGAGCCTCGGTCATGTGACTGCCCACAGATTCCTCTTTATCTGTGATATCTGCCTCCTCGACGAGATGCCTCCAAGCTGGAGGATCGCTCGTGAGGAAGTCGGCGCTTCCTGCTGGAATTGGGCCCCCAAGCTCCCTGAATGAGATGCGGCCACGACTGCTTCCTGGTCGCGTGTTGATCGCGCTGCGCCTCTCGCTGGTCTGCCCAGCCGCCTCAGCGGGCTGGTCGCCATCCCTAGTGTCCTCTTCCCCTGCCTGTGGAACCAAGTTCCGCTGCAGAGAGGCTCTCATAGGTTCGGCGCGGGTGGGAGGGATAGCCAAGGTTGCTGCGGACACCTCCGGTGTTGACGTGGCGAGGACTTTGGGAGGAGGGCGGGGGGACGAGACCAGGGACTCCTTTGCATTGCATACCACGCCGGGTAGCACAGCAGACAGCAAGCAGGTGGTAGGAGGGGAAAAGGAAGATTGGTGGCTCCCCAGAGGCTAGTGATCCCCCTGCAATTCCCCGGGGGGTGGGCTGGGCTGCCGGCAAGCCCACCCTCTCCCTGGTCACCGAGTCGTGCACCCATTGCCTCTCCTTGGTTCCCGAACCTGGGGACCCCTGGTACACTCACTGCGGCCTCCGCTTGTGGAGGCAGAGGCATCCGCCCATCTCAGGAGTCATTGGGGTGACCAGGAGCAGCTGCGATAACGCCAGAGATATCCCCTGTTTAAGGGAGCACTCTGCACCTCCTCCTCCTGGAGGGAAGGGTTCGCAACTATAGCTGGCTGGCTCCTAACCTGGCAAGGGGGAGCGAAGCCAGGGTAGCTGGGGTCAGAAATTGAATGGAGGGCTTGTCCTCCTCATTTGCCCCATGGATCCTCCTCCCCGGAGGGCAGCCGTGATAGCGCCGGAGAGATCCCCCATAAAAGAGGGCGCTCCACACCTCCTCCTCCTGGAGGGAAGGAATCACGGCTGCACCTGGCTGGCTCCTAACCCAGCAGGGTGGAGTGAAGCCAGGGGGCTGGAGTCAGTAGTCGAGGCGGGGGGCTTCTCCCCCTTGTTCGACACATTGATCTTCATCTCTGGAGGTCTAGGGAACGATCCTTCCCTCCATATATTCCCATGAATGAAATGAACTCCAGCCCAAGCTCTGCTGCCGCTGGTATGCCAAGCAGAACAACAGGCAAAGGAAAAAGCCTCTTTTTTCTTTCTTTCTTTTTAAATTTGAAAACACAACAAATCCAAAATGGCTCCGGCTACATGGCAAACCATGGAGCACAAGGAAAAGCCGTCTACCCGGAGTAGTAGGCAGGAACAAAACTGGCTATTGTGGGGTTGCTCCTCCTAGGTGACCTCACAGGAAGAGGCCATACAAAGGTCTCTCTTTTGTTTGCCTGCCTACTCGGAGTTAGTGGGAGGAGCTTACCCCAATGTCTATCGGATGCTCTGAAGCCTCCCCCACTGGGAAAGGCCAACAGTTTTTTCTCTCTCTAGTACATTAGACACTTGCTTAGCATATTGCATATCAAATACTAAGTTCAAGTTTCTTGTTAGCAGGCATCACTGTACAGATACAAAATGTTCTTGATTTCTATGTTTTTTTTAATAATTAGATGACATCCAAATCAGTTGTGGAACACCAGGACAAGACAGACAGACAGAATTATATTCTATCAATCGAAGAGGAAAAACCCTGAAGTTGCATAGGTAACCTGTGTAAATTCTACTGTAGGTCAAAAGCTACTTGTTATGGAAGAAACGTACACCTTTCCAAGTGACCTACATTCTGCAAGAGAGACCCACTGACCTACAGAACCATTTCAAAGCTCAAAGTAGGTCACTGGGTTTCACTCTTTTTAAGCATTACACTCTGGAAAAGATACACATTGACAAAGTCTAAAGACAAACGCACATTGCAAAGTGTCTCCACATGCAGCAATCTAGCTCTCTTCTAAAACCGTACAGCACAAAACCTTTATATTTCAAGTCACAGGACTGACTTCTATTTCTTTTAAAGGAATAAAGTAAATAGTGGTGTCAGCTCTCAAAAGGTGACTGATATAGTTTTCTAACTAATGTATCAGAACCATTAAACCAACAGTCAAGTGAAAGGAAGGCACATACAAGAAAGGTTCTGACTTTCTGCTTACAAACTAGACAGTTCTGCCTGACATGGTAAACCAGAGACCCATGGGAATGCTGGCTTCCTGTGCACACTGTTTGATGGCTCCCACTGTTTAAAAAAATAGTGGAAGTGGCTATGCTTTGCCCCATGGTTTGTTTATCCTGCCATGTGAACCCAGGCCATGCATGTCATGTGAACCTGTTCTATGTAACAGCTGGTTTGCTGGCCTTCTCTCCCAACAATCAGAGATCTACCTCATGAGGAAGGGCCTGTTTACCTTAGGAAAAACATGAGCACATCATGACAGATGCGTATAAAATTATGTATAGTGTGGAGAAAGATAGGAAGCAGCTTTTTTCTCTCTTGTATAGTACAGTATTTGAAGCCACAGAAGCTAAAGTGTATAAGAATCAGGATTCAGAAGAGATAAAAGGATGTGTATCTTCACACTGTGCAGAGTTTAACTGTGGAATTAACAGCCACAAGTAATAGTTATGGTTGCCAAACTGGGCAGCTTTAAAAGGAGACTGGATACATTCATGGAATATGGGACAATCAAGGGCTAACTGCCAGGATGGCTATACATCATCTCCATAACTACAAACACTATGCCTCTGTATATCTGTTGCCAGGAAGGATGAGAAAGAAAATGCAGTTGCATTCATATCCTGCTGGGGGGCTTCCCACAAGTAACTGACTGGTGGTCACTATATGAACAAAATGGATATGCTGACTGGAACATCTGAGAGTTGGAATCTAAAGCATCCGGACTACCAAAGTTTACATACCCAAGTTACAGCGGAGCAGCAAGCTCTACTGAATAGGATAAGCTATCCATAGTTTATAGCCCCATTCCTATACCATTAGAATTTTTAACTTTTGAATTCTTTATTTAATGTGCTACAAATTTCAGGCCAAGTACAGACACAAAAGGGCAACAAGCAAGAAAATACTTTCTTTTTTTCACCATATGCCACCACCTGGAAAGTTTCTGTAGCGATTTCCAGTGCTATCCCATAGTAATAAATAGCCACACATGCCCTATCATAGTATCGAAAAGGACCATGCAAGTCTGAATGTTGACATCCTGCAGCTCTTTTGGCTATTACCAATATGTGTGTACCAAGATCTGACAACCCACCTGCCTCCGACTGTGTTATGATCATATTTAAGATATCTGGGTGACGAAAGGTGTTGGAAACAGTTGGGAAAGTGCTGGAAACACATGAAGGGCTTAAAATTCTGAACACAACTATTCCCAAAAAGAAAAGGGGAGGGAGGCCTCTTTTTTCCTAAGTCAAGTTGTGGCCAATTCTAATAAACATTTCTTACACAGAGGGAGGCAATTAGTTTTTAATATGGATTTTAAAAAGAAAACTTTGAGATTTGCACGAAAACATGCAACTGGCTAGATTCTTGCCACCTTAGAATCACTCTTGCAAAAATGCTTTTGGATTCCAATTACTTTGTTTTTGTTTTTATGCGCCTTAACTTTTGTAAGACACCTTGAGTCCTAAACTGGAGAAAAGAGTAACAACAACAGCAACAACAATGTGAACTCCTATTTATGGTGACTCCATCGCAGGGTTTTATTGACAAGATTTATTCACAGGAGGTTTGTTATTGCTTTCAGGCTGAGAGAGTGTGGCTTGCTCAATGTCACCCAGTGTGTTTCCATGACTGAGCAGGGAACCCTGGTCTCCCAGGGTCCTAGTCCAATACTCAAACCTTTAGATCCCAATTGGCTCTCCCCAATTATCTTCCAGGTGGTTAATCACCATGTGAATTTGGGGTTGCAAGGTACCTTATACACTGTGACTACTTCCAAACATACTGAAACTATTTAGAGACTACTGTAAAATGAAAGATGTGGATTGCACTACTGGATACTTTTGTGCTTGTAAAAGTGACAACCAACTGTGCCAAAAGTCAGGTATATTATTATTTTAAATTCTGAATTCTATTTTTTCATCATCTCTCCTTGTTGCTAGCCCTAGCTCAACTACTTGATTTTAAGATGCAAACTCAGTCTTTTTTCATTTTCATTTATATTAGGTACACTGAGACACTATATACACAGAAGAAGCATTACACTACTACCACCATCTCTTATTCTGGAAGTGACGTATGGACCACCTGTCAAAGAAGTTGGCCATAAGCATTTTAAAAGATACTGTGTATTTCTACACACATCTCTTACCACTCTGCATCAATGACAATAACCACCTTAATTCATTCACCTTATCGTTCCAGTTCAATGAGAAAGAGAGGTCAAGAATGAAGGACAATATGAAACAAAACCCTTTTTTTCTGATCTTATGGCACTATGCTACAAAAGCTATATTTATGTACTCCAACGAAACAACACTGCATATAAATAGCTACATATCAATAGGTAGGAAATACCAGGAAAAAAATCTCTCTCAGCATTTTCTTTCATCATAAAAGAATATTTAGTAAAACATTAAAAAGTGGAAGATTAACACCAAGAAAACTCTTGAATATTTCTCCAACTACCCTCCCACATTTTCCCAGTGAGAAGAAATCTAAAAATGAGACCAAAGCCCCCTTTGGTTAGACACGGGGAGAGAAAAATTAGTTATAGAGAAAAAAAGGGAACACTAGCAAAGGGAAATGAACCCTCCTTGTGTTAAACTGCTCTCTTCTCTAGAGTCCCCCACCCCCATTTTATCCAGGCTCACTCTTGGCATCAGATGAAATAAGTCTTGGGGAGCTAAACGTCCCCAGGTAAGCAGTAATCAAGCTGGCAGACAAGTATGTAAGCTGCAGACAAGAGAATTTAGTACCATTCTACTCACACCCACACTTTGTTTTTGTTGGTGTTTTAACCTGGGCTCTCAACCTTTGCTTTTTATGTGACTAGGGTTAGCTTTGTTGTGTGCTTTCAAGTCATTTCTAACTTGTTTTGTTCAGAGGAGTCTGTCTTCGCCTTCCTCTGAGGCTGACAGAGTGTGACTTGTCAAAGGTCTCCCAGTGAGGTTTAAATACCCTAATGGCACCAGATCCCCTCTGATCTTGGAAGCTAAGCAGAGTCAGCTCTGGTTAGTACTTGGATGGGAGACCTCCAGGGAATACCAGATGCTGTAGGCTATATTTCAGAGGAAGAAACTGGCAAAACCATTCTGAGTATTTCCTGCCTAAGCAACCCCTATGAAATTCATGCCTAAGAAAACCCTATGAAATAAGCTGGCAGGCAACTTGAACACACACACACACACACACACACACAGGGTTAACTTAGGTTTAGCCTGTCCCCTGGAAAAAAAAAAGGGGAAAGTCTCACACTGCTAAAAACAACTACTATATGTCACTTTTCTAGGAGTATTTGTAACAATATACTGTACAGTTAATTGTGAACCCAAAAATCTTAAAACAGTTTCACACTGATGTTTCAAACTAGTACCCAGCCGAAGTCACAAACAAGTTATGATAGCAAAGGCAGATAACACAGCAAATTAAAAAGGTAAGAGTTGCATCTATACTTAACTGCTATGATGAAAAATTCTGAAAATTTTGACTTATTGTTCATGTGCAGCATGTTTGTATAAACTGGTCCATCATCCTCATGTGGTTCTTCCCAGTAGCAGAAGCAACACAGCCCAGAAGGAAAGAAATGCTTCCTGTCATGTCTAACCCTGAACCTTGGTTCCTCACTCTCCTAACAAACCAGAAATGGTTTATCTCCACAAAAACTTCAAACTCTAGCTTCACTCTCCAATTTGTAAGGGGGACAGCAGAGGAAAGCCTGCTTTGGCCATAATAGGAAACAAACATTTGCTTTTTTATTTTTTAATTAGTTTAGCTGCTTCCACTGATGGAAGCAGCCAAATGGGGGCAACTGAACAACATGCTGATTTCTCAGTAAGTCTGGTTTAATGTTATGCCCAATCACGGCATATTAGACAGAACAAGCAGACTCTTTTAAAACAAGTAACAAGCCTTCTCAGTGGCTGCTCCCACCTTCTGGAACTCCCTTCCTCAGGAGGCTTGTTTGCTTGCCAATGAAAGGAAAAACGGGAGGGGGCCAAGGTTTTTATTCAAGGAGGCTTTTAACATCAAAGCAGGGGCGCTTTATATGGGGATCTTTTATCAGCCTTTAAATTTGTGTCTGTTTTTAAAATGTTTTAAAACTGGTTTATCTAGTTTTACTATTTTTATAATAGTCTTTGGGAGCCACCTTGGGTCTCATTTTGAGAGAAGGGTGGCATACAAATGCAACAAATAAATAAATAAATAAATAAAGCAATGTATAGGTCTAACAATAAAAACACAGCCAAAATAAATTTAAAAGTTGTTGCATGAGGACAGACAGCAGCAAATGTTTTAGGAACTTATTCAATCCCACCACAAAACAGAAAGCTTCATCATATAGCCACACTGTAGGCTCCTACAGATCTAACAGAGCTAAGATTTTTTAAACATTTAGTTTAAATCCTTAAAATCAAAGCATCATGGGAGGGATGGCTTGGAAAAAATCAACTGTTTCCTTTGTATATAAGACTTTCCATGCCACCAGTTCCATGTAGCCTTGACAACAAGGACACCTGGCACTGAGGAAACTACCAGCTCTATATAAAGCTGGCTTCTAGTGGGAAGCATGCAGTGATAGTGTGCATATGCACACAGTGTCACCCACCACTGTTTGTCACTGCCACTACTCTTCAGCCAGAGCAAGCTCATGGGTACCCCCTTGCTAAACTGATCAAGTCCTGCACTGATCAAACTGTGTGCACTATAAGTCTATTTCTGCAAGTGGTTTGACTCAATAGGATCCTGGCCAATATCACTAACAGCAGAATCCTATATATGTTTACAGGTGTATCTCAGTTAAGAAAGATTCTGCAAACAAGCTCCTTTTTGGAAAGTCATCTTTTGGATACCCCGTCCTTCCTTTTCCTCCTCATCTGGAAGTTCTTAAGCAGCCTCAGCATTGAGGACATGGTGAAGGAGGGCTGGAGAAACACAGACTGTGGTGCTAAGCTGCAGCAGTGTTTGTGCAATAAACATTACAATCAAGTCTTGTTGGGGAAAGAATGGGTTTTCACTCTAGCTGGTCCTACTTCATTTGTGTGTTACAACAGGCAAGGTAAATAGCAGCTACCTCCAGAATCCAGAACTGAGCATGTGTGAGCAGCAAACCAGAAAGAAAACAAGAAAGCATTGCCTCATCAGCTCTCTCAATCATGTTTTTTTAAAAAGCACAGATCTATGCATTTGGCTACCAGAATGAAAATATGAAGAAAAAAAAGTGAAGTCTGATTAAAGAGAAAAAAGATCCTTGGGTGAATTAAGAGTAGTCTCTAAAACATTCAAAATATTTTGTTTACTTATGCAAGGCTAACCTGACCTCAATGTTTTATTTCATATATGCATACTGTTACTTTTTAATATAAAGTTTGATGAAACATGCTAAACTGCTTTCCTTTTTGTGGTGCAGGAACCTATCCCTATTTTTCCCATGTTATTTATATCTCTGGTACCAAATTTTCTGTTAAAGTAGAAACATCTGACAAATAGCTACTTTGTTAACTGAGGTATACCTGTACATGGAAGTGAACTCCAGTAAACTCAGTGGGATCAACTCCCAACAGGTATAGAACTGCAGCCTAACTTTTCCAAACTGCATAGCAACTCATCAAGTGAAAAATCCAAAAACAAATCTTGCGGAACACTCAACTTCTCTTTGAATATGCAAATTACTATTAAAAGTGAATCGGTATATATAAAGTTGAGAGGCAGAGACAGTGGTTTGAGTATTGGACTAGGATGCTGGGAGACAAGGAATCGAATCTTTGCTCAGGCATGGAAACCCAATGGGTGGCCTTGGGCAAGTCACACTCTCTCAGCCTCAGAGGAGGGCAAGGCAAACCCCTTCTGAACAAATTCTACCAAGATAACCCAGTGATAGGGTTACCTTAGGGTCACCATAGGTCAGAAATGACTTGAAGACATGCAACAACAGCAATATATGAAGTTACTCCCTTATTGTCATATTGTGACTAAGCTATTTAGTTTTAAATAAAAACATGGAAAAATCTTATGAGCCCTAAAAACTGCAAGGTTCAGAATCCAAAATATTTTCTCAGTCCTCTGCAGAACTGGCTCGTCAAACATTAATGCATCTCTTAAAAATTTCAAAATTTTTTACAGCCCTCACACGCTTGATACTCCAGAAAACAAGGTAAAAGTCTACAATGATAAGCTACACAATGTCTCCTATGCATTCCATTCCTCTGCCCTGTTATAATGATGATTTCCATTTCTCCTCCCCCCTTCCTTTTTTCTTCATTAGAGAAGCCAAAAACATGGTAATATAAGGGTGTGGTAGACAGCTGCAATCTTCACTGTACACGTTAGGAAAGGCTTTGATGGGCATGTCATTTCAATAAGTCGCTCCTGTTGCATATGTTCTAAAAATACAATTTAAGATATCCAAACAAACAAACAAACAAAAAGAAATTACTAATTAGATAATTCCGGTATTACATTACTAATATTTAAGAACTTGAACATGGATAAATTGCAAGTATGCTTTTGAGATTTAAAGAACATTAGGTACAATTAGTAACTTATATCCAAGTGCAGTTTCATATGAGTTATACTCTTTTGCCACATCATAATTATAAATCACTATTTTATATTAAACTCATTTGGAAAGTGCAGGATTTTTTTTTTCAGTGAGAAACCATGAGAGACTTTCACTATCAGTAATGAACCACCCCTTCTTCCCCTAAACACATTGGCTCCTCAAATGTTAATTAGTTCACAATCCACAAGAGTCCTCAAAAACAACCCAAAGCCGCCTAGCAAATGTAAGAAGCCACATTACAAGTCCCTGATTTGAAAGTAGCTAATCCATACAAGCTGGCCTACAGGTACTACTACTGTCCTTCCACCACCAATTCCCCATGATTTGTACAGCTCAATCAAGAACGCTATAGATCAAAATGAAGGATAAGCAATGCTTCTATCCCAAATAATGCATCCTTAGAATACTGTATTTTCTTGCATTGTTAATATTAATATTTTGCAAGTGCAAGCTCACCTTGTCTTTGCTGTTCATGCAACTATACCAGGCTTAGGCGTGTGCAACTGGGCTGGAAGAAACAAGTTGCTTCTTTCTTCCCAAAATGTCCCCTCCCAAAATGTCAGGGATCCTCCTTCTTCCCATATCACATCCTACCAACTTAGTAAACCACTTCTGTGTAACACTTGGTATGGGGGATGCTGGAGAGTCTGCTGGGGGGCGGGGGAGAAGACTGCTAGTTTGCTCATATGTAAAACTGGATCCAAACCATTAGAAACAGTCAGAAGTTACTATTGTTATACACTCTTGCTCTGTCTCTGATATAAGTGCCACCACTCAAAAACTGCTAACTTGCCCTGATATTCTGAAGATGAGTTCTCTTGCTTTATTTTAGTAAATATCAGCAAGACATTTTCTATAACAGAAACATGCAAATAAACTGTCATCAGATGCAAACACACCATGATGTAGGCAACTAATATGTACAATGATTTTCAAACATTAACTGTCTTTGGAAAAAACTCAACAAGTTACCCCATAGACACAGACACACATTACAAACAGTAACTCTCAATCTTGAGCTTCAACCAGCCATAAAATTCAGTATTCAGTTACAGCCAGTTGTTTACATCATTCAGTTTCAGTTTATACATGACACTTAAAAATACACCTGTACTATGAAATGTCATAAATATCACTGATACCCACTTATTAAAAGGCATAAAGTGACATCTTTTATTGAATGCATGGATTAAGCATACATAATAGTGACTTTGGTGAAACTACATTCACATAGGCAGGTAGAAGATAAGAATGGAAAGCCTGCATCGTATCTTTACTCTGTTGTAGACATTTATAATAGGAGATTAACAAAGCAATCTTCTACTTCTAATAACCACATGCAAACAATGCTAACTATGCCTCAAATGAAAGTTTTCATTAATGTACAACTTTAGAAGAAATATATAATTAAATGGAATGAGATTTTCATGGGGTTTTTTCTCACCCCACCTCCTGGTTGTTATAGGACAGTGGGGGACTGTTTTGCTTGAAGAGCCAAAACATCATTATTTAATAAATAAAGAGCACATACCAGTTATACACAGGAAATGCTCAACTTCTATATCCCACAAGGAGACTGCTTTTCAGGGACTTTGAAGTATTTTTTGCTTTATTAATGTAGTCACTCATAAGCACAAAATGCACTAGGTAAGTTTGGAATCTACTTCTTACAAACTTAAAACTATGATTCTCTTCCTTATGACTGAAACTAAGGTCACTTTTTATCATAATTAAAATATGGTTGGGCTACATAGCGTTTCCCCAGGGAGCGGAATACTCCCACAAGCATGTTGTCCACCCTTGTTAAACAACATCTACAAAATGTTGATTCCGCAAGTGTAACCAAATGTGTCCCTAAAGAAAGTCACTGTCTTTATATGCATTAGCCACAGGTGGATGTACCTGGAGTACTAGTAACGATTAAATACATTAGACCTTGCATTTAAACCCAATGTCATCCCAAATAGCATGGATGTGTAGACTTAGCCACCTTGCGTTCCAATGCTGGGAAATGAGTAAAAATGACTAAAAGAGTAATAGAAGAAACGTAAGAATTATGACAGTGTTGTCCTATAACACCAAATGAACGTGCTCATGTCACAGAAACTTTAGATCAAGAATTATTTTTCTGGTTGAAAATATCTATTCTGTTCTGAACTGCACTTTGCACAAATCTTTAAAGGAATACATTCTCAACTGCCCCTAATCACTTAACTCATAAAGCCAACCTGCTGTCTGTTCTGCAAAGTCACATAATTGACTCTTTTTGCAGAAAAAAGACAGGATCACAGCATCAAATGCATGCAACAATCTTATAAAAATGCTTTTAACACTCCAGAAGTCTTGTGGAAAAACACAAAATAAGAACACCTGATACAGAGTGAAGGGCCTAAATACCCTAAAGGTGTTAGATCAGATCTGATCTGATCTTAGAAGCTAAGCAGGGTCAGCCCTGGTTAGTACTTGGATGAATCATAGAATTGGAAGAGACCATAAGGGCCATCCAGTCCAACCTCCCGCCATGCAGGAAAGGGAGGGTGGGAGACCCGGGTGCTGTAGGCTATATTTCAGAGAAAGGAACTGATAAAACCACCTCTGAGTATTCCTTGCCTAAGAAAACCCTATGAAATTCACAGGAAACGTGAAGACACATGTACACACAATACAGAGTTAAAACTTTGGTCACTCCCACTATTCTGAAACAAACACCTAAGCCATCCATGGCAATCTAACATTTTGAAATAATTATTAGAAATCTGTCTGTTGATGAAAAAGAGGGATGACACCTCAGATTTTACAATCTAAAGTCTTTCTACACTTTTATGACATAAGTGCATCTCTTAAGTGTGATAGGCAATGGAAGCTCCCCTACACATAACTTGATGTCTTTGCAAATGTATCTACCCTTCATATTGTTCTGGAGGACAAAGCGCTTTCATTTTACACAGAAGTAACATTTCAAAACATCAATAAAACAAGATTTTTTGAAGCTAGTTTTGTACAATGGTCTTATTTAGTCCATCAACATTGAGAAAAGGGGGGGGAGTACACATAGGCTTTTTTTAAAAAAAAAACTAAACCAAAATGACACAGACACAGAAGAATGAGCGTCCACTCATATCTCAATAACCTGAGAGGCCCAGCAACCTCTTTCCCCCTACAAAACATGGCAAACAGCATCAATTATTATTTATCTGCAAAACATTTCTTTTTAATATGTACTTGAAAGGTCATAATACAAAACACAGATTTAAACATTTGTTCAAAGGGAATTATTTCTTACTCCTACCACAACTGTAAATCAACAAGTCAGCATCATTACAATTAAATGAGTGTAACAACTGTATTTAACATGCCAATGTACCTTGTAGAGGTGCCTTTTCTGACATCACATATGCTGCATTTAAAGGCTTCAGCACTGTTCCTAAAGGTGCAGACACTACAATCCCAAAAACCTTCATCAGCTGCAGGTTTTGCTTGCCTTTTTGGCCTTCAGAAGCGTGTATAGGAAGGGGGGAGGGAGAGAAGGAGGTAGAAAAAGAAATAATATATGCATTAGAAAGGAGATCATAAAACTAGGTTGTTTCAGCTATACTCCACCTTGCTTTGCCTGCCTCTTTCCTGTTTCTTACCTGAAAAGCAACCACATTTTGGACTGGGGTATATTGGGGAGGGGGGGCATCTATAAGCTAAAATCACACTTTGTTTTATCTTCTCATGGCACAAACATCCTGCCCTGTATCCAACCTTGCCCATCACCACATCCCTTAGTAAAAGAAAACGGGGAAGGTTTCCCCTCAATCTTCAATCCAAAGCCAATTGATTTTCACTCTACCACTACCCACTGAATTTGGAAGGGCAAGGAAAGGATGGTGAAAGGTATCTAAGAGCGCTTGTTGCCCTCCCCTTTTTTCTCCTTTCTTCTTCTTCTTTTTGTGTGTGTGTTGGGGGGGGGACGGGGTGTTTGTACTTTAAAGGATTGTAGGCGTGTCCCTCCATGCGCCCCCTCCGTCTGTCTGTCTGTCTCCTTTACCTTGTTAAATCTCCCTTTGTCTGGAAGAAGTCAGTGTGAGGAGATGAGGGGTATGTGTGCATGTGTGTATATGCAAGAAAGAGAGAGAGAGAGAGAGAAAGAGTGAGGAGCCGCCATAGCTGCTCTAACACCAGATTAGCCCTGGCACCAACAGAGAGAGAGAAACACAAACACTTAGCCCTCCTCCTCCTCGCTTTTACACACTCCATCTTAAGAGCCACCCTGGGCACAAAACAGAGACGTACCCCAGCCCGGTCTCAGCTTTCAGAAGACTCCATCCTACCACACAAGGACCTCCAGCTTTTTCCTCCACCCTCCTCCCAACACAATTGAAAACAAGGAGTTTTCTGTACCTGGCTAACAAGGCAGGCAGGCAGGCAGGCAGGCAAAACAAGCTCTCCTCCTTACCCACTTCCTCCATCTTAAAAGCCCCCTTTTCCACCCTACCACCACCACCACCACCCCGGGGCCTAGCAGCCCCCCCGGCACAGCGTCTCCCCAGAGCATAAAGCGAAATGGGGCGAGTAGGTGGGGGTTTGTTTGCTGGTGGGGCTCTGCCTCCTCTCCCTTCCCCCTCCACACGCACACACACACCAGCAACCCTCCATCTTAGGAAGAAGAGCTCCCCCCTCTTTCTCCCTCGTTCTCTTCCACCAAGCGCCACGACTTCCCAGCCTCCTCCTCCTTCTTCTTCTCACCCCCCACCCCGTCGCCCTCCTTTTCTTCTTCTTTTTACCTGGTCGGGCTCTTCTTGTCGCCCATGGTCATGGATCGGTCGAGGCGGGGACGGGAGGAGGAGGAGGAGGGTTGCCTCGCTTGCGCACCAGGAGCCGAGGGCGACGACGGGGACTGCGACCAGGCAGGCTCCGGCTGCCTCCTCTTCAGCCGCCGCCGCCGCTGCCAGGCTCCCGCTCCAGACTAGGGAGCGCAGCAGCAGCAGCAGCCGCCCCGCTCCCTTCTTCTCCGCCTTCGCCTTCTCCGCCTTCCCCTCCCCGCCAAGGCAAAGCGCGGCTACAGCGGGCGGAGCTCGCGGCCCTCCCCGGCCAATCCGGGCCGCCCGGCCTTGGGCAGCCTGGCTGCTGGGGCGAGAGGGGAGCAAGAGGGCTGGACGCGCAGCGCGCCCCCCTTCACGGAGACACACACACACACCCTCGGCACCCTCCCCGCCAGCCGTGAGGTGCGGGAAGTAGACGAGGAGGAATGGCTTCTCCTCCTCGGGCTGCTTCAGACGCTCCGCAACGACCGAGAGGAGCGTGTCGTCGTCGTCGTCGTTGGGCGGCGCCTGGCCACCCACAAGGCCAGCCTGTGACCCCGCCTCGATTCCTTTCCGTCGAGCGACACGAGGGAGGGAGGGAGGTACGGAGGAGGGGGGGGAAACCAACGGTCGTGGTCACCCGCGCGACCCGGGGGGGGGGAAGAGAGAATGAGCGCGCGAGAGGCACCTCACCCTCTCCGCCCCCTCGCCTCACGTTGGTGTGAGCGCGCGGAAAGAAGAGCGTTCGTCACGCGGAGGGGTGAGGGGGGCCGCTCGCGGAGGAACATGACGCGCCCGCCTAAGTTGCTTCCCCAGCCCACCCCCTCCCCTTCGCGTGAGGTGGAGAACGTGCTTCCAACTGTCACTCGCTCTCGTGCGGATCTGCCCTCCTGGCGCACACTGGCGTCACCTGGCCTTAGTGTATTTCAGTCGGGACTCTTTCAAAGACGTGTCCCTTGCTCAGCCGCCCACTTCAGTTCAGGTGGATCTGGCCCAGCCGGGAGATCACGTCATCCCGATTGAAGCGCCTCTCACGTGCCCTTCCCTCGCCCTGTGGCTCAAACACGGAGGGGGAGGGAAACCGACACACGAGTGGCAGGGGCTCTTCACCTTTTCTGTTTACCAGGAAGCCCCTTTAAATATCTTTTGTTGCCAACCGCCCCCAAGACTTAAGATTAAAAACCCTAATAATAAATTAATAACAACAGCAACAATAATAATAATAATACAATAACTGTACACCATCCATTAAACCTTCCCTCAGAAGCACTGGAGGGAGAAGGAAGACTTTTCTCCTGCTTGTTCCTGCCAGTTTGCGGCTGGAGTGGATTGAATGGCAATGTGCAGGCCAAGCCAACCAGCCTTTGCCTTGGCTCCTGTCCCATGCCTGCTCCACTGCAAGGAAGAGGTGGACCAAGCAGCCTTCCTGGACCCCCTGTGAGGACATTGCAGATCCCTGGGGGTCCCCAGACCACAGGTGAAGAACCACTGCACTAGGGTACACCTTAAGGCATTCCCCACTACTGCTGCCACCCGCCTCATGATGAGAAGCTTGTCCTTCCACCAGTCACCCACAAAAAAGTGCAGAGTGTATTAACACACGCGGAGGGATGCACTGTCCCATTAACCACCCACAAAAGCACTTTCAGACATTTATCAAGCCACCCACTATGTGCTTTCAGCCACTTATCAAGTGAATGGAGAAATGTGTCAACATTTGTCATTTGGTGCGTCAGCTCATGAGACTAGAGAGTCAAGATAATTTGGGGTGCAGTCTTAAACACACTCAGCAGATAAGCCCCACTGAATACAGCTGGGCTCACTTCTGAATAAACATACCCAAGGATGCCCCACACACGCAAAATATTTACAATTGAAGCATCTCATCTTATACTCTCCAATTCAAAACAGTACAGTATAAGATTTCTATTTTCAGGGCTCTGCTATACATGAATAGTGAGTGCACATGCTAATAGAATTCATTTTTGTCTTTCAGCAATGCCTGCTTGCTTAAGGATGTCTTCGTCCTGAGCATAACTTGCAACTTTACACACCATTGTAAACTCCTTCAGTGTAACTTTTGAGGTAATTTTCAATATTACAAGCCTTACTCAAAGTAAATGAGGAGGAAAAAACACTGGTCACTGAGAGCAGGAGATATTTTGGACTCCCAAAATATGGTTGCCTCAAGCAAGATCCTACATACTGTACATGATCAGTCCATGCCTATGGATGCAAAATAATTCTAATTCAGTGACTGCAAATATGGTACAGTCCCTGTTTTCTAATATGAATATGGTGTCTCCCAATTTGATACATCTCAGGGGGAAAGGGTAAGTCTCAGTTTTGCTCAGTGACTGGGCCACTTGTGAATACTTTTTTTTTAAATTGCATTCATATACTACATTTCTGCCTATGTACTCAAACAAGGGAATTGATATACTCTCTGGTTTATCCCATATCCCATATCCAGTGGAATACAGTACTAGTCTGACTGCAGTAGCCACTCCCAATTCCCAGTAAGTATTCTGCTCTTTAGGGGTTGCACATCCCTAGAGGGGAAAATGATTTCCCAGTCATTTACACACCAAACTAGGAAAGTGTGCATACGTGCCCAGCATACAGATTCTCCACTTCTTTATATTGTAAAACAAAAGTGGGGGGAGAATCAGTTGACTAGGTTTGTTTTTCTCTTTAGCAAAAGACAGTAAACGCTATAAGCAAATGAGTACTCTTTTAGGAAAGGCTTTGTTTTCCTTTTGTCCATGACAGATATGAGACTGACTCAATCACCACATCCAGAAGCCACAATAATGAACCTCATTGTTCATCCCATGTTTCTAAAACAAACTATTCAGAGAAGTCACTTGCTGTAAGAAAATGGAGCTATCATGAGCAAAGAGAGAAACTGGCTACCAAAAGCAGGCATTTTTGAGGACTGGCCCATAGGCTTCATGGTGACTAAGGAATATGCTTCCCCCTCTCAAATGTCAAGATAAGTCTTATTCATCACTTGCAGAAGATGAGAAGCACCAGTTCTTTCAGAACATATAGAAACACACTGAGGACATATGAACAAGCCTCTTTCTGTGAATATGAGAATACAGTACTGCTCACCACATATCCCAGGGACACTCAATAGGAGGCAGCTTATAGTCGGACAACCAAGACTGACTTAATTTATCAAAGCATGCCAACTGGACATCCCACAAATTCCTAGCTGAACCAACAAACTGACCAGAAATTGGCAGATAACAGTGTGTTCCAGCAGTTCTGGACACTTCCCAATACCGTAACCAAAGCTTACTCTAGCCTCTTGTGCCAGTGTCAGTGTGACACAATTTTGTTGTTACAACATGCCAATAGAGAAATCTTCTGTGCATGTCGAATGTGGTTTAACTCATGGAAGCTTTTGGGTGTGCAGAAGAACAGTCCAGTTTCATCAGTTATGGTAATCTAGTTTTCAGTTTCCTTCTGCTGCATCTGAGCCCAATTTTTTTTTAAAAAAATGCATAACCATACTTAAATGACATTCAGTAGATGCACACACAAATGCATCTCCCTCCTTCTCTCCTTTCGTATTTCTGTTTTTAAAAACATGGTATTGACTGACCAAGAATAGATAACGTTTCAATTAATTTTACAAATTGTTATCTCCAGACCTGCAGCTGGCCCCAGTTTAGCTGCAACAGCCATGTTTAATCATCTCCCTTCCTGCTCTCTCAATAGGTGTTAAAAAGTCCTAGTAGTTTCTCCCTTTTGTCATCTCCTCATTGGGAATGTAGAGTACACCAAGGGAGAGCTGACACCTTAGACTCACAGCCCAGCCAATCCTATTCAGCCATGGAAATCCAGTGGGTGACCTTGGCCAAGTCACACTCTCTTAGTCTTAGAGGACAGTAATGGCAACCCCCTCCCCAAAGGAATCCTGCCAAGAAAACCCTAGGATGGGGTAACTATAAGTTAGTCAACCTGAAGGCACATAGCAACGACCTTCTTTCCCCTCTGACTTTTCTCCCCACCTGTTCTTTTCCCTTTGTTCTTTTAGTTTTCCTTATCATTTTATTCTCCTTCTCTTTTTTATTTGTCCCTTTAATAAATCTCTTATTCTGCCACTGCTGTTGACCCCCCTCCTCCTCCTCACCCCCACCTGCATTCTTGGTCCCTCTCTCTTGCTACTTCTTCCCTTGGTCACATGAATTTTTTGGTTTTATCTTTGGTTTATCTTTTGAAAACAATCTTTCTTCCCTCCCCCACTCCTCAGTTTGCTTGGCCAAAGTTATTGACCCTCCACTGCCTTAACTCCTCCTGCTGTTTCTCTTATCCCCATGCCACTCACCACTACCTTCCCATTTTTTCCTCCTCCTCCTCCTTTCTTTTCTCTTTTCCTTGTTGTTCTTCCTCTTTCTTTCTCTGTAGTTTTTTTCTCTTTGTCCTCCCCACTTCCATTTCCCACTTTGGTTTTCCCTCTTCCCCATCCCCTCACTCCCAGGCAGCCACACGTCTCATTTTTTATCTGTGAAATGTAGGCAGGTATATCTCTTCCACCCATCCTAAAAACAAACAAACAAAAAAAACACTAAAATACAGTTCAGTGAAAAAATATGTATTTCTTGATCCCAGCCTTATATATTTTACTTAGATGTAAATTACTGAGTTCATGGGACATACATCATAAAAAGTACACACACAGTTGCAACCTAAGAATCTTGTGAAAGAAGGCTAAGAGGCTCTTAACCAGGATGGAATAAGAAAAGTGATGTTTCAAGGACTTCTTTAAGCTGAAGGAGCTTGAATCCTTTCCTCTCCAGTCTGAACCCCTTTGCAATAGTTAATGTAACCAACTAAGAAAAAAAACCCCACAAAATTAGATTCCACAATTCTACTATTTTGCTCTTTCTAATTATTACAGCGGGCCTTCCTGCTCTGCAGGCTTCTGATCCACAGTTTCAACTACCTGTGAATCGTCACACCCCATACATAAAATGGTGTCCACATGCATGTCACCACCATTTAATAATATGGGACTGGGACGTGACCATCCAGATTATTTGCCATCCACAGGAGGTCCCAGAACCAAATCCCTGTGGATCTGGAGGGCCCACTGTATAAGGAAACATTAGAAGAAATAATATAACAAGCTTGTCTTTTTACCCTACCTTTCCATCCCAAGATGCTCAAGGTAATTGTAAATTGCTTTGAGTTCTCTTGGCAAAGATTCTGGCCTAAATCTAGCATCACACTGGCCAAACAACCATCTCCTTCCCCATACAACTCTCAGGGTTGCCCCAGAGTTTTTGGATGTGTACAGGAGGCTGCAGTACAAAGACAGATCACCCCTCCCATTTCTGCTGGATTCCTCTACCCCATCCCCTGAGGTCCAGTATTGAATACTGCCCTTGGAAATTACAATTCAGAACTGTATGCAGCAGTAGCTGGCTAAAAGGTTCTGCCCTGAGATTCTACACCTGCCTCAAGAGCAGGCTTACAGGTTTGCATCTGACTCAGAAATGACTCAAATCACAAAGAAAGGGTAAACTATTGTGCTATATGTTAGAAGTGCCTCCTTGACTCAAGCTGAGTAATATTGTAGTACAAATGACTCCAACAAGTGAGCCAAACCACAAGAATCGGAGCCTTACCACACTCTGAAGAAAAGCGGCAAGGGAGCGGCAAGAAATGTTCCGTTTTCCATGCTGTCTTACTGCATGACGTTGCCATTCTTCCGGCTTTTTTTCATTCCGGTCCTGTGATGGAATGAGATAAAAAGCCACATCTTTTTTGCTAACGGGTTTTTCTGGTTAGCAAAAAGACATGGTTTTAGCTCAGTCCCTCACAGAACCGGAAAGAAAAAATGACACTGCCATGCAGTAAGGCAACAGGAAAGACAGAATATTCCTGCTCCCTTGCCATTTTTCTTCAGAGTGCTGTTAGGCTCTCAGTCAGATATTGAGCATAAAGCAAAAGCCATCCTCTGAGCCTCTCAGAACAAAGTGTTTTTCAATTTGTAGCAAAGTACAGGAGACTGCCCAGCCTGCCACAGTCCTTGCATTCTGTAACCTCTCTTCTCCATAGTGGTGAGTAAAGAAAAAGGAAGAGAGCCAGAGAAAGGGGAGTCAGGAGAAGATTAGGATGGGGAGCAGTAGTACTTCAGTGCTTACCCTTGATGCATTTGCTCAGGAGAATACTCCAGCCACTTTTCAGACTAGTTACGTAGGTGTGCTAGATGTGTGGGCAGGCAAGCAAAACTCTTGGAGGCTACATTGCCCAACATATCATCATCATCATCCCCCTCCTTTCCCCTAAACCGGGACTCAAGGTGGCTTACAACTTAAAACTAAAAATGCAGAAAACAACAACATTAAAACAGCATTAAAATACGTACAAGGTTAACACAATATAAAACATACCATTAAAAATAATAAAAAGCAGTTAAAAACCATATAGTTAAAACAATACAGCATCCCTTAAAGCCTTTTCTTTTTAAAGCCTTTAGTTCTAAAAGCCTGTTGGAATAATAAAAAAAAGTCTTTACCTGCTAATGGAAGAACAGCAAGGAGGGGTCCATTCTGCCCTCCCTGGGAACGTTCTGTCTCGCAACCCCACCAGCCGTGCCTGTGAAGGTGGTGAGGCTAACAGAAAGGCCAGAACTGGGTAGGTTCATATGTGTTCTGTCAGCTGGACCTAAGCCATATACAAACACTTCATGACAGTGAGCAAAGCATAAAGGAGAAAGATACATTAAGAAGATGCGGAGAAGGAAAAGAGATTGTGAGAAGTGGAGACTGTGGTATCACTAAGGCTGGTGTCATCCCTCCTGCCCCCTGACGGTATCATCTGTTGTAGTCCGGTCTTTCTGCACCCCTCTAGCACTGCCACTGACTAGAGAGGAGAAAGTATAAGGGACAAGAGACAAGACTGTGCAAGAGGTGGGAGGGAATTAAATTTTGGAGGTGAACAGTAATATCCAGAAAACATAAAAGCACTGCTTGCCCTGAAAGATCAAATGGAATGCTTCAGTAACAATAGACAGAATGATTTGATCAATGGGGTTTCAAACTCTTTATAACAAAGTCCCTCAGCACAGATAGCAAAGGAAATACAGGTTGACCCACGTATCCATGGATTCAGTATCCATTGTTTCTCTTATCCACATCCCCAAAAAAATTATGGTCTCTCTAGGCATTTCTAGGTCTCCAGTGTGATTCTGTGGTCAACTTCTGGCATTTGTCTCATTGGGAAAAAAAATAGGGTTTCCTATTATCCATGGTTTCAGGTGTTACCCTAAGTGGTGGGGGTGCTTTAGAGCCCCACCCATGTTGCCAAAATCTCTTATTATTTGAGGGAATTATTAGCAAATTATCAAATGGAAATCTGTGAGAGAAGGGTAACTTCAGGGGATCTTTTCACCTATGTATTCCAGTACTAACTGTAGAGAGCACTCAAGTTAAAGTAAAACAAAGTATTTTTATTGGAAATAACACATGGGATGCGCTGGCATACCAAACATAAACTCTTAAGAACCATACAAGGCTATTAGAAAGAAAGGTGGGGAGGTTGGATAGAGAGAAGTCCAGGAAGATAGGGTTATAGTTACCAATCCTGAAGAAAAGAATTCCGTGCAGCAAAGAGGCAGACTAATGTTTGAGGGTAACACAGAGAATTCAGCCAAGTATTACTGTCCATCTGTGGCACACTTAGCTTGGGTCTGGGCTGGGATATTTATACCCTATTTCATATCCTGAAGGGTACTCTGGTTATGACAAAGCCTGGATGGCTTTCCCACGGGATAGACAAAGGGAACAAAACTCAACTGATAGCTTTGGTTCCAGCAAGACAAAACATTGATGGTTCTGCAGCAACCTCTTAATGGTTGGTCAGGTAGTGGGTATAGGAAAGATTTCTGTAGGAATAGATTTGGGAATGGTCACTTAATTGTTCAGTTGAATGACTCATTGCTGAGGTGCCCAAGAAAGGATTAGCACATAACACTTTAACAACTTTGTTTACTAAGGGATTTCACACAATCCTAATATGGGCTTGTTTGCCAAAATATAATATTTTAGTCTAATATTTCTAATATTTGGCATGCTAACACAGGTATCCACAGGAGGTCTTGGAATGTATTCCCTGCGGATATGGGGGTCAACCTGTAAAAACATTAAGATCAGTATTTCTATGGATCAGTAGCTGGCTAAAAGACAGGAAATAGAGGATTAAGAACTTAAAAGCAATTTTGACAGTTGGAGGAAGTAAATGGCAGAATCCTTGGGACTAGTGCTCTTAAATTTAGTTATACAAATTCTGGAGTTAGGATGAATAGTGAGCTAGCAAAAAAAAAAAAAAAGCCAACTTTGTTAACTTTGTGCCAAACTCTTCAGGCCACATTCAGAGACAGGGGCATTTTTTGGCTAGCAGATTCATGTGACAACCAAGAAGAGCATGTTAGATCATTTCCTCCTGCTTGTGAGATTTTCCCAAAGAATCTGTGGGGAACTAAATGGAATGGGGGCAGTTCACTTCAAGGGGTGAACTGATTCTGCTTTGCAGATAACATTGATTCAGGTGCTACCCAAACAACTTTTAGCATTCAAAGAATTGGCCCTGCTAGTCTGTATCAGTAGGTAAGGGGATCTTGTAGCTTCTTTCAGATTAATTGAGAGAAAGAGGTGAAGTCCTGAGAGTGTACTTCATCAGATGCAATCCAGTCTATAAAAGCTTATGCTTCAAACTTCTTTCTCTCAGTTAGTCTCCAAGGTGCTACAAGGTCCCTTTGCATTATTCTCGGCAGTTCACAAAGGTGTAAATAAAGAGATCTTTACAAAAATACCACTGCTATATCCTTTGGAGAAAACTGACCCTGATGAGGTCTCTTGACTTTCTCACCACTCAAGTGAAGAGAACCCCAACCTCTATAGAGGAAACACTAATGAGAACTTGCATCCTGTAATTGATTTGGCCAGAATCAGTGTTACGATAAAAATGACAGGTTGTTTGTTCTTTCGATGGCAGCGGAAGTTAGCTAAAAATGTAATCCACAGTCTCCTTTATATTAAATGTCAGTCTTTACAAATAACTGTGAAAAGCACTTGGATGGCTGGGCAGACTGTGAGAAGAACAATTTACTCCCTCAAAAACTTGATGTTTTCTTCTGGTTTTTTAAAAAACACTTTTTAATATATTTGTAATTCTCTCTGCTTTGTAAGCTATATTGAGTCTCTATTTGTGAAGAAGGCAGAGTATAAAATAGAGGGAGGGAACGGGGAGGGAAAAAATTGGTTTGGGTGTGGATCATGCAACTTTACATCCACCCAAAGGTTTGGACTTTTGCCTTCAGAGAAAACCCTAGACTGGCGTGAGGTGGGAATGGCTACACGATCTCATGTGGTTATTATTAAAGGTCACACTTCTGCATCAGTGGTTTTCAGTTATGACAGGATACTATAAAGTGCTACCATTCCTGTTGATTTATTCTGACCTTTGAAACCCTCCCCCCTCCAAATTTCATGCAAGTGGGTTTTTTTCCTTACCTGCTGAAGATAATCTCATTGATTATAAAAAGAAAGAAAGGATACTGACAATGTGTGAAGATATTTATATAGATAAGGACTGGCAAGATCTTGGTTTGGCATCTGAATCTTATTGATATGCATAGTTAGCAAAAAGAATAGCTTGTACTGACATAGATACTAGTTTCTAGGCATGGCACAAGGAACAAAACCAATGTACCATATGCCATAAATTATAAAGGATTATGGCATGTTAGCAAATTCTTCGTTGTAGGCAAAATGCTTTCAGAACACCAGAGTAAGCCGTCTCCAGTCCTGGCTCATCATACTTCTACCGTGTCTGTATTTTTGTCCACCTCACTCCAAGCTATGCAAGAGTTTTGTGTGATATTATTTCAGGACAAAGCTTGGAAAAGTTACCTTTGGAGACTGAAACTCCCAGCATCCTCAACCAGCAGTCATGCTAGCTGGAAATTCGGGGAGTTTTCTCTCTGGCTTTTCTTCACAAACGAAGATTCAGGAAGGAATCAGCCAGTTTTCTCTCTGGCTTTTCTTCACAAACGAAGATTCAGGAAGGATTCAGGAAGGAATCAGTCATCAGCGCGCTTTCTGCAAGTGCGCTGATGACTGAAGAGGCCAATCCGAGATAAACATGTCTGGTTGCAGAAAGCACAGCAGAAGGTCTCCTTGGGTGATGATTCTGGGTTGTGATTCTTTCTGCGTTGTCATTTCTCTTCAAGACTTGTTCGGTGTGAGTTCTCAAATAAGGCTGCAGCATTGTGGATAGTGCATCTCCATGCCTCCCGATGTGAGGCCAGGGCAGACCACTGTTGGTGATCAATTTGGCCGAGCCTGAGATGTTGTTTCAGGGAGTTCTTGTATCGCTTTTTTGGAGCGTCCCTCTTACGCTGACCCGTGGCGAGTTCACCGTATTTTTGGGAGGCGATGGTCCTCCATCCTAGAAACGTGCCCTGCCCAGCGCAGCTGTGTTCTCAATATCATGACCTCAATGCTGGTGATCCCTGCTTGCTCAAGGACAGCAACATTCATCACATAGTCCAGTGTATATTTAGGATTGTGCGTATACAGCACTGATGAAAGCGTTCAAGGAGTCGTAAGTGGTGGCAATAGGTGACCCATGTTTCAGACCCATAAAGGAGAATAGACAGTACAATGGCTCTATACACACTTATTTTCGTGCTTTGCCTCAGATGTTTGTTACTCCGGACCCTTTTGAGGTCTTCCAAATGCGCTATATGCCTTTGCTAATCTGTGATCGATCTCTTTGTCAGTCTTGGCATCTGATGAGATGATGCTTCCCAGGTAGGTGAACTGCTGAACGGACTTAAGCACAGATTTGCCGACGGCAATTTTGAAAAAGGTAATGTTTCTGAGCTCTGCTTCTCAACGTGGTTCCAATGCCACTGACAACTAGTCATTGAATTGGATCCATACTCTGTCTTCATTGAATGAAAGGGTATTGCTAATGGAAGATGCCCCTATCTGGTTTTTGAGGATCCCCTTCCACACAACAAAGGCCAACCCATTTGACACACACACCCCAAAAAACTTCTGTGTAACATTTGTGGGGGTGACTGGGAAGGGTGCTGAAAGAAAGAGCAGGCAAGTAAGCCATCCTCCACCCACCCCAAAATACACTTCTATACTCATAGAGTTTCTCACTGTTGTATACGTTTAGATGTAGTTGCCTTCCTTGTTTAAGCTGACAAACAAACCCACCCTGTGTAGGAAATTATAGGTATTTATATTAAGCAGAGTGAAGCGTAGCCCCAGTGCAATATGAGCTTGTGGTATAAAACAGGATAGAAATATGCAGGATGCTCTAGTAAGATTTAAAAAACAAAATTTATGTTTATTGTACATGTGAGGTAGTAAAGTAGATAGATAAAGGAGAGTCATCTAACTTTGGTAGAAGAGTCCCTAAAAGCTGACTCTAATGTGTGCAGGTAAGACATTTGGAGACTGAGCTGCCTCATGCTGGTGGCTTCTTGGACAAAGTGTAAAACACTAAAAACTTCTTGGTAGAAGGTGGAGGGGGGGGGATGACCTCTACGTGCAAGTAGAAAGTAAAAGCCTTGAGTACACAGATCAGTGGGATATAGAAGTACCATAAATTAAAAGGATAAGCATGCAATTCTAGAGTTTCCCTGTGTCCCCAACTATTCTAAACAAGCGTTGACACTTCTTCACTTCCGACACCCTGTTCATGTTTTCATGATTTTCAAAACACCTGTTGGCCCCTATGTCCTATGAATTTGCCCTTTTTTCCATAGTCAAGGAGTAATCCAGTTTCAACATATGTTGTCCCATTGGTCAATTCAGGCCAGCTGTGATAATCTGGAAAGGTCTGAGTGGTCTGGGCCAGCGTTTGTAATAGACCACAATTATCAATTATCTATCCATATAAGATCACAGCCTGGAACACAGTCTTAAGTTTAGCATTTTACACCAAGTCAGGAAAAGAAAGACGTTCAGAGCAGCATTTTTTTTTAAAAAAAAAATCTTTTTATTAAACATTTACTTTTCCAATCTAAAAACAACATATGCAGTAAGGAAAAACATAATACAAAATACATCAACAAAACCAACTAACAGAAACCCTCCCTCCCAATCTAACTCCCCACCCACCCACCCCACCCAAACTATCCTAAACAAAACTGGAGCAGCATTCTTAGTTGGTGCTCATCAACCCTTACTATGGAAGCCACATAAAATCCTTTTTATTTAAATTGGCTTCTGATGGGAATGGGAAAGCTGGGATGCAATCAATGTAATTGGAAGTTTTATAATTAACATATTGTTAATTGCAACAATTAACCTCTCAAGATGAGCTGGGTTATCAATAACATTAAATAAATGAATCAGCAAATGCAGACACACGAACAGAAGACTTCTGCCATGCATGGTACAAAGAAAATATAGGAATATATAGCTGTGTTCCATAATCAATATATACCAGTCTGACATGTTGTTGCCATGTTTTATCCATGAAATTTCTACTGGCAAGGTGCATGTTTGCTAGGCTCCTAATCTTCTGGGTTTAAGAGTTGCTATGCATTCAAGTTCTCTTTAACCATTTATTTGTTTATACACCATTGGTGCATACACCATTTAATTGCTGGATACCTGTTCTCTCTCTCTCTCTCTCTCTCTCTCTCTCTCTCACACACACACACACACACACACTTGCTTCTGTTCCAGAAATCTTCCAAACAAACTATGAAGGAAATCTTGATGCATTTACAATGCATATGCAGGTAGTAATGTTGCCATGTGAACAAAAGCATGCTCTGTGTGTGTTGGTGGGGGGAGCTACTATTCATGTATCCCTTGCAGCTTCTGGGAATAGGGATCACTTAAGCCTTTGCCTAGCAAATTCCATTCATGGACGTGGCTTCCATGATCCCTCATCCAGTAAATGCAGTTGCTATGGCTTCTTTGGTTCAACTAAGTAGGTGGGATACAGCCCAAGTCTCAAGTCTGTGGCTTTGGAAAATGCAGCTGGCAGGGGGCTTTTCTTTGCCTTCAAAACATGCTTTCCTCAAAGCAAACACCAAGCTAATTGCTTCTGTGTTGTGTCTGGATTCTCACCAGCATTGGGCTGTAGAGATCCCAGGATTATTTACTGGCACCTGGAATGCCTGCACAGACTATTTTAAACTCCTGTGAAATATAAGGAATCAATGCCAGTATTTGTGCACAGAGCTTGATGCCAGCTATAAATGTTAACCTGAGCCTCTTAACCTCATTGGCCGAGGGGGTTAATGCACACCCCTCTCCCCAAAGTTTGCATTACTCTGGTTTGCATTCTTAGAAACACTGGCTTTCTAAAGGTTAATGAGGGATTTGGTGTATGAATATTCTCAGCCAAGGTTTATTTAAATGAAATTTGAGGATATAACCAGGAACTAGGTTTTCCTTATTAGTGGACAGTCATATTTAATGGGTTAGTTTTTCTCAGGGAGACTTGGTTTCAGTTCCCATTCAGCTATGAAATCTACTGGTGGCCTTGGACCAGTGACTATTTCTTAGTGGCCCCCTGAGCCCCAGAACGTGCCAGCCTAGTCTTAGACTAACCTATTTGATAGGATTGCAGACCCTCCAATGGCCCAATTTGGCAGGGACAGTCCCAATTAGAGCCAGTGTGGTGTAGTAATTTGAGTGATGGATTACAACTCTGGAGACCAGGATTCGAATCCCCACCTGGCCATGGAAACCCTCTGGGTGACCTTGGGCAAGTCATACTCTCTGACCCTTGGATGGAGGCAAAGGCAAACCTACTCTGAACAAATCTTGCCAAGAAAACCCCATGACTCTTTAGGGTTGCCATAAGTCCGAAATGACTTGAAGACATACAACAACATCAAAGTCCCAATTAATCCTCTGTCATCACACTTTTCAGCTGCTTTTAAAATGTCCCAGCTTCTCCTTTCTCCTCTCACTTTCTCCCTCTGTCCTTAGATTATTTCAATTGCTGCAAACTGAGTTCAAAGTGAAAAAAAAATAGTTTGCACTCATTTAGCTCAGCAACAGGGAGAGGAAAAGACAGAAGGGAGAGAAATCTTGCCCTTCCCAGTAGGCTCAGGAAAAAGCAAATTGCTGCAGCCTCTCCTAACAAGTATGTTCTTCCTCATTAAAAATCTTTGCCACATGTGCCCAATTTTCATCTATGAAATTTTGGAAGGTATGAGCCAGTGTGGTGTAGTAGTTTGAGTGCTGGACTACAACTCTTAAGACCAGGGTTTGAATCCCTGCTCAGCCATGAAAAAACTCACTGGCTGCCTTTGAGCAACTGACACTCTCTCAGCCTCAGAGGAAGGCAATGGCAAACCCTCCTCTGAAGAAATCTTGCCAAGTAAACCCTGTGGTAGGTTCGCCTTAGAGTTGCCATAAGTAGGAAATGACTTTGAAGGCACACAACAAATGCAATAGACCTTTTGGCCACCTCCTTCCCCTTTGCAACTCATGGGGCCAATCCCTCCCTCCTGCTTTTGTTGCCATCTCTGGTATGTAGCACCTTAGTAAACCTTGTTAACCCTCTTGTTCCCCTGATACAACTGACTGTTTTGTACTTCCTGGTAGAAGCAGCCATCCCACATCCATACTTCAAGAGGACTTTCCTCTCATAATCTAAGGAGGGCCGGGGGAAAGGTGGCCCTCCAAATTTGCTTTTCTGCCCCTTGATTTATCCAGATGCCCTCAATCACTCTTTTTCTACTAGTCAGCCCCCATAAATAAATTGTCTCTCCTGGAAGTCACCAGAAGTGGCAATTCAACTTTTAAATAAGTTTGTTTGCACATGCATGCATGCACATACTCTTTTAACATTTAAAAACTTTTTGTTCCAAGCCATTTCCAGGAGTTTTGGTTTTATATTTGGCATTTTTGGCAGTCCATGCGGCTTCCAAAGGGTGCGAGGGAAGACAACTGGCCTTCCACTAACTGCAGTTGCTCACTTCTGGTCTAAAGAGCGTGGCTGAACAGACAGAGGACCCTAAAGGAGAAGTAAACCACATCTCTCCCTGATTTTGTTAGACTACAACTTCCATCAGCTTCAGCCAGTATGGTCAATAGGGGTAGATGATGGGAGTTATAGTGCAAAACACTTGGAGGATTCTAGGTTGCTCTCTCCAGCCTTCTGCCTGTTATCTTCAGCATCCCATCTGGAGGCCAGCTGAAGCTGGATTCCAGTAGGACAGCATGATGTCATGGGCTTTTTGGGGGGTAAAATATTGTTTTATGTATTAAGGCATTTTGGTTTGTATGTATTGAATAACAGAGTACTCAGGTAAGGAGCTGGTGGGAGGGAGGAAACGGAATGTTGAGAGTCAGTAGTGATTGGTGGAATATTTGAAGGGATTTGAATAAGGCTGGTAGATGGCAGTTGGTGGGCGGTTGATATAGGTCTTGCCTATACGAGGGGGGGAAATACAAACACATCTGCAAAAGCAGGCATTCACAATGATGCAACCTGTCTTCATGGTCAAAAGAGCCCCCTAAATTCCGCATGACACCTAGCAAAGATGGCAGCCGCGAGTGATTTACTCGCAATTTTAAATCTGCCGCCACCATTTTTTTTAAAGCAGTTTTCCATGGTGGGCACAAGCAATAGTTTGTATTTACAAAGAAAGAAAGAAAGAAAAAGAGTATAAGGTCACCATTTGATTGACATACCAGACCTTCGCTTAGCCGAAAATTCAACATGGCAGCCGCAGGCACTTTCCCTGTTTGCTAGCCTTGCCCACATGCTCGTCCAGCCAAGTTTTGGCTGCCTGTTCGTATCTGTGTGAATGTGAGTGTTCAAATGATGGCACATTCGCATGTCGTATGGGGCTTTTTCAAAAATCCGTATGAAGGCCTGGATGCAACACACACAAACTTTGTGGTGGATTTGGCTACCCTCTTTCTGAATTAAACATATTTGTGCGCATGTCCATATGAAGGGATTGCTGTACATTTGCATCCCATTTGTATCATTTTGACTGTATAGACAAGCCCACAGTTGAGTTGGGAGTTGAGAGATGGGTTTAGTGTGGAGGGTGAATAAGTGAGGATTAAAGTTAAGTCAGGCACTTTAGGAATTAATCAGTGGGTTTAAGAGTCTGAGTTAGTCATTTTAAGCAAAGAGTGTGAGTGAGGGTGAAATGTTTGTTTTAAATGTGTTAAATTATTAATCTGTTTTATGTTCCATTTCTGTTAATGAAATACAGTTTGTGTATCATATGCTTTTGGTTTCTGGGAACACTATATAGAAAAAGACTGGATTCAGACACCATGTCTGTTGTGACAACAGAGAATAGAAGGAGCTGGTGTCCAGTGGGGACAGAAGTTGCGTAATATTCTGCACATGAACCTTGAGGGCATCTAGTAGGTCCCTATAGTGATGGCCACAGCAGTGGGGCAGGAGCAGGTCCTTACATTGGTCGCAGACGTGGGGATAGGGGAAACCCCTCACTCTTGGTGGCAGCAATTAGATTATGGAAGTCTTCACCTATGGTATCAGTGGAGATATAGACAGAACCTTACATTTGGAATAAGGGGGGGAAGCCTCACAGACAGCCTCTTCCAATCTTGTGCACCCAGATATATAGGACTATAACCCTCATCCATTCCCAGCATAAAGGATGCAGCTGTAGTCGAACACATCTGGAGGAAACTAAGAGGCTTACCACATGCCAAAATAAAGCAGCAGGATAGCCGGAAGGTTCTGCTTTCTGTGCTGCCTTACTGCATGGCATCATTATTCTTCTAGTGTTCTGCCATTCTGGCCCTGTGGAAGACCGAGGTAAAACTGTGTCTTTTTGCTAATGGATTTTTCTGGTTAGCAAAAAGATGTAGTTTTACCTCGGTCTCCCATGGATCCAGAATGGAAGAACAATGACATTGTCCAGAATGGAAGAACAACGACATCATCTGAACCTTCCGGCTTCACTGGCGCTTTACTTTGGCATGCAAAAGGCTCTAAGTAAGAGAAGGCTGTACTAAGGTGTAGGACAGTGATCCCAGTCAACTTCTTTCCAGCAATAAAAGCACAATACTTGTAGGAAAGTCACATCCTTTACTGAGCAGCATTTGGAGTGGAGGTTATCTAGAAAGGAAAGACACAAGTGTTTGGGGTTGCCCACCAAGTTGTCCTCTTGTGCCCTGGGCAGTGGCTCAAAAGACTGCAGGAGAGCAAGTGCAGTGACCCTTGTGATACCACCTTTACCAATTGTAAACTGTCAATCATGGAGCTTACAAAAGTACATGAATCTTCCTGGAGCAAGAAGGTGCATCTGGAAGCACCTGATCATAAGGTAGTCTTTCAATCTGTTCTGCCTGGAATGGGGTGCAGGGTGGATCTTGTACCAGCGAAAGAGCAGCCTTTGGAGAGCAGATACACACAGAGAGTAACAAGTAAGAGCCAACAGCTGTGATGTCTGCTCCTTGAACATGGGTACCCTGCTGAGTGTTTGTGAAGAAGTGAGGGAAGAGCCAGTTGTGTCATCTGCCTCCTCTCTCCTAGTGAAGGAGTAATGAGACTATAGGCTCATCTATACAAGGCAATAAAATGTGGATTGATGTGCCAATTCTCAGAAGCTTTTGTCTCCACTCCAGTTGTTGATGTGGGAGGGACTATTTTTATACACACACACCTTCCTATTAGAGAGGTAGCATGGTGTGGTGCTTTGCGTGTTGGCCTAGGAATCTGAGAGACCAGGGTTCTAATGCCTGCTCAGCCATGGAAACCTACTGTGTGACCTTGTGCAAGTCACACTCTCTCAGCCTCAGAGGTAGGCAAATTTTGCCAAGAAACTCCCATGATATGCCATAAGTCAGAAATGACTTGAAGTTGCACAATAGCAGCATCTTCCTATTAATGATTAATGGGAAATGATGTTCTTGTATCAGACCAAGATTGTTGTAAAGTTATGCTATTGACAGAGCATGGTCTGGTGGAGATGGGGGAGAGAGTTGTCATGATGGAGTGACTGCAGCTCCCATCATGAAGCCAGAACACATCTGCCAGAACGACATTTCCCATCATCTGTAAATTCCCATTCCCTGGTCGTCAGACAAAGGTAACAGAGGGGCTCTGAAAGTGAGGGGGTGGACCTTCATTCGCTAAGCGTTACATCACATTATCTGACTGGCTAATGGAGTTTTGAGAAGCTACAGTCTTTGTTTGCACCCACATGGTATCAGGCATCTGAGATGGAGCCGACCTCACAACCCGCTCTGAATTTCATCATCAGAGACTAAGCTGGGCCGGTTTATAATCAGCATGAGGCCTAGCCCACCCCAATTGGGACACAAACTGATGTTGATGAATCTTCTAATGTGAGTGAAACTTTTCTTAGCTTAGGATAATGTATTTTAGCTAGTTGCGTAAACTTAAATGATTTATTTTAACCCTGACTGAATGTAGTCTTTATGTTGTGAGATTCTATGTAACTCTTAAGCTTTGGACCTAGCAAGAAATGCTTTTTCTCCATTATACTCTTTCTGCTAACTGCTTACTCACTTGAACTTGAATACCACTTGAACAATGAAATAATAAACCTTTAATTTATATATAAAACAAGCCTGTCACACACGTCTATCACTCTGGACTGTGCTACAAAGTTTCTCTCTCTGGGGAACAGAAGGGAGGGGTTAGTGGGTAAACCTCATTTAAGGCTGGAAGGTTTAGTAATTTGATGTGGTTGTCTCCTTGTACCGTTGTCCCTTCATATTCGCTGAGGTTTGGTTCCACGACCCTTGTGGATACCAAAATCCGTGAATACTCAAGTCCCATTATATGCAATGGCATAGCAAAATGGTGTCCCTTATAAAAATGGCAAAATCAAGGGTTGCTTTTTGGATTATTATTTTTTAAAGAATATTTTCAAGCCATGAATATTTAAATCTGTGAATACCAAATCCATGGATACTGTAATCACATTTCAATCTTAAGTCTGAAATCAAGGAGTGGTGGCAGCATTTTGGCCTCTAGGGGGTATCCTTGAGTGAGACACTAAGGGTTCCCTTAGAGGAGAAGCTATTTTGGGGTTTCCAGGCTGAGAGCCCCAAGTTAGCTGATTTCGCAGGGAATGGAAAGGGATATCCTGGCTTCTAAGGTGTGTATGTGGGTGTGCAGGCACACAGAGGCCAGGATAAACCTCCACATGGTTGGCAGCGGTTTAGAACACTAAGGCTTACATATAGACATTCTCAAAAAGCAGATCTCTCTGGTTGCCTAGTCTCTGCTTGAGAAAGGGGAGCGCAGCACCATTGGGAGGTCTGTGGTTTTCAAGTGTTCAAGTGAAGTCTATTGTGCAGCCAGTTGGTCCTTGTGGGGAGGGATTTTGGGTGGCTTCTGCCTCTGTGGCTTGGAACAGAGGGAACAATTTTACCCATTCTGTCAGCATAATTTGGAGTGTACTGCCAGCCTATATTTCAGACATCATAGCAGAGCTTCCACCCAATTCTATTGCCCCTCAGGTTGTGTAATTCAAATACAGGACTGCTAGGCAAGCTATTCTCATTTGGGGGCGGGGGGAATTACAACAGAACCTTCCTTAATACAAATCACTGTCACTGTAGTGAAAGATGTATATGCTGAAAGTTTCCCACAAGCTATGGGGCCTAAATACCCTGAAGGTTCCTGATCCAGTCTGATCCGGTCTTATCCCTGGCTAGTACTTGGATGGGGGAGCACCAACAAATACCAGGTGTTGTGGGCTATACTCTACAGGAAGGAACTGGAAAAACCACCTCTGAGTATTCCTTGCCTAAGAAAACCCTATGAAATTCATGGGGTCACCGTAAGTCAAAAGGCAATTTGAAGGTGCACACACAGACACACACACACATAGCAGACAGGAAAAATGTCGTGATCAGTTTCACTGCAGTTTTGTTTTGTTTTGTTTTGTTTTGTTTTAAAAACCAGCTCATACTATGCAAGTAATGAGAAAGACAAAGTTAGGTGTGATTACAGAATACTATAATAGTCCCTGGCTTCATCCTATCTAGAACATGCTTCTTCAACACTGTTTGACAGCCAGGTGGAAACCACAGGTGGAAACCACACATGCAGTCTTCCTTGTAGTTTAATCATATAGTTAAAAGAAAGATTTTTCGTAGTCTTATTTGGAAATAGTTTTCGGATTGGAAATAGTTTTTGCTGTACCTAAGATGAATTTTTGCTGGGGGCCATTTTTCTAATCATAAGGGCTGAGTTTCTAGACCAGATACTTAGTTATGTAACTACCATAGTTGCATGCACGCATGTTGTTTAGTCCGTTTAGACAGATCGCCTTCCATGTGATTTCTCTGAGGATTATGTTTACTGTTTAGACAGATCCTTTGTTTTGCTCTTCCCACTAGACATTCCTCCTTCCTGCCTCTCTCTCAAGAACTTCAGGACCAGGGGCATAATCAGTGGCAGAGAAGCAAGAACCTTACATCCTATCCCCACCCCCAAGCTAATGGTAGGCAAAATTGGAGCTAACCAATTGCTGGCCCCATAACACAGAGGGGTGGAGGCTCAGAGGGACCAGGTGGCCTAAGACAACCAAGTGAGAAAGTGAGACAGTTTTCTTTGGTCCAATGGCAGCAACCCAACTACAAAAATCCCTTTGCTTTACACTCTTCTGTATGATAACAACAATGGCAACAGAATCTCTGTGGATCTAATCTCAATAAATCTTACCACAAAACCCCCGCAAGGCAGACCACCTGTATTACTTTGCCCCCATAATACAGACAAAAGGGATTGACACTCAGAGAGAACAGCTGCCCTAAGGCTACCAAATGAAAAATGGTCCAAAAACAACAGCAATAATATCCGTGCAGATCTAACTGAAATAAATCTTAACAGGCCTTTGGTTTATGCCCAGCAGGGCAATTTTTATGTTCGTAAGTATGTCCCTAACCCAGCTGCCCAAATTACCAGCACCACTGAGACCTGCAAAGACACCTCTTTGGGAGATTATGCAAAGCTCTTGCTTTCATTTGATTATTGATCATACCTGAAGGGTATTCCGACAGGCATACATGACTGCATAAAAGAGCTTGTGCTACAGTAGAACATACATCTGTACAAACATATGCATACCCTTCAACATTTGGATAATGGATGGGTTCCACACCACTTGGCTATGCCCCATAGACACAAACCTGTGACATCATCCACGAAGACCTCCAGCCATTCTCAGCAGAAGATGTCCTCAGTCTGTGTTTGGCTGTGGGGACATAGCCAGATGCTTTTCTGAACACACACACTCTCCACCAGCAACAGAATGGCTGTGGGGTGCTATGACATCAAAACAGTGAGTCCCGTGTGTGTGTGTGTGTGTGAGAGAGAGAGAGAGAGAGAGAGAGAGAGAGAGGAGCCACAGCACACCTTCAAACAGTTTACAGATGAAAATTGTGACACATGTGACAGGACCACATAAGAGTGTAGTCAAGCTGGCAAAAGTAATTAATGAGGAAGAAAAGATGAGCTAAGAGAGATAGTAGCAGTTTGCTTTTTACCTGAGCCTACTGGGAAGGCCAAGACTCCACCCCATCCTCTCCTCACCCCCCTGCTGAGTTAATTGAGTGCCTTGAACTCAGTTTTCTGTCATGCCCCATGGGACCAGAGGAGGAGGAAAACAGGGCAGGAAACGGCCCTAGAGACCCTGGCACAGGTTTATCTACACTTCTGCCAGCAGGGAATCCTGCCAACCTGGAGGCTCAAGCTGAGGCAGAGCCTGGCCCTAGTGGGTTGGCACCAGTCCCAGCAGAGAGCCCTGCCAATTCAGATAAGGGCGAAGAAGAAGAGACGGATTTACCTCCACCATCATACACCCAGCAGTGAGCTCAAAAGGAAGCTCGAAGGAAATCTCTGAGACTTTATGAAAAAAACCTGCTTGTCAAGAAGCACCTGACAAAGCCTTGTGTCCGGGAAAGCAGCCAACCAAGGAGCTGATAAGATTGCAAGGCTTGAGAGCAACCCAAAAGTTATTCTGAGGCACAGTACTGGTACAATGTTCAATAGCAGAAAACCAGGGAGCAAGCCAAAGGTCCAGGAGTTCAGAGAGCCAGTCAGCAAGTCCAGGCCAAGGTCAAGAGTTCCAGAAAGAAGGTCAGCAAATCCAGTCCAAAGTCAAGAGTTCCAGATAAATCTGAGGTCTAGGAGGCAAGGTTTCAGGCAACAAAGGAGTCAGATGCTTTCACCAGGGAATACAGATAGACTCTGACAAAGAAGCTCGGCATCTCACAGCTGTTTATATTGGTCCAGCTCCTAATCACAGCTGTTTGGTGATTGCTGAGCATTTCTCATATAATCTCTGGGATCACCAGAGACATGCCCTTTCTGAACTTCTCTGACTGAAGGTAGGTACCTCCTTGTCCTGCTCCTCTATGTTTCTCAGGCCTGGACCCTGTACTGGGGGGAGGCTAGGCTGCTGAGACATGGGCTCTGCTGTAGTCAGCATAGCAGGGCTAGGTTCTGGCTCAGCCAGCCCTGCTGGAACTGGCTCAGCCCCCTTGTCTTCTGAGTCCTCTGAGTCCTCAGCCTGGCTGGCCATGACATCTTGATTGATATATATATACACACACACACACACACACACACACACACACACATGCTCGGGAAGCAATGGAGGCTTTGTCAGAGATCAACTGATCTTCCTGGATAAAGCTTCCTGCTGACTTCATTGCCTTGATCCTTCCTGGCTTGATCTGTGCCTTGACCTCAGACTGTTCCTGATTATTCTGCTGCCTTGACTTGTGCCTCAACCTCGGACTGTTCCTGATTACTCTGCTGCCTGTTTCCTACTGATTCATTGACTTGTTTAGACCCATGCTGCCTGCCATAAGCCCTTGACTTTCTGGACTGTGTTATTGACTAAATCTTTGCTTGACTCTGTTTGCATTCCGGTATGCTTATTAACAGCTGGCCACCTTCCCAGACTTTGCTGGAAAAACGCTTTCTCGGACATTTGCAACAGCTGAAGTAAGCTGAGGACAAAGGGGGCACTAGGAGGAGGAGAGAGAAACTGGGGGCTGGTTTACACAGCAGATTTATTGCGGCAACTTGCGCTTTAATTCTTTTCCGCAGCTGTGCCAGTCAGGTTTTTTTTCTAATTATGTCGCTTTTAAGTTCAGACTTGAAAAAGTGTGGGGGGCGTGGCCTCCCAAGCAGACAAAGGCTGTATGGGGAAGGGCATAGACCAGACTCACAGACTGCCCAAATAGCAGGGGGGAAGATCAAAGTAGTGGCTCTGTGTGTCTCTGTAAATCTGCCTGTAAATGAACTCACTCCGTGAAGCAGAGGGACAGTAATCTCTCTGCTAAAAGACCTTGCTGCCATGCCGTGGATCCTAAGGTGAACCTATCGCAAGTTTTTCCAGCCTCCCCCGTCTCCCTCCCCCGTCTCTCTCGCTCGTGCTCTCTCTCTCTCACTCTCTCTCTCTCCCTCCCTCCCCCAAGCAGAGCTGACAGATGGGAACATTATGACTGAAAGGTCTTGGGAATCCTTTTTCTTGGCAGACTTTCTGCAAAATAGCAGAGAGGATTTTTCAGTTTCCTGATCACTTCTGAATGCAGTCCCTCTCTTTTAAGCCTGCCCCTTACATCACAGAAACCAATCACAATGCAGATCTGATGCAGCCCTTAGTTCACACTGCCAATAAAGCGCTACATTGCAAATATGCCGGCAAAAATAGCGACATCCCCTGGCACGCTATATTTGGGTGTTTTACCTTCCCCCCTTTTGAATGAGGCGATGCTGTGCTTCAGTCCGTGGGAACTATGAGCTATCTTAGCGGTATATTTAGAGGAATATTTGCCCGTGTAAACCACCCCGGGACATTCTAAAAGCAGCTGGAAAAGTGGGATGGCAGAGGGTTAATCGGAATTGTCCCAGCTAAAGCGGGACAGTTAGAGGGTATGCATATGTAGAGTTGTGCTGGAGAAAAGGTAAAACCACACTGTTTCTGAGGCAACGCAAGTCTCTCATCTGCCCTTCATAAATATCCACAGATATCTGTAAGGCTTTAGTGGGGATTTGTCTTTACTTAATGTACAGCATCTACCTAAAACAGGGTGGCTCTCTCTCCTTTTCTGCCTCCTTTTTCCCTACTCCAGTTCTCAGTTTAGCTCTCTCTTGTGAGATGCCTCCCTGTCTCACCCTAGCTGAATAAGCAGATCCCTCCATGGTCTCCACAGCCTGAGGGTGTGCTTTTCCTTCCCTCGCTCTTTTTTCTCCTTTTTCTTTCCACCTTCTCTGACCATTCAGCTTATGCAGAGGCAGTGAGGCATTGAGGGAAGGTGAAATGGCAGCAACAGCAGCAGTGTATTCATGCTAGGCATGAAGGCTGACTCTGCATGCTCAGCAGTTGGTGTGGGCAGGGGGGACGGCAAGCAAAGGTGAAATGGCAGCAGTGACGCTGCTTGTGATCGGCACTGGGCTAGCACTGAAGAGATTGTGTAAAAAGGTAGGGTAGCGTGGGGCACTGAGCTAGCACTGAAGAGATTGTGTAAAAAGGTAGGGTAGCGTGGGGCAGGGACTGAGGCAGATCAGTCAGCCTACTTTTTCCGGCACTCAGAAGCAGTGTCCCTGCTAGTCCAGTGGCAGATGTGCCACTGTCTGGGATTTGTAGTTCTTGATATGATAGGCCATGTGAAATAGAGGGGGGTCGAAGTTTATACCACTCAGTCTAACACAGTCCTAGAAAGAAGAAGCACATCTCCCCATACATACCTGCCCGAGAACTGTAGGATGTTGGAAGCCCCTGTGTATAG
Organism: Gambelia wislizenii; assembly: GCA_030847615.1. Lineage (NCBI taxonomy): Eukaryota > Metazoa > Chordata > Lepidosauria > Squamata > Crotaphytidae > Gambelia > Gambelia wislizenii. The sequence goes on from JAUMIR010000002.1 coordinate 68,763,122, forward strand.
AATGCCTTCCCATTGGAGACCCAATTGATGCCAACCAGGAGTATATTGGGGGGGGGGACAATATAATAATAATAATTATTATTATTATTCATTTATTTCTTACCCGCCTCTCCTCTAGACTCGAGGCAGGATACAACAAATGAGGGTGTTTTCCCCCGCAACATAAGAATTCTGCCCCCCAATGAATTTTTCCTTCAATCCCCACATTTCTATCACTATAGTAATTTAAAACTTCAGTTGAGCATTTTAGAAGTACAGTTTAGGCACACTAAGGACTTTATTAGACACTTTAAAAAAGGCGTCATAACAATACCACATAACTGCGAAAGGGTGCGCAGATCAGATGATGTTGCCCTTTCGCAGTTAAAATCAGCCCCAAACCCATAGTTTTTAATTGGCAGCTTAAGCCATCAGTTGCCCCCCCCTTCTGTGTTTCTGCTGACATAGACAGCGAACCTTGTGTCTTTTTTTACTGTGCTTACCCCATCAATGGCCAGTCCGGCGCAAACACTTCCAGCTGAGATCGCGACATCCAGGGAAGTGACGCACTTTTTATGACCCTCCCCAGGTTACTTGTAAGTTTTAAAGTGTGTTTTTGTGCTTTGTGTCACCTTTTTAGTGTTATTTTTGGGAGTTCTTAAATTTCCTGTGTGATGAAGTCTAGTGATATTCTGTGGGATTTCAAAGGAGGAAGTGAACAGAGCTCTGTTCACTTCCTCTTTCATTGCCAGGGCTGCCTTTGCCAGGAAAGCAAGGTAAGTGCAGCATGCGGAGTGTTCTTTTGCTGGCATAAAAATGGATTTTTTAATGCCAGCAAAAGAACACTTTAAGGGGATCGTCTGATAAAGTCCTAAGAAAAGGGGCAAGTAAAAGTACCAAGCGAATACGGACATAGCCAAAGAGTTCTAAGTGTCAACAATTTTTCAGTGCCGCATACTCAGCAGTACTAGAAATTTGGGGGGTGAAAGAAAATTTAATGGGGAGGCAGGATTCTTATTTGTGTTGGGGGAGGACACCTTCATTTTGAGCCCCTTATAGCTTAACCCCTGGTGCCAATGTAGGTTTCTTTTAGGCAGCAAGTTAAAACATGGCTTTTTGTTAAAGTCTTTGGAACCTAATCCCCATCCCATTTTTAATGCACACATACATGGTTTTACCTGATTTAGCCTGTTCTGCTTTTTTAAAACAACTTGATTATCTGTTTAATATGCTTTTTCCTTTTAAAACTATTATATTCTTGTTATATGGAATTGCTTTAAATTGTGTATAGTCTTGTAATTGTAACTGAGGACAGAACAGAAATGTTTTAAAAATAAATAAATAAATAAATAAATAAATAAATAAATAGTTTACCTGAACAAGTATACCCTTGCTATTCTAGAAAAGTGCCTTAAGCTGAGCCCAGACCAGGAGTTTCAGCAGTTCACAATACTGCGTGGGATTGCCCTAACACTGCTTCCAATTGTTTTCTTCAGCTATCACAATTTCTAGAAAATAGATACGTAAAGACAGGGGAATGAGTTTCTATAAATACCCTCAGGAATGATCCACAAGTGATCCTCAGTTTTTTCCTCCTAGCAATCAGGGCATGCCCCTCTGAACTTCCAGGCCCTTTCGTATTTCTGGGGCCCAGCAACCTTTACCCTCACCATGAGGGCTCTCATACAAGCCAAATCTAGGCATGTGGCAGGCAATTCGGATAGTTAATGTGTGCAGATGGTGAAGGCACTATGACACAAATTTGTGATCTTTTTCCTATTGGACTTGCAGTACTGCAGGCTGGATGTCGCCAGCATATGAATAGGCATCTTGGGACTGCTCTAGGGATCAGAGGTCAAAGTTTAGTGATGTATGTAGTTGTCTCACTAATGGGTCTTATTGATTATTATCCATAGAAACAACAGAGTCCTGACTCCTCCCTCTGCTACCAGATGGTAGTAACTAAGAAAAATTACCTTGGCCTTTGAGCTCTGAACAATCTATAGGATAGGCAGGCTTTCAGGGTGGGTTGACATCAAGACAGCCTATAGATTGCTGCAAGAGGGTAAGTGGAAAATGATAAATGGGTCTGAAAAACATCTCCATAGCAATGATACCTGGGAGCAAAATAAATAAATAAATAAATAAATAAATAAATGCTAAAACAGAATAAATAAACAACATAATGTGCTGTAATGCAGGGGAACAAAGTACAGCCTTGTGAGACTTCCACAGTGCAGTTCAACTGGCAGAGCAAAAATTGACGTGACAGAAACTAACCAGCAGCACTTGTACTGGTAGCGCTACAGTCATGGAAGCTCCTTGTCTCTTAGCTAGTTCAATAAAACCTTGATCTTATTCAAAGTGTAAAATATTCCTCCCCCCAAAAATCACCTAAAAGAAAGGGGGGCATTGGAGGACATTAATAACTAGGTATAAACATGCAGGTCAAAATCTCTGTGAGAATATTTACCTCAGCTCATGGTGTTCCATATCAGTGAATCAGTATGGAATATAACTGGCAACCTTTGCTACACTGGGGGGTGGACAGTGTGTGGCCTTCTTCATGTTATTGGACTGCAAATCTCATCATCCCTAACCAGCACATTCCCTGGTCAGGGGTAATGGGAGCTGTAGTTCAAGAATGTCTGGGGAGTCTAAAGATGTTCAAGACTTTCAGAAGTGTTTTAGCTGTGTATTCCTGCACAGCAGGGAGTTGGACTAGGTGGCTCTTGAAGCAGCTTCCAACAGATTCTGTGATTTGGCACCTTTTGAAGTTGCCCACCCCTCTGCTATACCATTTTTTAGCAGAACCAGACAAAGGCAACACGTGAGATGGAGAGACTGTACTCTGCAAACAGGAGCTCAGCTAATAGCCCACAAGGCTAACAGGTGCTTTGCATTGGCATAGTGGAAGAGACAGCATAAGGTGAGCTTGTGTCTGTTTGATTAAATTTCCCCAGCCCCAGAGAATCTTTTGGGAAAGTTTGTTGGGTTAAGGCTGTTGTGTCTGTTGTGGTAAGGTTGCTTGTTTGTGTGAGCTGGGAGGACACTTGTTTATGTGCTTGTTAGCCCTTTTTTGTTGTGTTCTACGTATTGTGTTTTGGTGACCTTGTGTCTGTTGGATTAAGACTGTTTGTGTGAGCTGAGTGGAGGCTTGCTTGTGTGCAGGTTAGCATTCTATTGTTCTGTTGTTTGTAGGTTCAGGTTCTTTGCCTGAGCACTTGGCCTCAGGGGACCAAGGCATAGTCCCTGGAGCTCACAGAACAGGCAGCAAGGCCAAAAGGCATTTTGCATGGGAAGCTCAGACTTCTGTTTCAGTGTCTACTTAAAACTACTATGGAGATGGTGGTGGAACTGCTGCAGTCACCTGCAACAGCTGTGTATGTTTGTGTTAGATGTCTTAGATGTCTCTACACTAATGCACAGAGCATGGGAAATAAGCAAGATGAACTTGAACTCCTCGCACTACAAAACAAATATGATATAATAGGCATTACTGAAACCTGGTGGGACGAGTCTCATGATTGGAATGTAGGAATAGAGGAGTATAACCTTTATAGGAGAAACAGGCCAAACAGGAAAGGAGGAGGAATAGCATTATATGTCAGGGATATTTACACCAGTGAAGTGATCCATGACATCAATACTGGAAACCAGGTGGAGAGCGTCTGGATAAAAATTAAAGGGGAGGGAAACAACAGGGATGTTATTGTGGGACTCTACTACAGACCCCCAAATCAGACGGAGGAATTAGATGATGCCTTTCTAGAACAGATGAACACACTTGCAGAAAGGAGAGATGTAGTAGTGATGGGTGACTTCAACTGTCCTGATATTTGCTGGCAATCTAACTCAGCCAAAACTTCAAGGTCTAGCAAATTCCTTACATGCCTGGAAGACAATTTCATGGTCCAAAAGGTGGAAGAGGCAACAAGGGGGTCAGCTATTTTAGATCTGATCCTAACCAACAGAGATGACCTGGTTAATGGGGTGCAAGTGGTGGGATCCTTAGGTGAGAGTGATCATGTTCTCCTGGAGTTTGTTATACAATGGAAAGGAGAAGCCAGGCATAGTCAGACACGCATTCTTGACTTTAGGAGAGCTGATTTCAATAAACTCAGGGAAATACTGGGGGTGATCCCATGGTCAGGAATATTAAAAGAGAAGAGACCTCAAGATGGATGGGACTTTCTCAAAAGGGAGATACTGAAGGCACAATTTCAAACAGTACCATTGAGGAAGAAAAATGGGAGGTGTCTCAAGAAACCAGGATGGGTGACTAAAGAACTTTCAATGGAGCTAAGTTTTAAACAGAACATGTATAGGAAATGGAAAAGGGGAGAAATCACCAAAGAAGAATTCAAACAGATAGCGAACACGTGTAGGAGTAAAGTCAGAAAAGCTAAAGCGCAGAATGAGCTCAGGCTTGCTAGAGAGGTTAAGAACAATAAAAAGGGTTTTTTGGGGTATGTCCGCAGCAAAAGGAGGAAGAAGGAAATGATAGGGCCACTATGTGGAGAAGATGGCAAAATGCTAACAGGGGACAGAGAAAAGGCAGAATTACTCAACACCTTTGCCTCAGTGTTTTCAGAAAAGGAAAAGGAGGACCAACCTGAGGATAATGGAACGGAGGACACAATAGGGGAAATCCAGCTCAAAATAAGTAAAGAGGTAGTACAGGAATACCTTCTTAATCTAAATGAATTTCAATCTCCAGGACCAGATGAACTACATCCAAGAGTATTGAAAGAGCTGGCAAATATAATCTCAGAGCCATTGGCAATAATCTTTGAGAACTCCTGGAGAACAGGAGAAGTCCCAGCAGACTGGAGGAGGGCAAACGTTGTCCCCATCTTCAAAAAGGGGAAAAAAGAGGATCCCAACAATTATCGTCCAGTTAGTCTGACATCAATACCAGGGAAGATTCTAGAGCAGATCATTAAACAGAGAGTCTGTGAACATTTAGAAGGCAATGCCATAATCACAAAAAGTCAACATGGGTTTCAGAGAAACAAGTCATGCCAGACTAATCTGATCTCTTTTTTTGATAAAGTTACCAGCTTGGTAGATGAAGGGAATGCTGTGGACATTGCTTACCTTGATTTCAGTAAGGCCTTTGACAAGGTTCCCCATAACATTCTTGCAAACAAGCTTGTAAAATGTGGGCTAGACAAGTTAACTGTTCAATGGATTTGTAATTGGTTGTCCGGCCGAACCCAAAGGGTGCTCAGCAGTGGCTCCTCTTCGTCTTGGAAAGATGTGACCAGTGGGGTGCCACAGGGTTCTGTCCTGGGCCCAGTGCTATTCAACATCTTTATCAATGACTTGGATGAGGGAATAGCGGGTATACTTGTCAGATTTGCAGATGACACCAAATTAGGAGGAGTAGCTAATACCCTAGAGGACAGGATCAAAATTCAGAATGACCTGGATAGACTGGAGAGCTGGGCCAAAGCTAACAAAATGAAATTCAATACGGAGAAATGTAAGGTGCTGCATTTAGGGCAGAAAAATGAAATGCATAAATATAGGATGGGAGAGACCTGGCTGAATGAGACTACATGCGAAAGGGATCTAGGAGTCCTAGTAGACCACAAGTTGAACATGAGCCAACAGTGTGATGCAGCAGCTAAAAAGGCCAATGCGATTTTGGGCTGTATCAATAGAAGTATAGTGTCTAGATCAAGGGAAGTAATAGTGCCACTCTATTCTGCCATGGTCAGACCTCACTTAGAATACTGTGTCCAGTCCTGGGCACCACAATTCAAAAAGGATATTGACAAATTGGAGCGTGTCCAGAGAAGGGCAACTAAAATGGTGAAAGGTCTGGAAACGATGCCTTATGAGGAGAGACTTAGGGAGCTGGGTATGTTTAGCCTGGAAAAAAGACAGTTAAGAGGCGATATGATAGCCCTGTTTAAGTATTTGAGGGGATGTCACGCTGAGGATGGAGCAGGCTTGTTTTCTGCTGCTCCAGAGACTGGAACACGGAGCAATGGGTGCAAGCTCCAGGAACAGAGATTCCACCTCAACATGAGGAGGAACTTTTTGACAGTAAGAGCTGTTCGGCAGTGGAACACGCTCCCTCGGAGCGTGGTGGGGTCTCCTTCCTTGGAGGTCTTTAAACAGAGGCTGGATTGCCATCTGTCAGGGATGTTTTGATCAAGATGTCCTGCGTGGCAGGGGGGTTGGACTGGATGGCCCTCGTGGTCTCTTCCAACTCTGCAATTCTATGATTCTATGATTCTATGATTGTTCTTGCTGCAGGGTGTGAGTATCTGCAAGTACAAGCTGGTTGACCTGTTGGAAGATAAGGACCAGCAAATTGAGGCCCAGGTATCTACTCTTCAGCATATTATGGAACCTTAGTCTTCTCTCCAAAGGAAAACAGGGTTGAGCCTGGGGAAAATGGAGAAGATGGGGCAGTAGGGGAAATGCAGCACAGAATGAGTGAAGAGGTAGTGCAGGAATGCCTGACTACTCTAAATGAATCTAAGTCTCGAGAGCCAGATGAATTTCATCCAAGGGTATTAAAAGAACTGGTAGAAGTAATCTCAGAGCCACTGAAAATAATCTTTCAGAATTCCTGGAGAACAAGAGAAGTCCCAGCAGACTGGAGGTGGGCAAATGTTGTCCCAATTTTCAAAAAGGGAAAAAGACAGAACCCAAATAATTACCACACAGTCAGCCTGACATCAATACCAGGAAAGATCCCAGAGCAGACCATTAAACAGACTGTCTGTAAGCACACAGGACTTTTTCAGATGGGGGAACAAAACCCCGAGGTCGGGAGAAGAATGGCGCTGTCGTGTTTACAGCACTCTGTTTCAGATGCCGCCGTCCTCCCCCTGACCTTCCCCCGTGCTTCCTGCATGCTGCGGGTGTGAGAAACATATGCTTTTATTGACACAAAACCCTAGTCAATGAAAAGTGCTGCCTGCAGCACAGAGGAAGCACGGGGGAAGGTCAGGAGGAGGACGGCGGCGTCCGAAACGGAGCGCTGTAAGCGCGACAGTGCTGTTCTTTTCCCAACCTCCTCAGGGTTTCCCTCCATTCGAAAAAGTCCATAGAAAGGGATATCATAATCACTGAAAGCCAACATGGGTTTCTCAAAACCAGGTCATGCCAGACTAATCTGATCTCCTTCTTTGAAAGAGTTAGAAACTTGGTAGATGAAGGGAATGCTATTGATGTATTGTATCTTGATTTCAGTAAGGCCTTTGACAAAGTCCCCCATGGTATTCTTGCAAAAAAGGTAGTAACATGTGGTCTAAACAATGCAACTGTTAGGTGGATTTGTAATTTGTGAAGTCAAAGGCTTTCACGGCCAGCATTCATAGATTTTCCTTGGTTTTTTTCCAGGCTGTGAGGCCGTGTTCTGGAAGAGTTTACTTCTGACGTTTCACCTGCCTCTGTGGCTTGCATCTTCAGAGAAACATCTTTCTCTGAAGATACCAGCCACAGATGCAGGTGAAATGTCAGGAGTAAACTCTTCCAGAACACGGCCTCACAGCCCAGAAAAAAACCAAGGAAAATCTATGGTTTTGTAATTGGTTCACCAATGGAACTGAAAGGGTTATCACCAATGGCTCCTCTTCATCCTGGAGAGAAGTGACTAGTGGGGTGCCACAGGGTTTTGTCCCGGGCCCAGTGCTATTCAACATTTTTATCAGTGACTTGGATGAGGGTATAGAGGGCATGCTTATCAAGTTTGCAGATGACACCAAATTAAGAGGGTTAGCTAATATCCCAGAGGACAGGGTTGGAATTCAAAATCACCTTAACAGATTAGAGAGCTGGGCTAAAACTAACCAAATGAATTTCAACAGGGAGAAATGTATGGCATAATCTCTCTCTCTCTCTCTCTGGCTTTTCTTCACAAATGAAGATTTAGGAAGGACTCATCCCGTGCTTTCTGCAAGCGCGCTGATGATTTAAAAAGGCCAATCCGAGATAAACAAGTCCAGTTGCAGAAAGCACAGCAGAAGGTCTCCTTGGGTGATGTTTCTGGGTTGTCATTCTTTCTGCATTGTTGTTTCTCGTCAAGACTTGTTCGGCGTGAGTTCTCAAATAAGGCTTCAGCATTGTGGATAGTGCGTCTCCATGCCTCCTGAAGTGAGGCCAGGGCGGACCATTGTTGGTGATCAATTTGGCCGAGCCTGAGATGTTGTTTCAGGGAGTCCTTGTATCGCTTTTTTGGAGCGCCCCTCTTACGCTGACCCATGGCGAGTTCACCATAGAGTACTATTTTGGGGAGGCAATGGTCCTCCATCCTAGAAACGTGCCCTGTCCAGTGCAGCTGTGTTCCCAATATCATGGCCTCAATGCTGGTGATCCCTGCTTGCTCAAGGACTGCAGCATTCGTCACATAGTCAGTCCAGTGTATATTTAGGATTGTGTGTATACAGCACTGATGAAAGCATTCAAGGAGTCGTAGGTGGTGACGATCGGTGACCCATGTTTCAGATCCATAAAGGAGAATAGACAGTACAATGGCTCTATACACACTGATTTTTGTGCTTCGCCTCAGGTGTTTATTACTCCAGACTCTTTTGTGAAGTCTTCAAAATGTGCCATATATCACCAAAGCCTTCGAGACTGTGAGTAGAAAAGGTCTGTGGCAGATCCTGGAAAGACTAGGATGTCCCCCCAAATTCCTTAAAATGATTATCTTGCTACACGAGGGCCAGCATGTTCAAGTCAGATATGGTGATGCTCTTTCAGAGCATTTCTAATAACTAATGGAGTGAAGCAAGGTTGTGTTCTTGCACCAACGTTATTTACAATCTTCTTCAGCATGATGCTCCAAAGGGCTACAGCAGAGCTTGAAGAAGATGACGGCATCTATATACATTACCGTACTGATGGTAGCTTGTTTAACTTAAGCCGTCTGAGGGCTCACACTAAGACTCTAAACTATCTAGTCCATGAGCTGCTCTTCACTGATGCTGCTGCCCTTGTTGTGCACACAGAAGCAGCTCTGCAGTGCCTAACATCTTGCTTCGCAACAGCTGCAGAGCTGTTTGGGCTGGAAGTCAACCTGAAGAAAACAGAAGTTCTTTACCAGCCTGCACCACAGGACGAACACCATCATTCCCACATTGCCGTAGGCAAATCTGTGCTCAAGTCCATTCAGCAGTTCACCTACCTGGGAAGCATCATCTCCTCAGATGCCAAAATTGACAAAGAGATCGATCACAGATGGCATAATACTTAGGCAGTAAAAATGAAACACACAGATATAGGATGGGTGACACATGGCTTGACAGCAGTACATGTGAAAGGGATCTAGGAGTTTTAGTAGACCACAAACTGAACATGAGTCAGCAGTGTGATGCAACAGCTTAAAAAGCCAATGAGATTCTAGGCTGTATCAGTAGGAGTATAGTGTCTAGATCAAGAGAAGTAATAGTACCACTCTGTTTTGCTTTGGTCAGATCTCACCTGGAATATGGTGTCCAGTCCTGGGCACTGCAATTAAAGAAAGATATGGACAAGCTGGAACATGTTCAGAGGAAGGCAGTCAAAATGGTAGAAAATCTGGAAGCTATGTCCTATGAGGATCAGCTTAGGGAGGTCAGTAGAGAAGAGAGGGTTAGAAGTGGAGAAGAGAAGGGTTAGAAGTGACATGACAACTGTGTTTAAATGTTTGAAAGGGTGTCATATTGAAGATGCAGCAAGCTTGTTTTCTTCTGCTCCCAGGACCAGGATATGGAGTAATGGATTCAAACTACAGGAAAAGAGATTAGGGTTTTTGGGAGGGGGGGGGTTAAACAGAGGCTGGATGGCTATCTATCAGAAGTGCTTTGAGTGAGTATTCCTGTATGGCAGGGGGTTGGATTGGATGGCCTTTGTGGTCTCTTCCAACACTATATAGGGTTTACCGCACTCCAAAGAAAAGTGGCAAGGCAGCAGGAATGTTCTGTCTTTCATGCTGCCTTACTGCATAACATTGTTCTTTTGCTCCGGTCCCATGGGAGACTGAGGTAAAATCATATCTTTTTGATAACTGGAAAAATCAGAACAAAAGAAAACCAGAAAAATGACAACATCATGAGATAAGGCAGCACAGAAGACAGAACGTTCCTGCTGCCTTGTTGCTTTTCTTCGGACTGCGGTAAGGCCCTGTGTTTCTATGATACCATGATAATACCCCAAACATGATGGTGAGTGTTCACAATTCAGCTCGTTTGTGATTTGTATGTCTCCACTGTTCACATTAAAATACAATGTAGAGCAGCCTAATTTTAACATCTCAAAATGTGTGTGGTGAAGAATGCTGATCTCTCCACTTTCCTAATCCCTTGAACATTTCTTGTCCCATGCTAGCTGGATTCCAGAAGTGGTCCAGGCTGCGGAGAACAATTGCAGAAATGGTGGTGTACGGGTGAAATGGGAAATGTCTTGACCTCCAGCTGTTGGACTGCTTCTTCCTTGTTGGCCACGCTGGTGAGGACTATTGGGAGTTGCAATCCAACAATTTCTAGAAGACCAGACATTTGCTGCATTTGAAAGTAAGAAGCAATAATTCCAGAAACTGTTCAGTCACCTTCACCTTCAGTGTTTTAAAAATGCTTTTATAAGTGAACAGTCTGGCAGATACATGAATAATCAAACATGGCTGTCACCATATCTTGTGTAGCACACAGAATTCAGCAAGATTCCTTCAAGAAGAAAGGTTTTCTGCTTTGCAGTCTAATCTCCTAAGAAGCATCACAGACAACCAATGCTTGCACCATCTGCATCTTATCATTCTTTGTTTTATAATTTGAGCTAGCATTGATCCAGATATATCAAGATAACATTCTCTCTGTACATAGTGACAGGAATAGGTTTGTCACCTGAGGCGTCTCACCTCCTTCAAAACCAATTAACAAACTGGATCAATGGAAATTCAACACAGACTAGAAATAAGACTTACCTTTTAAAAGGCTTTCTGTTACTTGTGTGTAAAAAGAAATTCTGATTCATTCCACATCAGATTGGTTAAGGATATCCAAAATCTTCCTCCTCCTCCCACCTCAACCTGCCTGTACATAAAGATAGTCATTGGAGGTTCTGTTACGTGGTTGTTGTCGTGTGTCTTCAGGTTGAGTCCAACTTATGGGGAACCTATAAGTTGGTTTCTTATGGTTTCTTCTTCAGAGGAGGTTTGCCATTGACCTCCTCTAAGGCTGAGAGACTGTTTCTATTTGTGCCACTTCTATGTCACCTTTCTCCCAAAGTGGGACCCAAGGTGGCTTACAAGACTGTGACTTGCCCAAGGTCACTGAGTGGGTTTCCATGGCTAATCCTAACCCAACACTCAAACCAGTACAGTAGGACCTCTGGGGATTGGTTCTGGGGGACCCCGTGGATACTGAAAACCATGGATACTAGCGAACACCATTGAAAATAATGGGACTTCTGGTTTAAAATACCATTGAGTTGCCTTAGAGGATGTAGAAAATGGCTAGAGAAGACACCTTTTCTAGGAAGACTCTATGGTAGGAGTGTTGATATTTGTCCTGTGGATAGTTGAATCAGTGGATAATGAATCAGTGGATATGGGGGTCCTACAGTATTCCATGCTGGCTCCAATATCTCTCCACAAAAAAGACGTTTGACTGGTGGAAATACAAGACAAAGTTTTTTCAGTGGCATCATCCCAGTTATGAAAATCCCTCTCAAGTGAGGTGAAAATAGCCCTGTTGTCCCTGATGCCATTTAGATATGGAGATAGTTTTATTCTGTGTGGCTTTTAATGGTTTTTAATCTATGACTAACAGAGCTCTTTTGATTTTAACATTTTAGCTTTTGCTACCAAAGGCTGCATTTGAAAAATATAAACTTTTTAAACCTTTATGAGGGCTGAAAACACTGTAAAATGTAGAAGGAAGCAAGCAGAAATATTTGGTTATAATTCTTCACCAAAATATTCCTTCCCTCTCTTTCAACTGAAACAAGTTTGAATTTTCCAAATCCCAGCCCCTCCTTTTCCATGCTATCCCCTGCTAATACCACATAAAGAAATTTCCAGAGCTTCTATTTCCTATAGTTGACTGAAGAGCCTGAAGAAGCTGGCATACTGTTGAGAATCTGGAGTACTGCTTCTAGAGCTTTTTCCAATTTTTCCAATTCAATTTTAGTATGAACAAGTACAGTGACAAGCCTGCAACCACTTGCCAGCTTTCAACCAGACAGGGATACTCATGACAGGGTAATAAACACCTTAATATGAGGTTTAAGATGAAAAAGTAGACAAAGCCCAAACGTAATAGCACAAAAATATTTCTTTTACAGGGGAAATGTCACTGTGGAAGCCAGGAGAGAGAAAAAGGAAACATAGAGTTTTATATTGCCCATGGGTTTTCATTGGGCCTCTGTGCAGCTTAAGGGCCCATTCCTCCAAGTTCTAGCCAAGAAGCCAAGCAGTATCCCCTTACCTTCAAAGCCTGTGATATACTGCTGTGTTCTACAGTATTTTCTCTAAGTCACTAGTATTACTGAAGCTTTATTTTCTCTAGGCCACTAACATTTTTGAAACTCTGAACCAGGGAAGGTAGATGAACCCAGTTGATGGTATTCGTCCTGTGGTGTAGGCTGGTAAAGAATTTCCGTTTTCTTCAGGTTGACTTCAAGCCCAAACAGCTCTGCAGCTGTTGCAAAGCAGGATGTTAGGCTCTGCAGAGCTGCTTCTGTGTGCACAACAAGGGCAGCATCATCAGCGAAGAGCAGCTCACGGAGTAGATAGTTTAGAGTCTTGGTGCGAGCCCTCAGCCGGCTTAAGTTAAACAAGCTACCATCAGTACGGTAATGTATATAGATGCCGTCTTCTTCAAGCTCTGCCATAGCCCTTTGGAGCATCATGCTGAAGAAGATTGTAAATAAAGTTGGAGCAAGAACACAATCTAGCTTCACTCCATTAGTTATTAGAAAGGGCTCTGAAAGAGCATCACCATATCTGACTTGAACATGCTGGCCCTCGTGTAGCAAGATAATCATTTTAAGGAATTTGGGGGGACATCCTAGTCTTTCCACGATCTGCCACAGACCTTTTCTACTCACAGTGTCAAAGGCTTTGGCGAGGTCAACAAATGTTACATAGAGACCCTTGTTCTGCTCTCTACATTTCTCTTGCAGTTGTCTAAGGGCAAATACCAACATCTCAGGCTTGGCCAAATTGATCACCAACAGTGGTCCGCCCTGGCCTCACATCGGGAGGCATGGAGACGCACTATCCACAATGCTGCAGCCTTATTTGAGAACTCACGACGAACAAGTCTTGAAGAGAAACGACAACGCAGAAAGAATCACAACCCAAAAACATCACCCAAGGAGACCTTCTGCTGTGCTTTTTGCAACCGGACTTGTTTATCTCGGATTGGCCTTTTTAGTCATCAGCGCGCTTGCAGAAAGCGCGGGATGAGTCCTTCCTGAATCTTCGTTTGCGAAGAAAAGCCAGAGAGACAGGTACTCCTATTGGCTCTGAAGCCACACTGGCTTTCAGGAAGAAGTTCTTCTGCAATGGCAGGAACTAATCTGTTCAGAAGTATCCTTGCAAGGATTTTTCCAGCAATAGACAGCAGTGTTATGCCTCGATAGTTTGAGCAATCGGATAGTTTGAGCAATCATATTGCCACATTGCCATCAGCAAATCTGTGCTTAAGTCTGTTCAGCAGTTCAACTACCTGGGAAGCATCATCTCCTCAGATGCCAAGATTGACAAAGAGATCAATCACAGATTAGCAAAGGCATATAGCGCATCTGGAAGACTTTACAAAAGAGTCTGGAGTAATAAACACCTGAGGCGAAGCACAAAAATCAATGTGTATAGAGCCATTGTACTGTCTGTTCTCCTTTACGGGCCTAAAACATGGGTCACCTATCGCCACCACCTACGACTCCTCAAACGCTTTCATCAGCGCTGTTTACACACAATCCTAAATATACACTGGACTGACTATGTGATCAATGTTGCTGTCCTTGAGCAAGCAGGGATTACCAGCATTGAGGCCATGATACTGAAAACACAGCTGTGCTGGGCAGGGCACATTTCTAGGATGGAGGATCATCGCCTCCACAAAATAGTACTCTATGGTGAACTCGCCACAGGTCAGCGTAAGAGGGGCGCTCCAAAAAAGCGATACAAGGACTCCCTGAAACAACATCTCAGGCTCAGCCAAATTGATCACCAACAATGGTCCGCCCTGGCCTCACATCGGGAGGCATGGAGATGCACTATCCACAATGCTGAAGCCTTATTTGAGAAATCATGCCAAACAAGTCTTGAAGAGAAACGACAACGCAGAAAGAATCACAACCTGGACACATCCCAAGGAGACCTTCTGCTGTGCTTTCTGCAACTGGACTTGTTTATCTTGGATTGGCCTTTTTGTCATCAGCACACTTGCAGAAAGCACAGGATGAGTCCTTCTTGAATCTTCATTTGTGAAGAAAAGCAAGAGAGAGAGAGAGAGAGAGAGAGATGAACCCAGTTACCTTCACCTCTGTTCCATTCCAGATCTGTGTGTATTTACATGTCCCACCAAGATTTTTTTTGGTGCCAAACATTGACACATTACTGCTATAGCATAAGTTTTTGGTGTTAAATAATGCAACAGACAGTACACAGCAGAGAAGCATTCTGGGCCTTTTGCCAATGGGTCCAGCTTTTCCTTACAACCAATGTTAGAACTGGGCCCTCCAACAAATTCTACCCTGACTGTTCCTTGGCCAGCAATCCAGTTCCCCATTGCTGGACGTATAGAGAGCCCGTGTTGGGGTGCACCCTCCCAGGCCAAGATCCATGGAAGATGGACTCCTAAAGGTTATATAGTGCAGAAGCAAACAAAATTAAAGTTTGCAAACATGACCCATTTCTTCTCACATAGCTATGAGAACTGCACAAGCAAGTTAACAACAGAGAAAAATTCACTCTCCCAGTTCATTCCCAGCCTCTCTATATTTTCCCAGCCTCAAACTGAAAAGCAAATGGCACTAATACAAATGGACTCTTTCTGTACACTGGACAGCTGTTAATGTTTGACCATGATGCCAATGAGGACTCAAGACCCATCTGCCTGACAGCAGAGGCCCAGCTCACTACAATTGCTGAAAGAAGAGTATAGCAATCAGAAAAGAAGGATGGTGTGTCATGTAAGCAAAGTTACAACATTTTAAACTCACAAAACATGATGTGCAGGGAACAGTATATATGTATAATCAAAAATGTTTGGCATAATTATAGCCACAGGGCTCCTTTACATATTCCAAGGAGATGCCTGTGGGCCAGAATCCTGTATGACACTTACGTACTACGTAGCACAGTAACTACAGTGCTATGTAGTGAATCCCGCCTTGACCCTTCCCCACCATCCCTACTTACTAGGCAGCAGTAGCTATGATCTACGGGATCCATTCCCCTGTCACTCGTGAAGCAGAGGGCTGCTGTTCTCACCCCTTCACATGAGCAATCTCCAGCACAACAGGCAGAAACAGGACCCCATTGCAATTGCCCCTCACGCCAGACATTGCTTGCACAAGAGGGGGTGGGAACAGCAGCCCCCTAAATGAGGGGCTACATAGGGATTATGAGTACATAACAGTCACAAGTGCATGACTCCAGGTTACGCATTTGTAACTGATACAGGATTCCAGCCATGATTTCTTAATAAATCAAAATGCAGAGGAGATCCTTGGTCAAACAGAAATCCTCTGTGGTGTATATCCTTCCCTAACTCTTAACAGATGAATCCTTTAAAATATGGAGTGTTTTGTTTCAAGTGGATAACAGTACAAACTCAAAAACATAACACTGGAGCTGCTGTAGCGTAGCAGTTAAAAGAAGGAATGTTGAGCTAGAAAAAGCCCCTGCCTTAACTCTCTGCTCAGCCATGGTTACCCAAATAGATGGGTGTCCATGGGGAGCTAAGTGGGGTCAGGCCTGGCTGGTCAGTACTTGGATGGGAGACAACCAGGGGATACCAGATGCTGTAGACTAGATTCAGAGGAAGGCATGGGTAAACCACCTCTGAGTACTCCTTACCTAAGAAAACCCTATGAAAGTCGACAGGCGACTAGAAGGTATTTGCATGCATACCTACATACCTACATACAGGAGCTAGTACTGCACAGAGGAAGGCAGTGATAAACTACTGTACTTCTGAATGCCTCTTACCTTGAAAACCCTGTGATAAACCAATACAAAATAAAACAATAAAGATAACTCACCAAAAAAAAGGTGTAAGTATAGTTTCTGCTAAACTACCCACGCCCCGCCCCCAGCACACACACAAATGATTGTAATGATTGCACCTAAGCTCAGAGGGAACAGGGAAGTGGCAAGGGGTGATGGCAGCAGCAGACAGCTTTTAGCAAAAAAGGCATGCACATCTCAACCCTATAAGGCACCAATACAACACTGAGTGAGACCTACAACAAAGTGCTGCAGTATGGAATGCTCCTGTTCAGTGTCTCATGCGGCAAGCCAGCCCACCAACCAACCAACCAACCATGCCTTCCTCCACAATATTCCATTCCATTCATCCTCCCATTCATTTTTCTCAACTTTTTCTTCAAAAGCCAGGCAGCATTTTGTGGTTCCTGAGCACAGGAAGCCTCACTGGGCTGTTTTCTGGTTCTTCCCACTTACAGTTTTGTCCAAAAGTGCTGGGGTGGTGATACTTCTGCATACAAATGAGACTAATAGTACAAGAGCTGGTCTCTACAAATATTCAATTAAGAAAAAATCTTCTAGTTTATCATGTTGTATTAAGGGTGTTCCATGTTCACTGAAGCTCAGAAATGGAGGAAATTACAAATGCTAATGCTCATTGTGAAGTCGAAGGCTGTCACATCCAGCATCCATAGATTTTCCTTGTTTTTTTTCCAGGCTGTGAAGCTGTGTTCTGGAATAGTTTCTTTCTGACGTTTTGACTGCATCTGTGGCTGGCATCTTCAGAGAATGGTTGGGTAGGAGTGTATGTGGAGTTTATATACTGTGAACCCCTGTTGGGGAGTATATGTAAATTTGTGTAATTGAATGGTTAGTTTCTGGGTATAGAAATTCAAGGCTCGTTAGTGTCTGTTTGGCTAATGGTTGGTTGATAGGCCATTATCTGATGGAAACAGGGCCGGTTTAAGGAATTTTGGGGACCCCTGCAATGCTTTATTTTGGGGGCCCCATATGTTTATCTCAGGTCAATGTAACCTAACCTATTCACAGTACAGGATGTTCAGATTACAGTAGGACCCCCGTATCCATGGATTAATTATCCATGGGACACAAAACAGCACACCTACCATAGAGTCTTCCTAGAAAATATGTCTTCCCTAGCCATTTTCTAGGCCCTCCAAGGCAACTCTATGGTATTTTAAACCAGAAGTCCCATTATTTTCAATGGTGTTCACTATTATCCACAGTTTTCAGAATCCATGCCCTCACAGAACCAATCCCCAGTGGATAAGGGGGGCCTACTGTATTACATAATTTGCCACCAATAATTTAGTTTAAAACCTATATTATAGACACTAACAAAATACTTTTTGTTAATTAGCAATTAATGTAATGGTGTACATTTCCTCAAAAAAAAAATAGACTACAAGCTGAACATGAGTTAGCAGTGTGATCTAGCAGCAAAAAATGCCAATGCAATTCTAGGCTGCATTAATAGGAGTATAGTGTCTAGATCAAGGGAAGTAATAGTGCCACTGTATTCTGCTTTGGTCAGACCTCACCTGGAAGACTGTGTCCAGTTCTGGGCACCACAATTCAGGAAGGGTATTGAGAAGCTGGAATGTATCCAGAGGAGGGCAACCAAAATGGTGGGAGGCCTGGAAGCCATTATGCACTAAGAGGAGCAACTTAGGGAACTGGGTATGTTTAGCCTGGAGAAGAGAAGGTTGAGAGGTGACATGAGAACCATGTTTAAATATTTGAAGGGATGTCATACTGAGGATGGAGCAAGCTTGTTTTCTGCTGCTCCAGAGACTAGGACATGGAGCAAAGGGTTCAAACTCCAGGAAAAGAGATTCCACCTAAACATTAGGAAGAAGTTCCTGATGGTAAGAGCTGTTCAGAAGTGGAATGCACTGCCTGGGAGTGTGGTGGAGTCTCCTTCTTCGGAGGTTTTTAAGAGAGGCTGGATGGCCATCTGTCATGAGGGCTTTGATTGTGTGTTCCTGCAGGGCAGAAGCTGATTGGATGGGATGGCTGTTGGGGCCCCTTCCAGCCCTATGATTCTATGATTCTAGGCTGCATTCAGAAAGTTACTTTTGGATTACACCTCCCAGAATCCCATTGCCAGCACCCTTCTCAAGGTCTGGTTGCATTGTTCCTTTTCCAGCATTCTCTAGCCCAGTGGTCTTTAAACAGAGGCTGGATGGCCATCTGTCAGGGATGCTTTGATTGTGATTTCTTGCATGGCAGGAGGTTGGACTTGATGGTCCTTGGGGTCTCTTCCAACTCTACAATACTATGATTCTATGATATCCTCACAGGGGGTCCACAAAGGCTTGAAGGCTGTTTGGCCCACCTCCTCCCTGTAGTGAAACAGCCATGTGACAGGAACCAAGGCAAAGGCTGGCTGGCTTGGCCTGTACATTGCCATTCAATCCACTCCAGCCACAAATATTCAGGAAGAAGCAAGCGTGCCCCTGAGGGAAAGGTTAATGGATGGTGTAATTGTATTGTTTTTGTTGTTAGCTATTATTATTAGGGTTTTAAATCTTGAGTTAAGTCTTGGGGCAACAAAAGATAATTAAAGGGAGTCCCTGGTAAAGAAAAAGTTAAGAACTTTTTTTCACTGCTTAGCCCAATGGCTCTCACATAGCACTAATGGGATACTGGTGTTTTAGTGACAACAATGAAACCATTGTTCCCAGTAATATTACTCCAAATTTTTATTTATATTCTTTATATTCTTCTGTTAAAAGAACCAGAGTGTTGTAGAAGTTTCAGCATTGCCCTATGACTGTGGAGACCAGGGTTTCAATCCTTACTCAGCCATGAATACCCACTGGCTGACCTTGGGCAAGTCACACTCTCTCAGCCTCAAAGGAAGTCAAAGGCAGATCCCCCTTTGAACAAACCTTGCCTAGAAAACCCCATGATAAATTTGCCTTAGTCAGAAATGACTTCAAGGCACATGGGCAAACACACACAATTTCCTTTTGCAGGTTAAACTCAGTTGGCAGCAAGGGGAGGAAGCTGAAGAAGACCAAGAGGTGAAGGGAGGGAGGGAGGAAAAGGAGAGAGGGACAGGTTAAGAGCAGCAGGAAAGACACTGCAGACTGGGCCAGCCAGAAAAATCAGCTGTAGCAGAACATGTTATAAACCAACCTGGACACAAAATGCTATTAAAAACACAGAAGTTCTGGACCAGGCCAACAACTATCATGTCAGAATGCACAGAGAAGCTAGTGAAAACCACAAACACTTGGACAACTTCAACAGGAAAGAAGAAACCTTAAAAGTAAACAAAATCTGGCTCCCAGGTTTGAAGAACAATAGAATAAAAACTCAACACTTACAAAGGAATTCCACCCAGGGACGGGGGGTTCCCAGCAGATAATGGGCCATCAACCAACCATTAGCCAAACAGACACTAACGAGCCTTGCATTTCTATACCCGGAAACTAGCCATTCAATTACACAAATTTACATGTACTCCCCAACAGGGGTTCACAGTATATAAACTCCACATACACTCCTACCCAACTATTCTCTGAGGATGCCAGCCACAGATGCAGGCGAAACGTCAGAAAGAAACTATTCCAGAACACGGTCTCACAGCCCAGAAAAAAACCAAGGAAAATCTATGCTAATGCTCATGTCTTTAAAAGATGAGTTATTTAGGAAAAGTGGGTCCTCCTCAAATAGGAACACTCCTCAGATCTTATTTTCCCCCCTCTCTCAGTGTTCTCCTGACCAAGCTATCTTGCTACTCTTCTTCTCTCCATCAATTGCAAAATACATCACCAGGATCTGACAGGCTTGCTGAAGTGATAGCAGCAGCTTTAAAAACAGATTTAGTTAAAGTTTAGTTAATGTTTAGGCAATTTTTCACTGGCTGCTCACATCACAGTTCAGTATGTAAAACTGGCCACAAATTAGCCCAAGAATTTAATCATTTTACACTTGCATAACACTGCGCTAGCACATACATTTGAATTCTCCTACAAGATTGTATAAGCTTTGGTACACATATGAGTACCCAGCTTGTGGGAGCAATTAGCTAACACATATTGGAAACCACTTAATGTAGTGTAGATGTGTAAAGTGCTATTGCTTAACAATTTGTAAGCCGCTCTGAGAGCCTTTGTGGCTGAAGAGTGGGGTATAAATACCTAAATAAATCAATAAATAAAATAGAAGTGTTCAGACAGGCAAATTAGAGTTGCTTCTTCGGTTTCTTCATTGTTAAATACCGAAATAAATAAATACACATAGCCAAGAAGAGAATGGTGCAGCCCTCCTGATGTTGTTGAACTGCAGTTCGCAGCATTCCTTCCTATTGACTATGCTGACTAGAGCTGTTGGGAAGTGCAGTTCAACAATATCCAGAGGACCACTTGATTTCACCCCAAGTTTGCACAATGCAAGTGTGTGTGTCCCCCAGCAGACTTAGCAAGCATAGGCAATGCTTGAAAGAGAGCTCCTCCAGATGACCCCCCCCCAAATTTCTGAAAGTCCCATGTTTCAGAGGGACTTTCTAAAGTCCCCTTGAAATCAGTTTAAATTTTATTTTGGATATCCACATTACATTTTTTTCATCCCGAAGTATTTTCTGGGAACTCCCGGCATTTACCAAGGACTTTTCATTCCTACTTCCTAGGTTAGTTTAAATTAACTCAGTATTTTCCAAAACGAAATGGGCCCTCTGTATTGACAGGCTCTTGATCTACAGATTGGGCCCTCTGTACAGTGGGCCCTCTGTATTGACAGGCTCTTGATCTACAGATTGCCACACCTCATATTATTCAATGGTGGCAACTTCAATGCAGACATGCCAAAATGTGTGTGTTCATGTCGTCACCATTGAATAATATGGGGCTTGACCATCCATGGTTTTTGGCATCTGCAGGAGGTCCCAGAACCAATCCCCTGTGGTTCCAGAGGGCCCACTGTAGCTCACCTTAGCAGTCTGCCTGTCTTAAGAGATTATCACACAAGTCAAATATCCCAGGACAGGGACGACCAGAGATCGCTAAAAGGCTTACCTTTCAGACAACATCGTCCTTGTCCTGGTATGATCCCATTCTGCTCCCATTCCCCCCGCCCGCTTCCTCTTATTGATGAGAAAAGTTGTTAATAAGAAGCCCGTTCCATTATAGAAACAGAATCATGGGTGTCTGAACAGGAGCCCCGTTCTGCTGGTGCGATGCCAGCATCACGTGACGTCACTGGGAGGTAACTGGGAGGTCCATGCCGAACACTTCCGGGATCGATCAGGACATCCAGGTAAGTGACACCCTTTCCCCCCACTCCCCGGGTTGCTTGTTAACTTAAAAGTGTGTTTTGGGGCTTTTTAAAAAATGTTTCGTTAAGTTTTTATTTTTAAATTTCCCACGTGATCGTTCTCTTGCGAGAATGGGCGGGATTTGCTTTACAGGTCGTGAATGCAGCTTTGTGACAGCTGCATTTACTCCCGGCCAGCCGAGGGGAGGTGAAGCAGATACTATCTCGCCATGAGGTATGTGTCTGAATTTTTTTTTAAGAGTTACAGGGACGGGAGTGGGTCGCGTGGGGGTGGTGGGACAGGGACGCTATCAGAGGGCCTGTGTTATAATCTCCTTAGTCTTCAACTAGTTAAGATGGCCACCACCAATAAACCATGGCTATTATTTCCAGGACACAGATTCAATTGAGGTCAAGTATGGGAAACAGGAATGTCAGCATTAAAACAAAATGATTCTAATGCTTAACTAGTTTAAGGGCTTGTCTATATAAGCCACCCCAAAATGGAGCGCCCCACAGTAATGGCATTTTATAGCAGTGGTGACTTGTCCTAATGGGTTTTTGCCCCCCAAAGCTTTGCATGCCCACGGTGACCACGAGTGAATTGCTCACATTTCTGTTGCCATTGAACTTTTAAAAAAACCCTATTTGCACTGTGCGCTGGAGTGATATTTTGCATTTGCAACAAAAAAAGTAAAGAAACAACACCCTGTTTTTTCCCTTAGTGCTCACTTGCTAAGGTGAAAAATCAACATGGCCACACTGGGCACTTGCCCTGTTAGCAAGCTCCAGCCCCACACTAGCCCAGCCAATCAGCTTTGCGCTTCTTCTCCTATGGGAAAGTGACTCAAAGCAAATTGCTTGTCCCTATGAGCAGGAATGTGTACCCTCCTTGCCGTTTTTTTAAAGTTTTTTACGGTTTTGGCCTCCCCCCTCCTTCTGAATACAGCAATACGATACTGGATTCCATTAAGTCAGGTAGGATTCTCCTTGCATTCCACGAGGAGTATTTTCACCATTTAGACAGCCCCTGATATCTCCTGAATAATAACAAAGAAGCCTCTGTGGAAATTGATGAAAATCAGTTTCTGAAATGTTCCATGAGTCTAGATGTGACACATCATCAGTGGAGGGCAGGGAGGAGAAAGAACACAAGAGAGGGGAGGTAGGGAGACCTGTGATATTTCAAGGACGAGTTTGGATGCAAGCAGAGGGATATGCAGGTGAAGTCAAAACAAAATGAACAAAAAGAAAATCTCGATATTTCTAGAAAATTTTTCCTTTCTGGATAAACAACATGTGGAGGGTCACTGTTGCCCATCTCTGAAGCAGACAGGTGACAATAGTATTGGAAAAAAAACATTTCCCAGTGCTTCTGTGCCCGAAGGCCTCTACCGTATTAGCAGTAACAAAGAGGTTAAGCAGGACAGGATCTGGAAGCAGGGGTGGGGAGCAAAGAGAAGGAGGACACGGGTAGAATTTCCATAGGTATAAATCATCACGTCATGTTTGATGCAAATACTATAATCTCCTGAGATTTCTTTGTCTAAGTCATAAAATAGAAACTTCAATAACATGATCAGCCAAGCTATAGCACTGTGAGGGACTGGTGGGAATATTGTGCAAAGGTTGCCACGCATTAAAGGCACACTTTGTCTGATTGTGTTGGGAAGCCCTCAGAATGAATCACCTGCATCACATTTATAGGATGCTAACAGACCCATAGGTTTACAGCTAATTGTCTTAGTGGAACCTCTTCTTTTCTGTTGGCCACTTACTTGTTATTCAAACACGCCAGGGTGGGTAGGCATGTCCAGGTGTTTTCAGTTACAGATCCAAAAAATAATGAAGAGGAATGGGGCTATATTGCTATCTTGTTTCTCTTTGGAAGGCCCAAAAGGGAAGAAGCTGTCTATGCTCAGACATAGTACTGAGCCT
Organism: Gambelia wislizenii; assembly: GCA_030847615.1. Lineage (NCBI taxonomy): Eukaryota > Metazoa > Chordata > Lepidosauria > Squamata > Crotaphytidae > Gambelia > Gambelia wislizenii. The sequence goes on from JAUMIR010000002.1 coordinate 68,786,481, forward strand.
AATTGCTAATAGCATTTCTGCCTAATTAGATAATTAGACTAACTACCCAATTAACAGAGATTGTTAGATAAAGGCAGGTGGAAGGAGGAAGGTGGTGGGAAAGATACCTTGTTATTCCTCTATTCTTTTAACACCCCCCCCACACACACACCCCATCTAACTAGTCACCTATGTCTTCTTCCTTAAGGGTTATTTGATAGAGATGGGTAGGTGTGATAATCTTCAGAGTGGGAGGTCCCCACAATTTAGTTAAAAGGAGGATAGGGAGACAGAAATACACACATTTTCCACCTTTTAATCTGGCAGCTACACTGTGACAGAAATTCAACTGGTGAAACTTTTTTCTGTCATGAAGACAAAAGGGACAAGAAAGCTGCATCGGCTGGATTATTTGGTATGAAATGCAGCTGTTATATAAACAGAGGAGCAGAAAGAAAAAAGAAAGAAACTGTCAGGACTATTTGCACATAACATGAGCTGCTGCAGCAATTTTGTCACTTCTCAGTAAGTTAACTACCTGTGAAGGAGGAGGATGCTCCTGTGTCTCTGATAATTGGCTACAAAGCAGAGCATCTCTCACCCTGCCATGCTTTAGGGAAAGTGTGGGTTTTCTCATGGTTGACCAAGTCACATGTCAAGTTAAAGTTAGTGTAGGACAAATGTTTCTGTTCACCTGGAGGCCACTGAGTGGGTCATAAATCTTGATAAGTCAGCATCCCAACAGGAGAAATACAAAACAATCAGCAATACCCAGTGCACATTAAACTGTGCCACCTCTAGATCAGGGGGGTTCTTGCATAGTTCATAAAACCACAAGGGGGTTGTCTAAACAGTGAAAATATCCCTCATGGAATTCACTTTGAATCCTTCCTCTCTAAATGGGATCCTGCATCAATCCACAGTATTCGGAAGGAGGGGGCCCCCAAAAGGCAAAAACAAAGCAGGAAAAGCCTTTCCGGCTTTTCCCATAGTTTTTAAAAAACAGCAAGGGGTGTGTGCATTCCTGCTCATTGGGACAAGCAATTCACTTTGAATTGCTTCCCGATACAAGAGGAAGCACAAAGCTGATTGACCAGGCAAGTGCAGGAGGCAGGGATTGCTAACAGGGCAAGTGCCTGCTCCCACCATGTTGGATTTTCACCTTAATGAGTAATCGCTAACGCAATAAAACGGGGTGGGTTTTTTCCCTATTCCTTCCTTGAAAAATTGCTCTATTGCTCCAGCGCACCTTATATAACGTGTGGGTTTTTTTTTTTTTAAGTTTGGCAGTGGTGAAGTATTAACACGAGTAAATCACTTGCGACCACCATCTGGCATGCAAAGCTTATGGGGGCTTATGGGGCCAAAAACACCATTAAGACTTGTAGCTGCTGCAGCAAAATGCCATTACTGCAAGGTACTCTGGGTTCCCCCCCCTCGTACAGAAGGGGCCAAGGAAACTAATGAGTGCAATACCAATGTGTGCTGGCTGGATGAACTGTGAATCACCAGCTGTGGTTGACCCTGAAAATACTGATTGTAAGTAGGTAAGTAGGGTTGCGAGAGTGAAAACTGGAGAGGGCTTCTGTACCTTTAATGGTTGTAGAAAACTGGGAATTTCAGCAGGCATTGCTTGTCACACACCACAGTTACAAGCAACACTTGCTGAATTTCGCTCTTCTATACAAGCCTTAAAGTTACAGGAGCCCTCTCCAGTTTTCATTCTCACAACCCTAATAGCAGGACAGGCACAGCTTTAGGGACCCATGTCATAATCTCCATAGAATCATAGAGTTGGAAGAGACCACAAGGGTCATCCAGTCCAAACCCCTGCCATGCAGGAACACATAATCAAAGCATGTCCGACATTTCTGCACTTAGTTTTGTTTGCTTCTGCAGTGAATAAAAATCAAGGGGGAGAGAAACAGCAGGGATGTCATTGTGGGGATCTACTACAAACCTCCAAACCAAACTGAGGACTTGGATGATGCCTTTGTGGAAGAGATGACCGCACAAACAAACAGATGTAGTAATAATGGGGGGTTTTAACTATCCTGATATTTTTTGGAAGTCCAACTCTGCCAAAAATTTAAGGTCCAACAAATTCCTCATTTGTCTTGCAGACAATTTCATTCCACCAAAAGGTAGAAGAGGCAACTAGGAGATCAGCTATTTTAGATCTGATCTTAACCAACAGAGACAATCTGCTTAATAGGGGGGAAGTGGTGGGATCCTTAGCGGGGAGTGACTATGTTCTCCTGGAGTTTGTGATACAGAAGAAAAGGGAAACCAAGTGCAGCCAGATATTTCTAGACTTTAAGAAAGCTGATTTCAGAAAACTTAGGGAATGGCAGGTGTCTAAAGAAACCAGGATGGATGTCTAAAGAACCTTCAACTGAGCTAAGATTTTAAAGGAACATGTACAAGAAATGAAAAAAGGGGGAAACTACCAAATAAGAATTCAGACAAAACCAGCTCATGTAGGTTGGGGATCAGAAAAGCAAAAGCACAGATGGAGCTCAGGCTTGCTAGAGAGGTTGAAAATAATAAATAGGGCTATTTTGGATATGTTTGTAGTAAAAGAAAGAACAAGGAAGTGGTAGCGCCACTGTGTGGAGAAGATGGCAAAAGAACAGTGCTCAACATGGGAAGAATGGAGCAGATGATGCAGTAGGGGAAATGCAGCATAGATTAGGTAAAGAGGTTGTTCAGGAATACCTTGTCAATATAAATGAATTCAAGTCCCCAAGGCCAGATGAACTATATCCAAGGGTACTAAAAGAACTGGCAGAAGTAATCTCAGAACCATTGTCAATAATCTTTGAGAAATCCTGGAGAAGAGGAGATGTCCCAGCAGACCGGAGGAGGGCAAATGTTGTTCCTATCTTCAAAAAGCGAGGGGGGGGGGAGGAAGACCCTAATAATTATCGCCCAGTCAGCCTGACATCAATACTAGGAAAGATTCTAGAGCAGATCATTAATCAGACAGTGTGTAAGCACTCAGAAAGGAATGCTGTGATCACTAAAAGTCAACATGGGTTTCTGAAAAACAAGTCATGCCAGACTAATCTTATCTCTCTTTTTTTTTATATAGAATTATGTACTTGATAGATGAAGGGAATGGTGTGGATATAGCGTATCTTGATTTCATTATGGCCTTTGACAAAGTCCCCCATGATAGTCTTGCAAAAAATTAGTAACCTGTGGGCTAGATAATGCCACTATTAGGTGGATTTGTAATTGGTTGAACAACCGAACCCAAAGTGTAGTCACCAATGGCTCCTCTTCATCCTGGAGAGAAGTGATTAGCGGGGTGCCACAGGCTTCTGTCATGGGCCCAGTGTTATTCAACATCTTTATCAATGACTTGGATGAGGGAATAGAGGGCACTCTTAGGGCATGCTTATCAAGTTTGCAGATGACACCAAATTAGGAGGTGTAGCTAAGACCCCAGAGGACAGGAGCAGAATTCAAAATGACCTCAACAGATTAGAAAGCTGGGCTAAAACTAACAAAATTAATTTCAACAGAGAGAAATGTAGGATACTACACTTGGGCAGTAAAATGAAATGCATAGATATAGGATGGGTGACACCTAGCTTGAGGGCAGTACATGCAAAAAGGATCTAGGAGTCTTAGTGGACCGCAAGCTGAACATGAGTCAGCAGTATGATGCAGCAGCTAAAAAAGCCAATGCAGTTCTAGGCTGCAAAAATAGGAGTATAGTGTCTAGATCAAGGGAAGTAATAGTGTCACTCTATTCTGCTTTAGTCAGACCTACCTGGAATACTGTGTCCAGTTCTGGGCACCACAGTTCAAGAAGGATATGGACAAGCTGGAACGTGTCCAGGGGAGGGCAACCAAAATGGCAGGAGGTCTGGAAGCCATGCCCTATGAGGAGCAGCTTAGGGAGCTGGGTATGTTTAGCCTGGGGAAGGTAAGGTTAAGAGGGGACATGATAGCCATGTTTAAATATTTGAAGGGATATCATACTGAGAATGAAGCAAGCTTGTTTTCTGTGGCTTCACAGACAAAAGGACATTTTCAGACGCCCCTTACCATGCAAGCAGCCTCCGGAGCAGTAACAAGGCTGCTACACAGCAGGGGGTCCATTTTGGACGACGCCGTCCCTCTCTCGGCGTCGTCCGTGACTGTTCTGGCTAGCATTGAAGGCGGCTGCGCTATTTTTCACTCACAGAAGTTACTGCTTCGGAGGCTGCTTGCCCAGTAAGGGGCATCTGAAAATGTCCATAGACACAGAGCAATAGGTACAAACTACAGGAAAAGAGATTCCATCTAAACATTAGGAAGAACCTCCTGACAGTAAGAGCTGTTTGACAGTGGAATGCACTGCCTGGGAGTGTGGTGGAGTCTCCTTCTTTGGAGGTCTTTAAACAGGCTGGATGGCTATCTGTCGGGCGTGCTTTGATTGTGTATTCCTGCAGGGCAGGAGGTTGGACCAGATGGCCCTTATGGTCTCTTCCAACTCTGTGATTCTATGAATAACCCTGGGGATCCATCTTTCTTTGGCCTTGCTGTGGTAGATTTCTAACCAGGCATATTCTGGGTAGAATTAGCTGTTTGGGGGCCCAATTAAACCATTGGCTGTGTGGGGATACTGAATCCCATAAGCCAGGCTGGAAGGCTTGTCTACTATGGACATTATCAGATGTGTTAAAAGTGGCATTACACGAATGCCAGGAGATCGCAAAAGGGCTCCGTTTTCAGACAACGTTGTTCCCCCCTCGTTGTGCACCCGTTCTGCTGCCATTCCACCTGTGCTGCTTTTTATTGATGGGATAAGCTGTCAATAGATCCCCTGTTCCGTTTCTGTCATGGATGTTCCTGCGAGCGAAAAGGTGCCCTGTTATTCTGGCGAGATGCCAGCATCAATGGAAAGTCCCTGCCAGAAAACGTCTGGTTGAGAGCGGACATCCAAGTAAGTGACACGCTTTTTATGACGTTCCATGGGTTACTTCTACCTTTGAAAGTGTGTTTTTGTGCTTGCTGTAATTTTGTGTGTGTGTGTTCTTTTTATTTTTATTTGTGGATGTCCCGCACTTGCATCTTCTCGCGAGAATCCACGGGATTTTGATCCAGGAAGTGAAGGGTACTCCGTTCACTCCTAGACTGCCAGAACGATGGGAGAGGAGGTGTGGTGTGACAGGGGCAGGAGTGGAGATTGTGGGACAGGAACACTTTTTTTTTGTTCCTGTCTGATAATCTCCTATATTCCATCTGCTGCCTCATTTACTACCACTGAAGCTTATTTTACAGCAGTAATAGGTGTCAATATTTGGTACCAAATGAAATCTTAGGGAGGCCTGGAACTAAACTCCATTCCAGAATACATCAATATGTTGCTGTGTGTATGGGTAAATTTGGATGTGTAGATATATAATAATGGGGACAACTACAACTTGTTCCACACAAGAACCTCAATATGCTTTTCTTTTTGTGCACTTCTCATCCCCTACATCTCTCAATTTCTCACAGTTGTACATCCAAATGCAATGGAAGTGAATAGCCATAACTCAGCTTAATCATCTCTAACTCTGTTGGACTATAACCAAGATGTACAAAATAATGATACAAACCCCAGAGTACAACTTTGCATATTGACAGAGAGAATGCAGACTGGGCAGAGCAGACAAATGTGGCAAAACACAGGGTGTAATGGAGAAAGGTTCAGACTAAAGTTCCAGTTTCTTCCTTCAATGCTTTCTAGAAAAGTACTGTAGTGCTAAATCTGCTCCAGTGAGGAGGAGGAGGAGGGTGTCTGTAAAACTGATCTAAGAACACATTGCACCCATTTGGGACAGGGTGGGGTGCCTTGGAGTCAGTCTGTCTGACTCTCTTAGCCCCAAGAGGGAGCATAAAGGATCTTCATGGGTTGGGAGGAGGCGCCCCAATCACCATACACTTCCTCACAAGAAAGGGAACAGGGGGGAGATGAATTTGTCATATGGAACATTATTCATAGTTCGTTTTAAGAGAATCTTTAAGGAAATAGCTTTTTATCATTTTCATTTCAATAGCTCTCTTACAAGAGCTAGGGAAAGATTGATTGGGACTTGCATGCCTGTTAAAGGGCAATAAATTTCGTATCTACCGATCAAGCTGACTTCTTAGCATTTATTTTTACAGGAATATAGAGCACATTGTGTGTGGGGGGGGGGAGATTATTGTGCAGCTCATTGCCTGCAATGTTTCATGCAAGCTTTAGATGCAAAACAGCAGACACTGATAATGACGCCACAGCCTCTCTCCCCCACCCCCTGTGGGCACAAAATGTCTTCAGGCTCAATTACCATGCAAATTCTGTGTACCTGAATAAGGACTGTACACCCACTGGTTTTATGGATTAACTGAATTGCAGTTGCTAATCTCAATACAATGGAAGCCTGATCAAATTCTCAGTAAAAATTTCCTTTTGATGGTGTCATGCCAATTGGAGGTTTCTGAAACTTGTAGTCCAAAATGGTAACTTGTCCAAGATCCAACCCCCTGCCCTGTAGGAATACATAATCAAAGCATTCCAGACAGATGGCCATCCAGCCTTTGTTTAAAAACCTCCAAAGAAGGAGACTCCACCACACTCTGAGGCAGTGCATTCCACTGCCAAACAGCTCTTACCATCAGGAAGTTCTTCCTAATGTTTAGATGGAATCCCTTTTCTTATAGTTTGAACCCATTGCTCCGTGTCCTAGTCTCTGGAGCAGCAGAAAACAAGCTTGCCCCATCCTCAATATGACATCCCTTCAAATATTTAAACATGGCTATCATGCCCCTTCTTAACCTTCTCTTCTCCAGGCTAAACATGCCCAGCTCTCTAATAGGGCATGGCTTCTAGACCTTTAACCATTTTGGTTGCCCTCCTCTGGACACGTTCCAGCTTTCAACTCTTGATTTCTCTTCCTGATTTCTTCATATGTTACTCAAAATGTGTTGTTAATAACTAAGTTCAGGGCCTTAAATGGTCAAAATATATGATATCCACATATAACACATGGCAGCAGCAAAGGACTGTGGGGTGTATTCCATATTTTCAGAGTGTGTGTCTCTAGAGGGGCTATGCCTATACCCTCCAACATTTTACAGATGAAACCAGGACACATATGGTCAAGCAACATCAGAGTGTGGTCGAAATGGCAAAAGTTATTAATGAAGACAAACAGAAAAGCTAAGAGGGGCTGTAGCAATTTGCTTTTACCTAAGCCTAGTGGGAAGTGCAAGATTCCTCTCCCTCCTCTCTTATTCCACCTACTCAGTTAATTGAGTACAAACAACTTTTGGTGCTGCAGGAGAGTTCAGTGGATACTATGGACTGCCAAAAAGACAAATAAAAGAGTTCAAGAGCAAATTGAGTTTGAACTCTCCCTAAAAGCCAAGATGACTAAACTGAGACTGTTGAGACATATCATGAGAAGACATGGCATGTTAGAAAAGACAATACAGGTAATGCTTGGTTAGGTAGAAGGCAGTAGGAAAAGAGGAAGACTCCATTACAGATGGATAGACTCAATCAAGGAAGCCATGGCCTGAATTTACAAGACCTAAGCAGGGCTGTTGATAAGGACTTGGAGGTTTCTCATTCATAGGGTTGCCACGAAGTCCAAGTTGACTTGACAGCAATTAACAACAACAACAAACTACTGTTGCACTTTGAACTCAGTCTGCAGCAATTAATGTAAGCTGAGGACAAAAGGAGAAAATAGGAGGAAGTGAGAGAAACTGGAACATTTTAAAAGCAGCTGAAAAACTGGGATGATAGAGGATTAATCAGGACTGTTCCCACTCCCATTTTAAATGGAAATGGGGTGAAGACCTTATGTATGTAAGCATAGTTTGCCATTGATGTACAGGCCATCCACTTTGTGTATCTCAGCATCAGACACATGAACCACAAGGATCAGACTTGATAGGCTGTGGGAGATCCATGTTTGGTTCTTTTGACACTACTTTTTCCTTACAATAGCCCTCCCAACACATACACATTCATACTCACTCATCCACCCACCCCACCCCACCCATACACAGCACCAATGGGTGTTGAGGAAAGAAGGTCTAAATCTTTATCTTGTGTTATTTTATTCCCCAAGTAAAAATCTCTCTCACTCATTCATTCACTCATTCACTCTCTCAGCTTGATCCATGTGTGCAGACACTTCATTAGATGTTTCATGACTGACAGCTATACATCTGAACTGCCTCCATAGAAAAATACTATATTTAAGATAATCCCAGGTTATGCAAAACCCTCTCTGTGGTATTTGACCTATAAGGGCTGCTATAATAACACTGTGGGCTCCATTATTCTGCAATGGGCAAAACAGTGATACAGACCTCAGTATACAACTCTGCATGTTGACAGAAGACGTAGACTGGGCACAGCTGACAAGTGCTCCAAAATGCAGGGAGAGGGGTTGGGGAAGAGGAGGCTGAGCAGACCAACGAATAACAGTGCAAAATAGAAATTAGGCATCCTGCAGGGAAGTTTCTCTCTGTAACTTAAAAAGGAGCATGTTTCAAATGCTGAATAGCTGAGTCAGACCAAAGTTTTTTACAGGCCAGGAACCCTGAAGTTTTTGTCATAATGGGACTTCCCCAGTCATAACACCTCTTCTTGTACTTTCCCCACCTCGCAGATTTTATTATTTTCAGGCATCTAATTAGTACTTTAGCATTTTCCAGTCAGAACAACCATGAGAAAATTAACTGGAAACAGGACTGCCACTTTTAAAATCAACAGTGGTTCTATGCCTTTAATTTAGGCGTAAACAAGTGTAGTCCACAAGAAGTTGTGGAACTGAAACTCCCATCAGCCCATGGCAGGGGAGTTGGAAATCCAATACTGGAGGGCCATATTTGCCCACACCTCCTTTACAAAAATCATAGGAGTCCAAATTTCAGTGAAGCCTTTTCTGGCCTGAAGACACAATGGTAGGCCAAGGGAGGGGGGAAGTCACTGTACCTGCTTTACCCAAAATCACCCTTTCCATCTGACACTGCTTCTGCAGCAACCAGCCCCTCATATCCAGTCTTTTAATAAATGGCAGGGGCCTTTGGCTGTGCTCCGGCACATGTAGCGCCTTTCAAATATGCCTGCCTAGCTATGATTCCCAGTATGACTTCATCCCCAGCAAAGTGAGGGAGAGAAGGGGGAGCCCACAGCTCCTTTGCCTATAGCTGGCCACAGACTGCATAGCACAGTAAAGGAGGATACACCCGGAAGAGATGGCTGCTGCATATGGCAGACAAATGGGAAGATATATTATGGACGCCCATTCCCTACAGAGAAGTCAATGATGCCCATTCCTCCAAATTTAAAGAAAGGAAATCTAAAAAAATCAACGTTGGCAAAGGGTTTTCCCAAGCTAAAATGAGTTTTCCATGGCCCCTACCAAACTACAACCCAATCTCCTATGCATCTTGTTTTAAGGGACATTATCCCCCACCCACCCACACACTTTCCACAATGTGGCAAAGGACGAGCATTTCTGCTCTCTGAATGAACACCCTTTTTCCTGCCAGCACCTTTCCCTTCTCTTTGGTAAAACTCCTTCCTGGGATTCCATCAGCCAAAGGGGTGGGGGAGACAGCAGCACCAGTCTCCAAGGGCTTAAAGCTTCTGCCTCCCCTGCTGACCCCTTCCTGGGATTGACTTCCATCAGCCAAGGGCTTCCTGCTTTCTTCATCCATCTGCCACTTCAGTCTTTTGAAGGAAAGAGGAGAATTGCCACAGCGGAAAGAGAAAGAATAAATGCCTTGCCACCGTAAGCCTCCGCTATTGTCCTGGGACTGCTTCTCACCCTGCCTGCAGTCAATTGCAGGTAAATAAAATTAAAATTCTTCATTACAATCTGTGGTTTCTCAAATCCGCAGATACTAAACCCATGGATACTGAGGGTTCACTGTGTTTGATTTAAAGTAACAATTCCATTATCAGCCCACACTTCCATAAAAATGGTTCCATAACCATTTTTCGAATCTCAATCCCCCCATAAAGCAAATTTGGCACGAAAACATGGGTCAGATTGTAATTGATGAGACAATATTTGCCACACTGTTCTAACTGCTATAATTGTTGGCAAAACACTGTCCTTTTTTATAAAATAAGAACCAAGTACCATCCATTTGAATAGAGGTGTCAGAAATGAAGACTCCAAGGGTGACCATGGTGGATTACTTGCTTTAAGCAGATACAGTACCCCATATCCACAGGACCAGTACCTACAGATTCACTTACCCGTATAAAAAAAAATGGCCTCTCTAGGCATCTTCCAGGTCCTCCAGTGCAATTTTATAGTATGCTTCCCCCAGAAGCTGACCATAGAGTCATGCTCTCTCTAGGTCTTCCAGTGAGACTCTTTTGTATGCTTGGGCTAGAAGTTGTTCATTTTCATAGGGTTTGCTAGTGTCCGCGGTTTTCGATATCCACAGTAATTCTGGAAGCGTATTTTCTACAGATACGGGGGTCATGCTGTATGTCCAAAAATTAATACAAGATAACAGATATGCCCCATAGTATGTAAGAAGATCTGAAAGGCTGAACCCTCCCTTTTTGATTGAACTTTACATCCTTTTCATGTTTGAGTTCCAACCTTTGCATGCCTGAAATCACTGGTAGTTAGATTTGCATGTCTCTCTAGGAGTTTAGGCCCAGAGCATGTTTATGGTAACTTCCTGTTTGTTTGTTCATTCACACCCATTCTCTTCCTGGGTCACATAGACATTCCTTTTGTTCTCTGGGGTTGCATGCGCTCACTCAGTCTCTCCTCTCCTGCCTGCCTGCCATGCAGCATGTGTGGATAAGAGCCTCTCTACATGAGATGCTCTAACTTCCTGATACTATGTAGAACTCACTTTTCTTACCTTCCTCAAGAAGATGAACCTGTGTTGATTATGCACAAGTATTTTATGAGTAAAACTACTTTTATATAAGGATGAATGTTGCTGTCCTTGAGCAGGCAGGGATCACCAGCATTGAGGCCATGATGCTGAGAACACGCTGCGTTGGGCAGGGCACATTTCTAGGATGGAGGACCATCGCCTCCCAAAAATAGTACTCTATGGTGAACTCGCCACAGGTCAGCGTAAGAGGGGCGCTCCAAAAAAACGATACAAGGACTCCCTGAAACAACATCTCAGGCTCGGCCAAATTGATCACCAACAGTGGTCCGCCCTGGCCTCACATCGGGAGGCATGGAGACGCACTATCCACAATGCTGCAGCCTTATTTGAGAACTCACGCTGAACAAGTCTTGAAGAGAAACAACAACGCAGAAAGAATCGCAACCCGGAAACATCACCCAAGGGGACCTTCTGTTGTGCTTTCTGCAACTGGACTTGTTTATCTCGGATTGGCCTTTTTAGTCATCAGCGCGCTTGCAGAAAGCGCGGGATGAGTCCTTCCTGAATCTTCGTTTGTGAAGAAAAGCCAGAGAGAGAGATATAACTTATGAAGAAAACTAAGTTAGATTTCTTTCTTAGCTAGTAGATAAAGCATGTAGCAGGCAGTGGGCTGGTTAGCTGTTCTGACTTCTGCCTTACACATCATATGCTCTGCTAGAGATATCTACTCAATCTCTCATATTTCCCATTATTTCATTGAAATTATTGGAGGAGAAAACCTTCTTAACAATGCATTTCGTTTTTGAAAATACTTACAAGGTATAAGTAGAAGAGTTCCACAAATAACATAAACAATTCTAGGCATAACATTCATTTTAATTATGTTTACCTTACCCCACAGACTTATCATTAAGCCCTCCCATCTCTCTAAATATTGTGCAATAATTTTTTATCAGCTTACTTATATTAAGATTAATCATCTGAAATAAGTCCCTAGGGGTAATTATACCAAATAAGTAATAGGATTTAGGCAATATTGAAATGGCCATGCTTTAAATACACTCTAGTCTCCCACTGGCAGCATTCCTGACTTGGACCAGTTAATTGAATACTTAGATATGTTACCAAAATTATTAATCAGCTGCATCAAAACAGGGATCAACTGCTGGGGCTTTGAAGTGAACAACAAAAGATAATGTGTGAAAATAACTTTAAAATTCTAAACTGACATGGACAAATCCATTGGTCCTGGAATTTTGTCTAATAGTACATGCTAAGGGTTCCAAGGACAAACTGAATATTAAAGAAGACTATGGACATCTTTGCCTTGTTACCCCACTTCAGTGTAAAAAAAAAAAAAAGGATGAGAAAAAACATTGGTCATAACCAACACTCTTGGTGCTGAATATGAAATTTTTATCCATGCCAAAAATATTTTAGGAAACTCAAAATGAGCCAGTACTGTGAAAATAAATGGCCAGTAAATTTTGTCAAAGGCCTTCTCAGCATCTAAAGAAATAATGGCTGGGTGATCAGTTCTATCTGAATTTAAAGCAATCAAGTCCACAACCAATCAAATATTATTTGCTCCCTGCCTGTTTTTGATAACGAATGTGGTTATTCTTCCTCCTTTTGTGTTTTTATTTTCCCACTTTTGTTATACTGGAACATTACTGTATATAAACTGAGGAGATTATAAAACGCGGTGAAATGCAGGAAAAAACCACATCCCAAACCACATCAGAAGAAAGGGAGGAGAAAAGAAAGGGCAACATTATCAGATGCCTGTGTCCTCAGCCATTCCCAGGGTGTAGTGCTGCCATGGATGAGGCTTCCCCTTTTTATCGACAGGGACAAGCCACCAATAAAAAGGGATGCCTTATTCACGCTCGCACTGTGCCCCCAGCACGCTGAAGGATGTCATCGTCTGATAATGTTGCCCTTGTGTGTTTTCATTGTGATTTTCTGACATGGTTTTTGCTACATCTGATAATCTCCTGAGATTCCCCTTTGAATGTAATTAATTCATTTTTTAAAAAATTGTATATTTTATTTTATTTATATTTATTTTATATTTATTTGTTTATTTATTTAAAACACAATGGTTAAAGTCCTGCTCAATTTACTCATCACAAACAGAATTGCACATCTATGAAAATCAAAGTAAACTGGAAGGAACTGGAGCAGTGCAAGCAGAGGGAAGCAACTGAGTTCGTACTGAGCTTACCACAGGAATAATTCAGCAGTAGTTGCTTTTTCAGGATGAAGAAGATGAAGACAAAGCAGCAGCACGTTTTAATAACATGACCACATTTTAATGGGTCAGGCTCATCCTCCTGTTTTCTAAGCAAGTGTGCCTGGAATGAATTTGACCCATTAGACAGCATATACAAATCCTATTACGGCAGAAGCCTGCCATAACCCCCACAAGTACAGGGTGGAGAATTTCTCCAGTTCCCTGCTGGCCTTGAAACCTAATTTTCTAGCAAGCCAGAGGTTCTTTTTCTTCATTAATCATATTTGCTTAATAACCTTGTTGCATCCCTCCAGAGCAGGAAACTGACAGGGTCACATAAGGTAATTGTGTGGTGGCTCAGCTGGTGAGGAGACACTCTGGATGTACTGTCACTCGCAGCAACCGCATATGGAACAGATCCTGACTAATTTGCTTTCCTGAGCTCACCCAAGAAGCTACAGCAGGGAGACAGGTGCCTATTCTAACAGTGCCTTCACTCTGCACTCATATAATAAACCTGGCAACAGTGCATCCCTAACACTCTGGGTGTGTGTTGATTGACAAGCTGGAGCAGAGCTGTTGGTGTCTCACCACAAGGATAATCACAACTGACACCTAAGAATAGATTACACATTGGAGCCTATCCATTCATTAGTTCATTGTGCTAGGAGTTGCTCTCATTAAATGAAATCACAGCTGCTATCTATAAGCCCTGTTTGATCTCTCCCTGCAGGGTGGATGATGAGCCAAATTCTGTCACCTCTATTCTCAATGGGAGTTTTGCAAGTGCAGTCTTTCCTGATTCTCATTTTTTAGACAGGGTGACAGAGATGAGGACAAATTCTGTGTTCTCTTTGTTTCCTCCATTTCATACTGTTTCTTTGCTCAGATATCCCCCTCCTTTCATTATCCCATCTCTCCTGCTTCTTAGATTATCATTATTGCAGCACAGGCAGCATCATCCTTATAAATCTTTCTAATTCACCTTATTGCAGCATGATACTTTGTGAATAAGGGCTGCAAAGTACTTTCTGCTGTAAAAGTGTCACCAAAAGAACTGATAAATAACACTACCTTGAGGTTTCTTTTCATTAACAAAAAGAGAATAATTAAGTGCAGCCACCTATGTGCAAAGGCAATAAATAAAATTGCTCCCTGTTGTAACACTTAAAGGCAAATCTGCAGTTGGATTTTGAAAAGGTTCACCAATACATCTGATATGCTTCCCAACTTTTCTAAGAACCTGTTTGGATGTGTGGTTCTTTCTTTTGAGGAATAGGCACTTTGAAGACCTCCATAGGTTTTGGACTACAACTCCCATAATCTTTGGTCACTGACTAGGCTGTCCAAGGATGGTAGAAGTTGTAGTTCAAAACTAGGTTGTTTGTGGCTACCTTACAATATTCCCAGCAGTCCATACCATAGCCCCCTATCAGCATATAACTTTATCTATCACATGAGGGTGGTAAATCACTGCAATCGTGTTGTTTAAGCAATCGGAAACATAATGGTATTGAAACACTCACTTTTGCACTGTCCCTACAATAGTACTAAGTATTATGATACCACTATGGTGATTCTAGATCCTGCAATCAGTCTTCCGCACCACCTCACTAAGCCTGCTTTCTTTCTCATCCAGCACATGCGCTTCAAAAAAACCCACAAATTATTTGCTGTAACTGTGCAATCACAGTTTTGGAAGTCTCACACAATTCTGTTTGCTCCTACTGTGCAGTCATGCCATTTCAATGCTCCAGCAAGACTGCCATAATATTAGAACTACAGAGGAACAACCCATCGCATCACAGTGAGTACTGGAGCAGCTGTAATATTAGCAGTCATTGACAGGATTCTTCTGTCAATGAAAAGATGTGCTATACTGACAAGTGGAATGCAAAGCAGCAACAGATCAGCCAAAGATGCTATTATACTGCTGTTAACCCTCTCATGTGATAAAGTCCATAGAATGAGCAATCTACACAACCATATTTTGGCTATCAACGCACAGGAAGCAGACTTTCTTTCTTCTCTGTGCTTCTGCTTACAGTTTTGTCCTATTGCGTTAAATCAATAGCATAGGAACCTGCCATGCAAACTTGCCTGTGGGTTCATTTTCATACCTGTAAAAAAATCTTCCTGACCTAGGTCATCTGGGGCTTCAGGGAGCTACATAAATATTTCTTTCCCCAGCATGTCATATCAGGCTACAGATCAGGGTCAAAGGTATTACTTTGAAGGTACATCTGAAATGTACCTAAGGCACCTTCGGAAACAATGGTCCTGTAATAGAACCAGAAGCAACAGAGCTGGAAGAAACAAACCCCTATTCCCAACCTACTTTACTGGACAAGGAGGTCTATTCTGCCAATGATCAGCACATGGGTGAATTATGTTTCTATCAGGTTTGGGGGAAGGGGTCAGGCCAGGAACAGTTACTTAGTTAAGTGAGCTGATGTAGACAATTGGCCATGGTTAACTTAGAACATCTAGCAGAATGAATGCCAAATAATCCTGACCCAGTGAAAAAAAAACACCATTTCCGCAAATCCGCTTTGCACAGTAAACACAGATCCAAATACACTCTGCTTCCTGTTTTCAATATGTAGAGAATTCCAAGGGGAAATCATTTGTGACTTCTTGGGTGTGGACACTTCAGGACTGAACCAGAAAATGAGAAACAGCTATACACCAGTTATCTCATCAGAATTAGCTCCTCACTGAATTCTGTAAAGTTAAACCAGACTAAAAATGGTTTGCTTGCCTCATTCCTTACCTTAAGAAGCTTGGAATTGTGGTTTACTGAAGAATCTACAGCATCCATATAAATTACAGTCCCCAAGGTTCTTTGGAGACAGCCAGGACATCTATATCATAGATGTGCCCTAATGTACCATTTTGGGTCTCTCCGTTTAAAAAAAGCAACAACCAACAACAAACAAATCAGTAGTTAGAGATTTTTGCTAGGCCTCTCAGAAGAGCTAAAGTCACTCGTCCATTTCTCTGAAACAGCATATTATGATGGATGCAACTGCCAGGTTACAGCTAATGGATAATGCAATATAAAACATAATTACTAGAGTGTAACAAATTTTTCTTAAAAGCCTTGTGTCCATAGAAACCTCAGCAAAGCCTGTCAATTTATTGCAAACATTGATACAGACAAAGTGCACCACTGTCTCATGTCAAAGAATAGAATAACAAAGATACAGGTAGGATATTTTATACTAAAAGTCATCAATATCTGTATTCCAGCTCTCCTGGTAGGATTCAGAATCAGAACTACTAAACCTAAAAGTCAGTGAGATTCTCAGCTCATCAGGGCAGACCTTGGTGCTTGGGAAAATTACTTTTTTGGGCTACAACTCCCAGAATTCGCCAACCAAAATTGCACACCTGGTGTCAGGTTCAAACTGGGTCAGGGCAGATAACACAGGTTACTGTTCTGGCGTATAAGACGACTTTTTCAGTCTGTAAAATCAGCTGAAAAGTCAGGGGCTGTCTTACACGCTGGATACAAGTCCCAGCCCCATCTCAGAGTCAGAAGGAAGGAGGTGGCTGGCTGTGGGGGGGGGGAAGCTTGCTAGCCACCTTATCCCCCACACTGCCCATTGCAGCTGCATGGGGGAGCCTTGCTGGGTGGTAGGGGTTGAGCCTCACCCCAGCCGGCTAGCCATCCCCCGCGATTCCCCAACTCATGAGGAGGCAGCCTCCTCGTAGGTTGGGGAAACACAGGAGGAGGTTGAACCTCTCCCCAGCCGGCTAGCCTCCCCCGCGATTCTCCAACTCGCGAGGACACTGGCCAGCCTCCTTGTGGGTTGGGGAATCGTGGGAGGAGGTTGAACCTCTCCCCTGCCAGCTAGCGATCCCCTGTGATTACCCAACTTGCGAGGAGGCTGGCCAACCCCCTTGTGGGTCGGGGAATCGCAGGAGGTGGCTGAGCCTCTCCCCAGCCAGGCAGCCATCCCCTGCGATTCTTCAGCCAGCTGCGGGAAGGCTTCAGTAAGGGTGGGTGGCTGGAGCAGGGGAAGCTTTCCAGCCACCACCAGCCCTCCCCGAAGCCACGAAGGGGATCCCTATCACGGCTTCGGGGAGGGCGGGTAATGGGGGGGTCATCTTATATGATGAGTATACCCTAAAAGTCTATATTTTGACTTTAAAATTGGGGGGTCGTCTTATACACCCAGTCATCTTATACACCAGAATATACGGTAACTCTGCTTATCTATCTTTTTTTTTTTTAATGGCCATGATGGTCAGTAGTTCCTGGGAGTTGTCATTCCCCAAATTAATTTTTCCATGCTCTGCTGAGCAATCCTAATCTGGCCAAGAAAATAGCTATAGACATTTGACTCTTGCCTAGTGAGAGAAGATGAAACTTAGTCATCTCTGTGAGTCTTCAGCTGCCTACTCTGAACACCAGGAAAGCAAAGAAAATGCTTGCCCATCCTGGCTGGGGTATCCTGGGCATTTTTATTTTAAAAAGCAATTTTTTGAAGGTCTGGATCACAAAGTGCACAGACTCAAACCAGCTAATCTTATCTAGGAAACACTGGATCTGTAGTAAAGAGATGGCGATTGGATTTCTTTACTATGTCCTTAAGAGTGCTACTGACTGAAAAACATCCCCAAAAAATGGGGTTAGCACCAGAGTATGGAATGTCCATGTGGCCATATGGTAGAGCAATCAGGTAATTGTTTAACCATGGATGGATGGATTCATCACCACCCAGCAATTAACCCACATATTTCTGTGCCAAAAACATTGGGGGCTCAGTTACACAGCAGTTTTTATCCCAGGGAGAAGTGAGATATCTTCATCCTGAGTTTGTCTCTTATTGTTTACACGATTTGTCACAGGTAGCATAAGTTTCGGTTTTTTGGATTTGTTGTTCTGAGTACCGCCATCCCGGGATAGGGGGACACAGCAGAGCAGTATTTTGATTGGTCAGACTTTGGAGGGGATGGGCTTGCAAGGGAAACCTGGCAGTTCTGGATCCGCCATTTTTGAAATGGTCAGTCTAGGAGAACCACCCCCATCCCTGCCGGCTACAGCTACCCTCGCCTCTAAAGAGAACCCCCATCCCCTGCCCCATGGGGCTACTGCCTCCTACCCTTGCAGCCATGTTGCTCGATGGGGCCTCCCTTCCCCTTGCATAGGGTGGCACCCCATGTCCCTAACACCATGGGCGTGCCTCTTCCCCCCGCCCCAGGAACATCTAGGGTTTTACATCCCTAGGATTTCAAGGAGAGAATCCAGCTTGCCTTCATGCTCTCCCATTGAAAGCAATGAGGACAGAAAAGTATTTAGTTTGGCTGAAACTGGTATTACCAGGTGCATGGTGCATATTTTTTACTTCATTGAGAAAATTAAGGCTGTTAATTCAGAAATATTCCACGTAATATATTTTCTTGGAATAGCTCCTCATCTATTTTGCACAATTAATTTGCCATTAACTGAAACATGGTGCATTCAAAGATATAGCTGTTACATTCACAAAGTGCTTACTGTCAATTCGAATTCTTACTCTTGAGGAGACCTTAATTTTCCATTAACAGAAACAGAGTGCATTCAAAGATATAGCTGTTATATTCACAAAGTGCTTACTGTCAATTTGAATTCTTACTCTTGAGGAGACCGCATTAGTATACACAATAGAATTAAACCACACTCCCGAATTCTTACTCTCTAGGAGACCTTAATTTTCCATTAACAAAAACAGGGTACATTCACAAATATAGCTGTTACATTCACAAAGTGCTTACTGTCAATTTGAATTCTTACTCTCAAGGAGACCAATTCGAATTCTTACTCAGGGGGGACCACATTAGTATACACAATAGAATTAAGTCACAGTCCCACATTCTGTCCCACCCCACTCTTCCCCCAGAACTTCTTTTACTTCCAATAGATAGCAATGCTTTACGTTCTGTCTGTCCCCCCACTCTTCCCCTCCACTTCTTTTCCTTCCAATAGAAAGCAATGCTTTAAGTGCTTTCTGTCCCACCCTACTCTTCCCTCCACTTCTTTTACTTCCAATAGAAAGCAATGCTTTAAGTTCTGTCTGTCCCATCCCACTCTTCCCCTCCACTTCTTTTCCTTCCAATAGAAAGCAATGCTTTAAGTGCTTTCTGTCCCATCCCACTCTTCCCCTCCACTTCTTTTCCTTCCAGTAGAAAGCAATGCTTTAAGTTCTGTCTGTCCCCCCCAATCTTCTCCTGGAGGAGGAGGGAGGGAGGGGGCGGTGGCTCTCAGTTGGCTGCAGCTTCAGCCAGCAGGGCATCAAGAACTGCAAGGCTTCCCTTGCAAGCCTACCCTCTCCAAAGTCTGACCAATCAATATTCAGCACATGTCCCAAGATGGTTCCTGATTGTTCAGACAACCAAAAGCATGGGTTGTCTCAGACTTTCCTAAAAAGGTCCCGAAAAATAGAGAGGTGGAACGTCACAGGTTAAATGGGCTTTTTGCTACCCCTCCTTCTGAATAGCTTGCAATGTGTGTGAACTACCAGGGATCCACAGAAATTCTTCTCGGGCTTTTTTTGTCGTGTAAATGAGCCCCAGCTCTTCATTAACAGGCAGGAACTGGAACTGTACTCTGCATGCATCTAGCATATGTACTAAATATATGCTGCCTGTATATTTTTACCGCTGGCATCCCACCAGTTGTAGTCACCTCACCTCCTCTTTGTCCTGGACATGAATCTCTTTGCCAACTGTGTATGGCCATGATGTGTGCTATAGTCTAACTGCATTATCAGACATGGCAAAAATCATACAATTACAACATTGTGCTAGCATAAATGGGCCCCAGTATCGCACAATGTCATCTTCACATGGTTACTCTATGCTCCAGCCGCAAATAAAGCATTATTTCTAATTCATGGGACAAGCCATCAATAGATCGTCAATAGCACTTTTTTCACAGTATTGATGGCATGCAAAGCCATGTCCCATTGTAATTGCAAGATTACAGCATGAATGGATGGTTCTCAGCAAGAAAACCTCTGGGTGAGAATGCAAAAAAGAAGCACAGGACGCTCTTTATATGAACTGTCCATTTAATTTCAACATTTTAATATTTGTTTTGGTGCTTATGTGTTCATTTACTTTGTTTATTAAGGTGTTTTTGGAGTTTTAGCCATGCTCGTGTCTTCTCACATGAACCACCAAAATCTCATCCATGCTAAATCGCGGAAGTATACTCCTGTTCTTAAACTGCTAGTGGTCGTCGTGCTATAATTCCTTCACATGATTACAGCGATGTGCGATAATAAGTGTAATAATGCCACAATGTTTCCACTATTCACATTTGCGGAATTACAGCGTTTTTAGACATTCATCAGATAATGTTCTAAAACTATTTGGTGAAAGTAAGGCCAGGGAAGGCTAGGGTAGGATAAGAAGTTGTATATCATTCTAAAGATCACAAAAGGCAGGGAACTGCAGTCTTCACCTTGTGCTCAACATAACAAAACACAGCATCTCTGCCATCTTTTCATACCCTCCTATACAGTCCTGCCAATGTTTAGCCATTGGAGTTGGGAGGATGAATAGGACTGATGAGCAAGATGAACTAAGCTATAGCTTTGGGGGAAAGCAAGGCCTTTCATAGAAAAGCACGAAGATGAGAAGTAAGCCTATGTTGTGTGGCAGTTAGACACAAAAGAGACCATCTACAGCACACGTAATACGTAGCATACATATGATACTAGCAATACATTTATACTAGTCCAACTGCTATGGCTCTATCTGACAGAATTCTGGGATTTTTAGTTTGGTGTGGTGCTCAGAATTCTCTAGTCTGTTCCATAAACTACAGCACTAGAGCCTTCTGACAGTCAATTCTAAGTACGTCACCAAAGTACAAATCATGGGATTCCACAGGATGGAACCATGCTAGTTAAATTGGTGCCAAAGTACTGAAAACGTGTAGTATGGATATACTCCTGTATTTAGATCTCCTGGTGACTTTGAGCTAGTTCTTTCTACTCTGAGACAAACCTACCTCAGGGAGCTCTTAGGAGATTATCAGACGCGTTAAAAGTGGCATTACAGCAATGCCAGGAGATCGCACAAGGGCTCCCTTATCAGATGACCTTCTTCCCCCTCATTATGCAGCAATTCAGTGACCATTCCTTAATCTATTCCTACAGAAATCTTTCCTATACCCTCTCCTGTCCAACCTTTTGAGGTTGTCACAAACTCATCAATTTCTATCTCCCAGTGATTAAAGCAATCAGTGTGTTTCAGTTCCCTTTGTCTATCCAGTGGGAAAGCCATCCAGGCTTTGTCATAACCAAAGTACCCGTTCAGAATATGAAACAGGGTATAAATATTAATCCCCCAACAATATTAAAGTGTGCTACAGATGAACACTGACATTCTGCCAGATTCTCTGTGCCACCCTCAGATGCCAGTCCGAGCATCTTCGCCTGCATTGAACTCTTGACTTCAAGGCTGGTAATTATAACACCACCTTCCCAGACCTCTCTCTATCCAACTTCCCCCCTTTCTTTCCAATGGCCTTGTATGGTTCTTAAGAGTACAGTTATCCCTTCACATTCACTGGGGTTTGGTTCCAGAACCTGCCGTGAATACCCAAATCCATGAATACTCAAGTCCCATGATATGCAATGGCATAGCAAAATGGTGTCCCTTATATAAGATGGCAAAATCAAGGTTTGCTTTTTGGATTATTTTTTTTTTTAAATAATATTTTCAAGCCGTGAATACTTTAATCCATGAATGTCAAATCTGTGAATATGGAGGGACAACTGTATATGTTTTGTATGCTAGTGTATCCCCTGTGTTATTTCCAATACAAATACTTTATTTCACTTCAACTGGAGAGCTCTCTACAGTTAGTACTGGTAAACCTAGGTGAAAAGATCCCCGAAGCTACCTCCTCTTGCAGGTTTGTGTTTGAGCTAATAATTTCTCCCAGATAATAATAGAGATTTTGGCATCACAGGTGGGGCTCCAAAGCACCCCCCACCTCTTAGGGTAACAGGTCTACCAGGTCTTATTTGTTTAATTATAATTCTTGTTTATATATGGATTTAAAAAAAACTTCTTGAACCACCTTGAGCCCCAGTTTGGGAAAAGGGTAGAAAGAAAGATGGCAATAGGGAACCCTGAAGATCGGAAGGAGTCTCTCTCACACTCTCTCCCTTGGCTGCCATGATAAGAGAAGCTTATTTCCATTTAAACCCTGGAAGGTCTTCCCATATGCATCTCATTGGCCATTGTGGGAAATGAGAAGCCTTTGGGTTTGAGCTTTTCCATTCAGACAAGGAAAAATATCTCTGAAACATGCTTTCTTCCCAATTAATCACTCAAGACAGCTGGCATCTTGGTAGTGACATATGCAGGTGACAATCCAACTTATGCCTGCATATGTTTTCTTTTGGTTGTTGTGGAGGGAGCAATTAACTACCTTCCTTGCATAACTCACCATCCTTGTGTGGGACCCCGACCCCTCTACAGCCATTTAGTAACAAGTGAAGAGTGGGAGGCATCAGAGAAGTGTCTGGTTATGTCCCTATAGCTGGAAGCAGAATGATAAAGGCATCCTTTGGAATGTTCTGGCGGTCCTACAAAGGTCCTGGGGATGATGATGTCATTGTGCATCTAGCTATATGGACATAGCTAGATGCTTCTCCAAAATCCTCCACTCTCCACTAAATTACCAGGCAGTTGGGGCACAGGAGCAAGGTGAGTTCTGCAGGAAGGGGAAGGGCAGATTGTCCACCTAGGTTGAGGTTTACTATAGTTGTCCCTCCACATTTGCGGGTTAAGCATTCACAGGTTTGATTATTCATAGCTAACTAAATATGTTCTCTCTAGGCATTCTCTAGGTCCTCCAGCACGATTCTATGGTATGCTTCCACCGGAAGTTAACTATAGAGTCAAACTATAGACTGGAAGGCCTACAAATGCCTAGAGAAATATTCTCTCTAGGAATCTCTAGGTCCTCCAGCATGACTCTATGGTCAACTTCTGGTGGAAACGTACCATAGAATCACTCTGGAGGACCTACAAATGCCTAGAAAAGTGTTCTCTCAGGTTAAAAAAGTTAGCAGGCTTATATTCACGTTTTTTCCTCTTCTGCAGGGGCCCTCCACCCTTGACCCTCGTGAAAGGTGAGAGCTGACTGTGTATGTCTCCTGATTCTCAATAGACATTTTACTGCCTGTTGGACTTTTGCCTGCATAATAGGATGCCAGCTGTCTTGAGCTATTAATGGGGAAAGGAGAGTGCTCCAGGCTTATTGTATACTGTGTGCCACAGTCAGAAGAAGAAGAGGATACTTTCCCCAACCATCTACATAAGTCAACTGGACTGATTGCTGACTCCTACTTCAACATGAATGATGGGTTGGTTTCTTCTACCTCACCTGAAAGCAGGGGTGGAAATCATGCAGCCCTCCAGATGTTGTGGGATTGCTATTCCCAGAATTCCTCACCATTGACTATGCTGACTAGGATTGCTGGGACTTGGCAATATGCAGAGGCCACATGTTTTTTACCCCCACTTTATCAGTTTGAAACATACATGTTGTCCTCCAGCAAAGAAGAATGATTGGAGGCAGTTGCTGCTGTAACTATTTAGGTGCAACATATTATGGTTACTGTGTACCTAGATTTGAAGTATAGGCAGCTACCACTCAGATAGTGCAGTCCTAACTCAATAATGTTCCAGCTGTAGGGGGTTAGAATTAAGCATAAGCCTCTTCTATAGACAGAAACCCCTCTTTTGTTGTCTAGTCTCAGTGAGCTGTAGACAGTACAGTTGGCCAAGATCTCCTGACAGAAGAACCAAAGAAAGATATGGGGTGGAGAAAGGGTGGGGTGAATGAGGAGCCCAATTACACTAGCTCCAAATTTCCTCCACCCCAGGGACAAGCTGGAATGTGTCCAGAGGAGGGCAACCAAAATGATGGGAGGTCTGGAATCCATGCCCTATGAGGAGCAGCTTAGGGAGCTGAGTACGTTTAGCCTGGGGGAAGAGAAGGCTAAGAGGGGACACGATAGCCATGTTTAAATATCCGAAGGGATGTCATACTGAGGATGGAGCAAGCTTGTTTTCTGCTGTTCCAGAGGCTAGGACACAAAGCAATGGGTTCAAACTACAGGAAAAGAGATTCTACCTAAACACTAGGAAGAAGTTCCTGACAGTATGAGCTGTTTGGCAGTGGAATGCAATGCCTTGGAGTGTGGTGGAGTCTCCTTCTTTGGAGGTTTTTAAACAGAGGCTGGATGGCCATCTGCTGGGAATGCTTTCATTGTGCATTCCTGCAGGGCTGAAGGTTGGACTAGATGGCCCTTGTGGTCTCTTCCAACTCTATGATTCTATATCCACAATGCTGGCACGAAATTAAACCTAGGCAAGGGTAGTCCTAAACATATCGTCCAACCATCCCGATTTGACTGGGGCAGTCCCAATTAATCCTCTGTCATCCAATTTTTCAGTTGCTTTTAAAATGTCTCAGTTTCTTTCTCCTTTGCCCTTTGTCCTCAGCTTACTTCCATTGCTTCAAACTAAATTCAAAGTGCAAAAGAACTTTGCACTCACTTAACTCAAGTGGGGGCAATGAGAGGACAAGGCAGAATCTTGCCCTTCCCAATAGGCTCAAGGCAAAAGCAAACTGCTGCAGCCTCTCCTAGCTTGTGTATTCTTTATTAATAACATTTGCCATCTTGACCACACTTTGATGTTGCTTGGCCACATACTGTATGTCTCAGTTTTCATCTATGAAATACTGGAAGATATGCGTAAGTGATGTCCAGTGCCCCCAAGCCAAGGCAGGTTTGGATTCGGCATAACTTCAGCTGTCCTAGCTGGTCAGAACTGAGTTCTGACTTGTTCTTCAAGAATTGTACTCTGCCTATTCTCACACTACAATTTCTTACTGCTACACCAAACACAGATGTGATGAAAGACATGTTGCCATAATATAAAGAAGCCATGCACATGTCAGTTTCTTCCCCAGTACACTGTGTCATTATTTCTGTGAGGTTCTACATCAGCTGGAAGTTAATCAAAGCAACATATCCATTGCTAGGGCATGCATATGTTCCTCATTCCCTCCCATTTAAAAGTAGAAAGGTACTGTTTCTTGAATTAAAGACATACTGTGGGTGGGTTAATACAGACGTGGACTCCAACATACATCACAAATGGTATTCTAATTTTAATGAGGCAAATATTTTAATGAGGCAAATACTTCATGTAGAACCAAGGGGGCTTAATTGAAGGTTTTGAGAAAATGAGAATATAATTGCTGCAAACGGCTCAGCACCCAGCTACCTGTTGCAAATATTTTCCATTATTAGGGGTACATTTGAACACTTTTACATTCAGCAGAAGAAGATACTGTCTTACATGGAGAAAATAATCATGGGAAACCTTGGGTTTTGTTTTGTTTTTTACCCTACTCTACTATTACAGTACTTCAAAATTTTGTATTTTATATATATGTTAAGAGTCATAGCATGCTCTTCAACTGTCCTGGTTTGACAGGGCCAGTCCTGATTAAGCCTCGGTAATTCCAATTTTTCAGCCGATTTTAAAATGTCCCAGTTTCTCTCTTTTCCTTCCATTTTCCCTCTTTTTCTGCAGCTTACTTCAATTGCTGGAAACAGAGTTCAAATTACTCAATTAACTCAACAGGAGAGAAGGGGGAGAGGAAATGGAATCCTGCCCTTCCCAGGAGGTTCAGGCAAAAGCAAACTGCTGCAGTCTATAAATTGTTTATGTGTTTTCCCTCATTAATAATTTTTCCTGTCTTGATCACACTAATGTTACTGGGCCATATGTGTCCCAGATTTTGTCTGGGAAATGTTGGAGGGTTTGTAGCATTCACTTGACAACGACAACTACTACTACTTCTTTTAAGAAAAAAACTATTTGTTACTACAAGAACAAAAACTATTTGTTACTACAGTTCACTGAGAAAATTCAGGGTCAGAAGAAAAGAAACCAATGTGACTTAACTGAAAATTGTGACTGCTTACTAGAGCATTTAAAATGAAGGATTGCTTTGTCCCATGAGGAGATTATACAGGCCCAGCACATCCTTCAAAACTACTGAGAAAATGACAATGTTTCTTCTATTTAATTCACATGACCTGCTTGTGTTGGGCTTTCTGCCTTGCTTCTTAAAGAGACACAACACCACATTCTTCTGTGCAGAAATCCATGGGACTTAAATGTGATTAATGTTTGCTGAACCACTGCCAGTATTGTAAAAAAACAATATATATATTCAAAATTCAAATTGATTTGCAGAATGGTGGTGGGTGGTGGTGATGATAATTATGATCCCATGTCCCCTCAGATAGCATCTGCCTATCAGAACAGAAACAAAAGGGAAAGAAAGAAACTGGGACAGAACAATAGCAAAGTCAAGAATGTTGGCAACAATACCAGTTATACACAACAAAGGAGTCTTGTGGCACTAAAAAGACTTTATTTGACTTGGGCTTTTGCAGACTATCTTCTGCACCATGCCTAATAAAACTGGTTAGACTTTTGTTGTTTCTGCTGCAAAAGCCACCTTCTCCCATCCTAGCCTGGAAATTTTTGCAATGGAAGGTATTAGAATGAGCCATAAGGAGAGGAAGTCCATCAACCATAGAGAAACGACTCCAGATCAGAAGAGACATCATTTACTTTACCAAATACCAGACAGGAGGGTCTGAAGGTATGAAGCATGTGAAAGTGTGAAATCCATTTCAATCCACATATTGCACAGACTGTGGTAAGAGACATGTAATACAGTAGCACTCCCGTATTTGCTGATTCAGTTACCCACAGTTGGTGATGGAGGAGGGGAAGGGAGGGGGGAGGGGGGATCTTGCCTCCCCCATCCTTTCCCCCGGGGAGGGCTCCAGTGGTGGTGGCGGTGGTGGCGGCGGGGGGTGGTTCCTCTCCCTTATCCATTGCCCAGCAGCAGCAGCGATGGCAGCATGGCTCAGCCTGGGTGAAAGCCCTCTGCCTCTCCTGCTTCCTCCGCTTCACCTCCTCCCGCCCCCCCAGCAGCACGGCAGCAGGAGAAGGGAGAAGAGGAGGAGAGCTTGCCCCCGTTCTTCCTTTTCCTGGGAGGGCTTCTGCAGCAGCGGGCTGGTGGTGGTGGGTGGCGATCACTATTATCCATGGATTTCCGTATCTGCAGGGGGGTGCGGAACCAATCCCCTGCAGATATGGGGGTGCTACTGTATTCTCTTCAAAAGGCTGCTGAACCATCTCATCAGTGTCATGCATCTGATGAAGATGGCTGCCTACAGTTAGTCTTTAAGATGCAACAAGACTATTTTATAGTTTTTGGTGCAATAGACTAATAACGGTGAACTCGCCACGGGACAGCGTAAGAGGGGTGCTCCAAAAAAAATGATACAAGGGAGATTTTCAGACGCCTCTTTCAGTGTCTTGCCGCGCAAGCAGCCTCTGGAGCAGTAACGAGGCTGCTGCGCGGCAAGGGGTCCATTTTGGATGACGCCGTTTCTCGGCTTCGTCCGTGAGTGTTGCGGCTAGCATTGGAGGCGGCCACACTGTTTTTTACTCATGGACAACTTCCGTGAGTGAAAAACAGCACGGCCACCTCCAATGCTAGCCGCAAAACTCACGGACAATGCCAAGAGAGAAACGGCGTCATCCAAAATGGACCCCTTGCCGCGCAGCAGCCTTGTTACTGCTCCGGAGGCTGCTTGTGCGGCAAGACGCTGAAAGAGGCGTCTGAAAATCTCCAAGGACTCCCTGAAGCAACATCTCAGGCTCAGCCAAATTGATCACCAACAATGGTCCGCCCTGGCGTCACATCGGGAGGCATGGAGACACACTATCCACAGTGCTGCAGCCTTATTTGAAAATTCACACCGAACAAGTCTTGAAGAGAAATGACAACACAGAAAGAATCACAACCCGGAAACATCACCCAAGGAGACCTTCTGCTGTGCTTCCTGCAACTGGACTTGTTTATCTCTGATTGGGCCTTTTTAGTCATCAGTGCGCTTGCAGAAAGCGCAGGATGAGTCCTTCCTGAATCTTCGTTTGTGAAGAAAAGCCAGAGAGAGCAACTAATATAGCTACCCATACGTGTTCTCAGCAATGATGCACAGGCAGGTAGATTCTCCTTACATGGAAATCAGAGGTCTGCCATTCTTCTTCCTATACTAATATCTAAATCAACATGCCACTTTATCTGTTGACAGTAGCTACATTCTACTCCCTTCTTCCAAGTAGTTTAGAGTGACATTCAAGTCCCACAATAAGCATGGACATGTGGTCTGTATGCAGACTTCCAAGCTCCCTGGCCACCTTCCTTCTGGAAAAGAGAGTGGGGGAGTGAATTGCCTTTCTGGAAAGTGTCCAAGAGCAGCAATCCTATAAAAATGAAATGCACAGATATAGGATGGATGACACCTGGCTTGACAACAGTACATGCGAAAGGTATCTAGGAGTCTTAGTGCACCACAAGCTAAACATGAGTCAAAAGCGTGATGTGGCAGCTAAAAAAAGCCAATGTGATTATGGGCTGCATCAATAGGAGTATAGTGTCTAGGTCGAGGGAAGTAAAAGTACCACTCTATTCTGCTTTGGTCAGACCTCACCTGGGATACTGTGTCCAGTTCTGGGCACCACAATTCAAGAAAGATATTGACAAGCTGGAATGTGTCCAGAGGAGGGCAACCAAAATGGCAAAAGGTCTGGAAGCCCTATTAGGAGTGGCTTAGGGAGCAGGGTATGTTTAGCGTGGAGAAGAGAAGGTTAAGAGGGGACATGATAGCCATGTTTAAATATTTGAAGGGATGTTGTCATGATGGAGTGACTGAAACTCCCATCATGGACCCAGAACACATCTGCCAGAACTACATTTCCCATCAAACGTAACACAAGGTTCTGAGGAGTGAGGGGGTGGATCCTTCATTTGCTAAGCATGACAGCACACCATGGAGAACCAATCAGATTGGGCAAGGCAGAGCCAATCAGATTTGGCTAATGGCTTAGGGGTCATCAAAGGAGCCACATGGTTGAGAGTCATCAAAGAGGCATGATATCATGAGACCTGAAGAGCAGGCCTATTTGCATTGCTCTGAAGTTCCATCATCAGAGACTAACCAGATGGACTTCCTAAATGTGAGTGGAATTCTTCTTAGCTTAGGAAAATTTGTTAGCTAGTGCGTTAGTTTTTATGATTTATTTTAGCCTTGACTGCATGTAGCCTATACGTTATATGCTATGTAACTCTAAGTTGAACCTGGAGAGAAATGCCTTTTCTCCATGATATAATTTCTGCTAATGTTTTGCTTGCTTGAACTTATTTATTTATTTATTTATACCCCCGCTCTTCAGCCACAAAGCTATCAGAGCGGCTTACAAATTGTTTTAAGCAATAGCAATTTACACATTTACACTGCATTAAGCAGTTTCCAATGTGTGTTAGCTAATTGCCCCCACAAGCTGGGTACTCAATTTCCCGACCTACGAAAGGATGGAAGGCTGAGTGAACCTTGGAGCCCTCTGGAATCGAACTTGCAACGTGGTAACTTGCAGTACTGGCATTTAATCACTGCGCCACCAGGGCTTAAAAAATAAAAAATAAAAACTTTAAAAGCTTTTTCTGTTTTTCCTACTAAAGCCTATGTACATGCGCCTTGCTTGGTCAAGCTATCTTGATTCTTCTCTGGGATAGAGAAGGAGGGGTTAGGGGTAACCCTCATTTAAGGCCGGAAAGCTTAATATAAAAATGTGATTATCCCTCTGTAATCACATTTTCAATATCATTTTAGGATCAGGGATGGTGGAAGCATTTTGGCCTCTAGGGGGCATTCTTGAGCAAGACAATAAGGGTTCCTTTAGAGGAGAAGCTAGTTTGGGGGTTCCAGACAGAGAGCTCCAGGTTGGCTGTTTTTCACAGGGAAACAAAAGGGATATCCTGGCTTCTAAGGTGCATACGTGGTGTGCAGGCACACAGAGGCCAGGCTATCACCTGACAGATGTCATACTGAGGATGGGGCAAGCTTGTTTTCTGCTGCTCCAGAGATTAGGACACAGAGCAATAGGTACAAACTACAGGAAAAGAGATTCCTATATTGTAGCGTTTTAATTGTTGGAAGCCGCCCCGATTGTTTTTAGCAGAGGGGCGGGGTATAAATAAATATTATTATTATTATTATTATTATTCCACCTATATCTTTGGAAAAAATTTCTGACAGTAAGAGCTATTCAACAGTGGAATATGCTGCCATGGAGTATGGTGGAGTCTCCTTCCTCTGGAGTTTTTTAAAGAGAGGCTGGATGGCTATCTGTCAGGAATGCTTTAATTGGGTACTCCTGTAGCGCAGGGGATTGGAGTGGATGGCCCTTGTAGTCTCTTCGAACTCTGTGATTCATAATTCACCTTTTAAAATAATTTTCAGAGCCTGCCTGCACCATCTAAGATGAAAAACTATGGACAATCTCCTGTATGACGGAGATGTATGGACAATGCAGTAACAGGATGCCAACTCCAGCAGGCAGAACTATACCACATCTCCTCCTCTTCATCCCACAAACCATTTTTTATCTACTGTAGTGTCTCCCCAACATGGCCATTTACTGTAGCGATGCTAGGTGGGCAGCACCCTGCAGGACCTCCCACAGATCATCTGGATGATGACATAATTGCTGTGTGTCTAGCTGTAGGAACACAGCTGGATGTTTCTCTCTCACCACCCTGATATGCACTAACCAGTAAATTGCTAACCAGCTTGCAGAGGGGGGGCTGCAGCAGGTAAAAGGTGGGTTTTGGGGTGGGTGGGTTTGTCATTGCATGAGGGCAATGGAGAATTCCAAACCTCCGGCAATAAAAAAAAATGACTTACACAAGGGTAAGTTGGACTTACCGTACATCTGCTGAAGTCAGTAGTCAGTTTCTGGATTTTCAAAACCAGAAGTGGATTTCTGGTTGTGCATGGGGGAGTTGTTTGTTTGGGGGTATTTTTGGCAATCAGTGCCACTTCCGGAGGTTCCCAAGGCAGAAGGTTGGCCACTGGACTGGCTGCTTTTGCCCACTCCTTCATTCACATTTCAAGGCATGTGAATAAGGACTAGTCTGATAATCAAGTTGGCTTTGCAGGGATCTAAAACTGAATTTCTGACATACATACAGATCATGTATTAAATTTGCAGATGACACCAAATTGGGAGGAGTAGCTAATACCCTAGAGGACAGTATCAAAATTCAGAATGACCTGGATAGACTGGAGAGCTGGGCCAAAGCTAACAAAATGAAATTCAATACAGAGAAATGTAAAGTACTGCATTTAGGGCGGAAAAATGAAATGCATAAATATAGGATGGGAGAGACCTGGCTGAATGAGACTACGTGCGAAAGGGATCTAGGAGTCCTAGTAGACCACAAGTTGAACATGAGCCAACAGTGTGATGCGGCAGCTAAAAAGGCCAATGCAATTTTGGGCTGTATCAATAGAAGTATAGTGTCTAGATCAAGGGAAGTAATAGTGCCACTCTATTCTGCCTTGGTCAGACCTCACCTAGAATACTGTGTCCAGTTCTGGGCACCACAATTCAAAAAGGATATTGACAAATTGGAGTGTGTCCAGAGAAGGGCAACTAAAATGGTGAAAGGTCTGGAAATGATGCCTTATGAGGAGAGACTTAGGGAGCTGGGTATGTTTAGCCTGGAAAAAAGACGGTTAAGAGGTGATACGCTAGCCCTGTTTAAGTATTTGAAGGGATGTCACGCTGAGGATGGAGCAAGCTTGTTTTCTGCTGCTCCAGAGACTGGAACACGGAGCAATGGCTGCAAGCTCCAGGAACAGAGATTCCACCTCAACATGAGGAGGAACTTTTTGACAGTAAGAGCTGTTCGGCAGTGGAACACACTCCCTCGGAACGTGGTGGGGTCTCCTTCCTTGGAAGTCTTTAAACAGAGGCTGGATGGCCATCTGTCGGGGATGCTTTGATCAAGATTTCCTGCGTGGCAGGGGGTTGGACTGGATGGCCCTTGTGGTCTCTTCCAACTCTGCAATTCTATGATTCTATGATTCTATGTGATTAGCCACAATCCCATACTCACAGTCTCTGAACACGAACTACTCTTCATTTGGACACACTGGTGCAAAATAGAGCTATCAACAAAAATTTGCCAGGGTGTTTAGGGAGTCTGGGTTTAGTCCCAGAGTTTGCTTTGAATGCTTGAGCTTTGTACCAAACATTATAAAGTGCGGCATTAACATCATTGTTCTGGTTCCTCCCACTCAGGAATAACCTTCCTGCCTACAACAGCATTTTCCCAGGCCTTGCTTATCTTTTCCATTCATTCATATTCATCAGACCAAGCAAGGAGCCACCGCTGGTGCCAGCTCGAGCAACACCATCATTTGGGAAAGTCTGAACATAGTATTCCAACGACTCTCCAGTCCCTGTCAGAGCTGCCAAAGCACAGGCAGCCAGTACCAGAGTAGGGGAAGGGGAGAGGATGCGTTTTCCCCCTCCTCCACTGGACCCCTGAGGTTGCTAGAAGGGGAAACACTTTTCAAATGCAAATTATAAATGGAATCATAAGGCGGAAATTAAAACGAAGCTGCAACTTCACTCTATCAAAAGCAAAAGGACTTACTCCAGAGAAAATTACATTTAGGATGTGAATGTTAAAGTGAATTATATTCCTTTGTCTCTTGCAGATATATATATATATATATATATATATATATACTGCCCCTGAAATGACCTTTGGGATATCTGTGCCATCCTCAAAGCAAACCACCATCCCCATATACAGTATTTTTATATTTTTCTGGTGTTTCTTCTAGCCACTAAAAATGCCTCTCCTCAAGTTTCTGAACAAAACACTGGCCAATAAAGCACTGTTTGGCCCAGAACAGTTTTGTTATAATGTTTCCCCCACTTTAATCTCTTACACCCCTGTGCTTTCACATGAAGCCACAAAGAATGAATGAGAGGTAGAGAAAATCCTTTGCTAGAGCCAGACCCCTCCTGCTTGTCATTCCCTTTATTGCATAGCTCGTGTCTGCTTGTTTGCTTTGAGGAGAAGGAGTTGGGGGGGGGGTGGATATTGTGCAAGCAGGAGTTGCTAAGCAGCTGCCTTCTTTATTTTATTTTTTTATGGTTGGAAGTCTATTGTCTTCTTTGTTTCCAGCAGTGCCAATGTGACCCAGGTGGCGATACACCTGCCACTCACGCCAATGCCAGAGCAGCCTGAAAGAATTCCAAATGCAACAAGATTCAAAGTGACAATTGGGGGAAGGGCTTCAAATGGTGGTTGCTGGGGCGGTGGAGAAGGGGGAGAGAGAGAAAGAATAGCATGTTATGTTCGTCTCAAACATAAGGAGACACAGAAGATGCCGAATACATTTAAAGACTCTAGATATGGAGAGGTATTAAGCCATAGGTAGTGGGGGATAGAACATGGAAATGTTGCTATTTTTGACCACAACTCCCAGAATCCCCCAGGCAGCATAGTCTGGCAATGCTGGCTGGGGATTCTAGGAGTGTAATCCAGAAAAGGGAATATCTCTATACTCTCTGACTGTCCCCATTTGACAGGAACAGTCCTGATTAATCCTCTGGACTTTATCAGACTCAGCAAAAATTGCGGGATTACAACAACATGGTAGCATGAACAGGTGCGGCTATCACATGACATCAGTAAGGCTTTTGACAAGGTTCCCCATGACATTCTTGCAAACAAGCTTGTAAAATGTGGGCTAGACAAGTTAACAATTCGATGGATTTGTAATTGGTTGACCGGCCGAACCCAAAGGGTGCTCAGCAGTGGCTCCTCTTCGTCTTGGAAAGATGTGACCAGTGGGGTGCCACAGGGTTCTGTCCTGGGCCCAGTGCTATTCAACATCTTTATCAATGACTTGGATGAGGGAATTAGGGGCATACTTATCAAATTTGCAGATGACACCAAATTAGGAGGAGTAGCTAATACCCTAGAGGACAGGATCAAAATTCAGAATGACCTGGATAGACTGGAGAGCTGGGCCAAAGCTAACAAAATGAAATTCAATACGGAGAAATGTAAGGTGCTGCATTTAGGGCAGAAAAATGAAATGCATTGATATAGGATGGGAGAGACCTGGCTGAATGAGACTACATGCGAAAGGGATCTAGGAGTCCTAGTAGACCACAAGTTGAACATGAGTCAACAGCGTGATGCAGCAGCTAAAAAGGCCAATGCAATTTTGGGCTGCATCAATAGAAGTAGTGTCCAGATCAAGGGAAGTAATAGTGCCACTCTATTCTGCCTTGGTCAGACCTCACTTAGAATACTGTGTCCAGTCCTGGGCACCACAATTCAAAAAGGATATGGACAAATTGGAGCGTGTGCAAAGAAGGGCGACTAAAATGGTGAAAGGTCTGGAAACGATGCCTTATGAGGAGAGACTTAGGGAGCTGGGTATGTTTAGCCTGGAACAAAGACGGTTAAGAGGCGATATGATAGCCCTGTTTAAGTATTTGAAGGGGTGTCACGTTGAAGATGGAGTAGGCTTGTTTTCTGCTGCTCCAGAGACTGGAACACGGAGCAATGGATGCAAGCTCCAGGAACAGAGATTCCACCTCAACATGAGGAGGAACTTTCTGACAGTAAGAGCTGTTCGGCAGTGGAACACGTTCCCTCAGAGCATGGTGGGGTCTCCTTCCTTGGAGGTCTTTAAACAGAGGCTGGATGTCCATCTGTTGGGGATGCTTTGGTCAAGATTTCCTGCGTGGCAGGGGGTTGGACTGGATGGCCCTCGTGGTCTCTTCCAACTCTGCAATTCTATGATTCTATGATCATCGTCTCCATGTGGTTACTCCATGCCCCAGCCACAAATAAGTGCTGCTTCTAATTGACGGGACAAGCCATCAATAAATCGTCAATATCACTTTTTTCGTGGTACTGAGGGCATGAAAAAACACATCCCGTTATAATCGTGAGATTACAGAGTAAATGGGTGATCCTCAGTGAGAAAACTTCCAGGTGAGAACACAAAAATGAAGCACATTTTTATGAACTCTTTTTATGAACTGTCCCATTTAGTTTCAATGTGTTTAGGTTTGTTTCAGTGCTTGTGTGCTCATTTACTTTGCTAATTTAGGTGTTTTTGGAGTTTTAAGCGTGCTCACGTCTTCTCGTAAGAACCGCTGAAATCTCACCCATGCAAAATCGTGGAAATAAACTCCCGTTCTTACAGCGCTAGTGGTCGCCATGCGATGATTCCATGGCAGTTCTTTCATGTGATTACAGAAACGTGCAATAGTAAGTGTAATAATGCCACAGTGTTTCAGCTTTCCTCACTCACAGAATTACAGTGATTTTACACTCTAGTCTGATAATGTCCAGCCATCCCACTTTTTTCAGCTTCTTTTAAAATGTCCCAGTTTCTTTCTCCTCACACCTTTTAGCTTTGTCTTCGGCTTACTTCCATTGCTTCAAACTGAATTCAAAGTGAAGTCAGTTAACTCAGCAAGAGAGAGAGGAGAGGAGAAGGCAGAATCTTGCCCTTTCCTGTAGGCACAGGCAAAAGCAATCTGCTGCAGCCTCTCCTAGCTTGTGTATTCTTCCTCATTAGTAACTTTTGCCATCTTGATCAAATTCTGATGTTGCTTGGCCCCATGTGTCTCAGTTTTCGTCTGCAAAATATTGAGAAATATGGATTTCTTCTGCCAGTGTATAGGCCTGAGTCTTGCATCTTGACAGCTTTTGCTTTCTCTCTATAAGGTGTTGGTTATTACCTTTAAAGCCCTAAATGGCTTGGGTCCAACTTATCTTCGGAACCGCCTCCTCCCATACAATCCTCCCCACGCACTCCAGTCCTCTGGGAGGAATTTGCTTCAGCCACAAAAATCTAGGCTGTCTGCAACCTCCCAGAGGGCCTTTTCGGTAATCGCCCCCAAATTGTGGAGTGGCCTGCCGAACAAGATCTGTCAGATGACGAGCCTGAGTAGCTTTAAAAAAGCACTAAAGACGGATCTCTTTCGGCAGGCCTTTCCTAATTAGAGCCTGGCCTCAGGAGCTCCTGGCCTCTTTTAGTCTGCTGGCTATTTATTATTATTTTTTAATGTGATTTTAGTCTAGTTGTTTTTAATTTATATTGGTTTAATATCTTTTTATGGGGGAGAGTGGGGGTGGGTGATGTTTAGGGATTTTAATCTGTATTTGGATTTTAATATTTGTAAGCTGCCCCAATTGTTTTTAACAGAGGGGCGGGGTATAAATAAATGTATTATTATTATTATTATTATTATTAGGACTTTATCACATGAGGTTAGTTAATTGAAGTTACAGCAGGATGTCTCTCCTCTTGTTGCTTTGCATTTCCATTGTTGGTGACTATACCTTTTCATTGATGGGACAAACCCATCATTGGCTCCCAATATCATTGCCTTTCCACTATTGGCCCTGTTGCAATAGTTCCCTTTTGACATTCCATTGACATAGTCAGTGGTCACATGGCATAAGTGGACGTGACTCTTCTCCTTGTCCCTTCTCTTCCCCCTTGCTATTTCCAAAGCAGGGTGAGGTTGCTTTTACAGTACTTTGTTTTCCTTTCCTTTTCTATTTCCTTTCTTTTAAAAATTTTATTGTGTTGCTCTTGCATAATTGTGACAGAAATAAAAATGAAAACATCAAAAGGCACAAAAGTACTGGGTAGGAAGGCAGGGTTAGCGAAGTGGTGTGGAAGAATGAGCAACGGGCCATGGTTCACGAATGCAGCAGAAGGGCACGATTGCAGAGAAGTGTGATAGTGATTGTTTTCAAACCAGTATGTTTCTGTTTGCTTCAGCAACAAGATTTCTGCAAGACAACAGGTCAGTGTGATAAACAGCTAAAAGAGAATTTGTGCCATTTTCTAACTTAACACGAGGTCAAGAAGTGGTGTAGCTTTCCATTGGGTCCCAGTTTCCCTTATCTCAGCAATCTCCCTTTCACACTACAGTGCTATTTGCTGTTAACTGCCACCTTTAATTGCCATGGTACTATCCTATGGAATCCTGGAATTTGCAGTTTATGGAAGGAATATATAGAATTCTCAGCCAAAGAGTTGTATTGCCCCAACAAACTACAAACCCCAGGGTTCCACAGGATGGAGCCTTGGCAGTTATAGAACCCTTGCACTATTATTATGTAGTGTGAAAGGGAACCTGGCTTCTAGGCCCTTATCCAGGAACTTGTTACCCCCCCACCACCATCATTTTACTAGGGAAAGGGTGGATAACACTGGCTGCACATGGGCCAGATCCAATCCTCTACCCCCCCCTACTCATTTTTGAGAGGCCTACCTGTCCAGTTCCCCATTCTGACACTGAATTTGCTGCCATAGCAAGGGATTGAAAAAGAAAAATACTTGTGATTTCAGTTTTAAATATCACAACACACACCTAGGTGTGTTTTTTAAAAACCTGAATTGTGTTCCCAGAAGCCTCCTGGAAATATAGTTTACCTTTAAGGAAAGGTCATTCTTTGTTTTAAAAATTGTGGGAAGTGTGGTTTTAGGTGGGACACGCTGTGGTCTCTGGTGAAATTGGGGAGGGGCCATGCACTTGGAAGTTGCACACCCCTGTGCTAGGATGCCAAATGCCAACTGGTTATGCAAACAAACAAAAAGTCAGTGGACAAGCACAGGTGGTCTCTATACAGGCCATAATATAGAATTTCAAATAGATATATTTATATGCATGTAATATTCATGTATTTATTATAGTAGCAGCCAGATGGCATAGTGGTTTGAGAGCATTGGGCTCTTCCCCTGGAGACTCTGGAGTCCCTGTTCAGCCATGAAAACCCCCGGGTTGACCTTGGGCAAGTCACACTCTCTCACCCTCAGAGGAAAGCAATGGCGAACCCCCTTTGAACAAATCTTGCCAGGAAAACCCCATGATAGGGACACCTTAGGGTTACCATAAGTTGCAAACGACTTGAAGGCATATAACAACAACAATTCATTGTAATGATTAAATGGCATTTTATCAACCCTATGAAGAAGAGCATTGAGTAGTAAAGCATCAAACTGGGCAGCTAATCTCAAAGTTCTCACTAAATCTAAAGTAGGCAAGAAGTTTAATGGGCTGCAACTGAAAAGAAAAGTGAAAATGTTGGATGCCTCTTCTGTTCGCTAATTGTACAATGGCTATAAGTACATAGCTGTCTCCTAATCTCAGGGGTCTGTCTGTGAAATGGAAATCACAGAACCATGGATTTGGAAGGGAGCCCGAGGAACATTAAGTCCAATTTGATCATGATGACGACCGATGATAGGGTGCTTCTCACAAGGTGGTTGTAAAACATTAATTGCAAATTTAACTACTGTGGAAACATTTTGGCCTAAGGACTTTTATCAGACTAGCATCTAAAAACACTGTAATTCTGTGCATGAAGATAGCAGAAACATCATGGCATTATAACACTTATTATCACATGAAGTTGTAATCACGTGAAAGAAACACCACAAAATTATTGCACACCGACCACTAGCACTTTAAGAACGAGAGTTTACTTCCGCGATTCAGCATGGGCGAGAGTTCAGTGGCTCTCGCAAGAAGATGCAAGCACGATTAAAACTCCTAAACCTCCTTAATTAACAAAGTAAATGAACACACAAGCACTGAAACAAACATGAATATGTGCAAACTAAAGGGGACAGTTCATAAAAAGAGCATCCTGTGATTCATTTTTGCCTCCTCACTGAGGACTGCCCAGTCACACTGTAACTGCACGATTACAATGGGATGTGTTTTCACACGCAGTCAATAGTGTGAAAAAAGTGATATTGATGATCTATTGATGTCTTATCCCGTCAATTATAAGTGATGGCTTTTTCCTGGCTGGGGAATGGTATAACCATGTGATGACAACGCCGACATGCGATAGCCGTGGCTGTTCACTCTACCCTGATGTTATAATCCCATGATTTTTGCCGCATCTGATAAAGTCCTAATGTAAGGGTGGGCAACTCCTAGCATTCCTTACCATTGGCTGTGCTGGCTAGGGATGATGGGATGTACATTCCAACAACATTTGGAGGGACCCACTCTGGCTTCAGTCCAATAGCTATTCCCAGCTAGAATCATACCCATTGCTGTATGATTAAACAATGATGTAAATCACATTGATTCAGTGGCATCTGGGACTAGCAACTGGATTTACTGTATATCTCTATACAAATATAAAGAAATAATAATATAGAATGGTGTTTGTATGGCCTGTACACTTTATTCCAAAGCAATTTACATTATTATATTCTATATGCTTTAAAAGTAACATAAACAACACAAAAGAACACAATGCTTTGAGGTGTGCACAGTCTAAAATGGAGGTAGGGGACAGAATAATGTAAGATAGAAAAGGAAAGGCAAGAGTGAGAAGAGACTTGAGTCTGCAACCTGAAAAACTGGTTCTTTGAAGGCTCCAGTGAGCAAGGTGGCTGTGTCCCTTTCACATTCTGCCACTTTGGGTTTTTTTTCCTCCATTTTTGCCTCCATTTGCAAACTAAAGAAAAAGTAGAAAAATATGTTAATTTTTCTCCTAACATTTACATTTCTATGCAATATGCCCTCATACACATATTTTTGGCAAACAGTGCTCTTTTTTCTTTGCATTTTTAAATGGAATTACATTTCAACATTCATGTACATGTAAAACCTAAAGGATAAATGCATTCTGTGCTCATTTATTGTTTCAGGAAGTATAAATACTGTCAGTTCTTCATGGAAACCAAACAAAATTATTTTTCCCCATTCTGCCAGGGCTAGTTTTTAATTGAAATCAGTTATTAAAATCTATGTAGAATTTACAGCAAATAGGCAGAGAATATAATACAAGAAGAATAATACACACAAAATATCAGAGTATATACACAAAGACATTGTGTTTTTATATGTGTGTGTTATTTTATTTCTTTATACCTCACATTTTAGGATAATTCCTTACAAGGCAGATTTCTATTGCTTATATCTTTTGTAATCTGTTACTATTTTGTGATGTACTTTTTTTGCTTTTACTATGTAACAAAAGACTACAGTACTATACAATTAAGTCCCATTTAATTACTATTACTGTAATAGACATACGTAAACTCAGGAGATTTTCAGACTGCACTGTTATAGTGTTACTATTCCACTTTAACTGGTCTGGCTTCCTCCTGTGGAATTCTGGGGTTTGTAGTTTAGTGAGGCCTAAGAGCTCTCTGGCTGAGAGTTGTAAATGCCCCTCCCTAAACTGCAAATCCCAGGATTCAAGAGGAGGCAGTCATAGCAAATACTGTAAAATGGAATAGTAACACTATAACAGTGTTGTCTGAAAATCTCCTCACACTCTTAATATTTTACTATTAATCTCTATGTATTATTTTTGTCCTATTGGTCCAACTCATCCAGCTGGACAGGACATTTTAGTCCCCCAAACTCACATTTTGTTGCAGAATTCACAAAGAATGAGAACTACAAGGTAGACATTTTATGACATGGTCACCTGAACAGCTGTAAAAATATTCCTCTGTTTAAGCCACCTGAGTTTCAGCTACAGATCTAATACATTTTGCCGCTAATGTACATTTTTGTCACAGCCAGTATCATGTATTGTGGCAAAATAAATATCTCATTCACTTTCTTGGTTGAAACATGATACAGAGAAGCTGGTCTGAGTGGCTAAGAAGCAACCCCCCTTCCCTGCCAAACACTGAACAACTGGGAAACAACTGTAATCTGAAACCCCACCAGCCATAAACAACCTATTCTTTAAGATAGTGCAGTGTCCTGTCTTTGAAGGTGAAAATATGGAAGGAGTTGTTTTGCCACCAAGGTAATAATAGCATTCAGGATCCTCTGGGAGAAGCAGACTTCAGATTAAGGAATGTATCAGATGCACTAAATACAGCATCATAACAATGCCACATAAATGCGAAAGAGCACACATACCAGATGACATCTTCCTTTTGCTTTTCTGTCTTGTCAAAAAGCCACTCTATGTTATTGACAGGCCAAGCCGTCAATAGATTGGCTGTGGTGCTTTTTTGCTGGCATTGCCAATGTTTGAAACCTCGTGCCTTTTTCCTGCGTTATTCCAGCAACAATGGCTGTTCTGGCCAGAACACTTCCGGGTGAGATCGCGAATCCAGGTAGGTGACGCTCTTTTTATGAACCTCACTGGTTTACTTGGGAGTTTTAAAGTGTGATTCTGTGCTTTTTAAAAAAAATTGTGTGTTATTTTTGTTTTTAATTTCCCACGCTCATGTCTTCTCACAAGAATCCATGAGATTTCATTTGAGGAAGTGAATGGAGCTCTGTTCACTCCTCCGTTATTTTCTGGGGCTGCCTTTTCACCAGATAGGAGAAAAGTGTGGTAAAGGGGGTTCTTTTGCTGGCATAAAAACTGTTGGAGTATGATGGGATATGCAGTCTGATAAATTAATGCTGTAAAGAGATACAGAGCAAACAAGACAAGATGTTTGCCTACAGGGAGCATACTGTGTAAACAAGGCTGCACCTGGTCTAGGTTATGAGTATATAGCCTAAGAACTTAGCCTTGAAGCTAAACGAAGTATCTATTTTTGTACACATAATCTGTACGGAAGACAGTGTACAGTACAACCCCCATCTGCTGATTTGCCATCCACTGATTTGATTATCCGTGGTTGGCAAGAGGAGCAGAGGGGTGAGGGGAGATGGCTCTGGTGGGGCTCGTGGAGGTGGCAGCAGAGGCCTAGGAGGCCTCGCAGCATGATAGCAGCCATGTGGAAGAAGGGGAGGAGGAACCAGAAGTGGAGTGTGCACCGCCAGCCCAAAGCGAGCGAGCGCATGTGCTACCAGCCAGCCAGCGAGGGAGACAGGCAGCTGCAGCCACGCGGTGGAGCCCGGCAGCGGCAGGTAACAATGGGGGTAGGGGTGCCTCCCCCTCCTCTTCCCCCCGTTGTCCTTACCTGCTGCCGCTGGGCTCCATGTGGCTGCGGATGCCTGTCTCCCTCACTGGCTGGGTGGGTGACATGCGCGCTTGTGTGCTCGCTCACTCCGGGCAGACAGCACACGCTCAGCTTCTGGTTCCTCCTCCCCTTCTTCCACGTGGGCAGGTGGTGGTGGCAGAAGAGGCCGGGTCACCCGGTCGCCTGCTGCCACTGCAAATCCCACACAAGGTCACCTACCTGCCCGGTTGCCGCTCCACACTGCAAACTTCCCCACAAGGCTGCCTCCTCCCTCCTTCCCAAGACCAATCACCCACCACCGCCTTGTGGGGCGGGTTGTGACGTGGAGTGGTAACCGGGTGGGTAGGTAACCTTGCATGGAGTTTGCAGCAGCAGCAGCGGGTGACTGGGCAAGGGAAAGAGGGAGGAAGCAGCTGAGGGTGGTGTGGATGGGCACGTGGAGGGTTTGGGTGGCGGGCAGAGGGTTTGGCCCCCCCGGATGGTGTTCACTATTATCCATGATTTTCACCATCCACAATGGGGCCCAGAACCAATCCCTCGCGGATAGCGTGGTCATACTGTATGTCTCCCTGAGGCAGGATGTTATTGTATGTGTTTTGAGACTCTGTTGTAGTTGTAAGCTGACTTTTGGGCTGTGCAGTAGCCAAAGCTGCTACGTCCTGATGTTTTCTACAGAGAGGGTTCTCTGTTGATCTGTATATACTGTATTTTACTCTGTACCAGTAAATCTTAGTAGTTTTAGGCACCACCTGTGTGTCTGTGTACTTTATTGGGATTTTATGGGCTATCACTGGGCAAATGGGTATTCTGCTATTCTGCTATAATTTTTGTCTGCCTGGATCCCTCTGAGCATGTACAGAGTGTCCAATGCACACTAACGCATCAAAAATGTCACAAATTGTGCTGGCAAAAGAATGCAAAATGAGGGTAGTACGATAAAATCCTAAATGCATAGCTGATCTATCAGTGGTAAGTGCTTGTTTGTACTCTACAGATTATTAGACTACTTTGCTGTGTTCTAGAGGAGGTGGATGGGGGTGGTAGATACAGTTCAACATTACTGTTATTTCATAGTGGAATAGGTAAGAAGTCAGTTTCTACTGACATAAGCAGTGATGGGGACTTAGTAGTAACCTTAGGGTTACCGTACATTCCCTTTTTCCCAGGCGTGTTCTGTTTTTCAGAGATAAAATTTCTGTTTGGGAGGTCTGGAGATTTTTAAAATGTCCACTGCTGCTTCCATCTCCTGCCTGCCAATGCTGCCTCTTCATTGCTGTCTAAGTCTAGAGTGCTGCTCGGAGAAGGGAGGAAGGCCAGCCCAGTGGAGCACTAAGAGAGAAAAAGAAAGAAAAGAGTTGGGGGACATTATCAGACAAGCATCTAAAAACGCTGTAATTCTGCAAATGAGGATAGTGGAATCTTTATGGCATTATTACACTTACTATTGCATGTCCCTATAATCATGCGAAAGAACTGCCACGGAATTATCACATGATGATCACTAGAGCTTAGGAACAGGAGTTAACATCCGCAATTTAGCATGGGTGAGATTTCAGTGGTTCTCATGAGAAGACACAAACACGCTTAAACCTCCAAAAACACCTAAATTAGCAAAGTA
This sequence comes from Gambelia wislizenii, assembly GCA_030847615.1. Taxonomy (NCBI): domain Eukaryota; kingdom Metazoa; phylum Chordata; class Lepidosauria; order Squamata; family Crotaphytidae; genus Gambelia; species Gambelia wislizenii. Next base: position 68,830,099 of record JAUMIR010000002.1, read on the forward strand.
AATGAACACACAAGCACTGAAACAAACCAAAAAACATTGAAACTAAAGAGGACATTTTACAAAAAGAACACCCTGTGCTTTGTTTTCACATTCTCACCCAGACATTTTCTTGCTGAGGACTGCCCACTCATGCTGTAATCTTGCGATCACAACAGGACGTGGTTTCACATGCCAGCAATACCATGAAAAAGGTGATATTGACAATCTGTTGACAGCTTGTCCCATCAGTTAGAAGCAACACCTTTTTCATGGCTGGAGCACAGAGTAATCACGCAAAGACAATGATGTCATGTGATAGTGGGGCTCGTTCACACTACTATGATGCCGTAATCTCACAATTTTTGCCGCGTCTGATAATGTTCAAAGAGAGTGAGAGAGAGAGGACTTTATCAAATGCAGCAAATATGGCATCATAACAACACCTAATAAACGCAAAAGGGTGTGCATATCAAATGATGTTGTCCTTTCACGATCTTGTATTGTTAAAAAGCCTAGATAGTTTAGAGTCTTAGTGTGAGCCCTCAGACAGCTTAACTATTTAGTCCGTGAGCTGCTCTTTGCTGATGATGCTGCCCTTGTTGCCCACACAGAAGCAGCTCTGCAGCACCTAACATCCTGCTTTGCAACAGCTGCACAGCTGTTTGGGATGGAAGTCAACCTGAAGAAAACAGAAGTTCTTTACCAGCCTGCACCACAGGACACATCGGGAGGCATGGAGACACACTATCCACAATGCTGCAAGTCTTGAAGAGAAACGACAATGCAGAAAGAATCACAACCCAAAAACATCACCCAAGGAGACCTTCTGCTGTGCTTTCTGCAACCGGATTTGTTTATCTCAGATTGGCCTTTTTAGTCATCAGCGCGCTTGCAGAAAGCGCGGGATGAGTCCTTCCTGAATCTTCGTTTGCGAAGAAAAGCCAGAGACATTTGTGTCCTCTCCAGAATCACTGAGATCTTGAACCCAGAAGTAAACGGAGCCTCGTTCCTGCTCCATTAGTGGTTTCTCACTGCTCAAGGTAAGAGGTGTGTGTGGGGAGGCGTCTTTTGCAGGTGGAAAAATGTCACAAAATATGTCGGCAAAAGAACCTTTATGGAGGGTGGTCTGATAAAGTCCAGAGAGAGACACTCAGGGTAGGGGAGAAAAGGGAGACAGACCTGGAGAGAGAAGGTGAGCTAGCCAAGCAAGGCAGCTGAAGGAGCCACCAGGTGTGGGGGGGCAATGGAACAGGGCAACTTGGTGGAGCAGGTGAGGCAGCTGTTGGAAGAGGCAGGGAAGGGGGAAAGAGAAGGCAAAATTGTTCTCATTTTTATAAAATGATGGTTATCAGAGCTTATATAGTAGGGGTATTTAAAGTGAGAGTTATGAAAGCGATCAGTGCTTTGAAGTAATCCAGCAATAAATGTGTCTTCTTTTTTGCTTTTCAAAATATGGTAACTCTAAGTAACTTTGTTGTTGCTGCTGTTGTTGTTGCTGTGAGCTTTCAAGTTGTTTCTGAGTTATGGCAACCCTAACATGAACCTATCATGGGGCTTTCTTGGCAAGATGTGTTCAGAGGGGGGCTGCATGGCTGAGTGGAGATTTGAACCCTGGTCTCCAGAGTCATATTTTAAAGCTCAAACCACTACACCACGCTGGTTCTAAGTAACTCAGTACACTTGGCCAAAGCTAGTTTTGCTCTTACTTTGCTGTTACTTTGTACAGCCTGGAACTGCAGTGAAAAAGCAATGTTGCATTTCAGAGAAAACTCTGGAATAGCTCTCTCAGAGTGACTTGGAGAGAAATTACTGCACTTCTGAAGATGCAAAAACTGTGTTACTGCTAAGAACTGCTCAGAACATTAAGATAATGTTCCTTGAGAATGTTTGCCAAGTATGAACACAAGCTCTGGAAATGCTTCCTTGAACAGATAAATCCCATGGGCAGAAGATCTAGAGTTGGGAGGCAGCAATTACCCACTAATCTGATCCTATCCACAAACGACCAAGTAGAGATCCTGATGTAATGAGAGGCAGAAATAGAAGAACCTAGTGCAGATAACTCCAGGCAGAGACATTATTTGGGAATGCCCAGGACCAAAGAAGGATGCAGAAGAAGAAAGAGTATCAGGAACCTTTGAACAACTCCACACAGAAAGTATTCTTTCTTTATTATATAGTCTGTGGAACAAACAGTGAGGTACAGTGGACAATTCAGGGCATGGGATGAGAGGAAGTGTCAAAATGTAAGTGTCTCTTGACACCACACAACTGAAGGCATGTTGGCCTGTTCTTCCTAAGGAGGATGTATCATAACTTTTATTATTTTTATTATTATTTCCTGAATAATTATCCCGGCCCAAGACTCGGCTGTCCTTTCTGGGCTGTGACTGTATGTTTTAATTTTTTCTTCTAATTTATATATTTTTAATTATTATATGTTTTTAATCCTTCATAATTTAATATTATTTTAAGGGGTGGGTGGGCTAGGGTATTGTGATTATGGAGTTTTTATATTGTAAGCCGCCCCGATTGCATTGCAGAGGGGCGGGATAGAAATAAATATTAGTATTATTATTATTACTATTATTATTACGATTATTACTATTATTATTACTGCCCTGCTGCAGTTCCAGAGCCAGCACCACTATTCAGTCCTAAGGTAAGAGGTGCCTCTGGACATTTCCCCTTCCTAGATTCCAGCTGGCATGACTGAGGTTGGATTCTTAAAGGCAGTGACACCATCATGCCAACCACCACTTCACTTGCTCCACAGCAGATAAATGAGACCAGAACTGGTGGAAACTGTGGACTGGGACAGAGATCTATGGCCCTCCTTTCTCCAGGAGCATTTTATTCTTTAGGTAGGTAGGTAGAGGTGTGTGTGTGAGAGAGGGGGGGCCAACATCAACTGCATGATGCCCGTAAACACTCAAGGCCTTGGAACATCTGCTCCATTACACCATTGATAATCCAGTCTTGCTTGGAATAGCTCTGGCATCCAGTCTAAGAGCACTGTCACTTCAGAACAACGAGCCTGAACGTTTTGTGAATCCATGAAATCTTTGAGGTTTAGCAACAAAGAAAAGAACAGCAACTCACTGATAAATCAGCTGCCTTTCAGGACATGTGGGTTATATGAAGCAGCTTTGAAAGTGATACACAAAAGAGATGGAGCTAACCACTGACTGAACAGCTGCTCAAAGGTAAATGCCCATTCTATCAGAATATGCCAAGAAACCCAGGAAAAAAAAATGGCACAAAAGCATAGTGGTGCTGCAAGGCTAAGACAACGTATCCTATCAAAGGATCCTATCGTATCAAAGCAGCCTGGTACAGTACAGGAAATCCAGCTTCGATACAGTGATGTGACAACGCTAACTGAATCATATTTCTACTCTGGAGAAAACATGGACAAAATTCTGCCTCCCTCCACTGCTGTTTAGTTCTACAGAAGGTCTGCTAACCAAACACCTATTGTAAGTTGTCATTCTTCAAAAGAATGAGCCATTTCCCCCTATTCTGGTAATTCTGCAGTAGGGCAGGGGCTAAGAAGACCAGTAGACAGTACTCCATGTGGTGGGAAATGTGCTTGCATGGAGCCCTGCGGCATCCAAGTGACATGATCTTGGTGTTTGCAGGATGACTGGCCCATTGCTGGAGGATATTTCCCTCAATAGAGACTATTTTGTTATTTGGGTAAAATTAGGTTAATCCCATTACACTCATTGGGGCTACTCTAGTTGGGACTAATAGGATTCAAGCCATTGTGTTGTTTATACTTTTTGCAAAAAGGAAGGACTGACAGCTACTCAAAGCAAATACTCCACTTCATGTAAACATGTATTTTCTATAGATTTTCCTTGGTTTTTTTCCGGGCTGTGAGGCCGTGTTCTGGAATAGTTTCTTTCTGATGTTTCGCCTGCATCTGTGGCTGGCATCCTCAGAGAATGGTTGGGTAGGGGTGTGTGTGGAGTTTATGTGCTGTGAACCCCTGTTGGGGAGTATATGTAAATTGGTGTAATTGAATGGTATATTCCCCAACAGGGGTTCACAGCACATAAACTCCACACACACACACCAACCCAACCATTCTCTGAAGATGCCAGCCACAGATGCAGGCGAAATGTCAGAAAGAAACTCTTCCAGAACATGGCCTCACAGCCTGGAAAAAAAACCCCGAGGAAAATCTATGGATGCTGGCCGCGAAAGCCTTCGACTTCACATGTATTTTCTATCTCTGGACAGTTTGGACATTGTGGAATATACTCTTGATTCTACAGCATAGAACACACACCCACAATCATGTGAACATGGGGAAGTTTATAGACCCTGTAGTATCTGAGAATTCCCAAGGGTTCAGAAAATATCTCAGAAGTCACACAATGCAAGCTTTTTTTTTTTTTTAACCTGCCTAGGTAAGGGATTATGTGTTTAAATTTTTGTGATTAGTTAATAGTAAGTATACCATGTTCACTGGGCCTTCGGCTCTGGTAAAAACAAACAAAAAAACAAAAAACCCACGTACGTAAGATTGCAGCCACCTCAGAGGATTTTGTTTGACTGTAATATTATGAACTTTGCAGTAGATAGCATCAGGATGTGTTATACAGTTACTACTGTCTCTGTTTGTAAAACTTTTATATTATTTTTGGACTGTTTATGTTAATTTTATAATAACAATTGGTGAACTACAATTAAGTACATAGGCCTGTTGGAGATTTGGGTCTTCGTAAGTGGACTTACGTCTGCAGGAATTAGAACTGTGCAGTTTCATAATGTCTGTAACTAGTCAAGGACAGCTGTTACGTTACTACTGTATAAGGAGGCAGTGAGGTGACCAATATATATTGGGACAGATATGCATTGTCACAGTAGGACGGATATACAATGGGGCTGATGTGCACTGGGACCAATGTGCATCAGGAATACATCTTTCCAGTGTCCCATTATACATCTTTGCAGCTCACTAACAGGGTTTCTTAGTGCCTCTGCTGTGTAAAGTTATGTAACATACACTGTAATACAGGACTTCTCCTATTGTTAAAGCATGTCTATTACACAAAGAGGTGGGGATCCGTGGGGAGCCCACTCATGATTCCAAATCTAAGTTATTAATTAGCAGGATTATTATAGCTCAAATGGATGGCTGTGAGAAGTCAGGTAACTTGTGGGCCATTGCACCTACGTATACCAGTACTAACTGCAGAGACTCAGAGTTAAAGTGAAATAAAATGTTATTTATTGGAAAATAACACAGAAGCATTCACACAAGCATACATAGACTCACAAGAACCATACAAGGCTAATGAAGAGTTAAAGTGGGAAAGGTTGGACAGAGGTATAGACTTAGGAAACAATAATTGGCAGTCCTGAAGAGTAGAATTCTGTGCATTGAAGAGACTCAGAATTGCACTGAGAATGGTACAGCAATCCAACAGAGTGATAGTGGCACACATGGCTATTGTTTGGGGACTAATATTTGTACTATATTTTGTGTCCTGGAGGGATGTTTGGGCTAAGAACAAAATGTAGATGGTTTTCCACCATTAAACAAAAGAAACCATGTTTCTGCTGATTGGTGTTAATGGCTAAGATATGGGAATTGATGGGTTTATGACAATCTCCATATTGTGGGATAAGAAGGGTGTGAAGGAACATTTTCTGGGGATAATGGTTATCCTGGTCATTTGTTGTTTATGATATGACTCATTGCCAAGGGTGGCCAAGAGAGGATCAGCACATTCCACCTTGATGGCTCTGTTTACTAAGGGCTTCATTTAATCCTATGTTGGGTGTGCCTGCTGGTAATTTTCCACAACACCTTCTTTAGGTCCTGGTGACCTCCATCTGACCTCACCTATAGTCCATCCCGGTCTACTAGACCTCGTGAAGTGTCTCAATATTGCCAAATTATGAATATTATAGGGAGGGGGCATAAGGCATGATAACATTCCTTTAGAATTCATCTCCAGAAGACCAATAAATAATAGCTTCCAGGACAGAGAAAATACCCACAACCTATTGACATTGTGAAATCCATATTGTGCAGTGTAATATTGTCTAAGGTGAATATAAAATTATACACTCTGCTCCTTGGCATAGTTTTTAGATGTGAACATAGGAGAATTTCTGGACACCTTTTATTAAAAAAAAGTAATATTCCAATGCAACTGTTGTTATATATGGTATGCATCTGCAACCTACTTTCTCTAGTATAAATGTGTGAGAAAGATACTTCTGATCAACACACTGTGGAAAATAATGGTAAACTATCTGTAGTATATATTCCACACCCTCCAACTATCTTGATTTGGCAGGAAGAGTCCCGATTACCTCTCTGTCATCCCACCTTTTCACCTGATTTTTTTTTCATCTGCTTTTAAAATGCACCAGTTTCTCTCCCCTCCCAATTTCTTCCTTCGTCCTCACTTTACTTCAGTTGCTGCAAACTGATTTGAAACTAGTTTGCTCTCCACTCCATTAACTCCACTCCAGGGGGGAGAGGAGAGGAGGGGATTGTGTCTTCTCTTTCCCAGTAAGCTCAGCAAAAGGAAACTGCTGCAGTCTCTCCTAGTTTGTGCCTTCTTGACCACACTCTGATGTTGCTTGCCCACACATGTCCTGGTTTTCATCTGTTACAAGTTGGTGGTTATGATATTCATATTGCAAATGGAATGAGCTACATTAAAGAAACAAAAATGAAACCAGTAATAATGATTGGTTTGGCACACTCATGTCTTCTCCTGAAAACAGCCGGAATTTTGCCCATGCCAAATTGCAGAAGTACACTCCCGTTCTTAAAGTGCTAGTGGTCATCATGCGATAATTCCGTGACATTTCTTTTGTGTGGTTACAGCTGCATGTGATAATAAGTGTTATAATGCCATGATATTCTTGCTACCTTCATTTGTGGAATTATAGCATTTTAGGATAAAAGTCCTAAGACTCCTAGATCCCTTTCACAGGTACTGCTATCAAGCCAGGTGTCCCCCATCCTATATCTGTGCATTTTATTTTTTTTCTGCCTAAGTGTCATATCCTACATTTCTCCCTGTTGAAATCCATTTTATTAGTATTGGCCCAGATTTATAATGCGTTACGATCATTTTGAATTCTATTCCTGTCTTCTGGGGTATTCGCTACCCCTCCTAATTTGGTGTCATCTGCAAACTTGATAAGCATACCCTCTATTTCCTCATCCAAGTAATTGATAAAGATGTTGAATAGCCCTGGATCCAGGACAGAACCCTGTGGCACCCCACTAGTCACTTCTCTCCAGGATGAAGAGGAACCATTGGTGATCACCCTTTCGGTTCAGTCAACCAATTATAAATCGACCTAACAGTCCCATTGTCTAGCCCACATGTTACTACTGTAGTTTGTTTGCAAGGATATCATGGGAGACCTTGTCAAAGGCCTTACTGAAATCAAAATATGTGACATCCACAGCATTCCCTTCATCTACCAAGTTTGTGACTTTATTAAAAAAAACAGATAAGATTAGTTTGGCATGACTCAAATATTTAGTATTCTCCTATGGCTTTATTGAGCAGATTCTGTTGTTATTTTTGACTTGTATAATTGCTGTCTTGTAGTATTGGGTTGGACCAAATGGTGTCATTCTGCTGACAGAATGTCTTCCACCTACTTCTATCTATTCCCTCCTATTCCCTCAGGGAATAAAACCACATTTTAGGACTTAGAACGTTGGCATGTGGGATGAATCATTACCAAAAGTGATTGGCTGACTGCTAAACATGTACATTTATTTGCACATTAAACAAAAGGAGGTTCCTAATCATTTCAGTGGAGTCTCTGATGCTGGGGGCCTTCAGCCATAGAAACCACAGAGTTACCACTACACCTGCTCACTTCTAGGATCTGGCACTCACCTAATTAACTGAGGTTGAGTTGAAATGGTATAATTTCACCAGGAAGGCACATTTGGCATGGTGGTTATAGCAAAGCCTTTGATTGTGTAGATCATGAAAAACTATGGATCGCTCTTAAAGTAATGGATGAGCCACAACACTTTATTGTCCTGATGTGTAACCTATCCTCAGGATAAGAGGCTACCGAATATGGAAAAATGAAATGGTTTCCAATTGGCAAAAAGGTCAGGCAAAGTGGCATTTTACCAATCTATTTGTTTAACTTGTATGCTGAACATATCATAAGTAAAAGCAGGATTAGAGTTGGAGGAAGGAGGTATGAAAACTGGAGGAAGGAACATAAACAATTTACTATATGCAGATGACACCATATTATTAGCAGAAAATAGCAAAGACTTGGAATGATTACTGAAGAAAGTCAAGGAAGAAAGTGCAAAGGCCTGTTTACAGTTGGACATTAAGAAAACAACAACAGATTACTGTATTTACATCACTTTAAAATAGACGATGAAGACATTGAAATAAAGATTTTCCTTACCTTGGTTCAGTCACTAAGCATAATGGAGATGAAAGTCAAGGAATCAGAAGAAGACTTAGGACTTGGAAGGGCAACTATGAAGGAACTAGACAAGATCCAAAGTATAAAGATATATAATTGAATACTAAAGTTTGGATTGTACATCATATCATATTTCCAATTTCTATGCATGATTGTGAAAGCCAGGCAGCAATAGGAAGAAGATCAGGTCCTTTGAAATGTGGTGCTGGAGAAGACTTCTATGGATCCCCCGGACCACTAAAAAGAGACCAGTAAATGCGTACATGAAGCTTGAACTCTCCCAAGAAGCCAAGATGACTAAACTGAGACTGATGTACTTTGGCCATATCATGAGAAGATATGGCACATTAGAAAAGACAATAATGCTTGGGAAGTTGGAAGGCAGTAGGAAAAGAGGAAGATGGCATTTCAGATGGATCGATTCAATTAAGAAAGTGTTGGAAAAATCCAGGATTCTTTCTCCCCCACACCTGAGTCTGCAAGAGCTGAGCAGGGCTTTGGGTGGCTTGGATGTCTCTCATTTGTAGGGTTGCCATAAGTTGAAGTCAACTTAACAGCAGTCAACAACACAACATGGTGGTTTGTTTACAATGTGGTGAAAATGCAGTTAGTTTCCTCATTTAACTAACCACCAACAAATTCTTTCTTATATTTCTAGAAGATAAAATAATAATAATTAAACTTTTTTTAAAAATTCCAAATGTTTAAAAAAGTAACATTCGTCAAGATAGCATTTACAAACAAGAGGTCCGCTGACCCAGACTGGGAACACAGTAAGTGCAAAGGAACAAATTGTCAAGAGAAAGAGAGAGATAGAGAGAGATAGATAAGAAAAACCTAAGTCCCATACTAAGATCTTTATGTAAACCCTTCCCAATATTTATATATATTGATAAATATATGTATATGCATGTTTATTTCTTTAACAGATTGAACTTTACTTATGAGGAAAGTTGCAATTAGTCTGAGACAGAGGAAAAAGACTGGGCTGCTTCTTGAATGCCGCTGTGGTCGTTGCTCAGTGAGTGCACCACAATCTGCTTTATATGATTTCTTTCATGATTTGGTGTCCAGTCAACAAGCAAATTTTGCCATGGTAACAACTCAAGCATAAGAGACATTTGCAGCAGTGCTCTGCTCTGCTTACATCTTCTTCAACTTTGCTGGGCAATTCCTTGGGCTACAGGAGAAACTGAGGCTTTCTTTTTCTCTTTGCTGGCCTTTTCCTGTGCTTTCCTTTCTCATTCCCTTTTTAAGGATACAATCCAGCACCAGTTTACCTTTAGAGTGAGCCCCATTAAATTCAATGGGATGTTCATCAGAGGAAACCAGAATATGATAGCACTATGGTCCTTCCCCCTACCCCATTGGAGTGCTGCATAAGTACTTAATTTTAATTTTGTGCTCACATATTTTGTTTACTCAGAATCATACCTCTACTTGTTCCATGGAGGAGAAAGGGAAATAGAAGCAGCAAGGTGCCTGGGCTGAGGACCTGATGCTGGTGTGGCAATGAAAATATGCCCAAGATGGACATATTAGTGTTCAAATGACAGACCCCACCAGGGCATGAAGATAACATCACCATATAAATCTTTAGGCAATTAATTGATTAGTAAATGAAATCAATACATTTAACTAATAATTAGAGAATTTAATTAAGACATTTCTTGTGAGACATCAAGAGAAATATCCTCTGGCCAGCAGCCAGGGAACTCAGAGTATGAGTGGTGGGTGTGAGTTTTGCATGGTTTGGGGCAGCATGCACGTGTGTTATATTATGACAACCTGCTGAAAGCTACCTTGAGAATCTTCCAGTTGAAATGGAGGGAGGGTAGGGATATTTAGAAAAATAAAGAAAATAATAAATACATCTCAGATGGCCACTATCTTGAAAGAGGCCATTTCTCATTTTCTCTCACCCAGTAGGCAATGGCTCCTGGAAGATTCCATATTTGTAGCTTTCATCAGTACTTGCATTAAAAAAATTAAAGTGCTGACTGAATTGATAAACAGGGACAGGGAGCAGTTTTAGGCAAAGCAATCCTAAGGTAGGAGAGGAGTGACAGAGCATGTGCCACTTCTAAAGACCTGCTGATTTAACAGCCAGGTCAGGTAGGGTAAATGTTCATGGAGTATACAAGGCAGTTGGTCCCTATCTCCCCCCCACACACACACACACACACTCTGGCAAATGCTGCTTCTGCTGCTAAGGATGCTGATTTCCCTTTCACTGTGTCATCCCAAGGAGCTTCCAACAGTAACCTGGACATGGACTCAAAAGCTACAGAATCATAGGGAGAACGGATGACGTACCAGGACACAGTACCTCTGTCGTGCCAAAGACCCTTCTAAACCCAAGATACAGGACAGAACAGAGACCCACCGAACCTCAAGCCTGAGTCCAGTGAGCCCAGACCAATATTGGCTTCAGCACTGGAAGAGCAGAGCATACCCTTCTCTGAGAATTCCACCATCCCTATTGCTGTTCCACTGAGAAAAGCATGCCCATACATGCTAGTTTGGAAGGGGCAGTCCTGAGTAATCCTGTGCTATTCCACTTTTTCAGCTGCTTTAAAAATGTCCCAGTTCCTCTCCTTCCTCCCACTTTCTCTCTTTGTCCTCAGCTTATTTCAGTTGCTGTTTGGGCTGGAAGTCAACCTAAAGAAAACGGAAGTTCTCTACCAGCCTGCACCACAGGACAAACACCACCATCCCCACATTGCCGTCGGCAAATCTGTGCTCAAGTCCGTTCAGCAGTTCACCTACCTGGGAAGCATCATCTCTTCAGATGCCAAGATTGACAAGGAGTTCGATCACAGATTAGCAAAGGCATATAGCGCATTTGGAAGACTTCACAAAAGAGTCTGGAGCAATAAACACTGAGGCAAAGCACAAAAATCAGTGTGTATAGAGCCATTGTACTGTCTATCCTCCTTTATGGATCTGAAACATTGTTCACCTATCGCCACGACCTACGACTCCTCGAGCGCTTTCATCAGCGCTGTCTACGCACAATCCTAAATATACACTGGACTGACTATGTGACGAATGTTGCTGTCCTTGAGCAAGCAGGGATCACCAGCATTGAGGCCATGATATTGAGAACACAACTGCGCTGGGCAGGGCACGTTTCTAGGATGGAGGGCCATCGCCTCCCCAAAATAGTACTCTACGGTGAACTCGCCACGGGTCAGCGTAAGAGGGGCGCTCCAAAAAAGCAATACAAGGACTCCCTGAAACAACACCTCAGGCTCGGCCAAATTGATCACCAACAGTGGTCCGCCCTGGCCTCACATCGGGAGGCATGGAGACGCACTATCCACAATGCTGCAGCCTTATTTGAGAACTCACGCCGAACAAGTCTTGAAGAGAAACAACAACACAGAAAGAATCACAACCTGGAAACATCACCCAAGGAGACCTTCTGCTGTGCTTTCTGCAACTGGACTTGTTTATCTCAGATTGGCCTTTTTAGTCATCAGCGCGCTTGCAGAAAGTGCAGGATGAGTCCTTCCTGAATCTTTGTTTGCGAAGAAAAGCCAGAGATTTCAGTTGCTATAGTCTGAGTTCAAAGCACAGAAGTAATTTGTATTCAACTCAGCAAGGGGCAGAGGAGGTGCCAGAAACTCACCCTTCCCTGTAGGCTCCGGTAAAAGCAAACTGCTGTAGCCTCTCCTAGCTTATGTGTTCTTTCTCATTAATAATTTTTGCCATCTTCAACACCTCTGGTGTTACTCGGCTGCACACGATCCCAGTTTTCATCTGTGAGATGCATGCCATTCTGGAGTAAGGAAAGAGGACTAGGCTTCAAGCCATGCCCCTCCCTGGTAAGGCTTTCCACTTTGTGTGGAGACCTAAAGTTAGTCAAGGTGCACCCAAATGAAGGCAGAGGATTTGCCATAGTTCTATCAGGCTCACAATGGGAGAGGTGGTAGGAATAGAGCAATGCCCTTTTCTTTTCACCTCTCCTTTCTCTGGGTTTTCCTGTCTTGTGAGCTGATTGCAGGAGAAGAGGATGAAGCCCAAGTCTTCTCGGATTCCTCCCCTGACACCCCTAGGGAAAAAATCCCTTTCACCTCTGCTTAGCATCAAAGCTCTGGCATCAATGAGACAAAAGCTGTAGAGGTTCCTGCAGAAGTCAAGAGGAGGTTTTCATGGTTTGGAAACCAGGGAGGTTAGGCCTGGCCTCACACTATTGTCCTTTAGATGGCTGGTAAAAACGATACTGTTCCACGCAAGCCTTTACTGTGCAGCACTGCTCTTTGATTGTAGATGTTTTCCTGATTTTATTGCACTGTGTATACTTTACTAGTTTAGTTTAGTTTTTGTTTTGTTTGGAACTGTTGTATTTTTATTGCTTTTACAGTTTTCTTGTAAATCGCCTGGAGAATCCACTGAGTGGAAATGTCCTGAACTCACAGTGGCAAGTGCCTGAGGAGCAACAGGGGAGGAATGCAAGAACAACAGGGTAAGGAGTGCAGTTCTAGCCTGCTGCCAATTGCCCACAATAGGAACAAGAAAAGTCCAAAGCCAGTCCAGAAGTCAGTCACCAATAGTACATACAGTATGCAAGAGTAGTCAAAAGCCAGTCCAGAGTTCAGTTACCAAGAGTCCATACCAGGTGCCAGGGAAGTCAAAAGCCAGTCAAGACGTCAGTAGAGTCAGGTCCTTGGTCCAAGTCCGTGGTCAGCAAAGGGTTAAAGCAGCAGTCCAGAAGTCCATTCAAAGTCAAGGCAAGCAAGAATCCAGGAGGAGTGCAGCAGCTCAAGATAAGCAGTTATCAGTCTTGAAATCCAAAGGGAAGCTGCAGCTGAATTTATAGCTAGAGTTTCAGGGCCAGGTGGAGCTAATTAATGAGGAAGCAGGTCAGCAGTTCGTATTTAAATGGCAGCATTGGGCATGGTGCTTCTCCCTCCAACATTCAGAGAAGGGAGGTGTCATGGAGTCTAGATCATCCATCACTGGCTGACCAGCTGTTCATTCTTCTGAGTGAGGTGCATGTTCTTTATCTGCTTTGGCTGTACCTTCAGGCTGAGCCAGACTGTCTCTTTCTGCTTCTTCAGACTCAGCTATATTTTCCCCTCTGCCTTGTCTACATTCTCTGCTTCCTCCTCTGAGTCCTCAGCCAGGGGATTCATGACAGGAAAGTGTGGTAAAATTTGAGGTCCCAGGGTGTTAGCCCTTTTTGGGAAACTTCTTAGAAGTTAAAACTGTCAGGAATTAACTTTATTGTAGCAGAGTTAGAGCAGCAGCAGGACGCAGAGGTACAGTGCTTTGACCCAACCCCGAGAACAAAGAGGCAGGCAAGCTTCTTGTTAAAAAAAAAAAAAACCTTAAACTTTACTAATGGCTTTATCTCTACATATGCATTGGAGCTACATCCTAACTAATTAATGAATAGGCTTGGATAATGAAAAAGTTTTATTATCATTATCTTCACTCACCATCTCAGTGAGCCAGAAGGCATTCTTATGGAGCAAAATGGAGAGGCAGCTTGTAGCTTTCAAGGCAAAAAACAAAGAATAATAAAAGATCTAAGACCATAAAGCAAATTAACCTAGGTCACGTGATCTTGTAGTTTGGTTGTGTACTGTTTACAACCATGCTAATTAAAGATAGGGTGAGCGGAAGGCATGCAGGAGACCCTACCCTATCTCTCACTTACTTGCTCTAATAGCAAGCAAGGGGCATGGGGGGGGGAGAGAATGATGGATTTTTCCAACAGAAAGGCCATTCTGAGTTATTAATTAAATAAATAGTTTTCTTCTTCTTCTTCAGCAATAGAAGATGAAGAGAGCTCTTTGCTGAACTCCACTCTGGACTGGATTTCACTTTCAGTAGGAACTTCGAAAGACTACTAGATGCTTTTACATGCTCACTGCAATATGTGTGTGTAGAAAGAGTGGGAATGGGATTCCATGTGCTTACAGTCCCTGATCCAGTTAAGGTGTAAAAAAAGGGTTTACACACACACACATACACAAATATCTAGGGGTTCCACTAAAAAGAGAAACTGCTTCTTGAGAAGGTACAGATACTTTATTTAAGTTGGATACGCAAGGGGAGGCCTGGAGCTTCCATCTACAGAGGCCATTTAAATGCAAGCTCAACACACAGTAACAAGGGTTTCTTTTACTCGTGCTGCCTTTAGAAAACAGTTGGCCCTTCTGACATCTTAACCCTTAAATTTTCCACAGCACTTTATCCAATTATGTGGGTTCCTCCCTCCCCCAAAAAAGTAGAACTGGAAAATTTTCCAATGCTCTAAATAATGTTCTCTGGTTTAGCATGTTTGGCTTAAATATTGGCTGACATCCTGTTAGTTGTTTATGACAGCATAAGTTGGACGTGTGCCATCACAACTCACTTTTATGGTCATTGCATAGGTTAGAATTCTGTTCCAACCTACGCAATTACCAAAATACTCATGAAAATTCACCATGTAAGCCTCCCAACACAGCCATTTCCATGTGGGACTTTATCAGACAACCCCTTTTAAAATGTTCTTTTGCCAGCATTAAACCCACCCCCTGTTTCTATGCTGGCAAAAGAATGCTCCCCCCGCACATACCTTCCTCTCCTGGCAAAGGCTCCCTGGCAATAAAGAGGAAGTGAACAGAGCCCCATTCATTTCCTTGTTCAAAAGCCCATGAGAGTTCATCACGTAGGAAATTTAAAAATAAAAACAAAAATAAAGCCTTAAAAGTGACACCAAGCACCTAGGCACATTTTAAAAGTCCCAAGTAACCTGGGGAGGGTCATAAAAAGAGCGAAACTTACCTGCATGTCCTGATCTCACACAGAAGTGTTCGTGCTGGACTGCCCACTCTTGCTGCAGTGATGAGTGTTAAATGGTCCGAGGTTTTGCACACCAGCAATGCCGGCATCAGACCGGCGGGGTGTGTGTGTCAATTTACGGCTTAAGCCATCAATTAAAAGGTACGGGATTTTGACAGGACATAACCACAAAAAGGCAACGTTGTCTGATCTGTGCATCCTTTCGCGGTTATGTGGCCTCATTAAGCTGCCATATTTTTGTCTGATAAACGAAGAGCGGTCAAAGAGTTGTCAAAGAGTGGGAGAGGGGCATGGATGAGTGGGGACCTATCCAGCTATTTTCCTGTAGCCTGCAAGAATGTCATCTGCAGAGACTTTGCAAGGACCCAAGGAAGTCACTGCAGTTGCCTGCGACAGCATGTCCAGCTACAGAAAAATAGCTAGATGTGTCTCCACTCATTCCTCTGCTTTCTGACAACATGGAAATGGCATGTTGGCTGTGCTGCTTACAAGGTGAGGTTTTAGGGACTAGCATCTGAAGACATAGCTAGGGAAGTGTGGATACATGGTATATATATATATCTCCCAATGCAGGATTTCAACTATTATATTCCAAGATATTCAAATCTTTATGTAGAAATTATAGCATTTGAAATTGGCAATAATGTAAAGAAAATAGGATATACTGTACTTCCCTTTAGCAAAAAAATAAAAATAAATGGTTACATCTGAAAGAACACTTTTAAGGACATGTACCTAAGGAGAGCTTTAACTGAAACATCCTATATCCACAGTTTAACTTTATTTTACTGAAGTACAACTATAGTACCTTCAGCTTCACTCACCTACTCATCAATTCTATTTCAAAATAAATCAGAGAAAAATCTGATTCAGTACAACTAGCTGAGCATTCTCCTTCACTAAAGGATGAATGTGACTCTCTGAGCACAAGATACCTATCACGTTATGTATTGACTACTTATACTGGTGACAGACTGAGAAGCTAGAGATCTTATCAAATAGAAGCAAGTTTAGTGGTGCACTCATCTGTTAGTCTGTTCCTCTGAGCATTAGGGTTACTCTATGCTTGTCTCGTTAGGAGAATAAGTAGGAGTGCATCTACACTGTAGAAATAATGCAGTCTGACACCACTTTAAGTGCTGTAGCTCCATCCTATGGAAACCTGGGATTTGTAGTTTTACAAGGTCTTTAGCCTTCTCTGCCAAAGAGTGCTGGTGCCTCACAAAACTACAAATCCTAGGATTCTATAGGACAGAGCCATGGCAATTAAAGTAGTGTCAAACTGCATTATTTCTACAATGTAGGTGCACACAAGAATTCCATGTCTTATATTTAGCCCATCTAATATGACTGAAGACAATGAGAGAGTCAAAGATTTCTTAAACCTTGGCTCAGTCATTAATCAAAATGGAGACTGCAGTCAAGAAATCAGAAGAAGACTAAGGGCACTCTGAAGAAAAGCAGCAATGCAGCAGGAATATTCTGTCTCCCAGGCTGCCTTACCACATGGTGCCGTCATTTTTTCATTAAGGTCTCTTTGGGGACTGAGGTAAAACCAAGTCTTTCTGCTAAACAGAAAAACCCATTAGCAAAAAGACATGGCTTTACTTTGGTCCCCCATGGGACCTGAACAAAAGAACACCAGAACAACAGCGATGTCATGAGGTAAGACAGCAGAGAAGATGGAACGTTCCTGCAGCCTTGCTGCTTTTCTTCAGAGTGCAGTAAGCCCCCAGGGCTTGGAAGGGCAGCTATGAAGGAACTAGTGCTCAAGTGTAAAGATACCGTATATCTTTGAATGCCAAAGTCAGGATTGTTTATGCCATTGCATTTCTGATTTCTATGTCACCCACTGGGTTTCCATGCCCAAGCAGTGATGTGAACCTTAGCCTCCACAGTCCTAGTCCACCGCTCAAACCACTAGACCACACTGGTTCTCTGAAAAAACATCACTTTTCCAAGCTCTGCCAGTAGCACAGAGCCAGTCCTGCCATTCTGTAGAGTGAGTCAGCTGCTTCAAGCAACAGTTTTGAGATGGCAAGAAAGGATAGCAAGCTGCTCTTTAATGTATTATTACTGTATTTTATTTTCCCTGAGAGCTACAGAGGTTTTTTCTGCCTCCTGTTTCAGCATAACTTGGCTTGTTTGGGGTACTATGTATCTTAACTGGGGTGGGTGGCACCATTACTCTACCTCAGACAGCAGAATGTCTTCAGCCAGTTCTACAGGTCCATGTTGATGATGTCCTACGGCCACTGGACTGGATCCCAAAACTCCAAGAAGATTTCAGGGCTCACCCCTTATAAGCCCCAACTCCCAATCAAGTCCTTCTGGTAGCACTATTTGATGTGCCAAAAAGCAGTATTTACTCTGGAATTATTGTACATATAGTCAAACAGAAGCTATGTCAATATTAAGTTGCCTGCTGCTGTAATAAGTACAATGGGTTCTGTCAATTACTTCCTCACACATTCAACATTTTATTGGCAATGCTCTGACTTGCTGAGGGACAGTACTTTTCCGCTAGCAAAACCCTGCACTTTCTCCATCCTGTGTGGCCCTGTGACTTTTGGGGTACCATCTTTGTTCTTCCTGCCATAGCAGATGGGGGGGAGGGGGAACACACAGTCAAAAAGCAGGGCAGGCAGTTTGTAGAAGCCACAGACAGCCCCACATGAAAAAGAAACACTAATGTTCAGCCCAGAGATGACACCTTCTTGGAGTGTCCACCAGGACAAAACCAAGGTGCTAGGCCAACATGGTGAATAATTAGGGCAAGTACTAGGAAGAATGCAGGGCAAACAGAATTGCCTAGCAAGGGTGCTGTGCTGCTGGCACGGAGAACCAACTCACCCTGCAGCCTGTGAGGGCACCTGGCTGCTGATGTTACCATGTAATTAAGAATAAACTGTCATGCAGGAAATGAAATCCAGCATCTCCATATTAGTGGAGAGAAGTGATGTGAAGAATTAAAGCTACAACCCCAAAAGGAGAATGGGGGAGGGGAGATAAAAATAATTAATCAGTGCTAAACACAGCCATTTGTTCAGCAGCAGAGGAGGGAGATGATCAGATGCAGGCAAAAAGCCCGCAAGGATGATGTCACCATACTGTGCGGTTTCACCTACACTACCTTCCACAGAACAAAATAAATATTAGACAAGGGGTTAAGGTGATGCCAACAAGATACAAAGTGCATGTGCATAAAGGCCATTATGGCAACAAAAGGCATAATATAGTGAATGATGTGCTCCTGTTCCCAGCATGCAGAGGCAGCGATGTGAAAAGCTTCACTTGTTGCATGTGCACCTGCTATTGTGCAGATGTGAGGAGCCCAGACAAAAGGCCAGAATGCTTTTGGTAAAGTACAGTGGTATAACACTCTGTTAGGCTAGTATCAGGCCCTTTTTGGAACACTGGCAGAAGGAAGAAGTATTCTCCATCACCTTAGAAATCTGCCTTGTCATCTCTTGAGCATCTTGGGAGCCAGCAGAGCAGATTTATCTCCTGGCAGAGATTACTTTCTAAGCTGTCCCCCACTGTTGCCATTGTTGGAAAGTGTGAGTGGTGGTAGTGTATTTTACAAATGGAGTAATTAGCATTCACAAGCTGAAGGTGAGCAATAACCAGTCCCACAGCACCCCCACCTGTCAAATAGGGTCTAACAGAGGAATAAAAAATAGGCTTCAAGATTTAGGAGATTATCAGACAGGAACAAAAAAAAGTGTTCCTGTCCCACAATCTCCTCTCCCACCCCTCTCCAATCCCTGTCCCGGCACGAAAACGAAAAGTTTCAGACCTACCTTATTGCTGCTTCCTGGAATGAAATCCCACCCATTATCACAAAAAGACAAGAGCATGGGAAATTCAAAAATAAAAAGGAAAATAAGGTGAAAAAAGTGCCAGCAAACATAAAAACACAATTTAAAATTAACAAGTTTTTTTTAATTATTTTTATTTTTATTTTTAAAAAAGTAACCTGGGGAGGGTCATAAAAAGTGTGTCACTTACCTTGCTGTCCTGATCTCACCAGGAAGTGTTTTGGCAGGGACCTCCCGTTGACATTGGGATTGTGCCAGAGAAACGGGGCAGCTTTCACTTGCAGGAACCTCCATGACAGAATCAGAATGAGGGATATATTTGACGGCCTCTTCTGTCATTAAAAAGCAGCACCAGCAGAACGGCAGGCAAACGGAAGCATTACGAGAGGGGAATGGCATCGTGAAAAGGAAGCCGTTTAGCGATTTCCTGGAATTTTGATAATGCTGTTTTTAGAGCCTCTGATAATCTCCTTAGTCCTAGATGGCAAAAACATATAAAATTATTTACTTGCAAGTATAAAGAAAGTTACATATAATCTCTTAGGACATTATCAGATGTGGCAAAAATCATGGGATTATGACATCAGGGTAGCACAAATAGACTTTGCTATCACACGACATCATCTTCACATTATTACTACGTGCTCCAGCCACAAAAAAGGCATCCGTTCTAATTGACAGGAGGAGCTATCACTAGATCATGAACAGCACTTTTTTCGTGCTATTGATTGCGTGTGAAACACATCCTGTTGTAACGTGCGATTACAGCATGAATGGGTGGTCCTCAGAGAGAAAACGTCTGGATCAGAACTCAAAAATGAAGCAGAGGATGCTCTTTTTATGAACTGTCCCATTTAGTTTGCACATTTTTGTGTTTGTTTCAGTGCTTGCATGTTCATTTACTTTGTTAATTAAGGGGGGTTGGGAGTTTTAAGCGTGCTTGCATCTTCTTGGGAGAACTGCCAAAATCTCGTCCATGCCAAATTGCGGAAGTAAACTCCCGTTCTTGAAGCACTAGTGGTCATTGTGCGATAATTCAATGGTGTTTCTTTCATGCGATTACAGTGACATCTGATAATAAGTGTTATAATGCCATGATATTCCCACTATCTTCATTCGCAGAATTATAGTGTTTTCAGACAGTAGTCTGATAATGTCCATAGCGAAAGGCTCCTTAAATATGTGTTCTTCAAACAAGGAGAAGAGAGAGGGAAAGCTACATATAACAAAATGGAAGGAGAACACACTGAGGCCCACAACAGCCTAGGAGTTGCAGGAAGAGAGAGAGTGTGGCTAATACCAACACATGGGAAGTTACATAAACATGTGCTGTCTAAAACTTTAGAATGACCTTCAGATTAGCAACTTTATGAGCATGCTATGATTGCTCACTCTAACAACCACAGCAATTGTGGCCATTTTATCCCTGCTGCTGAACTATCACCACTGTCACTGCCACCCAGACTGGCATAGGAGATTATCAGATGTGCTTAATATGGCGTTATGATGACACCAGGAGATTGCTAAAGGGCTTCCCTTACACTTGATGTCATTTCCAGGTCATCATGCTCCCATGCTGCTTCCGTTCCACCCGCATTGCTTTTTATTCACGGGCTAAGGTGTGAATAGATCCCTTGTTGCATTTCTGTAACAGAACGACGTGTTTCTGAAAAGGTGTCCCGTTGTGCTGGCACAATGCCAGCATCGCTGGAAGGTCCATGCCAGAACACTTCCGAGTGTGATCGGGAGATCAAGGTAAGTGACACACTTTTTTGTACCTTCCCCGGGTTACTTGGTGTGTTTTTTTAAATGTGTTTTTGTGCTTGCTGTCACTTTTGGATGTTTAATTTACTTTTTAGTTTTGAATTTCCCACATGCTCATCCTCTTGCAAGAACGGCCCAGGATTTCAAACCAGGAAGTGAATGCACCTCCGTGAGAGCTCCATTCACTCCTGAGCTGCTGGGGAAGGGAAGCACATGCGATTAAGGTAAGTGTGAAGGTTTTTGTTACTGTGCCAGGATGGGGAAGGGAGGGTTATCCCCGTCTGATAATCTCCATAGTTATGCTTCCCAAGAGGATTGTCACTTGTACACATGCAAAGCTGACGCTTGAAAGTTTAAAAAATGTAAGTACCATTTGCACCTCAATTCTGATTTATATCAAGCACAGCCCTTGGGATCTACTTCTGTCTTGATTTCACTTCAAGACTCCCATTTTAGCTCCAATAAGCCTTGCACAGGAGGAGGTCTTACAAGGGTGAATGGATTATCCTCCAACCAATGCCTAGATCCTACCAATGCAGCTGAGTTTTGCTATGAGCTGACCTTTACCTTCCCTCCAAAGGAAAGACCCAACAAGTCATCTGTGATTGTCTTCCCAGTGAGTCATCATCTCCCTGCTGTCTGCAAGATAAAAGGTCAAGCACAAGTGGAGTCATCTGTGGAGTCATTCTGCAGGTATGATGTTTAGATGCCTTCAGCAACAAAAGACAACACTTCAACATGCACCAACCAGCATCAGTTCCCAAAATGTTTCAAGCAAAGTCCTCTTCTTCAGAGTTAAGAGTTAAATTGGAAGAAGAAATTAATAGAGTGTATAGTCTCTGGCCAGTTTTAGCAAGCAGAGGACAAGTAGCACAAAATGCATTTGCCCCATTAAAACATAATAATACTATAGAAGTTTGTTGCTGGGCCCTCACACACTACACAGTTATACAGCTATGATTCCACTTTAACTGTCATGGTGACATCCTATGGTATTCTGAGATATGCAATTTGTAAGGGCTATTTAGAAAACCCACTGGGTGATGATGGCAAATCACACCCTCTCAGCTTCAGAGGAGGGCATTGGCAAACCCACTCTGAACAAATCTTACCAAGAAAAACCCATGATAGGTTTGCCTTAGGGTCGCCATATGTCAGAAACGATTTGAAGGCACACAACAACAACAATTTAGAATTCTCAGCCAGAGAGTTTTAAAAATCCCAGGATTCCACAGGATGCAGCTGTGGTACAATAATTGTGTAGTCTAAAAGGACCCAATCCTTGTCCAAATTCTTCTGTTACAATAGTTCTGTATTGCTCTCAAACTGAATCCATGAAATACTTTTATGTGTGGTTGCCATGGCATCAATGTTAACTTTCAAGCCAGTGGTGTTACTGTTGGACCTCAGTCTTATAGGAAGTGGTGTGTGTGTGTGTTTTGCTTTGATCAAAAATTTGTTTCTCTATCGTGAGACTGTAAACATATTGACTATTTACTTCATCTATAGTATATCTCGCCTCTTCCACCACAGAGTTTAAAAAGCAGCATATATAGGAGGCTGCACCTCCCAGAATCCCCCTAACTGGACATCTCCATACCTTCCAACATTTCACAGGTGAAAACTGGGACACTTGTGTCCAAATCACAACAGTAGTCAAGACAGGAAAAGTTATTAATGAGGAAGAACAGACAAGCTAGGAGGGGCTGCAGCAGTTTGATTTTGCTTGAGTTCAAAGGGAAGGTCAAGGTCCCTTCCCTCTCCTCCTTCCCCTGATGAGTTAATTGAGTGCAAACCACTTTTCCATTTTGAATTCTGATTGCAGCAATTAAAGAAAGCCAAGGAAAAAGGGGAGGCAGAGGAAAGAAGAGAGAGGAACTAGGACATTTTAAAAGCAGTTGAAAAATTGGGACAACAGAGGATTACTTGGGACTGCCTGTCTCTGCTAAACAACGGCAGTCAGAGGCTATGGAATTCAGAGAGTTGTACAAAAACGTGCTCTGTCAAAGTCTGCTTAGCTTTAATAACGTGGCTGCTGCATGTGCCTCAGATCATGCCAAGGACAATGTTGTGAAAAGGTTTAGTCTTACATGCAAGTAAAAGGGCACGCTGGTACCACTTGCAATTCCAAAAGCCATCAACTTTAATAGTGGCTTTTGCTGCTTTAGTTTTGCTTCAGATACTTATCATGGTTATTTTTTGATGTTACACCACTGAGGGTTTTCCTAAACAGCAGCAAAGAAACTATCAACCCAATCTATGTAACAAACAAACATTATATGGATCACCCCTACTGTCAGAATTGCCACCTTTTCCTACACCTTCCCTTTAGCTGATTTTGCTCTAAATCTAAGAAGCAGCAACGAAAGCCGAGGTGCAATGCCTATCTAAATAATAATGTTGGAAGAGGTGCAGTCATTCCCTTGGCACATTTACTTGGGAACAAAGCACACCGGTGGCTGGAGACATTTCCTGGCCTCTCTTCATGAGGGCCCTTTCTGTTTGTGAAATGAGTACACAATGTAGCTCTTAGTCTTCCTCTTGACCTTCGAACTATGGCCTTTTCACTTGACCCGTGCTCTCATCAATCCAAGTGGTGAACAAAGAGCCCAATTCTGGCTCTGCTGAATCTTGGAAGAGACTGCTCCTTGAATTTGACGGGGAACAGGATTAGGCCTTGTACCCTGACCAGCTGGCAGAAAATGCCTCTGAACAAAGCAGTTGCCAGCAGTGTTTTGTCAGCCACCAAGGAAGGAATACAAAGGACACAAGCACATGGCAAAGGCTCCGTAAGCGACTTTAGCTGCATGCAAAAAGGAGTGGGGGAGTCTTTTGAGCTGCACACATGAAGAGCATTGCACTTTCCACTAACAAGGTGCCAGGGTTGTCTGGGCTTTCACCGCTCAATTGAAACACCAGCAACCCCACAGATTTAACTGCCACAGTGAGGCAGGCATATGTTCATGCTTCCCACTTTTCCTGGGAAAAAACAACAACTAAGCAACTGTGATCTTTGCTGCAAACTTGCTTCTTTTCATCTATAATTTTCCGTTGGATATCTTGCCACATGTGAGGTTTTATTCCAGTTATCAGACTTTATACAGCTTATACAGCTAGTTGCATCTTGTTGGAGAGCAGAGCAACAGCAGTTATTCAAGAAGTGTTTACATCTAATCTCCTGAACCCTGGAGAAGATGTGAACTTACAGTTTGCCTGCGAGTGTACGTTTCTGCCCTTGTGGACGACAGGTCTGAAAGCTGTTGATATCCCATCATGCAGTATATTCCCCACTTTTCATTAGAGCTTGGGAAAGAATAAAGCAACTGAACAACACTGTTCACAGGCAGAACTTTGATCCCAGGAGAATGCTGTACCATAAAACAGATTTGTGGTGTAGCCCTTTAAAAACTCTTTTTTTAAAAAAGGTAATGTTAGAGCTTCTTCTGAACAAAAGGGCAAGATACAATATATATATATATTAGTATTAATAAAATTTCTCATCAGTCTTCATGTTTCATCAAGAAGATCAAACTTCATTCATGAAGGATAGGTACATCTTCAGAAACAGAAGGACAATCTTGCTGGTGCTTCTCTGGTGTTGGAACTCTGGAATGAGAGAAGGGGGAAAGGAGACAAGTTGTGGGTGGGTGGTGGGTGCCGTAAGTCCTGGGTGCCGTTTACACGATGCAAATGTCCTGGGAAGAATTCGTGTCGATCCCCGGCAGTTTACACGTACATCGTGTCGGACACGTGATTTTCGGAAGGGGGGCCACCTTTTGTCGCTCAACCTGCGGGACTTTCAATCCCGCGGGTTGTGCCGAATTTTAAAAAAAACTCGGGGGGAAGCGGAAAATCGAATATGTAAACAGCCAGTGACAATTTATCTCTGGTACAGGAGATGCCCAGAAATTGCCCTACCCGTGGGCGGGCTCTGACCACTTAGTAGGTGGTGTACCTGCCCCCTTTTTGGCCATCCCTAAAATTTCAAGTTGATGCTTCTCCATTTTGCTGCCGCACGAAGACGAAACTGATGCGTAAAAATTACCGCCAGGTAACTGACCACAATTCAAAAAGTGGAAACAGCGCGGCTACAATGCCCTTTTATAAAGAACTGCATGCTATTCTTGGCGGGGATGCCAACTACCACCCGAAGCGGCTAGGAAGCACCACCGACATTGTGCGGGTTCCGCGAGGGTCAGCAGTTCCCCATCACGCCCCCATCATCTCTGAAGAAGAGGGATTCCCTCCATCCTCCCAAGAGATGCTACAGGGTTTCTCTGAGGAACTGTTTTCGCAACCCCTGGGTGAGTTTTTTTTTTCTCTATGTACAATGCATGTGAAAAATCGATTAATCTATTACGTGAATTTCATGTCTGTGCAATTTATGTATTTTTTCCAACTGGGCAATGCAAACCTGATGCAGCTATCCCCTTTTTGGGCTTCTAATATGTAGCCCGAGTATTTCAGTGCTGGTTTTTCAATGTAAAACTGATTGGTGAGGTTTGTAAATAAATGTGCAAACACGGCTGCTTAATTGTTCGATTAAACATCTTCTAAAAAATACTTGTTTAATGTTTCTTGCTAGTTTGATTAACAGTACCTGTACATATTTTTATGTTATCAAGCGTACCCTTACTATTCCATGTTTACAACATTGAGTTTCGGATGTGCTGTGTTGTGGTTTCAACTTTGTGTTATGCTAATTAGGGCTGTAAAAGCCAAATGGCACTCTTTTGTTTCTGTGCCCTGGAACTAAAAAGGGATGCGTGCACCTTTGCACGTTTGCAATGGCGCCTCCAGAATTTTACATAAAGAAGGGTGTAATCTATCTGTCCCCCTCTTACACTGTGGAATACCGACAGCTACATGTTATCTACACAGCATAACTGCATCAATAGGAATAACGCATTTTTTTTCTGTG
Source organism: Gambelia wislizenii (assembly GCA_030847615.1). Classification (NCBI taxonomy): domain Eukaryota; kingdom Metazoa; phylum Chordata; class Lepidosauria; order Squamata; family Crotaphytidae; genus Gambelia; species Gambelia wislizenii. The sequence goes on from JAUMIR010000002.1 coordinate 68,855,839, forward strand.
TTCTACTTTTAAACCAGAAATATCTCCCACCCAGAACTCTGAAGATGCAACTGTGGCTCTAGCCCTAACTGAGGAGGGAGAGGAAAACGGGGTGGTAAATGAAACCCAGGAAAACACTACTGTTGTTGTGGAGGAAATTGACACTGTGTGGTCAACAACACCTGCAAGAAACGGTACGCGTCCAAGCAGTATTGGGCTGGGAATTACGTACACCTTCCACTGCTGTGGCCCCAAAAAAACCAATGACTTAATTTTTTTTGTTTTCCAACAGCCGCGGCCTTGAGTAACCCGACTGCCACTTTATCCCCCGCTGAGAGATTGGCATTATTTCGGAGAAAAAAACGTTCTTCAGATGTTGAACAGATGATGGCGAATACAAGATCTGTGGCAGATTTGTTTGCTACCCGGATAGAAAAAGTTTCCAAAGAGCAAACACAGTCTTTGCATGGTTACCTACAAAAATTTTATGAGCATTCTGTTGATGAATCAGAGAGGATGTTAAAAGAAATTCAACGACAGAATGACCTTTTTGGTGAATTGGTATCTCATATTAGATCAATTGGTAGTGTGAAGAAACGTGTCGTTGAAAGGAGAAATAACACCACTAACAATGTTTCTGATGCTGAAAAGGAAAATTATGTTGTCGAAAAGGGTGAAACACCCACAAACAAAAAAATTCCTAGTACTTTAAATGCGCTCAGACCAACAAGGGTGATTAAGAAAAAAATTCCCTTGTCACTGTAGGGGCACTATTAAACAGTAAGATATGTCTGGAAGTTTTGAGTGGGAGGGAATGCACGGTTGTAATAATTAGCTTTAAATTTAACAGCAGTTATCTACCTCAAAAATGAAAGTATTTTTACATTAATTATTTCCCTTGATTGTTCTAACTCTGTGTTGCTGTGTAGTTTATGGTAATAGATACAAAAAAACAGGTGTTATGTTGTGCAAACAATAAACAGTTTATGTTTTTCAAGAAACTTTTTTAAAATATTTACACACACACACACACACATATATATATACATTATTTACATTTTTCAGGACTGTTCATCAAGGGAAGGGCAAATGTACAAGGATGCGGGTATTTAAATACTTTACAGTGGAATAGGGCTATGTACAATGATAATATCTACAATATTTAAAATACAACAATTTACAATATTTACATTATTTACAGTGCAAGCCTTTCCTCGATCGCTTGCACCCTCCTTCCAAGGTCCCTTATCTCCTCCCTTAGTGTGCGCCCTGCAATGTTAAAGAAAGGTAATGTATTAGTGTGCTGCAACAGAAGTATGTGAATACTAATTAGTTTCAATTTTCACTAAATAAGAACTATTTACCTAGTTCCTCAATCCTTGCAATAATATTGAGGCCTGCCAGCTGAGCAGCTGCCTCCTGCGCATCTTGGGGACCTTTAAAGATAATGCAGCAGCACTTAAAATCACACAGATATGGACGGTCCTACACATTATTCACATTACATTATTAGTAGGGCAGTTTTTTATTTCTGCAAACGTTACCTTGGGGGGGTGCAACAGGTGCCGGGCCTGCCTGCTCCTCTCCTGAGGATGACTCAGATACAGGCTCCCCAGCGGCCCGTCTCTGGATCCGAACCGCTGTATAAACATATAGAAGGGGAAGTTATTACTTTAGCATAACAAGAACTAACACCCATACACACACATACCCATTATTGCAATTTATGTCTGGGATGTGCTTACCTCTGGGGAGCCTGTCTCGCCAGCTTGGCCGCCCTGCACGGACCCACATGTCGTGCAGGACGGCATAAAATGGCGGGCGCCTACGGGGGGGTGGGCTACCGTCACTGGCCTCCAATGCCGCATAGAACTTGCCCTTAAGGGTCTTAAATTTTGAGCGGCATTGGAGGCCAGTACGCAAGTAGCCCCTCGACCGGAGGAACCGCGCTGCCTCTAAAAAGAAGTTGCGGTTCCTCCGGTTTGAGGACCGCATCAGCCGGGCCGGCGCACCGACCTGCTGGGCCAGGGACTCCAACATCAAGTTGGTCTCCCTGGTGCCCCAGTAGGCGATGCGCCCTTCCGGCCGGATACGTCCTCTCCCCCCTTCGGCCATCGTACCGCCATGTGGCGGGGTGCGAAAACTCGAGTTTATAACTTACCGCGTTGACCGTTACATTTCTGCCATAAGCCTATAGAGTTTTGAGCTTTCAAAACAATTCAAAATTTAAGTAGTTTGTGCTAATCGATTGGTTTATTTGCGGAGGATACTCTTTGAGGCTATAAGGCAGTGTCTGGATCCTTTACCAGAAAGAGTAATCCCTTCCAAAAACCCGCCAATTCCTTCAACCGCCGAATCCGCAACAATGTATCAGTTGTGGTTGCTTGCCTAACAATTCATTTGTATCAAGTTTGGCCTAGTTTTCAGAGACAATTTCCACTCCTATTGTCTTGCATGCTGTATATATTCCATAACAGAAACCTGCAACGGCAATGCCTTTTCAGCTTTTAAAAAGGGTATTAAGAACATGCTGCCATGCGAAGAAACAGCAGGAACAAAAAATGATTATTTATCTTTATTGGTCATAACCAGAAGTTATCAATTACATGTAGCAAATTGAGAATCATGCATACACTTACTCCCCGTCCACACTGTGATGTTCCCACCAAAAATATTCTTTTAAAGCGTCACGTACCGCCTCCCCCCGCTCCTTCTCCCTAGCATCATTATTTACCATTGGGGCTCCAAGCGTGTCAAGGACAAACCTCTGCACACGCCGGTTAGGATCGTCAAGTATACTGCCCTTGGTTTCACATATATTGTGTAGAATAACGCATGCACATATTACAGAACATACATTCTCCTCTGCAACCTCAATACAGTATTTCAATGCTCTCCATCTCGCCTTCAAACGGCCGAAACTTCTCTCCACCGTTGATCTTATCTTGTTGTGGTACTTATTGTACAGTCTCTGTTTGGGATTTGTAGTCCCCCTATACGGTGTCAACAGCCAATTTCTTATTGGATATGCCCCATCTACAAGAGTAAGTGGTACAACCCACTTCCCCATAATTGTCAGAGTTGGGTTCCCAGGTACAAAGATCCCTGCTTCCATAGTCTCAAAAAACCCAGAGTTCCTTAACATTCGGGCATCGTGATTCTTCCCGCTCCAACCGATCTCCGCGTCAATAAATACCCCACGGTGGTCACAAGTCCCTTGAAGAAGAACGCTGTACCTATTCTTTCTGTTAATAAATTCGTCCCCTTGGCGTATTGGGGGGATTATATTAACATGGCACCCATCCAGGCAAGCAACAACTTGAGGATATCCCATTGCTGCAAAGGAATCCATAACCTAAGGAATGAACAAATAAAAGAAATTAAGATGGTGAAAATTCAGAATAAGGATTTTTCGAATAAACAATACTGTTTACGAAAAAAAATTTCCTTTATGTGTTTCCATAGTATACATGTAAAGTGCATAATCACTATGGGTGAACCTTCAAGAAATTACATTACAGTATTATACATGGGTACTCCCTAATAATTACTTTGAAAGTATTACAGAAAAACCGATTAAACGATTACTCATTAAAAAAAGTTACCTTTCGGTGGTCTCCAAGGAACACTGTTCGCTTAAGAAGTAACTTCTCCATTGCAAGCACGACCTCCACAAAAATCTTGCACACAGTAGATCTCCCAATACCAAACAACTGGGAAACTGCTCCATACGAGCATCGGTGGGCGAGAAGGAAAACAGCAACAGCGAATCGCTTCTCCACAGTAATGGCTTTTCTCATGTTAGTGTCCGACTTTGCTATCTCATGACGTAGTAGCTCGGCAAGGCGCATAAATAGGAACCTTGGCATCCTGAAGTACAGTATCCAACGTTCATCCGACCAGATGTTCATCACAAATTTCTCCCACCACTCGTCCGTTGTCGGGTACACCCACCAACGACGCTTCCTCCGGTCTGGGCGAACAAATCTCAAAACCTCTGTGGAATCGATGGCAGCAAAGTACATGACCTGTGGCCTTGAAAGTGTTACTTCCATAGCTTGGGAATGGAGAAGAAGAAGGAAAATAAGGACCATCTTTCTTCTATGCATGAGGATTACACGCCTCTTAAGAGCTAAAAGAGATAAGCGCAAACGGGCAGCGGTAGACAGAGCTGCCGAAGTTGCCACCTCCATGTTGCCATTCAGGAATGATGAGGTGCATGAAAAGCGCATGTGACGTCATTCTTTGTTTAAAGTTTGGCCAATCGCTGCATCCGTGGCGGGAAAAGGGAACGGAAACACGTAGGCCAAATTTTGAAAAAACGAGTAATCGCATCTTTGATTGACAGACAAAAAAAAACAAAAAACGGGACATCCAGTACGTGTAAACAATAAAATCACGGGATAAACCATCTCGGAATCTAAAATTAAAAACGGAACCTTGTACGTGTAAATATCAGTCACGGCACCAAACGGGATATCCTTATCAGTGACAAAAATCGTATAAACAGCGAGGGACGGATTCGTGATCACTTTGTCCCGGTAGGCACCGCGACAATTTCTGTCGTGTGACTGGCACCCTGGAAAACTGGGAAAATCCTGGATTAAAGGGACAGCCCAGTCCTGCCTGGCTGGGCTGCTTGAAGCATCAGCTCCTGGATTCTGACTCCAGGCTCACAGTCTGCAGGCTCTGGGGTCATATGGCGGGACCGTGTGGCCTAGGTGGGAGAGTGTAGAGCAGGCGGCAGCATAGAAAGTGAAGGAAAGTCAGAGGAAAGAAGGCCAGCAGCAGAGTCTGACTCAAAGTAACTTTACTTGCATGTGTGTGGTGAGTCTCTTGCCTCCTAGGCCAACCCCCCCCCCTTGGACGAAGGGCCAGTGGTCAAATGGAAAAAGGCTTCAGAAGGGGAGGGGAGAATCTCCCTTCCTTTTCCAAGCCCCACAATGGAGGTGAAAAGAGGCTTGAAACTGTAACCTCCATAATTCCCCCAGCCAGCACAGCCACTAGCTGAGGAATTATAATAACAAGTAACTTTTCTAAGTTCTGGTGAGGAGCAGCAAGCCTTTAGTTCAAATGCCCCTGGTTGCTATCTGGCACCTTTGGAAAAAAACCCCCACGAATGATGGCATTTTACTGTTTCTACACGCATAGCCAACCTGAGAGCCAATGTGGTGTAGTGGCTTGAGTGTTGGATTAGGACACAAGGAGACCAGGGCCAGATCCACACTACACAAATAATCTAGTTTGAAACTCCTTCCTATGTTATCCTGTCAATAGTCTGCCCAATCCCGTCCTGTATACTTTTGTCCTGGTTCTGTGGCAGAGAATTATGGCAACTGGGGTGGGGGTTGCTGGAAGATGATCAATGGGACCCAAAGCCCTTTCTTTCCCCCAACAGGCCCCCAGGACCCCCTCCCCTAATGGAGAAGCTACACCAGACCTTGAGGTGGCAAATTTTTAAAAAACACTAAAGACGGATCTCTTTCGGCAGGCCTTTCCTGATTAGATCCTGGCCTCAGGAGCTGCGTCTCCTGGCCTTTTTAATCTTGTATATATTTATTTTTAATGTGATTTTAGTTAGATGGTTTTAATTTTATATTGTAATAATGACTAGAAGTACCACCCACCCCCATAAAAAGACATTAAACAATATAAAATTAAAACCATCTAACTAAAATCACATTAAAAACAAATATATACAAGATTAAAAAGGCCAGGAGACGAAGAATGTTTTAATTGTTGGAAGCCATCCCGATTGTTTTTAGCAGAGGTGTGGGGTATAAATAAATTTTATTATTATTATTATCCCCTCCCACTGGGAGCAATGAAAGGATTTTTAAAAAAACAGCCATAAGAGGTAAAAGAACCCCCACATCTCCAGTCATATACATACACCTTCTAGCCTGTCAGCAGCACCTAGAGAAAGGTGGTGTTTCGTTGGCCTCTATTTCTCTCTCTTCCTTTCCAGGCAGCTAATGGAAATTGGAAATAATACCTCCTTTCTTGATGGGCAGAGAATCACACTGTGCAAGTCAACTAAAGGGTTTTTCTTTCTCTAGAGTTGTTTTTTGTCTGTACTTTCAAATAAAGTGATACAGCTCTTACTAAGACTGGTGATAATACAGACTAAGGGGTTGTCTAGACAGGCAATTTACCCTGTCTTGCCCCTTTCTCAGAGCCCTGCAGTCCTGGCAACACAGGGCTTTTGCCCCGTTCTGTCCCCAGGCAGTCCTCACCACGTCTGGAGCAGATACGGGGCTCAGATGGGGCTAAGATGGGACAGGGCCCAATACAACATTTTTTTTTAAAAAAATCCCTCTTTTAATCCATTTCTGCAGGGAAGGAACAGATCAGGCCCTGTATGTCCGCAGGAGCCCATCCCGGCTGGCCAGTTCTCACTGCAGCTGCTGGTCTCCCTAGCTTTCTTGGAAGGCAGGAAGGAGTCCCACAGCATGTGACCAAGGCTGGTTATATGCAGGGGCCTAGGTCACATGTTGTAGGCCGATTTCCCGCCTTCCAGAAGAGCCAAGGAAGTGACGGCAGCAACTGCTGCGACGGCAGCAACTGCTACAGCTGCAGCAACAGGCCAATGAGCACATCTGGACTCCGGCCCGTTTGGAGGTGGTAACGGGGGAACAATGGGCCTGATCCATGGCCAGGATACAACAGCAGGGAGCTGCCATATCCTGGCTCATGCAGATGAGCCCTAAACTTCTTGACTTCTTAGGGCATTTTATATCACTTTAAAACAAAGTTCTTGATTTATTAATATGAGCCCATTCTGTAAGTCTTGGAGTATAAGTGACCCCAGGAAAACTCTTATTTTTTTATCCTTTCCAAAAATTACATCCTTATTTCCAAAGGCTTTCTGGGTTGTATGGTATGAATTACAACTAATATCAATTTAAGGAGATTTTCAAACGGGGCCAAAATGCCCCGTTACTGCCCCGCTACCTCCTCTCCCGTTCCTGCCACGGAATAACATAAATCTTTCACACACTCACCTTAATTCCGCAGCAGGAACGGGCTCCCCCTCCCCTTGCTGGCCGGCCGTAAATGCAGCCGTCGTAAGGCTGCTTTTACGACCGGCTGTCTGAAACGTTATCACGTTATCACGTGATAACGCTGGAAGGTAAATTTAAAAAATAAAACTCCCCCAAACATAAAATTAGTTCACCAAGCACAAAAACACTCTTTAAATCACATAATCAAAACAGGGAGGGTAAAATAAAGGGTGCCACTTACCTGGATGTCCAGATCGTACCAGGAAGTGCTCGGAATGGACCTCCCCTCCATGGCTGTCATTTCGGAACAGGAACGGGGCTCCTGTTCGCACACCTGTGATTTCGTTATAACAACGGAACGGGAGGTCTATTCACGATGAAAAATCGTGATTACATTGTTCTGGAACAGTCACGGGAGTAGGATGGATGCAGGACAGAACGGGGTCAACGTCGTCCGAAAGGGAAAACCTTTCCCGACCCTGTTTTGTTCCTGCCACGGGATATATAGCCCGTGTGAAAATCTCCTAAGTCTATTTTTTTAAACAACAACAACAATACAACATGCTATATACTAAGTTGACAGCATATCTACTGTCCCTAAAGTTTGATGCATCTTAATGAGGTGCCAGATCTGGACTTGACTACAGGACTCTTCTCCCTGTGTTATTCAGTAGTATTGCAACCTTGGACGCAAACCTTAAAACCCTTAATAAAAGATACAAAATAGATGCATGTGTATAATAACATCTCATTATAAGGAATTTATCTTTTTGTCCCCTCCTAAATGTGTAACTGAATATCCTTATCACCTTATTCTAACTGCTTTAACGCACTCCAAAGAAAAGAAGCAGGGAAGCAGGAAAGTTCTGCCTTCTGTGCTGCCTTACCTCATGACATTATCATTTTTCCAGTATTCTTTCATTCCAATCCCAAGGGGAACCTGGTAAAATGGCACCTTTCTGCTAACAGGTTTTTCCAGTTACCAAAATACAGTTTTGCCCCCCCCCCAGGCCAGAATGAAAGAACAACAACACCATGCAATAAAGCAGCATGGAAGACAGAATGTTCCTGCTGCACTGCTGCTTTTCTTTGGAATGTGATAAGCCCGTTAGTGAAAAAGGCCTACTGTAATTCTTATCCCTGGTGACTGCAGCCTCTCTCCTCTCCAATTTCCCCTCTCTTCTGAACTGATTAAGTACAGGCCCTGCTTTAGGGTTTCTCACCTCCCAGTGGGTCAAACCAATAATTCACAGAGGTTACATAGGTACATAAAGAGAAACCACCATACTGGACAATATGCAGGAGGAGGGGGAAAATCTGGGAATTTCTTTTCTCTCCCTGGTTGTGCCTAAGAAGAAGCTTGCATGGGAAGTAGGTTGCCCTGGGGTCCACATCTATGTCTTGCTCTTAAAAGTACATACTTTGAATTGTGGGAAAATCCCTAGCCTGCAGAATAGCTAGCAAAACTTCAGAGAATTTCAAGAGTTGTTTAATGGAATTGCTAAGCAACATCTGGGTGAACTCCCTTAGCTCTGCTAAGAAGCCTTCTTTGAGAGTATACAGATACCATTCCCCCCACCTCGCCAAGGTGGAAGGCCTTGTTGGGGGGGACCTGTGTCAAGAGTACTCCACAACTTACCACAGTATGAGTTTGCTCCTTCAAAGTGGAGCAGAGTGAGAACCAGTCAGCAGTGGCTCCAATCAGATGTATTCTTACCTGATTTGTGCCAGGCTTAGGAAGAAGTGGGAACTGCTGGCCAATTAATTTGAACCTTGAGGTCGAATTCATTGGCTGGTGGGCAGTAGCTGAAGTGACCTGGATGCAACTTTCACTCTGGTCAGGTGCTGCTAGATATATACAAGCTGCCCAGTGCTCGAGCCTCAGTTGACTGGAGCTTCATTCCACCCTCTGCTTGCTTATTTAATTGTGTTAATGCTGTGTTCACTGCCTGTCATAACTTTTCAGGGCAGTTTGGCACAGAACCCAGATCCAGGATGAGGGTATTCAGGAGCTACATGCTCAGCAGTAATGGATTGGGGGGGGGTCACCCTAAGAGGCTTTGGCAAATAGGTTTATGCCTAGTTTGGGGAGAGGGCTGCCTGCGGCCTACACCTGGTGACAGGAGAATCACCCTGCAGCATCCACCCACGTGGAATCCTACATCTGTTATCCTGTTGGTCACCTGGCAGGTGGGCTGGGTTTGGGACTCATCGTTCAACAAACAGATTCATCGATGCTTGTATCCAGACCCATGGCATCAAGCCTATGCACAGCTATGATCTATAAACATTGTGACCTACTTTGTTCCAAACAAAATGATGTTGGTGTTTTTCGTTAAGCAGAGTGTGACTCACCCATGAACATGCAACTATGCTTTCATTCTGTGGTTTCCACAGGAGTTCCTATGGGGAATTTCAGATGGGGTGGGGGAAATGAGCTTGAAAACATCATGTGGGCATTCTTCATTTGGGGGAGAGCTGCAGAAGCTCCAAAGCTTAGGAAAGTGACTTTTTAAAGACTACAGCTCCCAGAATGCCTCAGCAAGCTGTTGGTTCAGGAATTCTGGGACTTATGGAACCAGGATGGACAGTAGCCATGTTGGTTGTGGGATTCTGTGAGCAAATCACTTTTTTTCGCAAGTGAAAAGTCACTTTTCCAAGCTCTGAGAAGATTTCCTCTGTTGACCTCTCTTTTCTGACTTTTATTATCTGCTGCCCAGAAGCACCTACTTCCTCTTTCTCTTCCATGTAGCCTTCTTGATTCCTTTTCCTTATTCATGAACAATCATAGTTTCTCAAGAAAGCAGCCAGCTATTTTTGTCAGCGTTGCAACAAGGTCACCTCTGTTATCTGTTCGTGGACATTTGTGCCAATAGTGCTCAGAGTTCTGCCTCCCATGAGTCTGTCAGCTGCTTCCCTGGTCAGATGGACTCAGCACTCCACCACAAGAAAAACAAGGACCAACCCATTTTCTGCTTCAAGACTGACTGCAATTATGTATTCACTGAGTGTTTTTTAGAGACATGGAATAAAAGTTTAATGAATTACAAACCCAAAAACTTTATGGACTCGTTGCTGTTACGCATTTTCTCTGCATAAAATGCAACTTTATATCCCATGTACTTTTCTTCTCTTTCTCTCTCTCTCTCCTTTGAAAAAGAAAGTTGAATCCAAATGTATCCTATTACAAATGCAATCATGCGAAGGCTTTTTATTAGTAATTCTGTTTTCCCTCAAGCTAGGAGTAGACTATGAATGAATTGTCAAAGATTGCTTTAAGTGCCTCTGATTGAAGAGATGATCTCCAAAGTGCAAGCAGACAGAAAGGAATAAAACTAACAGCTGCTATATTTAACATCAACTTGCCTCCAGTTCACAGACGCTTGTTGGAATGGCTGTTTGGCATTCATCCGTCAACTTCTGTGGGATATTTCATCTGTCACATTTTTAAAATGTGTGTTGAATATGATTGCATGGTGCAGATCACACTCAAACTTCTGCAGCTCCCTGAAAATTTGTTATGCCAACTGGTCAGAAAAAGGAATAGTGCCACTATCCCTTTAACAAACATTAAATGTGCCAAAATCAGCAAGAAAATCTTATCCTGGCATGCAGCTGAACAGCAGCCCTATTCAAGAATTCTCCACAGCTTAAGCCTACTTGTGAGAGAAGGGGCAGGAGGACCAATACTTGGAAGAATCACTCTTTTGGGCTGCAAGTACAGAATTTCTCAGCTATCATGGCCATTGGCTGGGGGGAACTGGGAAGTTTTATTTTATTTTATTTTTATTTTTGTATGAATTGTGAAGTGTCTTTTATATAAGAATAGTCTTGATTTTACAGTTTGATCACTGTATCTGTGAGGGATATGTTCCAAGACACCTCCCCCCATGGATACCTGAAACCATGGGTAATAGGGAATCCTATTATTTTCAATGAGGTGAACACCAGAAGTTGACCATAAAATCAGATTGGAGAACCCAGAAATGCCTAGAGAGAAAATATTTTTTCAGACCTGGATAAGTGAAACCGTGGATACCAAATCCATGGATATAGGGGTCGACCTATACTATTTACAGTAGAAATTTACTTATTTAAACATCCAAAAAGCTGCAGTATTAAATCAGATGAACATTTGTTACAAATTGCTACCCATTTAGACTTGAAATCAATGTTATTTACAAATAATCCAGGTGGTTTTTAAATATGCGATCCTCTAGGGATACTTCAACGCTGCAGTATTCTGCTAGAGTAGATGCGTGTAAGTCAAATCTTATTCACTGGCGTTTAAGTTGTACTATCTCATCACATTCCTTGAAGCTACTATGAGGCTAGTAAAACAGAAACCTATTCTCCAATAAACAATGTTTGTCATCTTCATTAAAGGACTAGGTGTTTCTTCATTCTGCCGTTCTGACTAACCACTGACTATGTGGGTGACACCCCCAGAATCCACCTCAAGGCACTGACTGCCAAAAACAACCAAACTGGAGCTAATAGGTTATCAACCACCTAATATTTATGTAACACTTTAGTGCAATCTATATATATAATTCTCTTGGGTATGTTGCCTTTCCCAGTGTGGTGATTGGTTGGGTGTGTTTCCTGAGCAGCCAATCACCACCCACATACCAATTCCCTCTCCACCTCACAATCCACTCCTGCCACTCAATCTGTGGCCCAGATTGGGACTCAGCGGTTGGTAGGCTGCCTGCGATGGGACCCAGGCAGTCAACTGGTGGCGACCATGGTGGCGACAGGGCAAGAGAGCAAGTCACCCTCAGCAATTTGGGAAAAGTGTGGAATGTTGAGAAGGGAGAGGAGGGATTTAAAAATCCACCAGCCTACCTTACAGGGTTGTCATGAGGTCTACCAGGTATTTTGGTGGAGGTTTTTTAAATGGCGTATGTTATGCTATGTACAGCTAGTAAGTATGTATATACTGATCTTTTATACTGTAATTATAAATACTACTCTACGGTGAACTCGCCACGGGTCAGCGTAAGAGGAGCGCTCCAAAAAAGCGATACAAAGACTCCCTGAAACAACATCTCAGGCTCGGCCAAATTGATCACCAACAGTGGTTCGCCCTGGCCTCACATCGGGAGGCATGGAGACGCACTATCCACAATGCTGCAGCCTTATTTGAGAACTCACACCGAACAAGTCTTGAAGAGAAACGACAACGCAGAAAGAATCACAACCCAAAAACATCACCCAAGGAGACCTTCTGCTGTGCTTTTTGCAACCGGACTTGTTTATCTCGGATTGGCCTTTTTAGTCATCAGCGCGCTTGCAGAAAGCACGGGATGAGTCCTTCCTGAATCTTCCTGAATGAGTCCTTCCTGAATTTGTGAAGAAAAGCCAGCCCAGCCATACTGTAATTATAATAATTGTGTTACCTGCCCTGACAGCCCCCATCTTGGAATATCACATAATTGGCAATATTTAATAATTGGGTTTGATGTGGCCTTCCATGTGGTTAGTGGGTAAACCAGGGACCCCCGGGCTGGAGTCACATACAACCAAGGGAGGGGCCTTTGGAAATTCCCCAAACAGTAATACTCAGGTCAGAGTTAACACCTGGAGAGGAGTCATCCACGAATCCACTCAACAATAGCAGAGTCCTTGATGGTTGCAAAACAGGTTTTTCCTCTTTCCCTCCTCCCAACAATAGACCTTGTCTATTCCTATTCAATTCCAAATACATTGCCCATTAACGATCATTAACTCTTCCAGAGCACACTTTCTTTAGTCCTGAGAAACTCCAAGAGACATTGTATTCTACTCAAAACCTAATAATAATAGGGTTTATTTATATCCCACCTCTCATCCCTTCAGGGGAATTATCACATATAAATAGCATCCTAAAACACCCTCAAAATGTCCACAGTCCAGTTCCTCCTCCTACATCCATGCTGCCAGTTTGCTGTGAGACCCTTAGAAAGCATCTCTGATGCACCAATCTCTGCTCCTGTTATAGGTACTGTATCACCTGAGAACCCCTCACTCTATTCCTTTATCCAAATACTTCCAACTATCGTCGATAGCCTTGTGTGATTGCTTAAACCCTGAGTGTTTGCAAGAATGCTGTTAATATTAATTTCCAATAAATATCATTTAATTGTATGTTCTGGCTTGAAGTCTCCTCAGTTACTACCAGTATACATAGGTCAAAAGTTCCTGCCATTGCTCGGCCTCTCGCTGCCAATTTGAATTAATTAAATATTCCCCATATTGATATTCTGACACTAGTGGGATCCTCACAGACCCCACACAATTCGGGTAACAATTGATACATGTACAGTCAAAGATTAATCCAAATACAAACAGTGTCAACCCAATATCCAAATTAAAGATCTCTGATATATCATAAATTCATGAAAAATATGAATGGGCTAGAACTTGTACCCTAGCTCCAGCACTGGCCATACTTACAGACTTTTCTCATTCCTGTTTTTAAGTGATGCTCTGCTTTCCTGTTCCCTAAAACATTGCCCAAATGAGCTTCTCCCACATTAGGCCAATGCAGGCCCCTGGGACACATTTTGAAAAATTTGCTCAGTCCCACACCGGAACTAAAAAGCCGTGGAAAGAAAAGCAGCCTTTAGCTTTTAAGAACAAATACTTCCTGTTTTGAGTTTAGAAAGAACAAAGTAACATCCTAAGCAATCCCAGTACAATCAATTATGTTAGTTAACACTGAAGACATTAGTCAGAGCATATTAATTAAACATCAGGGACATTAATTTAATTAAGCGTCAGGCAGAATGTGTCAGACCCAGCAGAAGCTCAGCCCAACTGGGGTTTCCCCTGCCTTCAGAGGGCAGCCTCTCTTGGCCTTGCGCAGTTCTACAAATTGTTATTAAAAGTCTTGCAATGCTTACAGTCTTCTGCTAAGCCAAGGAGTTACAATAAATAAGGAGAGCAGCTCTATGGAACCACAGAGTGAAACAGCTGCCCTCAGGCACCAGCGCTGTAGGCAGGGGAGAAAAGGCACAGAGAGAAAGAGGAGGATAGGAATGGGAGCTGGATGATGTCACAGATCTATGTAAAGCATTGGCCATAGTGGGGTGGAGTGGAGCACTTGGGTTCCATCACTAGAAGCAAAATGTCTCCAAGCTTGGAAACATTACTTTTAGGATTATGACTTTCAGAATCCCTGAGCAAGCATAGCCAATGGCCAGAATAGCTAAATGACTCTGGGCATCATAGTCCAAAAGCAGTAGCCTTGTGGAGCTCTGAGTGAGTACTATAAATACTATATATATTGTAATTGTTATGTAATATGTTCTTTGCTGTTTGACTGTGTTTGGTGTTATTTTTATATTGATTTAATCAAATACTGAGAAAGATATTACACACACACACACACACACTAGCTGTACGCAGTGTAACATATGCCATTATAGTAGATGTAGTAGTGATTTTTTGGTATTTATTCATGTAATTCAGTGTAAACATAATTAACACCGAGGTGGAGATGAAATTTGCACGTGGGTGGTGAGTAGCTGAGGGAATAAGAAAAGGTAGGGGCTCTTGTGAGGCTGGGGGTGTAGATGCAGATTGAGTGGCAGGAATAGATTGGGAGGTGAAGAGGGAATTTGCATGTGGGTGGTGATTGGCTGAGGGAGTGAAAGGAGGATTGGTTGGGTATGTTTCCTAAGCGGCCAATCAGCACATTGGGAGCAGAACATACCCAAGCCTTCCTCCACCCTCTCTTTCTCTCTCTTTCTGGTGACTTGTGATGATGGGAAAGGGACAAGAAGAAAGAGCTGGAAGGCTAAAAAAAACCCCATCCCTCATTCAACTCATTACAGCAAATTAAAATATTGACTCATCATATTCCCACAGATCAACATGTGCACTGCAGAAATTCATGCATCTTAAACAAAGGACCCAGCCCATCCACTGAGTCTTGTCAGCGGGACGTTTACTGGTCTGTAACCCCATCCATATACTGTCAGGAGTGGTGAAAGTCCCTCCTAATTCCAGAATAAGGGGATAAAAGTGCCACATACAAACTAATTTTTAAAAAGAATTAAAAGCCCTTCATAAAGCTGGAAAACATGCATCCTTGATCTGAGGCTTCTAAACTGATAGTAACTACTACAGGCTCTTATGTGAACACTGTGGCTGTCACATTGACAGTAGCAGAATTGTGCCAAAGGAGCCACAAAGAACAGGGAGATATCAGCTTAGAGGATCACCCAGGTTTGTAGACATAAAAAAGGTGGAAAGAGGGAAATCCCTAAATGGTGGGTGGTGGAAAGATTTGAAGCAGCCCAATGAGAACCAAATTTGCTTAACAGAGGGAGGACAGGGGGGTAAAAAACCAAACCAGAAGGCCAATGAAATTCATAATCACAGAGGAGGGCATGGCTGGTGCTAGAACACTGAATAAGAGTGCATCAGACTGTAGGACCTACTTGTAACAACAACTGCAGCCTACTGCTCTAATTCAAAATGGCTTCATCCTCCTCATATGCACAAAAGGGAGGGTGTCACCTTTGTTTTTATTCACCCCCCTCCCCATTCCTAGGTCTATCACAAAACAGATGTGAGTCAAAGGACTTTCTCAGACTAGCATCTAAAAATGCTGTAATTCCACTATTAAGGAAAGCAAAAACGTAATGGCACGATTACAGTCATTATCATACATCGCCATAATCACATGATACTACACGATAATCGTGTGACACTACACCATAGAATCATCACATGATCACACACCCCTCTCTGGCTTTTCTTCGCAAATGAAGATTCAGGAAGAACTCATCCCGCGCTTTCTGCAAGCGCGCTGATGACTAAAAAGGCCAATCCGAGATAAACAAGTCCGGTTGCAAAAAGCACAGCAGAAGGTCTCCTTGGGTGATGATTTTGGGTTGTGATTCTTTCTGTGTTGTTGTTTCTCTTCAAGACTTGTTCGTCGTGAGTTCTCAAATAAGGCTGCAGCATTGTGGATAGTGCATCTCCATGCCTCCCGATGTGAGGCCAGGGTGGACCACTGTTGGTGATCAATTTGGCCGAGCCTGAGATGTTGTTTCAGGGAGTCTTTGTATCGCTTTTTTGGAGCGCCCCTCTTACGCTGACCCGTGGCGAGTTCACCGTAGAGTACTATTTTGGGGAGGCGATGGTCCTCCATCCTAGAAACGTGCCCTGCCCAGCGCAGCTGTGTTCTCAATATCATGGCCTCAATGCTGGTGATCCCTGCTTGCTCAAGGACAGCAACATTCGTCACATAGTCAGTCCAGTGTATATTTAGGATTGTGCGTAGACAGCGCTGATGAAAGCGCTCGAGGAGTCATAGGTGGTGGCGATAGGTGACCCATGTTTCAGATCCATAAAGGAGGATAGACAGTACGATGGCTCTATACACACTGATTTTTGTGCTTTGCCTCAGGTGTTTATTGCTCCAGACTCTTTTGTGGAGTCTTCCAAATGCACTATATGCCTTTGCTAATCTGTGATCAATCTCTTTGTCAATCTTGGCCTCTGAGGAGATGATGCTTCCCAGGTAGGTGAACTGCTGAATGGACTTGAGCACAGATTTGCCGACGGCAATGTGGGGATGGTGGTGTTCGTCCTGTGGTGCAGGCTGGTAAAGAACTTCTGTTTTCTTCAGGTTGACTTCTAGCCCAAACAGCTCTGCAGCTGTTGCAAAGCAGGACGTTAGGCGCTGCAGAGCTGCTTCTGTGTGGGCAACAAGGGCAGCATCATCGGCGAAGAGCAGCTCACGAACTAGATAGTTTAGAGTCTTAGTGTGAGCCCTCAGACGGCTTAGTGTGAGCCCTCAGACGGCTGAGGGCTCACATGATCACCACTAGCAGTTTAAGAATGGGATTTTACTTCCATGATTTTGTATGCGCGAGGTTTTGGCTGTTCTCATGAGAAGATGCAACTTTAACACATAAATAATGAAAGAAATTAATAAATAAACACTTAAAGATAAAAATGTGCCAAGAAAAGGTGACAGTTCATTAAAACAGCATCCTGTGCATCCTGTGTTCTCACTGGGAAAGGGGAGGGGAGAAAGGACCACCCATTCACGCTGTAATCATGCAATTACAGCGGGACATGATTTTGCACACTCATCAATACTGTGAAAAGAACAATATTGAGGTTTATTCATGGATTTTCCCATCCATAAAAGTGACAAGCACACATTGACCATGGGAGAACAATGACATCATGTGAAAGTGGAAACTCATTTGCAATACTGTCACACTGTACTTCTACAATTACAGCCCATCTGATAAAGTCCAAAGTCAAAGCAAATCGTATCCAAATGCCCCCCCAAATTGAGCCTCCAGTTAACAATGAAGAGGATTGTAAAGACATTCACATATTCTGCCCTGTTGTTTAGCAGCAGTAAGGGCTGGCCTTACCATTAGACAGAGTGAGGAATCTGCCTCAGGCAGCAGTTGCTTGAGAGGCGGCAGTTAGAGGAAAGATACGTATGTAACATTATCTACCTTGAAGCCCCTAGACTAGCTTGCTGCTTTCAGGTGTTGTGGAGAATTTTCTCCCATCACCAGTCTCAGAACATTTAGTTGCCATTCTAATTGGCTCTCTGTGTATGGAATGAGAGCCAAACACCCTCTTTTCCTACACTTTGAGTAGGAAAATCTCTTGGCCCAAACCTGTTGAAAGCAGCCATTTAAAGACACTTAAAAGTTTACAGATTTAGCATTTAAAACAAGCATCATCTTCTCCAGAGGAATTGCTTGAAAGATTAAACAAGAGCAAAGCCTTTTGTGTGTTCAAGATATGGGGCGTGTCTGTAAGATTATTTATCTATTGTTAGTTTAACGGCAAATTAAGAGAGTAAAGGATTTAAGTTCCATCCTCTTAGTGCTTGCCAGGGGTGTAGCTATGGGGGTGGGGGAATGAGAGCATTGCCACCTCAAACACAAAGTCTGCCCCCCTCAGAAATGTTCCTTCAGTTCCCAAGTTTCTAGCACTGTGGAATGAGATGTGGAAAATCATTCACATCTAGAACTCTTTTGCTGTGTTCCCATTTGCTTGATAGCAAGTTGTTTCCAATTTATGGCAATTCTAAGGTGAACTTATCACGGGATTTTCTTGGCAAGAGTGGTTCGGAGGGGGTTTGCCTTTGCCTTCCTCTGAGGCTGAGAGAGTGTGACTTAGCCAGAGTCACCCAGTGGGTTTCCATGACTGAGGAGGAATTCAAACCCTGGTCTCCAGAGTTGTAGTCCAACACTCAAACCTGGCTCCTTGGTAACTTTGCCTGCCCCTTTTCTTTGAGCCTATGCTGTATTTTGAAATGCTCAACTGAATTTTTAAGTGACTGCAATGACAGAAATTTGGGAACAGAAGAAACATTTCATGGGGGGAGGATAATTTCTTTTGGAGCAGCAATGCCCTTATTTTGCCCCCTCCCCCCCCACCCCCCACAGTTCCAATGACCTGAAAAAACTGCAGTGTGAGGCAGGCCCATTGCTGGAAAGGGATTTTGGCACAACAGAACCTTTTGAGCATCCTGCTAACTATCCTGCTGTAAATGAAAGACTGGATTCCTTTTTGTAAAGTAAATTGATACCAGCAATTTCAACAGCATTGTGCCAGTTTATCTTTGCTGAGGAAATGGGCTCCATTAAGCCTAGTACTCATTGTTCCAAAAGTCTTTTGTTGCATTGACAGTCCTAAATCTGAGGTGCCCTTGATCAAGAGACATGCATTATGAGGGGCTAGATGCAAGATGGGGAGGGAGAGAAGGAGGGAGGGCCATCACATTCAGAAGCCCCTATACCCAGAGCTTGGGAAAGTTACTATGTAAAGATTACAATTCAGAATCCCCTGGTGAGCATGGCCCAAGTTTGCTGGACAATTCTGGGAGTTGTAGTTCAAAGCAGTAAGGTTTCCAATCTGTCCCTGTTCCTCTTTCAACAAAAGGCCCCAGTTCATCTGGAATTCAAGCTGCCATCTTGGTCACATTCTCCACTACAGAATTTTAGCATGCTAACAGGAAATACGCTACGTGTATGCTTTCAGATTAATCAGAGATCAGATCTGCACCCAGGTTTCAGAGCTTACATACATCCATGGGAACAACCAGGAGAATGAGGCATATCCTGGGATGAAGGTAGGCCCTTTTGCTCTTGGACTACCTTGTTTCTCACCTGAGAAAACCACCAATGTGGATTGACCAGCCTAGGTGTTCCTACTGAAGGCATCTTCTAGACCAGAGGTGAGAATCAGGTAAGCCTCCAAATGTCATAGAATCATAGGGGCTTCATGGGCCATCAAATCCAGCCCCCTTGCTCAGTGCAGGATCTCCAGCTAGTTATCCTCAGAAGGTAGCTGTCCAGCCTCTTTTGGAGGATGTCCAAAGAAGAAGACCTCACCTCCTCTCTAGGCAATTGGTTCCATTGCCAAAATGCTCTTACTGTCAAGAAGTTCCTACTAATGTTCAATTGAAATCTACCCTCCCGCAACTTAAAATAAGCAGAGAACGAGTCTCTTTGTGGCAACCCTTGAGGTATTTAAAGGTTGTGGTCATGTCATCCCTCAGTCTTCTCTTCACCAAGCTGAACATGCCCAACTCCTTCAACCTTTCCTCATATGTTTTGTTCTCCATACCTCTTATTATTCATATTGCCTTCTCTAAACCCACTTCAATTTTTCTATATCCTTCTTAAAATAAGGTACTCAGAACTGAACACAGTACTCCAGATGAGGCCTGACCAGTGCAGAATATAGTTATTACTTCCCTTAATAGTCTTCCCTTGGAAACGATGCTTCTATTAATGCAGGATACAATACCATTTGCCTTCTTTGCTGCAGCACCACACTGGTGGCTCATGTTCAACTTATGATCAATAATAATCTCAAGGTCCTTTTGCAGGTAGTACTGCTGAGCCATTTATCCCTCATCCTATACCTATACAATTGTTTTTTGTGGCCTAAATGTAGAATCTTGCATTTGTTTCTATTGAATTCCATTTTATTAATTTCTGCCCAATTTTCTAGTTTATCTAGGACCCATCTTTCAATGTGTTAGCCACCCCTTCCAGTTTTGTGTCATCTGCCAACTTGATAAGGATTCCCTCCACCCTGTTATCTAAGTTATTAATAAAAATGTCAGAAATTTGCAACTCGCAGCCTTTCTCACTATTTTTTATACTGGCTAGGGTTGCTACACAAACTGCACTTTCACTTCATGTCGATGGCCACATGATTTCCCATCCCTTTGTAGACCAATCTCACATAGACATCTGTGGCCCAATGTGGTCCAGCTCCAACCTTGATCACTGCCCATACTGGCTGGGGCTCATGGTCATTGGACTCCGAGGGCATCTAATGGAAGCTGAAGACCAATAACGTCTGTTGGGCTCCAGGTAATCAATTCCTGTCATAGACCCTTAAGAAGTGACACAATCTGCCTTCCTGGATTATTGGTATGGGAAGCACTGTGTAGTAGCATACCTCATTAGAAAAGTTAGAGTTGTCTGGCTATGCCTCTAAGGAGATTTTCACACGGGGCCAAAATGCCCCGTTACTGCCCCGCTACCTCTTCTCTCGTTCCTGCCATGGAATAACATAAATCTTTCACACACTCACCTTGATTCCGCAGCAGGAACGGGCTCCCCCTCCCCTTGCTGGCTGGCCGTAAATGCAGCCGTCGTAAGGCTGCTTTTACGACCGGCTGTCTGAAACGTTATCACGTTATCATGTGATAACGCCGGACGGTAAATTTAAAAAATAAAACTCCCCCAAACATAAAATCAGTTCACCAAGCACAAAAACACTCTTTAAATTACATAATCAAAACAGGGAGGGTAAAATAAAGGGTGCCACTTACCTGGATGTCCAGATTGTACCAGGAAGTGCTCGGAACGGACCTCCCCTCCATGGCTGTCATTTCGGAACAGGAATGGGGCTCCTGTTCGCACACCTGTGATTGTGTGATAGTGACGGAACGGGAGGTCTATTCACGATGATAAATCGTGATTACATTGTTCTGGAACAGTCACGGGAGCAGGATGGATGCAGGACAGAATGGGGTCAACGTCATCTGAAAGGGAAAACCTTTCCCGACCCTGTTCTGTTCCTGCCACGGGATATATAGCCCGTGTGAAAATCTGCTAAGCATAAAGGTGCCTCAGAGATCTGGACCTGTTTGCTAGCTATCACCACCTCCCTTGACTTTTGCTGCTGTTTATTTATGCATGCTGTCAACATCAGCAGGAACACCACCACCTCCGTTTTACACAGGGCCCTGCAGATGCTGAATAAAAATTCCTTCTCTGAGTTTTACCACATAGTTGGCTGCTATGCCTGCCTGCCTTGGAATGCTGACTGGGAGATTCTGGGAGATTCTGACTGTATATGGTCTTGTCTATAGAGTCAAAATAATCCAAACGGCATACAAATGTACTGCGATCCATTCATACAGACATGCACACAAATATGTGTCATTTGGAAGGGGGGCCGCCGAATCCACCACAAAGTCTGTGTGTGTTGCATCCAGGGCTTCGTCCAGATTTTTTAAAAAGCTCCATATGACACATGAATGTGCGATCATTTGAACACTCACATTCGCACAGATACAAACAGGCAGCGTAATCTAATTGGCTGGACAAGCATGGGGGGTGGGCTAGCAAACAGGAAAAGCACCTGTGGCCACCATGTTCACTTTTCTGCTAAGAGAAGGTCTAGTAAGTCAATAAAACGGTGATCTTATACTCTTTCTTCCTTTCTTTCTTTCTTTTATAAATATGAACTATTACTTGTGCGTACCATGGGAGACTGTTTTTTTTAAAAAAAAATTGGCAGCAGCGGATTTTAAATCGCAAGTAAATCACTTGCAGCTGCCATCTTGGCTAGGGGTCATGCAGAGTTTAGAGAGGCTCTTTTGACCATGAAGACAGGTCACATCCTTACCAATGTCTGGTTTTTTGGACGTGTTTGTATTCCCCCCTCCCCCGTAGAGACAAGACCTACAATCTCCCTAAACAATAACATCTCCAGGATCCACTATTACTCCTACAAAACTAGTGTCTTTAATGGTCTCAGTTGGTCATCTCCCCACTGCAGGAATACAGACTGTCTCAGCAGACACTCAGTGAGGATCCACACACTCTACCGCTGTTGGCTTTCCATCAGCGGAACTTCAGCTCATATGTTCTTTGTTGCTCTTTATCTCACATTCCCTCCCCATGTTTTCTCTGCATAACAGTAGGCACAAGGCTCTTTTCAGCAACCCAAAGTGTCAGAAGACGTGGGTTGCTGCGTGCCTCCTTCCACATTCTCACGTGCCCACAGTTCTGGATCTCTGCCACCTTACAAAGGAACATTTCTCTTTTTTCCTCTGCAGCTCAGCTTTCTCTCACAGCATATCTTCTTGTTCTTCACGTAAGGCTATTCTTTGAGAATGGAAATCTAGATGTTTCTCTCTTTTCACTTGCTCTCATGTTCCATGCTGGCTAATCTGAAACAGCAGCCTTAGTATTCAGTGTGCCACATGCCATTTTCTTTGTTCTTCCAGAAATCAGAAAAACAAGCAAACCCACAACACAGAAAAAAAAAGTGTTACCTTTTTAGACTGCAATATGCATCTCTGTTCTGTCTAAGGAAACAAAACAAAACAAAGGAAAATCCTTTCGTACTGCTTGGATGGCTGTTTCATGCTGGTGCTTTTTACAAACCAACTTCACATAGACCTACTCAATTCTGTTAAACTCTGTTATCAAATCCCTGCTTCCGCCAAAGTCACAAAATGGCTTATATCCATCCTCTTTGGATGTTTGGTTACCTACTTTTTACACAAGTGCCAAGATACACATCAAAGAGATGGAGCATAACATCACACACTCTCAGAGTTACGCAGCAGTTGCATAAGGCTGACTTGCTAGTGAACTGCAATATTGTGCAAATGAATGGGCAACCAAATGTGTATGCATATTTGTCTGTGCAATGTGCCTACATGCACAACACAAGGTGTAATTGTATGGCATGTCCAACTCTTATTTTTACAACCTTTAGCTGCAGACATTCTGCACCAGACAAAAATGTCCAAAACTGCTTCCATAGGGGAATTGACACATGTGTAAGACACCAAAAAGATTCTGACTAATGTATTCAACTGATCACAAAACAAGTTTGCTTTCACTGGGCCACTATCCAAAGGAGGGGGCATACAATGGCTAGAATCCTATTGGAGCATTATATCAGTGTAATTCTGGGTTATGTTGTCTTTTTACCTGCTTGGGCAACAGGGTGTCCAATACCCCTTTATACAAGCAATTCCCCTTTGCTGTACAGTGCAACAAGCATGCCAGTGAGTACATTGGCACACTTTCACACGCACCCCACAACCCAGAACTGCCATCAGAATGGCTCCCAACAGCCACCCAAATGTGACCGTTGCCTCCTTTATCCTAAGGGAAAGAAATTGTAGCATAAGCTTTCGTAGACTTGGTCTACTTCCTCCATGCATCTGAGAAAGTAGCCCAAGTCTACAAAAACCTATGCCACAATTTCTTTCTCTCAGTTAGTCTCAAAGGTACCACAAGATCCCCTTGCTTTCTCATATTCCAGACTAACACAGCTATGTCTTTGAATTCTTCTTTTTTCCTAGTTATGTTTTGGTGGCTTTGAACAGGATCTTGGCCATAGTGAGTCTATATGTGTAACCCAAGGGATGATTTCTCTACAACACATGAGGGATCGTGAGGTAGAAGTAGGATACAAACATCAGGACAATGAGATGGCAACAAACTCACCTAAGCTCCGTACCCCTATGTTCGTGCTGGAATGCCATTTCATGACTATAATCTATATAGCTGGAAAAGTACTTGGAAATGTTACTTATATGGACTATGGCTTCCCCAGTCCCCACCCCCAGCTAGTATGCTTTGGTGGGGGGGGGGTCTGTGAATTGTGTCCCCCAAAAGTCACTTTTTTCAAGGTCTCAAGTAGAACAGAGAGCAAGCTTTGAAGAAATAGATAATAGTTTAATCGTCTGCCCTCCAACCTTTTTTGAAAAGTCTAGTTGCAGTACTTTGTATGGGGTGTGTATAAGAAACACACCTACAGCCAGGGGTGGGGGGAGAGAAAGAGAGAGAGGGGGACAAAAAGCCAAAGAAAGAATGGTGTAAATGTGTGTTTGTGTGTGATAGGGTGAATACCCTCTTCTTCCTTCTCCTCCTCTTCTTCTTATTAGCTCATGTCACCTCTCAGTCTTCTCATCACCAGGCTGAACATGCCCAGCTCCTTCAACCTTTCTTCATATATGTTCTCCATAGCTCTTATCATCCTCGTTGCCATTCTCTGAACTTGCTCCAACTCATCTATATCCTTCTTAAAATGAAGCCCCCAGAACTGGACCTGACCAGCACAGAATACAGTGGGACTATTACTTCTATTAAAGTATAGCTACTATTCCATATTTAGTCAGTTTACTAATCCAAATATCATGGACGACCTTATCAAACTAGCTATACCCGGTGTAGCATACACCATCCCCCCCCATGCCCTACACACACACCCGACGGTACACACACCGCTCCCCCATGCTGGCCCAGCCCATTGTCACCCTCCCTGCCCCCTGCGCCACCATGCCCCTCGCTGCCCTCCCCATGCCCCTCGTCACCTCCTCCTCCTCCCCCACCATCCGCCTTGCTTCCCGCCCCACCTCCCTGCGCCACCTTGCCGCCCGCCCTGTGCCCCACCCCACCCCTCACCCCCCCATGCTCCTCACCCCCCCGTGCCCCTCACTGACTTTCCCACCCCCACCATGCTACCTTGCTGCCTGCCCTGTGCCCCTCGCTGCCCCTTGCCACCCCCTGTGCCCCTTGCTGACCTCCCCACCACCCCCTCGTGCCACCTTGCTGCCCCCTGCACCCCGTGCTCTCCCCACCCCCGTACTCCTCGCCACCCCCCCCATGCCCCTCGCCAACCTCCCCACTGCTCAACTGCACCACCTTGCTGCCCACCCTGCACCCCGTGCCACTCTTCACCACCCCCATGCTCTTTGCCACCCCGTGCCCCTCCCCTCTGCCCCCACTGCACCACTTTGCCAGCTGCCCTGTGCCCCACAACACCCCTTGCCACCCCCGTGCCCCTCGCTGACCTCCCCACCCCATCATGCCCCTTGCTGACTGCCCCTCTACGCCACCCCCCGTGCCCCTCCCCACTCCCTGCCACCATCACACCCCTCACTGCCCTTGCTGCATCCCCCCAACCCACCACCCCACCACGCCTCCCCCCCATGCTCACACACACACCATGCCACATCCCCCCCCCTACTACTTGCATCTCTTCTGCTGGTAGCCATGTTTAGGAAGGACTTAAAGGTCCACATGTTCCCGCCCCCAGTGTGCTGATTGGCTGGCCAACCAAGCTTTGATTGGTTGGTCAGTTTCCTAAGCAACCAATCAGCACACTGGAAACGGCAACATGCCCAAGAGAATTATATATATAGATGCTTTGCTGAAATCCAGATAAATGACATCCACACTTGCTGAACTTGTGACCCAATCAAAAAAAGGTGCAAGGTTAGTTTGGTAGGATTCGTTTTTGACAAACCCTGCTCACTCCTCTTAATCACTGCATCGTCATCACAATACTTGCAAATAGATTCCTGGTACTGAGGTCAGGCTGACTTGTCTGTAATATCCTGGATCTTTTTTTTTTTTACTTTACTTTTTTTTAAAGCGAGGGACAATGTTTGCTCATCTCCAGTCCTCTGGTACCTTACATGTTCTCCAAGATTTCTCAAAAATGATGGCAAGTGGATCTGTGTGTATGTCAGCAAGTTCCTTCAATGTTCTGGGATGCAGCTCATCTGGCCTTCAGATAGGAACTCATTTAAGTTAACTAGGTGATTCCTGGCCAACACCTTATCAAACCTGATTTGCAACCCAGATTCCTTACTAAGGTCTCTGCTGCTGCATGGAAGCACACAGTCCTCTTTTTAGGGAGGGGGGGAACTGAAGCAAAATGAGCATTGAGCAGTTCCACCTTTTCATTGTGATCTGTTAGCATTTTACCATCCTTGCTGAACAATCGTTCCACCATTTTTTCATCATTCTTTTGCTTTGAACATACTTGGGGGGGGGAACCTTTTTGTTGCTCCTTTCTTGTCTAGCCAGTCTCGGCTCATTTTGAGCTTTAGTTTTCTTTACACTATTCCTGAAAGCTTGGGCTATATATTTGCATTCTTCCTTGGTGATTTGTCCTTATCCCATTCAATAAAACTATCTCCAAAGTTCCTATCTTCCAGAACTCTAAATAGGGAAGTCCAGTTCAAATTGTCAAAGACCTTTTCTGCATCTAAGAAAATCAATGCAGCTTGCTTCTCATTATGTTGTTCTAAATACAGGTTGCCCTCCCCCTTTAAGCCGGATCTGTACTCACAGTTTCACTTACCCGCAGTCAGGGCAAAAGGTCTCTCTAGGCATCTGGAGGACAATACAGTAGGGCCCCTGTATCCACTGATTTGGTTACCCTCGGGACACAAAACAGCATACCTACCATAGAGTCTTCCTAGAAAATGTGTTCTCTATAGCCATTTTCTAGTTCCTCCAAGGCAACTCTATGGTATTTTAAACCAGAAGTCCCATTATTTTCAATGGTGTTCACTATTATCCACGGTTTTTAGTATCCACGGGCTCCCCCAGAACCAATCACCAGAGGATATGGGAGTCCTACTGTACAGTCATGCTGGAGGTGGTCTCTCTAGGCATTGGGAGGTCCTCTAGCATGACTCTATGGTCAAATTCCACCAGAAGTTGACCACAGAGTCACACCAGATGCCTACAGAGGCATTTTCTTTAGGCATTTTCTAGGTCCTCCAGCACAATTCCATGGTATTCTATGGCGGCTTGCTATTATACATAGAGAACAGCTAGACAGGAGAATTAATTGCGGAAAATAGCACATTACCTCACTATCACAGCAGTGTTCATTTGTCCCCACGATTCATTTGCAAGATCGCTGGCATGGAAAGCTATCTGAGTTTGCAGTGCACACGGAGCATGCCTGCGAGAAAAGATGGTGGCCATGTGTGAATTACCTGCCTTATTATCTCACGAAAAGCTCCCTCCATTCCCCACCCTTTTTTGCCTTTAAATGACAGATGCAGAAGAGCGATCTTCTGCTTAAAAACATTTTTTTCTCTGCTGCTTGAAAATAGTGCTGAATCATGCGCTCAATCATGTCCCCAAAAACAACAATGGCAGTTCTGGTCGCTTCGTCACCAGCAAGCCTACCCCTGCGCACATCCCACCATTCATGTTTTGACTTCCTGGATGTGCCCCAATTCAAATTGGTTGTTCAGACGGCCTGTTATAAGTATTTTCGTGTAAAGTCGAAGGCTTTCACGGCTGGCATCCATAGATTTTCCTTGGGTTTTTTCTGGGCTGTGACGCCATATTCTGGAATAGAACACGGCCTCACAGCCTGGGAAAAAACCCAAGGAAAATTCATTTTCATGTACTTTAAAAAAAAAATATTGCAAGAAACAGCGAAAGCTACTTGGAGTTTTCAGCCCCCCTCCTTCCCAATATGGTGAATCCCGGAAGGAGCTCATCTGGACAAAAAGCTATTCTGCCCACTTTCTTTGAGGATTTTGTTGTTGTTGTTGTTGTCTAAACAACCCCACAGTTTAGTATATCTGCAGTAAGTCTAGGAACATATCCCTTGTGGATATAGGGTATGTGTTTGACCTGTATTCCAAAATGTCCAACACATTTCTTACAGTTCTATGATTTTATGTCATGTTATGGTTGGACTGTCTCAAACAACATACCCTGAGTGGTGGATCACATGCGTCATATTGGTCTGATTGTGTACCCAGGTCAGTTTTTATGGAACAAACCCAAATTATCCTCAAAACAACCCCAGGACAGAGATCAGTCTGAAAGTTGGTAACTTATCCAATGTCATTCTGTAAGCTTCATGGCTAACATGAGATTTTTAATACGAGTTTCTCAGATCCGTAGCTCACCAGCTACTGCCCCACTTTGGCTCTCACACAAGTTTCTGTAGCTGTGGCACCCTGGCATTCCTGAGGATGCTCTTCTCTCTTATGGCTTGCTGAACATTTACTCAGCTGTGTGCAGGGCTTAATTCATGGGATCTTTTCAGACAACACCACTCTCTGTTGGTTTTCCTGCACAGGGATTGCTAAGGCCAAGGGCAACTGGTGGCTTCCATGTCACTTGAGCAGCAAAGCCATTCTGAGTTTTTGTCTGAACTTTAAAGGATCTTCCCAAGGTGCTGAACATACCCTGGACAGTTCCTTTAAAGTTTAGACCAGTGTTTTTTAATCTGTGGTCTGGGGACCCCTAGGGGGCCTCAATGTCCTCACAGGGGATCCTTTAGAATTTGAAGGTTGCTTGGCCCAACCCCTCCCAGAAGTGGAGTGGCCACATGACAGGAGTCAAGGCAAAGGCTGGCTGGCTTGGCCTGCACATTGCCATTCAATCCGCTCCAGCCACAAACTTGCAGGAAGAAACAGGAGAAAAGTTCTCCCTCCAGTGCCTCTGAGAGAAGGTTTAATGAATGGTAAAATTGTATTATTAGTATTAGTATTAGTATTAGTATTGGGTGTTGTTGTTATTGTTAGGGTTTTAAATCTTGAATTAAGTTTTGGGGGTCCATGGCAACAAAAGATATTTAAAGGGGGTCCCTGGTAAGGAAAATGTTAAGATCCACTGGTTTAGACTAAAAGCTTGAGCTGATTCAATGCCTCATAGACATGAAAGCCACCAGCTGCCCCAACGGCAGTACAGTTGCCATTCTTTTGCACTTTCATGGTTAAGAAAAAAAGAAAAGAAGAAAGCAAGGTAAAAGAGGGAAGCACATTGCTATATCAGCAGCATCTTCCTGTGCTCCCCTGAATTACACAGGTAAATTAGAATTTTCTTATCAGGGTGCCATCTCCTCCTTATTAATACCAAGCAAAATAATAATAAAAAAATCATGATAAAGCTGTCTGCATCTTCCCTGCAAGAGCTGCCTAAAAAAAGAATTGCATGAGGCTGAGGGCTGAATTTACAAGCATTGTAGTTATAGCAACAGGCGCCTTAGTTTATGCAAGAGAGCACCATGAGACAGTTATACAACAGCCAGCTTCACAGGGAGAAAGAGGGAAATTGCTGAAGAAAGGCTGTGATCAGAGAAGACAATGAAAAACACTGACAATGGGCAAGGGAAAGATTGCTGTCGGCTGTGAAAGAATCCTGTTGAGAGGCTGCCTGCCCCCGGCTTTGATGAGCCTCAGCAAAACCATTCCCCTGATTATTTGCCTATTTATTTATTTATTTCTCTTTCTATCTGCCTCCAGAGTCTAGCTTCTTTCTCTCAGGAGGCAAACTTCCTACGTCTCCCAAGCTCATTTCTGGCCCAGAGTAGTAAAATTGTCACTACAGGGGAACAAACTCAGTCCCCCCAACCCGCAATCTACCTGCATGCTTGAGACTGAAAGCATCCAGAAAGCATGTAACACACATATGCCTTCCACCAGGCAAGTTGGTGTCCTTAAATTACACAGCGCTGGCTTTCTCTTACTGGGCTAAAGAGCAATTCTCCCTGCCTGCAGCTCAGAGTCCCTGCTAGAAAATCAATAGTCATTTGGCAGTATTCTGGCAGCCGACCAGCCATCTTGTGATGTCTTCAGAGAAGCAGCTTTTAGTTCTACATCCTGAGATCAAACAAGCACAGTAAAATAGATAGATGATAGATAGATAGATAGATGATAGACAGATAGCACCATAACTTTCAAAAGAGCCGGCATAGTGTAATGGTTTGAATGATGGGCTAGAACTTCAGGAGACCAGGTTTGAATTCTGGCTCAGTCAGGGAAACCCACTGGGTGACCTCGGACAAGTCACACTCTCTCAGCCTCAGAGAAGGCTACAGCAACCTTCCCTGAACAAAGAAAACCTCATGATAGGGTCACTGATGATAGGTCACCATAAACTGGAAATGACATGAAGGCACACAACAACAACAAATCACTTTCCTTTCCTTTCTAGATATACAGATTCCTCAACCATAAGAGCCAAATAGCCAAATATCTCATTTGTTCTTCTTCTGGGTTCCTGTAAAACTGTAAAAGATCCATCAGAACCTAAAATTACCACCCCTGACAGTCACATGTCAGGTAGGATGAGAGATTATTTTGGATGAGTTTTCTGCAACAGGCTGACCAGCTTAGCTAAATTAGACTTTGCCAAAAATGTGGTAATCCAGCCAAACGAAAT
This sequence comes from Gambelia wislizenii, assembly GCA_030847615.1. Taxonomy (NCBI): domain Eukaryota; kingdom Metazoa; phylum Chordata; class Lepidosauria; order Squamata; family Crotaphytidae; genus Gambelia; species Gambelia wislizenii. The sequence continues at coordinate 68,886,056 of JAUMIR010000002.1, forward strand.
GTAAACTAGACGTAGGTTGCTTGCCCTGAACTGACAAACATGTGGGGCTGATTCTAGTTTCTATAGGTTTGCCACACTGGGAGTAACTGGACAGCCCATGGCCACTCCTTGAGTTTGTAAACAGAATTGAGTTTCAAATCTAAAATAATTTCTTTTTCTAAAACAATATAAACAATCTAAGTGCGACAGCTGAAAAAAGATCTATATGGATGACATAGTCATAATTTTTGAGGAAGTTTTCAAAAGTAGAACATTTTTTGCTGGGAAGGCAGAGTCCTGCATGTGGCCACTTGTTCCAAGGTTAGTGTGACCGAGTGTGCCAGGCGCAGCTGCTCCTTCTGCCCTCAGAATGAACAGCCACACGCCAGGAAGGCAGAGCCCTGCATGGGCTGCTCATTCTGAGGGCACAGTGAGTAGCTGCACTGGAGGTAAAAATCTGGATGAACTAGATTCAGTCTTTGGCCAAGGTGTGGCACTTATATCCAGGCCATAGTAGTCCAAATTTCATCCAGCACTGCTCTACTGCAGCTACAGGCCAAAGTAGCCTGAATTTCAATTGGATTTTTACCCCCAGTGTAGACAACAACAATGCAAAAGTAACATTGGGATGCTGGCCTAGATCCTCCTCACTTCAGTCCCATGATGGCTAAATATCATCAGAGGGTGGATGCTCCTGAATTCATAGAATCATAGAGCTGGAAGAGACCACAAGGGCCATCTAGTCCAACCCCCTGCCATACAGGAATCGAAGCAATCCCGACAGATGGCCATCCAGCCTCTGCTTAAAAACCTCCAAATAAGGAAACTCCACCACACTCCGAGGCAGTTCATTCCACTGCCAAACAGCTCTTACTGTCAGGAAGTTCTTCCTAATGTTTAGGTGGAATCTCTTTCATAGACACAACCACACCCCCTGCCATACCAGGCTCCCCACTGCATGGGGGAAAGCCAGGGGCCAAACTGCATCCAAGCCCAAGTGTTCCTGGACCCAGGACATGTGGCACTTGAGTCTAGAGAGCTTCACCCACCCTGGGCTTTCTCTCATCAGGGAAGCCAGGCAGCCTGGGAAACACCCCACTCTTATCTTGGCACAGACACTGGAGAGCACACTGAGGATTCCCCCATGCCCCTGGTCTTCTCAGCTGGGAAGGGAAATTATGGATGGGGACAGCAATGTCTGGTGTTATGTCTGAACACTGACTTGCAATCAGGAGGATGAGTGAGGTGGGGTGGGAGGGAATCTAGGTAAGCCTGGGGCCAGGGGCCAGGTTTGGGGAGGGGCATGCCAGACCATTGGTAAGCCAGATTACGCATGTGGGTCAGAACCTGGAAAGTTACTTTTTTGACTGCAGCTGCTATAATCCCCCACCAGCATGACCACATACCCATTTTGGCTGGGGGGTTCTGAAAAGTATAGTTCTCCCAAAGTAACATTTCCAAGCTCTGCAGAGCCCCCCTTCCTTTGTTCTCATGAATGTTTAGAAAAAAGCATCAAAAGAACAAAAGCCAAAATAAACACGAGAAGTCATCTTATTACAGGGGGTGAGCAAAGAGTGGGTATGGGGTTACACGTAGTCATTTCTCACTCGTGACAACTCTAACAGGGTTTTCTTGGCAAGATTTGTTCAGAGGGGGTTTGCCTTTGCCTGCGAGAGTGTGACTTGCCCATCCATGGTCACCCAGTGGGTTTCCATGGGGATTTGAACCCTGGTCTTCAGAGTCCAACACTCAAATCACTACACCAAACTGGGGCAAAGGGGATACTCAGTGCTTTAAATTCTCCTCTGGCTTGATCTGCATACTTCATACTGATATGGAAACTATTTTGTTTTTCTACATTGCCTTGTAGATGCATAAGCAATACAAGTTTGCATCTCTCTCTCTCTCTCTCTCTCTCATAGCTCTGCACACTTAAAAGCAAAATCTCTAAGGACAGCAGTGGGAGGAGAAAGACATGGCTCTTTCTCCCCCAGGGTGTTGCTTGTGATAAGGGGAAAATTAAGACCTCTAATCTGTTTCCAATGTGGAGGTTGGGGGAGGGCATTTGGGAAGGAAACTCTGCCAGGAAATGTATGGAGTCTCATTATCTTTTATCTTACCAATGCAGAAAGTTTGCAGAAATCGGCTGCTGAACCACAAAGGAACCCTCTAAGAGAATTATGCAGGCAGCGTGCATGCTTATCAGGAGAACAAGAGCAACTCTCCATCAGGCAGCTGTGGGGCCTCGAAGAGATAAAGCTATCCCTCTGCCCGGTGCTGACTTTGTGGATAAATCGTCCTGTCCCTTCTGTGCCATTACTCCTAACCTCTGCTTGGCCCTCTCCAATTGTTAGACAATTTCACTTCCAGAGCCAAAACAAACGAGCAGAGCATCTGCGCCTTTCCCTCAGTCTCTCCATCCGTTTTACTGCGAGCAAAAGAGGGAAGAAAGAGCAGCTGCAGAGCTTCTATAGAGCAGGCGGGCTGGGTTATAACTGCCTCTGATCAGAGTAGCCTCCTTGGAGCTCAGAGGTAATGAGTTACATTTGATGCAGTTACATGCAACTAATTACTTTTCAGGTAACAAGGTACCTAGGGTTGCCAGATCTCAGGGTCTGAACCTTCTTCTCCTCTCCTCAGAGCTAGGGGTTAAGAATCCCAGGTTTAAAAAAAGTGTGTATGTACTGTATTATCTTCACACTGTAGATTATTTCTCCTCCTCCTCCTCTTCCTTTCTATGGATGGAGTACTCTATGCAATTGTATGTATGTGTATGTATATATATGTGTGTGTGTGTATATATATATATGGGTGTGGGAGGGGTGAGAGAGAGCAAGAGCAATCCTAAGCAAGCTTTGTAGACAAGAAGAACTGACAAAAGAGTGGAACCCTGTCGAATTAATGAAACTTGCCTATAATTTGCAAGCATTGAAAGAGTGAGTTGTCAGAAAGCAAAGGGAAGCTTGATATGTAGCAAAGGGAAGAGAAGTTCCTTTCTCCTCTGTCATGCAAATTGGCACCAGTCTTTAGATGCTGGCAACTGGAGATGGCTGAGTTACTTATCAAGCCAATGCAATGTCTGAATGGTGACAAGAGTAGGATTACAAGATTTTCATCTCATTCACCTCCATCAAGGGCCACTTGTTAACGTCAATCAGAATCACTATGTGAACAGGAGCCACACAGGAACTGAGCAACTTGAGTTTAATTATGGACAGTTTGGGCATAATTTGGGGGCAAAATTACATTGTTTCCTCTTCACTTTTGTTCACAGGAAATAACACTACTTTTAATATGGTTGTTACTTTTAATATGGTTTAATTTGGTTGATCTATGGCAACATTTTCCATTCTTGTTAGATTATATTTCCTAACTTCCCTGGCCAGCTGGTAGGAGTTGTAGTCCAAAAAAATTTGGAACAGACCAGCTTGATCTATGAATAGCTCTTGTAAAACCCTATGTACAGTTGAAGTGGTATGTAAAAAGTGCTCTACCTCAGAGGCATGCAACTGTGGTGCTCCAGATGTTGATGGACTGCCACTCCCACCAGCCAATGGTGAAGAATTATAGGAAATGCAGTTCAACACAATATAGAGTGGGCCAGAGTGGCATACCCCTGGTGTACACAATAAAAGGCACATGGAAAGTGCCTCAATGAGGAATATACTGTCAACAGCCAGATCTTGGAAATGTTACTATTCAGATCAAAAATCCCACAATCCCTCAGCCAGGAAGACCAATTGGCCATTGTGGCTGGGAGATTGTAGGACTCAGGACAATTGAACAAGCCCCTTAAAATGTTCTTTTGCTGGCATAAAAAAAATCCATTTTATGCCAGCAAAAGAACACCCATCGCCACACTTACCTTCTCTCCTGGCAAAGGCTTCCCCAGCAATGAAGAGGAAGTGAATGGAGCTCCGTTCACTTCCTTGTTCAAAATCCAGTGGATTCTCGCAAGAAGACATTGGTGCAGGAAATTTTAAAAAATACAAAAAGAACACAGAAAAAGTTACACAAAGCACAGGAACACACTTTAAAAGTCTCAAGTACCCCAGGGAGGCTCATAAAAAGTACATCACTTACCTGGATGTCACGATCTCACCCGGAAGTGTTTGCACCAGATGGGCCATTCACGCTGCATTCACGTGAGTACAATGGCGCAAAGTTTCAATGCTGGCATTAAAGCACCACGGGGTATCAATTGGCAGCTTCAGGCATCAATTAAAAAGTACAGGTTTTGGCCATGACATAAACACAAAAGGGTGACATCATGTGGTACACACACCTTTTTGCATTAACGTAGCATTGATACGACATTGTATTTAGTATGTCTGATAATGTCCATAGTCCCCAAAAAAACAAGGGCCCAAGCTCTATGTCAAGTGTCCCATGCCAGTATAAAACTGCCTGTGTTAGTCCCACCAAATATACATCTACATCTCACTAAGAGGTGTTTTTTGGTCCTGTTTTTTTAAAGAAAAGTCACAGCAGAAAGGGAAATTTGGAGCACAGAAGCAGCACGGAAAGAGAAGTGCTTATGTGCTTAATACTTTTGTAGTATGTGGGGAAATAATCATTGTAATGTAAAAGCAATCTTGTGTACCTCATTCACATCCTAAGATAAGTCTAGGGTTTTTCCCTGCATGCTTCTGTTCTCCCAAATTCCCTTTCTCTTATTTCGCTGGGCACTTCCAGCCAACTGGAGTGCTGGGTCATTCAACACATGACCTAATTTAAATTTTATTGCTCTGTGTAAGTTCTCTTGTAACTTAGAGTCTCCATGAGGCTGTAGCCATCTTAAGCCATATTATCTTCGTTTAGCCATCTTTCCTGAAATCATGCCATGATGTTCACCATGCAGCCTCTTACCGCTATAGGCTGGGTGAGTCTTTCTACCCTAAATCCTCTTAGTTAGTTAGGAATCTCTTTTAAAAGTTTGTTTTAGTATGTAGATTGAGATTGATATACCTTCAATAAACTTTTGATTTGCATTTTTAAGAGTCTAATTTAACTGGGTGATCTCAGAGACCACATACCTCTGAATACACTTTTAAATGTAAATTGAGCTTTCTGTCTGCATTCCTAAATTGCACTCTGCATAAATTTAAAAGTAAATGAATTTTTAAACTCTTTTTAAAAGAAGATAATTTTTGTTGCTTTTTAAAAGGACTAGATCCTAGAATTTTTAATACAATTTTATTTTTAGACTCATTACCTCCTACAACTTTCCACACTCATGGGGCCCTTTCCACTATACAACTATAGCACTATATTCCACTTTTATTACCGTGGCTACGTCCTATGTAGTTCTGCGGTTTGTAGTTTGGGGAGGCTCCCTGGCTGTAAATTCTAAATAGCTCTCCTGCAGCTGCCAATCCCAGGATTCCACAGTGTGGCACCGTGGGAGTTAAAGTGGAATCTTAATGCTATAATTGTGTGGTATGGAAGAGCTCCTGTGTTCTCTCTTCCAAATTGCCCTTCCACAGCTTTTCCTTCTGAGTGGTTCAAATAAACATTTGACTGTCTGCCCTCAGCTGGCTTTCTGATTGGCTGTGTTTAGGATGTTCATTGCCATGGATCGAATTGTGCTTCCTCAGGAAAAGTGTCCCTTGGTCTCTCACAGCTGTAAAAAAGGAGTATCTTTTCTAGCTACTTAAATCCTTGTTCCTTAATTCTAGCTTCTTAATTCCTAGACATTTGAACATTGTACTAGGGTTTGAATCCCTACTCAGGCATGGAAACCCACTCTCTCAGTCTCAGAGGAAGGCAAAGGCAAACCCGTTCTGACAACTTTTGCCAAGGAAACCCATTATAGGTTTTTTTGCCTTGAGGTTGCAGTAAGTTGGAAACAACTTTAAGGTGGATAACAACAACAATTCCTAGACTACACTGCCCTTCCCCAAACTGGTACCACCCAGATGCATTCAATTATAGCTCCCAGCATCCTCAACCATCACAGCCAATGGCTACGCAAGTTGAGGATGCTAGGAATTATAGTCCAGCTTGTCTGGAGGGTGCCAGAGTGAGGCATTGTGTCCTAGAATGTAGAATGAATATTGAAGTTTTTTCCCCTATAGCTGTGGTTTAGCACATCTCTGAGTTAGCGGCTTTTACATATGTTTGAGTGCTCTTCCATTCATCCTCAGGGATTATTCTCAGCTTCAGTGTTTTCCATCTCTACAAAGGGTAAATGTCTTCCAAATGTTTAATTATTTAATGAAATGCTGGCATGTAGCCTGTAGCTGTGCTCACCTGCCTGGACTATCTTATTTTGCATATACTTTGTACTCTTGTCTTGTGCTCACCAGAGTTTTAGCCAGAAATGTATCTGGTTGCTCTGACATCTATCTATCCTCTCCACCCCTCCTCCCTCTCTCTCTGTGTGTATATATATATATATGTATTGTGTGGATACAGTTACTCAGTGCAAGCTGAGAAAACAGAGTGTTTTCTACGGGCTCCATCTGTGGGTCTAATTGTGGTACAGTCAGCCCTTAACTTTCACGCTTTAGCTTCGGTTGATTTGATTATTTGCAAGTTTGTAGCTGCTGCTTAACTAGCTGCCACCAAAGCTAGAAAAGTCATAAAAGCCCTAGAAAAGGCCCTAGATCTGGGAGATCTTGTAGGTCCTGGCCAGCTGAGGCAGTGATGGTGGCTCCTCTTCCTCGCCCCCCTCCTTCTCTCCATTTGTAGTATGTAGGGAAATAATCATTGTAATGTAAAAGCAATCTTGTGTACCTCACTCACAATCTTAGATAAGTCTAGGGTTTTTCCCTGCATGCATTTGTTCTCCCAAAATTCCCTTTCTCTTATTTCACTGGGCACTTCCAGCCAACTGGAAGTGCTGGGTCATTCAACACATGACCTAATTTGAATTTTATTGTTATTGTGTAAGTTTCCTTCTAAGTCTGACTCTTCATGAGGATGGAGCAATATTAGCCATCTTAAGCTTTTTTGAAACAATGCCATGATGTTTCACCATGCAGCCTTATATCGTTGTGGGCTGGTGAGTCTTTCCTACCCTATTCTTAGTCAGTTTAGGAACCTCTTTTTAAGTTTGTTTTAGTATGTAGATTGAGATTGATATACCTTCAGTAAACTTTGTTTTTCATTTTAAACTGATTCCTTTGTTTTTGTAATGAGTCTAATTTAACTGGGGGATCCCAGACCTCTGATGATAATTGAGCTTAAGTCTGCTTCCTAAGCGCATTCTGCATGAACACGAAGTCAAAAGTGACTGAATGATTTTAACTCTTTTTAAAAGGAAATAATTCTTGTTGTTTTTAAAGGACTAGATCCTGGAATTTTTTTAATACAATTTTATTTTTAGACTCATTACCTTCCCACACCATTCCATGATGCCTCTGCCTCGCTCCAAAGGCATGTCCACCAGACCTCAAACCCTCCCCCCTCTGCCTCCGCCCTACTTCCCAGTTCATTTCAGATCCCATTAAAACATTCTGAGGGGTATGATGATAGAATCACAGAATGCTAGAGCTAGAAGGAGCTCCAAGGGGAGCAGAGCTATTGACCTCCATGTGCAAAAGTCCCTTTTAGGATAGTGCTTTGTGATTCCCCCCCCCCCTTCTAATTCTGCTCCACATCAGAGGAGCCCTGCTGTGGCTGCTACAAAAATTGCCTTCAATCCTAGGAGGCGGATGGAGGTTAGACAGAGGCAGCCTCTAAGCAAGGTGGAAGTGTTGTGGTACCAAGGCAGGAGTAAGGGCCAGGGCTATTGGTGGGAAAGGAGTCTGTAACATGCATGTTGAGGTGGAGGCTTAAGATATTCATATTTTTTCCAGTTTCATAGGATCCTGCACCCCTAAGTCCTATGAAAGTTGAGGGCTGACTATACTAGGATTTTTCTCATGAGTTATATAGCACTATGATTCCACTTTAACTGACATAGGGGCTTAGCACACTCCAAAGAAAACCATCAGGGGAGCAGGAACGTTCCATCTTCCATGCAGCCTTACCACATGATGTTGTCGTTTGTGCGGGACTGTGGTAAAATTTCAGTTTTTTCCTAACTGGAAAAACCCGTTACCAAAAAGACTCAGTTTTACCTCAGTCCCCCATAGGCCCAGAACGAAAGAACGCCAGTGTCATGCAGTAAGGCAGCGTGGAAAATGTGATATTCCTGCTTTCCTGACACTTTTCTTTGAAGTGCAGAAAGCCCCATAACAACATCCTATAGAATTCCAGGATTCTCAATTTAGGGAGGGTGTAGTTAAAATTCTCATGCCAAGAGTTTCTAGTGCGCCTCTCCAAACTACAAATTCCAGGATTCCATAGGATGTTGACATGGCAGTTAGAGAAAATGGAATCATAGTGCTATAATTGCACAGTGTGAAAAGGCTCACAAACTGGGCAGCTATATACAGGACCTGATCCCAAAGCCTTTATCTGTTCCTGTGGTACCAGCAGCATCCTGATTCAGAGCTTGCATTGTTTCCTGTTTCCTTCCCCAAGTAAGGCTAAACAAAGCAAGCTTCGTATCACCAGACAAGCATTGCTCTTTCTGGTCTGACAGATTGTGGGAAAGGGAAGCATGACCAGTCAAAGCACATCAGAATTCCTGATTCTGCAGATTCATCAAATGAGATTTCTTCCTGAAGTAGGAGGCAGCTTCAAGGAATTTATCACGGTGACTCTCTTGACTTGACAGGTCCTTTGACTTGATGAGGCTGCTGGTGATGGCCTCCTCTCCTCCTCCTCCTCCTTCTCCACCTACTGCTTTTCCTCCTCCAGGAATGTCTGTACTGACTCTGGGATGGTTCCTGCCAGATAAGAGGAGGAATATGATACAGGGATTGAAATTTATATCTTCTAATAGTTGCAGCATGTCCAGCCCTACCATTAGGTAGAGTGAATCAATAACTGCAGGCAGCAGATGCTGAGGGTTAGGCAGCAGAAGTGGTCCCTTGACTATTCCCTTTTTTTAAAGGACAGAACAATGTGTGCCACACAGATTGTCCTTCTGCTCCCTTGAACATCAGTTGTGGCATCTTCAAGCTGTATCCCATTGCTGGTGTTAAAATAAGATGCAGCTGCCAGTCTCATCAATTTTATTTTCAAGGAATTCTGTCCATTGCTTCAGACAGCATAGTGACATGGGCCAGCCCTGAATTACACCTAGAAATGATGCCAATTTACTACTTGATGTTTGGGCATAATGGACTAGTACAGGGTTGCTGCCACACTGCAGAAATAATGCAGTTCGACACCAATTTAACTGCCATGGCTCAATGCTATGAAATTCTGGGATTTGTAGTTTTGTGAGATATTTAGCCTTCTCTGTCAGAGAGCTTTGGTGCCAAAATAAAGCACAAATCACAGTATTCCATAGGATGGCGCCATGACAGTTAAAGCAGTGTCAAACTGCATTATTTCTACACTGTGGCAGTAGCCCAGGTGGCCATTTATCAAATGTCAATTTACCACTTGGTTAGCTGCTTGCTTGCACTTTTTACCATATGGCTGTTGTGATATGAAAACTGCTTGAAGAAACATCAACAATTTAAGATATGCAGATGACACAGCAGAAAAGAACAAAGACTACAGATGAAAGTTAAGGAAGGCAGTGCAACAATGGGGTTACAGATGAACATAAAACACACAAAAATAATAACTACATATAATTTACATAACTTAAAAGTGGATTGTTAAGACACTGAAATACTCAAAGATTTTCTATCCCTTGGCTCAGTCATCAATGAATCCAAATGGATTTGTCAAGAAATCAAAAGAAGAATAAGTACTTGGAAGATCCTCAAGTGTAAAAATACATAATTGAATATGAGAGTCAAAATCATCCATGCCATGATATTTCAATCTTCTCTGTATGGTTGTGAAAGCTGGCAGGTTAAGAAAGATGATAGGATGAAAATAAACTCATCTGAAATGGTGCTGGATGAGATTATGTAGATACCATGGACTTGCCAAAAGACAAATAAGTAGTCCCAAGAACAAATCAAGTCTGAACCAAGATGCCAAAATGACTAAACTGATGCTATGGTAGTGTGAATACACTCATTGGAAAAAATCAAAATGCTTAGAAAGATGGAAGGCAATAAACAAAAAGGAAGATCCTGGGCTTGTCTGCACAGGCCAAAAATGCCATTCTCCCCCCAAATCCGCCACTGGCAGTTCAGATGTCATATGGCTACTTCCAAGAGAGGAGCCGCACTTTCTGGCCCTTCACCCAACTCTGCCCCACACTGTGCAAAATCAGAGAAAGGTCCAGTGTTTGCCTGAAACCCCAGAGTGGCTCCGGCATCTGTTGGCGTGCGGACAGCTGGATCAGGCCAGAGCCAGAATGACCCAGGTGTCTGCATGGCCACTCACCCTTTGCATCTGCTGCTGCTGCCACCGCCGCCACCACTGCCCCAGCAGCTCTGTCCGAGAGCCTGGCATCTCCCGTTGCTGCTGGTGAGGTCAGCAGAGGGCACCACACCACATGCTCAACAAAGGGAGAGTTTCCCCCCTTCCTTGTTGATCACATGGGCACCCTCTGCTTACCTCACTAGCAGCAACAGGAGATGCCAGGCTCTAGGACAGAGCTGCTGGTCCAGCGGGGCGAGGCAGCAGTGGTGGCAGCAGCGATGCTGGCACTGAGGATGATGGGCCAGCATGGCTGATATGGTGTCAGCCTAGCTGGCCCATGCAAACAACAACACACTCTCACACTCATTGTGTGCGGCCACCATCGTGGTCCATCCAGGGCCAGTCTAGAGCATAATGCTCTGGACTGGCCCTGGGTTAAGCAGCCAGTACAGACAAGACCTATTTTACAGACACAGACAAGACCTATGTTACAGATAAATAATAATAATAATAATAATAATAATAATTTATTTATATCCTGCCCTTCTACGAAATGCAATCGGGACAGCTTACAACAATTAAAATATACATCCAAATCCTCAATCCCACCCACCCTTAAAATACAATTAAATAATTTAAGAATTTAAAGCATACTTTAAAAAATACAAAAATAAAAATAAACAATGGACAGTGGCTGTGGCAAGATCGGGACAAGTTAGATTTCCTTTTTTGATGGCCGGGTATCTATTCAGGAAAGGCCTGCTGGAAGAGATCCGTCTTAAGAGCTTTTATAAAGCTATTTGGGATGGTAATATGATGGACCTCATCCGGCAGGCCATTCCATAATCTGGAAGCACTAGCTGAAAAGGCCCTCTGGGAGGTCAAAGAAATCCTCGTTTTTAAAGGTTGTAACAAATTCCTCCCAGAGGACCTGAGTGCACGGGGAGGATTATACGGAAGGAGGCAGTCCCAAAGATAGGTTGGACCCAAGCCATTTAGAGCTTTAAAGGTGATAACCAACACCTTGTACTGGGCCTGGAAACTAATGGGTAGCCAGTGGAGTGATCTTAAGATCGGTGTTATATGGTCTCTTCAGGATGTACCCGAGACCAGTCTAGCTGCCATATTCTGTACTAGCTGAAGTTTCCGGACCAAGCACGAGGGTAGCCCCATGTAGAGTGTATTACAGAAATCAAGACAGGAGGTTACCAGAGCATGTACCACAGTCTCAAGATCCATGACTTCCAGGAAAGGGTGCAGCTGGCGTATCAGCTGAAGCTGATAACAGGCACTCCTGACAGTCACATTTACCTGATTCGTCATCTGGTGCAAAGGGTCCAGGAGCACGCCCGGACTGCGAACATAGTTTTTTGAGGAGAGTGTAACCCCATCCAGGACTGGAGATTGTATCCCAATGCCTGGGTTCGGGGCTGCTACTGTGAGTACCTCCATTTTATCTGGATTCAGCTTCAATTTGTTTTCCCGCATCCAGTCCATTACTGCCTTAATCATTAAGAGAACAGATACCATCTGAAGTCAGAGCTGAAGACCGTGGCATGGAGAAATATATCTGGGTGTCATCAGCGTACTGATAACACCCCACCCCATGCCTCCAGATAATCTCTCCCAGCGGCTTCATGTATATATTGAATAGCATCGGGGATAGGATGGCGCCTTGTGGGATGCCACAATTAATTTCTTTCCTTGCAGAGGAAATGTCCCTGAGCATCACCCTCTGGAATCTGCCCGAGAGAAAGGACCGGAACCACTGCAACACAGTGCCTCCAATTCCTAACCTTCTCAGGCGATCCAAGAGGGTGTCATGATCTATTGTGATCTAAGCTGCGGAGAGATCCAGTAGCGCCAACATGGTCACACCACATCTGACTTGACCGTGCTGGCCCTTGTGTAGCAAGATAATCATTTTAAGGAAGTTGGGGGGACATCCTAGTCTTTCCAGGACCTGCCACAGACCTTTTCTACTCACAGTGTCAAAGGCTTTGGTGAGGTCGACAAATGTTACATAGAGTCCCTTGTTCTGCTTTCTACATTTCTCTTGCAGTTGTCTAAGGGCAAATCCCATATCTGTAGTACTCCTATTGGCTCTGAAGCCACATTGGCTTTCAGGGAGAAGTTCTTCTGCAATAGCAGGGACTAATCTGTTCAGGAGTATCCTTGCAAGGATTTTTCCAGCAATAGAGAGCAGTGTTATGCCTCGATAGTTTGAGCAATCGGATTTTGTGTAGTATGTGGGGAAATAATCATTGTAATGTAAAAGCAATCTTGTGTACCTCATTCACATCCTAAGATAAGTCTAGGGCAGTTCCCCCTTTTCCCAGCAATTCACAAGGAGTTTGTGGAATTTATCATGGAGTACACGACCTCCGTGTTTCCAAACTTCAGGTGGGATTCCATCAATCCCAGAAGATGAAAGTGACTTGTTGGCAAATAACAACAAGGGGTGGGTGTAGCGGTGAAAGCAGACCATAGATTAGCATCCTGTCTAGTGACTACATGTACATTATCATACCCATGAACTGTCCCAATTTGGCAGGAATAGTGTCAATTAACCCTCTGACATCCCATTTTTCAGCTGCTTTTAACGTGTCTCCGTTTCACCCCCCTTCTCCCATTTCCCCTTTTGTCCTCAGCTTACTTCGATTGCTATAAAGTGTAAAAGTAATTTGCACTCAAAACGTAGCAGGGGGATAGGAGAGAATGGGGAAGAATCTTGCCCTCCCCTTTAGATTCAGGCAAAAGCAAACTGCTGCAGCCTCTCCTAACTTGTGTGCTCTTCCTCATTAATAGCATTTGCCATCTTAACCACTCTGATGTTGCTTGGCCACATGTGTCATCTGTGAAATGTGGGGGGATAAGTATTATTGGAAGTTATCATATAGAAAAATAGTTGTCTTTATTTACCCAGTGCTATGTTTAAAGCTTTATAACAGCTTAGGTGATTTTTTCCTAGCTTCTCAGTGCAAACACAGAAATGTGTTCTAGTCAATAATTTAGTGTACCAAGTTGGCAACGTAATTATGCTATCAGAGTACTTTAGGCCTCTGTGTGGTAGCATCAGATGCTATGAGTTTCTTAGCACAGGCTGTATTTAAACACATTGGATCAATTTGAATCAATTTGACATGTACACACTTCAGGGTCTGGCTAGTTTCAAATCAATTAACATCCTTATGACTTTATGATTAGAACCCCAAGGTTATAAAACATTAATGTAAAACTCACTGCTTTATAAAGTGGAAATGTAAAATGCCAGAGTCAGGTTCTGCAAAAATCACAGGAATCATTATATAAGCTTCGCTGAACAAACAAGGTAAGGCCCATTAGACTGTAAATTGCGTAGAGTTGAAACTAGGCTTACATAGCCCCTTTCTCTTTAATAAAGAGAGGCTGTAATTAGGGTTTTCTGGACAGTTAAATGAAAATGAGGAAGTGCATAGCCTTCAGCAGAAAGCCAGCAAGCAAACAGAAGTGCCAAATTAAAGTGTAAACAATAAAGGAGTTGCTTGTACAAATAAACAAAGACATTTTTGTTTGGCTTTTTATTGCAAAAATAAAGTAGATTTTGAGTCACAGACAGCTGTATCACAATAACCATCTTGTTTTGCTCAGCGCTGATTTTCTGGGTAAAGTCAGACTTCATTGAATCATAGAATCATCTAATTGGAAGAGACCACGAGGGCCATCCAGTCCAAAACCCTGCCCTGCAGGAAAAACACAATCAAATCACGCCTGACAGATGGCCATCCAGCCTCTGTTTAAAAACCTCCAAAGAAGGAGATTCCACCACATTCTGAGGCAGCGCATTCCCCTGTTTAACTGCTCTTACTATCAGGAAGTTCTTCCTAACGTTTAGGTAGAATCTCCTTAGGTGGAAGACTCAGGCCAAGACAACTTTGATAAAGCTCACCCATGAAGGGACTATCTCTCTGCCTAACCTACCTCATGGATTTGTTGTGAGGATAGTTCACAGTAAGCTCCTAAAAGCAGAAAAAGACAACAGATGGCCCACAGGCAAAATCAAACCTTGTTTTTATACTCTATTCTCCTTCCCTCATCATGTGGGTGGGGGTGGTGGTATGGAACTTCTGGTGTTGCTTGGTTTGTTCAAAATCGTTGTTGTTGTTGTTGTTGTTGTGTGCCTTCTAATTTCTAATTTATGGCCACCCTACCCCTGAGTTTTCTTGACAAGATTTGTTCAGAGGGGGGTTGCCTTTGCCTTCCTCTGAGGCTGAGAGAGTGTGACTCACCCAAGGTCACACTGTGGGTTTCCACAGACTTACCTGGATCTATTTGTTCTGCAGGCAGTTCTCCATGGTGGATTCTGATCACCCTGCTTTTGACACTCTAGACTCCATTATGCATATTGATCTATAGGGGTTGCATTAGTGGTGGGGAGAGCTGTACCTACTTTCTGTCTGAAAGGCCTAGAATAGTGGTTTTCAAGTACTGACATTCTCCAGATGTTTTAGATTTCAATTTATTCACTCATTTATTCCATTTTTATCCTGTCTTTCTCCTGACAGGGGACCCAAAGCACTTTAACCACATGTAATTAAAAACCTGATGAGGCAAAAGTTTTTTTAAAAAACAATTAAATTAGCTATTATGTTAGAATACCCATAATTTACAACTGCATGAAATCATGTAGAAGACAGAAATAAAGATAAAAATGCAGCACATGTACCCCACTAAAAAATCCTTCTGCACACCCAGTCAATCTCCAAACATGCATTTTATTAAAAAGGTCTTTCCCTGCCTGTGAAAGGAGAGCAGAGAGGACAGGGCAGCCAGTCTCCCATGGAAGGGAATTCCACAGCTCAGGAGCAGCCACCAAGGAGGCCCACTCATGTGTCCTCACCAGACAGGCCTGTGAGGACAAAACCCAGTTGTGACAAAACCCAGTTTCTAACCATTGGCCATGCAAGCTGGGCACAATGGCAAAGGCTGATTGCTAGATCGCACTGTCCATTTTTGTAATTGCCAGTTCCAATCCCACAGACAAAAAAAGGATTTGAGAAATTCTCTTGACAAATCACTGCTCCGATTGACAACTTTTCCCAGTCTGCCACAGTCACTAAAACTTGGAACATCAAACTGATGTGCAGACACTAGCTGGAGATAATGTTTCTCTCTCCAAGCTGTGAAGATCTTACATCACTGGGATAAATGCCCAAGAGCAGGTCAGGTTTGTGCTTCTGGCCAGCTGGCAAATCTAACAGCAGGCTGCATCTAAACCAAACTGGGACATTTTCACTGTGGTTTTTGTTTGTTGTTTGTTTTTTGGCCAACCTTAGTACAGGACCATGGTTTTTAAAGACAAAAGAGAATAGAAATTAATATCCTCACATGACGTTTCTCTTTCTGCCATGCCATCCCTCTCCCCTGGATAAATGGCAAACCTCAAAACTGTCCTTCACTACTATATTTCTACTCTGCTGCTTCAAATTGCTGAGACAGTAAATCTTTAAAAGTGCTACTGGAGAGACAAGACCAGGAGTTATGTTCATGCACCTCTGAGTGATTACAGTTCAAAGCCTTCCCCTGATACAGTGAGTGACAGAAGGGGGAGTTATTTGGTCAGTGCAGGACAAGGGGGTCATTAGCCGATGTGAGCATGGCAGATAAATGGGTCAATTTGGATTTGCTACTCAGGCTGACAAGATGGAATTGCTGCTCTTCTACTGCGATAGATAATTAGCTTCCCCAACTGCGTTTTAGAACATTGGCAGGCTATGGTTCCTTTGTTAGATGGCCAAGGGAGGCTTTGGTCTTGAGAGAAATGCAGCTTCCAGGGATAGCCACCACCATTTATGCTATTAGTTCAGCTGCACTTATTTAGGCCAGCCCCCCCCCACCTTCTTTAATAAAACAAAAGGGAGGCTATTTTCTTTCTTTAGTATGTGGAACAATCATTTGTCATTCTACAGCTACAATCTTACCTGGAACTAAGACTTGGGGCTTGTCTACACAAAGGAAAAAAAAAACACTGGACTGCTCCACAGTAACAGCAAGTGGCAGCAGCTGTGATCTGTCTTAATGGTTTTACAGCCCCTGTAAACTTTGCATATCTGTAGCTGAGAAGGTGGCCAGGAGTGGATTACTCCCATTTTTAAATCTGCCACCACCAAACTTAAAACAAAAACAAAAACAAACCATTGTTATGGTGCGCACAAGCGATATTCCCAAAAAGAGAGAAAAAAAATATAGTACAAACCTATCGCCTTAGCGATCACTTGCTAGAGTGAAAATTCAACATGGCAGCAGCGAGTACTTGCCCCATAACCCCGCCCTGCCTCCTGTGCTTGTCCACCCAATCAGGTTTGCACTGTGTCCTGCATGGGGAAGCAATTCATGTCGAATCGCTTGTCTTAACGAGCGAAAATGCGCATATCACTGGACTTTATTTTTTTTAAGTCAGGAAAAGCCACAAAGGCTTTTCTTGAGTAGTTTTTCCTCTTTTTGGCCCTCCTCTTTCACAATACCATGAGACAATGCAGGATTCCATTAAGACAGCTAATTTTCTGAGCGAATTCTGTGAGGGGTAGTTTCAGCATGTGGACAAGTACATGATTATACCACTTTCATACCACTTTATCTACCCTGGCCTTGTGCTAGGAAATCCTGGGATCTGTAGTTTAATGAGATACTTAGAATTCTCTGCCAGAAAGCTCTAATGCTGTAGTTCAAGGGAATGTGCTAGAACTGGACTACAAATACCAAGGTACTATAGGATGAAGCCATGGCAGTTCAAGTGATATCCAACTGCTCTAATAGCACAACATGGGTATACTCAGTGGGACTTACGATTCAGTAGATATGTCTATAATTGTACTCTTAAACTTTTATTTGATTTAGATTATAAGAGTTTGTTTAAGTGAATCAAATCCAGAGTTGGAGATAATCCTGTCAGGATCAAAACACTGTACCAGGGCTCATCTACATGGGCCAGGATACACCGGCTCTACGCTGGTATATCCTGCCCATGGATCAGACCCCTTCCTCCCCTGTTATCTCCACAAAACGGAGGAAGTTCAGATGGGCATATTGGCCCATTGCTGCTGTCACTGGTGCCACAGTCTCCCTCGCTCTCCTGGAAGCTAGGAAGCCAGCCCGCAACATGTCAGCAAGGCCCCCTTCATATGACCAGCCTTGGTCACAGGCTGCTGGATTCCTTCCTGCTGCAGAAGAGTGATGGCAGACCAGCAGATGCACCAAGCAACAGAACAATATGCCGGAATGGGCTCCTGCAGTCACATTGGGGCCAATCCATTTTTTGCCAGCGGGAACAGAATAAAGCAGGTATTATTTTAAAACACTGTAATGGGCCCTACCATGTCTTTCTCCCGTCTTTACCCGTGAGTTGTGAGAACTGCCCGGGGCAGAACAGAGTAAATGTCCTGCGTCATCAGGATGGCAGGGCTCTAAGAAGGGGGCAAGATGGAGTATATTGCCCATGTAGATAAGCCCCAAGTCTTTGTCCACACCATTTTCCAAATTTAAAACCACCATAACCACAAAGTTGTTTGCCTGGCAAGAAAAAGTACGGAGGTGCCATACAAGGCTTCCAACCATAATGCATCACATCTAACTATATCCTTATGTATACCTTTCTTAACACTCTTCTTTCAGATCCAGACGTATATATGATTTTTAGCTGTTTGTTTGTACACAGCCAAAGGAGAAAAATTAGGTATTGCTAAACAAGTCCTGAAGAAGGAAAAGGAGAGAGGGGGCTATGGATTTGTGGGCACATTGCCAGTTAAGACAGGAGCAAATGGTCTATTAGACTGGAACTTGGAAAAGTTACTTTTAGATTGCAACTCCCAGAACTTACCAGGAAGCATGACCACTAGCTATGCTTCCTGAGGGATCATGGGAATTATAGTCCAAAAAAGGAAAATTTCCAAGCTCTGTGTAGTATTATGGAAATGTTCTCAATTCTGTGCCAAAAGTCAGAGTTAGAATCACACTTTCCCACTGGGGCTTGAAGCCATTGTTTTCGTAGACATCTTATGCAACAGTATGGTCCTTACTGCCAAGGGACGTTTGGTGACATGAACTGGAAACATGAAGGATCTTTCAAATTCCTGGTAGCCCTCTACACTAACTGATCTTCCATCAAGTCAGCCCAGCTATGACAGGACAAGCAAAGTTTTAACTGATTTTAAATTGTCTGGTTTTAAATTATTTAAAACAGTATCTCTTAACCTTTTCTTTACCAGGGACCCCCTTTAAATATCTTTTGTTGCCACGGACCCCTAAGAATTAACTCAAAATTTAAAACCTTAATAACAACAACAATAATAATATCTTATGATGGTGATGGTGATAATAATAATAATGATACAATCACACCATTAATTAAACCTACCCTCAGAGGCACTGAAGAGGGAGGTAAGACTTATCTCCTGCTTCTTCCTGCAGGTTTGTGGCTAAAGCAGACTGAATGGCAATGTGCAGGCCAAGCCAGCCAGCCTTTGCCTTGGTTCCTGTCACATGGCCACTCCACTGAAGGTGGGCCATGCAGCCTTCAAGCCTTTGCGGCCCTCTGTGACGACATTGTGGCCCCCTGGGTGTCCCCGGACTACAGGTTAAGAACCACTGATTTAATATATTTTTAGCCTTTTAAATGATCACTATTTATTTTCTTAAATGGATTTTATTGTATGCTGCCCTGAGGTCTTTGCATATAGGGTGAAATCTAAATATTTTAATAAATAAATAATAAAATAAATTAATAAAATAAAAAAAAATTAAAGGGGCAGGGGAATCTTTTTTTAATTTTTTGAAAAAGTTTGCAAACATTTTGGGGAGATGTGGCAAAATGACCAAGGTACTACTTATCTTACAGTTAAAGCACAATCCTATCAAGAGAAGTAGCCAGCGCAGATGGATGTGTAAGTCTAAGAGGATTTGGCTGTTTGAAGGATCACCTCCATTCTAAGATAAATCTTCTCCTTTGGGGAACAAGCTGTAACGGTTGGTATTTTAGGGAATCTGCTGCTGAAACCAGACTCACATTGTTTTTGCCATATGGTTTTAGTTCATACAAAATGGCATCCGGTCTCTCCTTACTTCCTTTGTTTCTAATGCACAATTTATAGCATTCTCTGGGGAGCAGGGACAGGCTTTCAACTAAGCTATCATATGAGAGGAGAAGTGGAGTGCAGTGCAAATCTTTTGCAGAAAGGAAATATCCAGCACACATGCACATGCGTACACACACATACACACCACACAAAGATATGGGCTATAGGCAGCTCATTTCCCTTATTAAAATGGAGTTAAACATAAATAAGCCGAAGATCTGTTTTAGGACAAAAAGAAGTGAACAATCGTATATGAAGGTAGCGATTAGATTTGCTTCAGGTTTGGCTAAGAAATTCAAAACGAATGATCTCAACTTCTTTTGTTACTTTTGGGTTTTTTCCCATCTCTCTCTCTCTTTATTTTTCTTTCTTTTCTTTTCTTTTTTTTTTTGGGGGGGGGTAATTCACCAGAGCTCTTTCTGAAGCTTTTTAAAGTTTAGCTTCTCCTCCAGTCCAGAAATCCCCACACCAGGCAACTCAGATGTTCTGCATGTAGGCTGCAGGTTGAGAATATAACAGTTTGTGGTCTGATGTATGTCTACTCACAATATTTATCTATTTTATTTACTTATTTAAAGGACTTCTACTGTGCAGCTCTATCAAGCTGGCTCACAACTACCTGTCATAAAATGCTAAATCATACAAGAGTGTTTTAAATGAACAAGACATTTGGAATAGGATTAATGGGCCCCATTTACTCGCATATATTCTAGGGCCTTGCAAATTCTGTCAGCAACACTAGCTCCCAATAGCTCAGGGATCTCACTGCTCCTAGTTTCAGTGGTCTTTGCTCATCCTTTGTGCTTCAATCCACAGCTGCCTACTATGGGCCCCTTCAGAGGTGGGAATCATGTGGTCCTCCAGACATTGTTGGACTGCAAGTCCCAGCAGACCTAGCCAGCACATTCAGCGGTGAAGAATGCTGAAAGTTTGAGTGAAATAACATCTCAAGGGGTGCATGATTTCCACCCCGCTATATAGGAAAGGTCTGAAGCTACTAGGAATTCAATATTTTAATTCTTGATAAAACAAGTCACGTTCTGGAGACACACCTGTAGTGTCTCATACCCTCCAACTGTCCTAATTTTGCAGGGACAGGGCTGATTAATCTTCTGTTGTCTAACTTCTTCAGTTGCTTTTAAAATGTCCCAGTTTCTCTCTCCTCATAGCACTTTCCTCCTTTGTCCTCAGCTTATTTCCATTGCTGTAAACTGAATTCTTTGCACTCAGTTAACTGAGTGTACCAGGTGAAGGGGAAGAGGAGAGGAGGGGGCAGACTCTTGCCCTTCCCAGGTAACCCAGGCAAAAGCAAACTACTACAGCCTCTCTTAGCTTGTACGTTCTTCCTCACTGATAAGCCTGACTATGCTCTGATGTTGCTTGGCCACACATGCCCTGGCTTTCATCTGTGAAATGTTGGGGGCTATACAGTACTTTCTTTGTCTTTCATGCTTCCAGTCCTAGAATTTTATCAGACGGGGCTAATAGCGGGGGGTGGTGTCATTTAGGACATGACAATAGCAGAAAAGGCAAAATTATCTGACGTCCTCGTTGCTTACCCATTCCTGCTGCGTCATGCTGGCGCAAATGAGGCATCACCTTTTATTGACAGGCTAAGCTGGCAATAAAAAGTGATACCTCATTCGGGCCAGCACGACACAGTGAGAACGGGTAAGCGACCACTGTATCTGATAACTTCTGCCATTTGTGCAGAGGCAGAGAGGGAGCCAGAAGGTAGCTGTCTGGCCTTGAGACAACAAAGCCCCTGTGAACAAATAACTAGCTGATCTAGGGATACAGATTCCCCTGTCTTACCTCAAGAACTGGTGGGCAGGAATTGGCGGGTTAGTTGCAAGAGAAATGCAGGAAAATTGAAATGCAAGTCCTAACATTTCACAACTGCAAGAGAAATGCAGTAAAATTGAAATGCAAGTCCTAACATTTCACAACTGAGATGCTGATAGAACAGAAAGAAGGGAAACAGCTTTCCAGGTGGCTGCTCCCAGACTATGGAACTCCTTCCCATGGGAAGCTTGATTGGTCCCCTCTCTGCTCTCTCTTTGACAAAAACCCTTCCTCATCAAACAGGCTTTCAGTCTTTAATTGCTTAGGTGTGCTTTTAAATATATGTAACGTATTCAAAGTTTTTAATTGTTTTTAAATTAATGTTTTAATTGGGTCGGTTGTTTAATGCTTTTGAACTTCTGGACCATATGCTGTTTTAGTCATTTTGTTTTAACTTACAATGTAAACTGCTTTGGAAGAAGGACGGGATATAAATCAAATCAAATGAAATAAACAAACAAACCTTTTGCATGAATGCTTAAGAAAGAGGCACCCCACCCCAGGCCTCTTATTTCACATGACATGTACAGTACAAGGGCTGCCCTCCTTTTAAAGTATCATTCAGAATATATACAGTACTTTAAAAATACTGATAAATGACAAAGATGGAGCGGAGCCTTTGGTTAATGTGCAGCTGAGAATGGCAAAGGAAGTAAGGGCTGGAAACTGGAGAAGCTTGAGCAAATGTTTTTACAAGCTCCCTTCAAGTGCAGTTCATGAGAGATTCCTAAAGCCTGGCCTGCTGCCAGCATAACACTACTATATTTATTAGGGAACCTGCTGGCTTACCAGGAAATTACAGACCAGTTAAATACTTTATACAGCTAAGTAGTTTATTAAGGAGCGATGGGAGATTATGAAATGGGGAAGGCTTTGGAAAGCATAATGTTGTGAGCAGAAAGGTACAACACCAGTATGCAAGGTGACCCACTGGCAGGAAAGCAAGATGTGTGTGTGTGTGTGTGTGTGTGTGTGCCACAGCCCAGCCAAATGAGGAGGAACAGTCAATAATAAAGAACAATATGGGCAGGTGAAGACTGACTGAGATTAGACCTGCACCTTCGGCTAACAGATGCCAAAAAGTCAATGCAGATAAATGACAAACAGTGAACCTTGGGCCTAGAAATGAAATGATTAAGTACAGGCTGGAAGGAATGCAAGAGCCGAGGACCAGTGAAAAGAACAATCAAGGTTATTGCAAACAGTAAAGCAACAGTGAGGGAAAAGGTTGCAGTGAAGGGGGTGGGTGGTGAAGAAAAAGTGTGTGTTTATGTGTGCGTGTGTGTGCCTATGCCAGTGTCTCAGAGAAAAAGAGAGGGGGGCACAGAGATTATAAACATAGGAAGGGAAATAAATCTTATTTGTGGTGCTCTTACTTTAATTTCTCCATCTTCCCCTTTGCCACTCAGCAGTGCAGAAGTTCATTTCTGTTCCCTAATGCTCTTTGAAACCATGATCCAGAAGCTCAGTCACATACTGGTAAAAATGACAAATTTGCTTAAAACATAGCTTTTCTTTTTCCTTTTCTTTTCAGTCTGAACAAATGAGCCAAGTTTTCTGGAAATCTAACATGTCTTGACCTTTTCAATAAAACTTCTAACTATTGCCTCAAGTCACTGGGCATATTAAACGCAAAAATCTTCTGAAATGTAATGCCCACAGGAAACCAAGGCTGCCATGTCCCCTGGGGCTCTGGGTCAAACTGCACATGACATCTTTGAATCCCACAACTGCGATACTCCTCCTCCATCTCTCTGAGTTTCTCTCTCTCTCAGGGCTCATTTACATGGGCCAGGTTGGCATATCATGCCCGTGGATCAGGCCCGTTCCTCCCCCGTTCCTTCCACAAAATGGGATGAAATCCAGATGGGTGCACCAGCCCATTGCTTCAGTCGCCAAGGTTTTCCCTCCTCTCTCTGAAGTTAGGAAGCCAGCCTGCAACATGAAACCAAGCCCCCCTGCATTTGACCAGTCTTGGTCACATGCTGTGAGATTCCTTCCTACTGCGGAAGAGCAATGGCAGAGGGTAGCTGCAGCGACGGGCCAGCGGGCCAGAAAGCCTTGCTGCAGTCACGCAGAGCCTGGTCTGTTTCTTCCCAACCGGACTGCATTTTAACAGGTATTTTAATATAACATTTTATCGGGCCCTACCCCATCTTCCCCTGTCTTAGCCCTCTCTTTGTCCTGAGGGTCGTGAGGACTGCCTGAGGGCAAAATGGAGCAAAAGCCCTATGTCATCAGGACTGCAGGGCTCCAAGATGGGGGCAAGATGGGGTAAATTGCCCGTGTAGATAAGCCCTCAGTCTCTCTCTAAAATTTGCAACATCCTCCAAGGTGTTGGGAATCACAGCAACATGATACTACAGTTTAACCTTTCTACCCATGCCATTTTATACCCTCCAGTATTTCACAGATGAAAACTTATTAATGAAGATCACACAAGCTGTGAGAGGCTGCAGCAGTTTGCTTTTGCCTGAGTCTGAAGGGAAAGGCAAGATTCCACCCCCTCCTGCCCTCCCCCCCCCACAAACTACTTTTGCACTCAGTTCAGTTTGCAGCAACTGGATTAAGCTGAGCACAAAGGCAAAAAGTTGGTGGAAGGGAGTGAAACTGGGACATTTTAAAAGCAGCTGAAAAAGCAGGACGGCAGAGGATTACTCAGGATTGTCCCTGACAAATTGGGACAATGAGAGGGTATGCCATTTTTCTACTGAAATAGGCCCCCAAATAAATTGCTAATAGCAGGGGGTGGAGAAAGCAGCAAGGCTTGGCTATTTTCAATGGTAAATGGCATGGGGGGGGATTAACCGCCCCCATCACCACCCTGGCATGGTCCTGGTCCTTGTCCACTTCCCCTACCAACTGTTTTCAGTTTAAATAAGACAGAATAGAGAACAGACTAATGGGCACTGAGATGTAGTTTGCTTTAGACTCTGATTCAGGTACAGTGCCTGGAAGCTTAGGTGCAGGGAGCAGTGTCAGGAGGAAGATATGGCAGTTTGTGTGTTTCACTCTGGAGGACCTCAATGTCCAGAGGGTGGGTTGGCCATGGTAGTGTGTTGCACCAAAAATATGCCCTGTGACACCAGAACAACTAAAAAGTTTAAGGTGGCATAAGTTTTCTGGACTGCAGCTGCCCATTTCTTCAACTGCTTCACAAGAAGTAAGACTTTTTCCCCTGTTGATCTTCCATGCAGCATAGTTTTCCCATGTATTTACCAAACAAGATTTATTATACCTCCCTTGATAGCTGCCCCAGGGCCCTTTCACACTACATAGTTATTGTGCGATGATTCTTCTTTAACTGTCATGGAAACATCCTATGGAAGCATGGGATTGGCAGCTTAAGGTGGGGCATTTAGAATCCTCACACAGAGAGCTCCAGGGGATGTTGCCATGGCAGGTAAAGTGGAATTGTAGCAACCGGGTAGCGCTAAAACTGAGGCCAAAGGCAGAAAGTGGGAGGAAGATCAGGGTGTAGACAAGGGCTATGGGGGGAAACTTCTCTCCCCTGTCATCTTCTGGCTTCTCACCCTGATATGTAATTCCTTTCTGAGAAGAAGACTAAAACTTTTAAAATTTCGACTCACCTCCTGACATTAAGAGATTTTATTTAATTGGAGGAGGGCAGCTAGAGGGCTAAATGTTTTTCTCCTTCATTAATGCAGCAGAGAGCCAGCCTGGTGTAACAGTTTGAGTGTTGGATTACAAGTTGGAGACCAGGGTTCAGCCATGAAAACCCACTGGGTGACGACCTTGGGCAAGTCCCACTTTCTTAACCTCAGAGGAAGGCAAAGGCAACCCCCCTCTGAACAAACCTTGCCAAGAAAACCCTGTGATAGGCTCACCTTAGGGTCACCATGTCAGAAATGACTAGTAGGCACACAACAACTGCAGCATTGATATAAGGCATGTTATTCACATTTGTCATCTGCCCACTACTGTGGCTGATGCTGGCTTATTTGTGACATTGTATTTGGAGGAACTTGAAGCAAGGGGTGAAAACTGTTGTCTATTGCTATTATTCTATGGGGAAACTGAACTTGTCTTTTTTGAAATGAGGCATAATTTATATTGTATGCAGCTTCTCTCAGACTGGGTGCCACCCAGGTGTGTAAGACTAAAAATTCCTATCCTCTGCTTGCTAGAGATGATGGGAGTTATAGTCTAGTGCACCTGAAGGACACTCCAGTTTGGGACAGGTTGCTGCATGGCATCTGCCTTGTTGAAATGTTCTCAAATGAGGAGCATTGCTTAAAATGAAGCATACAGCAAACACTTGGTACAAGTCTATTCAACTAATTCTAGATTTCTTGGGGCATCTCACGAGATAGCTGAGCTGACTTGAAACTTATACCTTTAAAGGTACTGTAAGATACTTCAGGGACAGAGTATGTTGCTGACACTATGTGATGAATGTTGCTGTCCTTGAGCAAGCAGGGATCACCAGCATTGAGGCCATGATATTGAGAACATAGCTGCGCTGGGCAGGGCACGTTTCTAGGATGGAGGACCGTCGCCTCCCAAAAATAGTACTCTACGGTGAACTCGCCACGGGTCAGCGTAAGAGGGGCGCTCCAAAAAAAAAAACAATACAAGGATTCCCTGAAACAACATCTCAGGCTCGGCCAAATTGATCACCAACAATGGTCCGCCCTGGCCTCACATCGGGAGGCATGGAGACGCACTATCCACAATGCTGCAGCCTTATTTGAGAACTCACACCGAACAAATCTTGAAGAGAAACGACAACGCAGAAAGAATCACAACCCAAAAACATCACCCAAGGAGACCTTCTGCTGTGCTTTCTGCAACTGGACTTATTTATCTCGGATTGGCCTTATTAGTCATCAGCGTGCTTGCAGAAAGCGCGGGATGAGTCCTTCCTGAATCTTCGTTTGCGAAGAAAAGCCAGAGAGAGAAAATACTTCAGGGACAGAGTATGTTGCTGTTATGAGGGTACTAAAGCCACCTTGCCATATACTATACAGAAGCCCCATATAGATATGAGCTGGTCACACCAGCATGCCATCTCTGTCATGCCATACCCTGTTTTCCTGGCAGTGGCTACCCCACATGTGGCTGGATTCAAAAGTTGACCTTCCTACAACACTGGCAACACTCTGGTTTGCAACTGTAGTTTTTGTTATCTCAAGGACTCCACTGCCAGACTATATAAGATGAGCTCTTATGAACTTACAGCTATATTCTCACTTGAGAGCCACACAGGGGGTCTGCAAGGATTGATGACAAAACTGAGGAAGCATGAAAACACCCACCTTTCACAAAATGTAGGTATGTAGGTAGCTCAATGGCAGGGAGAGAGACAGTTTCTGGAGAGGGGATCTTCACTTTTATTTCAGTTTTTAAGAGCCAGTCTGAAAGAGAACTAGAAAATAAAGATGGCTGCTAAAACATTTTCTGTGTATTTATCACAGAGTTTAGAATTCCATTATAATATCAGGCATCCATGTGTATAAGAAATGCCTTCAATGTACTTCAATACTTTTGTTCTTGGAAGAAGGCATTCAAGACAGCAGGGATGAAAGGAACTAAAGAGCTCTCTTTAACAAGGAGTCTGCACCGGTACTTCTCAAGACTTTGCTGGCACAAACATTAATAATTATTTAATGCAGCCACTATTTAACATTTGTATAACACTTTCAGATGCTTAATCAATTCATTTCACGTGAGCTATCTAGCTGTCAAACATACAACAATCCTGTAAGCTAGGCGATTTATTTATTTACTTACAACAACAACAACAATAATAATAATTTTTTTATTTTTAACCTGCCCCTCTGCTCGGCAACTGGGGCAGCATATAACAAGATTAAAACACAGCAAGTTAAAACAATCCTTCCCAATCCTAACCCTCCCACCCCTTAAAATTAAATTAAACTAATAGAGAATTAAAACAAAGATAAAATACAATAAATAAATAAATAAATAAAAACGGCAATAGCGGCAGGGGAGCCGGTGAGCAATCGGCTCCACTTGAGCCAGGAAATTATTCCGGGAAGCCCTGCCGGAAGAGATCTGTCTTTAGCGCCTTCTTGAAGCTATCAAGAGTAGTGATAAGACGGATCTCGTCTGGCAGGCCATTCCAAAGCCTGGGAGCCATAGAAGAGAAGGCCCTCGGGGAGGTCTGCAACAGCCTAGTTTTCATAGGCTGCAGCAGGTTCCTCCCAGAGGACCGAAGTGCATGGGGGGGGATCATATGGGATGAGGTGGTCCCAAAGATAAGATGGACACAAGCCATGTAGGGCTTTAAAGGTTAAAACCAACACCTTGTACTGTGCCCGGAAACTGATCGGCAGCCAGTGAAGAGATTTAAGCACAGGTGTTATATGCTTTCTCCTAGATGTACCCGTAATTAACTTGGCTGCCATATTTTGTACCAGTTGAAGTTTCTGGGTTAGGCACAAGGGTAACCCCATGTAGAGTGTGTTACAGTAATCCAAACATGAGGTTACCAAAGCATGTACCACAGTTTCCAGATCCCTTGTATCCAGGTAAGGGCGCAGCTGGCGTATCAGCCAAAGCTGATAACAGGCACTCCTGATCATCACACTCACCTGACTAGTCATGTGAAGCGACGAATCTAGGAGTACCCCAGAGTGTGAACACAGTCCTTAGAGAAGAGTGTGACTCCATCCAGGACTGGAAGTTGTATTCCCAGACCTGGTTTCGGGCCTGTGACTGTCAGTACCTCCGTTTTGTCTGGATTTAGTCTCAATCTGTTTTTCCTCGTCCAATCCATTACCACTCTAAGACAGTCATTGAGAGGAGAGACGCCATCTGAAGTCTGAGCCGACGATCTGGTCATGGAGAAATATATCTGAGTGTCAGTGTACTGATGACACCGAGCTCCATGCCTCCGGACGATCTCTCCCAGCGGCTTCATATAAATGTTAAATAGCATTGGGGACAGGATGGCACCCTGAGGGACGCCACAATTAAGCTCAATTCTGGAAGAGCAGCTGTCCCCGAGCCTCACCCTCTGGGATCTGCCCGAGAGAACGGAACGGAACCACAGCAGAGCAGTGCCTCCAATTCCTAACTTACTGACTTCGTCCCAAGATGGGACCCAAGGCAGCTCACCGCATAGGTTAATATCCTTGTTGCATAGAGGTGGGAAGGAGTGACTGAGGCTGAGAGGCGTAGCAGATTACATAAAGTCACCTGGTGAGTCACTGTGCTGATTTAGGAGGGACAGTCCTGATTAATCCTCTGTCATTCCACTTTTTCAGCTGCTTTTAAAATGTCCCAGTTTCTCTCTCTTTCTCCCCCTTGTTTTTTTGTCCTTGGATCACCTCAGTTCCTGCAAACTGAGTTCAAAATGCAACACTAGTTTGCACTCAACTCATGGGGGGAGGGGGACAGAGGGGGCAAAATCTTGCTCTTCCCAGTAGGCTCAGGCAAAAGCAACCTGTCCTAGGTGGAATGTTCTTCCTCATTAATAAGTTTTACCATCTTGACCACACTGTGATGTTGCTTGGCCACATGTGTCTCAGGGCTTATCTACACTGACAGGAAATCACCACACATAACGAGGCAAGTTCAGGAGCACTGTCCACACATGGTTCTCCCTTTCAAACTCACCTCGGTCCAATAAATTGCAGTATGTATGGCCGTATGGCTGTTGCTGATCCTGCTTTGTCCCCCCTCCTGCCCCCCCTTTCCCACAGATCGTGGGTGCATTGGACATTCTATTAAGCAGAAGTATGCACATGGGTATGCTGGTATGAGCTTTCCAAACAACTGCTGCATATGCAAAATAAATGGTGATGAAGGGACCACTAAAAAATGAAATTGAAACAGGGAAAGAGGTCGCTTGGCTCAGAGAGCCTCCTCCTGACCTATTCCA
This sequence comes from Gambelia wislizenii, assembly GCA_030847615.1. Lineage (NCBI taxonomy): Eukaryota > Metazoa > Chordata > Lepidosauria > Squamata > Crotaphytidae > Gambelia > Gambelia wislizenii. The sequence goes on from JAUMIR010000002.1 coordinate 68,915,186, forward strand.
TGCATCCACTGACACTCCACCCTCTGACCCCACACTAACATCGCTATGGGTCATAGTCCACACACATATGCATGTGCAAATATCTGGATTTCCTGCTAAAATTTGGAGTAAAACCGAACTCTGTTTGATCTACCAGTAAATTAAAGCCCTGAGGCATTGAAAAGACCCTGATTCACGCTATATATTGTCTGGAGAGCTCACTGTGGAAAAGGTGAGATCATTTTATTTGATTCATGTAGGCAAGCCCTCATTTTCCATACCCAGAGAAATGCTGGAGGGTATGGAATACTGACATATATAGAACTATATCCATTACCTCGTTGCATATGAACATCAAGAATATGGAAATAGATTACAGTAATTCTTTATTTTTTCTATCTATTTCAGTAGGTAGTGAAAAATCAGTAGGAGTGGCTGATAGAAACCAAAAGATACTTTATATAATTCAAAATGAAAAAACATAAATAAAATATATATGAATTCCTCAGTGAGTGATGTGGGGTTTCCAGCAATGTTTGAATTAGAGATTTCCTCAAGAAAACAGAGTGTGATTTCATTAAGAATGTTTGTTTGTCTTGTGTTTATTAAACAAAACTATTCCAGTGTTCCCAAAACACATGAGTATATAAGTACTCTGAGGGGGCAGGAAATAACACAAATATAAACCTTTATGTGGAAATTATTTTTATCAGAATGCTGGTCTTTATATTTTTACAACCACATGCCCTTTCCTTACATCATTTGCCTAATTTCACAGAGGAAAGTACTGAGAGTGGTTGACACAATAATTTTAGCACACCCAACAAACAAGTCCTCCTCCCTGAAATCTTAACCACTGGACAGTTTTCTACCATTTATTCTTGTTGCCACTCAAAAGAATAGCATTCACTATCCACCAGATTCATTTTCTCCCGTCTCACCAAGGTCTCTTTTATACTACACAGTAATATCAGTTTGATACTACTTTAACAGCCATGGTTCCATCCTATGGAATCCTGGGATTTTTAGTTTCTCCAAGCATTCAGAATTCTCTGCAATTAGAGCTCTACTTCCTCCCCAAACAAGAGATCCCAAGATCTCATAAGATGGAACCATGGGAGATAAAATAGTATCAAAATTTGTCAGGGATGTTTTTTTAAACTGTGTTGTGAATTGGGCTTTTAATTTAATTCTTTTATAGTAGCTTTTCTTGTTTTGTAGTTGTATACATTTTTTTGCAAGCCAACTTATGTCTCATCTTTGGAGACAAGGTGGGGAAGAAGTCCAATAAACAAACAAACAAACAAAGAAAGAAGGAAGCAAAGAAACCACTTGATGCTTATCCTGCCTTTCTTTCATTGAAATCAGTGGTGTACACAGAGTTCCCAAGGGTCTCTCATCTGGTCCTAGGCCTGTCTAGGTTCAGCACTGTTTCTGTGTGATGTACCATTAGAGCAAGGGAGTTATGATAGCCATCTTTAAATATCTGAAGGGATGTCATGTAGAAGACAGAGCTTGTTTCCTGCTCTCCAGAGACTAGAACATGAGCCGGTGGATTCAAATTACAAGAAAAGAGATTCCATCTAAATACTGCAGCAAACTTCTTTACTGTAGGAATTGTTCAACAGGGGAATAGACTGCCTCAGAGAGTGATAGACTCTTGTTTCTTTGGAGCTCTTTAAACAGAACAGAAATTGCCATCTTTTAGGGGTGCTTTAGATATATTCTAGAAAACTGGCTAGAGTCCACACAGGGACTGCTGCTGTAGCTGCTGCCACCATTTTTTCTGCTCTGCCGGATCCAGACAGCTGGTCTCACCATGTGACAGCCCCCTACATATGATCAGACTTGGTCACATGCTGCAGGTCTGCTGTCTGGACCTGGCAGAACGAGTGCGACTGGCAGCAGCAGTGAGGACCAGCCTGCCAGGACAGGCTCCTGCGGACACATGGGGCCAATCCGTTCCATCCTGGTGGGAATGCATTAAATGGGGTATTTTTAAAAATATGTGGTAAAGGGTCTATCCAGGCTTGCCCCCATTCCCGCCCATATCTGCCCTAGGGGTTGTTTGGACTGCCCGAGAGCAGATCAGGATAAATGCCCTGGATCATTTGGACTGCAGGTCTCTGGAATGGGAGAAATCCAGGGTATTTAGCCCATGTAGATAAGCCCTAAGATTCTGTAATAGGTCCTGGATAGGTCCTGCTCCACACTATCCCTCAAGCCACTGTTCCCCTTACAGCAGGAATGAGATACGTGTGGCCTTCAAGTGTTAAACTGTTCATTACATTTCTAGTCTGTTTAAATTATTTTTATTATTTTCAAATAATTTCAATTGATTTTACTTGTATGTTGGCCTGAGATCTCAGGATAAAGAATGGGATATAAATATTTTAATTAATAAATAAATGGAATCAGGAAAGTTGCAGTCTAAAACCAGCCAAAAGGCTGTACCTTTCCCATCATCCCTACAAAGCAGAGCAGAGAGGACGTTGCTGGGAGGAGATGGCCACAATGTTCATGAACCTCTCACAGGTCAATTTTAAGCATGCACTTTTGGGTGTGTGTATGTGCCTTCAAGTCACCTGTTGATTTATGGTGACCCAACAAATTTCATAGGGTTTTCTTAGGCAAGGAATAGTCAGAGGTGGTTTTGTCAGTTCTTCTGAAATCTAGCCTACAGCACCTGGTATTTGTTGGCAGTTTCCCATCCACATACCAACCAGAGCTGACCTTTCTTAGTTGACAATACTTAGCTTCCAAGATCAGACAGGATCTGGTGCCTTTAGGGTATTTAAGCCCTATATGCTTATACAGACAATCATTTTTTGGAATGTATATCCCACTCCCTATTTTACAACACAGCTGGATCCCATATACTGTACACTTAAAATCCTCCTTATCCTTTGGCACATTGCTAATAGACATTGCAGAGAATTTAGCACAAGTAAATTTGGTTGGCTGTATGGGCTTAGTCTTTGCTTGGTGAGAGGGGGGAGCAGATAAGCTCCCATGTACTTGCTTTATTACAGTAGCAACCCCGCATCTGTGGGAAATTGGTTCCAGGGGTGCCCACGGATGGCAAATTCCGCAGATAATAGCGAACACCATCCCAGGGGGCCATCCTGGAGGAAAGGGGGGCGAATTCGCTCCTCCGCCCCCTTCCTTCCCGTCATGGCCACAGAGGCAATCACAGGGGCAAAGGGGGAAGGGGATGAGGCCAGTTCACTCCTCCACCTCCCTTCACCCCCATGATTGCCGCGGCAGCAACAGAAGCCCTCCCCCACCCACCGCCATCGCCAACCACGGATAATTGAATCTGTGGTTGGTGAATCAGCAGATACAGGGGTGCTACTGTATTTTATGATTCTTTTACATCATCCTTTGGTTCCATGATAGAATTCAAGGCAGTGCGGATCAGGCCCCCAATCCTCCCACTACCCAACTACAGATCACACTGTGTATCTACAGTGGCTGCTGCATTGTGTATCTTCAGACCAGGCTTTGGGATTTCTAACAAAACGTACTCTGAAGTAAACAAATGTCAGATGTCAGCTCTGGTGGAGGGAATGCACTTCTGTACATAACAGAGAGAGAAAGTGTGTGTATAAATAGTATAGAGGAAATAACATTCTCCCTATTGGAGGGCCTAACGTTGTTTGCCTTTGTTCATGTGAAGATGCAGCAAACTGCTGGTGCAAAGAGTTTGCAAGCTGTTGTTATGGAATTCTAGAGCTGCCGAAGGAATCCTGCAGGGAGTTCATGCTGTCAAGAGTTTAAGTGGAATGCAGACCCTGTTCTGGCCCCTCTGCAGGGTAGGAATTGTTACTCTGTGATCTTAGAATAAACAGAACCACAAAGCATTCGTTTGTTAAATCTTCTTCTAACAGTAACTCCTTCATGTTGGTGCAGTCCTTTTCAAATAAGTATAGTGCGTTGGTTACTCCTGCACAGGCCAGAAATCCTACTTCACCACAGGAATGCTTTCTTGCACATTGTTTTCAGCTCTGCTCTCTGGTTCCTCCAGACTGGCTCTGCCACTAAAGGGTCCTCTTAGCCATTTGGCTGGCCAGGTCACATCTTGTCAGCATTAGGAGGCTGCCAGATTGGTTCACCCAATTCAAGTGTAGGGGTGGACCAGATCGTCTGGAAATGAAACCATTTGAATTTGGTAATAGAAAAGGAAGGCACTATCTGCACACTTGGGGCTTTGAATTCCTATTGCTTATGTCAGAGGTGGAGGAGTCTGGGATTGCAACTCCCAGCACCCCACACAATTGGGGTGGCTGTGGCAACTAGTGCTGCTGGGAGGTGTTGTCTAACAGCATCTGGAAGGCAAAATATTCCCCACTTACGGGCTTAGGAGAACTGGTGCTGCTTGGGGAACTGGTGCTGCTTTGGTTTTCAACACTGTTTGTCTATGTGCCAATATGCTTCCCCTCTATATATTTGTAAATAGGAAGCTTGTTATACAAGGCATCATAAACCCCCAGTGCTTTTTTGCCCCCAAAGGAAGAGGAAGCACATATTCACCCCAACAATCTGACATATCTACCAACTTACCATCTATGGTTGTGGTTCAATAGCTACACTGGCAGTGCATGACCATATTCCATTGTAGTTCTGCTGAAGGTTGGTGGGTAAGTCTCCTCCTAGTCACATCTCCACCTTTCTGGTCATAGACTAGCTGAGGGTGTACCTGGGAGCCATTAGGTTGCCTTTGCAAACTGGTGAAGAGAAGTAGCAGCTGTCACTCCACCCCTTGGCACAAAGTCAAAAGCTGCTTCTTTACTGCTGGGTGTGTAAGGACTAGCCAGTAACTGGCAGGGGGACACAAGAGCTGCCCTGGGGCTATCTTGTAAGGAACCCTGGTGGCACAGTGGTTAAATGCTAGTACTGCAGCCACAAGGTTGTGAGGTTGATACTACAGGGCTCCAAGGTTCACTCAGCCTTCCATCCTTCCGTAGGTTGGTAAAACGAGTACCTGGCTTGTGGGGGAAATTAGCTAACACACATTGGAAACTGCTTAGAGAGTGCTTTGCACTGCTAAGCGGTAAAGAAATATAAATGCTAAATACTATCTTCACATATTTCTCATTGGCTCATATCATCTCAGTATGTGTGACACAGAGAAAAGTCTATGGAAAAAGCTGCAATAATCATAGAATATTTTGTAACTGATGGGTAGTTCTTGATATGTGAGTGAAGCAATGGCAGTCACTTAACAGGTTGGCAGGCAAAGGGTTAAAAAACAGAATCAGAAGGCAGATGTGGGAGATTATCAGACAGGAACACAAAAAGTGTTCTTGTCCCACAATCTCCACTCCTGCCGCTGTTCCGAAACAATCACCCTCCCCATCGTACTTACCTTCTCTCATCTCCAAATCACAGCCCGGGAGTGAACAGAGCTCTAACGGAGCTCCGTTCACTTCCTGGATTGAAATCCCGCCCATTCTCACGAGAAGACGTGAGCACAAGAAATTCAAAAATGAAAACAAAAATACACATACAAAAGTTTTTAAAAGCACATATGCACACTAAAAAAGTTACAAGTAGCCCAGGGAGGGAACAAAAAAGAGGGTAGCTTACCTGGATGTCCCAATCTCACCTGGAAGTGTTCTGGCAGGGACCACCCATTGATGCTGGGATCTCACCAGCATAATGGGGCACCTTGTCACACACTGGAAAATCCATAACAGAAATGGAACAGGAGATCTATTGATGGTTTGTCCCCGTCAATAAAAAAGAACATCATAACCAGAGCAGAATGAGTGCATAACAAGTGCATAACGATGGTTTTGCAATCTCCTGCTGTTGTTATAATGCCATTTTTGATGTGTCTGACAATCTCTGTAGTGTGGGCTTGTATTTACAGTCATCCCTTTACATTCGTGGGGGCAGGGCCGGTTTAACCAGTCTGCCAAATCAGCATTGGCAGGGGGCCCCAAGGTCAAGGGGGCCCCCTGCTGACCTCCTTATCTGACAAAGGAGACAGCCAGGAGACAGCCAGGAGGAGCTGCTGCTTTGTAGCCCCCTCCTACCCTCCTCCTCCAAAACCCTCCTGATGGCTTTTTTAAAAAAACAAAAAAACCAGCCTCTCCCAAACTAGAAAGAGAAAGAGAAAGAAGCAGCAACCCTCCATGGCAGAAGCTGGAGGGAGTTTGCTGCTGCAAAATGCAAGCCAGGCAGGCATGTCAGAGAGGGGTGAGTATGTGTGTGAGAGAGAGGGGGGGAATTTGAGGGTTGTCTCTTTCCCTCGGAAAGGGCTTCTTTCTTTCTTTCTTTCTTTCTTTCTTTCTTTTTTCTTTCTTTCTTTTGTTCTTCCTTCCCTTTCCTTCCTTCCACATAGATCCCCTCCAGCCTATCTTTCCAGCTGCTCTTAACATGGTTTCCTGGAGTCTCTCCCCTCCCTCCGTCCCCCCCCTTGGTCTTCAGCTTCCTCCCCTTGCTGCCAACTGAGTTCAGCTTGCAAAAGAAATTTGTGTGTGTTTGCCTATGTGCCTTCAAGTCATTTCTGACTAAGGCGAACCTACCATAGGGTTTTATAGGCAAGGTTTGTTCAAAGGGGGATCTGCCTTTGACTTCCTTTGAGGCTGAAAGAGTGTGACTTGCCCAAGGTCACCCAGTGGGTATTCATGGCTGAGTAAGGATTCAAACCCTGGTCTCCATAGTCATAGTGCAATGCTGAAACTTCTACAACACTCTAGCTCTTTTAACAGACGAATATAAAGAATATAAATTAAAATTTGGAGTAATATTACTGGTAACAATGGTTTTATTGTTGTCACTAAAACACCAGTATCCCATTAGTGTTATGTGAGAGGCATTGGCCTAGAGCAGTGGTTCTTAACCTTTTCTTTAGCAGGGACCCCCTTTAAATATCTTTTGTTGCCCCAAGACTTAACTCAAGATTTTAAACCCTAATAATAATAGCTAATAATAATAGCTAACAACAACAACAATACAATTACATCATCCATTAAACTTTCCCTCAGAGGCACTCTTGCTTCTTCCTGCAAACTTGTGGTTGTAGTGGATTGAATGGCAATGTGCAGGCCAAGCCAGCCAGACTTTGCCTTGGTTCCTGTCACGTGGCTACTCCACTACAGGAAGGAGATGGGCCAAGCAGCCTTCAAGCCTTTGTGGACCCCCTGTGAGGACATTGTGGACCCCAAGTTAAGAACCACTGGGCTAGAGAATGCTGGAAAAGGAACAATGCAACCAGACCTTGAGAAGGGTGCTGGCAGGGGGATTCTGGGAGGTGTAATCCAAGAGTAACTTTCCCAGGCTCTGAATGCAGCCTAGAATCATAGAATCATAGGGCTGGAAGGGACCCCAACAGCCATCCCATCCAATCAGCTTCTGCCCTGCAGGAACACACAATCCAAGCATTCCTAACAGATGGCCATCCAACCTATGTTTTAAAAAAGCCAAAGAAGGAGACTCCAGCACACTCTAAGGCAGTGTATTCCACTTCCAAACAGCTCTTTCTGTCAGGAGGTTCTTCCTAATATTCAGGTGGAATCTCTTTTCCTGTAGTTTGAACCCATGGCTTCGTGTCCTAGGAGATTTTCAGACACGGAAAAATCGTCCCTTGCCGCGCGAGCAGCCTCCCGAAACTGCTGCGCGGCAAGGGTCTTTTTCGGACCGCGCTGTGCCTGTTGCGAAGCCGTCCGTGTCACTTCCGTGAAGCTTGGGACGGCTCCGCGTCATATTTCAAGCACGGAGGCTGCCCGTGATTGAAATATGACGCGGAGCCGTCCCAAGCTTCACGGAAGTGACACGGACGGCTTCGCAACAGGCACAGCGCGGTCCGAAAAAGACCCTTGCCGCGCAGCAGTTTCGGGAGGCTGCTCGCGCGGCAAGGGACGATTTTTCCGTGTCTGAAAATCTCCCTAGTCTCTGGAGCAGCAGAAAACTAGCTTGCTCCTTCCTCAGCATGACATCCCTTCAAATATTTAAACATGGCTATCACGTCACCTCTCAACTTTCTCTTCTCCAGGCTAAGCATACCCAGCTCCCTAAGCCGTTCCTCATAGGGCGTAATGGCTTCCAGACCTCCCACCATCCTTCTCAGTATCTTTCTTGAATTGTTTTGCCCAGAACTGGAAACAGTATTCCAGGTGAGGTCTGACCAAAGCAGAATGGAGTGATACTATTACTCCCCTTGATCTAGACACTACTCCTATTAATGCAGCCTAGAATCACATTGGCATTTTTTGTTGCTGAATCACACTGCTAACTCATGTTCAGCTTGTAGTCCACTATTTCTTTTCTTTGAAGAAATCTACACCATTATGTTAATTGCTAATAAGCAAAAATACTATCTTAGTGCCTATAATATAGTTTTAAAACTAAATTATTGGTGGCAAATTATGTAATACAGTAGGCCCCTCTTATCCACTGGGGATTGGTTTGGGGGGGTGTGGATTCTGAAAACCATGGATAATAGTGAACACCATTGAAAATAATGGGACTTCTGGTTTAAAATACCATAGAGTTGCCTTGGAGGGCCTAGAAAATGGCTAGGGAGGACATATTTTCTAGGAAGACTCTATGGTAGGTGTGCTGTTTTGTGTCCCATGGATAATGAATCCGTGGATACGGCGGTCCTACTGTAATCTGAACATCCTGTACTGTGAATAGGTTAGGTTACATTGACCTGAGATAAACATATACGGGCCCCAAAATAAAGCATTGCAGGGGCCCCAAAAATTCCTTAAACCGGCCCTGCATGGGGTTTAGGGCTGCAAGACACCCACAAATGTGAAAAAAACATGAAGAAAAATCGTCCCTCTCCTGGGCCTTCACTTCCCCCGCAAAGGGAGTGAAAGCTCAGGAGAGGGGCGATTTAAGAGGCTTCGTCTCACCCCTCACGCTTGCCTGGGTCTTGGCTCCCTTTGCAAAGGGAAGCAAAGGCCCAGGAGAGGGGCGGCGGGTGAGGCAAACCCACTCAAATCGCCCTTCTCCTGGGCTTTCACTCCCCCCCCCAAAGGGAGCGAATGCCCAGGAGAGGGCAGATTTTAGAGGCTTTGCCTCACCCCCTGCGCTTGCCTTGGTCTTCACTCCCTTTGCGAAGGAAAGCGAAGGCCCAGGAGAGGAGAGATTTGCTTTGCCTCACCCTCCACACTTGCTTGGGTCTTGGCTCTCTTTGCGAAGGGAAGCAAAGGCCCAGGAGAGAGGTGGCGGGTGAGGCAAACCCGCTCAAATCACCCCTCTCCTGGGCTTTCGCTTCCCCCCCAAAGGGAGTGAAGGGCCAGGGGAGGGTCGGTTTAAGAGGCTTTGCATCACCCCCCGCGCTTGTCTGGGTCTTGACTCCCTTTGTGAAGGGAAGCAAAAGCCCAGGAGAGAGGCGGCGGGTGAGGCAAACCTGCTCAAATCGTCCCTCTCCTGGGCTATCATTTCCCCCCCAAAGGGAGTGAAGGCCCAGGGAAGGGATGGTTTAAGCGGTTTTGCCTCAAACTCCCCCCCCCCCCCCGTGCCAGGCCAGAGGAGGCATCACTCCTTAGATTGCTGGAGTTCCCTGGCTCCCCAGACCTCCCTCTCCCCACCTCCACCGCCTCTTCTTCGTCCTCCTCTTCCTCCTCCTCCCCATCAGGACCACAGCAGCACCGCCAATGCCTCCAAGTGGAAGAGACAACCAAGGCGACTGCTGCTGCTCCGCTTGCAGCACCCTCATTGCTGTAGTCCCTGGGAAGGGGGAGGAGAGTGAGGAAAAACCACAAATACTTAAAACCGCAAAAGTTAAAGCCATGAATGTGAAGGGACAACTGTACCACCATACATAATACTGATTGCTGGTTCCTGGTGAAGTGACACAATTGCTCCAGGCAGCAGGTTCAGAACTGCAGGGCATTTCTCCTGTTCCCCATAACCATTTCCCTGTTACACAATATCGATATGTGTCTCACTACTGAAAAAATCTGACACCCCCCCCCCCCACAAATCTGGCCCAATAAGGCCACACTATGTACAGCCTTATCCCTGAATTTGGTGAGATAAGGCCATAAACCATATGCCCTATCTACACCAAACTCAAGGTATACCATCTTATTCTAGGTTTTAAAAAATTTGCTTGAAACTCCAGAGAAAACTGTAATGTGAGCAATGCATCTGGGGGTGCAGAGGCAGGACAAACGCTGCCTGACAGACGCTACCATTTCCCCCCTGCACAGTGCCACTTCCTCATTCCAATATTGGATGGGAAGGCAGAACCCTGGCGCTAGTCGCTTTCTCTGAGGTCAGAAGGAGCAGCCAGCCATGCAATTGCATGGCTGGCTGCCTCGTTCTGACCTAGGAGCTGGTGAATGTGCATCAGGATGGCACATAGTTGCTCTCTCTGAGGTCAAAACTGGTAAAAATCTGGATGATTCATTGTGTAGACAAGCCCAACGATAAGCAGTGCAGATTTGGGATTTGGCCTGGTAAGGTGTGGCACTTAAATATAGGCCAGAGTAGTCCGAATGTTATGCAGCATAGCTCCAGGCCAAAGTAGTCTGAATTTCAATCAGATTTTTACCCCAGTGTAGACTTGCCCTTTGATGCCCCAAACTAGGCTGCTTCTCTCAGATGCCGTGAAGGATACAGGTATTGTCTGCTTACTGTCTTGTCAACTGGGAAATAAAATTCAGTTGTCAGCCCAGTGGAAAGAAGGGGCAGCACTAATCTTCTCAACTGCCTCAGGCTGTAAAACATCTTTGGTCTCATTTTGGGAAACAATAAGAAAACCCTCCATTCTTTAAAAAAAAAGGGGGGGAAAGCCCTGAGGGTTCTCACTTATGGCCCAAATGCCCATCTTGGTGTGGTTGGGCACAACCCACTTCAGGGACAGTGTCAGCTGGGAAGTCTGATTGGGCAGTATACCTGTCAAACACAGGGGTCCTAAGGTGAGCTCAGAGAGGAGAGAAGTCTTCAGCAGAGCAGAAAGTCAAAATGTTGCTTGAGACTAAGGCCTTGTCTGCACGATGAAAAAAATCCATACGGCGTTTGAAAGCTTGATAATGTGTACATACAGCCGGTCAGATACATTTATGACTTTGGAAGGCTGGGCAGCAAACCCCCCATAAAGTCCATGAATTCAGAGTTCGGGAGGAATTCTGGATCTCGGCAAAAAATTCGTAGAAGCGTTCGAATTTGTGATTGTTTGTACACCCCCGTTCACACACATATGAATAGGCAGTGTAATCTGATTGGCTGGCCAAGCAGAGGGGCGGGACTAGCAAAGAGGGGAATTGGGAGTTGCCGCCATGTTGGATTCCCGGCTAAGCGAGAGTCCGGTAAGTCCATGACATGGGAGATTTTTACATTTATTCGTTTTTATTTCATGGTGTAAATACAGAAAAATGACTATCCGCATCACAGGCACCTTTTTAAATTAAAAAAAAAGCAGCGGGAGATTTAAAACCGCCGCTTGGATCGCTCACTCCAGCCAGCTGGGCAAGGGGGGTTCATACGGAGTTTAGGGGGGTAAAAAATCATGTAGGCAGATTGTGCGCCTTCGAACGGCTGCCTTTTTTATTTTTTAACCCCCAAAACAGATTTTTTTTTCATCATGTAGATGGGGCCTGAGTTGCAGCACAGATACCATCCATGAAAGCAGGGCCTCATGGTCCTTCTGACTTTGGGGTTTTTAGAAAAAAATTGTTGTTGTTAAGTCACAATAGAGACAGGGGGAGGCGCTACCAGCCACTAGCTTTTTATATAGCTGCAGCCCCAGTCCCTGGAGTGAGGCATACAGGAGCGAGCTGTACAGGCGATGCCAACAGGGGTCCAATGTGGAGGGATATGGCAAGGCATGTGGCCCTCACAATTCTGTCTTCCAACTGAAAAGAATAACCAGAGGGATGTTGTAGCAGCCTTCTAGAATTGGCTGCCTGTGGAGCTTGCCTTCTGCTGCCTATAGTGGAGTCACCCAAGATGTAATGTCACACAGCATCATAGAAATAGAGGAGACCCAAATAGCAGTCTACCTAACAAACAGTGGCTTAGGGAGCTGGGTATGTTTAGTCTGGAGAAGAGAAGGTTAAGAGGGGACATGAAAGATATGTTTAAATGTTTGAAGGGATGTCATACTGAGGATGGAGCAAGCTTGTTTTCTGCTACTCCAAAGACTGGGACATGGAGCAATGGACTCAAACTACAGGAAAAGAGATCCCACCTACACATTAGGAAGAACTTCCTGATGGTAGAAACTGTTTGACAGTGGAATGCACTGCCTGGGAATGTGGTGGAGTCTCCTTCTATGGAGGTTTTTAAATAGAGGCTGGATGACCGTCTGTCGGGAACGATTTGATTGTGTATTCCTGCAGGGCAGGGGGTTGGACTAGATGGCCCTTGTGATCTCTTCTAACTCTGTGATTCAAAGTGCCTTCAAACTGACTTTGACTTATGGTGATCCATTCCTAGGGTTTTCGTGGCAAGATTTATTGAGAGGAGTTTTGCCATTTCCTTCCTCTGAGGCTGAGTGATTATGGCTTGACCAAGGTCACCTAGTGGGTTTTGATGGCTGAGCAGGAATTAGAACCCCAGTCTCCCCCCTAGTAGGACATTCAAATCACTATGCTATGATGGCTCTTGTCAGAAAAGTTACCACAGGGATAATTGCCATTGGAGGCCCAGTGCTCATAGCAATGGCGCTTCTTTTTCCATTTACCCTGTGAAGCAGTGAGGGGAACCCCAAAGGACTCTTGCTTCTGGCTCTCAAAAAAACCCACAATTTTTACTCCTCAACACAGCCCACAAAGCTGGTGTCATGGTTGAGTGACTGCAACTCCCATCATGAAGCCACATCACATCTGCAAGAACTACCAATAGCTAGGCTAAGGAATGATGTCGAATGCTCAGTTTAATTAGTATGGGGCTGTTCAGACAGCAAGAGTAGTATCAAGTTCATGAGGTAAAATTTATACATTTTTTTAAAAAAAAGCTGAAGTGGGTCAACTATGTGGGGAAAGAAATTATTTTCAGAATAATGAGCTGATCACGGGTCTGGAGCTGGATTATCATTTATGAACTTCATGAGACTGAACTTTTATAATGAAGAGCTGGAAATCTCAAGTCTGTTGGGGCAGAGTATTAACTGAAGCCACCCCTACAATCCTTTAGTTTTAAAGACTTTTTTCAAAGGGGATTTAAAAAAAAAAGTCTGTGTTTTTACAGATGAGTATTGGATATCAGAGAACAGGAGAATGGAACTCCATGATAGGGTTGTGTGTTTTTTTAAAAGGAGATTTACATAGGAAGATACAATTGCCAACAATGTGTTTGAATCCCATTCATTATCTCAGGAGAAAGTGGGAACAGGGAGTGCAGTGACCTTTAGAGAGAAAGCAGGAGTGTTTGCTGGATTTATGTTTCAGCTGTAGAGCCTTTTAATATAAGAGTAGCTTGTGCAGACGCAGGGGGAGTACATTTTAAAAAATGAACTCTCTCTCTCCCTCCACATACACTCCTTGAAACTTTTCTCGCTGGAAAGAGTATAAGAAACAAAGATGGTATTGCCTACAGTGGCATAACCCCTATCCAAGTTGACCCCACAGTACCAACCCTAGGACTCCTATCATTCAGGTAGCCATTTTACCCTAAAGGGTAATAATTCCTCCCTGGACCTGGTACTCAGGCCTCAAGGTGACATGATACTGAACGAGTGACTATGTTGATCACTGTGGTAAAGCATGGCCAGTCTTCCTTGTAAATTCTTAAATTAAAATATCCAGGTAGACATGTAAAAAAATAAATAAAAACAATGGAGACTTATTGTAACAAATAAAATAAACATCTACGGTAGTGGTCCCAGGACCCCCAGGGGTCCACAGTGCCCTCACAAGGGGTCTGTGAAGGCTTGAAGGCTGCTTAGCTCACCTTCTCTCTGAAGTGGAGCAGCCATGTGACAGGAGCCAAGGCAAAGGCTGGCTGGCTTGCCCTGAGCATTGCCATTCAATCTGCTCCAGCCACAAACTTGCAGGAAGAAGCAGGAGAAAAGTCTTCCCTCCCACTCCAGTGCCTCTGAGGGAAGGTTTAATGGATAATGTACAGTAATTGTAATGTTGTTGTTGTGGTTGCTGTTGTGGTTGCTGATAGGGTTTTGAATCTTGAGTAAAGTCTTGGGAGTCCATGGCAACAAAAGATTTTGAAAGGGGGCACCTGGTAAAGAAAAGGTTAAGAACCACTGATAATGGATTTTATCAGGGAGTGGGCTGTAAAAATAAATTAAATAAATAAATTATAGGAAAACCAAGGCTCCCCCACCTTACCACTGCTCTTGTGTCATTGCAGCCCAAGATACAAGTGCTCCAGCCAAATTTCTAGGAAAGAATCCTTTCCAAATGTGCAATTCAGTAGCACATGCTGCTGCTGTATTTTGCAAATAATAAAACTATGGAGTGTGTGTGGTTTTTTTCTCCTGAGTAATTTGTGTGGTCACTTGCCTAGGTTTCCAGTGAGGCAAGGGGTCAGCCTAGGGAGAGGCATGCCTTTTGCCATAACAAAAAGTGGCTGGGTTGTGATTTACCGATTTACCATGAAAACCATTGTGTGAAATAAGAGCTCATTTAGTGACCAGAACCCTGTGGGTCTAGCAGCTTCACAGCTGGCAAATTTCACTCCCAGCAGAATCAGTCTGATGCTGAGAGAATGAACCATTCACAACGGGCTGTTTCTAAAAGACTTCAAGTTTTCTAGGCTACTTCTTGTCTAATAAAAGGCACAAATAATAATAGCATCTGTTCCAAACTGTGAAGTATTTCCAGCCACAAACAATTATGGATGCAACCACATCTGCACTTAGCCTTTATGGGTGGGCATGGCAGTTTTTTCTTTCTAAGCCAGCATTTATGGGTCATATGGTTTTTTGTTTACACTCCTGGATGTGTTTTACTTCTTCATTTACACTTGAGTGCACAACAAAGCTGACCCCAAAGAGGCCTTCTGGCTCTGCTTCTATGGGTTAGAACACAGGTGGGAGTTGTATGGCCCTCCAGATGTTAAGGACTACAACTCCCAGTATTCCTCATCAGTGGCTACTCTGGCTAGTACTGCTGGGAGCTGCCATTCAGCAACAGCCAGAGGACCACTCAGTTAGAACTCCTGGTTTAGGAGTCTTCCTGAGGCAATGGTTTCATGCTATACAGTCCTGGGACTTAGGAAGAGCTATGTAGACATCTCAGGTAAAGAGAGCTCTAGTGCTTCACCAAACTACAAAACCCAGGACTCCACAGGAGATGACCATGGCAGTTAAAGTGGATTCATACTGCTATAATTGTGTAATGTGAAAGGCTCCAAGAAATGGAACAAACGTACCCTCATTCCTATAGACTTAAACAAGATAGGAATATGAAGTTGGTGTGTACCTCATTCTGTATTTGTGTCTGACTTGAGCGAAGACTAGATAGTGGATGCATTGTTCAGTGTCAGTTACACCTTATTTGTCCCGCACCCCTCCCCTGCTCCCAAAGTGATAATTCTTATTCTTATTGTACATATCTTACCTTAAATCAGGAGTGGGATTTATGTGGCCCTAGCCAGCATAGCCAATGGTAATTCCAAAAATATCTAGGAGACTACACAATTTCCATCCCTGCCCCAAATATGTAAGGAGTTAATGGCAGGATGGCAGTTTCTCCCTTGGTTAGTATCAGCATCCAGACACTGTGTAGTGGTAAATGGGGTGGGGGAGACTGCAGCATGTGCTCCTTCCACATGACCTGCTTGTGGCTTCTCATCTGATCAGCATGAGAAAGCACAGTGCTTTCATCCTGGCATGCAATATAAGAACCAGCCTTGAGAGAGAGAGAGAGACCTCAAAGCTGATTCTCCATGAAATGAGGATGGCTTATAAATGAATCGTATTTTATTGTATTTTGTCACTTACTGTAAACTGCCTAGAGTCTCCGCCTGGGGAAAATGTGGGATATAAATAAAGTGGATGAATGGATGGATGGACATGAGGGGATAATTTGCATGATCCTGAGATTCTGGAAGGCTTCCTTAATGTAATTTGTAAAGTAAGGCTCATGGATTTGTGGGTTTTCATCCAGTGCAATCATGTAGATCTCCACCTAGAAGCAAGTCCTAGTCAATTCAATGGGATTTCTTCCCAAGTAAGTATATACAGAACTGCTGCCTTAGAGTGAATATGGTGAGGGTTTATAAAATCGTAGTAAGCATTATGGGATGGTTTAGCATTATGAAAAGGGGCATAGCTTTTCCCAGACCTCTATCCTGTCCTCCAGCGGCATGACCATGAATGGTTTCATTTCCATTTTTTATGACCTGCATGTTACCATGTTGTCCAAACCTAGACAAACTGTAGTTAATCTTATCTATGGTTTGTAAAACAAAGCCAGCTTCAAGGCCCAGTTGATGAAGCTGAATTGTTTTAATTTTCCATAGCTGAGATTAACCATAGTTTGGGATTCTGGTGACACCGTAAACTGTGATAAGTTATAATGGATGTAGAAACTTCTTATTTCTTCATTGCAACTATATTAGAGGAAAAGGGATAGAGTGAGCAATCCTGGGTGGCAGGGGGAGGAAAACCAGGTTTATTTTTTTTTGACATTCAAATGTACTTCTTCTGGTGTCCTAGATTGAGGGAAGTAATGATGCCACTCTATTCTGTTTTGGTCAGACCTCACCTGGAATACTGTGTCCAGTTCTGGGCACCACAATTCAAGAAGGATATTGACACGCTGGAGCATGTCCAGAGGAGGGTGACCAAAATGGTGAAAGGTCTGGAAGCCATGCCCTATGAGGAATGGCTTAGGGAGCTGGGTATGTTTAGCCTGGGAAAGAGAAGGTTAAGAGGTGATTTAAATATTTGAAAGGATGTCATATTGAGAATGGAGCAAGCTTGTTTTCTGCTTCTCCAGAGACCAGGACACAGAGCAATGGACTCAAACTACAGGAGAAGAGATTCCACCTAAGTATTAGGAGGAACTTCCTGACAGTAAGAGCTGTTCAACAATGGAACATGCTGCCTCAGAGTGGAATCTCCATCTTTGGAGGTTTTTAAACAGAGGCTGAATGACCATCTGTTGGGAATGTTTTGACTGTGTTCCTGCATGGCAGGACTGGATGGCCCTTGTGGTCTCTTTGAACTGTGTGATTCTATGATTTTATGATCAAGGATGCTTATGAATCTATTATCTATTCTCCTTATGTCTTACTTAAACTAAAAGCAGTAGGCAACAGGAGCCATCTCTAGTTTTCACTCAGGCAACCATAGTGTGAAAGGGCCCCATTCTGCCTACTGGGGGAGAAATGAGTAAACCTAGTTAATAGAGGGGACCTAAATACCCTAAAGGCACCAGATCCTGTCTAATCCTGGAGGCAATTCCTGCCTCTCAAATATAGCCACAGCATCTGCTATTTGTTGGTGGATGGGAAGTGGATGGGAAGTACAACCAGAGCTAACCCTGCTTACCTGATTAGACATCAGGAGCGATGGGTCCAGGAGCATTCACAGACTGTGAACACAGTCCTTGGAGGAGAGTGTAGTTCCATCCAGGATTGGAAGTTGTATTCCCAGACCTGGTTTCGGGCCCGTAACCGTTAGTACTTCTGTTTTGTCTGTATTAAGTCTCAATTTGTTTTTCCTCATCCAGTTCATTACTGCTTTAAGACAATCATTGAGAGGAGAGATGCCATCTGAAGTTGAAGCTGACAACCAATACATGATGTTCATGAGTAAACTATATTTTTCATACTTTTAAGAAGATTGAGAATTGTTCTTTGTTCGCTAAACTGAGGGGGGGGCGAAAGGGCTGTCTGGCTATTAATTATCTGTCTGTTTGGAACCTCTTTGCTGTGCATATTTAAAGAAATACTCTGCTACTTTGCTACTGATGAGAATATTAGCCAACTGTTTTTGGTACCAAATATAAATATTCTCCAATAATTTTTTTTTGTCCTGAAATGGGCCAAAACTACCTTAAAATGCAGTGTTTTTCCTCCCCTAACCTTGGAAAGCAACCCAAACCTCCCCTAAACACCAAAAAAGAGGCGCATGTGGGGGGGAATATGTCAAAATGGTGGCCAGAAATGACATCACCAAGCTACTGACCATGAAACTCACTGGTGCAACCCACCAAATGGGCACTGGGAGATAAAATAGCCACCACCCCCTTTGCAGTTGCCAGCCCCTCTTCAATGTGAACTTTTCTTCTGGCAAGTTATCAATGTTATAAAGGTGGTGATGCCAGAAAATAGCCAATAGATTCTTAATTACTGTACTGTTTGCTCATTCGGGTTGTTTCCCCACCTCTGCATTCTTAAATTGATTTCCCACCCACCCACCCCAAAAATCCCTCTCTCAATATAAGCATTTGTTGGAGTCCAGAATGCATTCAATCCTGTCGAATTCCACATTCTTAGGCTTTTCCTCCTGATCTTGCAGGCTTCTAAATGTCAGTGTCTGTAACTAAAGTTTAAAGCAGATGTGCAGAGTCCCTAGGAAAAAGCACAAGTGGGTTGTAGTGGTCTATGTTCACACACTACTATACAGCTCACCTCACCTCTAGAATATTACTGTAGACACCCTCAGTTATGGCTGTAAGCTACATGCATGATGTAACTATCACAAAATCATTTCCCCTCATGTTAAACTCTGGACAGAAGTACTCAACTCATAATTTTCAGGACCAGTTAAGCTCTGATATCTGAGAGGGAGGGAGGGAGGGAAAGCATAGCCATGTACTTGCTGACTCTGTACACTCAGGTGAGCTTTTGGTGAAACCCACATGCCACGTGTGGCTCCAAGGTGTCTAAAAATAGATTGTCCACTTTCTGTAAATAGACCAACCTATTTTACCTCATTCCTATATGCCTGCAATTAAATCTTATGAGAAGTGCCTAAATTCTGAAGTCATGTCTGTCAGGAAAGCACCTGAGCATTCACACATATTGTGGAATAATTGCTAAGGGACTGGATTTTTTCTTACATATTTTACAGCAGTACAAGCAGTTATGAATTACCTTGAACTCCAAAACGGTTGAATTGACAAGGAGCAATTTAGCCTTTCATGGTTACATATAAAACTGTCTCTAGTCATTTATTCAAAGGGAGTTCTCTCTGTTCCAGAGATGGACATATTTCACCACTCCAGATGTTTGACTGCAAGCCCCATCAGCCTTAGCCAGCATACTAATGGTGAAGATTGCTGGGAGGTGCATTCCAATAACATCCAGAGGTTGCATAATTCCAGCCCTGCCCTACTCCTAGAATATCATGTGTAGACGTATGTTTACAATCTGTTTTATCTTATCAAGTTCTTCAATATGCTTTTAGTCTGTTAAAATTATTTTTATTATTTCAAGTTTTAAACTGTAAAACTGATTTTACTTGTACACTACCCTGAGAGCCTGTGACTTAAGGCAAGAAATCAATCAGTCAGAAATTGCTTGTGCTCTTGGTCTCATCATTTCCCTTTTTCTCCTTATTTATTTCTCTTGTGGCGGAGGGGGGGCGTGGACTCTGTAGTCTTTCCATTTTACCTAGCATGGACTTCACTCAACAGACTCTGGCCAAATCCAATAGCCAGTCCCAACTACAGTAGACTAACCAACCAGGTTTAGGTGTCATAGAAATGAGTTGCAGCTCCAAATTTAAGAAGGGAGTGTGTCTCCTTGCTTGGAGGGTTGTGTGGGGTGGGATTAGAATAATATAGTACATTCCCTCTCTGACAGTTGAAGGGATTCCTGGCTAGTGAACCAAATGGCTACAAACCAGGGAGGACTAGAAACTAGGCAACAGAACATGCTTGTTAGCCACCAAAAAGCAGTCCTAGTAACATGCATGGTCACATCATGAATGCCTTATGATTGTCAATACTGTAGACTGTAAAAAAAAAAAAAAGTGTACCAGAACCCACTGCATGGGATTGTGTCTTTGAATATATTGGGAGAAATTGTCAACCAAAGCCTCAAGTACAGTCTTGACAATCCACATATGCTAAAAACTGAGCCAGTAGGGGACCAGCTGTCTTACAGAAGGTGCATGTATGTAAACCAAGAGGTTCATTAATTTCCTCAAGAAGCTTCTAAAACAGGGCAACAGCAAGCTCAGGAATCCAGGTTTAGTTGTTCGAGCAGTGGC
Organism: Gambelia wislizenii; assembly: GCA_030847615.1. Lineage (NCBI taxonomy): Eukaryota > Metazoa > Chordata > Lepidosauria > Squamata > Crotaphytidae > Gambelia > Gambelia wislizenii. The sequence goes on from JAUMIR010000002.1 coordinate 68,935,257, forward strand.
TGAACAGATGCAGATTAAAGACCATCTGTCATCCTGTCCGCCCTGAGTTTAATCCCTGCCAACAAGGAAGCCAGTGCTTCTTATATTGGCTTTCACCAGTCAGGATGGGCATGAGTCCATCTTGCATCAGTTGCTTGCTTGCTCTTATGTAAACATTCCTCATCAGCTGGTGAGCCTGGAGGAGGTGAAGCCAAGCCAAACAGAAAGAACAAGATTGGTACTCAAAATTCTGCCTCTGTGTTGAAATGGAAAGCATTGAAACCACGTCAAATATGAATTATTTTGTTTACAGAGTGGAAATGGAAGAACTATTAAGACTGAGCTGTGCAAAACGTTAAGGTATTTGCTATATTTAGGCTTTGCAGAGTTTGCCAAAATCTTATCTTTTTAACTCTTACAGAGGAACTATGTGGGATTATTATGGTGAAGCGGTTACACTATCAAATTAGAATGGAGGATCTCTGGGTTCAAATTCATACTCAGCCATGAAGGCCACTGGCTCCCCTCGAACCACTTGCATCTTTCAGCCTCATTTGAATAGACGCATGGATTTTCCTTGGAATAGGCTTCTCAGGATGGAGGCAAACAACATTAAAAAAAGAAAACAGTCAGCAAAACACAGCAGCCAGATTAGTCACTGGCACAACCAGAAGTGATCATATCACACCGATATTAAAATCACTCCACTGGCTGCCAATTAGTTTCCAAGCAAGGTACAAAGTGTTGGTTATTACCTTTAAAGCCCTACATGGTTTGGGTCCAGGTTATCTTTGAAATCACCTTTTCCCATATAATCCGCCCCATATACTTAGGTCCTCTGGGGGACATTTGCTCCTGTCAGCCAGGACTAGGTTGGCAACTGTCACCCAGAGGACTTTTTCTTCAGCTGCCCCTAGACTGTTTACTAAGGGGCTTCCACAGAATCCTGACATATGCTTCCTTGCCATAATATTTCTAAGACACATCCCAGGTCATTGTGACCTCCAGCTGACCTTTTTGGTTTGCCCAAGCCAACTTGAGCCCCCAAATTTTCCAATTAAGCGATATGGTGGGGAGGGTGTAGCAGAGCATGCTAACAACACACACACACACACACACACATATTCACACACACACATACATATCAGTTTGTCAAAACTGTAAGTGGACTTAAAGCAGGTGTGTAGAGGGGGGAGTAAAATGCGGGCATTCTGCCCCTTTAGTGATTTTTTTCCTTCAGTCCCCAAATGTCTAGCATTGCAGTAACTTAAAAATTCAAGTGAGTATTTAGAAATAGAGTTAGGCATCCAAAGAAAAGCAGCAGGCAAAATTAACCAAAGAAACGTGAACACAGCAAGAGTTCTTGGTGTGAATGAGTTTCAGTGTCTCACTCACTACAAAGCTAGAAATTTGAGGACAGAAGGCAAAATTCAAGAGGACATTGTCCTCATTTGTCCCTCTATAGCTATACCTGACTTATAGCCTGGTTTTGTTTTTCTCAGTTTCAGAAGTGTGTGTGCCCCCCCCCTCCCAGGATCTGGGGGGAGAAAGTTGCCCCAGCCTATTGCAATTGCTTGTATCTTTCATAAAGTGAAATTTGCTCTCTGCAAATGTAGGCTATGAACCAGAGCGGAGGCATGTCAGGTGGCAGAAAGGAACAGCTCTCCCCAAAATTCTTCCTAATAACAATGGACTCCTCCATTTTACCCCATTCTTTTTTTTATCAGCTGTTCCCTTACTGTGAGAACATGCAAAATGTCTAACGGTGGGGCAGCCTTGATGTGCAGCTACTATATCTAACTGTTCAGCAAGCAAAATATATTGCTTGGGATTTAATTTCCCGCAACATGATACACTGGATAGAAAGCACCACTGGGGAAAAGCATGAGAAAATCCTCCATGGTAAAAGTGGGGTCACTTTTACCTTGGACTAGGACAAAGCCTTGATTGCTTAATGCCTGCTAAAATATGGAAACTTTTTTAAGGTTGTGAAAATTCTTCTGAAAGGGGGAAAGTCTGAGACTTGAACTGAGTTTCAGGTTTTTCAAGCCCCCACCCCTATCAGCCAGTAAATTATATCAACTATATAGAAAACATTAGACAACATAGTCTCATTCTGCAGACACAAAAGAGGAACACTGGGGCAGGCCCAACATCAGCACCTGCCACCCTCAGGCAACTAAAATTCTCCTCACCCAAATATAGCAATGCAAGAAGGAAAGGGTGATAAGGTTAAATTGTTCATGGTATCTTCTTTTCTCTTGTATTCTAAGGAGCACAGCAGAGTCCACCACTGATGGTTATGCCAGGAGGTAGAATCTGAACTCCATTATAAAATGGCCAAACTGCAGAGTCATGCCGAGCCAAAATGGCTGACTCCATGAACTGCCTAGTCTTCCTTGGCTACAGAAAGAGGGTTCTTATTCATGTGTAAGATCATGTGATTGAGTAAACCAATGCCCTGTAACTGTGTATATAAGAGAGTTGCAAAATAGAGCTCACCCTCTTTCTTCCTGTGAATGCTGAGGCCTGGTGAAGCAGTTTCTCCTTGGATTGTAAATATTTGTATATTTTGCAACTGTTTGAGTTTGAAGTGCCTTCTGCTTATTTGGAGGTCTAACACTCTGTGTGTGAGTATTCTTGGGAAAAGGTTGCTACTGAGTCTACTGAGACAGTTTTGGGGCTTCTGCTGGGGACTGAGTGGCCTATCATCCCCTGAAAAGTTATCCCTGCCCAAGGCCTTTGACAAGCCACATGGGTCTCTAAGTCTATGTTTAAATTTCCCCCAGTGCCTCACATAACACTTCATTGGGTATTTCATAGAGTGATTGAAAACGAAAATGGTTGCCCTGAGCTACTTTGTACATTCTGCTGCCACAGACACACCGTTAAGAGAGCATGGAGGCTATTGGTGGGTTTTCCAATATGGACCCTAATTTGACACTAGCAGAGTTTCTGTTCAACTCAGGGTAGCTGTGGGAGGAGATGTGGTAAAATCTAGAGTGAATTCACCGCCACAGAGTGGCAGGTCCATTAGCTGTCCCTTCTGTCAACCTAAGCTGAAACCCACTATAGGTTATACCTTCCAACCATCCTAATTTAGCAGGGACAGTTCCTATTGATCTTCTGTCATCCTACTTTTTCAGCTGCTTTTAAAATAGTTCCAATCTCTCCCACTTTATCCACTTCAATTTATGCAAACTGAGTTCAACGTGCAAAAGTAGTTTGCACCCAATTAACTCAGCAAGGGAGAGAGGAGAAAAGGGTGTGGAATCTTGTCCTTCCCTATAGACCCAGGCAAAAGCAAGCGGCTGCAGCCTGTCCAAGCTTGCATGTTCTTCATCATTAATAACTGTTGCCATCTTGACCACACTCTGATGTTGGCTTGGCCCCATGTGGCATGGCTTTCATCGGCAAAATATTGGATGCCCCCCTCAAAGCCTGCCCAACACCAGAAATATGATTGTAGGCAGTGAAAACCAAAGAAGAGCTGTGGAAATTGGAAAGGACGCAAGTCTCCAACTTGAGCCTGTGATTCATCTGTACACAACAGGAACCTAGAAATCAGTGTTAGTGATTTCTGTGAATCACTGGTTAACAGTGGCTATTGTTATGCTAGCCATTTCAATGATCATGCCTTAAATGTGGATAAAGACATAGAATCATAGAGTTGGAAGAGACCACAAGGGCCATCTAGTCCAACCCCCTGCCATGCAGGAATACATAATCAAAGCATTCCCGACAGATGGCCATCCAGCCTCTGTTTAAAAACTTCCAAAGAAGGAGACCCCACCACACTCTGAGGCAGCACACAGCTCTTACCATCAGGAAGTTCTTCCTAATGTTTAGGTGGAATCTCTTTTCCTCTAGTTTGAGTCCATTGCTTTGTGTCCTAGTCTCTGGAGCAGCAAAAAAGAAGCTTGCTCCATCTCCAATATAACATCCTTTCAAATATTTAAATATGGCTATCATGTTACCTCTTCACCTTCTCTTCTCCAGGCTAAGGGTACTCAGCTCCCTAAGCCAGTCCTCATAGGGCATGGCTTCCAGACTTTAATAGCTAGCAGACGGTGACATTTCAGAGACAAATTACTGTCTCTTCCTCAAGGCACCTATTTCTCATCAATCTACCTTATGTCTGATGCTAATAGCCATACACACTTCCTGCCTTAGCACTATTGTCTTCATTTCAACACACTTTCTTGAATGCTCCTCTCAAGGTGCTTAGAAGGGCAATGGCATTTAACAAGGAAGGACCAAAGAGTTCCCATGCAAGTGTATTCACTTGGACACATGCCTCCCACCCACCCCACCTGAAATATGCACACAGTTGCTGAAAGGTATGTCTGTCTGTTGTGTTCAAATACTGTGAATTAACTATACATCAGGGGTGGTCCATGGACCTAATCTGGCCCAGAGAAGACAACACAGGAGCCACATGCTTTCACTAAAGGCAGCAGGTACACTGATTGACAAAGCTCCCTACAGAGGTGGAAAAGGCAACTGATTTTACACACAGAGAGGGAGACCACAAAATATGATATTCTTCACACCTCAAGCTGATTCTTCAAACCCTCAGTCTCCATCTTGGGATTCTATGGCTTCAACATCTAACCAAGATAGTTTTTGGTAGAATATGGACAAGCTGGAACATGTCCAGAGGAGGGTGACCAAAATGGTGGGAGGTCTGGAAGCCATGCATGAGAAGTGGCTTAGGGAGCTGGGCATGTTTATCCTGGAGAAGAGAAGGTTAAGAGGTGACATGATAAACATGTTTAAATATTTCAAAGGATGTCATACTGAGGATGGAGCAAGCTTGTTTCTGGAGCTCCAGAGACTAGGGAGATTATCAGACATGTCAAAAGTGTTGTTATAACAATGCCAGGAGATCGCAAAAGGACATCCGTAACAGAAGATGACATTCCCCATCATTATGCACTCATTCTGCTCCCATTCTGTAGGCGCTCTTTTTTATTGATGGGGAGAAGCTGTCAATAGATCACCCCTTCTGTTTCTGTTCTGGATTTGGCTGTGTTCGACGAAGTGCCCTGTTTCGCTGGGGAGATTCCAGTGTCGATGGGCCAGACTGTCAGATTGTCAGAACACTTCCAGTTAAGCTACCCTCTTTTTTCTACCCTCCCCAGGTTACTCGTAAATTTCTAGTGTGTATATGTGCTTTTTAAAAACGTTTTGGTGTGCATTTTTGTTTTTACTTTTGAATTTCCCACACTCGCGTCTTTTTGTGTTCCTGTCTGATAATCTGACATGGAGAGAAGGACTCAAATTACAAGAAAAGAGATACCACCTAAACATTAGGAAGAACTTCCTGACAGTAAGAGATGTTTGGAAGTGGAACGTGCTGCCTCGTAGTGTGGTAAGTCTCTTCTTTGGAGGTCTTTAAATAGAGGCTGGGTGGCCATCTGTTGCAAAACCTTTGATTGGGTTTAGAGGTGTGTCAGCCAGTCCTGGATGGGATTACACTCCCTCTGAAAGACTGTGCTTGCAGCTTGGGAGTGCTTCTGGATCTGTCCCTCCAAATGACAGCCCAGATAGATATGATAGCCAGGAGTGCTTACTATCAGCTTAAGCTGTTATGCCAGCTACACCCCTTCCTTGAGTTGGAGGACCTAAAGATGGTAGTGCCCACACTGGTAACCTCAAGGCTGGACTTGCTGACTGTGTTGTTCATTGGGCTACCCCTGGACCAAGTTTGGAAACTTCAGTTAGTGCAAAACATGGCAACCATTAAAAGTGGATTGACAGAGGATTCATTGGGACAGTTGGAGGGTAGGAGAATCCAGTAGTCAAGGTTCAACACACAACATACTGGTTATTGGTTGCTTGCTGCTTTCAAACACATAAGAAGTAGCCATGTTGGCTTGAAGATACAAAAAGGTAATTGTCTTAACCTCTGCACCCTCTTTGCTCAGCTTTTCCACACAGGAATGGAGGGGAGAAGATCCCCGGTAGGTTCAAATTAACAGCCTTTGGTTATGTGGGAGGAAGAGGTGGAGCCTGGAAGGAAGTTAATGAGCCAAATGGGCAACCTATATGGGACAAATCTGGCCTAGAGGCCAGAGGTGGTCTGTGCCTGGTGAATGTCAATTGGATAACACCTACCCTGGAAAACAATCCTTTAAAAGGTGGGAGGGGGGCACAATGTTTCAGCACAATCAACCCTCATTTTGTCTTGGTGTTAGTCTGGGAAAGGAGGTAGCAGAACAGCTGAGGATGGTATTTGATTTCAAAGTTCTCAAATACATTTCTTGGAAAATCTTATTTTGTGAGAAGAGACATTTCAGTGGAGAAGTGGGAGGGGGTGTCTCATTTTAGGGGGGAAAGGAAAAAGAAAAGAAGAGAGCAAGCTGCAGAAAATCCATCAGTTCAGCTGGCTGCTTCCCATATGTTCCATGGAAGCCAGCCAGTGTGTCAGATATTCATTCATTTTGGGGCTAAATATCTTTTTCATTTCTGAGCAGCTTCAATTTTCTCCGTGTCTCAGGGAATAGTTTATGAGGAAATAGGACCTTGAGGGTGGACAGATGGAGAAAAATCTCTTCTCCTCACACAGCTGATCGCTGCAATCTTTCATCCCCTCAGCGCAGACTTAGCCTGCTGGCATTCAACTCTTCTCAAATAGTATTCTCATATCTGAAAGGTGCAAGCGTGTATGCCTACATCCATAGAAGGCCCCTGTGATTTATCTAGAGTACCTTGAGAGAGGGTGCAGCCAGCCTAGCTCATAACACACTCACTCCTCCTGTGTACCACTCTTGCTTGCTTTTGCCATCCCACAACAGACCTGGACCCAGGCTGATAGGAAGCAGTGCACTGATGCAGGGAGGGTAGAAATCAAGTGGCCCTCCAAATGTTAATGGACTGCAACTCCCAGAATCCCTCACAACTGGGTAGGATGGCTGTCACACACACACCCATAATTTATTCAGAGTGTCTTCACACAGGGTGCTGCCAGACAGCTCTATATGACCCAGGTTGTCTGGCTCATAACACATTCAATAGTCTTCACGTGTGACTCTGATTTCTTTTTCCATCCAGGAGTGTTGGCCACAGCTGATGGGAGTTGCAGTCCAACAACATCTGGAGGGCTGCTTGATTCCCACTCCTGCAGCAATGTGATCTAGCTGTGTGTAAAAAAAAATTAAAAATCCCTGGAATATTACATGCCAGGTTGCTAACCACAGCTGCTCTGAAGTGAACCTGTATTCCACTGAAAATTGGGCAGTAGTGTAGCCCTCCAGAGGTTGATTTTTGGTTGTTCCTTTTACTCATTTAACAGGACTGTGTTTCATTCACTGTACATATTAATCATGTGTATATTTTGGCTTCTGGGCCCATTTTGTAACCCCTCTCTCACAATTCAACTCTGTACTTTGTTTTCTATTATGTGCCTTCAAGTCCATTCCGACTTATGGTGATCTTATCATAGGATTTTCTTGGCACAATTGATTCAGAGGAGCTTTGCCATTTTCTTCCTCTTAGGCTGAGACAGCGTGAATCAGTAAAGGTCATCCAGTGGGTTCCCATGGCTGAGCAGGTATTTGAACCCTAATCTCCCGGAGTCTTAGTCCAACATTCACAGTGTGTATATCATTCCTTCGATCAATCAATGTCTTTTTATTGTATGCTTTGAGTCCCAAATTGGGGGGGAAAGTGGGATAGGAATAAAGATCATCATCATCATAATCTCCCAGAATGGAGACTGCAGCCAGGAAATAGGAAGACTGGGGCTAGGAAGGGCATGTCAGGGTATGGGATATGCAGTCCCTGGAAATTCATGCTGTAAACAAACAGTCTGACTTTGGAGGACAGACAGAGGCCTGTGAAGGGCACAAGTAGTAAACAAGCTAGCAGCTGGCAAGTGTTTTGAGAGACTGTCTTATCAGTGTGAGAGTGTGAAAGTAAAGCCATTTCCTGCTTGTAATCTAGCTGTATTGAGGCTGAGTCTTCAGCAGTTCAGTTTATCTATGTTTGCTGGCTGCATTTGCCACAGAGATGACTGTTTATTTTCTGTAAACATTCTTTTATGCAGCAAATAAATCATAGTTAGCACTATCTAAGTGTTTTCTATGCCTATTACTACTGGAGGATATGCTGGGAGTACCTGGACCATCTTTTGCTACTCTGCTGTAGTTTTTTGGCTGCCTGGATCTCTGAGCATGTACAGAGTTCCAGTGGGGCTATATAGCACGTCAGGGCAGCCATGAAAGAAGTGGATACGATCATAAAACACAAACTGAGCACTAAAGTCAGGACCATCCAAACCATCATATATCCTATCGCTATGTAGGGATGTGAGAGCTGGATAGTGAAGAAAGCTCATAGAAAGAAAATCAACTCATTTGAGATGTGGTGTTGGTGAAAAGTGCTGAGGATCCCGTGGATGGCCAAAAAGACAAACAAATGCGTCTTAGAACAGAACAAGCCTGAACTCGCATTAGAAGTCAAGGTGACCAAACTGTCATACTTTGGACACATCATGAGAAGAAACAACTCACTAGAAAAGTCAGTAATGCTAGGAAAGGTGGAGGGAAAAAGAAAGAGAGGAAGACCACATACTAGGTGGATAGACTCAAGGAGGACACAGGCCTGAATCTGCAGGACCTAAGCAGGGTGGTGGAGGACAGGGGATCTTGGCAATGTCTCATCCATTGACTCACTGTGAGTCAAAGCCAACTCAAGGGCAGTTAACAACAACAGATAGATAGATAGATAGATAGATAGATAGATAGACAGATGTGCTGGAAGTACCACAGTAGAATTGGGGTAGGGTGGGACCAGAAGCAAAACTACGCACAAGAGTACTATGTGCAGTATGTAGGTGTTGTTGTCATGTGCCTTCAAGTCGTTTTTTTACTTATGGTGACCCTAAGGTGAAGCTATCACAAGGATTTCTTGTCAAGATCTGTTCAGAGTGGGTTTTCCATTGCCATCCTCTGAGGCTCAGAGAATGTGACTTGTCCAAGGTCACCCAGTGGGTTTTCATCAGATACGTATATTCATGGATAGATGACTACTGCATGTGCCTAATAAAGCCGGTTTTCATCTGAAAAGTTAGGCCTCAAAAAAGGGTAATTCTTTAAGATGCTTTCCTGTTTGATGTTAACTGAACAGATTTTTTTAAGGCTGTGGTCAAATACTAAGATTTTATTTTATTGAGGGGGAAGACCCAACAGAGCATTAATCTGACCATTTTTGAAGGAAGCATGACAGACACGGAGACATGAGGCAGCCCTGAATGTTCACTTCTGCACATTGGCCATACACATCCATACTAGGGTGTCTGGTTGTTCAGCTCAGCCCCATGTACTAATTTCTACACTTCAGCATGACAGACAGGAGGGTGTGTATTGTGGTCCCTCCATAACTGCCCTCATGCAGTAACAAGTCTGGCCCATGACATTGCTTCTTGAGGTGAAGGATAAGATGCCTGCTGCCCCCACTTCTGAATATAGAAGCCAACCAGTCTGGCAATGAAATCTTATTACAGTTTTGGGTGAAGAGGCAGCATCTTCCATGGCAGTGGTTCACAACCTTGGGTCTCTACATATTGTTGAACTGCAGATCCCAGGATCCCTAATCACTGGACATGCTGGATAGGGATTCTGGGAGTTACAGCCCAGCAACATCTGGTGATCCAAGAGTAGAAACCTCTAGTCCATGGCACCAGAGGACATCATGCTAGATTAAGAGGAACAAGGGAAGCCACGTGCCACACGTAGCTCTGTCCTCTGGTGCCATGACTCAACTGGTGTCCTCTCCCAGCTGCCTGAGGCTATACACTCTCTCCACATAATGGTAGGGCCAGCTCTGTATAGTGAACATAAAAACATGGCGACATAGCAGAGGCAGCTGTGTGGACTGCTTTGAAATTTCTTTCCCTTTGTGGTTCAGGGTCTGAGTTGATTCTGTCTTCATCCCATTTCCAGAACTTCTGTAACTCTGTGGTTCTTCTGATAGGTTTCTTTCTTGACTGTGCCACCCATCTGCTGTGGGCAAGAAATTCAACTTTCTAAGGTAGCTTTGTTCAGTGACTAAGAAAACCATACCAATGACTGCCTAGCTCAGGACAAAAATGGTTGCATCACGGTCACTGTCTTAATTACATTCTCATGACCTCTCCTCTTTCATGTTATTCAGAGCATGTCTACCCACATTTTTGACCTGGGTGAGGACAACCACAAATGCCATGTCTTCTTCCTAAACCTTTGGAGATTAAGGTTCAGATTTCAACCCACACTAGCAAAGTGGCTAGTGATCCAAACCTCAAGCATTAGGGAATGGAATGTGCCAGCCACCAAGAAAAAAAAAAGGCTAGTGTGGAAGATAAAGCTCCAATTATGGGCAGATTCAAGATGTGTGAAGAACATGAAGTAAAATAATAAATGATAATACATGTTAACAGTGGGAGTGGATGCATTTTCTCCAGCTGCCTTCCAACTATAATGCAGCAGCAGTGCTTGATTATTTTAGATCTCCTGCATTATCCACATTAATGCTCTCTGTCAAATGCCCTTGCCATACCCTCATTTTTGTGTAGTTCTAGGGCTTGTCTACACATGGGGCCAAAAGTCCAAATAGAGTCCTGTCTCGCACGCCCCTGCATTAATCCTGAAGCCCTGTGCAGTATTTAATCTCCACAGGGACGTTGGGTACTTGTCTTCACTGTCCCTGTGGATTTTTGGACTTCTTCATCATTTTAAAGCTCAGGAGGAAAGATCCCAGCTGAAGGGAGAGGTTTTCTCCCTTCACCTGGCTAGGCAGCACTGTTTCTGCCTGTCATAAACACTGCCCCACCCCCCATTGATAGGCAACAGCGTGCAGAGCTTGGCTGACCTCCGTCCCAGCAAACAAACTGCTAACAGCTTAACAGTTAGCAATCAAGAGAAGGTTGCCTGCCAGATGATACAGCAGAGGCAAAATCAGAAGTCAGACCAAAGGTTCAGGAAAACGCAAGCAGCAAGGCCAGACAGTCCAGGGGTCAAAGAATCCAGGCAAACAACAAAGCAGGGTCTGAAGTATAGAGTACATGAGCAAAGGTAAGGGCCACCAAAACACATGAGTTTTTTCTGGTATCAGACTACAACACTTTTCCCTCCTTAAAATGGCTTGGAGCCAGCCAGCTCTCATTTGTGCCTTCTGCCTTCGTGGCCTTGAAAACTAATTAGCTGCCTCTGTACAGTAGTTGTGTTGCTTGCCCCATTTTGAAGCTGCTGTTCAGCTGGAGAAGGTGACTCCTGGCCCTTGACACTGCCCACTCTCTGCTCACCCATCACTTGCTTCAAGCACCTCTTCCTGCGACTGGCAAGAGGGAGAGTGGGCAGAAGAAAGTGTTGCCAAGCCAGGGGAAGGGAAAATACTTCTCCCTTCGGCCAGAAACTTGCCTCCTGAGCTTTAAAATAGCTGTTGCGGCAGCAGACAAAATTGAGGAGAAAACCCGGAATACTACAAACTCGGCATCAAGGTAAAATACCCCAAAGTGCCTCAAATCTGGGCCATGCATTGTGTGGCCTGATCACCCCAGATTCAGGGGAAAGGATGTATGTTGTGTGGCCAGATCACCAAAGATTCAAGGGAACTTGCAGGGGGATTGGGGGTTTTCAATAGTGTAGACAAGCCCATAGTTACTAGTTACAAATCCTGCTGTTCAATTTTTTATTGAGATGGACTGCAACATGTTGTAGTGGTTTGAGTGCTGGGCTAGGAGTCTGTGAGACAAGGGTCTGAATTCTCATTCAGCCATGAAAACCCACTGAATGAACTTGGACAAGTTGCACACTCTCAGCCTCAGAGAAAAGAAATAGCAAACACCTTCTGAATAAATGTTGCCAAAAAACTCTTGCCATAAGTGAGTTAATCTGGAGGCACATAACAAGATTGCAGGAGATGTGAATCTGTGGCCCTTCAGATCTTGCTGGACCCCAAACTCCATCAGGCACAGCCTGTAGGATCAGCAGTTGGGGAACAATGGACATTGCAGTACCACCACCTGTGAAGGGCTACATGTTCTCATCTCCTGCAGAAGAAGGTAGAGACAGGGCCATCCTGCAACCTTTTGAACAGTGAGCATATATGTTGATTGGACTCCAGCTTGACTCTTAGCAAAATGCTCAACAAAGTCATTCACTCATAATGGCAACTACCTTCATTAATTTAAGTTTTACTTCAAACAGTGATGGGTTGTAAAAAATCTTCTGCTTATGCTAGTGATAACAATAGAGTTTATGAGAAGTGTGTGGATGTATGCCAATGCAATTCATCATCCTCTAGTTTTTAGGTCCATAGTTTTGTCCAGATGAAGTCAGGTAATGACCTTTTTATTTAAATGGGCATTTGATAACTAATTGGTTGCTGGGGGTCTTTTTTTATGAGCATGTGTGTGCTGCACAGGTATATTTCAGTTCATAAAGTAGATGTGTTTCTGGGCATTACTTCAAAATTTGGTACCAGAGGCAGAAATAACATGGAAAGAAGAAAAAGAAGAGCAGTTCAACATGTTTAAGCAAACTTTTTAAATACTAACTATATGCATATATGAAGTGAAGCAACCAGGTTACATAAACTTTGCATATGGCTTTTCCTGCGGATCGGAGGGACTTCGGACATCTTATTAAGGGGTGGTATGCCTAGCTAATAATGATTTCGGTATGCTGGTATGGACTTCTCTGAACAACTGCCATGTTTACAAAATAAATCACAATGAAGGAACTGCTAAAAAGTGAAATTGAAACAGGGCAAGAGATCACCTGGCCCAAGGATACTCCTCCCAACTTCTGCCCATCCACCAAATTCCTCCCCCACTGCCCATATCAACATCGCTATGGAGCACAGTCCACACACACACACACACGAATGTCCAGATTTTCTGCTCAAATCTGAAGTAAATCCCCACTTATTTTAGTGTGAATTAAAGCCCCGAGGCACTGAAAATACAAGATTCGAACCACATGTCATTTGGATAGCTCATAGTAAAAATGGGGTGAGGTTGTTTTATTTAGCCTGTATAGACAAGCCCATTGCCTGGCTACACACATCCCAGTTTTCATCTGTGGAATATTGGAGGGTATGCTTTGGGGTATCCTTCCCTCATTGTTCCCTCCAGTACAACCACAGCTAGAAGTCTCAGAAGGCTGTGAAGAACAAAGCAGTTGCTATGAACAATTAGGGAAGCCTGCCTGCTTGGAGCTAGGAATCTCTGTTGCCTTGAGGGAAACTGCTTGGACAAAGCAGAGAATAACTTGTTTGTTCTGAGAAGTGGCTGGCCCAAGTCAAGAACAACTGTTTGCTTTGCAGCAGCCTGGTGTGAATTCCAGAGTTTTATTCTAAACAAATTACAGCTATCTTTTAAAAGGCTTAACACAGTGTGCAGACAGCTTGTTTGAACTATCATTGGCTAATGCTAATTTGCTTTGTTGACCTCTGCCCTAGAATATCATCCAAGAGCCTCTATTTAATAGGCAGGAGATCTATAGTTTTCTCATTCTGTGTTGGTGATGTAGCATTCTTTCCAAATGTAGTTATTTGGCACATATTAGTATGAAAATGGAATGTACAGGTTAGATGACATGAGTGAACAAATATATGTGTGCTTTCCAGGTGTTCCCAATATTTTCAGTAAGTTATGTCAGATCTCAGCTGTAAGTGGCTTATTATCACTGTGTACTGAAGAGTGACAAAGTAATATACATTGCACAGATGTTTAAGAGGGTATCTTCCTCCCTAGCCCCATAGCACCACCCTTTCCAACAGCAAAATTTTATTTATTGTATTTATGCCCCACTCTTCAGCCCACAAAGGCTATCACAGTGGCTTACAAATGGTCAATTTAACAGTTCCCTGCCCTCAGGCTTAGAATCTAAATAAGACGTGACACATAAGGAAAAGGGCATGGCAGTGGGGGTAGGGATTAATTTCAGCAGATACTGCTGGTTCTTCTCTCCCTCCAAGGGCAGGACCATGGCAGTTGGGCTGGAGGGAGGACCTTTCACCTGCTTCTGGGCCCAAATTAAATAAATAAATAATAAATAAATGAGCCTATTTAATTGAAAACTCTCAAGATGATGAAAAGGTTGGAAGTCCCACTACAGTTTTTAAAAGGCAAACTTTTTTTATTAAAATTATGGGACTATAGAAAGACAAACAAGGAGAAAACTTAGAGATAATAAACTGAGAATACATCAGTGAGAAACCATCTAAAAAGTCAGTCCTTTAAATGGGCCAAGGCTGCCATCATACACCCAATTTCCTTGGAGTAAGCCCCATTAAACTCAATGGAACTTACTTTTGAGTAGATGTATATAGTCTTGTATTGTAATAGACTGGGGAAGAATAGAGGCCTAGATGGATATGTAGGTGTGGAATAAGATCCAGAATCGTATACACAGGTTGCTCAGACATCTTGTATATCTGTCGTGAAGTAACCTCACACTAGGAAAAAAAGCAAGAGAGTCCTGTAGCATCTTAAAAGAACCAAATTTATTTATTTAGTGGGGGTAAAGACCAGATCATACATGGGAATGACAGAATATAATCCTTTACCTCCTGTATAGACTTCATATGCATGTTATAAACCAAATAATGTTGTATAAATTTTTGTATGTGACATGTTATCCAAATTACAGGGGGCTCATGAGAACCCCATGTATGTCCATATAAGGAGCCCTGGTGGCGCTGTGGTTAAATGCCAGTAGTGTAAGTCACCACATCGCAATTTCAATTCCAGCGGGCTCCAAGGTTGACTCAGCCTTCCATCCTTTCGTAGGTTGTTAAAATGAGTACCCAGCTTGTGGGGGCAATTAGCTAACACACATTGGAAACTGCTTAATGCAGTGTAGATGTGTAAATTGCTGTTGCTTAAAATAATTTGTAAGCCGCTCTGATAGCCTTCTGGCTGAAGAGCGGGGTATAAATAAATAAGCAGGTAACTGCGGGATCTTTTGACCTACGTATACTAATACTAACTGATGAGGTTCACAGCCAGGAAATCAAATTTTAAAAATTATTGAAAAATAATCTCAGGAACACACACACATACATACACTCGGACTTCAAGCTGTCACACAAGGCTAGCAAAGGGAGTAGGAAGTATTGAGATAGAGGAATAGAGTTCAAAGTGATGGGCTATGCTATACCTATCTGACAAGCAGAGATTTGTGTAGTAGAAGGTACTCAGAATATAGTTCTGAGGGTGATGCAGCAAACTGGCAGAGTAATTTGCTCAGAGAAGCTGAAAACCTGATGATACAGACTGACAGAGTGATGAGATGAAGGAAGCTGAGCACATTTTGACTGTGTTTTGGGTTGATATTTATTCTTGATATTTCCCTGGAAGGGGTGTTATGAGTGGAATACAATATTTGCTAGTGTTTCCCGTAGTTAGACTATGGAAGCTCCAATTGTATTAATGATTGCTAATGGCTGAGACATTAAAACTGATGGGTGTCAGGCAACCTTCTATTGTTCTAGGAGAGGTGTGAGGGAAAACCAGTTTTGTAAGACAAAGAGTATCATTGAATTAGTGAATGACTCATTTCCATGTACGTCCAGGAGAATTAGCCCATTTCCACCCTAACTACCAGTCCAAGAGGGGTTCACATAATTACTACCTGGGCATGTCTTTTAGGAATTTGGGATGGCCTCTTCCTTAGGTTTTTCTGAGCACACCTTGAGTCCTTGCATTTGGGAGGCCCAGGTCTACTACCAACCATGTGGAATGCCAATAAATAAGCCAATTTGTGTAATATAGCCAATTGATGAATTATTGGAAGGGTGGGTGATATCAGAGCAGGTAACAATGTAATGCATTGCCACCAGTTAATCAGTAATATAGTATAAAGGAAGGTAAGTAGAAGTCTCTGCTCCATGAAGCTTCCAAGTTAACTTCTGGAAGTGGGAAAAGAGAGGGCAGGAATGGGAGATTCTTAGAGTTTAAGTCCAAAAAAACAAAAACAAAAACCAAAGTTTTGGAAATTAGAGAAGCAAATATGAAGCAAATAAAATACAAACATAGGCTAATTCAGTTATGCATGGTCATAAATAAGGTTTATTTCAAGTGGGAAGGCAGTTTGAAGGATTAAGCCAAAACCTTTATGGAGAAGGCCATATTTTCTGAACCAATGCCACTGGCACAGTTTATGACTGAGCCACATGGTCAGCAAAGCTTTCTCATTTGCAGTAAAAATCAAGCACAACATCCCAACAGATCTCAGAATACTCACGCTGTGCCAGGAAGAGAACACTCAAGTAAAAGGAAAAGGCTGGCATCTTCCATGCTGTGCATAGAAATGTCTCTCTCTCTCTGGCTTTTCTTTGCAAACGAAAATTCAGGAAGGACTCATCCCGTGCTTTCTGCAAGTGTGCTGATGACTAAAAAGGACAATCCGAGATAAACAGGTCCGGTTACAGAAAGCACAGCAGAAGGTCTCCTTGGGTGATGTTTCTGGGTTGTGATTCTTTCTGCGTTGTCATTTCTCTTCAAGACTTGTTCGGCGTGAGTTCTCAAATAAGGCTGCAGCATTGTGGATAGTGTGTCGCCATGCCTCCAGATGTGAGGCCAGGGCAGACCATTGTTGGTGATCAATTTGGCCGAGCCTGAGATGTTGTTTCAGGCAGTCCTTGTATCACTTTTTTGGAGCACCCCTCTTACGCTGACCCATGGCAAGTTCACCGTAGAGTGCCATATATTCCAGCGTATAAGATGACTGGGCACATAAGATGATCCCCCAATTTTTAAGTTAAAATATAGACTTTGCCCCCCGCATCCAGCCAGCCCTCCACCAGCCAGCCAGCTCAGTGGCTGTAGATGATGGAATAGTCTGTGAAATTAAAGGAATGAGAACAGCTAAAGAAGTATGAGATACTTTGAAAAATCTCTGTGGTGTTCAATCTTTGGAAAGTAAGGTTTCATTAATAATGAAGTTGGTTAATATGAAGCTATCAAATCCCAAATTTTTGAATGAGCACATTAATGATTTTAGAGCCACATTGGCAGACTTGCAAACTCCTGGAGAGGAAGTCCCTAAAACTATGCAAATGGAAATCTTCCTGGCAAGTTTACCAAAATACAATCCCTAAATGAAGGGCAATTAACACTTCAAAGGCAAAGCAGTCATTCTCACAGCAGGGGGAAGGATCTGCTGGGGAAACTGCCCAGGGAATTTAACACTTCAAAGAAAAGGCAGTCATTCTCACAGCAGGGGAAAAGATCTGCTGGGCATATAAGACAACCCCCCACTTTTGAGGAGATTTTCAAGTGTTAAAAAGCAGTCTTATATGCAGGAATATACGGTACTATTTTTGGGAGGCGATGGTCCTCCATCCTAGAAACATGCCCTGCCCAGCGCAGCTGGGTTCTCAATATCATGGTCTCAATGCTGGTGATCCCTGCTTGCTCAAGGACAGCAACATTAGTACATAGTCAGTCAAGTGTATATTTAGAGGATTGTGCGTATACAGCAATGGCATGGCAAAATGGTGTCCCTTATATAAGATGGCAAAATCAAGGTTTGTTTTTGGATTATTATTTTTTAAAGAATATTTTCAAGCCATGAATACTTAAATCCGTGGATACCAAATCCGTGGATACGGAGGGACAACTGTATTTGTAAAGATTTGCACACCTCTTGATCCCCCTCAAAAGAAAAGGAGAAGGCAGAGAAGGAGTTAAGTCACCTTCTCCTCCCCACTCCCACTTTGCTGAAAATCTAATAAAAATGGCCTCCAGATTACCAAACACATGAAAGCAAAAGGGACTCCCCCCGCCCCCAGAAAAAAACCTTGTCAGGACCTCCAGTGTTCTTTCAACTCTTCTGCTGTGTCTGGCTTTACTAATTCCAAATAGGATCCTAATATTTAGGATTGTGCGTATACAGCGCTGATGAATGTGTTCGAGGAGTCGTAAGTGGTGGTGATAGGTGATTCATGTTTCAGACCCATAAAGGAGAATAAACAGTACAATGGCTCTATACACAATGGTTTTTGTGCTTTGCCTCAGGTGTTTATTACTCCAGACTCTTTTGTAAAGTCTTCCAAATGCACTATACGCCTTTGCTAATTTGTGATCGATCTCTTTGTCAATCTTGGCATCTGAGGAGATGATGCTTCCCAGGTAGATGAACTGCTGAACAGACTTAAGCACAGATTTCCCTACGGCAATGTGGGGATGCTGGTGTTTGTCCTGTGGTGCAGGCTGGTAAAGAACTTCCGTTTTCTTCAGGTTGACTTCCAGCCCAAGCAGCTCTGTAGCTGTTGCGAAGTAGGATGTTAGGCGCTGCAGAGCTGCTTCTGTGTGGGCAACAAGGGCAGCAGCATCAGTGAAGAGCAGCTCACGAACTAGATAGTATAGAGTTTTAGTGCGAGCCCTCAGACAGCTTAAGTTAAACAAGCCACCATCAATACGGTAATGTATATAGATGTCGTCTTCTTCGAGCTCTGCCGTAGCCCTTTGGAGCATCATGCTGAAGAAGATTGTAAATAAAGTTGGAGCGAGAACACAACCTTGCTTCACTCCATTAGTTATTAGAAAGGGCTCTGAAAGAGCATCGCCATATCTGACTTGACCGTGCGCTGGCCCTCGTGTAGCAAGATAATCATTTTAAGGAATTTGGGGGGACATCCTAGTCTTTCCAGGATCTGCCACAGACCTTTTCTATTCACAGCGTTGAAGGCTTTGGTGAGGTCGACAAATGTTACATAGAGACCCTTGTTCTGCTCTCTACATTTCCCTTGCAGTTGTCTAAGGACAAATACCATGTCTGTAGTACTCCTATTGGCTCTGAAGCCACATTGGCTTTCAGGAAGAAGTTCTTCTGCAATAGCAGGTACTAATCTGTTCAGGAGTATCCTTGCAAGGATTTTTCCAGCAATAGAGAGCAGTGTTATGCCTCGATAGTTTGAGCAATCGGATTTTTCTCCTTTTTTCTTGTACAGGGTGATGACGACTGCATCTCAGAGATCTGATGGCAGTTCCCCTTTTCCCCAGCAATTCACAGAGAGTTTGTGGAATTTATCGTTGAGTGCATGACCTCCGTGTTTCTAAATTTCAGGTGGGATTCCATCAATCCTAGCTTCCTTGCCATTTTTCATCTGCTGTATGGTTTTAAAGGTCTCTTCCAAAGTGGGAGCTATGTCCAGTTCATTTTTCATCGGTTTTTGTATCATATGTTGGATAGCTGAGCCTTGGATTACTCGGTTGACACTGAAGAGACTTTGAAAATGTTCAACCCATCGATTCAGGGTGGAGGCTTTATCAGTAATTAATGTTTGACCATCTGTACTGTATAAGGAGCTTTGCACCTGATAAGTAGGTCCAAACACTGCTTTAAGAGCTCCATAAAATCCTCTAAGATCACCCAGATCAGCACAGCGTTGTGTCTTTTCCGCTATATTGATCCACCACTTGTTCTGCATGTCTCGGAGTATTTGTTGTAGTCTTTGGAGTTTTTGTAAAGTCTTCCAAATGCACTATATGCCTTTGCTAATCTGTGATCAATCTCTTTGTCAATCTTGGCATCTGAGGAGATGATGCTTCCCAGGTAGGTGAACTGCTGAACAGACTTAAGCACAGATTTGCCTACGGCAATGTGGGAATGGTGGTGTTCGTCCTGTTTGAGCGATCAGATAGATATGTACGGTATATCCAAACATTAACAGTGAGCAATCAGGGAGAAATTGCAACAATGGGCACAATATGTATTTATTTGTCTATGCAGAGCATCACATTAGTACAACATAGGGAAAATTAGATCCAATGTAACAGAAATCCAAAAGTTAAGTTTCTCCCATTCAGAATATGACAGATTGCAAGGAGCAACAATGGAGTGATTGAGGACCTGTACTAATCACATCAATTGATATAAATTACTTTGTCAGCTCTACCATGCAGCTGCCTGTAGGATTTACACCTCATTAAGCTTCCAAGTGCTAAATGAATCAATAGAGCTCAGTGCTACCATTTTTAATTAATTGTTCTAGTAATAGGGCAAAAGGAACACGAAAAGATATCATCAGAAACTCTGCTTTCCCTAACTCTGGGCAAGTTTTTGAACACTGAATTTCCTCTATTGATTTTTTTTTTTTAATGTGAGGTGCATGTACATCAAAAGCAGTCCCTGGAGAATGACAAGCAAATAATAAATTGTTGCTAATTATTGATCTAGCCTTTATGAGAATAGTAAGCAGAAGTTAATTTTTATTTCACATACACTGTTCAAGGGACATCCTTATTAAAATCAACCCTGGAGATATAGTGGGAGAGGAGGAGAATGGATTTCAATATTGCACCAAACCATGGTTAAGTGTGACATGAATCAGTCATAGAGAACCTACAGCCTTGCATGATCTCCCAGCCTTCATCTGTGTGGCTAAGAAAAAGAGGATGGAGGTTTTCACAGCTGTCTAACCAGTGCTATGATCTCTCCCTCCATCCCTCCTGATTCATCACCATCATATCCTGCTCCCCTCGCCCCCAAACTGGTACTCAAAGCAATTTCCACATTAAAACAAATGCTATATAGCTAAAATACACAGAAGATTAACATAGTTCTATAAGAGTATAGTGATGAGGCTAGCAGAATGTTTTCAGGTACAATTCAAAGTGCTGGTTTTGATCTACAAAGCTCTGCATGGCTCAGGCCCAGTCTATTTAAAGGACCTTATCTTCCCTTATGAGCCTGCCTGAGCTCTAAGATCTTCAGGGGAGGCCCTTCTGTGTATCCCACCACCTACAAGCATGACTGGCGTGAACAAGGAAGAAGGTTTTCTCTGTGACTGCTCGTACAGATTTTGGAACTCACTTCATTGAGAGGCTAGGATGGTTTATTCTCTGCTGTCTTTTCAGCAGCAGGTTAAGACTTTTCTATTCCAGCAAGCCTTTGGGAATTGATTGTTAATAAGAGAAGGGCTTTTTAAGCTGCTATACGGCCTAAATACCCTAAAGGCACCAGATCCTGCCTGATCTTGGAAGCTAAGCAGGTTCTCTCTCTGGCTTTTCTTCGCAAATGAAGATTCAGGAAGGACACATCCCGCGCTTTCTGCAAGCGCGCTGATGACTAAAAAGGCCAATCCAAGATAAACAAGTCCGGTTGCAAAAAGCACAGCAGAAGGTCTCCTTGGGTGATGTTTTTGGGTTGTGATTCTTTCTGCGTTATCGTTTCTCTTCAAGACTTGTTCGGCATGAGTTCTCAAATAAGGCTGCAGCATTGTGGATAGTGCGTCTCCATGCCTCCCGATGTGAGGCCAGGGTGGACCACTGTTGGTGATCAATTTGGCCGAGCCTGAGATGTTGTTTCAGGGAGTCTTTGTATTGCTTTTTTGGAGCGCCCCTCTTACGCTGACCCATGGAGAGTTCACCGTAGAGTAGTATTTTGGGGAGGCGATGGTCCTCCATCCTAGAAACGTGCCCTGCCCAGCGCAGCTCTGTTCTCAATATCATGGCCTCAATACTGGTGATCCCTGCTTGCTCAAGGACAGCAACATTCGTCACATAGTCAGTCCAGTGTATATTTAGGATTGTGCGTAGACAGCGCTGATGAAAGCGCTCGAGGAGTCGTAGGTGGTGGCGATAGGTCACCTATCGCCACCACCTAAGCAGGTTAGTACTCTGGTTAGTACTGGGATGGGAGTCACCAACAAATAACAAGGTGCTTTGGCTATGTTTCAGACGAAAGAACTGGGAAAACCACCTCTGAGCATTTCTTGCCTAAGAAAAGCCTATGAAATTCATGGGGTAGCCACAGGTTGACAGGTGACTTGAAGGCACGTGCACACACACACACACACACACACACATACGGTTTTAAATCTTTGTTTTAAAGTAAGATTTTAAATTGATTTAACTCTGTTGTTGTTTAATACTGTTTTAATTTCAGTTTTTGTATGTTTAACTATATCTGCTTTTATTGTAATTTTCTGTCTTCTGTAAGCTGCCTTGAGTCCCAGTCTGGGAGGAAGGTGGGGGATATAAATAAAGGGATGGATGGAAGACAGAGGGATGGGGCTAGAATGCTCCCTCTACACATGTTTATTTAATTGTATTGCTGATTTGCTGATTGATGTTTAACTGACAAGGTAGAACGTGTCTAGAGGAGGGTGACCAAAATAGTGAGAAGTCTGGAAGCCATGCCCAATGAGGAGCGGCTTAGGGAGCTGGGTACTTTAGCCTGGAGAAGACATGACCGCCATGTTTAACTATTTGAAGGATGTCATACTGAGGATGGAGCAAGCTTGTCTTCTGGTGCTCCAGAGACTAGGACATGGAGCAATGGGTTCAAACTACAGGAAAAGAGATTCCACCTAAACACTAGGAAGAACATCCTGACAGTAAGAGCTATTCGGCAGTGGAATACTCTGCCTTGGAGTATGGTGGAGTGTTCTTCTTTGGAGGTTTTTAAAAAGAGGATGGACGACCATCTGTCGGGAATGCTTTGATTGGGTATTCCTGCATGGCAGGGGGTTGGACTAGATGGCCCTTGTGGTCTCTTCCAACTCTATGATTCTATTCTATTCTACATTTCAATAGGGGTACACAGTTAAATGTGTGTAACAAACCCCAATGTATCTTTCCACCCCCTCTCCTCATCCTAAGAAAAAGCATCTTCTAGGGAAGCTGGTAGTTGAGGAGTGCATTAGGAGACATTTGGGAAAAATGGCAGCTGGACAAAGTGTTAAGCACACACATGCCTCCATTTTCTCTGCTTCACATCACCTCCTCCAGAAGCAACGTTTTCTAGAGGGAAAATGAGTGCCTTTTCATGTTGGCTGCACTCATTTGGCTGTCTCATCTCCTTTGGCCTGTAGACACCGTTTAGATGTGGTTTTAAAAGCAAAAAAGGAAGGGGTTGCTCTTTTGGTTAAGGATGACTACAAGAACATAACTGTCCTCATCTTATATTTTTATAATATTTGCAGAATACCACCTCCCTGTCCAGAGGCAGCCTACTGTGAGTCCTAGTCATTAATTAAGTTTCAATAATTATATGTGCTCCAATAACAGAAGTTCTTTGGGCATTTTACAAGTAAAAATTAAAACCATAAATACAGCAGGAAAATATCATTATAATGCCTGTGAGAGACTAAAACTAAAATACAACCAGCAGCAGTGAAAAATATCAGCAGGGTGTTACTAATTTGGTTGCACTTCACTCCCAGGTTTTGGTTTTAATACGACTGTCCATGGATGTAGTCTGAGCCCAACAGTCTTTCTTTCAGAAAAATCATTACACAGGGTGACAAAGACTATTCTAAAACCAAGCCTGAAACTTGATTGAAATGGTTCTGGAAAATCAGTTTCATCCTGTAGGAGTGTCTAAAGTTATCTGACAACCATGTCCTTGAGCACTTTACAGACAAAATAAAAGGGCTGTTGGCAACTGATCTACTTACCTTCTGGGTCCACATTAGGTTTCTTCAGGCATGATCTAATAACCAACTCCTTTAAAAAATCCCCAACAACTTAACATTGATAATGCTAAGCTTGGGAAAAGCTTTTTGGACTCCAACTCCTAGAATCCTCAATAAGCATCTGGCAAAAAAGTATTGTGTCCAAGTTCTGAGCTAAGGCCAACAATAGGTGGGACTGGGCATTTGGGGCAACCCAAGCCAGCATGGTATAGTAGTTTGAGTATTGGACTATGACTCTGGAACCAGGATTCAAATCTCCGCTTGGCCATGGAAACCCACTGGGTGATCTTGGGCAAGTCACACTCTCTCAGCCTCAGTGGAAGGCAAAAGCAAACTTCCTCTGAACAAATCTTGCCAAGAAAACCCCATGACAGGTTTGCCTTAGGGTTGCCATAAGTCAGAAATGACTTGAAGGCACACAACAGCAACCAACAGGCTGCTAAAGTACTCACCCCAAAGCACCAGGTTCTCTCTCTCCCTCCCTCCCTCCCTCCCTCCCTCCCTCCCATACATGGCGGGGGGGGGAGGGGATTATAGGTACAATCTACAGATTTGCCATCAAAATGCTTCTATTTGCCTGTAATTACTTAGAAGCACTTCCATATCTGAAATAGGTTATTTGCACCTGTCTGGATGTGACTTAGAAATCCCTTCTCTTAAACTCAGATGTTTGATAGGTATCCATGGCTCACCAGTGGTAAGATCTCAGAATCACAGAAGATGCTTTGTTCATCCTCAAAGTCATTCTCTCTAGAGGGGTAGCCATGAATGCTAACACAATTATGATAGGATAAATGTTTTGTGGGCACAGTCCACTCTATCAGATATTTTTCCGGGCAGGGAGAATGGGGCTAGAGAAGTCCAGGTGATACCAAAACCTGGAAATGGGAAGTCTAAAGTCTAAATAATAGCATGGAAATCTATATGCCTGAATCTTATAGGTGCCAGATGTTTGCAAAATACTTCACTGGGAATCATCTTCTTCCCTAGTAAGATAATAGCTGCAGCTGTTCTAATATATTTTTTCTCTAATTTTAGCTTTTGAATCTTTATACTAAGCACTCCTAAATTGGGAGACTGGTGCACAGTGTGAGTCATATTGCAAAATAATAGAACTAAGGTTCCCATGGAAAGTTTAAAAAATTAACTAATGACTCAAATGATGCCATTATAACAAGTGGAAGTATTGAATGGTGCACCTGTTACCTTTGCTGTCCAAAACCATCTCTTCAGGCAATGTCCATCATTGGATGTTTCTTAGGTTTGTTTGTTTTTGACCCTTTGCTCCTAGTGTTCAATACTGAAGATAAATGGGGTCATTAGATCTTGTGTCAAGGGCATATGTCACAATTTTCCTTACCCTCACTTAGCTCACACATGGAAGGTGTGTAGTTGCCTGCAAAATGTCACCAGTTGGTATAATGCCCTGGACCTAGTGAATGTTTCAGACAACTGTGGGTACGGCTGATCAAAAGCTGACAGAAAAGTGGGGAACTCAACCAAAATGGAACAAGATCTTAAAGACTACTTTGAACATTCAGTGGTTTCTACTGATCTGCTTCATGCCTTTGACCAGTGGAAAACAAGACTGCATCAGTGCGTGGGTGTGAATGGAGAGTATACTGAAGGGGACAAGCATTAGAATTGTAAAACATATAAATTGTTGGAAAATATAATTTGCAGTCCAATAAGTGGAAATGGTTCTGCTATTGAAGGGTTAACTGAGAAGCCATATGAGATGAGCTGATGTAACTTCCTGAAATTTTGCTATTGGGGAATATGGGATGAAGGGGGAGTGTCTGAGTATTCTTTGTTCCAGAAGCCATGATCCTTAACAAACCTCATGGGCCTTTGAACTGAGAGGACCCCGAAAGGGGTGTCCTGAATATAGACTTGTAACAATGTAGTTTTTAAGTATTTTAAACTAGTTTTAGTCTGTTTTGATGAAGTTTTTGTTCCTGCCAAGAATGAGCTCTCTAAACTGTGAGTAATGAAGCTTTTGTTCTTTTTAAACTAACTTTTGTGTCTTGAGTGGTTATTTTGGTAGTTAAACAACTTGGGAAAAGACAAAGGATGTTTGGTTATTTATCAAGCTATGTATGCTAACATTCAGACGCTAGATGCTGCTGCGTTAACTCTAAACTCTGCTAAAGTTGACTGTATTCTCCACTAACGTGTGAAGTACAGTGTGGATGTTTAAACAGGGACAACATACCCTGATATTTTAAACAGTGTATTTTTACACATTCCAATAGGTTATGGGCCCAGATTATGAATGTTTAAGCTGCATATTTTTGATTTTGAATTTTTGAAGAGTTTTGGATTTTGTGTTTTGCTTAGATAACCAAAATTTTTCGTGGTTTGTTATTTTAAATGTAAAGAGAAGCGTGGTTTTTCACTCTTTCCCAAGTGAAGCTGATTTTTAAACAAAAGGCAGTCTTGTTGTTTTCCCCTGAGGGAACAAAGATAGTTGAGAGAGCTGGCAGAGATTTTTGTTTATGGTTCCAGAGTCATAAAAGAAGTTGAGGACAACCATTTGGCTGCTCGTTAGCATAACACAGAGAAAGCTTTGCCTGCCTGAAGGTGTGAGAGAAGAATGGCTGCAGCAGAGGAGCTGAGATTAAAAAGAGTGGTGGATTTGGAGCCAGATACATACCAGTTGTGGTTAAAGTTTGTAGAAACACGAATTGAAGCAAATAAGTTTATAGATGCAATAAGAAAACCGGAGCCACAAGGTGAGGAAGAGAGAAGAATTTGGCATTCTAGGGATGCGGGAGCTAGACAAATTATAATGGAAAGTTTAAGATCTGAACAACTGATCTATGTTGTTTGTTGTAACTCAGCTAAATCTATGCTGGACAAATTGAGAGAAATATACCAAGTTGATCCACCCAAAATGCAAAACCTGGCCATTAGAGACATGATGAATCTAAGAGTTAATTCTAAAAGAGACTGTGAGCTACATATCAGAAGATTTCTAGGAATATTAGAAAGGATGAGTGCCATGAATTTGATTGCAAATGAAGGGAAGAAAATTGCCTATTTTACTGGGACTTTGGGAAGTAGCTTTCATGCATTTCAAAGTTTGATTGATAACACAGCTGGATTAACATTGAATGAAGTATTGGCACGTTTTAGGCTTGAATGCTTAGATCATAGTCAGCCATCAGAGAGATATGTTGATAAAGAAAAAGTGAGTGTGTCAAGTTACATTGCTAACAAACAACAAAGGAATGTGCCTCCCAGAGACAAACAAAGGGAAATTCACTGTTTTAAGTGTAATGTTGTTGGGCATATTGCCAGGATGTGCAAAGCAAGTGGAGATTTTGGCCAGAGGGGCCAGCAGTTTTCCCCAAATAGTAGCAGAATATTTCAGCAGACAAGCATGCTTGCTCAAAGTGAATTTGCAGAACCAGTATCTGTCGAGAGGGGGCAGTGTGTACAAAGGAATTCAAACAGAGACAAAGAAAGAACGAGCATGTTTGCTTTAAGAAAAGTTTTTCATGTTGTGGACAATAATGATAAACAAAATAAGAGTAAAAATGGAAAAAGCGAATGGGTAGTGGATTCTGGAAGTTCAAATCATAGCTCAAATTCTGCAAGCAATTTTATAGAGTTAAATAATAATAATAATGGAGAGTTGCAAATTGCTGATGGATCTAAGATGTCCATACAGGCAGTTGGGACTTGTGAGTTGAATCTTGCAGCATATGATGGATGTGAATCACAAATACTGGAGAATGTTGATTATGCTAAAAGAATTAAAAACAAATCTCCTCAGTGTCTCAGCTTTGACGAAAAAGATTTTTTCTGTACTGTTTCAAGGAGATGTGTGCACTGTATTTAATGACAGAAATGGAAAAATATACTTAAAGGCATATAATGATGGTCTTTTAAAGTTTTTTACTCCTCCAGATAAACAAGCCCATGTGAAACAGACAAGCTGTACTGATGAAGAGAGCATGGATTTATGGCACAAGCGCTTTGGACATCGTGGCTGTAATGCAATTGTGGAACTTCAAGAGAAAGGTTTGGCAACAGGAATAAAGGTAAAAAGGCAACAGAATAGTAACAATGTACAGAGATGCATAGTGTGTGTTGAACAAGAGGCAACAAGGCCTTCATTTCCAGAGAGAACTGAGAAAAGGTCCAACAGAGCCCTGGACCTCATTCATTCTGATATAATGGGACCAATGAGAGTGCCCTCATTTGAAGGAAATAGATATGTATTAATTTTCACAGATAATTTTCCAGAATACACTGTGATGTACCTGCTCAAACAAAAAAGCGAGATGCGTGATGCACTGCGTGCGTATGTTGCCATGGTGAGAAATATATTTGGAAGGAATCCCAAAGCTTTGAAGAGTGATCAAGATGGTGAGTACCTATCACATAATATGCAACAATTCTTGAGAAAGAATGGAATACAACATATTAAGACTGTTTCTTACACTTCACAAATGAACTCTGTTGCTGAAAGGAAATTTCATACATTAATTGAGATGACAAGATGTCTTTTGGCTAATGCTGGACTACCTAATAGTATGTGGGGCAATGCTACTGCTACAGCTAATTACTTACAGCATCGCCTACCCACAAAAGGCGCAGAGAAAACACCTTTTGAGATTTGGCATGGGAGACCCCCATCAGTTAAACACATTAGAACATTTGGATGTATTGCATATGCATATGTTCCAAGGGAACTCAGAGGAAAACTGGATCCAGCAACTCAAGAGATGATGCTGATTGGATATGAAAGTGGAACAAGAAACTACACAGTGATGAACTTAATGACTGGTAAAGTATATAGCAGACATGTGGTATATTTTGATGAAAGCAGAAAAGTTGATTTAACAGGAACTGTGCTTGATTTTCAAAAAGAGGATAATGTTGATTTTTATGAAAAAGAGGATAACATGTCTGTGATTTCAGAAACAGAGAGTGAATATTCTGTGCAGCATTGTGTTTCAGAGAATTGTGTGGGAGCTGATCTGATCGATCTGGACGGTGGCAAAGCAGATGCTGAACAAGAAGGAAGTCACCAGGATCGGAATCAGGAACCTCCCAGGTATGGTTTCAGACCGAACAGAGGTGTGCCTCCTGAGAGATTTGGCTACCTTGCAGGGGTGGTGTCGCATGAGAAGTCAACAGAAGGAGAGATGGTGAGCAAATGCCTACAGATGAGGCAACAAAGCATATGGAGTTGATTTCTATGAGACTGTTTCTAAGTTTGGCTGTGTCGAAGCAGATGGATGTCAGAAATGTTACTATGAAAAGTGAGAACTTGCATGCAACACTGGAGAGGTTGGGTTTTCAACAAGGAGAAACAGATAAAAGGCTATATAGCAAAGTCCAAGATGAACTGTTAACATATGTGCTGATTAATGATGGTCATGTGCTTATTGGTACTCAGAGAGATGCTGACTACAAACAGATTGTGAAAAGTTTGAAAAGAATTGCTGAGCTGGAGGAACATGGAGATGTAACAGGATTTATGGACATTGAAATTGAAAGAGAAGAAGATGGATCTTTCTACTGAGTGAAAAACAGAGAATTGCTGATTTGTTAGAACTTCTAGGATTGCAAGATGCACATCATGTTGCTACGCCAATGATAACAGAATTTCATAAGAGTAATGAGTACAGTGAACTTTTGCCAAACAGTAATATATATAAGAGAGTTATTGAGGAACTGAAATGTTTAACCAGAGGCACCAGGCCTGATATTGCCTATGCAGTTAAAGTTCTTGAAGAGAAAGTAGATGCGCCGACACAGAAATTTTGGAATGGAGTGAAGAGAATTTTGAGATATTTAAAGGGATCCATAAATGTACAGTTAAGGTTACCAGCTAATGCTAATCCAGATCTTGTTTGGTTTGCAGATGCAGATTGGGCCAGATTCAGAAGGGACTCAATATCCACAAGTGGTTGCCTGTTTATGTATGGTGGTGGACCAATCTGCTGGGATAGTGTGAAACAGAATGTGGTAGCTTATTCCTCTACAGAGGCAGAATATGTTTCTGCAGCACATGCATGTAACATGTTAAAATTGCTTGATTTGTTTGTTGACTTTTGCATTTCAGGACAAAAGCCTGTGACTGTATTTGAGGATAACCAGAGTTGTATTAAGATATCTGAGAGTGGGCAGAAAGTAATCACATGAAACAAGCATATAAAGACTGAATTTCATGATGTTAGAAAGCTGGTAACTGCAGGTGTAATTAAAATGAGATATTGTCCAACAGATGAGATGACAGCAGATATCCTGGCAAAGCCACTGCCAAGAAATGCGTTCCAGAGACTACGTGCAAAGTTTGGACTTATATCTCACTTATTGGACTGAGAGGGGATGTTGGAAAATATAGTTTGCAGTCCAATAAGTGGAAATGGTTCTGCTATTGAAGGGTTAACTGAGAAGCCATATGAGATGAGCTGATGTAACTTCCTGAAATTTTGCTATTGGGGAATATGGGATGAAGGGGGAGTGTCTGAGTATTCTTTGTTCCAGAAGCCATGATCCTTAACAAACCTCATGAGCCTTTGAACTGAGAGGACCCCAAAAGGGGTGTCCTGAATATAGACTTGTAACAATGTAGTTTTTAAGTATTTTAAACTAGTTTTAGTCTGTTTTGATGAAGTTTTTGTTCCTGCCAAGAATGAGCTCTCTAAACTGTGAGTAATGAAGCTTTTGTACTTTTTAAACTAACTTTTGAGTCTTGAGTGGTTATTTTGGTAGTTAAACAACTTGGGAAAAGGCAAAGGGTGTTTGGTTATTTAACAAGCTATGTATGCTAACATTTTTATGCTAGATGCTGCTGCGTTAACTCTAAACTCTGCTAAAGTTGGCTGTATTCTCCACTAACGTGTGAAGTACAATGTGGATGTTTAAACAGGGACAACATATCCTGATATTTTAAAGTGTATTTTTACACATTCCAATAAAATAAAGATGGGTTATTGTATCAGTCTTGTTATTTAATATACAGACCTCATATACCTCTACAGCAGTGGCTCTTAATCTTTTCTTTACCAAGGACCCCCTTTAAATATTTTGTTGCCATGGTCCCCCAAGACTTAACTCAAGATTTAAACCAATAACAATAACAACAACAACAATAATGCCTAACAACAACAACTCCTTATAAATAATAATAATAAAGTCACACTATCCATTAAACCTTTCTCTGGAGGCACTGGAGGTGGAAGGAAGACTTCTTCTGCTTATTTCTGCAAGTTTGTGGCTGGAATGGATTGAATAGCAATGCTCAGGCCACGCCAGCCAGCCAATCTTTGCCTTGGCTCCTGCCGCATGACCACACTACTCTAAGTAAGAGGTGAGCCAAGCAACCTTCAAGCCTTTGAGGACCCCCCTGTGAGGACACTGTGGCCCCCTGGGGTTCCTTGGGCCACAGGTTAAGAACCACTGCTCTACGGTATCTTCACAAGAACCTGTGAGGTAGGTAATGCAAAGACTGTGTGTGTGTGACCAATTCTATATACGTAATGAATTTCATGACTTAATAGGGATTTGAACCTGTGTCTCTCCTGCCCTAGGTCAATACACTACACAGCCACCACATAACACTAAAGAGGTATGCCATTTTTATCCTTTAAAAAATAGGCAAAGGTTCATACTTGCCAAAAATATCACCAGTCTCTAGGTTAAATCCTTGTTGATGCCTCCTCTCAATGCAGCAATGTTTAAGCAGCATTGATTCTCCTTTGTAAAATGTTGGATGTAGAATAACATCCACAGAGAGTAATAATACCACCCTTATCCTTGGCAACAGAAAGGCTGCCAGATCCTTTTATAAACACTAATTGCTTAGGAGTTTTCCATAATAGAGTTCTGCAAGGCAACACAAACAAAGAAGCCGGCACTGAAGAGCAGAAAAAAACATGTTCTTATGTGGAAAGTCACTTCACACCTCGATTACAGCTTCTGCCAACCACTTCAGATGTGAAGTATAATGTTTTCTCTGGCGAGAGGATGCCATTAGCACAATAAGTAGTTAGCACCGAGACTGTGAACTGAGCAGCACCAAGGGAAATCACCTCAGAGTGGAAGCTCCACAGATTTCTGTTTTTTTGTCACTCGGAGGA
This sequence comes from Gambelia wislizenii, assembly GCA_030847615.1. Classification (NCBI taxonomy): domain Eukaryota; kingdom Metazoa; phylum Chordata; class Lepidosauria; order Squamata; family Crotaphytidae; genus Gambelia; species Gambelia wislizenii. The sequence continues at coordinate 68,966,753 of JAUMIR010000002.1, forward strand.
GTTATTACAAGCGATTCCAACACAGATATGCACATGAACCCTCACATTTTTTAGTCCCAACTGAGAGCAGCCACTGAAGGATATGACAGTTGTCTCTGTGACGTTAGGACATCAGGTGTCTGTACAGGGGCCTCCTTGGTAGCAGGTCCAAAATACCATACACTAGCATACCTTCCTTCCTTCCTTTCTCTTTCTCTTCCTTCCTCTCACTCTCTCTTTCTTTGTTTCTTTCTTTCCTTCCTTCCCTCCTTCTTCCTCCCTTCTCTCTCTATTTATTTATTTATTTTAATTTGTCTGGAGACCTTTCAGTCTACAAATGAACTTTTTTTAAAAAAAAAAAATTACCTCCCTTTTGGAACTACTGTACAGTTGTCCCTTCATATTTGCTGGGGTTTGGTTCCAGGACCGCCCATGGATACCAAAATCCGTGAATATTCAAGTCCCATTATATGCAATGGCATAGCAAAATGGTGTCCCTTATATACGACGGCAAAATCAAGGTTTGCTTTTTGGATTCTTACTTTTTAAAGAATATTTTCAAGCCATGAATACTCAAATCCATGGATACGGAGGGACAATGTATTATAAAACTTTTTTGTTCTCACCTAACATATAAGTCTCAAAGCTAAAGTATTAATGTAGTCTGAGAGCTTGCCTCCTCTAAGGGCAGTAACATTAAAAAAACTCTCTCTCTCTCTCTCTCTCTCTCTCTCTCTCACACACACACACACACACAGAGCGAGTGAGTCCATGGGAAAATGCCAAAATCCACAGTTGGGCAATACCATTTTTAACTATGCTATCCAAAATGCCACAAAAATATACAAGCATCCTTAAGTTCTCCAGAATCCCTCTATATGCTAGGCAATTTTAAAAAGTAAAGGATGGGGGCAGGTAAAGAACAGAAAAATTCACATTACATCATTGTGATTCCACTTTAACTGCTGTGGCAACATCCTATGGAATCCTGGGATTTGCAGCTTAAGGAGGGGCATGTAGAATTCTCACCCAGCGAACCCAAGTGCCTCACCAAACTACAAGCCCCAGGATTCCACAGGATATTGCCATAGCAGCTAAAGTGGAATCATAGCACCATTATTATGTAGTGTGAAAGAGCCCCTGGCAGATGTTGTGGTCAGGTTAGAGTTCGCAGGTAAGAGTTGCAGACTGATTGAATCACTAGTAGCTGTACAGGTGTCTGATTATACCTAGCAATCTGTTATGGGATAAAGGAGCAATGGCTGATTTCCATTTCTCAAAACATCAGTGTTCTTAAACCCTCGTGCATCAGGACACAACAGTTTAGTCCCCAAGAGTTATGTTTTGTTGTGTTACCTGAACTGCATGGGGTCCATGAAGAATCCACTTGTGTCAAGATATGAATATGGGGAATTTTTAATTAGATAAATATGGCAGGGAGAGGCCAGGTAACTATGGGACCTTTTGACCTATGTATACTGGTACTCACTGATGAGACTCCAAGCAAGGAAGTAAAATAAAATGGTTTTTATTGGAAAAAAAAATTATGAAACCACTCACACATACACTCAAGCTTCAAGCAATCACGCAAGGCTAATGAAAGATAGGAGGAAGCATTGGGATAGAGGAATAAATTTTGGGATGATGGGCTCTACTATACTTGTCTGACAAACAGAGATTCATGTAGCAAAAGGCACTCAGATGGAGCTCTGAGGGTCACACATCAGAGGGACAGAGTGGCAGGAGGTATGAAGGCTGTGCATTCTTTGGCTGTGTTTTGGGGTAATATTTATACACAATATTTACTCTTAAGGGGTGTTATGAGTGGGAGACAATGTTAGATGGAGTTTCCACAATTAGACAATGGAAGCTCCAGCTTCATTAATGGTTGTTAATGACTGAAACATTAAGATTAATGGGTTTTCAGGCAACCTTCTATTGTCTGGAAGAGAGATGTAAAGACAAACCATTTTGCAGTGTACTGGGTATTCCAGCCACTTGATTGCTTTGATTGTTTATTCCTGCATGGCAGGGTGGTTGGACTGGATGCCCCCTGTAGTCTCTTCCAACTCTATGATTCTGTGATTGAGTTAGTGTATGACTCACTTTTAGGTGCATCCAGGAGAATTAGCACATTCCACCCTATCATCTTGAGGGGGCTCCACATAATTACTGCCTGGGCATGTCTGTTTTGGGGAATTTTCCAAGACCTCGTCTCAGGCTTTTGAGTAAATCCTTTAGTCCCTGTATTTGGGAAGTCCTGGTCTACCTCTCACCTTGTGAAGTGTCCATATAAGCCAAATTATGAATTATAGCCAATTGAAGAATTATTGGAAGCCTGGGAGTATCAGGACATATAACAGTTGCAGAATCTTCACAGAACTACACATGCAATGTAGGTGTTCTATGACATTGTCATCTGAAGAGTTGTAAACAATGTCCCCAAGTTTTAGCCAGTTGCTATATACAGGTTTTTAAAAACTCAAATACATGTTGGACAAAAAAAATCTCAGTAAACCTTATAGTTTACACTGTTTGGTGTACACCCTGCCCCATCTATATAACATATTGGTATAAGAAATCTTTCATGCCATTTTCTGGTGAATCATGGTGCTAAGGAGCAGGAGCTAACATAATGGTGGTTATAGCAGGTCTGTCTATTAAATAATGAGACTAATACAATAATCCATCTTTATTTATATGTATTACAATTCTAATGCTTGTTCCCTTCAATATACTCTCTGTTCACACCCACACCAACACAGTCTTGTTATCCACTGGTCAAAGGCGTGGAGCAAATCAGTTTCTGTCAGCTGTTTCAACACATCTGCCCTTATTTTCAAGCCATGAATACTTAAATCCGTGGATACCAAATCCATGGATACAGAGGGACAACTGTATTTGCAAAGGTTTGCACATCTCTGGATCCCCCTCAAAAGAAAAAGGCGAAGGCAGAGAAGGAGTTAAGTCACCTTCTCCTCCTCCCTTCCACTTTGCTGAAAATCTGATCAAAATGGCCTCCAGGTTACCAAACACATGAAAGCAAAAGGGACTCCCCTCCCTCCCCCAGAAAAAAAAACTTGTCAGGACCTCCAGTGTTCTTTCAATTCTTCTGCTGTGTCTGGCTTTACTAATTCCAAATAGGAAGCTTCAATCAGCTGTAATTAAGCACAAAGAGCAATGCTAGCTTCGGCTGCTCTTGTTGCCGTTTTCTGGCAGCACCTGGTAAAGGGCCTGCACTCCTCTCCATCCCCCCCTTCCGGAGGCACCACCTTGGCTAGATGGCATCCCTCCCCCTCCCATCACCCTGCCCTGCCTGCTTGGCCTCAGTGCCCAACCCCTTTCTGCTCTGCAGGAACAGATGGAACAATCATTGTACTCATTCCACAGTTAGCCCCCCTGCTGCCACTGCTGTATGCCTTCTGCAGTTGTAATACACATAATTAGGCAAGTCAATGGCCAGTGCAGCAGATTAGAGCAGGCAGAGTACATCCAGAAAAACACACATTCCTGTTTGTCTACCATAGTGAATGGGACTCCCCACCACCACCTCCCAAATTACTCCAAAGTGCAGACAGGAGGCAGAAACTAATTACACTGCCATTGCTAAGCAGTAGAGGGGGGTGGCAGCCCTTTTCCAGCCTTAGCCATTGCCAAGAATATTTAAGAGTGGAATTTATGGGATTAGTTCCTAGCTTGTCTCACAGGTGATTTATGCTTACAAGTCCCATTAACTTTTATGACTCACTCACTGGAACTGTCTTTGCGTTCATGAGTAATTAGATGACACAGGGTTCCATCTTAGCCCTGGTTTTCAGCTAAAGTGTACAATAGTGGCCTCTCCACAGCAATGTCAGGGTAGGGCCAGCCCTATCATTAGGCAGAGTGAGGTAGCTGCCTCAGGGATATAAAAAAAACCCCAGCAGCCAATTGTTACAGTAAGTAAATCTGTTCTTCTAGGAATAGGAAGGGGCAGTTTCAGATTTTTATCCTTATACACCAAAACAACTTGGCTGGTTTGGGGTATGGTGTGCCTTGTATATACAGTATGTGTGTGTGTGTGGGGAGTCATTTCCTGCTCTACATGAGGCAAGTGCTTGGAAAAGTTACTCTTTGGACCACAGTTTCCAGAATCTTCCCACCAAGATGTTCAGTGGGATCTGGGAGTTGTAAAACAAAATAATAACTTTTCTAAGCTCTGCCTCAGGCAGCAATATGCCTTGGAACATCAACCTTACCAGAAGGTACTTGGGTGTTCATTCAGAAAAAAAGTCCCAACACCCAGGCTGATGGCTTTGCTTTTGTGACACAGAATATACACAGCTTTGCCACCACTTTTTCTCAGATGTTGTGCTTTTCCACATGATGAGCAGAGGACACAAGCAACAGGGGGTTGAACAGAATACACTCACACCCCCATTTCCCCTTCTCAGGTTGATTTTTTTTAAAGTCTTGGGGAGAGGCTGCTTGTTTCTGAGGCGGTGGAGCTTCTGGGAGTTTGAATATTTTTAAACTCTTGGGGAGAGGCTGCTTGTTTCTGAGGGGGGTGGAGCTTCTGGGAGTTTGAATTTTTTAAAACTCTTGGGGAGAGGCTGCTTGTTTCTGAGGGGGGTGGAGCTTCTGGGAGTTTGAATTTTTTTAAACTCTTGGGGTGAGGCTGCTTGTTTCTGAGGGGGGTGGAGCTTCTGGGAGTTTGATTTTTTTAAACTCTTGGGAGAGGCTGCTTGTTTCTGAGGGGGTGGAGCTTCTGGGAGTTTGAATTTTTTAAAACTCTTGGAGAGAGGCTGCTTGTTTCTGAGGGGGGTGGAGCTTCTGGGAGTTTGAATTTTTTTAAACTCTTGGGGAGAGGCTGCTTGTTTCTGAGGGGGGTGGAGCTTCTGGGAGTTTGAGTTTTTTTTAAACTCTTGGGAGAGGCTGCTTGATGGTGAGGCGTGCGCCGGAATTAAAGTGACCAACAAAAATACAGCATACCAAAAAGTACAGCTTAGAGTTCTCAGCATTAACTAAGAGTTCTAAAAGCTCTCACCATGGACACTGAGGGGGCTGCTGCGGTCACTTGTGGGATGTTTGTCTTCTTGTCTACAGACGTGGGGAACTTCACATGCACCAAGTGCAAGTTGGTAGCCCTCTTCCAGCAGTTGGAAACAAGGGTAGCTACACTTCAACAGATTCGGGAGCAAGAGGTTTTCCTGGACAGAACAGAACAAACAGTCTTGGGCGGGGACCACACAGAGGAACTGGCTGGGGACGAGAGTGTCACTCCACAGACACAGGAGGTTGATAGCTGGAGGAATGTCACACACAGAACAAGAACATCCAGGGATTCTTCGAGCAGCTTGCAGCTACAGAATCAATTCGAAGCCCTCTCCCTTATGGAGGACAATGAGGAAGAACAGCATGGACAGACTTCAGGGGCAGAGCAGGGGACCTCGAGAATACCACCACAAGGAACAGCAGCTGCGAAGCCTCGGCAGAGGTGTGTGGTGGGGGTGGGGGACTCCTTGCTGCGGGCCTGACAAGATGTCTCGGGAGATGTGTTGTCTCCCTGGGGCAAAGATCCTGATGTGACAGAGAGGCTGACAAGACTCGTCAAGCCTACAGATCATTACCCCTTCCTTTTGGTCCATGTGAGAACCAACGATACTGCAAGGCACAGCTTTCCGAAGATCAGAAGAGATTATGAGGCTCTGGGGAGGAAGCTGAAAGAAATGGACGCACAGGTTGTCGTCTCATCCCTTCTGCCAGTTGAAGGGCATGGTCCAGGAAGGGAGAGGAAAATAGCCGACGTAAACAACTGGCTCCATAGATGGTGTCGCCGAGAACGATTTGGATTCTTGGATCATGGGCTGCGCTTCCATGACGGGGGGGGGACTTCTGGCAAGAGATGGGGTGCATCTCACAACAGTTGGCAGAAACATTTTTGCCAGCAGTCTCAAGAATTTGATCAGGAGGGCTTTAGACTGAGTCATATGGAGGAGGGAGACAGTATTCTGGAAGGCAAAAGGGCTGGAGAAAATAGTCAAACTGTCATAGAGGGAACAAGGCAAACAGCGCAAGGACCCAACAGTGGGAGGCAAAAAAACTTGCACAGGCAGCAAGTAAAGGGAACACATGATCTTAGATGTCTCTACACCAATGCACAGAGCATGGGAAATAAGCAAGATGAACTGGAACTCCTAGCACTACAAAGCAAGTATGATATAATAGGCATTAGTGAAACCTGGTGGGATGAGTGCTTTCTAATGGGGATTATTAATATTATCCCTGTGCTATACTGGGGAGACCTTTAAAATTGGTGCCAAAGAACGGTTGGCTTTTAATCCCCTTTGAAAGCACACTTAGCAGAGTTTCTGTTTTAAAGATACATGCATAGGAAAAAACATACTGATTCTGAACAAACAGGTTTTAAATAGCCATTCACCCAGTTTGCCCCCCACAAAACTTTCCACACTCTAGTTTAAAAGAATCAAAGTAGCCAAATGTAGCTTATAAAACATAGAAAAATACTTTACTCACGAGCTTCATATGCATCTCAAGGTTACAGCAGTAATAACTTGAAAGTAGACTAGAATAAAAAAATATATCTTGAAAGCTACATTTCTAAAAACAAAACATGCAGGAGCATATCCATGAGGCTGCTGCCTCTAGGACATCTTGATGGTGTCTTTTCCTCATGGTGTTTCCCAGAACAAAGAGGTACCTAAGTCACACCTCTTCCTCTGGAAAAACACGCAGATTACAACAGGAAGTTCTCATCTATTCTGTTTACATTTACCATTTAACCCTTTCAGCAGTTAAACAAGTCAGCATATTGGATTGCAACGATATATCCCAACACTTTCCTGTCTGTGTGTGCCATTAAGAACAATGAAGTCTTTGTCCACAGCAGGCAGGCAGGCAGGCAGGCAGGCAGGCAGGCAGGCAGGCAGGCAGGCAGGCAGGCAGGCAGGCAGGCATCCCTTTTGCTTCATTAAGACATCCAAGGGCATTGTTGTATCTTCATGCTGGGCTAGTGAGGAATGGAGAAAGGCTCCTCATGATCCAGTTTATTGAGCCAAGCCGGCCTGCCTACATATTCCTTTAAAGAAATCTGCAAACATACATTCATGAACCTAAACCAGGAAAGGAGACAAGCTTTCCCAACAAAAACCCACAATGGAAGTTGGCTCTTCAGAATTTCCATTTACTTTCCCCATCAACTGTGCTCTTGAGATTCTAATTCTTCTTATCTTTAGGAGGAAGTAAATAAATGCTAGGAAGAATGGCAGTAAGAGCTGCCCCTGAGTAGATGTTTCTTTGTTGGTGGTTTCTAAGCAGAGATTGGATGGTCACCTGCTAGAGATGCCTTACTTGTGGATTTTATGCTCTGGTAGGAGGACTGAGCAGACAGCCATTTGGGTCTCCTCCCAATGTTATGATGCTATGTGACATTACAGTGTCTGTCATCAGGCTGGCTCCACTATAGGCAGGAGGGAAGCTCCACAGGCAGTAGATTTTGGAAGGCAGCTACAGCAGACCCTTGGCTGTTCTTTTCTGTTGGAAGACCTAGTTGGGAGGGCCACATGCCTTGCCATATTCCTCCACTTTGGACTCTTGTCCTAAGGCTATGGCAGAGGATGCTATTTCACTGTCACTATACAACTGGCAGTCCGCTAAGCTTTTGAATGTGGAATAGGGAAAAATATACCATTTTGTTCTTTATCACCTTGTTTGTTCTAACCACACAGAAACATTCTGCTAGGGCTTCTGATAGTATCTGGGAAACAGGGTTTGGAGCCTTATACATATCCCATTCTCTCTGGGTCTTAGTCCCTGACGCTTGGGTGGATTCTGTTATTTATTCATTCATTTATTTAATATTCTGCCTTTCTCCTACCTCTGGTGAAGACACAGGAAAGCCTTCTCAGTGACTCCTCCTAGACTATGGAACTACCCTGGTAGAATGTTTCTGTGTGGTTAGAACAAACAAGGCGATAAAGGATAAAATGGTGTTTCCCCCACTACTCCACTTCAAAAGCTTAGTGGACTGCCAGTTGTATAGTGGCAATGAAATAGCATCCTCCACCATAGCCTTAGGAAGAGATTCCAATGTGGAGGAATACGGCAAGGCATGTGGATTCTGTTATTTATTTATTTTATTTATATTCTGCCTTTCTCCCAAAAATCAGACTCCAAGGAGGTTACAAAACAAGTTAAAATAGCTAAAACAATATGTGGTACAAAACTGAAAACAGCATTAAACAATCCAAAACATTCTACCCCAAATAGCTGAAGGCCTGTTTCAATAAAGTATTTGCCTGCCAGTAATAAGAGAGCCAAAAGCTGGCCAACCTACCTTTATGGGTCTGAAACATGGGTCACCTATCGCCACCACTTACGACTCCTCGAACGCTTTCATCAGCGCTGTTTACGCACAATCCTAAATATACACTGGACTATGTGACAAATGTTGCTGTCCTTGAGCAAGCAGGGATCACCAGCATTGAGGCCATGATATTGAGAACACAGCTGCGCTGGGCAGGGCACGTTTCTAGGATGGAGGACCATCGCCTCCCAAAAATAGTACTCTACGGTGAACTCGCCACGGGTCAGCGTAAGAGGGGTGCTCCAAAAAAGCAATACAAGGACTCCCTGAAGCAACATCTCAGGCTCGGCCAAAATAATCACCAACAATGGTCCGCCCTGGCCTCACATCGGGAGGCATGGAGACACACTATCCACAATGCTGCAGCCTTATTTGAGAACTCATGCCGAACAAGTCTTGAAGAGAAACAACAACGTAGAAAGAATCACAACCCGGAAACATCACCCAAGGAGGCCTTCTGCTGTGCTTTCTGCAACCGGACTTGTTTATCTCGGATTGGCCTTTTTAGTCATCAGCGCACTTGCAGTAAGCGCGGGATTAGTCCTTCCTCAATCTTCCTTTGCAAAGAAAAGCCAGAGAGAGAGATAATCAGCACTTTGAATTGTGTCTGGAAACACACTAGTTGACCATTAAGCTGTTTCAACATACTCCCTATACAAGCTCTGGTTTCTGATTGCGCCCTTCCAAGAAGGAGCAGAGCCACTGTAAAACAGTGCCTCTAAGCTCCCATAGAGGCAGTCCAGAAGGGCACCAAGGTCTAGCTGCAGCATTTTGGACCAGCTGAAGTTTCTGAACAGTTTCCAAAGGCAGACCCACACAGAATGATTACAGAACCAAACAGGATGTAATCAAGATATGTGTTACCATGGTGAGATCTGACTTCTCCAAAAATGGAGGAAGTCAGCTGGTGCACTAGTTTTCATTGTATAAATGTACTCCTGGCCACTGCTGAAATATGGGTCACCAGGTTCAAGGCTGAATTCAGGAGTACACCCAAGCTGTAAACCTGCAATTTCAGAGGGACTATAATCCCATCCAACACAGGCTGAATCGCTATTCCCTGATCTGCCTTCCAACTGACCAGGAGCACCTCTGTCTTGTCTGAATTTGGCTTCAATTTGTTCACCCTCATCCAGTCCATTACTGACACCAGAAATTGGTTTAGTACTGAAACAAGTTCCTTGCAGTTAGAGGGAAAGGAGTGATAGAGTTGAGTGCCATTGGCAAACAGGTGACACCAAACCCCAGAGGTCCAGACACTCTCACCCAGTGGTTTTGTGTATGTTAAACAGCATGTGGAACAGAACTGAACCTGGAGAACACCACAGACCAATGGCCAGGGTGTTGAAAAGGAGTCCCCTAGCATTACCTTCTGATTGCACCCTTGAAGGAAGAACCAGAGCTACTGTAACACAGTGCAACCAAGCTCCATCTTATAGAGGCAGTCCAGAAGGGCACTAAGGTCGATAGTATCATAAGTTGTTGAGAGATCCATCAGAACCAACAGGGACACACTCCTGTACAGTTCCCAGAGTAGGTCATCCAACAGGGCCTGGAAAAGGCCTGAAACCAGATTGAAATGGATCTAGATCATCTGTCTCATCCAGGAACCCCTGGAGCTGGAAGGCCATGACATATTTCAGAACCTTGTTCAAGAAAGGAATACTGGAGATTGGTGGTAATTGACTGATGCTGAGGTTCAGGGATGGCATCCCCCTCCCCAGTAAAGGCCTCCCCACAGCCTTGTTTATGCAAGATAGAACCCTGTCTTGCTAAGTGAGGCATTCACCACTCCCCATACCCACTCAACCAGTCCCCCACTGGCTGCTTTAATAAGACAGGGCCAGAAAGAATAAGTGCCCAACACACATGTGGTGGCTCTCACCTCATCAAGAATCTTGTCCACATGGTCAGGATGCAAAAACTGAAAGGTATCCAACAACACAGAACAAGCAGGAACCAAGGTTACAGTCACAGGACCTGTATCGACTACAATATCTAAGTCAGAGCAGATCCACGCAATTTTGTCTGCACATTGTCTTGCAAATTCCTCATGGTGGACTGTTGAGTGGTCTGCATTCTGTTCTTGTGTGGCAGAGTGCAGAAGGCCCCTCGCTCATTGAGACAGCTCAGCTTGATGACTGTGTAGATGCAATGGTACCAAAGAAGTACAATTTAATCACTGCCAACATTGCCACAGGATAGGCATTCCAGTGGGATTCCAGTTAGCCCCTGCTCAGGTACATCTGCTCTGAGTTTTCCACCATCAGCATTCTAGCCTCCATCCCACTATTGTAGGAGAATAGCTGCAGGACCAGTATTGCAGTTTCTAAACATTTAGCAAGATGCTTCCCTATATCATCTTGGACCAGGAGGATGATAAAAGTAAAAGGCAATCAATTTCCTTCAGTTTTAAAATTGCCATGAGGGATGCATGCTAGAAATCTTACTTGCGTGATATTAGAATGCCCTATTACGGACACCAATATAAAATAAGTATGACAAAACCATAAATGTCCCATAGAGTGAAAAACCACCCTTGACATGTTTAATCAGTCTGTAAACCAGGGACCCTTTCACACAATGTAATAATAGCACTATAATTCCAATTTAACTACCATGGCTACATCTATGGAATCCTGAGACTTGTCCTTTGGCACTAGAGCTCTCTGGATGGGAATTCTAAGTAAGCTTCCCTAAAAAAAAAAAAAAAAAAAAAACCAGGCAGGATTCTATAGGATGTTGCTATGGCAGATAAAGTGGCATCATAGTGCTATAATTGTGAAGCATAAAAATGCTGATCCACGACGTATCTTCTGGTGGTGGAACCCAGATGGGACCCCTCCTGCAAGCTAGGCCTAAAAGCCTTACGGCACCATTCAAAGAGGCCAATTTGTAATTTCATCTATATCTCACTCCTGCCATGTCACTTGAAGACTATTGCCTGTGGCAAGGCAGGTCCAACTCTGATAAGCTTTGTTATTTGTCTCTTAGCACCCCTTGCTAATGCTTTTCTTTGGTTAATGCTATAAACATTACTTATAAATACAATTTGGACGTACTACAATGCTGCCAAGAACTCAAATAGTGGCATGAAATTCCATATGCAGTCTGTAAGTAATATATGTTACCAAGTGGAAAACAGAAGAATAAATTTTAAAAAACCAAGATTTCAGAAACAACAGAAACTTGAAAAAGAACTTGGTACCCACTGATGACTATGTCATAGAATCATAGAGTTGGAAGATACCTCAAGGGCCATCCAGTCCAACCCCCTGCCATGCAGGAATACACAAATCAAATCATTCCTGACAGATGGCCATCCAGCCTGTTTAAAAAAACCCAAAAAAAGGAGACTCCATCACACTCCAAGGCAGGTGAATACACTTTAGTCCTGTAGAGGCACTAGACTACCAAACGTAGTCTGAAAGTTTAGGTTACCAAAGGAAGTCATGTGTTGCTAATGTGAAACCAAGTATTGCCCTGGATGCCAAGGAGTGTTGTGAAAGTTTTATTTGTGAAACCAGGCCTTTCTGTCTTCTCCTTCTGTTTACAGTCTTTAATCGCTCCCCCAATTTGCAAAATCTGTTCCCTAAAGTTGGGAAATCAGCATGACTGAATATAGCATCAGAGGCTGCTGCAGTAGTAGCACCTTTACCATTACCAGAAGCAGCTGCCTGCCAAGTCCCAGGAATAATAGCAATGCTGAACACTGTTGAAATGGGAGGCTAGGAACATCACGAATGTGTAGGTGGATGGTATGGCTATGGGGATGCTGTTCATAAATGTCAAACTTAGGTTTGCTTCTTAGTATTAAGCAACCTGATCTGTCACTGTTCATAGAAGTGTGCCGCTGCTCAGTGTTCTCTATTCACCTTAACAAAGTAAAGAATATTGGATGCAGAACGACACCGAAGCAAATGGGGAAAACATGCACATAGGAACTGCCTGCATGTACTGTCAGGATATTGGGACATACAGTAGATGTATTCTGTAAAGAGCTGGAATGTAACAAACAGTCTGCAGGGTACAGCAGAGTGAGAGAGAGCTAGTGGCAGTTTGCAGAAAGCTAGCAAATGTATCAATATTGATAAGCTCTCAGCTCTGGTGCAGAGCTGACTGGGGGAGGTGCTAGGAACTCTGCAGAGCTGGGTATTTAGTTTGTCCTATAGAGCTGAACTGAGCAGTTCTGTTTTAGACCTTGATGTGTGAAGATGTTTTCTTTTGAATGCTTTATATATCTATAAATATTCTTCATTATGCTCAAGTAAAGAGAAGTTTATTTTAGACACAAGCCTAAAGGCCTGTGTCTGTGCCTTTATGCTTATGCCTGAAGGAACAAATACTCTGCTACCATGTTTTTGCTGTCTGGACCTTTTGAAGAGGCACCCAGTGCACGCTAACACCTGACATGTACATCACCATATATACAGCAGATTCAGTTGGGGCAGGGCATCACAATATGAAAATGACCATAGGAGTGCCAATTTAGATTATTTTATAGAACAATATTCCAACTTGCCTGGGTGCACATACCTCTCTCCTCAGATGAGGACACAATTCCACATTCATTCCACACTTCTGTCGTTATCTTTTTCACTAGAGAGCATTCTGCCTTATCTTGAAAACAAATGCTGTCCATGGACAGTTCTAAACAGCAAAGCCATTTATCTGTCTGACATGTGTTTCCCTGTTTGTTTTCGCTTGCCTTGAGAGGAGGGCTTTGACAATATTTAGCTGTGTCAACCCTGGCTGGCTGCTGAGCCCACTCACTCCAGAGGTATGAATCAATTTCCTCGCTCCATTCATCATATTCTATAGGAAGTAGAAGTTCATCAGTGTTTCCTTAATTTGCTATAAAATAAGCTCTACATATCTTTCAGGAAAGGAAAAGAGACAAAAAATGGGAAGCTGAAGGAATATAATACTTTAGCCAATCTACTACATTACTCTTGTGTAGTACTTGAACAGTGTGGGCTACCAGCCAGAAGGCTTCTGTTTTAAAACACAAGTTCATTCACGAACCTGCTGGGTGTGTTTATCCAAAAGCATCTGGAGGAACTTGTTTTAACATTCTGATAACCAGGTGTACTGAAGACTACCATTCTGTTTACACAGTACTGCTCTGACATGGAAACAACAGGGGATGCTGTCTTGTTCAAAAGGCTGAATTGTTTGAACTGTTGGGGGGGCTTCCTATCCAAACTTACCAATATGTTTTTTTCATTTTTGCAACAGATCAAATGGTTATGCAAAGTATCTATGTGAATCAGCTACCATACAAATGGACTATCAGCTACTGTATGTATGTACGTATAGACAAGCTCTATACGTGTTTGCTCTGGACAATATGCTCAACCAAGCTATATATCGGGGGAGGGGAGAGACTCCAAATATTCAGATTAAAATAAACCCACTACCTATGTGATGGCTGGCTACACTCCTCTTCAAACCAGCTTTAAGCTTTTGTGGCAAATTGAAAATGTTTATGTCAATGTATATTGACCACTGTATCACTTATATTTGGAGTAGATGACTATAAAGTAAAGAAAGGTATCAAACTGTCTATTAGGATTTATTAGCAAGTCTATCAAAAACCCAAGCATCACCTGACTTTAACCTGCTCTCACCTTATGAAGAAGACATACAGTATCTTCTGAAAATGAAAAGATTCTGACAAATCTTCTGACAGAGTTCCAGGCAATGGAAAACCTTCTGTATATGCCTTTGCTGTCCAAATCAGGCAGTATTGTTAAAGGATTTTCTCAAACATGCAATGGGACATACAGAAGCCAGTCTTTGGCAAATGAAAGAAGACAGAACTGCTCCACATGCAGCCAATAGGTTATAGCAGTGAGTGTTTCTCCACACTAAATGTTGCACTAGTACTGTATTGGGATGATCCAAGTTCACATCCTCATTCAAACATGGATCTTACTGGTGACACTGGGACAGTCGCTCCCTCTCAGCTTAACCTTCCTCCTAGGGGTCACTTATAAGGATTGTTTGTGGCCAAGAAGACTATTTAGAGCTCCTCGCAGGACAGCTGGGATATGAATGTAAAAGTGATTTTTTAACAAAATTTAAAAATTACCAAGGCGCTTCAGGTTTGAGGACAAGTGCTTCCCTATGAAGTTTACAGGTTTACTGCAGTAAAGACTAGTGGAATATTAACATAATACGCCTGGCTTGGAAAATCTTGAGAGGAAGTAGAAATTACTATGCCTGCACTGCCATAGCCTATAGGAACTGTGGACACATTATTAACATAGGAAAGGAATGTTGTAAAATAGAGTACACCCTCTGTTACAAAGTAAAAGCATGGTTTAGAGTCTGATGCAGGGGGACAGGGGACGTGTAACAACTATGGTACTGGAAAAGATGGTGCCTTGATGAGCAAACATTTTTGAAAAAACACGATCACCTAAATTCAAAGCTAAGAATTTTAACAGTATCTTCCGTAACACCTGCACTAGACAACAGTAGCCATCGCTTTAGTACTGGTTGCACTTTTCTCTATTGACCTTGATGGGTTACAGCATACAAAGCTAGACCCTCTGGCTTGTTAATTTGGCAAATATAAAAACATTTGGATAGAATTTGGGTTATCAGAATGCAGAAACTGAAAACTTCACATCAGAATGTTGGGCATAAAAAGATTGAGGCCAAAGATTTCTAAGGATGCGAGTGGGCAAATTTAGGGTGTTCACATGAGTACAATCTCAGCATAGCAGCTAGAATTGGTGGGTTATAAGGAGGTCTTTCTTCTTTGTCAAGTTGTAAGGTTCTCCTCCTCCTTCCCATAATGGTTAGAATCCATATCTGTCTTGTGCCATTATCATAATCTTGTCTTCCTTCATGCCACTCATTGGTTGCTTGGTAGGGAGGGGTGATAATTTCATTTTGGTTAGTTTTCAGTCAGAATTTACCAAAGTTCACCATTCAATTGTGAAAGTGAAACAGGCAGATTTACCTCCTATTTATACCAAGTATGGGAAACAAGATATGACATGACTATTTAGGATTCAGTGTTACTGTTTTGGGAACACACAATCAACAGAGGGTGTCATTAGCAGAGACAAAGTTGTGCCACACATTTTTAAAAAAATCTGCCACGCTGTGACTTAACTGGAAGATGTCACCACACACTAGTCCTTGTATTTCAGAGATTCTTTATGCTTAAAAAGAAAAAGAAGGGGGAAAAATGGGGCGGGGAATTCCAAGCACTGGAAGAAAGGGTGTGTTGTGGTGGAGGGAGGTCCAGCTCCAAATATGCCAGAACAAAATCAGACTGAAGCAGCAATCTTTCCTACAAAGGTAGAAAGGCAAGGCCTTGGATATAATAAAGAATTAGATTTCATTAACATACAATTTGTCACTTTTCAGAGAGAACGGAACATAAAAGCAATTTTTATCCTCAACCTGCCAGCAACTCAATGGATGAGTAAATGCAAAGAATGGGGCTCTTAAACCTTTGCAACTTGTTTTTTTTTTAAAGAAATCTTGCTTTGGTTGAGTGCATGATATAACCCTATTTTTAATCTGCATAAATCAGGCACATGAAGAATGTGTGTTGGTTATATAGTCTGCTTAATTTATTATGCCTCTGCCAACCTTGGTAAGAAACACATCATTAAACAAACAAACCAAAAAAGAAAAGAAAGGGTAGAATTCAGGGTGCTGGATGCTGAATCGCATATTCTGCACATACATGTATCACAGATACATAAAATACATGTAGTTTTTGTCTTGTCCTAGCAAAGGAAGCTTAACTAGCAAAGAACGAGAAGGTAGGTTAGTGACTGAAGTTGAGAGATGTGGCACAGTCTAAGCACTGTCACTGACTAATGGAGCTTTTTTTTGGTGAGCCACAGGAAAAAATGCAAATACAAGACATTTCCTGCTTTTCAGACCTCTCCTGCAATAACCTTTTCTCCATTTCAGCCACATGCCAATACTAGAATAGTAGTAATGATATTCTGAAGCCAAATGTTTATTAAAATGGAAGGTATTTTGGCCACTACACTTCCATGATTAAGAAATCCCGAAACAAATGCAATCATGTTTCACAAACATTAGTGATTAATGCAGTCCTGTGTACTTACCTATTAGTGAGGATTGAGGCATTTGCACATTTTTGCTCCTGTCACTTTCAAATTTTAAATTCATCACATCTGTCTAATTTCTGCATCAGTTAGCAAAAAAACTATATGAAAGTGTGCATGCACTTTTATGCTCACTTCACATTCTATGTGCAATTCTGCCTAATATGTGCATTTCTACAAGCAATTTCTCCAAATACAATGTATTTTATGTTATGTCCTCTAATATATGCACTTTGGTGCATACCTCTGACAGAACTGCATTGTAAAATTTAGAGAACACTAAAGAATAACTGCCTCTTCATTTGCATACTCCTTCAAGAAGTGCCAATTAGGTAGTTTTGCAATAAAATGCTAGCTGAATAGACTTTGTTCCACCCCTGCCTGGCAGCAAAAACCCATTGAACACAGAAGAGCTACACACAGGATCAGGTTGCATTGGCATGGAATATGCTGCATATGCAACAAATATTCAAAGACAAGCTTACTGAATCCAATTGTCTGCTATCTACAAGGTTACTGGACACTTCAATATAGTTAAAAACAAATAAACAAAGCTGTAATACTTTTTGGAACCTGGCAGCCAAGTTAAATTATGAAATATAAACAGACAACATTTAAATATAACCTTTTTTTGTATAAACAATTTACAGAACAGAAGCCAGGACCCTAATCAGAGTTTGATTACACTTTCTATAAGAAAACTAGCCTCTTTGAATTCAATATTAACTCAAAACTACAGAAGTTGCCCTTCTATCTATCTATCTATCTGATTTATACCTCGTCTTTCTCTGTATGCAGGAGCAAGGCAGTCACTGTATCAAGGCATTGGTATTTTATCTGGGTGGATCAAGTGAAAATCAATACATCATTGTCCACCATCTCTCATGATGAATTTTAATTAAGAACAGAGAAATGAAAAGTGTTTTATAAAATCCTATTTTGTCTCTGATTGTTTAAATGAAGCATAACTACCAGCAGCTAAAAACCCATCCACTCCAGCCCACTCCATCCACATTTGCTTAAGAAGCTTGGTTTGTGGTGGCAAGAAGCAGAAGAGAGCTGGGCTTTGGAGTCACCTCCAAGAAATGTCTCTCTCCGTTATGATCCGGTGAAGGTCCTGGAGGCTGAGCTGTGCAGCTTGTCCCCATCGCTTGTGAAGTGCTGCTGCTGCCATCGCCACTTCCCAGAGACGAACCTTCAGGCTGCTCCGTAAGCTTAATTGCAGTCTGCATTTGGTTTCCTAATTCCTCTATCAGTTTCCCAGGAACAGATGTAGATTGTAAAGAAGGCTTTGATTTCTCGTTCTTAACATCTAACGTCAAAGCGCCTGTGTCTCGCCTTAATCCATTACAGTCAATAAGTGGGGCTGTCCTCTCGTCTTGGAGTGTGCTTTGTAAAGGATTTATTTTCCCATCTTCGCTGGCTGAGGACTCTTGTTCCTCTGAATCAGAGTCTCCTGTCTCATATGATGAAGTGCTGCTTGAGTCTTCAGAGTCACTCGCCTCTCCTTTGGAGAGAGGCAGCGGCTGCTTACAAACGCCTGTGCCAGTGGCTTTTAACTCCTTTTCTTCCTCTTGCACAAGAAGAGCAGCTGCTTCCAGCTCGTTGAGTTCGAAACCTAATTTGGCCTTAGTCAGCTCTGTTTTCTGCATACATTCAGCAAGAGCTGCCAACTTCTTTGACCTTAAAAAAAAGAAGAAGGGGAAGGTCAAGAACACACAAGACATTTTAGCATCCTCTATTTGACTGCTACAAATGCAGAGATAATTGAAACAACTGACTTCAGTCATGACAAAGAGACAATTAAGCAATGATAAGACCTCCCATTATTGGGACTAGCCAAATTTTCCAAATACTGTACCCATGAACTGAATGTTCCACTACACTTCCTGTTTTTTAATTAGTTATTAACCATTTGCTGGTACTGTTGTTTTTATGTGCCTTCAAGTCAACTCTGACTTATGTCAATCCTAACCTGGGGCTTTCTTGGCAAGATTTGTTCTGAGGGGGGTTGCCATTGCCTTCCTCTGGGGCTGAGAGAATGTGACTTGCCCAAAGTCACCGAGTGGTTTTCATGGTGGAGTAGGAATGAGAACACTACATCACACTAGCTGTCTCACTAACCAGAAGAGGTACTAAATCTTCGACCCTCATATCTGCGGAGGATATGTTCCAAGACCCCCCATGAATACCTGAAACCATGGATAATAGGGAATCCTATTGTTTTCAATGAGACAAACACAGACATGGGCCACAGAGTCATATCGGAGGACCTAGAAATGCCTAGAGAGAACGTATTTTTTCAGATGTGGATAAGTGAAACTGGATACCGAATCCATAATATGGGGGTTAGCCTGTAGTTGAGGTTGGGTGACTTGGGCTGAGCAGGTTCTATTTGGGAGTGGTGGTAATGGGATCTCCCACACCATTTTTATTTGATTTCTAGTCATTCCATGGTACCTACCAACTGAAACAAAAAAGCAGAAAAGCATTAGCCTTCTTAGAGGAATGATGCCAACTTGGTCTCTGTTTATCATAATCTGTGACAGGAGAGGATAACAACATTTAGTTCTGTGGCAGTCTTTCTAAAAAGAAGTCACTATAAGCTAGAGAAAAGTACAGTTTTCTAAATGGTTGTTTTTAGGCAAGGAAAAAATTTACATAGAGGAAGGCTTGAAATGTGATTCTTCCACAATCTGAAAATGTTGGCTCCAATCTGCAAAGGTCTGAAACCAAGCCCTAAAAAGAACAATTGTGGGAGTTGGGTATATTTAGCCCGAGGAAGAGTGAGATGACAGCTATCTTCAAATATACGAAGGACTGTCATACACAATATGAGCAAGCTTAATTAATTAAATTTATATCCTGCCTTTCTCTCAATATTGAACCCAGGAGATTGTTTTCTTCTGCTCCAGCAGGTGGGACCTGAACCAATAGATTCAAATTATGATTCTGACTAAACATTAGAAGAACTTCCTGACAGTAAGAGTTGTTTGACAGTGGAATAGAATGTCTTGGAAGATAGTGGACTCTCCTTCATTGGAAGTCTCTTAACCAAAGTTAGTTGGCTGCTTCTTAGGGGCTTTAACACTAGACTCCTGTAGGGCCCTTCTGACTTTGAACCCCTTCCAACTCTATAATTCTTGTATCTACACTACCCCTCTGAGTTCTGCCATCCCTTCTCTGCCAAGGGAGCCATCTATCACCTATTTTACCTTCTACCCCTATGCAAAGCCTTTTCTTTTGAGTAATAGGAAGATGCGTGGCAGAAACAGGGGAGTAATTGGAAAACAGTAATTGGCCATTTAAAGTACTTATACTGAACACTTGACAAAAACCTCATAGTTCTCTGGGCATATGTTTAAAACACCTGAAAAGCCCAGTTAATACTGCAATTTAGCTGGAGAGGGTTTACATAAGCTTCTCTTTCTTTCTTTTTTAAAAAAACCACAAACCTGCTCTGATGTATTTGTAGGTAGAATCCTAATCAAGTGGATTTCATTGCAACTTAATGAAAGACCTACTTTGAAAATGCCAAGTGTAACTAGCACAAGAAATATGTATTTTAGGCACAGTTTTTGCTTGTTCCCAGTACTAGGACAAGAACACTGAAATCAAATAAAAGAGTTGTAGATTTACTTATCTGGGGTGCCTTACAATAAAATCAGTTGTACAATTTAAAATGCTGAACAAAACAAAACTTCAAGCAATAAAAGTAATTTCAACATTCTAAAGCACACTAACTAAACAACTGCTTTGTTTAAAAAGTTGAAGTCAAGACAATATAACCATGTTGGCATACACATGGAGTGACATCATTAGGTCCCCACAGGCTTTTACGAAAAGCCTAGTTTTAACTTGTTGCTGAATTAAGAACAACACTAGTGTGAACTGGATCTCCAGGGAGAGGGCATTCCACAGCTGGGGTGCCACAGCTGAGAAGGCCATCTCTCCTGTCATCATACGGTATATTGCTCCCACTAGAGGGAAACAGAGGAAGGACGCTACAGTAAATCTCAATTCTTAGGCAGGCCTATGTGGAGAGAGACCCTCCTTCAAATTCTCCAGTCACAAAGCATTTAGGGCTTCAAATGTCATTACCAGCATGTTTGAACTCAGACCAGAAATGGCATCAATTCAGTTCCTGACCTCAACCTGATATATGAATTCCAGATGTTCCTTTCTTAAAAGGAAACTGCTTGCTTTGAAGTTCTGCAACAAGGGGTAATAAGGCATTGTTCCATAGAACACAAAGGATGCCATATATTTCATACTTCCATGGGGGGGGGGCGGATACTTTTTCAAGAACCAACCCCAAAGCATCATGCTTTTTTGCAAATTTGCTGTGATGCCCTTAGTGTACGTAATGACATTTTATTTATTCCTTCACTGAAGACTTGAAAGAACAAGGTACAGTACCTATTCTGCTTTTAACAGTTAATTATCTGCCCTTGATGGGTGGATGGAAGGAAGGAGGGAGGACTGGAAGAGAGAAGTATCTAGATAAGCGAAATGTTTAACCTTTTAGCACAAGAGAACTTTCTCAGGCATTCTGCACTGATTCAAAATCATGCAGTAAAAACTGTGGCAACCAGGCAGGTGATTTACTTGGCAAACCTGGTAGCCACCATGGGCACTAAAAGGGAGAGGGGAAAATCCTGCCCATACCTTTGGGCACTAGGAGATGGTGGCAGAAGGTAGTATCATAACCAGCATTTGCACAGTTGGTGGACGCCTGATGTCAGCAGCCTGGGTCAGCACACATGTGCTTAGTGCTGAATTATACTCCTAACCTCTAACACTGCTTCCTAATGCTTTAAGGTAAGGGTGGAACTCCTCAAAACACTATGTTACATTTTGCCTATCACCCACCCACCTACCCAGAGTCTTCACTGATAAGTATAAGAACAAAAAAGCTTTATTTAGAGTTCTGATGGAACCAAAGGAGGGAAGGAACTAGCAACATGCAAAAAAAGGGTGTCTAGATGGAATCCCAAAGGAGCACAAAAAGAAAGGTTTATTGGCCTAACACATTTCAACTTCAGAGGCACTTAAAAAGCAGCTACTGTGTTCCCTAGTGTATGCCTTCCCTAGTGTATGCTGTGATTCTTAAGCAGAATTTTTAATTTAAAGCATGCTTAGCCAATGAAGTCTTTATTTTTTGTGCATCTTAGGAATTTCTCTTCCTGCTTTTCTTTCTGCTACACTGGTTTTAAACATGGTATTAGCTAAAATTCAGGGTAAATATGTTAGGGTAATCATGTTTAAAAATTCTTAGATTAAGAAAGAAACAAGGAGTAGCCAAGCCACAAGACAAGGCAAAATCTTGCCTCTCCTCATTAGCATCCTTCTCTCTGGGCAAATCTGTAACATGACACAAATGGCTCCTTTGTCAAAGAAGTTTTGAATCTAAATTGTGTACTCCAGAAAGGTTTCTTTCCCTTCCCTTTACTCTTTTCCTGCCACCCCATGAAAGAGCAGCCTGCTTGTTCAATTAAAAAAATATCACGGGAATTACAAATGAAATAAATGAATGGCTTCGACAGCTAATTAGCCATGGCATAATAGCTAATCTGTAACACTCAGATTAATGAAGGCTTAATTGTAAGTGTGTATTGTGTGTGTGATATTTCCCTTAAATGTTGGGAAATGTTTCAGCTATTTTGTTTTAACGTATATTGTAACTTATATTATAAGCTGCTTTGAGTCCTATTTGGGGTGAAGGGCAGGACATAAATCAGATCCAAAATCTGATGTTGTCTGAATGCTTTTAAATACTCTTACAGAAACTGGACTGAGTTGCACTTTTGCTGTTCTCACAATGCAAAGATGTTGGATGTTTAGTTATTCGGTACAATCATCCCCTTCTCCCACAGCATTCCCCAAGGGCAGTAGTTTGCCCTGCTACTTGGGATTCTTTAACTCAAAGTACTAAGAGAGAGCCTAAATATCATAAAGGCTCCAGATCCCACCGGATCTTGGAATCTAAGCAGGGACAGCTCTGGTTAGTACAGTTGGCCCTCTGTATCTACGGATTTGGCATCTACAGAGTCCACCATCCATGGCTTGAAAATATCCCCCCCCCCAAAAAAAAATCCAAAAAGCAAACCTTGATTTTGCCATTTGATATAAGGGACACCATTTTACTATGCCATTGTATATAATGGGACTTGAACATCCACACATTTTGGTATCCATGGGAGTCCTGGAACCAAACCCCAGCAGATATCAAGGGGCCACTGTACTTGGATGGGAGACCACCAATGAATACCAGCTGCTGTAGGCTATATTTCAGAGGAAGGAACTGGCAAACCACTTCTGAGTATTTCTTACCTAAGAAAACCCTATGAAACTCATGGGGTCACCATGAGTTGGCAGGCGACTTGAAGGCAGGCACACACAAATACACTAACAGCTGAACTTTGGACCTCATATATGTGCTCTGCTGCAGAGCTACAACCTTTCCCTTACTAGTCTTATAATTGGGGTTGAACGAAAACATTCTTTTGGAACTATTTTTTGGTAAGATGTTGCAATGCCTCCTGGAACGGATGCGATTTAAAAAAGAGTGAGAGCATGAGAAACATCATCCTATCCTTTCCACACACTTTTAAGTAAAATTCCTTTAGGAGATAAAAAAAAAAATCACTGTGCGTTATACTGAGTAATTATCCCCCCTGGGAACTAGAATATAAAGATCTTTAAAATCATTCAGCTGAGAGAACAAGCACTTTAACTTTTGCCTCACAGGAGCTGTGTATTACATTATCAGCTGCTCGCTCTGGTGTCACTGTGTCATGCCTCACAGGTTAGCAGGGTTTGGCAAAGGAAATGAAACCCAGTCAGTTTTGGCAGGATTTATAGCAGACCTGCTGTTGCAGGAAGTGGTGAAAAGTTGATTGATAGCCCGAGACAAAACTCCACTGCAAAATGTATGCCTGCTATTTATACCTGGTTTCCATTTCTTTCTTTCTCCCTCCTGCTCCACATTTCATGCAATTTTATTGCTTCCCCCCCTCGCCTTTCTTTGTTTTTAAAAAAGCTTTCTGGTAAAGAATGCCTTCAATCTGCAAATGCTGTAGTCATTCTTTTTTCCCATGTGGCCGCTGTTTTATGACACACACCAGGGCAATGAAATTCTCCTAATTATTGTCCTGCAATAGTTTATTTTTTTGGGGGGGTGCACATTTGACCTCAAGGACCTAACCTTACAACACAACTGATCACTGTTTTGAGACAATGTTTCAGATATAGGGATTGGTATATAAATTAAATAAGGAACAAAAAACATATTCCTCCAAAACCAACAGTGTATGAACAAGCAGCAGAGCCACAGAGATGGTCTGTTAAGTCCAAAGTATATACAACACAAAGTCATTTCCACATCTTTTGAAATCAGAGGGACTCTAGAATCTTTCCAGCATGCATGCAATTTTCAACTGCATAGCTGTGAAACTGCTGGATAATCATCCTAAATCACATACAGAATGTGGACCAAGTACATTATTTCCCCCACTTTCAGCACTACAATTGAAATTGCTTATGCTTCCAGCAGGTCAAAGCTGTGTCCCATCTTCCTCTGAATCCTGAATTTGGAGGCAATTATTTCAGAGCAGGCTCTATTTCTTCATAATATACACTAGAGATGAACTGCAGCCAAACCTGGTAGCTTCTCATGTAACATTTGCTAACCCCCATCCTAATCTAGCCCCCCCCCCTCTCTCTCCTATCTCTGGCTTTTCTTCCCAACCAAAGATCCAGGAAGGACTCATCCCACGCTTTCTGCATGTGCGCTGATGACTGAAAAGGCCAATCCAAGACAAACAAGTCTGGTTGCAGAAAGCACAGCAGAAGGTCTCCTTGGGTGATGTTTCCGGGTTGTGATTCTTTCTGTGTTGTCGTTTCTCTTCAAGACTTGTTCGGCGTGAGTTCTCAAATAAAGCTGCAGCCTTGTGGATAGTGCGCCTCCATGCCTCCCGATGTGAGGCCAGGGCGGACCATTGTTGGTGATCAATTTGGCCAAGCCTGAGATATTCTTTCAGGGAGTCCTTATATCGCTTTTTTTGGAGTGCCCCTCTTACGCTAACCCGTGGCGAGTTCACCGCAGAGTACTATTTTTGGGAGGCGATGGCCCTCCATCCTAGAAATGTGCCCTACCCAGCGCAGCTGTGTTCTCAATATCATGGCCTCAATGCTGGTGATCCCTACTTACTCAAGGACAGCAACATTTGTCACATAGTCAGTCCAGTGTATATTTAGGATTCTGCGTATACAGCACTGATGAAAGCATTCGAGTAGTCGTAAGTGGTGGCGATAGGTGACCCATGTTTCAGACCCATAAAGGAGAATAGACAGTACAATGGCTCTATACACACTGATGTTTGTGCTTCGCCTCAGGTGGTTGTTACTACAGACTCTTTTGTAAAGTCTTCCAAAGGCACTATATGCCTTTGCTAATCTGTGATCGATCTCTTTGTCAATCTTGGCATCTGAGGAGATGATGCTTCCCAGGTAGGTGAACTGCTGAATGGACTTAAGCACAAATTTGCCTATGGCAATGTGGGGATGGTGGTGTTCGTCCTGTGGTGCAGGCTGGTAAAGAACTTCCGTTTTCTTCAGGTTGACTTCCAGCCCAAACAGCTCTGCAGCAGTTGCAAAGCAGGATGTTAGGCACTGCAGAGCTGCTTCTGTGTGGGCAACAAGGGTAGCAGCATCAGCGAAGAACAGCTCACGGACTAGATAGTTTAGAGTCTTAGTGCGAGCCCTCAGACGGCTTAAGTTAAACAAGCTACCATCAATACAGTAATATATATAGATAAAGTTGGAGCAAGAACACAACCTTGCTTCACTCCATTAGTTATTAGTAAGGACTCTGAAAGAGCATCACCATATCTGGCTTGACCATGCTGGCCCTCATGTAGCAAGATAATTATTTTAAGGAATTTGGGGGGACATCCAAGTCTTTCCAGGATCTGCCGCAGACCTTTTATACTCACAGTGTCGAAGGCTTTGGTGAGGTTGACAAATGTTACATAGAGTCCCTTGTTCTGCTCTCTACATTTTTCTTACAGTTGTCTAAGGGCAAATACCATGTCTGTAGTACTCATGTCTGTAGTACTCATGTCTGTAGTACACATTGGCTTTCAGGAAGAAGTTCTTCTGCAATGGCAGGAACTAATCTGTTCAGGAGTATCCTTGCAAGGATTTTTCCAGCAATAGAGAGCAGTGTTATACCTCAATAGTTTGAGTAATCGGATTTTGCTCCTTTTTTTTTTGTACAGGGTGATGATGACTGCATCTCGGAGATCTGATGGCAGTTCCCCTTTTTCCCAACAATTCACAAGGAGTTCGTGGAATTTAACATGGAGTACATGACCTCAGTGTGTCCAAACTTCAGGTGGGATCCAACAATCCCAGCTGCCTTGCCGTTTTTCATCTGCTGTATGGACTTAAGGGTCTCTTCCAAAGTGGGAGCTATGTCCAGTTCATTTTTCATCGGTTTTTGTATCATATGTTGGATAGCTGAGCCTTGGACTACTCGGTTGGCACTAAAGAGACTTTGAAAATGTTCAGCCCATCGATTCAGGATGGAGGCTTTATCAATAATTAGTGTTTGACCATCTGTACTGTATAAGGAGCTTTGGACCTGATAAGTAGGTCCAAACACTGCTTTAAGAGCTTCATAAAATCCTCTATGATCACCCAGATCTGCACAGCATTGTGTCTTTTCTGCTATATTGATCCACCACTTGTTCTGCATGTCTTGGAGTTTTTGTTGAAGTTTATTACATGTGAGGTGGAAAGCTGCTTTTCTTACATGGCAAGTTGGCTGGGCGAGGTATGCCTGGTGAGCAGTTCTCTTCTTTGCCAACAGCTCCTGGATCTCTTGGTTGTTTTCATCAAACCAGTCTTGATTTTTCTTGTGGGAGAACCCGAGGGATTCTTCCGCAGACTGGAGGATACTGTTTTTGATATGTTGCCAAAACACTGTAGGAGAAGGATCTGTAGGGTGGTCTTCAAGTTTTGTTTGCAGATTTACCTGGAAGTTGTCTCTCATGGTAGCTTGTTGAAGATTGTTGACTAGGAGTCTCCTCTTTAAGATACCACCCCTTTTAGGTTTGAGCATAAGTTGAAGATTTAATTTACATCTTACGAGGCGATGATCTGCTTGGCATTCTGCACTGGGCATCACTCGAGTATGACGGACATCGCAAATGTTTCTCTGGCGGACTAGAACATAGTCAATGAGGTGCCAATGTTTGGATCAGGGATGCATCCAGGTTATCTTCAAGCTATCTTTCTGCTGAAAGATAGTGTTTGTAATAGTCAGCTGTTGTTCTGCACAGAACTCTAGCAAGAGGCGTCCGTTATCATTGCAATTTCCAATACCATGCTTGCCTAAAACACCTTTCCAGGCTTTGGAGTTCTTTCAGACTCTGGCATTGAAGCCACCAAGGATAATAATTTTATCTTCTACAGGGACTTTTTGTATGAGGTGGCGTAGGTCTGTGTAGAATTTGGCTTTTTCTACAGGGTCGGCTTGCATAGCTGGGGCATATATACTAAAGAGAACAACATGTGGGAGGCGTAAGGAAATAATGCGATCAGAGTGTCCTGTTGGCAAGGTTTCGAGTTTGGAGGCAATGGAGTTTTTAATCATAAAGCCTACTCCTGAAAGATGTTTTTCAGTTTTAGGTTTACCAGACCAGTAAAGTGTGTAGCCACCATGTGTTCTTTAAGGCTGCCTTCTTCATGGAGACAAACTTCACTAAGAGCAGCGATGTCAATATTACGTCGTGATAGTTCATGGGCTATTAGAGCAAAGTGATACTCAGGCTGTCCAATATCTGCAGAGTCTCGCATGGTTCTGATGTTCCAGCATGCAAGCGTCAGGTTATTTACGCCTTTGGAGGCCGGTGTGTGCCTTTGTTTCTTTGCCTTGGTTTGACCGCATCAGATGATGCCCGTTGGCTGTGGCTAGCCAACCAGGTAGATGGGGATGAGCTTTCGTTTAGGCCACCTTTTCTATGCCCCTCTCCATATTGAGCAAGCAGTGCTCTCCTTAAAAAAGGTTGCTTGGTTGTTCAGGATGCTGCCAAACAAGTCTGTCATCTCCAGGGTCAGCCTCAAGCGACCAAAGTCCTGAGCTGCCTGCATGCAGGGTTGGGTCTGCGGCTTCCAGTGCATCTTTACACCTGCCGTTTCATCCCTCGCCTATCGCTACAGGGCTTTTTCGGAATTGGACTTATCCTTCAAGCCTGTGTAATAGATTTTTGTGGTGGAGCGCAGTGTGCACAGAACTGGCCTCACCGTTTAAACCAAAGGTTCATCTGCTGTGGCCCTGCAAGCATGGATGGTAGCAATGAGGTCCTCGGGTCGTAGGTTTGATTAGTTTCCTTCTCTTAGATGGCTGACCTTACAGGGTTGGACGAGCACCGTCTGCCCGGGTTTGGGATTAGATTTTTCCTTCTCCTAGGATGGTTGCCATAAGGCTAGAGAGCCCATCCTGTCCTTTGACACTCTTTGTCAGACCCTTTGGTTTTGACCTGTCTGGCATGGGAGACCCTACCGGTGGCTATTATGCCACCGCCAGCATAGCTCAAAACTTCATTAGGGTACACAAGACTCTCCCCCATGCCAAGGGGGCGTCAATGGAGAGGACTCTAATCTAGCAAAGTCAACACAAACACATTGTACCATGATTTGGCAATACCAGAATGAATCCTGTTTTTGCACACTTTCTTCTTTTTCCCCCCTTGCACCACATCTTTATTTTCTGACCTCCCAAGAATTACAAGTCAAGGATTGCCTGTTTGGATGTTAATGACAAACTAGTTTGCTGCAAGCTAAGAATAATTAAGTGGAGCATACAATGAGTTAAAAGAAGTCAGATCTGGGAAATTTTACTTATTGGAAACTTTCATGACTAGGCTTCCTCAGCCTATATGGGCAGTGGTCATATTGGATGGAGATTTGCAGAGTTCTAGTTAAGGGGTGGGGAGCTTTTCCAAGCCCTGGAAGAAGTTCCTATGTATAGCAACACTCAGCCCTTGCTGGTCATATATCAATCAAGGCCAGGAATGAATGCTCACCACTGAAGCTGACTTGGTTATATGTCTAGCAAGGAGACGTTCACTCTGTTCACAAATTGTCACTGAATGTAACTGGCACACAGAGGGAACTATTTGCAGAATACTGTAAAATCTCTATAGGACAAAGAAAAGGAAGTACAGTAGTGTCAAAATACATCAGCTGCAAATTGTTTAGAGCAGTGGTTCTTAACCTGGGGGCTCCGATGTCCTCATAGGGGGTCTGCAAAGGCTTGAAAGTTGCTTGGCCCACCTCCTCCCTGCAGTGGAGTCAAGCCAAGGCAAAGGCTGGCTGCCTTGGCATGCATATTGCCATTCCATCCACTCCAGCTACAAACCTGCAGGAAGAAGCAGGAGAAAAGTCTTCCTCCCCCCTCCAGTGCCCCTGACTAAAGGTTTCTTTAGGGCCCAGAAACACTGTGAGAATGAGGGCTGCACAATAAACAGTGCAACTGCCGTATATTTGTGGGCAGTTTTAAAAGCCACTTAAAGATCACTTGCAAATAATTCACTTTAAAGAACAAGCCTATAAGTTTATCAACCCAGCAACAGTTCTGTCCTGACTGCCCTAGGGCTTACTCCCACAACACAATATAGATTTCGCAGTGCCGGGTGATAAACAGAAATAATGTTACTACCACCTCTTCTAAGTGCAGAAGCTGGAACAATTAGGGTATTCAAACATGAGAGGGTGCACACTCTGGTATGTGCACAGAAACTACAGAGCAACACACCCACGTCTTTGAAAACAAGCAGCAACGTTATCAGAATGAATATTACATATGTTGGGCTCCTAGCCAGATCAGCAAACTTCAGAACTCCAGAAGCATTAGAGCAGCTCACAAGTCTGGCTGGGAGTCAGGCACACGCATTACTCATTCAAACAAGACCCTGGCATTTACTTTCAGAGATGTGGAAGCAATCACTTGTCTTTTGAGGTCTGCTGTAAAATACAGCCCTGAGACCATATGAGAAGCAGAGGTATAGCATATCATCTGCCCAGGGGAAACACACTACTTCCTGTCACATGAGTATCCCAAACAAGTATCCCTTTCCGTTACAAACAAAGACAAGCCAAAGAGCTCCATCAAAGGAACCCAACCACAGTTCCAAGTGTCTGAAGCAAACATTCTGACAAAGGCAATCAAGAATGGCACTTGGACTGTAGTCCCTGGAAAGGAAAACCTTTTCAGAATAAGCTGCAGGATGCTCTGGGAGCTTCTTGGCGGTGGGCATATTTTCTAACAAATGCATTCCCCTGGCAAACAAGGAATTCCCCCCTCCAAAGTTTCCATTATCCTTTCCATGTTGACCTGATTTTTTAAAACTTAAATAAAGCTTTGTTGAAAACAGTCACCCATTGGGACTGCCAGAATATTCATCTTGCAGGCAAAAAATTCATCTTTCAGCTCTAACTGTAACCCCCAGGCCTTTTCTCTCTAACAGTATCAAAGTTTAAACTCCTTTTTCTTGCCAAATGGGTTTATGCCCTGCTCCCATTGGTGCCACCACTGTTTGTCTCCCCTCCCCTATCCAGTCCTACTTTCCCCATCTGCTATTGCTCCTTTAGAAAAATCTTCCCTCTGTCATATCTTAACCCCGTAATTTTCCATTGTTCCCCTTAAGCATGTCTTTGAATAAGACTGATAAAATTCTCAAACTAAGCAATTCTGCCTTTTTCCTGAGGATTTATGTCATTACTTTGTCTGCACTAAGGTACCAAGAATCAAGCTCCTTTGAGAATCAGATACATGTTGTTTGACTGTAGACTGATATATAAATGTACAGCCTGAAACAGTTGTGATTCCGTTCCAATCATCATTAATAGTACATGGTGGTCCAAAAAACAAACAAACCCACAAACCGTGAAACAGTAAGTTCACATCCCCACTGCCATTAGGATACAGTTAAGTTCACAAAAGGATCTTAGAAAAGGACGGGAGGTGGATATCTGTGTTTTACAAAAATGTAGGTAATAGAGAAAGAAAGAAAAGGAAAATGGACAGAGAAAGAAAATCAACAGTCCTGTTCTAATGTCACATGTATCAGAAGCAGATTGTAAAGAGTGAAAACTGGAAATGGCTCCTGTACCTTTAATGGTTGTAGAAGAGGACATTTCAACAGGTGTTGCTTGTTACCTGAGAATGCATAAGAAGCAACACCTGCCGAAATTCCCTCTTTTACCCTCTTTTACCCAACCGTTAAAGCTAAAGGAGACCTCTCTAATTTTCATTTGGTAACCTTAATGAGAAAGTGTCTGAAATCTCTAAAAAGCTTTGTTTTAATTCTTGTGGGCACATCTACTTACATTTGTACATTCTATACATCAAAACATAACTTAGATCCAGTATATTTGTGGGCGACATACTGTTCACAGGACTCTCTCTTGAGGGAAAGAGGATATGATGTTCTCCTTTACCCCAGCAGGCCTTTGTGTACTCCCACCCCCAAAGCTGCTTTGGCCCTGCAGAGGAGCAGACATGAGAGTTTCAGGGGGAATGAGCAAAGATTTCCTTCCCTCCTCCTCTAGCAGGACTTCCCCACAGATGGATCTGGATTTTAGTCCCTGATGTGAATGAAGAAGAGTCAGTGGTTCCAACCCCACATCTTATCCACTTCTAACTCTTCCTTCTGATTATGTCACAACAACAGCTGAAAAACTCTGCAAAGTCACCTATATCTAGATCAAACATATAACAAGACTTATTCATTTGTTGGCAGCAATTAGTAGCCCTCTCGCTGGAGTTTTACATGCCCAATAAAGTTTCCCCTCCACATCATAATGTGGAATTAAAAGTGATGAGAATAATTCTAGAAGAACAAACAACTGCATGATCCAAGTTGGTATGAATCAGATATTCTGCTTTGAGATGTATTAACTGAAAGAGAGTCTCCAGGAATAATTTCCAGCAGATTCCTGTAAAAAACATTCTAGATTTTTCTCAGCTATATGTAACACTGACTTGGTAGGCTGCAAGATTTGTGCTGACTGCACATAGGTGTTGACTGCATTCATGCAAGTAGAGATAAATGACTTCTTCAGCTTTTGCAATTGAAGGCCAGTTCAAGCCTGTAAATTATGTTAATTTTTTTCAATTATATTTTTATTAAGTTACATGACTTCTTTACCCAAAAATACAAAGCAATTTCTGTATTGCTTATTTTATTCTATACTGGGCTCTAATAAAGTACAGTACGACCCCTGTATCTGCAGATTCACTTACCCGTGTCCAAAAAATATGTTCTCTCTAGGCACCTTCTAGGTCCTCCAGCATGATTCTACTATGATATGCTTCTGCCAGATGCTGACCATAGAGTTGCGCTGGAGGACCTAGAAAATGCCTAGAGGTGTTCTCTCTAGTCATATTCTAGGTCTCCTAGCAGAACTCTATGGTATGCTTGGGTCAGAAGTCATTGATTTTAATAGAGTTCACTATTATTTGCAGTTCCCATTATCCATAGTAAAGTCCAGCAACAGATCCCCCACAGATATGGGGGTTGTATTGCATTAAGAATAAAAATATTAATTCTAGAAAACCAGTTCCACCACCATCATTATCACAAACATTAGACAATTTAAACATAAGTACAGCCTATTATCGAGTTATAACTGGACATTGATTTTTTAAAAAAATATTAACACTGTATATCTCATTTGCAGCAACTGCAGCAATAACCAAGTTGCAAAAAGTATTTTGGTAGTGATCAGCAAAGACACAAAGACCTTAGTGTGCAAAAGTTTTGTCAGCCTATTTCTGAACTGAGAAGTCTTAATTTCATTAAACCACACAGAAAAGACAACATGTAAGTAGATTGCCTCAACCAGTCCTCAAAACAGATAAGCAAAATGGGTTTGCTCGTCCTTAGATATCTTTGTTGTGGCATATGTATTAATTCAAACAACACCTGAATGGTTATAGGTATGCAATAATTTCAACTAAAAGAAAACCATTTTCAGTTCTTGTTAAAACCAAGGTGGTGGCTCTGGGATCCCTGGAATAATATTTTGAATGTTCTTCTTAAAGAACTTCCTGCTTTGGCAGGAAGCTGAAAGGTCTTGAGGCACAGGTGGTATTCTCATCAATTCTGCCAATGAAGGATAGAGGAATACACATGGACAGGAAGACACTAAAAGTGAATGACTTCTGGGACAATAGTTATCATTTCTTAGACAGACTACTGACTACAGATGGGCTGCATCTTATGGAAGAGTGGGAATAATGTCTTTGGTTGTAGCATGGCAAGTCTGAACAAGAGGGCTTTAAATCCTTGGGGGCTGGAGAGAATTGCTCAATCATCAGTCCAAAGGCAAGTTATAAACACAAGGATGAGAATTCTAGAGGAGAAGCTGAGGGAGAGAACAGGATCCACAGAAAAACTGACAGTAAATTAATAAGTGAAAAGAAACAAAATCTTCAAATGTCTATACACCAGTGTACAGAGTTTGGAAAACAAACAAGGTAAGCTTGGAGGTAGTGCTGGAAAGTAAATATGACTTTATAGGCATAACAGGGACCCGGTGGGATGGCTCCCATGATTGAAATACTGCATCACAATTGAAGAATATAACCTATTCAAAAAGAATAGATGTGATAGAAAAGGAGGGGGAGTAGCATTATATGTCAAAGAAAAATTCAGTTGTACAGAAATCCATGAGAGTGATCAGAATGGACCAGCTGAGAGCATCTGGGTAAAAAGAAAGAAAAAAGATAGTTTACTACAGGCCACCAAACCAAGAAGAGGTGGTGGATGATGCTTTTCAGAAACTGATCTCAGAAATCTCAAAGATGCAAGAATCAGTAGTTACTGTATGGGGAACTTCAATTGCCCTGATATCTGCTGGGAGACTAGCTACATTAAACATGAGCTCTCCAACAAATTCTTGATAGGCCTTGCAGATAATTTCCTATTTAAAAAGGTAGAGGAAAAAAAAGGGAATTGGCTGTCCTGGACTTGAGCCTAATCAAATAGGGAGGAGTTGGTCACTGGAAACAAAGTAGTTGGTACTTTAGGGGGAAATGACAGTGTAATGCTAGAATTCACAACTGTGGGACAGGGCAAAGAAGAGCATAGTTAAACATGGATCTCAGATTTCAGGAAAGCTGATTTTAACAAGTTCAGGGAATTAGTGAGTGGAATCCCCTGACTAAACATGCTAAAGGAAAAGGACACCCAGTAAAGGTGGAAGCTCTTGAAGAAGGAGTTGCAAAAAGCACAATCACAAACAATCCCATGTAAGAAGAAAAATGGGAAACATCTGAAAAAGCCAATGTGGCTGCATAGCAAACTCAAGGAAGAAGTGAAAAGAAAAAGGAGTACGTATATAGAATGGTATATAGAATAGAAGGAAGGACAAATCAAAGAAAAGCACCAATGTGTAACCCAAGCTTGCAGTGTATGGAAAGCTAAATCTCAGAACGAGCTGAGACTGGCTAGGCAAGTTAGGAGCAACAAAAAGGGTTCCCCCCCCCGACACATTTGAGGCAAGAGAATGAAGAAAATGGTGGGACAGTTGTTCACAATGAAACAACAGATCACGATGAAAAGGTAGACGTGCACAATACCTATTTTGCGTCATTTCCCCCCAGAAAGAGCACCGTGTGCTTTCATGCAGCAGCAGAGAACCTAGAGGCTGGCCAACTACACACAGGGGATGCTTTAGCTGGAGATCCTGCATTCAGCAGGGTGTAGGACTCGATGGCCCATGAGGCCCCTACCAACTCTATGATTCTATGACTCTAAGTACATGCTAGATCCCGTATTTCAGCATGACACAGAAGCAGGAGCTACACTAACCACAGAATGCATTCATGCGCACATGTACATACACCCCAGAAATGCCTGGAATTGAACCTTTGATTTTCTGTTTGCAAAGCACCGTGTTCCATCATTCAATTACGGTCACTCCTTGCCAAACCTGACTACTGTTGACAGAAACCTGTTAAACAGGAATGCTCAAGCTAGCCTTTTCTTTTCTTTTTTCTTTTCTAAAAGTAAACAAACTTGGTAATTTGATGTTTCAAGTATCAAAAATCTACTTGCTGCTAACAAAGAAAGCTTACTAGCAAAAGACATCTATGCCAGTGGCAAATAACTGAGCCAAGTGGCAGAAAGCACAGTGCAAACAGCTTCCCAAGAGAAGAACTAGAAGATGGGGCATTGCTCAGTAGTCATTAGGCATTAAAAAAGAAAAACAAAAAGACTGTGTGAATGTGACCCCAGGCAGCTTCTCTGAGACAAGAAAGTGTCTGAAGTAAAGCAGAGGGACCTGGTAAATGTGCCCTGAAGTTTTAAAGCTCTTCTGATAACCATTTAATTTGGTAAGATTAAAGTCACTCATTTTTAATTCTCCCGTGTGATTAATTGAGTCTTGTGATTACATTAAGGTGTGCTCATACAGTAAGTACATTTGTAGTAATGATAGCTTATTATTATGCCAAGGAGTGATCCTACATAAACAAGCATAATAAGGCTTTTTCAAAGTGTTGTGCATGGTAATTATTGGTTGTCGTAGTGCCAACTGCTTAAGGAAAATGTTTAATTGAAAGCTAAATTGATCTTATGCATGTTTTTAGTTAACATACAGCTTTAGGAAACAGACAAAGCACTGGAGGCAGCATTCTAGAAGCTACCCACATATCTTGAGTGACAACTGAAAGTCAGCACCATACTGCTGAGGGCAAGCCTGGTAGCATCACCCTGTTTTCCTTCTGTTGTTTCCTGCTGTATTTTGTTCAAGAAGTTCTTAAATCTTCACTATTTTCAGAAAACCTTTCAAAATTGGGTGGCAAAACAAATGCTTTTGCTCATCTTAGCCAATGTTAATACATCTTAACCAGGAGAGTAGGGTAGGGCTGCTTTTAAAATACTATTTTTTTTTTACCACACAAAAAGTGTTTGGAAACATGCAAGCACAAGTCATGGTCACAGAACACAGACACATCTGGATGGAAAAATTTCTCCTGTACCCTTTCTAAAGGATTTTGCCTCCAGGAAAAGTACCAGGTTAGAATCAGCCTACTGACAAAGATCACTTCATCTTCAATCCACTTTGTTTTAAATCACCCATTAATGAACTTAAAAATAATAAGGAGCATGACTGTGTTCACCCCATTCAAGCCCTAACAAGAACTGAGCATGAAAGAAGTTCATAATATCTCTTACAGTCACCAGTTATAATTTGCTACAATGCAATTCATCTTTCAAGTGTTGTTGACTGCGATATTCAAGTACCCCTATGGCTTTAGGTCTGTTAAAAGGTGCTCATTATTGCGTTAGCTAATTTGTAACTACAGCTAGGGGGGTGGGGGAAATACAAAATATACCCATTATATTTGCAAGATATATTTGAAACGAACTGGTTTCTAAGGATACTGAACAGAAGTTAAAACAAGTAAAACATAATATTTCAGGTTGCCTCACACATTATAGCTTATGCACTATACTATAATTTTATACAGGTATTATTTCTCTTTCTCTCACTCACACACGCATCCCTACAAGGACAGTTATGATTACAATGGCAGTTATGACGTTTCCTTGTCGGTAAATTTGTATTGCCTTTGTGAAGAAACAGCAAAGTTGTGTGGTAAATGCTTAATTAGTTTGCATGTACTATTTAATACTATCTGTTAAAATTTAGAAAGAAAGAAGAAAAGTGCAAATTTAGGCTTGGGTCAGAGAGAGATAAATTGTTCACCTGCTTGTTGGCAAGACAGTTAACTAAATAACTAAATAATAATAAACAAATGTTACTAACAGCTAGTAACAGAAAACAGTCTGGGAAGCAAAGCTTCAAATGTGTATTTAAGGAATCCAAACTGGTTAAGTCTGATTGGTGGTTTATTGAGAAATTTTACTGATGCTGAATTTCAGAAAAGGAGATACAATGCAGTGCTGGCCACTGTAACTCTCTGAGTGATTGAAAGTCGGGTAGAGGGTTTGACTGGGGAATATATAAGAAGAAAGTCAGCTAGGAAAATTCAATTTGGGAATGGCATTTGGAATTGGGTAGTTGAAAACAGAGAGCTCCGAAGAACCCTAAAGGCAGAATAAGAGCTGAAGACCTTCCATCAGCTGGAAAATGGCACCCACAGGTAGAGGTCTGAGGAAGCATCTGCTGGCCCAGATTGAAGACTTCAGGAAGAAGTTGGAAGAATTTCTGTAATGTTCCAGGGTTCATTTAAACTTAATTAGAGAAAAGACTAACTATTGGTTCCTCAAAGTAAAGCCTGTGAGTTAACTGGGGTTAAGCTTGAAAAAGGAATAGTAAAACTGCAGCATCACAGTTGTCAGTGGGATTATGTTAAAGTAGTACATGAGGATAGGCATAATAGATAACTGGTGCATATATATTCCCCACCCCCACCCAATCTCTCTATTGTGGTGGTGCAGAACTAGTGTTATAATATTAGAGACACCACTGTACCCAGATATATGAAAGGGTCCTATGACATTCTGGTGTCATTAGCAGGATAATTACAGGCTGTGGCATTGTGGGGGCAGTCCTGGGATAATTAGTAAAGGATCTTGACAGCTTAACAGTGTGCAAAGCAATCTCTACTGGAACACAGAACTAGCCTTTGCATTAAATCACTTTATTTAACTATCTTGAGACCACTTTTCATACTTGAGTTGAAAGATTCCGTGTTTTAGTGGACACTGTATCAAGCTATACAGTACTCCCTGATTTACTAACTAACTTATATGTGCAGAGGTTTTCAAAACACACACACACATGCACGCAGAGCATTCAGAACTGCACTCATAATAGAGGTGTGCATCATTACTGTTTGCACTGCTTCACAACTACACAAGAGGCGTGAAATACACTTTAAGTCAGCAAATCTCTTTCTTCCTTCTAGGCTAGGTCCTCAGACCTTAAAAAGAAGTGAAAAGAACACTGATCTGGGCCCAAGACAATGAGTGGGCTTCGCAGGTGTGTTTGGTGAGAGGAGAAAGTCTTCTCCATGGCTGCTCCCAGACTGTGGAACTCCCTTCCACAGGAGGTCTGACTGGCCTCTTCCCTGCTCTCATCTCACCAACAGGTGAAGAAGTTTTTATTTAGGCAGGCTTTCAAAGTATAAATTTTAATTATGGGATTATCTACAATGTATGTGTAATTGATGTGCTGGTTTTCAAAAATATTTTTAATCTTTTATTGAAACTATGTTTTGTAGTATGTGGGGAAATAATCATTGTAATATAAAAGCAATCTTGTGTACCTCATTCACATCCTAAGATAAGTATAGGGTTTTTCCCTGCATGCTTCTGTTCTCCCAAATTCCCTTTCTCTTATTTCACTGGGCACTTCCAGCCAACTGGAGTGCTGGGTCATTCAACACATGACCTAATTTAAATTCTATTGCTCTGTGCAAGTTCTCTTTTAAATTAGAGTCTCCATGAGGCTGTAGCCATCTTAAGCCATCTTATCTTTGTTTAGCCATCTTTCTTGCAACCATGCCATGATGTTCACCATGCAGCCTCTTACCGCTATAGGCTGGGTGAGTTTTCCTACCCTAAATACTCTTAGTCAGTTAGGAACCTCTTTTTAAAGTTTGTTTTAGTATGTAGATTGAGATTGATATACCTTCAGTAAACTTTGATTTGCATTTTAAACTGACTCCTTTGTTTTTGTAATGAGTCTAATTTAACTGGGTGGTCTCAGACCTCTGAACACACCTTTTTTAAAATGTTAATTGAGCTTTTGTCTGCATTCCTAAGTTGCACTCTGCATGAATTTAAAAGTAAATGATTTTTAACTTTTTTTTTTAAAGAAGATAATTCTTGTTGCTTTTTAAAAGGACAAGATCCTGGAATTTTTAATACAATTTTATTTTTTT
The DNA here is from genome assembly GCA_030847615.1 of Gambelia wislizenii. NCBI lineage: Eukaryota > Metazoa > Chordata > Lepidosauria > Squamata > Crotaphytidae > Gambelia > Gambelia wislizenii. The sequence continues at coordinate 69,005,133 of JAUMIR010000002.1, forward strand.
AGACGCATTACTCCTACATGTTTTAACTATGTTTTAAGGGTTTTTTAAACTGTTATAATTGTTTTAATAATAGTAATATTTAATCCTTTAAAAACTTTTGTCATTAATGTTTTAGCTATATCCTTTTAAAATTATTGTAAGCTGCCTTAAATTCCATTTTGGGAGAAAGGCAGAGTATAAATCCAGTCACAATAAACCACAATATTCTACTGTGTCATTTCTAAATATATGAAAAGCGGTTTTTGGAAAACTGTGGAAATAACAGGGCACTGATTATCCTTCGGGATATAACACATGTAGTACTGAGAACACATATAGGTAAGAAAAGTTTGGGTTCATAGATCTTATTAAACCACAACTCCCTGAAGAACCCATCCTCCTGAGGACATCTATCAACATAAAGGGGGACCATATGAAAAAGTAAGCCATGAGGATTCATTAATAACCTTTACTTTCCACAATATTCTGTTTGTTTGGGTGATCTTACACTTTTTGTGATTCAAATGTTGTAAGTTTTCACAAACATCCCATCCAAGCTATTGGTATTTGCTGCTGCTGGGCAGACACCTCAGCAACAAGCATTTCATTCCAGAGGACATGATAGGAACCATCCAACTTTAGTTTCAGCTATGGGGAAACAGTATGCAAGTTGCAGGCCCAGCAATCGAAGGAATACTGAGAAGAGTGATAGTTGTAGCCTGGCAGTAATCAGAACAGGTAAATTAGTTCTCCTGTCAGGCTGCACTGTCTTTGCTGAGTAATTTGTCTAGGCAGTTTTCTCTTTGTAAATAAGGCAATTATGTTGTAGTTTCAGTGCCCAGCTCTGAACTGCTGATGGGCCTCGCCTAGGATTACTCACATTCTAGACCTTTGTTCTTGCTCAAAGCTGTTAAGTTTTTTTGGCAGGACAGATAATATTAAAAGCGAGGTGATCTGACACACATTACAGTTCAGCATTTTACACTCCCCGTCCCCAATGCAACTATTCCTTCCTCAGATCTCCTGCCAAGTTTAAAGAAATTAAATAATACCCTCTTGTAAAATCAGTGAGCATGGGATGGTGTCATTCAGCAGGGAATGTATACATCAGAGCCAAGTATATACTGAAAGGGAGAAGTGGTTGGTTGTCTGCCTTTGCATGATGGAACCAATTGTCATTTTGAAGAATTTTGATATTTGCCTCAAAGTTTTGCCTAAGAATGTTCAAGGAATGGTTTACACACAACACAAACACACACACACACATGCACAATGCCTTCTCTTTGTAGAGTTTAAGCACACTCTTTTCTTCCACCAAAGGAGACTGTGAAATGGCAGTCAGATCCAGCTGTGAAGGAGGGGTGTCACTGAACTGGTGGCACTTTCCTCTAGTGATAGACTTTGTATTTTGCACAGTACTAAAGTGGTACTGTGGTTTGGCCCTATCTTTGTACCTTAGGTCTGAGCTGCTAAAATCATTTGGGGGTAAGTAGTTTTTGAATTAACTGTGTTCCCAACCTAAGATTCTAATAGGGACCCTAAGCACTCTTCCTGGATACTTGGGGAAATGCTTGCACTCTCTCTGGCTTTTCTTCACAAACGAATATTCAGGAAGGACTCATCCTGCGCTTTCTGCAAGCGCGCTGATGACTAAAAAGGCCAATCTGAGATAAACAAGTCCGGTTGCAGAAATCACAGCAGAAGGTCTCCTCAGGTGATGTTTCCAGGTTGTGATTCTTTCTGCGTTGTCGTTTCTCTTCAAGACTTGTTCGGCGTGAGTTCTCAAATAAGGCTGCAGCATTGTGGATAGTGCGTCTCCATGCCTCCCGATGTGAGGCCTTGGCGGACCATTGTTGGTGATCAATTTGGCCGAGCCTGAGATGTTGTTTCAGGGAGTCCTTGTATTGCTTTTTTGGAGCACCCCTCTTATGCTGACCTGTGGCGAGTTCACCGTAGAGTACTATTTTGGGGAGGCAATGGTCCTCCATCCTAGAAACGTGCCCTGCCCAGCGCAGCTGTGTTCTCAATATCATGGCCTCAATGCTGGTGATCCCTGCTTGCTCAAGGACAGCAACATTAGTCACATAGTTGGTCCAGTGTACATTTAGGATTGTGCGTATACAGCGCTGATGAAAGCGTTCAAGGAGTTGTAGGTGGTGGCGATAGGTGACCCATGTTTCAGACCCATAAAGGAGAAAGGAACGTTGGTCTTACCTGTGATACGTTCTTTTCCAGTGTAGAGGCAAAGAGCATCCGTATGCTTGGGTTGTCCCTCCCACTTCCTCCCGGTAGGCAGGATACAGAGACTCTTATTTTGAAGAGCCTGACCACCAGTGATGTCATCCAGGAGGGACGACCCCTCTGCTGGCCAGTCGATATCACAGCCTCGTGATGCCATAGTTTGACTCATCCAGCCATGATTCCATCAAGACCATCCACTTTAGCAGTTCAATCCTAGGACATGAGGCGTCTTCTCTCCTCCTCCTCTGGACAGACCGTCCCGTTCGCCCTGGGTGGGCTGGATGCTTTTCGCCTCTATACTGGAAAAGAACATATCACAGGTAAGACCAATGTTCCTTTTCCCAATGGAGAGGGCTCCAGAGCATCCGTATGCTTGGGATTTACTAAAGCTTCCAGACCGGATGAGCAAGGGCAACCCTCTGACTTCTAGGGCTGTAGAACCCGCTGTAGCACTCTCCTCCCAAAGGCGGCCTCCACTGACTGCATTCTGTCCAGCCAGTAGTGCCTGACAAAGGTTGAGGGAGTTCTCCAGGTTGATGCTCTGCAAATTTCCTCCAAAGGGATGTCTTTTTCCCAGGCCGTCGAGGCTGCTGCGCTTCTTGTGGAGTGGGCCATGATGCCCCCTGGTACAGGTTTTCCTAGGGACTTGTAGCACGACACTATACAGCACTTTATCCAATGCGCCAGGGGGGAGGGTGAGACCTTCCTCTCCAAGTACTTTGAATGAGGAGAGACGAAAAACGCTTAAGGGACTATAAAGGATGCTGTTCTTTTGATGTATACCTTGAGTGCTCTGCGTACGTCCAAGGTGTGCCACAACCTTTCTAACTCCCTTTCTGGCTTTGGGCAAAAGGAGGGCAGGACCACTTCCTGAGATCTGTCACAGGCCGAATCCACCTTTGGTTTGAAGTCAGGGCGTAGTTGAAGGACTACTGAATCTTGTCTGAAGATACATAAGTCTCTTCTGATAGATAGTGCCACCAGTTCCGATACTCTGTGAGCTGAGGTGATAGCCACCAAGAAGAGAACCTTCCATGTTAGGAATTTCAGATGCACCTCCCGAATCGGCTCAAATGGGTGTACTGTTAAGGCTTTCAACACCGTATGAAGATCCCATGATGAAAAACGGTGTATCATCGGTGGGGCCAAGTTGGTAAGACCCCTGATGAAGCGGCGTACACGGGGATGCGTTGATATCGCTGTAGCTTCCTCTGGAGACAGGAATGACATTACTGCTTCGACCTGTCTTTTCAGTGTATTCGGGCGGAGTCCGGCGTCGACTCCATCCTGGAGAAAATCTAACAACACAGGGACCGTGACCTCCCTGAAGTCCTGTCCCTTGCGTCTGCACCATCAATGAAACACCCTAAAGGTGTACTCATAGATCTGTTGGGTGGATTCCCGTCTCAATGCCAGAATTGTTCCTACCACCGGACGAGAATATCCTTGTGTCGTCAACTTCTGGCGCTCAATCTCCACGCGTGGAGCTGTAGCCAGGCCGAGTCCGAATGATGCATCTGACCTTGCAACAGGTCTGTTCGACGCGAGAGAGGCATTGAATCCACCTCCATCTCCAGGATATCCGGGAACCACGCTCTTCAGGGCCACTCTGGGGCGACCAGTATGATCTCGGCCTCCTCCGCTCGGACTCTGCTGAGCACTCTGGGGATCAGTTGGACCGGGGGAAAGGCGTACAGTAGTGTTCTTGGCCAAGGGCACGTCAGGACATCTATGTCCATTGCCCCCTCTGACATGTACCTGGAGATAAAGCGGGGGAGCTTCGCATTTGCGGGAGAGGTGAAGAGGTCTATCTCAGGTTGTCCCAGGGTCCAAACTACGTCGTTGAGCACCTCTGGGTTCAGATTCCATTCCCCTTGGTCTATGTCCGACTGGCTGAGCCAGTCTGCCTTCTGGTTGAGGACTCCCTGAAGGTGTTCTGCCGATATCGATTCCAGGTGGTTCTCGGCCTAAGTGAACAGACATGATGACTCTTGCATGAGGGTTCATGACCTGGACCCCGCTTGGTGATTTATGTGCTCCTTCGTTGCGACGTTGTCTGTTCTGATGAGTACTGACCTGTCTCTGACCAGGTGCGAAAATTTCTTGAGGGCTAGTCTGACCGCCCTCAGCTCCAACCAGTTGATGCTGTGGGCCGCTTCCTCTGGGGTCCATCTCCCCTGTGCCAGCTGGGTTCTGCAGTGTGCTCCCCATCCCCGTAGACTAGCATCCGTGGTGATCTGGACCCTGTCCTGGATCCACAGATGGCGACCTCTGCAAATTGCTGGGGAGAGCCACCATCTCAAAGATGACCTGACCTCCCTCGGGAGTCTCACAGTCTGATACCTCCTGTTGGCTATTTCCTCCTGGAAGGGAAGGAGGAACCATTGGAGAGCTTTGGCATGAAATCTCGCCCATGGGACACAGTCTATCACTGCTATCATGAGGCCCTGTAGATGTGCTAGGTGCATGATGTCCGATCTGGCTGCATCTAGGACTTTCTGCGTTGCGGTCTGAATTGCCTTGATCTGTTCTATAGGGAGTCAGATCCAGCCCTCCGCCAAGCACACCAGCGCCCCCAGGTGCTGTATCCGCTGGGATGGAATCAGTGACCTCTTTTCCATGTTTATCTGGAATCCATGATGCTGAAGTGAATCCATGATGAAGGTGAGGTCCCTTTCCGCTCCCTGTTTGGATTGGGAATGGATCAGGAGATCGTCTAAGTAAGGATATACATGTATTCCTGAACGTCTCCATGAGGCTACCAAGGCAACCAGAATCTTCGTGAATACCCTGGGAGCTAAGGAAAGCTCAAAGTGGGGGGGGCACCTTGTATTGATAGTGTCTGTTGTAACAAAAATGCAGGAATTGGCAGTGATCGCGATGAATTGGGATGTGGAGGTACGTATCCTATAAATCCAGCGAGGACAGGTAATCCCCTGGTCTTATGGCCTCCAGGATGTGCATCAAAGTTTCCATTCTGAACTTCCTTTTCCTGACGAATTTGTTCACTCACCTTAGATTGAGGACCGCTCTCCATGTACTGTTCTTTTTTGGCACTAGGAAAAGTATGGAGTAACAGACCTTTCCCTGTTGCGAGCGTTGAACCTCCTCTATGGCTCCCATGTCCAGGAGACACTGAATGGCTTCCATCATCAGGGATTGCTTGAGGCTGTCCTTGTGCACTGGGGTTGGCAGGAACCACTGTAAGGGAAGTCAGGAGGACTCTACCCAGTACCCCTGACAGAGACTGCAGGACCCACCTGTCCGAGGTAGTTTTCCCAAGCCCCCATGAATGCCTGCAGTCTTCCTCCCACCTGGGAGGGATTGTCATAGGTGGGATTTGGAGCTTTTTTTGGAGGACTGGTTGTGAGAGGTCTTGCTGGGTCCTCCCTGTTGATTTTTATGATGGTACCTGCTCTCTCCCCAGCGTTGTCGTTGGGATCTACCATCCCTGGAACTAGGCTGGTTTGATGAGTTCCCACGAGTGGTGACTGCCGGATGGACTAAAGGAGCAATATTTCTTGGCATATCTTTTCTCCTCTCCTGCGGGAAGCGATTGTCTTCTTCTTCTTGTCCTTGTCTTCCACCAGCACCGGTTCCAGTGACTCCCCAAACAACTTCTCCCCGAGGAATGGCGATGACACCAAGTTCTGTTTTGACTTGAAGTCCAGCCATACCTGTCATCTGGCCGCCACCGTTGCTGCTTGGGCTCTTGCGCAGAACTGCACGGAATCCAGGGTGCTGTCCGCTAGGAAGGCCGAGACCTTAGACAGTTTGTTGAGATCCTGGCGAATTCTTGTCTGCGCTCTAGGAACATCCTTTAGGGCATCCTTTGACCACTGCATGGCTGCCCTAGCCATCATAGTCACCGTGGTGGAAGCCCTGATGGCCAATGATATAGCTTCATGCGTTCGTCTCAGGGCCAAATCCATTCGCCTATCCTCTGGAATTTTCAAGGCCTCTTCCCCATCTTTGCAAAAAATTGCTGAAGAGCCAATTCTGAAACCGGAACCGGAGCGTCAATAAGTGGGACTTGTAGTTTCCCCATGACCTTCTTGGGTAGGGAATACAGTCTCTTCGCGATAGAAGGTTGTGGTTTGGCTACCGCTGGTGCCTTCCATTCGTCATAGATTAGCTGCATTACTGCCACTGGCACCGGCATCTCCAATGCCACTGGCTGGGCTTCTGGAAAAAAATCCCCAGAGACCTCCGGAAGATCTGGGTCCATCTGTGTTTGTGGGGCAGTAGGAAGACTCAGACCCAGGGTTCTGACTGTCTTTTTGAATAACACTGAAAAGTCCTCAGGGAAAAATGGCGTGTTGAGGGGCATGCGTTCATCCCCTCCATCTCCTCCTCTGACAATTTGCCCTCCTCGCGATCTGATTGGTCGCTGTCGGAGTCCTCCTCCAAGGTGTAGAGGGATATGATGTCTTCGTCATCCTCCTCTCTAGCCCGCTTATCTTGAGGGTGGCGCATATCCCCTTCTTACTCCCAGTCACGTTCTTCCTCCTCACTGAGTGGCCTGGTGTGACTGGTGACCCCCTTACTGGTGCCAGGTTTGGGTTTGGCGCCGCCCTCCCGCCACCTGCATCTGGAGGCGAGGAAGCTTGGTCTTCTCCTTGCTGGCTCCACCCCCCTTCCCACCCCTCTGCCTCTTCTTCGTGGCATCAGGAGCCTGGTTATTATTTGCTGGAGCCGGGCTGTGGGGTCTGGGTGGGGAAAGTGTGGGGAAAGCGGTACCCACGTTGGATGGCTGCGTGGGGGGACAAAGTTCAAAATGGGGGGCTGCGCTGCGACGGGGGGCCGCTTGGGGAGAGGGGGGTGCGTAGCCACTGAGTCCAGGTGTGGTCTGAAGGGCCCCGATCCCCCCGTGGTCTGGGTACTGGCGCCCCCGAGGTTGGGCTGGCTAAAGGAGTTGGCCAGCCACCTCCCTGTCTCCCTGCCCAGGGCTTCTTCCAGCCATGCAGGTAAGGCCATTGGCTCTGCCCCCCCCAGAGGTCCCATCCCCAGGGTGTGCACCCCACTCACGGCATCTGGACCCTATCCCGCATCGCTGGGGGGGGGTTCCCCAGAGGCACCGCCACAGCAGAGTTCATCCTGGGTGGTGGGATGTTCCGCGCCTCCGGAGCCTTCTTCGGCCGAGCGGCAGTGCCGTCCCCCGGCCCGCAGTCACGCCCGTTCCAGCGGAAAGAGGCCGGAGCGCAGCCGGCGGCAACCGGAGCAAGGGTCTTCCCCTCCTTGCCTGTCTTCTTCTTGGTGCCGCTGCCTCTTGCGGGCTAGCCAGATTCTCCTCCACTCGTCCTGCTGTGATCTGGATCAGTGGGGGGGGGCAGGCGCCAGCGCCCTTCGCTGCTTGGTGATCGCTGCTGATTACAGCCTCGATCACAGCCTCAATCTCCTCCGTTGCCCCCATCTCCTTATCTCCCCTTTGGTCTGGCAGTTGATTTTCTTTTTTTAAAGTTCCAAAAGTTTTAAAAAGTTTTTGAAAATGGCGCCAGCCACGTGTGAGGGAGACAAGGAGAGGACAAAGGAGGAAAGATGTCCTACCAGGAACGTAGGCAGGAAACAGACTGGCCAGAAGAGGGGTCGTGGTCAGGCACTGGTGGTCAGGCTCTTCAAAATAAGAGTCTCTGTATCCTGCCTACTGGGAGCAAGTGGGAGGACAACCCAAGCATACGGATGCTCTAGAGCCCTCTCCACTGGGAAATAGACAGTACAATGGCTCTATACACACTGATTTTGTGTTACATTCAGCACAATCTTGTGCATGACAATTCAGAAGGCTATACCAGTTGGTTTTAATGGGTTTCTCTCACCTCAAAAAGTCTATCAGGAATAATAAAGAGGACCACCTGCTTCTTTTCCTCCAAATCTAGCCTGTTCCTCCTTCCCATTTATGTTTTCCTATATGCAGCTTGGGAACAGGTTCTGTACAACATATATACATTTCCTTTTCCTTCTCAGATCTACTGTGTGTAAGTACATGCAGTAGAGATCTGGAAGAAAAGTTGACAACAAATAGAAAAGCCAAGGCTACTTAAATTAACTAGAGGATGTTAGCATTCCTCTTATTGACTGATCCAAACAGACAAGTAAACAGGCAGGAACAGAGAATCACAGCAGAGTTAGCTTCTCCCTAGAGAACTGCTTATATTTCTTCTCTTGATGGTGTGTTTTATCTAAATGTTAGATTAGTTAGTTTTCACTGTTCTACAAACAGCTTTTATACACAAGAAAGCAACTAGGCATGTCATACAACAATTTAGAAAATCCCTCTAGAAAGAGCAGACGAAGACCTGCCAATGAGAACACTAATACAGTTTTTTTCTATCCAGAGAGAGTCAATGAGGCTACTTGCACTAACCTTTCAAAAGTTTAAGAATTAGAGGGTCAAAGTCATACACCTTGGAAATAAAATTCTTGAACATATCAAGGGCAGCAAATGCAAACAGATGACAAAAATGTGACATAATTTAACTACAGAAGGTGCAAAATTAAAATACATGAGAAGCTCAATTAAGCTTCAATTTAAAAAAATGAAAGCTGCCACATATAATAATAATAATAATAATAATAAAATTTATTTATACCCCGCCCCTCTGCTAAAAACAATCGGGGCGGCTTACAACAATTAAAACATTATAATAATGACTAAAAACCCCACCCACCCCACCCTCCCCCATAAAAAGACATTAAACACTATAAAATTAAAACCTTCTAACTAAAAACACATTAAAAACAAATATATACATAATTTTTAAAAGCCAGAAGACTGAGCTCCTGAGGCCGGGATCTAATCAGGAAAGGCCTGGTGAAAGAGATCCGTCTTTAGTGCTTTTTTGAAGCTACTCAAGCTTGTCAACTGACGGATCTCATTCTGCAGGCCATTCCATAAATTGGGGGCGATTACCGAAAAGGCCTTCTGGGAGGTTGCAGACACCCTAGATTTTTGTGGCTGAAGCAGTTTCCTCCCAGAGGACCAGAGTGCACGGGGAGGATTATATGGGAGGAGGCGGTTCTGGAGATAAGTTGGACCCAAGCCATTTAGGGCTTTAAAGGTAATAACCAACACCTTATACTGGGCCCGGAAACTGATAGGCAGCCAGTGGAGAGATTTTAATACTGGAGTTATATGATCTCTCCGAGATGTTCCTGAGACCACTCTGGCTGCCATATTTTGTACCAACTGAAGTTTCCAGATCAAGCACGAGGGCAGCCCCATGTAGAGCGCATTGCAGAAATCTAGATGAGAGGTTACCAGCGCGTGCACCACAGTCTCGAGGTCCCTTACTTCCAGGAAAGGGCGCAGCTGGCGTATCAGCCGAAGCTGATAACAAGCGCTCCTGACCGTCGCATTCACTTGACTCATCGTCTGAAGCGATGAATCAAGGAGCACCCCCAGACTGCGAACACAGTCCTTAACGGAGAGCGTGACCCCGTCCAGGACTGGCGGTTGCAACCCAACTCCTGGTTTCGGGGCCGCTACCTTGAGCACCTCCGTTTTGTCCAGATTTAATCTCAATCTGTTTTTCCTCATCCAGCCCATTACTGCTTCACGACAGTCATTAAGAGGAGAGATGCCATTGGAATTCGAGGCCGATGATCGGGACAAGGAGAAATAGATCTGGGTGTCATCAGCGTACTGATAACACCCAGCCCCATAACTCCGAATAATCTCACCCAGTGGCTTCATATAGATGTTAAACAGCATCAGGGACAGGATGGCGCCCTGTCGAACACCACAAGTAAGCTCCTTTCTGCTGGAGCAGCTGTCCCCAAGCCGCACCCTCTGGGACCTGCCCGAGAGGAAGGACCGGAACCACTGGAGCGCAGTGCCTCCGATTCCTAACCCACTCAGGCAATCCAGGAGAAAGCCATGATCTATCATATCGAAAGCCGCTGAGAGGTCCAGAAGCACCAACAGGGTCACACTACCCCTGTCGATGCTTAGACGCAGATCATCAGTCAAGGCAACCACGGCAGTCTCAACTCCAAATCCCGTCCTGAAGCCAGTTTGAAATGGGTCTAGATAATCAGTTTCATCCAAGACCACTTGGAGTTGAAGAGCAACTGCCCTCTTGATCACTTTGCTCAAGAATGGTAACATAGAAACCGGCCTATAGTTGTTCATGTCCAGGGGGTCTAGGGAAGGTTTTTTCAGGAGCGGCCTAACCACCGCTTCCTTTAAACAGGATGGAACACACCCTTCCCTGAGGGATGCATTGATGATGTCCTTAAGGAACACCATCAAGGCACCCCCCCTCCCCTGGATGGCCAGCCATGAAAGGCAAGGATCAAGAGGGCAGGTCGTCTTCCTCACTCTACCAAGTAGCTTGTCCACGTCCTCGGTACTCACAGATTGAAATTGATTCAGTAAACTTACATCAATGGAGTTGCTGGACACCTCGTCAATTGTTTCTGTCAAAATGCTGGCATCTAAGTCAGCTCTTATCTGAGAGATTTTTATCTGCAAAGTAATTGTTAAATGCGTCACAGCAGGCCGTTGTTGGGTTAAGCAATGGGTTCTGCGCAGGTATAACCTGCGTCATCTCCCTTACCACCCTAAACAGCTCTGCTGGACGGGACTCTGCAGACACAATACGTGCAGAGGAGAAGGATCTCTGCGCTGCACGTATTGCTTCTCGATAGGACCGAAGAAAATTCCTATGTCGAGTCCTGTCGGATAAGAGTCGAGTTTTCCGCCTGTTGCGCTCTAGTCGTTGTCCAACCCGCTTCATTTTCCTAAGCTCTGAAGTATACCATGGCTTACGGTTAGAAGCGGGTTGGAAAGCACGCTTGGGAGTGATCGTGTCAATAGCCTTGGTAAGATCGGTGTTCCAAGTATTAACCAAAGCTTCAACAGGGTCACCGGCGTTACCAACCATTAAACCCTCCAAGGCTTTCTGGAATCCTATTGGTTCCATTAGCCTTCGAGGGCGGACCATTCTATGGGTCCACACACACCCGGTGGGGCGGGAAGAGGCTCTTAGTTCAGCCTTGACCAGGAAATGATCCGTCCATGACAATGCGGTGGTTTTAATAACCACCGCCCATGGATATTCCTGTTCCGTACTAAAGACCGCATCGAGAGTATGACCCGCACAATGTGTGGGCCCAATGACCAATTGGGATAGGCCCATGTTTGTCATGGTTTCCATGAACTCCCGAGCCGCACCAGTCAGATTTGTCAAGCTGGTCTCGAGTGGAATGTTCAAGTTGCCCAGAACTAAAAGTCTGGGTGACTCCAACAGCAACTTTGAGACCAGCTGTGTCAGCTCGTTTAGGGAGTCTGCTAGACAACGGGGTGGTCGGTATACTAGCAGAATCCCCAAACTATCCCTGGTCTTCAGGCTAAGGTACATACACTCAAAGTGGACTGTGTTTCGGACAGGTATCCTGGTCAAGGCGAGATTGTTCTTATAAACCAGAGCCACTCCGCCCCCCCTGCCCACTTCCCTCACCTGCTCACTGACAGAATACCCGGCTGGGAGGGCCTGCGCCCACGTGACAGCGCTATCCTCTACCAGCCAGGTTTCTGTGAAGCAAGCCATGTCGGCATCCTCATCCAAGAGAAGATCGTAAATAATATGAGTTTTATTCTTAACCGACCTGGCATTGCAGAGGAGCAAAGCAAGGTTCTGTGGAATGGTTGGTACGCTCTCCAATCCATTCCGGGAAACAGGGTGAACTGAAGGTGGGATAGCTAACAAACAGTGATCCCGCCTTCTTTTGTACCATCTGTTCATTCTGTTCCGACCATACCTCCCTTTCCCCAGCACAACTCCAATTTCCACCCCCACTCCATTCCCGGCCTCAGCTGACTCCAATTGCAGGTTTAGAGTCCTTCTGGCTGCTGGCTGGTGTTCCTGAGGGGTGTGGGAGTGGCTTAAAACGCCAGCCACTCCTGGTCACGCCCCCTTCCACTGCTACCTCGCTGCCAAGAAGTCCTCAGGGCCCCACTACAGCCTCCTGGCCCGGTGGAATGGGGTGAAAGGCTGCTGCAGGCTGGAGAACCCCTGGCTTGCTGGCTGGTGTTCCTGAGGGGGTGGGAGTGGCTTAAAACACCCGCCACTCCTGGCCACGCCCCCTCCCACTGCTGTCTCACCCTTTACTCTCTGACCACCTCCTGTAGTACCCTTCTACCAAAGGCTGATGGAAGGGGTGCTCCAGGTGGAGCTTCAGGTGGCTGCTCTACAAATCTTGACAATGGAAGTGTTGGAGGAAAAGGCTGCTGACATGGCCACTTGACTGTCGTGGGTCTATGCTACCTTTTGCAGTTCTCTTTTTGGTGGACTTGGGGTTTTTTCCTGTGGGCTACGTGCCCTGCTTGCTTTGTTTGCAGGAGCTGCCTCACTTGTGAATAGAGGGCCTGTATCTCCTCCTCCACTCTTGGAGTGTTAGTCTGGGCCGTGGGGTTCAGGTGCCTTGTAAATAGCTGTTGTAGTGACTGGAGAGGCTTCTTCCTCTGCTGAGGGAAGGGATTCTGCATCTGACAAATGATGGTGGGGAACCTGACAATCCATAGCTACTGATTGGTTTTGTGTTGTCCCTACCACATCCTCTTTGAAAGCACTTTCATTGAGGGGGGCACTGATATGGCAGCAGAGAAGGAAAGGTGGAGAAAAGTGGCTGGGGTGAGAGGGGAGAAGTGCAGCATGAAAGGTGGGGTGCTGCTGCTAAAGATTAATGGGGGGGCATCTCAGGGATAGCAATAAGTCTGAAGATCTGTAGGAGTAAGATAGAAGAAAAAGAAACACAAGAGAAAATGGAGTAAAGTACAGAAGGTCTGCTCTGAGCCAAAGCAGGAAGAAGAACTGGCCTTGTGTAGGGCTGAAGGGGAGGACTCATCAAACCTTTCAGTTATCACAAGACCATTATGGCTTCTTCTTCCTGCCTCTCTCTGGGTGGTAATGGGAGTAACCCAAGTGTAATGGATTCCTCCTCCCACCAACCCACAGAATAATATGTGTATTTAACCCTACATGCACATTTATTAAGCATTTATAATACATTCCACGCTTACTCTGTAGAAAAAGAGAGATGCACTCATTTGCTCGAAATTCAGAAACTAAAAAGCTTGTCCCACTCCCATCACACACACACTTAAAAAAAAAAAAAACACAACCAGAAAATTCAGCCAGAATCACGGCAATCTATAGGGCTACATGCTGCATCAGTACTAAGAACCGGCTCTGGCTTCCTTGCAAACACATGCAACATGATGTGTCCCGTGGTAATTAGTCAGACTCAACAGGAACTTAGCCTAAAGGGCGGATTAGTCTTTCATGGTATTGTGTACACAAATTATATGCCATCTGAACACCACTGGTTTTATAATTGCAGCTTTTGCTAAGTAGCTGTGCAAATACCATAGCTGTGGAACTTGGGAAAGAAGAGCTCTTGCATCTGTTCCTTATGTTCAGTGCAGTGACACAGTGCTCCCTTGGTGCTTGCTGTTTGGTCTAAAGCAGATGCAACTTCATGACTGACCAGCAAAAGCTAGATTGTTCCATTCCTGTCTTCAAGGATCAAAACTTTGCCACAGGAAGGTTCTCCCATCCATGTCAAAGCTATTTCCAAACAGACCACTCTCTCAAAGAGGAAAAGTGGATAGTAGACTATTTAGGAACCCAATGTGCATGGTACACCAAAGACCACTCAATAATAAGTCTTTAACCACTCAGAGTACTCTCTAGATTTGCAGAAGTAGCTACGGAGGTGAATTAAAAGAAAAAGGAAATGGTATGACATGACCCAAGGAACATCTGGGAGGTACAAGATGATAAACAGAAAAAGTCAGGGATTCCTAAAAAAAACAGAGGTTAAAAAGACAGCAGTTTGAGACCAGCACCTGGCCAGGGAGGGGCACTATATGGCTCTCCAGATGTTATTTGAAATGCAACTCCCAGCATTCCTCATAATTGACTATGATGGTTAGAACTACTGGGTTGGCAATTTAGCAGTATCTGGAGTGGTGCACCATTCTTGCCTCTGGCTTAGATCTATAGTTGCGGGGGAAAAAAGAGATGAAATGTTGGGGTGTTCACACGAATATGCTGAACTTTAAAAAGTCACTTTTTGGATTACAAATTCCCATTATCCCCAGCTGGTCTAGCCAAGTGGCTGGGAATTCTCAAACTTATGGTCCCAAAAGCAACATTTCAAAGGTCTGGGAATACTGGAGAAGGGGACTGATCTTCTCAGACCTTAACACCTTGTTATAAATATCTTCTCTAGAACTGCACACTCCTTCCCTCTCCCTCTAGCTCCAAAATTCAGGGGTTTGCATCTTTTACCCTACTAGCACCCATACAACACAGTAAGGGAATGATAGGGGGTGGAGTAGGGTACAAGTGTCTATTATTCCTCCCCATTTCTGAAATTCCACTCTGCATTATAGTGAATACCACTGCAACAGTGGTTCTTAACATGTGGTCTGTGGCTCCCAGGGGGCCGTGATAGCCTCACCAGCAGTTGCCACAAACTTGCAGGAAGAAGCAGGAGAGAAGACTTCCCTCCCCCTCCAGTGCCTCTGGGGGAAGGTTTAAAGGATGGTGTTACTGTATTATTATCAGATATTAATTACTACTATTGCTGCTGCTATAAGGGTTTTAAGTCTTCAGGGTCCATGGCAACAAAAGATATTTAAAGGGTGTCTCTGGTAAAGAAAAGGTTAAGAGCCACTGCACTATAAGATTCTTTAATCAGGAACAGTCCTGACCAAGACCAGTCTTCTAAGGTACCAGGGGTACACTTCAACAGTTGAAAACACTGAAAATCTTATTTGTTAGTATATATTGGTGACAATATTCACAACAAAAGTGCCAACCCAGAAGCACAACACCAGACACAAACTGTCAGATGTACAAAGCTCTCTATTCAGGAGTATGCAAAACAAACCCAACTCCTTCTACTTAGAAAACCCTGATCAACCACGAAGCTCTGTCACTCTCTCCTACTCTGTCTAATGTGTCTCACAATACTATTGTGAGACAGAAAGGGCAGATGACTTTTCACAGTGCTTTGGGGAAAAGAATGGAATTTAAAAAAAAACTGAAAAAGTAAGATTCTGCTAATACATAGAACCATAGAGTTGGAAGGGACCACAAGAGCCATCTAGTCAAATCCACTGGCATGCAGGAATACACAACTAAAGCACTTGTGAAAGATGCCCACCCAACTTTTGTTTAAAGATCTCCAAAGTTGGATAGTCCATCACCCACTGAGGCAATCTGTCAAACAGTTCCTACAGTTAAAAAAAAAAAAGTTCTGCCTAATGTTTATGTAGAATCTCTTTTCTTGTAATTTGTAATCTCATTGATACACAATTTCTTGCTTGTCCCAGAGAATTCTAAAATAAGGAATTCCACCACAATCACCTGTACATCAGATCCCTTGCCTGTTCTGGAGACACACTGGATCCCAGCTCTGAGAGAAAGGCAAATCAAATCATAATCAAAATAAGTAATATATTCAAATATATTGTTTTGGCTTTCTGTGAAGGACACAAAGATGGAAGAGAAAAAAAGTATACCTGGAGGGTGTACATAGGCAAAAAAGCACAACAGTGCGCATAAATCAAGCCAGATAGTAGAGAATCTTGCAGGTCTGACAGTGACTGGTAAAGGCTGTTCGAACAAGCCTAGCTGTCGGGATGCGTTTCCGATCTCCACTGTGGCATGAGTTCAGCCACAGCATTCCCTGAAGCACCTGTCAAGACACCGCTGAAGAGAACAAGTGGTGAGTGACTCACCCACACACCATTTCTAGCGTTCCTCTCCAAGACCATTCCCTGGAGAGCTCTCTTCACACAAAGAGACTCATCATGAGGCTACTCAGCTGGAGAGTGCTGAAAAGGAGGCAGCTCAAGTGGCCCACAGCTCAAACACATCTGACATCAGAAACAAACAATACATCTGTCAAATCTTTCTATTTACTTTCTTGCATTTCTGTATAAGAAGTCAAAGTCAATAAAAGACAGCAGCAGTCCATTCTTTTGTAAGGATGTTAAATGCCAAGGGGGAAGAGCAGTAGGAATAGATTCATATATGTTCTGTATTTGTTATTGTGTGTATGTGTGCATATTATTTTTAAACATTTATTATAAGTAGTTTTATATGTAATTGTGTGTGTATGTTTAATGTAAACACACAATATAGATAAAAGATAAACTGATAAATACAATGATTGGGCCCAGTTCATCCACGACTGGAAAATGTTATTTTTAAAACATTCATGACTTCATCAGATCATAGCAAACAGTATAGTCTGTATGGAGGAAAACAGAGTTCAATTACTAGCACATCTCAGGGCAAATGGCAGTTCTTCAACAGGGCGGGATAACAAGCAACCTAGTAGCTGTGAAATCTCCTCTGGCGGTTATCAGCTGTCAAAAACAATGACACGGCCCATTCCACACTGTACACAAGAGATCTGGCAGGGAGAGGGAGGGGAGAAGGTGGAGGAGTAATAAAGCAGAGAGCCCAAAACTGTTGCCCCAAACACCAGTTCCTATACCGAGTATAAATAAAAAGACAACACTTATTCTGACTGTAATTTCCCCAAGTTTGTCTGTTGGGGAGGGGGCAAAGATACAGATGGAGGGGAAGGAAAAAAGTACAAATGAATGCTAGTAGTAAAAGGAACTTCTGGGATTACAACAAGCCCCCACTTAATGGGAGGAAAGCAGTAAGAGTTCCTCATAGAAATCAGTGGAGAAATTCCACATTTCTAGCATAGCTATGATTGGGTGCCAGCATACCACCCCCCAGCCCATAAAAGGTAACAAGCAAGGCAAGGAGATCATATTCTTATTTAGATCTCAGTTTGCATTATTCTGTTTGCTTTGTTTATAACCTTTAAAGAACTGTTTAAAATGCTAGGTTCACTATGAATTGCAGTCCAAAGTGAAATTCAAATGAAATCCCCAGCACTCAAAAGCAGGTAGGTGATGGCAATGGCTTTGGCTAGTACAGAGCAGCTAAGAACAACCCTGCAATATAATCTGCAGTTAATACCAGAGATCAGAAATGGGACTGAGGCATTTTTGGATTTTAGGCAAGAACTCTTTATACAAAACCCCTCTCAGATTGCATGCAAAGGTAACTGTATTTAAATTTTTCAAACTGCTTACAGAAGGCTTATATGATGTTGATTTCCACGCAGACATTTTTTTTTCAAATCCTCAGAAAATGGGGGGAAATCCCTTTATGCAATAAAAGCCAAATTAGAAAAAGTGTCTTTGCTTTAAACTTTTGTTAGAAGTGGGGAAACAGTTCACTGGATTTCCTCTATAGAGCTGAACAGGCAACTCTCTCTTCTCATGGATAAAAAATAATGTTCATTTTTTTTTAAAAATTATATTTTAAATTTAATTTAAATCTTTTTAAAAAAACATTGTAAACACAGTTTTTCTTGAAGAATAACTTGGTGGTTAATGTATAATAATCTGAATATGAGCCCTGTAGCTAGTCTCTAAACAAAATCAATGCCCTCCACCAACTGCAGTTAACTCTGGCAGCCTGATTCCAAGAAGTCATCCATCACCCCACCTCTAAACAGTATTGCCCTCTCACTTTATTGAACTCCCTGTTAAACTTTCTGTATGTCCAGAGTCTGGAAAATTTACTTTTTATAGCACAACTTCCCTGTGAATATGTCATGGACAAAACATGAGTTCTACAGCTCTGTCACAACATACATCCTTATTGGTTAAAGAAAATGACTATTTCAAAGTACTTCCATTTTTAGCTATGAATGAGTTCACACAGTCAAATTAAGTATCAGGCAAACTCTTGATACGTTTTATTATCCACCTCCTTGGCCTCTACACTTGAGAGCCTAAAACAATCAATGAATAAAGAACCATTTGACTTGTAACTGATGAACACAATTTCACAGCTATGGCAAGCTCAAGTTATACCTGCAACTCATCAGATGAATATTTTAATTTGCAAATTTACCCTGAGGCAAAACAAAAATACAGTGGCTTTGGCAGCACATTCTCTTGCCTGTTGGCTGATAAAAGAAGAGAGGGAGGAGGCACGCAGATATCTCAGAAAACCTTTAGGGCCCTTGGAGAATCCTGGGGACTTCTAATATTATACAGCTGTCCCTCCATATCCACAGATTTAAGTATCCACGGCATCAAAATATTTTTTTAAAAAAATAATAATCCAAAAAGCAAACCTTGATTTTGCCATCTTATATAGGGGACATCATTTTGATATGCCATTGCATATAATGGGGACTAGAGTATTCATGGATTTTGGTATCCACAGGGGGTCCTGGAACCAAACCCCAGCAAATATGAAGGGACAACTCTCTCTCTCTCTCTCTCTCTCTCTCTGTGTGTGTGTGTGTATCTCCACAGCAGCTCTATTGATCCCTGGATTATATTTAAAGATTAAGCGCCAGGAGTGAGCTATGTCTTTGAGGAACAAGGATCAATACTTCTGGAAACGGACCAAGAAATTTGTAGAAAGGTTTTCCTAATTTGTAGAATGTTCATCCTTTTTTACATTTGTTTACAGCCATTGCTTCCCAGCTTGGTCCCTTAGCACCACTGCTGCTTCTCCTCCTTTAATTCCTCCCTCCTTCTTAGTAATTGCTGCTGTGACATCCAAATTATAGAATTTACAACCAAGGGTCACAAAGTGAACAGGATTATATCAGGATGTTACATGGCTAATCAGTCTTGGCTTCATACCAGTATTACTTTTTGAATTTATCTGAAATATATATGTACTCCTTTCAAATACAGTATCATTAACTTTAACCTAATTTCTCCCCAAATTTTCAACATCATTAAAAAAGAAAGAAAGATCACTTCCCATGTGGCTCAGTCCTATTAACCAAAGTCTCTGACTTAAAGGCACATTCACACATATAGCTCAAGGATGGAAACTGTACAGTCCTCCAGATGTTGGTGGACTACAATTCTGAGCACTCCTCATCATTGACTGTGCTGGCTGCAGCTGATGGGTGATGCAGTTCAACAACATGTACACGACTACACAATTCCTACCAATGTCTCTCAAGACACTGGTGCCTAAAAGATGTGAAGCAGGTGATAAACCTGTGGCCCTCCTGAAGTTGATGGAATACCATTTCCTTGATCTCTGACCACTGACTAGAGCTGTTTGGAGCTGGAGTTCAACAACTTCTGGGGGGCAGGCACTGATATGAACAGTGTGGACTATACAGTTTTCCCTACCACTCTGGTTTTCATTCCTCCATAAACTTGTGGGGATAAAAGCAGGCCAACAGCCAGGGTGCGGAATTAGTGGTGCAGACATGCAGTATGTTCTCCCTTGCTCAGTCTACTGAAAAATTAGTATTTTACAGCTTTTGGTGTCAATTCAACCTCTGTTGGGGAAAAAAAACCCATGCACATAAGGTGACCCTGCCAAATGCTGCTTATATTTATTCATTAATCTTAATTGCTTTAAAGGGTAGGCACTCTCCATGAAATTGGGGGCCTTACACTGGGTATTTTTGTATAATCAGGAACTTCCTCCTTTTCACTTCTAACACGACTTTGTGACATTTTGCATTTCCTTATGATGTTGAGCAGGGTTAGCAAAACTTGAGTTGTGGCATCAGGACATCAGCAAGTTCTACTAAAGTGAGGCAAGCCATAGACACCATTGGTACCTATAACCATGCATTTAGCACATCAAAGTTTTTTTTTAATCTTGCTTTATGTTTTTTTTAGAGAGTGACAAAGCTGTGGACTGAGGCATGCTAGTATATTGGATAGCACAGAGATAACTCTCCTGGCTCCATTACTCTTGTCAAATCAGTGTATGAACTCCATGCCGCATAGGCCTAATGCAGTAATATTGGCTTAGAGGCAGCCCTTAGACTAGGCAAATCCAGAGGGAAAATCAGTCCCCTCTAGGATACAGCTGAGACTTCAGACAGAAATGTCTTTTCTATCCCCAGATGAAGGTTTTCATGCATGTTCTGTAAGCAGGAAGCATTGAGGATTTTGATTAGCTGTTAGTTGCCAGGTCTTTGAATTACAGTTGGCCCTCCGTATCCATGAATTCTGTATCCGCAGATTTGACCATCCATAGCTAGAAAATAATTTTTAAAAATAATAAAAATCCAAAAAGCAAGCCTTGATTTGGCCATTTTTGTATAAGGGATGCCCTTTTCCTAGGCCACTATATATAATGAAGTGAGCAGCCATGGATTTTGGTATCCATGGGGGTCCTGGAACCAAACCCCAGCAGATACCAAGGGCCCACTATACCACATACCAACATCCATGTGTGTCAAAATGTCCCTCACAGAATCAGGTCTGCCTAGTGTACTATTCTAAAATTGTCATCACTACTTATCAAGTGTAGCATTTCAGAATTGAACAGCTGCTTGGGCTGTAAGAAGGCAAATGGGAATAGACACAATCCTATAAAGAAACATTCTCCAATCCAGACATTTTGGACTACAAATCTTATCATCCCCACCACTTGCTGAACAAGATGGGAGTTCTAGTTTGAAAAAAATTGGAGAGCATCACATTGAGGAAGTCACTTTAAAGGGTTTCAATACAACTTAAAAGATCCTTGGAAAGTATGTTCCCAAGGTAGACTAGGGAAAGATCAAAGCAACACCCACAATGAGTTCATAGAATCATAGAGATGGAAGAGCCCACGAGGGCCATGCAGTCCAACCCCCTGCCATGCAGGAATACATAATCAAAGCACTCCTGAAAGATGATCACCCAGACTGTGTTTTAAAACCTCCAAGGAAGAAGACTCCACCACACTACGAGGCAGTGTATTCCACTGCCGAACAGCTCTTACTGTCAGGAAGTTCTTCCTTATATTTAGGTGGAATCTCTTTTCCGGTAGTTTGAGTCCATTGCTCTGTGTCCTAGTCTCTAGAGCAACAGAAAACAAGCTTGCTCCTTCTTCAATGTGATATCCCTTCAAGCATTTAAACATAGCTATCATGTCACCACTTAATCATCTCTTCTGCAGACTAAATATATTTAGCTTCCTAAGCCGCTCCTCATAGGGCACAGCATCCGGACCTTTCACCATTTTGGACACCCTCCCCTGGACATGTTCCAACATGTCAATATCCTTCTTGAATTGTGGTGCCCAGAACTCGACAAAGTATTCCAAGTGAGGTCTGATCCAAGCAGAATAGAGTAGTACTCCTACATCACTCAATCTGGACACTATACTCCTACTGATGCAGCCTAGAATCACATTGGCTTTTCTAGCTGCTGCATTACACTACGTGACTCGTGTTCAGCTTGTGGTCCACTAAGACTCCTAGATCCCTTTTACATGCACTGTTGTCAAGCCAGGTGTCATCCATCCTGTATCTCTGCATTTCATTTTTTTCTGCCTAAATGTAGTACCTTACATTTCTCCCTGTTGAAATTCATTTTGTCAGTTTTAGTCCAGCTCTCCAATCTGTTAAGGTCATTTTGAATTCTGATCCTCCTAATTTGGTTTCATCTGCAAATCTGATAAGCAATGCCTCTATTCCATCATCTAAGTCACTGATAAATATATTGAATAGCACTGAGGCCAGGACAGAACCCTGTGGCACCTCACTAGTCCCTTTTCTCCAGGATGAAGAGGAGCCATTGATGACTGCCATTTGGGTTCAGTCAGTCAACCAATTACAAATCTACCTAACAGTCGCATTATCTAGGCCACATTACTAACTTTTTTGCAAGGACATCATGGGGAACTTTGTTGAAGGCCTTACTGAAACCAAGATATGCTACTTCCACAGCATTCCCTTCATCTACCAAGCTTGTAACTCTTGTCAAAAAAAACAGATCAGATTAATCTGTCATGACTTTTTCAGAAAACCACGTTGACTTTTAGTGATCACAACATTCCTTCCTAGGTGCATATAGACTGTCTGTTTAATGATCTGCTCTAGAATCTTTCCTGCTATTGATATCAGGCTGATGGGGCAACAATTCTTTGGGTCCCCCCCTCCTTTTTTTGAACATGGGGACAACATCTGCCCTCCCTCTGTCTGCTGAGACTTCTCCTATTTTCCAGGAATTCTCAAGATTATTGCCCAATGGTTATGAGATTACTTTTGCCACTCCTTTTAATACTCTTGGGTTTAGTTCATATAGGAAGGTAATGAGTCTAAAAAATAAAATTGCATTGAAAAATTCCAGGATCTAGTCCTTTAAAAACAACAAGAAGTATTTCCTTTTAAAAGGAGTTAAAAAAAATTCATTCAGTCACTTTGACTTCACGCTTTATGCAGAGTGCGATTAAGAAGAAGACTTAAGCTCTATTATCATTTGAAAGTGTATTCAGAGATCTGGGATCCCCCAGTTAAATTAGACTCATTACAAAACAAAGGGGTCAGTTTAAAATACAAAACAAAGTTTACTGAAGGTATATCAGTCTCAATCTACATACTAAAACAAACATAAGAAAAGGTCCCTAAACTGACTAAGAATGGGTAGGAAAGACTCACCAGCCTTGGCTGGGTTCCGATGCATCATGGCATGGTTACAGGAAAGCTTAGGATGCCTCCATTCTCATGGAGAGTCAGATTCAGAAGAAAAGAAGTTTACACAAAAGCAATAAAATTCAAATTAGGTCATGTGTCCAATCGCTCAGCACTTCTAGTTGGCTAGAAGTGCCCAGTGAAGTAAGAGAAGGGATTTTTGGGAGAACAAAATGCATGCAGGGAAAAAAACCCTAGACTTATCTAAGATTGTGAATGAGGTACACAAGATTGCTTTTACATTACAATGATTATTTCCCCACATACAACAGTTCATCTGGCCCTGGAGACTTGAATTCATTTATACTCACCAGGTATTGCTCGCACTTTACAGCAAGTGTAAAGATGCACTGGAAACAGCAGACCCAACCCTGCATACAGGCGGTTCAGGAATTTGGTCGCTTGAGACTGACCTTGGAGATGACAGTCTTGTTCGGCAGCATCCTGAACGACCAATCACCCTTTTTTAAGGAGAGCCCTGGCTTGCTCTATATGGAGAGGGGCCTAGAAAAGGTGGCCTAACGAAAGCTCATCCCCATCTACCTGGTTGGCTAGCCGCAGCCAACGGGCATCTTCTGATGCGCTCAAACCAAGGCAAAGAAACAAAGGCACACACCGGCCTCCAAAGGTGTAAATAAGCTGACGCTTGCATGCTGGAACATCAGAACCCTGCGAGACTCTGCAGATAGTGGATGGCCTGAGCATCGTTCTGCTCTAATAGTCCATGAACTATCACAACTTAATATTGACATCGCTGCTCTTAGTGAAGTTTGTCTCCATGAGGAAGGCAGGCGTAAAGAACACAGCGCTGGCTACACACTTTACTGGTCTGGCAAAGCCAAAACCGAAAAACATCTTTCAGGAGTAGGCTTTATGATTAAAAACTCCATTGCCTCCAAACTCGAAACCTTGTCAACAGGACACTCTGATCGCATTATTTCCTTACGCCTCCCACATGTTGTTCTCTTTAGTATATATGCCCCAACTGTGCAAGCTGACCCTGTAGAGAAAGACAAATTCTACACAGACCTATGCCAACTCATACAAAAAGTCCCTGTAGAAGATAAAATTATTATCCTTAGTGACTTCAATGCCAGAGTAGGAAAGAACCCCAAAGCCTGGAAAGGTGTCTTAGGCAAGCATGGTTTTGGAAATTACAATGATAACGAGAGCAGAACAAGGGACTCTATGTAACATTTGTTGACCTCACCAAAGCCTTCGACACTGTGAGTAGAAAAGGTCTGTGGCAGATCCTGGAAAAACTAGGATGTCCCCCCAAATTCCTTAAAATGATTATCTTGCTACACGAGGGCCAGCAGGGTCAATTCAGATATGGCGATGCTCTTTCAGAGCCCTTTCTAATAACTAATGGAATGAAGCAAGGTTGTGTTTTTGCTCTAACTTTATTTACAATGCTCCAAAGGGCTACGGCAGAGCTTGAAGAAGACAATGGCATCTATATACGTTACCGTACTGATGGTAGCTTGTTTAACTTAAGCTGTCTGAGGGCTCGCACTAAGACTCTAAACTATCTAGTCCGTGAGCTGCTCTTCGCTGATGATGCTGCCCTTGTTGCCCACACAGAAGCAGCTCTGCAGCACCTAACATCCTCCTTTGCAACAGCTGCACAGCTGTTTCGGCTGGAAGTCAACTTGAAGAAAACGGAAGTTCACTACCAGCATGCAGCACAGGACGAACACCACCATCCCCACATTGCCGTCGGCAAATCTGTGCTCAAGTCCGTTCAGCAGTTCACCTACCTGGGAAGCATCATCTCCTCAGAGGCAAAGATTGACAAAGAGATCGATCACAGATTAGCAAAGGCATATAGCACATTTGGAAGACTTTACCAAAGAGTCAGGAGTAATAAACACCTGAGGCGAAGCACAAAAATCAGTGTGTATAGAGCCATTGTACTGTTTATTCTCCTTTATGGATCTGAAACATGGGTCACCTATCACCTCCACTTACGACTCCTCGAACGCCTTCATCAACGCTGTGTATGCTCAATCCTAAATATACACTGGACTGACTATGTGACGAATGTTGCTATCCTTGAGCAAGCAGGGATCACCAGCATTGAGGCCATGATATTGAGAACACAGCTGCGCTGGGCAGGGCACGTTTTTAGGATGGAGGACCATCGCCTCCCAAAAATAGTACTCTACGGTGAACTCGCCACGGGTCAGCGTAAGAGGGGTGCTCCAAAAAAGCAATACAAGGACTCCCTGAAACAACATCTCAGGCTCGGCCAAAATGATCACCAACAATGGTCCGCCCTGGCCTCACATCGGGAGGCATGGAGACACACTATCCACAATGCTGCAGCCTTATTTGAGAACTCATGCCAAACAATTCTTGAAGAGAAACGACAACGTAGAAAGAATCACAACCCAGAAACATCACCCAAGGAGACCTTCTGCTGTGCTTTCTGCAACCGGACTTGTTTGTCTCGGATTGGCCTTTTTAGTCATCAGTGCGCTTGCAGAAAGCGTGGGATGAGTCCTTCCTGAATCTTTATTTGTGAAGAAAAGCCAGAGAGAGAGACTATGAGGTGTTTAGTTCTGGCTTTGCCTATATTACTGACTCGTGTTTCCTTGCTTAATAAAGAAATCTTATTGAGTTAATGTGAGTGTGTGTTTCTGGTACATCACACCACAAACCACTGGCCTACAAGTGATTATCACAGAGTAAAGACTGGTAATACCTCTGATTCAATTGGTTGGAAGAATATTGTTTATAGTCATCCTTTCACATTCGCAGGGGTTAGGGGCAGCAAACCCCCCCGCAAATGTGAAAAAAATGCAAATAAGAAATAAACTGGGGGTGGGAGGGTTTTCACCCCCTTCCCAAGGCAGCAATCAGCTTTGGGAAGGGAAGGGAGGGGTGGGAGGGAGGTTTTTCACCTCCCCTTCCCAAGACAGCAACCTGCCTTGGGAAGGGAAGGGAGGAGTGGGAGGGAGGCTTTTCACCCCCCCTTCCCAAGACAGCGATCTGCCTTGGGAAAGAAGGGGAAGGGTGGGAGGGGGGCTCTTCACACACACCCTTCCCAAGGCAGGATGGGCTTCAGGAGAAGCCCATGGCTGCTTTGGGAAGGGCAGTGTGTGTGTGTGTGTGTGTGTGTGTGAAAATTGCCTCTGCCCCGAACTCCCCACTCTCCCAGGACTTGGCTCTCCACCCCAGATGGAGCCAAGCCCCAGGAGAGCGGGGAGTTAGGCAGCATGGTTTGGTCAGTGAGCACTCCATTTAAATCGACTCCTCTCCCTTGTGTGCAAGGGAGTGAAGCTGATTTAAATGAGATGCTTCCTGAGCAAACCGCGAATAGTCAAAACCGCAAATGTGAAAGACGTGAAAGTGGAGGAGCAACTGTATTAATGGAAGTTAGTAAAGATCTATGATCTGATTGGATGAATAGAGGCTGGAGATACTATAAAACCAGCTCTGGAGACAGAAGCTAGATTGCCCAAAAGTGAGTCTCCCATGTGTTTTATAACACCTTTGATGCTGATAATGCTTTTCCTAGATGATCAGACCCAAACAATGCAGGTAAAAGAAAGAGAGAAAGAACCTATGCTCCCAAATAAAAGTTTCAAGTAGATAAATGCCCATTATAGATATAATGGATGCCAGTTATGGATATTTTATATATGAGACCTCATAGAATCATAGAATTGCAGAGTTGGAAGAGACCATGAGGGCCATCCAGTCCAACCCCCTACCATGCAGGAAATCATGATCAAAGCATCCCCGACAGATGGCCATCCAGGCTCTGTTTAAAGACCTCCAAGGAAGGAGACCCCACCACGCTCCGAGGGAGTGTGTTCCACTGCCTAATAGGTCTGACTGTCAAAAAGTTCCTCCTAATGTTGAGGTGGAATCTCTGTTCCTGTAGTTTGCGTACATTGCTCTGTGTCCTAGTCTCTGGAGCAGCAGAAAACAAGTCTGCTCCATCCTCAACGTGACACCCCTTCAAATACTTAAACAGGGCTATCATATCGCCTCTTAACCATCTTTTTTCCAGCTAAACATACCCAGCTCCCTAAGTCTCTCCTCATAAGGCATCATTTCCAAACTTTTCACCACCTTAGTTGCTCTAATTTGGACACGCTCCAATTTGTCCATAATCTTTTTGAATTGTGGTGCCCAGAACAAGACACAGTATTCCAGGTGAGGTCTGACCAAGGCAGAATAGAGCGGCACTATTACTTCCCTTGATCTAGACACTATACTTCTATTGATGCAGCCCAAAATCACATTGGCCTTTTTAGCTGCCACATCACACTGTTGACTCATGTTCAACTTGTGGTTTACTAGGACTCCTAGGTCCCTTTCGCATGTAGTCTCATTCAGCCAGGTCTCCCCCATCCTATATCTAATTTCATTTGTTCGCCCTAAGTGCAGTACCTTACATTTCTCCGTATTGAATTTCATTTTGTTAGCTTTGGCCCAGCTCTCCAGTCTATCCAGGTCATTTTGAATTTTGATCCTGTCCTCTAGGGTATTAGCTACTCCTCCTAATTTGGTGTCATCTGCAAATTTGGTAAGTATGCCCCTAATTCCGTCATCGAAATCATTGATAAAGATGCTGACGCTGCCCTGTATGGCAGTGCCTAGGGAACATTATCTTCCTTGGAAGCCTGTGTATTTTTTCCATGGATGTTACATATAAATTCCTTTATGCATTAGGTATAGAGATGCCCATTAGGGAAAAGTAGAAGATATAAAGGTTCAGTCCATATGGAAGTATAATATCTTACGTGTAACGTAAACTTAACAGGATGGCATATACCTAGACACTGATAGTCTGTGTTCTTCCCTTACTCTCTCTCTCTCTCTCTGGCTTTTCTTCGCAAACGAAGATTCAGGAAGGACTCATCCCGCGCCTTCTGCAAGCGCGCTGATGACTAAAAAGGCCAATCTGAGACAAACAAGTCCGGTTGCAAAAAGTGCAGCAGAAGGTCTCCTTGGGTGATGTTTTTGGGTTGTGATTCTTTCTGCGTTGTCGTTTCTCTTCAAGACTTGTTCGTCGTGAGTTCTCAAATAAGGCTGCAGCATTGTGGATATTGCGTCTCCATGCCTCCCGATGTGAGGCCAGGGCGGACCACCGTTGGTGATCAATCTGGCCAAGCCTGAGATGTTGTTTCAGGGAGTCCTTGTATCGCTTTTTTGGAGCGCCCCTCCCACGCTGACCCGTGGCGAGTTCACCGTAGAGTAGTATTTTTGGGAGGCGATGGTCCTCCATCCTAGAAACGTGCCCTGCCCAGCGCAGCTGTGTTCTCAATATCATGGCCTCAATGCTGGTGATCCCTGCTTGTTCAAGGACAGCAACATTCGTCACATAGTCAGTCCAGTGTATATTTAGGATTGTGCGTAGACAGCGCTGATGAAAGCGCTCGAGGAGTCGTAGGTGGTGGCGATAGGTAACCCATGTTTCAGATCCATAAAGGAGGATAGACAGTACGATGGCTCTATACACACTGATTTTTGTGCTTTGCCTCAGGTGTTTATTGCTCCAGACTCTTTTGTGAAGTCTTCCAAATGCACTATATGCCTTTGCTAATCTGTGATCGATCTCTTTGTCAATCTTGGCATCTGAGGAGATGATGCTTCCCAGGTAGGTGAACTGCTGAACGGACTTGAGCACTGATTTGCCGACGGCAATGTGGGGATGGTGGTGTTCGTCCTGTGGTGCAGGCTGGTAAAGAACTTCTGTTTTCTTCAGGTTGACTTCTAGCCCAAACAGCTCTGCAGCTGTTGCAAAGCAGGACGTTAGGCGCTGCAGAGCTGCTTCTGTGTGGGCAACAAGGGCAGCATCATCGGCGAAGAGCAGCTCACGGACTAGATAGTTTAGAGTCTTAGTGTGAGCCCTCAGACGGCTTAAGTTAAACAAGCTACCATCGGTACGGTAGCGTATATAGATGCCGTCGTCTTCTTCCAGCTCTGCCATAGCCCTTTGGAGCATCGTGCTAAAGAAGATTGTAAATAAAGTTGGTGCAAGAACACAACCTTGCTTCACTCCATTAGTTATTAGAAAGGGCTCTGAAAGAGCATCGCCATATCTGACTTGACCACGCTGGCCCTCGTGTAGCAAGATAATCATTTTAAGGAATTTGGGGGGACATCCTAGTTTTTCCAGGATCTGCCACAGACCTTTTCTACTTACAGTGTCAAAGGCTTTGGTGAGGTCGACAAATGTTACATAGACACTGATAGTCTGTGTTCTTCCCTTAGAGGAGTATATATTTGTATATCTATAACTATGTTTAATAAAACAGCCTAAAAGGCTAATGGAGACCTTGATCATTCTCCCATGTTCCACATCCTGAAATTCCAGAAATTGAGAATGCTTAAGTGGAGTGCTGATGCTAACTCTGCCTGTTTGGACTATAGTGTTGATCATAAGTTGGGACCCTGGTGACCAGAGGGTGATGAAAGTGAGCTTCAAACAGATTTAGCTGACAGATAGCAAAGAGCATTCAATCCTTCAGTCTAAAGGGGTGGGATGAGGAACCACACCTGTTTCAAGGGGCAACCTTGAAGTCTTGCCTCCTCGTCCCTGGTGTCATTACTTTCCTATGCATGGAGGGTGACAGTTGTGAAGCAGACACACACACACACACACACACACACACACACTACGTGTGGGCTCTCTGTCTTTAAGCTGGAATACTGGTTTTCCAGAGTTCCGATTCATGTGGACAGCTCCTATGAACAGTTGAACATATGAAAATAATGATTGAACAGCTCTTCAGTGAACACTGAATTTGTGGCATTTAATTAAGATATGGCATCTATTTTCATGATCTAAACAGAAAATCTCTTAAACCATACTGACTGAGAATGAATATACTACGAAGAGAAGTTATGTGAGAGATTGACAAAGATTAGTAAGCTCTAAAAAAAAGAAAAGAAGCTACATTAGAAGAGGGGTAGAAGAAGATTTTGTTTAGACTTCAGCAACAGCTTGATATTGCCAAAAAAGAAAAGAAAAGAATGTCAACTAGGTCCCAAGTCTGGCAGCCAATCAAAGCACTCAGCAGCAACACAATTTCCTGGCAATGGGCTGGCCATGGCTGGAGGACGAACGCCGGACTAGACAGACCTTTGGTGTGAGCCAGAAAAAGCAAGTCTCATGTTCCAGCAGTGTAGCAGAAAAATATTAATAATGAAACAGATGATTCATTCAGTGCGCACTCAGACACAGACACACACAGAAAGACACAGGCACACACACACACACAAAGAATGAACAAACTGTAATTTAATTACAGTTCTGAGCAATGGAATAAATTTTTGAATACCTTACCCATCTAACCAAGGGTGCAATTGAATGTGACAGCAGTGAGGCCTAAGCCAGGTCCTACCAATTCCCTCTGTAGAAAAATAGAGGGAGATTTAACAGTAACACTGTTGCGAATGTAACCCCCTCCCTCCATTGAGCTTTTCCCTGAAGATCGGCTTTCTTCCTTACAGTGAGAGTTACTTTTGGTCTCTGAGCTACACCAGAAGACAGGATTAAAAATGGAGCCAGTGTGTGGTTTGTTCAGATCCCTTCTTCAATACACTTGTGCCTGAGTTTGAAACTCACTCACTTTTTTATACTAGATTTAACAAGAAACCTATTTCTACACACAATTCTATTGCCATCTCATTTAATTTGGCCCTTAGCTTTATGCATGGATGTATACATTCTATGATAAACATAGTTTAATTGTTTAAAGTATCTGACATCCTCCTTATAAGGCAAAGGCTCTAGATTCTCAGGGTTATGTTCACATGTCTTTGTCCTGACATGCTAGGCAACACTGAATCTTATTCTGCACTAATCAAATTACTTATGTTCTTTTTGAAATGGAAAGAGGGATATGGAAAACTGATAAGAAGTTCCAGCCCTGCATGTATGAGACACAGCTAAGTTCCCACTATCACCTCAATAAGATTTACAGTCCATTTAACAACTCTGGTCTTATTTAACTTCTTTCAGAGGTAGCATGAGTTAGCAAGATCACTGGCCTAGATTCTGAACATTAAAGAACCATGTGCAAAATGACCCACCAGACAAACCAGATTAGAATTTGAGTCTGCTTCTGTGTAAGCTGATGGAACAGAACTATGATGATTTCCTTGCTAGGTCTCACTGGTTTAAACTGTAGCTGCCACCTTTCACAACTTTCATAATAGGTTCTCTCTCTCTGGCTTTTCTTCGCAAACGAAGATTCAGGAAGGACTCATCCCGCGCTTTCTGCAAGCGCGCTGATGACTAAAAAGGCCAATCCGAGATAAACAAGTCCGGTTGCAAAAAGCACAGCAGAAGGTCTCCTTGGGTGATGTTTTTGGGTTGTGAATCTTTCTGCGTTGTCGTTTCTCTTCAAGACTTGTTCGTCGTGAGTTCTCAAATAAGGCTGCAGCATTGTGGATAGTGCGTCTCCATGCCTCCCGATGTGAGGCCAGGGCGGACCACTGTTGGTGATCAATTTGGCCAAGCCTGAGATGTTGTTTCAGGGAGTCTTTGTATCGCTTTTTTGGAGCGCCCCTCTTACGCTGACCCGTGGCGAGTTCACCGTAGAGTAGTATTTTTGGGAGGCGATGGTCCTCCATCCTAGAAACGTGCCCTGCCCAGCGCAGCTGTGTTCTCAATATCATGGCCTCAATGCTGGTGATCCCTGCTTGCTCAAGGACAGCAACATTCGTCACATAGTCAGTCCAGTGTATATTTAGGATTGTGCGTAGACAGCGCTGATGAAAGCGCTCGAGGAGTCGTAGGTGGTGGCGATAGGTGACCCATGTTTCAGATCCATAAAGGAGGATAGACAGTACGATGGCTCTATACACACTGATTTTTGTGCTTTGCCTCAGGTGTTTATTGCTCCAGACTCTTTTGTGAAGTCTTCCAAATGCACTATATGCCTTTGCTAATCTGTGATCGATCTCTTTGTCAATCTTGGCATCTGAGGAGATGATGCTTCCCAGGTAGGTGAACTGCTGAACGGACTTGAGCACTGATTTGCCGACGGCAATGTGGGGATGGTGGTGTTCGTCCTGTGGTGCAGGCTGGTAAAGAACTTCTGTTTTCTTCAGGTTGACTTCTAGCCCAAACAGCTCTGCAGCTGTTGCAAAGCAGGATGTTAGGCGCTGCAGAGCTAAGGAGCAAAATCCGACTGCTCAAACTATCGAGCCATAACACTGCTCTCTATTGCTGGAAAAATCCTTGCAAGGATACTCCTGAACAGGTTAGTTCCTGCTATTGCAGAAGAACTTCTCCCTGAAAGCCAATGTGGCTTCAGAGCCAATAGGAGCACTACAGACATGGTATTTGCCCTTAGGCAACTGCAAGAAAAATGTAGGGAGCAGAACAAGGGTCTCTATGTAACATTTGTCGACCTCACCAAAGCCTTTGACACTGTAAGTAGAAAAGGTCTGTGGCAGATCCTGGAAAAACTAGGATGTCCCCCCAAATTCCTTAAAATGATTATCTTGCTACACGAGGGCCAGCGTGGTCAAGTCAGATATGGCGATGCTCTTTCAGAGCCCTTTCTAATAACGAATGGAGTGAAGCAAGGTTGTGTTCTTGCACCAACTTTATTTACAATCTTCTTTAGCATGATGCTCCAAAGGGCTATGGCAGAGCTTGAAGAAGACGACGGCATCTATATACGCTACCGTACTGATGGTAGCTTGTTTAACTTAAGCCGTCTGAGGGCTCACACTAAGACTCTAAACATAATAGGTAATTCGGAGGAAAACACACAAAACAAAACTATGAGCCCCCCACCTGTTGTCTGGGGGTCTACTGTGCCATTCCAGTAATTGCTTCCAAGGAGCATTTTGGGTAACACACCTCCATCTTTTAAAAATTAAAGTACTGCATAATATTGATCTACAAATTTACAAGATTGTGAAGATATCTGACAGAAGGCAGGCGTTGGTTTGCTCTCTCCCGTCCAGTGACACAACTGCATATCTTGTAATATATTGATTTTCCATCCTTCTAGCTATTTACAGGGCATCTCACATTGGCTGCTCCTACAAGCCCCAGGTGCTGGCTTCAAGCCCTTCTGGTGACACAGAGCATCCTTGCCTGAGCGAGGGACATTCTCCCGCTGCCCCCCCCCTCCTGCAAAACTGGAGATTATCATTTCAAGACAACCTCAAAGAATGCACGAGAAAGGAACATTTGCCCTTCTTTTCCTCTCCTTCTGTCTCTGCTCACCCCAGTTAAGTGGCTGATAGTAGAAAGGCTGCCAAAGGATGTCAGCTCCTGACAAGCCTGAGAACAGAACAGAAAGACGCTATTTGCATGGCGAGCAGCTTTCCCTCTTTGATCACAGCTGCATGCTGCACCTGCTTAAAAAGGCAACAGCTACACAGGCTACATGTCGTCCCTGTAGTCAAAACAGGAGGAAACAGCGGATAAGTGCTGACTGGAAAGAGATGACATGAATCACTGACCCTCTTTCTGCAAGCTGGTAGCAAACTGCCTCCTGCCCCGCAACTTCAGAGAAATCAAAGGAAGAACCTGAAGGGAGAAGAGTCTTCCTTGCATCTCTTCTCTACCTGTGGCACGGTGCACCATTCAGACACAGCCGCAAGGAATAGGAACTGTAGCGGGTGGAAAGGACAGGGAACAAACAGTGGGGGGGGGGGAGGATGATCAAAAGGATACGTGAATGAGCAGCTGGGAAGGGAGTTCAAATCCCACATTTAAAAGCTGTGTTTTACAGGGTTGCTAAAAAAGAAAAAAGAAAAAGGCAGGCAGACAAATTTCTGGCATCCAGTATTCCTGCCTGTCACTCCCTTCAGCCTGCCAGGTAAGCCTATTGTTATTTTATTTCTAAAATACACTGTTATTACACAGCTTCTATTACTCGTAAAATACCCCTTTACAGAAATATTAAGGTAAAAAGGTGCAGAGAGGGGGTTTTATTATCTATTTTAGAGGCTCTGTGCTTCAGGGTAGTAAGTGGGGGGGGGGAGGAAAGGGTGAAGACTGGGACACTGAGACATAAAAACACAGGAGGCTTGTCGAAAGCCCGAGCAGGCTGAGATACATTATTTTCAAAAACCAAGCTATAATTGTTGAAGTGGTCCCAAGACACAACCTGAAGGCACATGATATAACCACCTCGTTGAACCTAAGTGCTTGAGCAGGAGAGCAGCTGGGAACCCTGAGTATGTGCCCTCTCAAATTGTACCATAAAAGAAATACAGAAAACAGAGGACATAATCTAGAACTGCTTGCAGGTGTTGGAGAGAATTTCCTTCCTTCCCATCAAATGCCCACATGAAACATGAAAAGCCATTCTGGACTTCCTGAAAAAAGCCTGAAAGTTTAGTGGAAGAGCTTTTAAAAGGGGGGGGGGGAAATCCATCTCTACACATACATTTCTCAGCCTGGGGATTGACTACTATGCTTTATACTAGCTGTACCTGATGTAATGTACGCCGGTGGTGTATGTTAAAGGTGACTTGCTCTGTTGCCATGCCCCCGCTGCCACCACCACCAGTTGACTGCTTGGGTCCCATCGCAGCAGCAGCAGCAGCAGCAGGGGTGGTGGGTCGATGATGTGACCCCCCCCCAGCACCCGGGTGATATCAAAACCCATATCAAAAGTTGGTCTGGTTCTATAACAGAGTCAATAATGTCTACTATTCCAAAACTCCCAATTAATGAGTCATTGACTCAATTCTTACAAAATAAACCATTTATCTATCTATATATATAGATATAATTCTCTTGGGTATGTTGCCATTTCCAGTATGCTGATTGGTCATTTAGGAAACTGACCAACTAATCAAAACTCGTTTGGGCAGACAATCAACACAATGGGGGCAGGGCCATGTGGAAGTTTCAGGCCTGTGTAAACATGCCGGCAAAGGTGTGAGTAGCATGGGCAGGATGTGGTGTGTGTGTGTGTAGTGTGTGCCTGGCGACGGTGTGTGTGTGAGCCTGATGGGGGAGGGGTGAACCTGGTGATGTGGGAGGCAGGGGGCGAGCCTGGTGACGGGGGGGGGGTTGAGCCTGGCAGCAGTGGGGAGTGTAAGCTGGGGGTACAGGGGAGGCATGAGCCTAATGGGGGAAGGGTGAGCCTGGTGATGGAGGGTGACAAGTCTGGTGGGCAGGCTTGCGGGGGTGACAGCGAGCCTAGCAACGGGGGGTGCATGACCCTGGCAGGGCAGCGGAACCCTGGCAGGGGGGCATCAGGTGGGTATGAGCCTGGTGACGGGGGGAGAGCCTGGTGACAGGGGGGGCGCGACCTGGGGATGGCAGGGGGTACAAGCCTGACAGGGGAGGGGCGAGCCTGGTGACAGGGGGCGATGGGTGGTGAGCCTGGTGATGGGAGGGATGAGCCAGGGGGGTGAGCCTGGTAGTGGGGGCGGTGGCAGGGGGTGGGCCTAGTGGGGGCTTATGGGGGAAGGGTGAGCCTGGCAACAGGGGGTGCAACCCTGGCGGGGGGCGACAAAACCCTTGTGGGGGGTAAGACCCTGGTGAGGGAAGGGGCAAGCCTGGCAAGGGGGGTGAATGGGACGATCCTAATGGAGGAGGGGCAACTCTGGTGGCAGCATGAGCCTGATGGGTGTAAACCTGGCGGGGGCGGAGAGAGCCTGGCAAGGGGGTGAAAGGTGTGCGAGCCTGACAGGGAAGTGACAAGTCTGGCACGAGCTTGGTGGGGAGGGTGACCCTAGTGAGAGGGGGTCACAAGCCTGACAGGGGAGGGATGAGCCTGGTGGCGGGGTGTGTGTGTGTGAAGGTGTATGTTACACCAGGTATAGCTAGTTTTTAAAAAATATACTCAAAATGTAGTTCCTCACACTGAGGCATGGGGGGCAATTTTGCTATGTGTCCAAATACACCCCCCGAATGTTTTAGGCCAGTAGAAGCCTTTCTCCTAAACAGGAAGTGAACTGAAAGTCACGTCTGGTTTTGAGGGGTAAATCCAGGCCTAAACAGTTCTAGGGGGAAGGTAAGAACATAGTGAAATTACCTATGCCTGCCTCAAAGCAAGGATGGGAAAAGTGCAGCCACAGACCGGCATGTGGCCCGTGGTTGTGTTGGTGGCACCCATACTATCCAAACTACCTGTATTATCAACTTTCTTGCCCTCTCCAAGATCAAAGTGCTGCTCGTAGAAGTGTCTGAGAGCAGCAAGTCTCTTCTTAAATAAGTTACAGGATCCCCCGAGCTCTTTTACATAAAAACTATTCATTTTTCAAAATCAGAAGTTGAGTTACCAGCCACTTCCATGTTTGTTTGGGGTGTGTGTGTGGTTTTTGTTGTTGGTTTAAACAGCCCCCAGAGGGTGCCAGGGAAGAAAACTGGTCCCCATGTAGCCCATGGGGTATATTTTTTCCCATCCCTGATTTAAGTAGTTGATTCCCTTAGAACTAACATAGTTTGGAATAGTTCTATTAAAAAAAATGCTTTGTTGTTAATTGCCATCGAGCTAGCTTCAACTTATCATGATCCTATGAACAAGAGACCTCCAGGTTCCGCAGTTATCAACAGCTCTGCTCAGGTCCTGCAAGTTCAGGACTGTGGCTTCCTTGAATGAGTCTATCCACCCATAATGCGGTCTTCCTCTTTGCCTACTCTCTTCCACTTTACCAAACATTACTGAATACATTCCACTTCCTGTTTTACATTGTCTAGCTTCCCAATTCATGCTTTCCACATTCCAGGTTCCTATCATATGTGTTGTGCAGCTCTGTACAGTACTTTCCTTTTACACCTGAGTATATCTGCTGCTGAACTTCCTTTCGGCTAGAATCTAGTTATGTCATTAGGCACAGTGCCATTCCTACTTATCCTCTGCTCTTTTCCAGTAGCTGACCCAGTGCCTTCTGACCTGAGAGTCTCAGTTTCTGGCACAATGTCTTGTTCCATTATATCTGGGCCAATTAAAAACACTGTATTGTTTACCCTCACTATGTGAGGTAAACACAATAAAGAGCAGGATTTTTAATGCTGTCCATTTTAGCTCGTTCCTACCTTATGGCCCTTCAGAAATGCTGCTAAGTCTGCATATTTTGAATGATTTCTAGAAGCTGACTTGCTAGGAGATGGGCTTCTGTGACTCACTATTCTTGATCAGCATATTTGATTTCCTGCAGTGTCTTCTTTCACTTCATTTTTATGCAAACTGTCTCAAGCTTGGTAAAGGCAGCACGTAAGTTTTAAAATAAATTGTCTCCCTGCCTCCCCCCACTAAAATCCCAAAGATTCACTAGGTATCCATGTATGTGTGTGTGTGTGTAGCAGATGAAAACAAACAATATTTTTTTCCAAGGGACAACATATAGAAAATCATTCAGTATCCATATTCACCTACCAATAAACCCAAAACTAGAAATGGGAAAATCCAAACCTATTTCTGATAATTCAATAAACAGATTGCCCTTGAAATCTGAGAGCCAACATATTCATGTTGCCCTTTGTAGTGGTGCCCAGTGTGTGTTGACTTCACAGTGCTTTTTGGCATCTAGAAACTTTTGCAAAGGAAAAGTGCCCTGATCTGCTTAGTCCATTCAGATGTTGAAGAACAGGAGTCTTGGGTTCAAGAGAGTTAAGCAGTCCCAGAGAGCTTAGACAGATGGCCAGATTAAATCCTCAAAGTTTCCTCCTAATGTGAATCATAGTCAGCTTGTATGACTCTTTGGGAACGTTTACATGACAAAAAAAGTCCAAGAAGAATTCGTGTCGATCCCTAGTAGTTCACACACATCATGGGCTATTCAGAAGGAGGGGGTAGCAAAAAGCCCAGTTAAACCGTGACTTTCCACCCCGCTATTTTTCAGGACCTTTTTAGGAAAGTCCGAGACAACCCGTGCTATTGGTTGTCTGAACAATCAGGAACCATCCTGGGACATGGGCTGAATATTGATTGGTTGGACTTTGGAGGGGGCAGGCTTGCAAGGGAAGCCTGGCAATTCTTGATGCCCAGCTGGCAGAAGCTGCAGCCACTGAGAGCCACCGGCCCCTCCTTCCCTCCTCCTCCTCTGGGCTGTGGCTCAGCCTCGCTTAAAGCATTGCTTTCTATTGGAAAGAAAAGAAGTGGGGGTGAAGAGTGGGGTGGGACAGAAAGCACTTAAAACATTGCTTTGTATTGGAAGGAAAAGAAATGTAGGGACGAGTCGGGGGACAGACAGGACTTAAAGCACTGCTTTCTATTGGAAAGAAAAGAAGTGGGGGAGGAATGGAGGGACAGACAAAACTTAAAGCATTGCTTTCTATTGGAGGAAAAGAAGTGGAGGGAGGAGTGGGGAGGACAGACAGAACATAAAGCATTGCTTTCTATTGGAAGGAAAAGAAGTGGGGGGTCAGAGAACTTAAAGCATTGCTTTCTATTGGAAGGAAAAGAAGTGGGGCCAGGGGATGGGGGTTCTCTTTAGAGGCGAGGGTAGCTGTGGCCGGCAGGGGTGGTTCTCCGAGGCTGACCATTCAAACAATGACGGATCCAGAATTGTCAGTTTCCCTTGCAAGCCCTTCCCCTCCAAAGTCCGACCAATCAAAATACTGCTATGCTGTGTGCCCCTATCTCGGGATGGAGGTTTTCAGAACAACCGAGATTTATGCTACCCGTAACAAACTGTGTAAACAATAAGAGACAAACTTGGGATGAAGGTATCTCGCTTCTCCCTGGGATAAAAACTGCTGTGTAAAAGATCCCTTTGACACCTCTTCGGAAACTCTAGAATTACTATCTCTAGTTGTAACCATCCACTAGGCCAAACTGTGGTTTTCTGTTGTAGCTTATTAGATTTTATTCTGTTTCTTCTACCACTGATTT
Source organism: Gambelia wislizenii (assembly GCA_030847615.1). NCBI lineage: Eukaryota > Metazoa > Chordata > Lepidosauria > Squamata > Crotaphytidae > Gambelia > Gambelia wislizenii. The sequence continues at coordinate 69,043,643 of JAUMIR010000002.1, forward strand.
AAATTCTCTGTTTTAAAAACTGTATTAAATTTGTTTATTGCAATTCAAGATGCTTAAGACAAACAAAAAATGGCTGTCACAGTCTGGGCCTATTTCCTAAAAACTTCTGGCTTGGTATTTTGGAGACGTTGTGCTGGACTGTATGGACTTTTGTTTTGATGAAGAGAGAGAATTTTATTACCAATGCTATAAATCAACCATGCATATTGTAACAAACCTGCTTACAAAACTCTATGCCTGACATTCCTTGGGAAAAGCAGTATTCGTTCATGATCTTCTGCTCTAAAACAAAGCAGCTGAACCTTGTCCCAGGAGGCAATGGGAACAGGGCAGGCATGTTTTCAATTAGGATTCTAAGCTTTTGTACCAGAACAGATGCTTTCTGCACGAGTTTGAACTTAGCTGTCCATCTCTGCACACATCTGCAATTAGTCCATAATGTGCATAAAGGCCATTTCCTTACTGAAGCAAACAAAAAGCCTTTCAGCAGAAAGAAAAACAGCACAAGGAAACGGAAGTCAAATGTATGTTTGAATAAGTTAAATATATGTTGGAATACACAGAGGCTAGGAAGGAAAGGGCTTAAGAGTTCTCTCAATGACACTGGCTGAAAAGAGAGATGATTTATAACAGTCTTTGCACTTGCAACATACTTTTGGATCCTGTGTTTATGCAAAAGCAATTGTTCCTATGCCATGCCACTGTCTAGCCCAAAAGAGCACTCCTAGGATTGTTGAGGAAAAAACATTAATATTCTTTACAGTAAATGTATAAAATGAGAAAGTGATAGCAGGACTGTACCAATCAAGATTCCAAAACATATATACCTACTTGGCATTACTTCTGGACATTACTTCTGCATAAAACACAGCTGTTTTCAGTCCCAATTTTGATGAAAAGTGAGATATAAATAAATATAAGAATAACAATAATGATGCATAGGCATAACATTTGGTGCTGCATTGCCATCATGAAATATACAACTGCCCAGCTTCCCTAGCTTGTTAGGTTTGTAGCCCTTCCTCCATCCATGAGTTCAAAGCAGCAATGTAGCCCTTGCAACCATCCTCTGTGGTAGATTAAAATACAGAAAGCATGTAAGGGGGAAGAGACAGAGATGACACTGAGACAGTACCATGGTTGGTCATTGTTTTAAGTGTGACATAATTATAAAATGGTATGAATGTCACTAAGGCACATATTTTATTATGGCCAATTCATGGCTTTTATACTATAGATGGAATGGAATTGTGGCTTGTCCAAAATTTCATAAAAACCCAACAGTGTGTGTGTGTCCAACTTCTACATGATGAATAGAGAGAGCGAGACATGTACATTTACTCAGCATGACTGATTCCATTTTCCAAGTAATTTACTCAGGGTTTTGGGGGGAGGGCGGGGGGAGTTTGACGCTATAGAGTGTGGAGATTACTATTAGGTAAGAAACCAAAGGACATAAAGTTGGGCAGGGCAGCAAAACCATTGTCAGGCTTGGCATCTGAAACCAAGGATGACTCTCTGCAAATGCCAGACTGAATACAGAATACCCATATATTCCGGCGTATAAGACGATTGGGCATATAAGACGACCCCCCAATTTTTAAGTCAAAATATAGACTTTAGGGTATACGCGCCATATAAGACAACCCCCCATCACCTGCCCTCCCTGAAGCCACGATCGGGCTCCCCTTCGTGGCTTCGGGGAGGGTGGCTGGAAAGCTTCCCCCCCTCCAGCCAGCCACCCTTCCTAAAGCCTTCCCGAAGCTGGCTGAGGAATCACGGGGGAAGGCTGGCCAGCTGGTGAGAGGCTCAGCCACCTCCCACGATTCTCCAACCCACGAGGAGGCTGGCCTGCCTCCTCGCGAGTTGGGGAATTGCGGGGGGTGGCTGGCCAGCCAGGGAGAGGCTCAGCCACCTCCCACCCAGCAAGGCTCCCCCCATGCAGCTGCACTGGGCAGGGGGGGAATAAGGTTGCTAGCAAGCTTCCCCCCCCCCCAGCCAGACACCTCTGCAGTTCCGAATCCAAGATGGGGCTGGCACATATCCGGTGTATAAGAAGGCCCCTGACTTTTCAGCTGATTTTACAGGCCGAAAAAGTCGTCTTATACGCCGGAATATATGTTCTGGTTCTTGTTCATCTGTCCCATTCTGTTAAGCCCTGGCACTCAGTGCCTCTAGCTGCCATTCAGTTCTATGTATACATATAAAATATCTCTCTCTCTCTCTCTCTCTCTCTCTCTCTCTCTGTGTGTGTGTGTGTATATGTAATTCTCTTGGGTATGTTGCTGTTTCCAGTGTGCTGATTGGCTGCTTAGGAAACTGACCAACCAATCAAAGCTTGTTTGGGCAGCCAAACAGCACACTGGGAGCAGGAACATGTGGACCTTTAAGTCCTTCCGAAACATGGCTACCAGCAGAGGAGGGGCAAGTAGTAGGGGGGGATGTGGCATGGTGTGTGTGTGAGAGAGAGGGGGGCAACGGCATGGTGGTGGTGTGTGTGTGAGGGGTGAGGGACGCGGCAGGCGGTGGGGAGGTTGGTGAGGAGCATGGGGGATGGACAGGAGTAGCACAGGGCACAGGGCAGGCAGCAAGGTGGCATGGTTGGGTGGTGGGGAGGTTGGCGAGGGGTACTGGGGGCAGCAAGAGAGCATGGGGGGTGGCGAGGAGCAGCGCGGGGCGCAGGGCAGACAGCAAGGTAGCACAGTCAGGAGGTCAGCAAGGGGCACAGGGGATGGCAAGGAGCACGGGGGATGGTGAGGAGTGCAGGGCAGGTGGCTAAGTGGCGAGGAGGGGTGGGGTGGGTGGCGAGGGGGATGGCGGGGGAGATGGAGTAGGCGACGAGGGGCACGGTGGCACGAGGGGCAGGGAGGACGGCGATGGGGGGCAGCGCAGGGGAGCGGCGTGTGTATTGTCGGGTGTGTGTAGGGCGTGGGGGCAAATGGTGTATGCTACACTGGGTATAGCTAGTACATAGAAAATTCCACTACTAGCTATACCAGGAACAGAAACCCTGACACACTGCAACTTCCATCAGCTTATCACATTGTCCACAGTGGCTGGGACACAAAGGACTGGTATACAGTATCAAAGGGCAGGGGAGATGTTACATGTTTCCCCAACTGTCTTTCTCCCAGGATCTTTTAAGATGATCTTTACTCAGCACTCCTGAACAAACACACCCGATTCCAAATTGAACTTGAACCACGCCTGGTTGAATTGCCAGAGACAAGACTTCAAAAAAGAAATATAACCTATAGTTCTTGTATTTCTATTAGCACACAAAAGCAAGGCACTATCAGTTCTGCAAGGCCAACATGATGATTTGAGGTTCAAAAATAGTTGTAATATGACAGAGAGGGGCTTGGTGTGTATACCAGTAACAACCTCTGCTTTCAATACATAATGGTAATATTTTAAGCCCTTGTACCAAGCCCCTGATACTTTAAAAAATGCAGGTTAGAATCTCTGCTCTTTGATAAGAGCATGAAATCAGTGCCTCTCAAGAGTATTCCTTGTCAAAGGATTTATGTTCACATCTGCTCAGTGGAATTGCTGACAACATAGAGTATATTGTTTTATTACATTTTTATTGAAGCCTTTCTCCAAGCAAGTGAAAGCAGCACTGTCACACCTACTGGACTCACAGGAGCCAATTCAACATTATCGGCTTTATATTCTCTTCCCTACTTCTCCAGACAATGACTGCAGAAAGATAAAGTAGGACCCTCACAGGCTTATTTAGCCAACAACAATTTATTCATAGAATCATAGAATCTTTATCATGGGATCTCAGGACAGAGTAAATGTAAACAATGTAAAACACTTTCAGATTAAAACCAAAAATGTTGTTGTTTGCCTTCAGGTCATTTCCAACTTATAGCAACCCTAAGGTGAACCTATCACAGGGTTTTCTTGGAAAGATTTGCTCAGAGGGGGTTTGCTCTTGCTGTCTGGCTTCTTCAGACTCAGTGACCAGCAGTTTCAGAGTTAAAATCAGAAAACTTTATTTGGCACAGTAATCCAAAGAGCTATCCCTACAATATTGTTGCTCAGAATGAAACCTATCTACAAAGCAATAAGTTAAAAAGTACTTACAATCTACAAAATCTGGTGGGCTATACAGTCATTGACTATCCATCATCCCCACTCCCAGTTCCCACTGGCACATCCCATTTTTCTCAGAGGAAAGACCAGGTGCAAGCGTTAATCAAACAGTTACAGAGACCGAGAATACCCTCCCTTTTTCCAGTTAGATAACATATTCGACATACTTGTTAGCACATACAAAGGAATGCAAACACAATTAGCCACAAAGCAACACAACAGAATTGAACTTGGCAGGAGAAGGTTACATCCTGGACTGATCCTGACATTTGCCTTCCTCTGAGGCTGGGAGAGTATGACTTGCTCAGGGTCACCCAGTGAGTTTCCATGACTGAGTAGGGAATCAAGAGTCATAGTCCAATGCTCAAACCACTACACCATGCTGGATCTCAGTTTAAAACACACCAAACAAGGCAACAGTTAAAAGCTACAACAATTTCAATGCTCTGCCTTGAAACCAGACTGAAACAAGGCCAAATAATTTGTTTCCTACAAGAACACCTGAAGCTGTCTAGCACTTTACCCAAAAAGGGGATACAAATGACAGCACAGCAGCGGTCACATGCCATTGTGTCCAGGGAGATTCTGTTTAGGAAAAAGCACACCACTGCCTCCTTCAAGGCAGTAGGTATCTTCCTTAATATAGTGAAGTGTTTACGGACCCAACTGCTCAGTCTGCTCCTGCTAGATGTTAACAGCCAAGATGGTCAAGCTTACATGTGGTGGGATGGTCTAATTCAAACATCTTGTTCACATCATTAGGCAACAACTACTGAAACTGATCTCAGGAAACCTGACCAGATGGAGCACTGGACACTCCCTTAGACTCTCTGATAACTGGCATCAAGTTCTAAACAAGTATGAGCTACTTTCTCCTCAAACTGCCTCCCAAAATTGTTAGAGCAAGCAATTAAGGGTTCCACTGCTGTTATCTCTGAACCTGATCCCACCAGACTCTTCACCTGATAGAATATGATGCAATAATAGAGGCATATCATTACTTTATTTTTATTTTTTTGCCAACCTCACTGCTGTATAATACTTGCTCAGTGACCAATACCACCTGCACTCTATCTTTTGTCCAGCCTCCTTCATTGGCCATAGATCTCCTATATACCAAGGTGAATTATAGGCTCAACAGCTCTGGACTGGGCACTTAAAGAGAAACTGCATCAATGGCTCTTTTCATCTTATACTTCCATAATGCCACCAAGGGCTTGACTGAATCGCTCTATCAGCAGGAAAATCCCCAAGAACATTCAGGAATTGTTCAGATTCCATAAGTCTCTGGGGACACAGCCTCTTAATTGGTTCCTCCCTTCCTGTAGGGAAGGCCAACTACAACCAAACCAAATTTCAGAAGGAAATGATCTCACATGACTCAAGGCTACTGCAATTCCCCCCTCCAAAACCAGATCATTCTCCATCTACCCAACTGCAAAGACCAGGTCAAACTCATGTTCTGCCACAGGTATCAGACCAATAACTCAGTATACTATTATCAGACAGCCTGCTAGTTCTCATGATAGTCATAAAGTTCAGTCCTGTCAAAACAGCCTCAGCCCAGATGTTCAAGTCCCAAAATCAATGCCCTGGGATTCTCCAGTACCACCTGTGGGGCCACCTCAACCCGGTATATTACTTGGCAGCAAGGTGGGTGATAGAAAAGCAGCATCCCTGTTCTATCTCTTGGGGCTAACACATGGTCCAAACCCTCAAAACTGGCACTAGAGTGGATGAGTCTCCTCATGAGGGAGATGCAATCCTTATGGAAGATGGCAACTCCTGCCCCTAATCCTCCTGTCTTGCTTGGCACTGTACCAAATACCAAAATGTAGGAGCTGAGCTGGGTCAATGTCACCTGCCCACTGCCTAACGCTCTTTCAGTCTTGAACCTTTGAACTGTACTTTTACTTTGGCATCTAAAGTTCTATTTGTCACCACTTACTGTTTTCGCTGGCTTGCGGATTACGACAGAGTTGCAAAAGCCTCTGTTCTCTTCAGCAATGTACTTGGGCCCTGAAAGTCACGGCACAGCACCACTCCTGGTACCTCACAGCACAAGGCCATGCCAGTTCTCACGCTCATTCGGTTTCTTTCCTCTCAAACATTTTTCTTGTTATTCTGCCTGACCCTTTAAAAAAATATGCTATATCCACTGCCCCCTGCCTGTTCATTTTTAATAATTCCCTAGCTTCCCTTTGCCCATATGGGCTTTTTTCCCATGACTTGCTCTAGCCTCAGGAGACATTTTCTAGCTGATTTTCCTAATTCTGGGCTCCCAGAAGCAAACATGGTCACATCCCTTCCTCCCTTGCCCAATTACCTTTACAACCACTACACATATTAGACACTAAGGCAACCTGTCCTAGCATCATCCACCGAGCTTTGTGAGATATGAACCTGGCCTTTCTGATGTAAGATAAATATTTGAGCTACTACTCCATACTGGTGTTTACGAACAGCTCTAGATAAGGTGCAAGTACAAGGGCATTTACTTACCTCCCCCTCCCCCACTGAGATTCTAATAAGACAGGCAGAAGATGAGCAGACACACTCTTATAGTCAACTTCCAGAGAGATAAGAAAAGGTAACAATGGCTTCCATCAATCAGGAGCTTTAACACTATCTATCCGTGGCTATAGGCCACCCAAGGAATGAATAAAGGACAAGCTTAACCCAGCATGTCTGCTCAGAGGCATAAGCAGATGCACTGCTATGTTCTGAAAGTGCTGCCAGCTACAGCGATGCTCTGCTTGTAAGCTGTGCTAAGAGGGAATTACAATAATTGAGCCTTTGGGTCATGAAGGGCTGAGCTGCCGTTGCTAAGTCATCACAGGATAAGCTGAAGCCTTCATGGATTGCTCTATATCCAAAGCATATTTGTCACTCAAAGGCAAATCGACACTCTGGGACTGCTGTGAAAGTGACCTAATCAGAAGCGTTATGAAGGGTGTACTTTTAAAGATTTAATGCATATCAATGAATCACTTTTGGTGCTTACACTCAGAAGCAATTGAAATAGGGGTGTTTTCTACGATGTATGTGAAGAGCCAATTTTACATCTATCTATCTTAATTGTTGCAGTAATGGAACCAGCATACAGACCTCACTCTGACTGAAATAATTCTTGTAAAAATACACAATTCCACACACAGAAAAGCTGTAGACCCCTAAATCTGGGAGGTGCAGAAGATAAGAACTCCAAATTTAGCCAAGTGTGTGTGAATGTTGACTTTATGACCTAGTGAAATAACATCTCCCTCCAAAGTATACCACTGAAAATGAAGCCAGCCTTAGGAGTGCATGCCTCTTTTGGTCAAAACAAACTCTCCTCTTATTTTCCTTGTTTATCTGAACAATATTTTAACAAAGCATGTACACTATCACTACCCATGTTTAGGTTACCCCTTTTGTATGGTTTGTAAATCCACTTCAACGTGGATTAACGTTAGACACAAATAGTGCCAAATCACAGTAAAGCAGTGGCAGGAAGGAAGGATACATTCCCACACTGGGACCTGATTTATGATCAAGAGTTACACCTTCATCTGATTTATGTGACCAACTGTCATGAAAGAGAAGACAGATACCATGTGGATCCAGCTAGGACATCATCATCATAGTAAAGAGAATTCGGGATAATAAATCGTAAAAGTCCAAACTTAAAAAGTTTAAAATCTGCTCTGATACACTCATAAGAAATGAGCTAGAGTTACTCAACCCCAAAGAAACCTTTCTGCTCCTCTTCTCAGTCAGTACAATCCAAAGTACAAGGCAGATTAGCCTCTGCCCTGGACAGAAGAGCTAGTTTATGGAATACTTCCCCTTTGGGAAAGAGTCTAGTCCTCTGAAATCATTTGGAGGCAAAGTAACTGGAGCAGTTTAACTCCAACAACCTCAAGGCCAGCTTCTGGCCCTTTACCTCGCAACTTTCGCATTGGCTCTACGATAAAATACCTGTTCTCTTACCTAAAGTTTTCTAGGTTAAACCATAAGGCCCAGCAATTTTATGCAAGGCAACAAAAGAAAACAAAATTCAAGCACGTAAAGAAAATCCAGCTGTTTCCTTCTCTGACAGGCTTCTAGCACCTCTCAAATATCTGACAGAAAAAAACCCTGACAAATTAATTTTAATTTTATTGTGAAAATGAAAGTGGTATGAAGGCTGACAGCAGGGAGTGTTATAAGCATGCTTAGCAAGAGGATCAAGTGAAATGGCGACAGGCTGTATGACCTCAGGGGTTAAAGATGCAATTTTCCATCTGGCCGCATCTGGCTTTTCAACATAAAATGTTGACAACACCTGCTGAGTTTCTTGTATGAGCTGCCTCCAGTGCTCTCTGCGTACCTGCTGCAACCTGGGAGAGCCTATTACCAGCTTTCTGCCTTCATGTTTTGCAGATTCATGCAATATGTCGCACCCACCCATAATTGCTGAACTGCATACAAATAGAAGGTTTTATGTGGAATGCATATAAGGGAGTAATTAAAACAATAAGTATTAGAAAATTACCAGGCATGCAGTATCTGCTTTATGGTATAACATATGCTGAATTTGAGATTACCAACTGTTTTGTTTAAAGAAACTTTTAATAACTTTTAAAAAGAGGTCACAGAGTCTCTCACACTAAAAGGCCCTTTCCGATAGGATTGCCTTCATTTGCTCATGTTTTATCAAAAAAAGTACAAATCTACATAATGGAAAGGGATTAAAATTAAGGGTGTCATCAGGGATATAACTTTACTTAGGGAGTTTCTTCCCATTTTCCTTTTTAAAATACTCACGGGAGCATACAAAACACAAAATACATTCAGGGGTTTCTGACATGCCTTGCAAAAAGCACCAACTACTATGAATCTGATAGGGATGTGCTTCAAGTTTGGATGAACCAAAATGGAACAAATCCAGATCTGACCATTCCTGAAGATTTGTTAGCAGTATGGATCTGGAGGGAAACTACAATGTCTCTTCAGAAACTGATCTCTCTCTCTCCCTTAACTTCCCATGTAAGAAAAACATCATGGTGAAGAGAGATGAGAATGTGGTTCCATGAGTTGCAACTCTAACTTCTACCATGGCATTTCTAATCCAAGGGGGTTCAGAGAAGAAGGGTGAAGCAATATATTGCAGGTCTGAACCAGTATTTGGTGATTTTTAGTAGCTGTCTCTCCAAAGAATGGTAATATTGAGACTATTTCACTAGAATTTGTAGGCTCTGGGAGAATATAGCACTAGGTGCTTACCTGGAAAATACTAAAGTGCTTGCTCAGAAGCACTTGCCTCTCTCAGTTTATGTTCTATGTCCATCATCTATCTTTGTCTACTTCCGTTTTCTATTACTCTGGTGTCAACTCCTTGATCCATGCATCTATACTTCCTTCCTGAAATTCTTGTCTAGGACACCATGGCACATGCTGATTTCATACAAATCATCCCAAAGTCTATAAGAATTGCCCACAAAAAATCTTAAGGCATAAGCACCATCCGCCCCTTTTAAGAAATCCCTACACTATAAGACCTGCACTTTCACAAAACACCTTCCATCTATTCTTCTGAAATTTGGCAGGTTCTGATAGCCTTGGGAGGGGCAACCACATCTGCAAAATTCATCCAATTTTGTAAAAAAAAAAAAAAAAAAAAAAAAAGCCATTCCTTTAAGCATTAAAGATGCGCAGCACATTCATCTGTCTAAGTTCTCACAGCTATAATCCCCTCTCTCTGAGACTAGTGTTGTGGCAAATTTCATCGAACTTTGGCAAAGCTATAGACATTTGTTGACTTTTCATGATGCCAACAGCATGCACTACCTTTGCAATTAAAATATATATAATTATTACATTTGCCAAGTAAGTTCATCGCATTAAAAAAAGTTGCACTGGCAACTTATCAAATCAATGGCAACTGACTCTTCAAAGGCTATTTCTCCACAATGCTTAAAATTAGTTGAGGTAGATTTACTACATCTTCAGAGAGCATGCTCTATTACATAAGCTGATTGAGATATGGTTCTACAACACATTTTATAACATGAATTAAATGCAGGCCATGTACTGGAATGCAAGAATGATACTCCACTGGAAATCAAGGATATATAGTACTGTATATATTAGATACCTATATTACAAATAGTTACAGAATTCTGAAACAGTAAATATATACTAACTTGAGATCTAAGTGTATGAACCATCTTTCTGTTTTGAGTTTCCTATGCATAATAAATAATGTTTGAAATGTAGTCACACTTGTACAAGTGAGATCTGCTGTTCTTAAGAACATACATTTAGCTTTTTGGTGTGCTGGTAAACAGTAATCTCCACACAAAAAACCTGATTCCTATGGGAGTGTGCAGTCCCTGTGGGAATGCCACACTGTCTAGCTGCTTTGGAAGCTCCCACTAAAAAGATGGAATAAAGCTTCCCTTTCAACTTAAATAAAATGAAGGAACATGGTTAACAGCTCTTGTCGTTGTTGTGTGCCTTCAAATCATTTCTGACTTATGATGACACTAATATGAACTTATCACAGGGTTTTCTGAGACTGAGATGATGTGACTTGCCCAAGGACACCCAGTGGGTTTTCATGGCCAAGCAGGGATTCGAACCCTGGTCTCCAGAGTTGCAGTCCAACATTCAAACCACTATGCCACACTGGCTCCATAGCAGCTCTACACTTCTGAAATGAAATGATTTTATGAAGGTGTCTTTAGAAACAGAGTGTGTAATCACTCTACTCAGCTCTTTAGGCTTCACATGTTAGCACCACCCAAGGTAGTTTGCATGACTGCCTCAGAAGCTGAAAGGCTGGACAGAGTTGAGCATTGAAACAGACTTCACCAGAAAGCAAGGAGTCACAATACTGGGCCTGTCAGCAGCTAGTATCAGCCTCCCCAAAAGGTGTCACCTTCTGTGCAACAATAATCAAAATCTAACAGTTGGAAGCATTTCAGGCCAGGACCAACGAAGGGGCTGGGGCCAGGCCTTCAGAGATACAAGCCTAAGTCTCCCTTTCAAAGAACAGCTGGAGAAAGTACAACAGTGTGAATGAAGCTGGAAGGAACAGAGAAGAACAGGCTAGCATGTGCTGTATGGTCCCCCATTCTTCCAGCTGGGCCTGGGAAAAGCCAGAGTGTAGAGTTTCTCACTGAGGTGAGCCCCTGCTCCAGCCTTACATAATCATGGAAGAAATGGGACAGCTATATCACTTGAAAGCCAAAAGGGCTTGATATTGAAGGGCACTCATCCAGTTAGGGATATTGTAGATATTGCCTATTCTAATACAAAAGCTTATTTGTGTTGAACTCAGATTGTTGATGGACCTAGAATTAAGGCTGTATGTTGGGGCATTATCTTCGTATTTCCATGATCTTTGTCCTAAAGGATGACTTCCTAGTAAATTCTAACATCTCTGTACGAACTCACTTGGACACAGAGTCCTGAGACAGGAGCTTTCAAACAGAAATCATCTCCATCTAGCTCCCTTAGCCACAGAACTATCATGATGGGAATAATGTAAGGAAAATGTAGTGCTTTATTTGAATTGTGCTGAAGAACCAAAAGACCACCCTTCATGGAAGCTAAATCACCCTACATTTAAAGCACCTTGGAAAGATTCCTTAGCCCAGTCTTTTCTTGGAAGCCTCCAGGAAGAAGATTCAAACCATCTCTGTAACTCAGCCTTTTTAACCCTTTTTCCCATGGAAGATCCCTTGAAATAATTTTCAGGTCTCAGAGAATCCCTGCTTAAAAACTATTATATTTACAGATCAAAAAAATCTTAAGGAGCTATCAATATATTGTCCCCAGCCTGATTAATATGTGTAACAGCAAGTCAGTCTGGTATTTTTACTGATTCTGAATAGCCATTGTGAGGACTTTACCATTACCAGCACTGTTCATTCTCCTAAAGAAAGAGGTTCATAGTTTAGAAGTCAAACTGGGTTTGCAGCTGACCAAAAAGGAAAATACAGAGAGGATTCCTGTACCTTTCATTCAAAAGCAGGAGTCATGCTAGTCTGGCAGAGCAAACCAAGATGGCATTCTATGGCATCGTACTGACAGTTTCATATTGCCTGAGATTTCATAAATGATTGAAATGAGACCTCATGAGTATTTTTTTTTCTTTCATCATGTACATTTCTCAGTGGAGACATTCTAGAATTCATCACCCTTCCCCCCACGACCCGCCCAAAGCAGATGAAATCAAATTTCATCAGGATCATTAAGTAGAAGTGAATGTCTTGGAGATTATGTATGCAATGGAAAGGCAAAAGGAAGACAACAAGATTTTAAAGGAACGCCCTCTGAGAGGAGATGTATATATAATCCATGAGGCCATGAAATCAAGTGAAATTAATGAGATTCAGAATTAACATAATCTAATAACGACACAAAACTTAGACAAGGTACAGACACACTCCTTTGGCAGATCTATGCTCAATTCATGTAGCAACAGTTGTGCTGTAACTGCCATCTGATGTTGAAAAAACAAAACCCATCTGAAACCTGCACTGGTGGACGAACTTGTTGAGGCCCCTCAAGTTGAGGATGGCCCGCTGGGCAATCGGAACCTCCTCTATGGCACCCAAATCGATCAAATGTTGTATGGCCAACAAAAGCTGATGTTTCACCGGGTCCCTGGACCAAGGAGTTGGGATGAATCGCCGAGGGGGCAGGTGGGAGAAGTCTATGTGATATCCCTTTCGCAATGTTTGTAAGACTCACTTGTCCAAGGTTGAGTTCTCCCAAACCAAACCAAAGCCCTGCAGCCTTCCCCCCACTGGCACACTCCTGTCATGCCTGCTGGTTCTTGGAGTGGGACTTGGATCCCGCTGCATGAAACTGTCTCCCAGACTACCCGGATTGGCCTCTGCGACAGGCTTCATTGTCTCCCCAACACTGCTTGTAGTTCCTGTTATCCCTGGTGTGAAAGGCTGAAGACGAGGTATTGCCAGGCTGTGATCTGTAGGGTTGAAAGAACCAATACTGCTTGGGGTACTTCTTCTTGTCCCTCTGTCTTGAAGAAAGCAGGGTCTTCTTTTTATCCTTGCCCTCTACCAGAACTGGTTACAGTGACTCCCCAAACAGTTTTCCCCTAAAAAGAGTGAGAACACCAGGTTCTGCTTGGACTTAAAATCAGCGTCCCAGCTTTTGAGCCATAAAAGACGTCTGGGGCCACTGCAGTGCCCTGAGCTCTAGCGGAAAATTGCACAGCATCCAGCGAGCTGTCAGCAAGGAACACAGAGGCTCGGGAGAGCTTGTGGAGGCCCTGGTGTAATCGTGGATTTGACCTCGGAAAGTCAGCTAGATCTTTGGTCCAATGAAGGGAGGCCCTAGCAACCATCATGGCTGTGATGGCAGCCCTGATAGCCAAGGACAGTGCCTTGTGTGTCCTCATGAGGGCCACATCCTTGCACCTGTCTTCCGGGATCTTAAGAGTGTCCTCTCCATTGTGACAAAAAAACGCAGATGAGACCAACGATGAGACAGGAGTATCAGTGAGGGGGACCTGAAGTATTGACATGACCTTCTTAGGCAAGGAATACAGCTTCTTAGTGTAGGTAGGTTGGATCTTGTTAGCTGCGAGAGTGCCCCACTCATCCCTCATCACCTGCATGAGGTTAGTTGGCATGGGCATTTCCATGGCTGCAGCCAAAGAAGAAGGAAAAAAATTCCGCTGACATCTGTCATGGTCAGTCAGGACTCTGAGGACTCAGAAGGCGAGGAGGCTGAGCCAGTAGCAGAAGAGCTGGCTGAGTCTGAGTCTAGCCCTGAAGAACCCAGGGCTCAGCAGCCTAGCCCTCCCCCAGCTCAGGGTCCAAGCTGGGAGACATAATGGAGCAAGAGCAAGAGGTAGAAGAGCAGGTACCTACCTTTAGCCAAAGGAGAGCAGAGAAGGCGTGGCTTCGTCGTTCCCAGAGATTAAGAGACAGAAGCTCATCAATCACCCCACAGCTGGGAGTGGGAGCTGGGCCAACATAAGCAGCTGGGGGAGGCTGAGTTCCTTGTTTCAGGCAGTCTGCGTTACCTGGAGGAAGCCTCTGCCTGTGACTCTCCTGGACCCTTGCTATCTTGAGACTTTGGATATCTTGACCTTGGACTGCCTTCATTGACCCACCTGCCGGAACCCTTTTGACCTTGGACTGCCTCTTCGTTCTGCACTCTCTCTCTGTGTGTACTTCTGACCCTGTAGGACTGCTACTGACAATACAAGGTACTGTGCTTTTATACTGGGTTGTTGCCGAGCCGGGCTCCTTATCAGCTATTGAGTTGGCTTCTTGACAACACCTTAGGGAGGTTAGGATCCAGTTGGGGTTCCTGTCAGTGTCTTGACAGTTTTCTGCATAAGCGTAGGAAATTCCTCTAGTTTAAAAAGGCAAGCAGAAGAGCGAGGTACATCAGGTTCCACCCCCTCCAGCAGAAAACTCACCCTCCTCCTGGTCAGAGTGTAGGGTTCCCGATGAGGCATCCTCCTCCTCAGAGGCCTCCCCCTCCTCAGCTGAAGAATGAATGAAGACTGGCTCTTCATCCTCTTGAAACCTTGGATGCTTGGGGAGGGGTTGGTTTGCATCTGCCTCAGACTCTGAGGCCCACAAGTCCCTGCCATCTTCTCCCCCTACCTCTGTCCCTGCAATATCATTGGCGCGCTCATTATGCAGCCAAGAAGGTTCTGGCCTGACCTCCTCTGCCAAATCCAGTCCAGGAGACGACTTTTCTTGCTGTCTCCCCCGCCTGCCCTCCGGCTCTGTTCTTCTTCGCTGGCCGGGGAAGCACGCATGCATGTTTGGGCACCTTGTTGTTTCCCAGTCGCTTCTTGCGGGGCTTGGGCAGGGCAGGGGGGATGAGCTCAGGAGCAGGAGGAAGCCATGGCTGCTGCGGCTGGAGAAGCAGGGCTGGCTGGCTGGGAAAGGCAGGGCCCGGCTGCGCAGGCTGGAGAGGTGGCACCGGCAGGCTGGGAAAGGCAGGGCCTGGCTGTGCGGGCTGGAGAGGTGGCGCTGGCTGGCCGGGAAAGGCAGGGGCCAGTAGCAGTAGCTGACGAGGCAGCACGTGTTGGCTGAGGCAGGAGGAAGGACCTGGCAACGGAGGCTGGGAAGCTGACATGACGGGGTCTGTAACTGATGGTGGGGGGAGTGGGATCTGGGGGGTGAGTGCGATGGTTCCTAGCGTGGATGGGATTCCCCCCCCCCCCGGATAATGCCAGCGAGTCCCAGGAGGGCTAGCTGGGCAGCTGCAAGTACACCCAGCGTTTCCTGGGCCACAAGATCCTTTGCCTAGGCTCCCTGGGGTCTCTTGGTTACTCACAGCCTCCTGATTGTCCCTACCTGGACTCTTGGAAAGGCCAGCGTCAGCCGCCGAAGTGCAGGATGCCTCCTCTTCATCAGAGGGGATCCGCAACTCCTCCTCCTGGAGGGCTGAAGGGGCGGCTACATCCTGGCTGTTTCCCAACCTCTGTGGAGGGGGGTGCAGCCAGGGAAAATTTGGTGGTCGAAACCAGGGGCTTGTCCCCCTTCTTCGACATGGGATCTACGATGGAGGCGGGGGGCTTGTCCCCATTTTTAGATCCCTTAACCTTCATTTTCTTACTCTCCAGTGTTCACCATGCTCTTTGTTAAGACCACGTGGATGCAAGGAACACGGCGACAAAGCGACCTCCAGGAGTGGTAGGCAGGAAACAACTGACCAGAGGTGGATCGCTCCCTCTGGATGACCTCAGAGGAAGGGCCTACACAAAGGTCTTTTGTTCCCTGCCTACCAGGAGTGAGTAAGAGGCACTCACCCAGAGATCTTGAGGATACTCTGAGGTCTCTGCACTGGGAAAGACGATTTTAAATTGCCCATCTTCCAGACATTTCTAATGGCAGGTAAGAAGTCTTTTTCCCGCTACTGTAAGATACTTTCATTGTCTTCTTTCTAAAAAAAGGAGGCCTAACATAAGAGTACATTCTTGCATGATGTATATTAATACACCAGTCACTTATAGATAACCTATGTCCTTTTTAGTTATCTGCTGGTGACAGGTTCACTAGACATTATCAACAGCAGGAGTAATGCAGATTTATGGGGAAATTTTTTTTTGAAAAAGTTGAATTTCATTTCATTTACTTTTTTATTTGCTTATTAATAACCCATGAGACTCACTCATGTGTAGGTCAGCTTCAGCAATTAAATACACAGTACAAGGTATTCTAGGTATTTTAATCTTGTATTTCTCTTTAGGTAACATTATTAGGTTAACACCAAATGTAAATTTCTTTGTATTCCTGCAAGCAAAAATGAAGATTGATATATACTGATTAAGTCTCAGCTGGGCCTAGACTGGTACTGAAAAAGAGCACTAAACCATCTGGCCAACTCATTTAAAAATGAAGGGGGGGTAGGGATATTCTTTAAAGGTACACCTTCCTATGGCAAATGTGGTGGGTTTTTTGTTGCCAAGTGAAAAGTCAGGCATGGTGGATCAAATTTGCTGGAAATTCTCTTAACATATACTGGGACCATTTTACCTTAAAACAGAATTTCTATTGCTCATTTCAGTGCAGCTGGATGTAATACCATGAACACTGAGGTGGCTGAGATGTAGAAGCAGCAGCAGAGTGGGGATGTGTGGAAGGAGAATTTTATTTTTCTTAGGTCGGTAAAATAAGCACCCAGCTTGTGGGGGCAATTAGCTAACACACATTGGAAGCTGCTTAATGCAATGTAGATGTGTAAATTGCTATTGTTTAAGAACAATTTGTAAGCCGCTCTGATAGCCTTGTGGCTGAAGAGAGGGGTATAAATAAATAAATAAATAAATAAGTAAATAAAACAAAGGAGGCAGGAGGTGGCGGTCAGGTGGGTTTGGAGCAAGGGGGAGGCATCATGGTGTCATTGGCAGCAAAGAGATGGAGAGGAGGAAGAGGGTGAAGAGAAGGACGACAACACTGCAGGAGATTTTTGCAGCGCTGTCATTGTCCTAATAATAATAATAAAATTTATTTATACCCTGCCCCTCTGCTAAAAACAATTGGGGCAGCTTACAACAATTAAAACATTATAATAATGACTAAAAACACCACCCACCCCCACCATAAAAAGACATTAAAAACTATAAAATTAAAACCATCTAACTAAAAACACATTAAAAACAAATATATACATGATTTAAAAAAGCCAGGAGACGCAGCTCCTGAGGCCGGGATCTAATCAGGAAAGGCCTGCCGAAAGAGATCCGTCTTTAGTGCTTTTTTAAAGCTACTCAAGCTCGTCAACTGACGGATCTCATTTGGCAGGCCATTCCATAAATTGGGGGCGATTACCGAAAAGGCCCTCTGGGAGAGACAGCCTAGATTTTTCTGGTTGAAGCAAATTCCTCCCAGAGGACCGGAGTGCGCTGGGAGGATTGTATGGGAGGAGGCATTTTGAGATAAGTTGGACCCAAGCCATTTAGGGCTTTAAAGGTAATAACCAACACCTTATACTGGGCCCAGAAACTGATAGGCAGCCAGTGGAGAGATTTCAATACTGGAGTTATATGGTCTCTCCAAGATGTTCCCGAGACCACTCTGGCTGCCATATTTTGTACCAAGTGAAGTTTCTGGACCAAGCATGAGGGCAGCCCCATGCAGAGCACATTGCAGAAATCTAGACGACAGGTTACCAGTGCGTGCACCACAGTCTCGAGGTCCCTTACTTCCAGGAAAGGGCACAGCTGGCATATCAGCCGAAGCTGATAACAAGCGCTCTTGACCGTTGTATTCACTTGACTCGTCATCTGAAGCGATGAATCAAGGAGCACCCCCAGACTGCAAACACAGTCCTTAACTGAGAGCATGACCCCGTTCAGGACTGGAGGTTGCAACCCAACTCCTGGTTTCGGGGCCGCTACCGTGACCACCTCCATTTTGTCTGGATTTAATCTCAATCTGTTTTTCCTCATCCAGTCCATTACTGCTTTAAGACAGTCATTAAGAGGAGAGAAGGAGGCAGAAGCTTGGAGACCGGCAGCAGAAGTGATGTAGGTGGAGGTGGACTAAGAGCAAGGTGGAGATTTTTGCAGCAGGAGAATCTGTAGCATGCATGTTTGCGGGTGGGGGAGGTAGCTTAAAATATTTGTGGTTTTTCTATTTTTGCAGGGACCCTGTTCCCCAATCCCACAAAACTTGAGGGCTGACTGTATTGATTAAAATCTCTACTGAGAATCTTAGGAAAGATGAATGTTTGTACTTCAGTTACATGATTAATGTTCTACAAGGTTACTAGACCAAACATGCCAAAGTGCTTTTGTCAAGTTAATAGCAAATTTGAAAACTTACTTGGCTTTTTGAATCCAAATGCAGTAATCTGTGAT
The DNA here is from genome assembly GCA_030847615.1 of Gambelia wislizenii. Classification (NCBI taxonomy): domain Eukaryota; kingdom Metazoa; phylum Chordata; class Lepidosauria; order Squamata; family Crotaphytidae; genus Gambelia; species Gambelia wislizenii. The sequence goes on from JAUMIR010000002.1 coordinate 69,062,076, forward strand.
GTAAAGATCATTAAGAATATATGCAGGATCATTTTCTCGAAAAATCTTGTGAATATCTAACAGACACTTCAAAATTGCACTTTTACCTAAAACAGATAAGAAAAAACAATAAACACATTTAATTTTCAATCCCTACAACCTTCCTTCCCAACATTTTTGTAGAAAATCTTATTGGAACCATGCAGTTAGTTGCCAGATTAATCTGAAGGCGATTAGTATTTCTCTAGTTCCCAAGGATAATGAAAATGTAAGAAAACTGGTAACTTGGTGAAACTCCTGGTAAGTATCGGAACTAACAAAGGACAAAACTTTAATGAATCTGAATTAAGTTAGTGATGCTTGCTAAGTATTGAAATAACAGCCGTCGATTTTGATTCTCTACTTAAATCTATACTGAAGTCATTTCATCTTATAACAGAAAAACATCCCTCTTTGCCACAAAATATCAATGTAACATTTTATTTAGAAAGCAGCATAGCAGACATAATACTAGTGCTTGTTTTAGACCAGGGGTGGGAATCACACAACCCCTTCCAAATACTGCTGGACTCCAACTTGCAGCAGCCCTAGTTAGCATAGCCTATAGTGAAGAATGCTGCGAGTTGCAGTCTAACAAGAACTGGATTCCCACTCTTGGCTTATACCGTTATACAGAAAGTTCCTTAAAGGATATTGAGAAAAATCACTGCTTCTAAAGCAAATGTCCTGCTCCCCAGTCTTGCCATCTGTAGAATTATCCACAACATAGGCTACTCAAGAAAATTAGGCAACAGCAGCAGTATTAAAATGATCAATATTTTGGAGGTGTGAGCAGAACACTTCTTGTTTTCAGATTTTAACTATGTCAGAAACTCTGTAATCAGCTTTATGAAAGATATGATATTCTCATGCTAACTTTTTAAAAAGATAACTGGCTTTAAAATTAAATCTCTTAAAACTGAATTTATGATCCTGTTATGTATAGACTGCTTTTCTTTATAAAATACCTTTGTCAGTCATCACACAACAGAAAAGAATGTGCACTTACATCATGGCCTGCTAACTGAGATCAGGGAGTACCAGATCACCAGGAAGGTCATCAAGAGATCCATTGGGTGACTTCAATTTCAACTTTACATTCACTAACTATCTGAACTCTATAATTGTCTCGGACAGTATTCTAATTATGAACCAATGTTTCTATCGCATGAATAGTGGAACCAACACGGAACCTGTGGGCTGCATGTTGGGGTCCCTCAGACATCGCCAATCCCAATGTTTAATTTAAAAAGGCCCCTTGTATCCTCTAAGTACACGAGTTGTACTGTTGTCATGTTTGCAACCTGCCTAACTTGTTTCCAGCTCCAAAACTAGAAATGAGTCTATTTCTATAATCTCTCTATATATCAGTGTTTCCCAAAATTTGGTCCACCAGATGTTTTAGACTTCAGCTCCCAGAATTCCTGGCTGTTAGCCAAGTCAGCGAGGGCTTCTACAAGTTGAAGTCCAGAACACCTGGAGGACAAATGTTTGGGAATCACTGGTCTACATGGTGTCTACAGAAAAGTAACCATTGATGTTCAGTTTTATTCAGTATTAACAAATGACAAATTTGGGTTAAAAAAATCAACAAAATTCACAAGTTAACATTTCACCCAAGCGTGACTTTGCCTCTTCTGAACTAGAAAGTTGGTTTGTTATGAGGCAGACTTCCCAAAACAGAACAAAACCAGAAGTGATCAAAAGACCACTTTTGGTTTTGAATAACAGTTGCATTTTTTAAAATGTGAAATAACATGGAGGGCCCAGGAGCCTATTTAAGAAGCAAATTCCTCCTTCTGGAAGCCTCCACATGAGTCAATTCACTCTTCCATTGGGACTACAAAAAGGTAACTCTGGGAAGTCTGGAGAGATCAGATGTGACCCCAGGGCCACACTTTACCTTATGAGAGGGTTGGGCAAAGTTTTGTCTGCTAGCTACAAAAAATTAAAACATACACACACGTCCTATTTCAGATACTTGTAGTAATCAGAGTACTGCAGGTTATCTATGGAATAAAATTTAGCTTCTATTACTGTGGTTTTGAAGAGCTTCCAAGCGTTTTGGAGAGATCTGACTTTCAGCTCCACCTTTCAGCTTCCTTTTAACTAGACTACTCATTTATTTATTTATTTGAAGTGTTTACTTTTTGAACTCAAACATGACTGTGTTGTACCTTGAGCAATATTCCACTTAAGATACATGTTCAATTTTATAACTGTAGTCGCTTGTTCCCAAACTGCTTTTTTTTTAAAACCTACATCTTACATCTGGTGTTCGGACACTGCGCAGGATAACCAACCAGGGCCGTATAACCAAGAGAGGAGTTTGTATAGGAAGGGGAATATATTTCAGAAATATAATTTAGAAATCTCAAGACATGTACTTCTAAGGCTTCAAAACATAAACACTAGCATTTTGAATGTTGTCCAGAAGCAAACAACAGTCAATGTTAACAGTTCCAAAACTGACTGATCAATGCTTCAAGTGTCAAGTATGCATCAAGAGGCACTCAGCAGCACTTTTCACCACCAGAGGCTTATGAAGGGCATCCTAAAAGAATGCATTAGTCCATCCTGGTACATACAAAATCATTGATGACCATGACCTGAGGTGGGTGGGCCCACTATGTATTCATTACAACCAAGTACTACAGGTCTCACCCCCATTTATGCAGCGGATATGTTCCCAGATTTACCGCAGATACGCAAAACTGCATATACAGTTGTCCCGCCACATTCGCGGGGGTTAGGTTCTTGAGACCCCTGCGAATGTGGAAAAACCACAAATAACAGATGCTGCTCCCGCAGCCCCCCCCCCCCAGAGGGAGGGAGGCAGCGAGACGGTGTCTGCCAAGCCTGGCTGGCCTCTCCGCGGCCTTTCTGAGGGGACTCCAGGCCTTAGAAGCCCCAGAGCCCGCTGAGAAAGGCCGGAGAAGGCAGCGTGTGGGTGGGGAGGAGGCTGCGCTGCCTCTCCCCGGCTTTTCTCAGCGGGCTCCAGGGCGCCAAAGACCCAGACCCCACTGAGAAAGGCCGGGGAAGGCAGCGTGTGGGTGGGGAGAAGGCTGCGCTGCCTCTCCCCGGCTTTTCTCAGCGGGCTCCGGGGCGCCAAAGCCCCGGACCCCGCTGAGAAAGGCCGGGGAAGGCAGCGTGTGGGTGGGGAGGAGGCTGCGCTGCTACTCCCTGGCTTTTCTCAGCGGGCTCTGGGGCGCCAAAGTCCCGGACCCCACTGAGAAAGGCCGGGGAAGGCAGCATGTGGGTGGGGAGGAGGTTGCGCTGCCTCTCCCCGGCCTTTCTCAGCGGGGTCCGGGGCTCCAAAGCCCCAGACCCCGTTGAGAAAGGTAGGGGAAGGAAGCGTGTGGGTGGGGAGGAGGCTGCGCTGTCTCTCCCCGGCCTTCCGAAGCGGGCGACGGGGCCTTGGAGCCCGGAGCCCGCTTCGAAAGGCCAGGGACAGCAGCGGGCGAGCGGTCTGGCGGGGAGGAGGCTGCGCTGCCTCTCTCCGGCCTTTCTCACCCCCGCTCTTCCCAGAGTGGCTGCGGGGGTTTCTGAAGCCCCCGCAGTCACTCTCCTCTATCCCCCGCCCTTCCCAGAGTGGCTGCGGGGGTTTCTGAAGCCCCTGCAGTCACTATCCTCCATCCCCCGCCCTTCCCAGAGTGGCTTCCCAGTGGCCCCCGCAGTCACTCTCCTCCACCCCCCCGCCCTTCCCAGAGTGGCGACGGGGGCTTCTGAAGCCCCTGCCGTCACTCTCCTCCACCCCCCCGCCCTTCCCAGAGTGGCTGCGGGGGCTTCTGAAGCCCCCGCAGTCACTCTCCTCCACCCCCCCCCCGCCCTTCCCAGAGTGGCCGGGGGGCTTCTGAAGCCCCCGCGCTCACTCTCCTCCACCCCCCCCGCCCTTCCCAGAGTGGCCGGGGGGGCTTCTGAAGCCCCCGCGCTCACTCTCCTCCACCCCCCCCGCCCTTCCCAGAGTGGCGTAGGAGGTCCCTCTCTGCCTTGGGAAGGGACTGGGGTGGAATGAGGGAGGCTTTCCACCCCACCTTTCCCAAGGCAGCGAAGGGATTCCTGAGAACACCTTCGCTGCCTTGGGAAGGGACGGAGTGGAGAGGGTGGGGTAGGCGGCTTTCCGCGAATAATCAAAACCGCGAATGTGAAAGCCGCAAATGTGGAGGGGGAACAGTAATACCGAACAACCATATTATACCATAAAAACCAGCTCTGATTTATAACAACTCTATTGTGGAGTTTTCTTGCCAAGATTTATTGAGAGGAGGTTTGCACAGCCTTCCTTTAAGGCTGAGAGAATGTGACTTCCCCTAGGTCATCCAATAGGGTTTCCATGACTGAACAGGGATTTGAACCCTGGTCTCCTGAAGTTCTAGTCGAACTGACAAACCACTACATCACACAGGCTCTTTTTGGTAAAACCCTGTGTATGTATATGTACCTTCTAGTCGCCTGTCAACTTATGGTGACCCTATGAATTTCATAGGCAAGGTTTTCTCAGAGATGGTTTTGCCAGTTCTTTTGAAATATAGCCTACAGCAGCTAGTATTCGTTGGTGGTCTCACATTCAAGTACTAGCCAAGGCTGACCCTTCTTAGCTTCTAAGATCAGACAGGATCTGGTGCCGTTAGGGTATTTAGGCCAGGACTTACCTACTAATACGGTAAATAGATTGCTTAAAATCTAAGCAATGGATAAAAATACAGATTCAGCACTGAGAAATGATAAACAAGACAGAGGTTGGTAGAAGCCAGAAGATAGTCAAAAAGCACTCAAGAAGTTGCTAAAACTGAGGTGGACAAAGTGCAATCCTCAAAATGTTACTGGACTGCAAATCTGAGCATTCCTCACCACTGGCTGACTAGGGCTTGTGAAATACGCAGGCCATCATTATCAGGAGAAACCCCTTTGTCCACCCCTGAGCTAGGAGAAGGATGGGATAAGCCTGATGGAACTAGCAACTGAAACTGCTCAAAGCCAGGGCTTGAGGAGCTCTGAAAGAAAGAAAATTCCACAAACAGCTTTCAAGAAATTGCTTTTGAATGACAGCACAGTGAACCAAACCTTAGGTGCAACAGATGTTCAACCAGAGTAAAGACAAAAGGCATCTTGAAAAACATCCTTGCATGTATCCAAATATATAGAAATCTAATCAAAACGAAGTCAATTAACCAAAAAATCAGGAACAAATCAGTGAGCTGTACATCCCATCCCCATTCACTTTAGCTTGCCCCCAAGTATAGCTATGTTTATATGTTCCATTTCTTGTTTTACAGTGTCTGGTTTTCCCTGATTCATTCCATGTTCCTGTTCTAACATTCCATGTTCCTATTATATGAGCTGTGCAGCTTCAGACTTTCCTTTCACATCTGAGCACATCAGCAGATGAAACTCCTTTTGGCTTGAGTCCAGCTGCACTATTAGACCCAGTACTAGTGTATATGCCCTCTGCTATTCCCCAGCAGTGCCTTCCAGGAGTCTCATCTTCTGATACTATCTTTTGTTTCATTTTGGAGAGTGTCATCATAGACTTGTCATGGTAAAAAACATTCAGAAGTGGTTTACCAGTGCCTCCTTCTACACAGCATTAACAAGCTCTGGCTAAAGTGTCACTGCTGTTATCTTTGAGAGATTCTCTGCCAGTGTGACCTCCTGCTACTGCTACACAGGAACTGTTTGGCACACTTAATCTGGCTCCTGAGCAAAAGGAGCTGTCTGATGTGGGAGAGCCTACTAGCTGCAGTGCTACCATCAGCACAGCCAATTCCCTCATTGGAGCACACAATCCCACCACCAAGAAAAGGCAATGCCATGGGGGTGTGTGGAGAAAATCAGCAGGTGGAGCGAGCCTCCACTTAAGTAAAATTACTCATCTTCAACAAGGTGTTCCCTACAAGCTAGTTACTGATGGTGCTTACACAACTGGATTCATGTTACTATGTTGGAACACATACTGTTTTAAAATACTATACTTATTCTGAACACTACTTACCCCTATAGAATCATGAAATTGATGACAGTTTGTAAACTACGTGTAATAAAGTAAATGAACTTACATATCCTATTGATAAAAAGATACATGATATGCTTGGTAACACTAAGCTTATATTTGCAATGAAAGTCAGAGGTTTGCTAATTGCATGGAGAGAAAAATCTAGGTGTAGTATTAGCTTAGGTGTAGCGTTAGTTTTATATTTCAGCTTAGGTGCCTAGATATTAAAGAAATAAACCATTTTCCATAAAGTAACACGACAAGCCCCTGCAATTTGTCAGATTGCTGCTATTACAGGCACAGTGCCATTGCAAACCACCAGTAGTAGAAAAATGAAAGAAGCTTTTAAAGGGAATGGGAGTCTACTTATAAAGATACATTAAATAGATTTCTGAAGCATGAAACTCTTTCACTGGAAAGCTTCAACACCCTCTTTCTCACTATTTCAAGGCGGGGGGGGGGTTCCCTACAAAAAGCATGTAAAAGTTCCGATATCACTTCACGAAATGCTCATGGGTCACTGGGAACAGAGAATATGTAAACATCAGCACTTGAATTCAAATGGGGATGACCTGGGCCTTGTTCTCCTGAACTGAGTATGGGGAGAAAATGCAGTATGTGAGAAATTAGCAACCCCAAGAATTCAACTCAAAACTCCCCCTGCTGTCCAAGACTGTTATGAACTGGAATATCTCCAGACTACAGGGATCAGAACAGGATAAATAGAAAATCTGCCTGTTCTGTATGTAAAACAAAGTCTAATAATCACTACTGACTGTTGCACTTTTAACAAAGCAAGTTAGTATGAGAAAGGAAGAAGACAAGATACATGCAAACTCTACAAGTTAACAACTGAAATATATACTTTGATCTGTACTGAGTTATAGTTGATGTATATACTCATTTCACCATCCTAAAATTAACTCCTGAAGAAACTCAAACACGGTAACTGTAGAAATCAAAGCCAGAAAACTTCATGTGAGAAAAACTACCCTGTTCAATCAGATGCTTATAGCAGTAATGTTTATAGCTGGTAAGAGTTTTTCAGAGACATCTCAACAGGGACCTGAAGCAATACTTAAAAGAATCTAAGAAAACTATACAATAGTATTTCAACAACAGTATTCTATAAATAGTGGATGAGATTCTGTTCAACACTGGCAGAGTGTAAACTCCACTTGCATGCTTACACAGGCAGAGATACAGTGGTAGTAGAGCAGTGCAGCTGATAGCTTCCCAATTGTTCAAAAAGCCATTCCAGGGGTATTTCAGACACATGATAGAGGAATATAGCTGTGCCCACCTCCCATACCTCAGATATCTCCTTATGCAAGCACCTGAACAGTACAACTACTAACTTAGTCAGGAGTTACACTAGCATAATACCCCAATAGCAGTCTAGCCATTGTCAAGCAAGACTCACTCATTTTGCATTTCAGTCTTTCCTACAAGAATTTTTGCAACACTGAGATATATAGCAATATCCTGACCTTCCTCCATGATGGAATTCAACACTGGCTTTCTATCTGGACAACCCCCCCTCAACAAACCTTGTATGCTTACGAGTGGCAAAAATAGTTTCAACAGGGATCACAGGATTCAATCTAACTGAAAACAACAGGAAACACCTGGGCGAGGATTCTATTGGATCACTATGCTAATATAATTGTGAAAATAGTTACTCTTTCTCAGAGGTTGTGCAAGTCAGGTGCCTAATGTAGTCAATCATTCTGCAAGCACATGCACTCTCTCATTTTCAGTTTGGTGGTTGAGAATCTAATTGACCAATTCACAACAAGTAAGCTCAATCCCACGGAACCCACTAAAATTCAAGTGTACAATAGTAGGGCCCAGTGTAACTACACTAGAGAAAGACCAAAGGAAAAAAACAGAAATGGAGAAAGAACTGTTTTTCCTTTATTCCTGAAGCTTTATTTTTCCTGAAAAATTGGGGGAAATGAATTATCCAGTATTTTCTTTAGAATTATAAATAAAATGTTTATAAAATTATAATTTATTATAGAATTATAATAAACTGTTTAAGGTATTCCGGTATTTATCACCCTCTCCATAATTTCTAAAAGTGATAAAGCAGGTAGACTTCTATGTAAGCCAGTGTTACTCAAAATATTTTTCCATTAGATCTCATGTGTACTTGCTGGTATGTAAGTCATCAGCTGCTAGCCCATGGCATGTTTCCAATAAAGAAAGAAACAGTTGGAGCCAGTGGATACAAATATGATGTTGGTCCCTGGCACATTAGGGGAAAAAAAGCCAGTTCTCCCACATCAGATAGCCTGAAAAGCACTTACTTACAATATCATATCATTGTATGCCCTGGCCCTGGTTTCCTTTGCTCAGTTCTTTTTATGGGAACTGGTGTTTTATATCTGCTTGATTCTATGGATTAGCAGATGCAAAATAATTTACTAATTTTAATGGTTTCTTCTGTTTGGGGTTTGAATTGGCTTGATTTTCATAAACTGGCAAAGCCAAAGTGGTTCCTTATAGTTCAGATCGTACTAGATCTATTTGAAAAATAAAATAAAATAAATAAAATTAATTTCAATTTCTAAATTTATTACAAACTGTCCCCCATGCCAAATAGTTGCATGGAGGCTTGTTGAGCTGGAGGACTTCAATCCATGCTGAAGCTATTCTGTTGAGAGCAGCTCAGGACTTCTTGTGCTCTATGACAACCATGGGACTCTATCCCAAACAGTATCTGATGCCACCCATGACGCAGGCTTTCTGTGCTGGGTGGGATGATTGTAATGTTGGTGTGCAGGAATTCTACACAGTTCCATTGTAATGAAACAAAGTTCTCGGTTGCCTTCCACTTTTCAATCGCCCCTCACTCTGTGGCCAACCTTTGCTACCTCCAGCAGCTCCTGGCCATTGAGCAGCCTCTCTCTGGAGCTGCTGGCTGAGGAAAAGTGACCAGCCCTTGCCAAGCTCAGCACTTTCTCCAAGCGCCGCCCAGGTTCTATTCTAACTCCCCTCCTTCCATGTGCACTGCTCAATTGGCTCTGGCTTCACTCACAGCCTACAGTGCCAACCTGGGCAGGGGCCGCTTGCTTGCTTTGCTCATTCACGCACTCCACCCCAAAAGGCATTGGGCAGTCTAACTGGCTAAGTCCCACCCACTGCCCTGTGCCATTGCACAGCAGCGGAGGCGGGGTGGTCACAATTAGGGGTGAGAAGCATCACTAACTTCTTAGGCTGCCCAAATGCCTCTTGGGGTGGAGTGAGCGAATAAGCAAAGCAAGTGAGCGAGCAAGCGGCCTCTGTCCAAGTTGGCGCCAGAGGCTGAGAGTAAAGTGCCAGTTCACCAGAGCCAACTGAGCAGCACATGCAGAGGGAGGGGGGTCAGAATAGAACCCAGGTGGCACTTGGAGAGATTGCTGGGCTTAACAAGAGAAGGGCAGCTCCAGAGAGAGATTGTTCAATGGCTCCCCCTCAGTCCCAGCCAGCAGCTGCTGGAGGCAGCAGAGAATGGCCGTAGAGGAAGGGAGACGGGAAAGTAGGAGACAACCAAGAACTCTGTTTCTAAGCAGCCTCTGAGTGGATTCATGAAGAAAAGTTGCTTTCCTTCTCTTCTGCTTTCCCTGTTGTTTTTCCTCCCTTTAGCCACCAGAGTGAGGCGCCAGTGCAGTGCTTCATTCGCCAGTGGCAGCTGAATACACTTGGACTATCCCCTCCCTTCCTAGGAACTGGAGTCCTCCCCACCTTCCCCCTCTTCTCTTTCTCCAATCAAATTTCTGACAGTGGTGGAGTAAGGGCTACTTGAGGAAAAACTCAGCGAGCAGTGGACATTTAACTAGCCTCCTTTCCCCCATCCCTCATTCACTATGTATATGCAAATGCAGGTATTCCAAAAACAAGAAAAAATCCAAAATCCAAAAAACCTCTGCTCCTAAGTACTTCAAATAAGGGAGACTCAACCTGTACAGTCCTTCAGATAGCCTGGGCCCAAGCCATATAGCATGGGAAGAATAAATTGGCTGCACAAAGCACGGTCACCTCTGTGAAAAGCAACAGATTATTCCATCAATGCTGCTTTTATAAAAACTGTAAGATTTGTGTTCACAGACCTTCCTGCCACAAGTCTGTCTCATCTATAAAGCCTTTACCTACTGTTAGCAAAGCCTCTTAAATTGATTGTTCCTTTTAGGATTGGGATCAGAATGACAACACTACAAAGATTTAAAAAACACACACACACACAACAAGGTTTATTTAAGGGGATTATTAACAAAAAAAGGCATAAAGTGTTGCTGTGCTTCCTTAATTAACAGGATAGAATTGCTTGTATGTACACTCAGTTTAAACATGCTCTACCATTCCTAATGAGTAAAAGGAGTTTTTTCCAGCCCAGTAACCTCTGAATAATACCTTTTCACTCAGACCAAGTTTCTCTGAACCCTCTACTCCAACCAACCCTTCACAACCAGGAACAGCTGCCATACAGCAGTCTCCCTCTGCCTCCAACTCTTCCTGTTGCTTCTGAATTCTCTGAAGTTCCCTCTGGCCAGACTTTTCCTGACATCTTCTAATGCCTGCTCAGCTACCTATTTCAAACTTCATGACAACTCCATAGCACTCCTCAGCCACCAGCTTCAATATTCAGATCTTTCAGTAATACTCCCCCAGACTGGGTTTTCTCCTTCTTCTACTCTGTGCATTTTCTTCAGTCTCCACTTATCATCCTCAGCTCTGATCTCACTTCCACAACTCTTTTCAATCAGCCAACATTATCTGTCTCCAAACAGGCCCAGCTGATTTTTTAAAACTTTAAATCTCCTAGCCAGAATATGAACCCATTGCAGAATTTCCAACTGCTAATCACAGTTGGATTGAGTTCTCTGACCAATCCAAGCAAAGATAGACTCTCTCTCCTAGTCATTTTCAAAGGCAGCTTGAAGCCTCACTGCCACAACAACTGCAACCAAGCAGTCAGTACTACCGTATATTCCGGCGTATAAGACCACCCCCCAAATTTTAAAGTTAAAATATAGAGTTTGGGATATACTCACCATATAAGACGACCCCCTTTCTCTTATATGGCAAGTATATCCCAAACTCCCCCCTCCAGCCTCCTTTTATGCACATTTGTGGACTGCCCCTTCTGTTTTTAAATCTCAGTTGAAAGCTTTTCTTTTTTCCAAAGCTTTTGGAATTTTAGTTTGATACTCTTTGTAATCTTTTATATTTTGTTTACATGTTTTGGTCAGTTTGATTTATATTACCATATATATTGTTGTTTTATATTTGATCACATGTATTGATTAGTTTGTTTTATGTTTATATTTTCTTGTTGTTTCATACTATATTATTGTTGTTGGGTTGGGGGTTTTTTGTAGTTACCTGGATAATTTGTTTTGCAATTATATTTTATAGTCTTTGCTTGGGTTTTTTGCTTGTTTTAATACAAGTGCCATGTATATAGATGATGCTATATAAATAAACAACAACAACAGCAATAATAATAATTAATACTGACTGCAACATTATACATTATAGTCACTTCAAGTTCATGGAAGTAAACCAGATACTGAAAATGGCACTACCATGTCCACTATGTTACAGAACTACGTGCCTTGTCTGTGGTGCTTTAAGAGTCACACGAAGGTGGGAGTCCAGTTCATCAAACACTTTGGTGCAGAATGGCAGCTTCTGGGATAGGGACCTCCTGTGGTCAGAGACCTTTTAAGGTGAGGAAAATAAAACTGGGATTGGTCATGTTAAAACCCAAGGGAAGATGAGTCAGGAATTTCGCTGAGGGAGAAGAGAAAGGCAGTGTTAGGGCTGTCAGACTGAAAACTGGAGACAGTTCCTATGCCTTTCATGTCTGTGTAAAAGAGGAAATATCAGCATGTGTCACTTGCCACGCAGTCAGGGAACAAGCAACACTGGTTGATATTCTGTCTTCCACACCAGTGGTTCTTAAGCTGTGATCCGTGGGGGTCTGTGAAGACTTGAAGGCTGCTTGGCCCACCGCCTCCCTGCAGTGACAGGAGCCAAGGCAAAGGTTGGCTGGTTGACTTGGCCTGCACATTGCCATTCAATCTACAAACTTGCAGGAGAAACATCTTCTCTCTTCCTCCAGTGCCTCTGAGGGAAGGTTGAATGGATGGTGTAATGGTATATTATTATTATTATTATTATTATTATTAGGGCTTTAAATCTTGAGTTAAGTCTTGAGGGACCCCAACAACAAAAGATATTCAAAGGCGGTCCTTGGTAAAGAAAAGGTGAAGAGCCCCTGCTCTACCCCACACCCACCATGAAAGGTCCACACAGGAGGAGCCCCCCCCCCACCAATTTCCCTTAGGGCAACTGCGTCCAGCTGCTCTGCTGCGCGGTGTGGGAGCATTCCCGAGGCTCCAGAGGCAGTGGGGGAAGCTGCGTGGGGTGGGGGGTGATCTTCTCCGTGGCTGCCAGTCACGGAGAAGACCCCCCCAACCCCGCAGCTGAAGGAGAAGGGGGGATGCCGCACGGGAAGGGAGGGCTTCTCCATGGCTGCCAGTCATGGAGAAGACCCCCCACCCCCGCAGCTGAAGGAGAAGGGAGGCCGCCATGGGAGGGAGGGCTTATCCGTGGCTGCCAGTCACGGAGAAGCGTCTCCCGCCCCGCACGGCTCCAGAGGCAGTGGGGAAGCTGAGCGGGTTGGGGGTGATCTTCTCTGTGGCTGGCAGTCACGGAGAAGATCCCCCCACCCCGCGTGGCTAAAAGGGAAAGGGGGAAGCCGCGCAGGGAGGGAGGGTTTCTGTGATTTATCACGGTAGCAGACGGCCTCCCAAAGTCTTCCCAAGTTGGTGCTGGATGACACACAGCCTCTCGGTCCGCGGGGGATGGGGGAGCGGTTGCCAAATAGTGTCCAGCGCCCCCCCTCTCTCTTGGCTGGCTGCTCCCTGCCAGGTCTGGCTGGGTCAGGGGCGCCGCCGCTTCACCTGAGGAATCGGCCAGCGGGGCGCTCTCTTTGACCCAGAGCACGAGCAGGCAGGCGAGGAGACGGAGCAGCTCTACATTCGCACCTCTCCTCTGTTTTTGATTGCTCCACAAAGGGGGAGAAGGCGGAGAAGAGGGGTGAATGTACCAGTACACGCTTTGCCTCACCCCCCCACCCAATCTCCTGCATTTTCGCTCCATTTGCGAAGGGAGCGAAGAGGCAGGAGATTGGGTGGCCGGTGAGGCAAAGCATGTACCCGGCGTATAAGACGACCCCTGACTTTGGAGTCTATTTTCCAGGCTTCAAAAGTCGTCTTATACGCTGGAATATACGGTATCTTATAGCCAATATACAGTAGCGGGCTGGGCTCCTGGCCAATTCAAGTTACTTTAAAACTTCACTCAGAAGCTAGTCACAATATATAAACATCTCTCTCTCTGGCTTTTCTTCGCAAACGAAGATTCAGGAAGGACTCATCCTGCGCTTTCTGCAAACGCGCTGATGACTATAAAGGCCAATCCGAGATAAACAAGTCCGGTTGCAGAAAGCACAGCAGAAGGTCTCCTTGGGTGATGTTTCTAGGTTGTGATTCTTTCTGCGTTGTCGTTTCTCTTCAAGACTTGTTCGGCGTGAGTTCTCAAATAAGGCTGCAGCATTGTGGATAGTGCGTATCCATGCCTCCCGATGTGAGGCCAGGGCGGACCATTGTTGGTGATCAATTTGGCCAAGCCTGAGATGTTGTTTCATGGAATCCTTGTATTGCTTTTTTGGAGCACCCCTCTTACGCTGACCCATGGCGAGTTCACCATAGAGTACTATTTTGGGGAGGCGATGGTCCTCCCTCCTAGAAATGTGACCTGCCCAGCGCAGCTGTGTTCTCAATATCATGGCCTCAATGCTGGTGATCCCTGTTTGCTCAAGGACAGCAATATTCATCACCTAACAACAATGTAAACAGATGATTTTTTCACAGCCCCAAAGAGTATCCTGTTTTACATCATTGCATCTGAAGGAGTGACACCTCAAAACCAGCTATTAGAAACACGCAATAGATTTTCACCTTTGTTTCAAGAGAAAACAGTGAATACCAGAGTGCTCAGCACTGGTACACACTTTTAGTGACTCCCTCTTATTAAAGTTTTGAAACCACAAACATAAACTTTTGTTACCTATATAGTGGTAGGAACTCTGTAAGACTTCACTTCCTGTCAGAAGGGCTCATTAAAATTGGACAGTAACTCAAATAAGTATTTCAAAGGAGTAAACTAATTTGAAATAAAAGTGATTTACTTCCAAGTGCTTAAGGCAACACGATAAAGCACAAACATGTGGAGAATTTGAAATATGGGCACATGCACACAAAAGCATACCTACCCCTATTTTTACCACACAGAGATCAAACAGAATCCTTATCCATGGAACCAGATGTGAACATCAGAATCCAGTGCATTCTCCTACAGTGACTGGGAAACATGTTTTATCTGTAGTTTTCAGAAGAACAATGTTGACATTTATCCACACAACTGAACTACTTGCAATTAATCTATTTTTACACCATCACTTCTAGTTTACTAATTATGTAAAGCAGCATTTTAATATTTTATGTACTACCAGCTCACTAATCAAATACTTATCAAATTCAATTGAGTTTGCACATGTTCCTTTTTAAAATTAGATCTAACAAGGCATAACAAAGTGAAGGTTAACATTTCAATGTCCTTCTGATCAAACGAAACAGAACCTTAATCATAAATATATTTTTTTTTGTTAGAAAAAAGCTGGCATGGGAGGCATGCATATGTTTAGAGAATAGGGTTTGTTTGTAGATTCTCTAGCAACAGGGAAACTTTTAAACTCCAAGTTTAAATAGCAGCTAAAGACTGGCACAAGAGCTACTAGCTGCTGTATACGGGAAACTGCCTCCCATATATACTGTTTTCACTTCAAGTTTGCCACTCAACCTAAAGAGCAAAGGATATTATGTACTCTCAGCACTGAGCTAGAATATTTCTAATAGATTAGAAACTTCAAATACCCAACCTAACACAGGCAATAGACAGTAGAGAGACAACAGCTGGTACTCATGCCTTTCACTGAAGACATACCAGAACATAGTCTCTACAGCATTCCTAAGCAGATTTTTTGTTGTTGTGCTGAACTGCCATAACTGTCTCCCATCTTGCATGCCATTTCTGACCCCATATAATTTCCAGAGGGGTTTGAAAATTCTTTGTTAATGTGTGCCTTCAAGCTGTTTCTGGCTAATGGTGACTCTAAGGTGAACATATCAGGGTTTTCTGAGGCTGAGTGTGTGTGACTTGCCCAAGGTCACCCAGTGGGTTTTCATGGCTGAGCAGGGATTCAAACCCTAGTCTCCAAAGCTGTAATCCAACACTCAAACCACTATACCACGCTGGCTCCTTTGAAAGTTCTGCTTCTGAACAAAAACTCTAAGCTTGCATTTTCTTTACGTGTTCAAAGACACATGGCTACAGGCACATAAATCTGAAGAAGAGTGTCAGAAATACTGGAGAAATAGGAACAAACTCCTTTTTTTAATGAGGGGAGAAAAAGTCATAGGGTTGGATTCAACCTTGTCCCCTCAACAAACCGAATCAACTCCCTTTTTTAAAAAAAAATGGGCAGGATTCATAGGGTTGGGTTTAATCTTGTCCCTCAACAAATGGAAGTACTCCTTCAATCTACAGAATCAGTCTAGAAGCAACTGTAGGAATGGAGGAAACACAATTTTTACAGATTCCCTTTGCAGTTCAGCATGCAACTTCCCATGTTCTTCTGAGACTACATTGGCTGACTGGAAAAACTTGAAGGCAGGAGGAGGCAGAGAGAAAACTGGCAAAACCCATCTCCACCAAGACTTCTCTACCCACATATACTTTCAATCTAACCAATAACTGGATTTTTAGATTATATACAAGTTTTTGTTCTCCAGTAATCAGCTCTAAATGTAATTTCTAGCTCCAGCTAGAGCAGACACATTGAAACAACACTGAATGAATGGGCCTACTCTATGTGGGGCTAGCAATTGGATTTAGGTCTCTATTTTGAAGCTGCTATCTGCTGGAAGCAGCAAGTCAGGCGAAGTAAAATTCTTGGAGCTTGTCACTGGATCTCTGCCTGAAACCCAACAGTCAAACATATTCAGCTCTGGGTACTGCTGGTTATGAAAGAGGAAACACAACACATGCAGCTCTAGCCAACTTCTGATGGGACAGCAACAATCTCACTGATGTTTTGGCATTACAAAATTTGAGCTGACTCACTACAGACTAGGAGGATCCATCTGGTTGTAAACCTGGAATATGACTTGCAGTTTCCTTAAAGGCATACACTTTTTACTCAAACCTCTCCCCCAAAAGAGGCAAAAATATAATCCCATTCATTTGTTATTTTTTGCAAGTTTCATCAGAATGAGTACAGAAGCTCCCTAGCCCTGTTCCCTTCCATCCTTGGTTTCATTGCTTTCATGCACATAAAAGGCAATGACTGAAGGAGAAGAACACTGGTGCTTGTAGGAACTCTTAGCCAAAACTCTGGAAAATCAGGGTTTAACTCAGGTGGACAGCATTCACAAATAGTGGACATGTTCTACTTTGGACTCATCACCCTCCATGTGTAGGAGAGCAATGAAACTAGAGATGGAAGACATGGCACTAGGAAGCTTTCTCATGTGTTGGCACCCCCTTCCACAAAATGGATGAATGAGGTTTATGAGTAAAACACTCATTTTAGAATTTTAACACTCTAGTCCAGCAAAAGAAGTGTGGGAACGCCTTCAAACTTTTCCAGGTTCAGTCTTCTAACCTGGTGAACACTGAGTGCTGTCTTCTGAAATACCCTGCATGCAGCTCAGTTAGGGCAAAGTGTCAGATTAGTGGCAACTATACATTCTGGCCATAATTGTGGACCTCTGTGCAAGGTGCTGGTTATGACACTATCTACTCTTGAACCAAAAGATACTTCTGCTGTTTACTACATTGAACATTTCCATTTGAAGAGGAAAATTCAAGTTTTAGATTTATTATTATTATTATTATTATTATTTGCTGTTCTGCTTTTATCCCAATAATGGGAGTCGAGGCAGCTAACAACATATTTAAAGCAATACAAGTTATAAACAGTATAAAGTAAAAAAAAATCTATAAAATTTTTAAAAAACAATTAAACAATGTATAAAAATGTTAAACATTAAAAATACTAAAAATGCATTTTAAAACTCTATAAAAACCCTTAAAAATCTTAAAAACAGCACCACACAAGCCTCAGTCCTTGTCAGTTTGTAAAAACCTGGTGACACAAAAATGTTTTAATCTGCTGCCAGAAGGAGAGCAAGGATGGGGCCATCCTGGCCTCTCTGGGGAGGGAGTTCCAAAGTCTGTGTGTAGCTACCAAGAAGGCCCTCTCCCTTGTTCCCATCAAAAAAGCCTAAGAAGGTGGTGGGACAGAGTGAAGGGCTTCTCCAGATGATCTCAGAGTACTACTGGATTCATACAGGGGGAGATATGGTCCTTCAAACACCCTCTTCCCAAAAATCTACATTATATAGACTGGTCCTGACTAGAGTGGAGTCACTGAATTAGTGGAAACTTGGCAAGTCAGCACTAATGTAAAATTTCCAGATATTCTAAAGCCAAGTGGGAGGGAGAAATATTTTCCCATGTTTTTCAAAAAAAAAAAAGGGAAATTTTCAGATGAATTGAAAAATTCAATATTAGCACCATTGTTATTTTAATATTATTAAAGTAACATTGTTACTTCAATATTAGCACTATTGTTACACAGCTGCGCTGGGCAGGACACGTTTCTAGGATGGAGGACCATCGCCTCCCAAAAATAGTACTCTACAGTGAACTCGCCATGGGTCAGCGTAAGAGGGACACTCCAAAAAAGCGATACAAGGACTCCCTGAAACAACATCTCAGGCTTGGCCAAATTGATCACCAACAATGGTCCGCCCTGGCCTCACATTGGGAGGCATGGAGATGCACTATCTACAATGCTGCAGACTTATTTGAGAACTCATGCCAAACAAGTCTTGAAGAGAAACGACAATGCAGAAAGAATCACAACCCGGAAACATCACCCAAGGAGACCTTCTGCTGTGCTTTCTGCAACTGGACTTGTTTATCTCGGATTGTCCTTTTTAGTCATCAGCACGGTTGCAGAAAATGCGGGATGAGTCCTTCCTGAATCTTCGTTTGCGAAGAAAAGCCAGAGAGAGAGAGATACTTTAAGAACATAAACACAGTACAAATAATCTGATTTGGCATAAAATGATCGTGTTTGACATATTAGAAGTACAGTTTATTCATAATATAATTAGAAACTGAATTTACGAAGAACAACTTTTTGTCTCTACTAGTCCACAGTGTTAAGCAGGCATAATATACTGACTGCCACAAAAAAGACAGGTGAAAAGGAAACCAAGATCAGGAATTGTAACAATCTGATACTGTACAGTGTTCCATTTACATAATATCTAAAACAATTTTTTGCACAGTAAATATGTGAACACCTTGTCATAAACAGTTTATTCATCATTCTAAATGAAAACATTCCATAATCCAATTTTTTAATTTTTCCAAGGGGAAAAAAATATTTCAGGAAAAAACAAACTTCTTCCTGGTATTTTGCTGGGTCATGAAATTTCTATGTATGTACTATTGACAATGGTCTATTTCAGTTCAGAGTAGCAATTGGTTTTAGACCATACATTTTATTATAAACAAGCCATCAACAATTTCGATACTTCATGGAGTACTGAAAAAAAGTGCACAAACACTTAAAACATGCTTCTCTTTTTGTAATTATTTCCTGAACAGGCATAGTATGAATAGACATATTGTTAGACATACTGATTGGTGTTCTAAGAAATGTACTTACCTAGGACTTATTTGGTAACTTTCAATTATGCAACTGGCATGTATTTTTATACTACAGAAAGGTATTTACTTAAATACAGGGAGAGAGATGTGAAATTACTTTTTCTGTTTTGTTCACACGCATAAAGAATTATATATCACTTACTTGAAGACAAAGACTATGAATGTGTCAGAAAGACTTATAATTACTAGCATAGCTGGGACTTTTTCCTTAAAACAAGTATGCAAGCTATTTAGAGTTACAGATGTTCAGAACCCAAGATACGACCATATCACAGGATGCAGAAAGCCAAGAAATAAAAAAAGGGAAGTACTAAAATGGTCTCAGTTTATGATACTAGTGAAATTCAAGACATTGTTCTCACTACCTAGCATTAGTACAGGGTCCAGCTGAAGTCCATCAAAGACATGACTTACTATTTAATCTAACATGTCAAATTCTAACCATTTGAAATGTTTACACTGAAGTAGGACTTAAAAACAGACAGAGTCATAGATGAAGTGGCTAGAAGCATTGACTTTGAACACATTTGTCTATATTTTGTTTTAACTAAGGATCACTTAGATTCTTTTTTTAAACTCTCTTTATTTTCTTGACTTACACCAATCAGTATGTCTAATAATGTGTCTATTCATACTGATTTGCAAAATACCCCAGGGTGAATAAAACAGATATTTTTATTCAGCCTGGGGTATTTTGTATATCAGTGTTTTAAGATAAATGCGCACAAGTTTATATACTTTATAGCACAAGCTTTCAGCACTGTATTACTGACATTTTCAAATGAGGATTACTCACTTTTACCCATAATACTCTACCATAGTAATTATTTTTATATACTTTATTACTAGGACCATGCTTCCACTGATTTAGTTCAATAATGTCTCATTAGCTTCTCTCAAAGCATCTGAAAAACTATAATAGATGTACTATGTAGCCTTCCTCTCTTTAATGAAATAATACAAGTGGACGTGGTTAAGAACTCATTTTTGTCAAGCATATGCACAAGTAGAGGCCGAGTTATTTAAATTCCACCCACAACACTAACAATCATTCAGCTGAACCAATCACATTTCATCCTACAATGGTTTCCTAGGTAACTTTACACAGCCAAAAGAAAGCATTTGCCAATGTAAAGAAATTAAACCAATTCCACATTGACTTTTTACAACACTTTACACTTTTAAACATTATTAATGAGTGGAGAGGATGTGGAACCCTAGGGATATAGTGATATTTTTCTTCTACTTAGTTCACTCAAGAGAAGGCTTTGCTCAGTGCCTGTTACAAGTACATAAAGCCTTTCAAAAACATATTGTGAAAATATGATAGAGGGAACTGGTTCAAGTTACTTTCATATGGTCTGGTATTTATGCACTTTTGTGTATTAAGCAAAAAGATTGCTAGCTAATAAAGAACAGTTTTTAATTAGGCTTTTAAGAAGTTACTAGCGAGAAACCTTGTTTTGCATCAAACAGGTACCTCTCCTTCCCATGTCTGTCTACCAGTATGCTTCTGAGCTGGCCAAAAAAGAATGGGGTTTATCTTACTCTGTAAGCAAAATGGAAACAGAGTAGGCTGACAGAGAAGGAAAGAGAAATCTCTTTCTCCTCTACCAACCTGTCTATTTGTCTGCATGGAATTCCTTATTGTGTAAGGTAACCAGGTGAGCAGCTAAATATGTATAGCTATAGCTATGGGTAATCTACAGACCCCATCATGGTGCTACCTTTCCATGGTGGTGGGATTCTGTGCTTCTGTGAGGCAAGAGGCGATACTGATGGTGACAATGCTGCTGGTAAGGTCTCCCATGTCAGACAGGCTTTTGCTGAGGAGCCAGACTAAATGTACCAAACAGCTACTGAACAGCAGCAGTAGTAGAAGGTGATACTGGCAGAGGATCTCTCTGAGGCAGTGGCACTATGGCTACTGAGTGTTAGTACTGAACAGAAGGAGTCATGGTAAAACACTTCTGAATCACAGAGTTGGAAGAGACCACAAGGGCCATCTAGTCCAACCCCCTGCCTTGCAGGAATAAACAATCAAAGCACTCCTGACAGAGGGGCACCCAGTTCTGTTTAAAAACTTCCAAAGAAGGAGCCTCCACCACACTCTGAGGCAGTGCATTCCACAGTTGAACAGCTCTTACTGTCAGGAAGTTCTTCCTAATGCAGAGGTGGAATCTCTTTTCCTGTAATTTGAGTCCACTGATCCAGATCCTAGTCCCTGGAGCAGTAGAAAACAAGCATGCTCCCTCTTCAATATGATATCCTTTCAAGTATTTAAGCATGGCTATCATGTCACCTCTTCACCTTCTCTTCTCCAGGCTAAACATACCCAGGTCCCTAAGCCACTCCTCGTAGGGCATGGCTTCCAGACCTTTCACCATTTTGGTTGCCCTTCTCTGGACACAACCCAACTTGTCAAAATATCCTTCTTGAATTGTGGTGCCCAGAACTAGACTCAATATTACAGGGGAGGTCTGACCAAAGCAGAATAAAGTGTACTGTTACTTCCTTCAGTCTAAACACTATACAGTCGTCCCTCCACATTTGCAGGGGTTAGGGCCTCGAGACCTCCACAAATGTGAAAAAAACGTGAATAAAAAAGGCCTCTGCTCGCCCGCCCGCAACCCCCTACCCTTCCAAAGTGGCAATGGGGTTTTTTGAGTCCCATCGCCACTTGGGGAAGCGCGGAGGTGGCTAAAAAGTCTCTCGCCTGCCTGGCTGCCACACACCCCCCTGCCGCCTGCTGTGCTTCCCGAAGCTGCTATGGGGCTCTCGAGCCCCATTCCCACTTCGGGAAGGTTGAGTGGTGGGACGTTAGCTGGCCTTCACCCCGGCCTTCCCGAGGCGGCTCCAGGGCTTTGAAGCCCTGGAGCTGCGTCGGGAAGGCCAGGGACGGCAGTGGGCGGGCAGGAGGGAGGCTTGCCGGCCTCTCCCCGGCCTTGCTGAGGTGGCTCTGGGGCTTTGAAGCTCTGGAGCCACCTCGGGAAGTCCAGGGATGGCAGTGGTCGGGCAGGCAGGAGGTTGGCAGGCCTCTACCCGGCCTTCCAGAGGGCATTCGGGAAGGTTGGGAGGGGTGGAGGGAGCATGGCAGAGACGCTTTTCAGCCACCCCCACCCTCCCAAAGCCGCAACAAGGCTTGGAAAGCTCAATCACAGCTTTGGAAAGGACGGAAGAGGCTAAAAAGCGCCTTTCCCATGAACTCCCCGCTCTCCCGGGGCTTGGCTCTCCACCCCAAATGAAGCCAAGCCTCAGGAGAGCGGGGAGTTGAGCGCCTGCTTTGTTCAGCAAGCACTCAGTTTAAATCAGCTCCTCTCCCTTACGTGCGAGGGAGAGAAGCTGATTTAAATGGGGTTCTTGTTGAGCAAACTGCGAATAATCAAAACCACAAGAGTGAAAGCCACGAATGTGGAGGGGCAATTGTACTCCTATTGATGCAGCCCAGAATCACTCAGGCTTGCTAGAGAGGTTCAAAACAATAAAATAATGTCTTTTACCATGGAAGCCCTATGATAAAACAATCCAAAATGAAACATGAGACAGTGCCAGAAGATGAGTGCCTTAAGACCTGGGAGTCTCAACAAGCTACTGGGGAAAAAGCAGAGGACAAATATGAGTAGTAGTGACATTAATGATGCAATTGGGCTGAAGCCAAAAGGACATGGCACTGTTGACGTGCTCAGAGGTGAAAGAGCAGTCCAAAGCTGCAGAACACATATTATAAGAACATGAAATTGAGAAGGATGAATCAGGGGAAGCAAGATACTGTAAAACAAGAAATGAAATGCATAAACATTGTAATACTTGAGGCAAGTGAGCTAAAGCGGACAGGAATAAGATGCTTTAACTACACAGTGTTTTACTGTGAAATTCTAAGAAAAAATGATGTGGCATTAATAGTGAGGAGAGATTTAGCAAAAGCAGTCAAAGGATATAATGTAAAGTCTGACCAAATCATATCAATAAGACTTCAGGGAAAACCGATCAATATAACCATAACCTAAGTTTATACTCCAACTATAGAAGAGGAAGAAATTGAAAAGTCTATACTGCAGTCTGATTATGCACCAAAACAGGACATGCTGATAATCACAGGCAATTGGTATACAAAAGTAAGAAACATCAGAAACAAACACTGTAGGGGAATATGGCCTGGGATCAAGAAATAAAGCAGGAGAGTGACTACTCATTGAATACTCTGAGGCTAACAGTTTGTTCACTGCAAACATATTCTTTAGGAAACCAAGCAGACAACTGTATATATGGACATCACCTAATGGTCAATATAGAATCAAGCAGACTACATAAGTGGAAGCAGAAAGTGGAGAAACTCCATTCCCTGCAAAAACCAAGACCAGGAGCAGGTTGTGGCACAGATCATGAACTGTTAATATCAAAAATTAAAATAAAGCTAAAGAAGAACAATAAACAATTCATCATAGCAAAATACAACCTGAAGGAAATTCCTTTAGAATTTAAAGATACTATAAAAATAGATTTGTACTATTATGCCTAATCAACCAAGAGCCAGAAGAACTCTGGATTGAAGCCAGGGACACTGTCAGGGAAGAATACAAAAAGACACTATCTACAGCCAAAAAGAAAGAAAAACCTCACTGGATGACAGAAGAAACTCTTCAAGCAGTTAATGAGAGATGAGAAGCAAAAGTAAAAGAAGACAAAAAAGGGTCAGAAACCTGAACACAACTGTTCAACAACTTGTGCACAAGGACAAAGGGGTTGTTTAGATGAGAAGATGTAATGCTGGTTGCTGCGCATTCATGCAAAATTGCAGCAGCGTTCTTTTGTCTTGATGGTCCTTTGGCAAAATCACTGGTATGCAAAGCTATCCATGTTTCAAGTTCACACGCAGCCATGCCTGTGAATCGAAACGGCAGCCAAGACTGAATTACAGTCATCCCTCCACATTTGCGGCTTTGATGCTCGCAGTTTTGAGTATTCGCAGTTTCTCCTCCTTCTCTTCCCCCTCCCCGGGAGGGAACTCTATCTACTTCAGGGGTTTCACTCTGTTTGGAGTGGGGAGCCAAGGTGCCCCCCTCCTCGCTCTCCTGGGGCTTGCCTCCATTTGAAATAGAGAGCCAAGCCCCGAGAGAGCAAGGAGGAGGGCACTTTAGACCCGATCTCCCTGCTCTCTTGGGGATTGTCTCCCTACTTCAAACAGAGCCAAGCCCAGGGAGAGTGGGGAGATGGGGTCTAAAGCACCCCCTCCCCACTTTCCTGGTGCTTGCCTCCTTTGAAATGCAGAGCCAAACCCCGAGAGAGCAAGGAGGGGGCGATTTAGACCCAATCTCCCTGCTCCCTTGGGGATTGGCTCCCCACTCCAAACAGAGCCAAGCCCAGGGAGAGTGGGGAGATGGGGGTCTAAAGCAACCCCTCCCCACTTTCCTGGGGCTTGCCTCCGTTTGAAATGGAGAGCCAAGCCCCGAGAGAGCAAGGAGGGGGGCGATTTAGACCCCATCTCCCTGCTCTCCCTGGGCTTGGCTGTTTGGAGTGGAGAGAAGCTTTGATAGGGCGGGGGTGGCAGCTGAGAAGTGGCTACGAGGCTTCAAATACTCTGTCACCACTTTGGAAGAGAGTGGGGGTTGCGGGTGGGAGGGGGGAGGTTATTTTATTTGCGGTTTTTTCACATTTGCGGGGTTCTTGCGCCTCTAATCCCCGCGAATGTGGAGGGATGACTGTACTCACATTATTATTCTCAACAAATCCAAGATGCACAAGGGTGAACTTCCACTTAAAAAAGCAGTTTGGTTGCGTCAGCACAGCAAAAAAGTGCATGGTTGGCAATGTGAAACTAAAAAATGGCGCTTCCAGACACTTCATTGCTGGCAAGCAACCCACCACCCGGTGCATGTCCAACCAATCAGCTTTCCAATTCCACCCTGCGCTGCAAATCAGTTGTCCAAACGAGCAGTAATATACATTTCTACACATTATTTTAAAAACCTTGGGAAAAGCTGCAAAGTCTTTTCCCCTATAGTTTTTGGCCCCCTCCTTCTGAATAAGGTGAATTACCACAGGATCTTGTTGGGACAAAAAGTATTCCCTGCAAATTCTATTAGGATTGTTTTCACCATCTAGACAACCCGAAAGAGAACTACTATAACCATCAAAGCAGAGAAACAGAAGACAACAAAAAGGAAGAACCAGAGATCTCTTCCACAAGATCCAAGAAAACAAAAGGAAACTTAAACCAAGAGTGGGGGTGCTATACAACTAGCAAAGGAACACCCTACATGTGTTTTGCTGCATGGCCAACATGGGTGTCCCTGAATATGTCATCCACAACGAGGTCACTGTTGCTTCTCTCTACATTAATTTTTTATCGAAAGGTTTCTCAATCTGTTTTTCATGTTCTAAGTGATGGACCTCCTCACATATATACAGATCATTGACATATAATGCTATTCCTCCTCCTTTCCTTGTTTGCTCTATTTCTCTGAATAGGTTATACGCTTCCATTAATATGTTCGAATCATGAAACTCATCCCACCAGGTTTCAGTGATGCCTATCAAATCCTATTTACCTTCCTATGTTAAGAGTTCAAGTTCATCTTGTTTATTTTCCATGCTCTGTGCATTAGCATAGAGATATTTAAGACCATAGGTCATTCTCTCCATTGTTGGTCTCTTGTACTATTGGCCCAATTTATCCTGCATCATTAAGCTCATTGTTCCTAATACTTGGGTGGCCCCCTGTACTGAATTTAGGTTTTGGCACTACCGAGGGTAGCCTGCTGTGGCAATAAATCTGCCTATATATGACACTTGTCAAACTATGCTAATATTCAGCTTTCTTATTTAAAAATTTAAGCTCTCTAGCTTCCAAGCTTTTCAAACCTTAAGAATGAATGTTCTCAGAATATGTATGCTGCATCACAAAGATGACCAAGAAGGTGGAGCACTGAGATCTTTCAGCAGTCAACAAAGTTTTTCAACAGTTTACAATCCCTGCTGATCACACCAAAACTGTTACTGCCCCCATGCTCTAGCAGGCCTACATTCATCCCTTTGTCTTTGTCAAAGAAATGGGAGGGGAGGCATTCCAAATTATTCAACTCATCTTAGGCTGTATAATTTATCAGACACAAAGAATTTCTGCTCCAAAATTGTGCTCAAGTAAACAGGAGTATTCATGTTGTAAAAATACCCAGTCCCTGCAAGTTGCGACACTATGACAATAACATGTATCTCAAGTCATGCATGCACAAGAATGTCTTACCTAGTTGTAATATCATAATGGTGTCATTTAAGGCCCGAGTTACCAAACTGAAATGTCTGTAGAGAGGATAGCACAGAACCCTTCTCCCAAAGGATATCAGGACTTCAGACATGCCAGTAAAGGTCTGCATGGAACAGTTAAAAAAAATTAATGTGATAATAAGAGGACAATGCCTATTTATTTCAACAGAAGGTAACACAGGCTACACCCTTGTTTCCAAATTCCAGTTCTATTCTATCCAATGAAGTAATAATGCTTTAACAGATGCACCTATGGATTTAACTTGAATTGCACAAAAATATTGTTATATGTTTATCTTACCTCCAGCCAGCACAAAGTTGAACTCAATTTTCTTATATTCCATGGTGATTCAACCTTGTTTATTAAAAAAAGTTATTAGTAAATAATGCAGTAACTATACAAAATAATATTCTCATAAACTTACGAGAATGAAAAATGCAAGGTATGATAAAGCCTAAAATTTTGAAGAAAACTTTTAAGATATTAGTAGTCCTGAGTGCCCTAAAATTTGCAGGTATCAATCAACCTCAATCTTTATCCATTCAGAAGGACTTCTAATGCTTTAAAATCTGAAATACTCAACTAATAGTTTTCCTCCTTTTTATCTTTTTTTAAAGAAACTATTTTATTTTCAATTTTCCCTAAAAAAAAAATTCTAAAGTAATACAGCAAGGGAAGAAATTTGATAGATATAGACTACACAGAAAAAGGTGCAGAAACCAACTTATATAACAGAAGGTCTGTTCAGAAAGAACAGCTAAGCCAAATACTACACTAAGCATCTTAGCCAGAGCAATAAAAAAACAGATACACCTAAAGTATTATTTTGGACAACCCAGTTACTAACTGATTTGAGCAAAGTCTTACTTAGAGTGAGTTAGAGAAGCAGTATACCTAGATCAACACCATCTTCTGGAACCTATATTATCTGCCCACTTCTGTTTCTTTATTTTTGCTTTTCCTCTACAGCAGGGTTAGGCAACATGTGGTCCTCCAGATATTGCTAGACTGCAGCTCCCACCAGAGAGGCTGAATAGGTTCAATAATGTGGATATCTCCTTTAAGTCTAGACTAAAACCCAGAACACATTGACTACCACACTGACATCAGAGCCACCAGCCTTGACTATTAAAAACAAAATGATACCAGAACATCACACTTTGGACTGCTAATCTGAAATGCCTATTCTGGCAAACTAACTTGGCAATATAACATACCAGTCTTGTTTTTTAGCACTGGGAGCAAAGTACACTTTGAAAGCCATGTCTCCCAGATGGCCAAGTAATTTCCTGGAGCCATACTGGTGAAGCCACGTAAAAAGCTTCACAGAGGGGAATGGAGCAGAAAAGAGAGAGGTACTCACATTCTTTTCTCCTTCAGTGGCATAGATTTCATAGCAGTATGCCAGAAGTATATCAACTAAGCTCAGATATACTTGATGACAGGTTCTTTTATCAAGTAGGAACGTTCTGTTGGTGAATTTTCTCAGCTGTTCTTTCTCATCTTCAGTAAAGGAAACTAAAAACAAAAAGGTTATTTTAGACACACCAGATTCATAGCCACACTTAAAAAAAACTCGCATACCTTGAATTATGGTAACAAGGCAATATTGAGAAGAAATTTATCTTCTCACCCAAGTCCTAGAATTACTCCAGTGATAAGCTCAGAATTAACCACTTAGCTACTGCAGCACCTGCTTGCCTGTTTCAGTTCAGTTCAGTTCAGAACAGCAGGTTCTTCCCAACTTGCTATGAACTTGCACCAAATACAGCAGAAAACCTGTAATTATCCCAGTGTTCCAACAGGGAAGCATTGCAATAACATCTACTCAGTAACAAAGAAAACATTACACTTTGGACTATACTCTCTTCAGACATAGAAACAGAGAGACATTATACAAAGCACACTTGAATTTACCAGAAAGCAGCAATGAATTTTACAAGTTAAGAACTGCCTAGATTATTAATGCTACCGTTATAGATTTTTACAATATCCATCAAGATACAGCCACCCACCCGTCATTAATATTGGCAACTGCCAACTATTCTGAAATCTATGTTAAATAGAAATTGTTCCTTTTGAGTAGTTAATATAGATTCATGTATATTTCTTTGAATGCAAATGGTTTGAATAGCTCTAAGTATAAAAAACAACAACATTGTTTGAAAACTAAGCTCAACATCTCTTTCTATAGGGACGGAGGGAGTCACACTGATTTCATTAGGTCTACTCCTGGCAAGCCTATTGTTGGGTTTTGTCAAATACTTATAAAAGAGAACAGCATATCATTTATCTTAAGAAACTGGAAATGCATATGCAGTTTGTCCTACAGTTCATACATGCCCACCCCGTATCTGTTAGGGATATGTTCCTAGACTTACAATGTATAAGTGAAAGCACATATAACAGCAAACCCTATTTAAAATAAAGGACTTCCGGGACAAACATACCATAGAGCTGTGTTGGAGGACCCAGAGATTCAGAGAGGACACCCCTCTAGGAATTTTCCAGCACAATTTTATGGTATGTGTCCCCTAGCTTGTGCCCCTTTGATAACTGAAACGTGGATATTGGTTCCATGGATATTAGTACCGTGGATACAGGGAGTAACCTATAATGCAAAAAGAAAAAAAAAACCCTAAAAGGTATAGCAATACAGGTTGAGCATCCCTAACCTGGAAATCTGAAAACCTCCAAACCCCAATTTTTTGCCAACAGCTGCCCAGTTTTGCCTTTGAGGAAGTAGATGCGGTGCTCCTGTTCGTTAGTCTCTCAGATCCTCAGTTTGTCTCCAGCCTCACATCTTGTTCATTCACTACTTATGTTGTGTGTGAGATGTTATGTATGAGATGTAAGGCTGGAGAGAGACTGAGGATCTGAGAGGCGAATAAGCAGAAGGCCACAGCTGCTGCTTCAAAGGCAAAAGCAGGTGGCTGATGGCAAAAAGTTTCAACTTCCCACCATTTCACCGATCCTCAAGTCTCTCTCCAAACAAGACATGAGGCTGGAGAGAGATGTGAAGATCTATGAAATGGCACAAGGTGTACAGTTGCCCCTCCACATTCGCGGCTTTCACTCTCATGGTTTTGATTATTCGCTGTTTGTTCAGCAAGCACCGCATTTAAATCAGCTTCTCTCCCTTGAACGCAAGGGAGAGGAGCTGATTTAAACGGAGCATTTGCTGAGCAAGCCAGGCGATCAACTCCCTGCTCTCCTGGGGCTTGGCTCCATTTGGGGTGGAGATCCAAGCCCCGGGAGAGCGGGCAGTTGGTGGGAAAGGTTCTTTTTAGTCCCCTGTCCTTCCCAAAGCCACAATTGAGCTTTCCAAGCCTTGTCGCAGCTTTCGAAGGGTGGGGGGTGGCTGAAAAGCCTCTCCACCACACTCCCTCCACCCCTCCCGACATTCCCTAAGTGGCTATGGGGCTCTCAATCCCCGGAGCCCACTTGGGAAGGCCAGAAAGATGCTGGCCAGTCTCCCTCCTGCCCGCCCGCCACCTTTCCCAGCCTTCCTGAGAAGACTCTGGGGCTTCAAAGCCCCATAGCCCCCTCGGGAAGGCCGGGGAGAGGCCGGCCAGCTTCCCTCCTGCCTGCCCGCCGCCTTTCCCGGCCTTCCCGAGGCAACTCCAGGGCTTCAGAGCCCCTGAGGACCCTCAGGAAGGCCAGGGAGAGGCTGGCCAGCTTCCCTCCCTCCCGCCCACTGCCTTCCTCGGTCTTCCCCAGGTGGCTCTGGGGCTTCAAAGCCCCGGAGCCCCCTCGTGAAGGCCGGCTGACTTCCCACCTGCCCGCCACCTTCCTCGGCCTTCCCCAGGCCGCTCCGGGCTTCAAATCCCCGGAGCCCCCTCAGGAAGGCCGGGGAGAGGCCAGCCAGCTTCCCTCCCACCCATCCGCCGCCTTCCTTCGCCTTCCCCAGGCGGCTCCGGGGCTTCAACGTCCCGGAACCCCTTGGGAAGGCCAGGGAGAAGCCAGCCAACCTCCCAGCCGCAGCCACCCCAACCTTCCCAAAGCGGGTACGGTTCTCAAGATATATAGCTATAGCTGCTTTGGGAAGCACGGCAAGCGGCAGGGGGGCGTGGAGGCCAGGCGGGTGGAGGTCTTTGGAAGGACGGGAGGTTGCGGGCGGGCAGGCAGAGGGCTTTTTTTATTTGCGTTTTTTTTTTCACTTTCACAGGGTCTCGAGACCCTAACCTCCGCGAATGAGGAGGGACTACTGAATATGTATGTGCAAATACAGTATTTCAAAATCTGAAAAAATCCAAAATCCAAAACACTTTTGGTCGCTAGCATTTCAGATAAGGGGTAGTCAACCTGTAATAATTAAATCGTAAGTCAATTTTAACCTGCTAAATGGAAAGCTTATCCTAATTCAATGATGCCTAGGAATGAGATGCATTTGTACATGTGCATCTCCAAATCATGCATCTGTAAAAACAATCACATGTCTATTTAACATAATAGATTTTTCTGAAAGGGAGACGTTTCAACCTGATGATTTTAATGTACTGTGTCGCACACAAAATGTTTCTGAACTGAACACAAAATCTGTTGGTATTTTTCCTACAAATTAAGAGTTTGCATGTCTGAGGTTAGACAAATTCCAATTTACAGATTAGATGATTATGGGTCTTATCCCATGTTAAAACATTATATACATTGTCAGTTCTAGAACAAAATTATTCTAGAATCAAGTGTTTCTAGTTATACCTCCAGTTCTTAAAAAAAAAATAATAATGTTGATATAGGTGCAAAAATGTGAATAGGAATTAGCAGCAGCAGTGGTAATAGTAATATGCAAGACAGTAGTAATACAAAGTTGTTCTCAATCATAGAATCGCAGAGTTGGAAGAGACCACGAAGGCCATCCAGTCCAACCCCCTGCCATGCAGGAAATCACGATCAAAGCATCCCCGACAGATGGCCATCCAGCCTCTGTTTAAAGACCTCCAAGGAAGGAGACCCCACCACGCTCTGAGGGAGTGTGTTCCACTGCCGAACAGCTCTTACTGTCAAAAAGTTCCTCCTAATGTTGAGGTGGAATCTCTGTTCCTGGAGCTTGCATCCATTGCTCCATGTTCCAGTCTCTGGAGCAGCAGAAAACAAGTCTGCTCCATCCTCAACATGACACCCCTTCAAATACTTAAACAGGGCTATCATATCGCCTCTTAACCATCTTTTTTCCAGGCTAAACATACCCAGCTCCCTAAGTCTCTCCTCATAAGGCATCATTTCCAGACCTTTCATCATTTTAGTTGCCCTTCTCTGGACACGCTCCAATTTGTCAATATCCTTTTTGAATTGTGGTGCCCAGAACTGGACACAGTATTCTAGGTGAGGTCTGACCAAGGCAGAATAGAGCGGCACTATTACTTCCCTTGATCTAGACACTATACTTCTATTGATGCAGCCCAAAATCGCATTGGCCTTTTTAGCTGCCGCATCACACTGTTGATTCATGTTCAACTTGTGGTCTACTAGGACTCCTAGATCCCTTTCGCACGTAGTCTCATTCAGCCAGGTCTCCCCCATCCTATATCGATGCATTTCATTTTTTTGCCCTAAGTGCAGTACCTTACATTTCTCCGTATTAAATTTCATTTTGTTAGCTTTGGCCCAGCTCTCCAATCTATCCAGGTCATCTTGAATTTTGATCCTGTCCTCTAGGGTATTAGCTACTCCTCCTAATTTGGTGTCATCTGCAAATTTGGTAAGTATGCCCCTAATTCCCTCATCCAAGTCATTGATAAAGATGTTGAATAGCACTGGGCCCAGGACTGAACCTTGTGGCACCCCACTGGTCACATCTTTCCAAGACGAAAAGCAGCCACTGCTGAGCACCCTTTGGGTTCGGCCGGTCAACCAATTACAAATCCATTGAACAGTTAACTTGTCTAGCCCATATTTTACAAGCTTGTTTGCAAGAATGTCATGGGGAACCTTGTCAAATGTACGGCAATACATTTTACAGTAAAACAGAAGAGTCAAAGAGTACGGGATGGCAAAATTAAGAGAACTCTTTGCCACCTAAACTATTTAGTGTATTTAGAGAACTGTGTGAAATGCACTCAAAATACACTTATCCAAATCTCCTCACATTTAAAGAATCTTTAGTATACTGGATCCAGAATTAGATGAGCAAAATCCCACTTTTCCCCACTTTCTGCTTCACCACCTTGAGTTTCCAGAGTCACTTTTTGAGGTCACAAGATCCTCTGGGATGCTGTATGATGGGATAGAAAGGGATTGCAGCAGGCTAGGAAAATAAGGAGAGTTTGGGATGCCTACCTTGCACAGGTGGAAGTGCCTTTCCACTCATGAAAGACATTTTTGTATCAAAGCTAATTCAAAAAATCAAGATGAGGGTTTCTGTAATTTAAATTCAAACATCCGAATCCCTATCTATAAAGTGACAATTTAGACTCAAACACAAAGAGAGTTACAAACTATCAGAACACAACTAAACAACCAATGCAACCAGTGATGGGGAACCTTTCAGCCCAAGGACCATATGCCCTCTGTATATAACGTCTCAGGGGACACGTGCCAACAAGGGCAGCTGGTAGTTTCCATCTCAGGGGTGCAGTGAGTCCATTCTGGATTATTCCAGACTTTAAAGGAACTATCCAGCATGCTGAACCCTATCCCAAAAACAGGTTCAATATTCTGCATAACTTCTTTAAAATCTGGAATAAAACCAAGAATGGATTGATCACAGCTCTTGACATCTCTTGACACCTGCCCTCTCGATCCTTGCCCTTCATGGCTGGCCATCCAGGGGGGGGACTGCCTTGATGATGTTCCTTAAGGACATCATCAATGCATCCCTCAGAGAAGGGTGTGTTCCATCTTGTTTAAAGGAAGCAGCCATTAGGCCGCTCCTGAAAAAATCTTCCCTTGACCCCCTGGACATGAACAACTATAGGCTGGTTTCTATGTTACCATTCTTGAGCAAAGTGATCGAGAGGGCAGTTGCGCTTCAACTCCAAGTGGTCTTGGATGAAACCGATTATCTAGACCCATTTCAAACTGGCTTTAGGATGGGATTTGGAGTTGAGACTGCCATGGTTGCCTTGACTGATGACCTGCGTCTAAGCATTGACAGGGGTAGTGTGACCCTGTTGGTGCTTTTAGACATCTCAGCGGCTTTCGATACGATAGATCATAGCATCCTCTTGGATCGCTTGAGGGAGTTAGGAATCGGAGGCACTGCGCTCCAGTGGTTCCGGTCCTTCCTCTCGGGCAGGTCCCAGAGGGTGTTGCTCGGGGACAGCTGCTCCAGCAGAAAGGAGCTTACTTGTGGTGTTCCACAGGGCGCCATCCTGTCCCCGATGCTGTTTAACATTTATATGAAGCCGCTGGGTGAGATTATTTGCAGTTATGGGGCTGGGTGTTATCAGTACGCTGATGACACCCAGATCTATTTTTCCTTGCCCCGATCATCGGCCTCGAATTCCGATGGCGTCTCTCCTCTTAATGATTGTCTTAAAGCAGTAATGGGCTGGATGAGGAAAAACAGATTGAGATTAAATCCAGATAAAACGGAGGTGCTCACGGTAGCGGCCCCCAAACCAGGAGTTGGGTTGCAACCTCCAGTCCTGGACGGGGTCACGCTCTCCGTTAAGGACTGTGTTCGCAGTCTGGGGGTGCTCCTTGATTCATCGCTTCAGATGACGAGTCAGGTGAATGCGACAGCCAGGAGCGCCTGTTATCAGCTTCGGCTGATACGCCAGCTGCGCCATTTCCTGGAAGTAAGGGACCTCGAGACTGTGGTGCACGCGCTGGTAACCTCCCGTCTAGATTTCTGCAATGCGCTCTACATGGGGCTGCCCTCATGCTTGGTCCGGAAACTTCAGTTGGTACAAAATATGGCAGCCAGAGTGGTCTCGGGAACATCTCGGAGAGACCATATAACTCCAGTATTAAAATCTCTCCACTGGCTGCCAATCAGTTTCCGGGCCCAGTATAAGGTGTTGGTTATTACCTTTAAAGCCCTAAATGGCTTGGGTCCAACTTATCTCCAGAACCGCCTCCTCCCATACAATCCTCCCCGCGCACTCCGGTCCTCTGGGAGGAATTTGCTTCAGCCACAAAAATCTAGGCTGTCTGCAACCTCCCAGAGGGCCTTTTCGGTAATCGCCCCCAAATTGTGGAATGACCTGCCGAATGAGATCCGTCAGATAACAAGCCTGAGTGGCTTTAAAAAAGCACTAAAGACGGATCTCTTTCAGCAGGCCTTTCCTAATTAGATCCCGGCCTCAGGGGATCCTGGCCTCTTCTAGGCTACTGGCCATTTATTATATTTTATTGTATTTATAGTTTTAAATGTGATTTTAGATTAGTTGTTTTAATTTATATTTGTTTAATGTTTTTTTATGGGGAAGGGTGGGAGTGGGGGTGTTTAGGGATTTTATTTGTATTGTATTTTAAATTTTGTAAGCCACCCCGATTGTTTTAACAGAGGGGCGGGGTATAAATAAATTTTATTATTATTATTATTATTATTATTGACATGGAAGCATCCTGCCACCCTTTGAATACCAGCAATTCAAAGGCACTCCAACACCATTGATTTCCCCCACACAGAACCAAGTGGGGTGGGACAGCAGGAAACCCAAATACAAAGTGTCACAGAAAACTGGAAGGAAGGGAGGTTAAACAGAGGAGAGAGAAAAGCCCTCATGCAGGTATTTCCTCAACTTTATCTGCTTGCAGTTCTTCCTACAACTCCTGGAAAGAAAGAGCAAAGAAAGAGAAAATGAGACCAACGCAGCCTTGGACTAACTGTTAAGAGCAGGGGATAGGTATGAGCAAGATGAACCATGTTAGGGAGCCCTGGTGACGCAGTGGTTAAATACTGGTACTGCAGCCACAATGTTGTGAGTTCGATCCCAAGGGCTCCAGCCTTCCATCCTTTCGTAGGCTGGTAAAATGAGTACCTGACTTGTGGGGGCAATTAGCTAACACACATTAGAAACCGTTTAGAGAGTGCCTAGCGTGCTATAGAGTGGTGTAGATGTGTAAGTGTAATTGCTTAACCATTTGTAAGCCACTCTGAGAGCTTTTGTGGCTGAAGAGCGGGGTATAAATACCTAAATAAATAAATACATAAATAAAAATAAACAGTGCATAGATATACTAGCACAATAATTATCATTCTTGTTTAATAGATATGTTAGGACTCATAGGAGTCCTGCCATATGGAATGAGATGAAAATGGTCGTAATCTAGAAACCTAATACAAATCCGACCTCATCAAATTTTGCTTTTCGACCAAGTTTATAAATTTTTCACAGCAGATCTAGAAGGTACATTGAATAAGATAATAGGTCAATGTGAATAAATGTCAAGCTTGTTTTATACATAATAGATGCTTGGTAGATAGCATTAGGGAAGCTTTATCCATTATTACTCACTGTGAGCAATCCAACATACTCAGTTTTGGCTCTCTTAGATGCAGAAAATGCTTTTGATCACCATGAACAGAAACTTTCCCAAGAAATGATTAACCAAAATTGTTTTGTTTCAAGACAATTTCAGATTAACCAGTAGCAGAAATACCACAAAATGGACAAACATAATATTCATCTTTGTAACAGTGCTTGACAAGGTTTCTCATTATCTGTATTTTGATTTGCTTGAATCCTTTAGAATAGAGCAGAATAAAGGCACCAGAATAGGACTAAAATGAGTTCAGAGTTTTCATTACATGCAGATATTTGTTCTAAAAAATCCAATGTCACTTTCAGACTAAAAATTATGTTTACAAAACTCCCAAGAAGAGAAAGCATTACTGCTGCAGATTCCTTCTAAAGCTAGCCAAGATACTTACCTAGTTGCAAGACTAGCTAAAACAGGGAAAAATCACCCATCACTTGCTCATTTGACATACACTCAACTCCCACCATCCTTCTGAATTCAAATGACCGTGCACTTGCAGAGGTACAGTCATGATGAATTGCTTCTGCCAACTTTATTGCACTTAAAGATAGCCTTGGTTCCAGTCCTCTAGTGATTGTGACTTCATGGGCAGCAGTTTCCTGAATCTCTAAGAAAGCTCACCAAAGGTTTTGTTTGAGACCATTTGTGAGTTCCTGTTCTAAGCCACAGCATTATTATCCCTGCTCTTGTACTCAACACACTGTCACCCTACAGAAAACACACATAGCTTCCAGCAAAGCCTTGGTGGACATGCTAGTCCTTACACCAACAAAGTCTGCAACACTTTAGAGAATGAAGAACTACTGAATGCACTATGTAACTGACATTTATCTGCACTAAGATTGGTAGCCCATTTTTCAACACCAGCAAAGGCAGTCAAGGAGGCTGACAAAATCCAGCAAACAATGGAGATAAAAAGGCACAAAAGCACACAGTACTACGTAAAAGTAACTCAAGGAGCTAACTAAGAAATAATTTAAACATCAGAGTTAAAAGCTTGAGGGAATAAAGCACTGCTTAAAAGACTTGTGAAATAACAATTTGTTGTTGCGTGCTTTCAAGTCATTTCCAACTTATGGCCACACTGAGGCAAACCGATTGTTGGGTTTTCTTGGCAGAGGGAGTTTGCCTTTCTCTGAGGCTGAGAGAATGTGACTTGCCCAAGGTCACCCAGTGGGTTTCAGCGGCTGAGCAGGGATTCAAACCCTGGTTTCCAGAGTCATAGTCAAATGCTCATAGCATTACACCATGCTGGCTAGAGGACATCATTTAAGTTAGGGATGATGAGGGTAAAGCTAACAAAGAAAATCTCATTTTGCAAAATGCCATGAATCACACCTAAGCACGAATAGTTTACACAGCTACCATTAGTAATCCTAAATGCATTATATCCCACTTTCCTTCACTGGACATAAATTGTTTAAATCGACTTAGAAACATGGTGACTAGTTGAAGAATAGGAAGTCAGCCTTCACAATGGAAGGGTGTGAACAGTAGACACACCAGAGAAGTGGGCAGGTGTTCTACCACCCTAAAGTTTAGTTTGAAACAAAAATGGACAACAAGGAGTTGTGCTGATGTGATCTGAGCTGGTGATAACTGACCAGAGTAGGCATTTTGGGGTTGTGATTAGCTCAGTGAGGAGTACATCTCTGCAACAGGAAAGGCAAATTCCATGTTGGGGATTATTAGGAAAGGTATCAAAAATAAAACTACCAATATGCTGACATGTTCATGTAAACACACAGTGTCACCAGAATCTCAAAAAGGGTATTGTAAAGTTGGAAAACGTACAGAAATGGGCAATAAGGAATACCAAGGGACTACAGCAAACCCCCAACCCAACCATGCAGTAAGGTTACAATGTGATGGTTACTAAGGGGGTGGGGACATGATAGAACGATATAAAATCATTCATGGTGTATAGAAGGC
The DNA here is from genome assembly GCA_030847615.1 of Gambelia wislizenii. NCBI lineage: Eukaryota > Metazoa > Chordata > Lepidosauria > Squamata > Crotaphytidae > Gambelia > Gambelia wislizenii. The sequence goes on from JAUMIR010000002.1 coordinate 69,099,572, forward strand.
ATATAGGGAGATTTTTTTTCTTACTTTCATTATATAAAAATAAGGTCATCCACTGAAGCTAAATGGTGGAACAGGTGGAAGGAAGTGCTTCTTCACATAAATTGCAGTTAAACTGAGGAATTTCCTACCACAAACTATAATAATGGCCAACAACTTTAGAAGGAGATGATGCACACTCATGAAGGAGGTAGCTATACCATTGGCTACTATTTTACCTCCAGTACTTAAGAACCAGAGTTTTTCTCAATACCAGCTGCTGGTGAACATGAGCAGATGGGCCTACTGCACTCAGGCCCTGTATATTCTTGCTTTCACCATCTTGTAGGGAATGGGAAAAAAATGGATTACATCATCATTCAGTCTCATTCAGCACAGATCTTATGTAATAACCTGGTTGTGGTGCCAACACAAATACTCACATATCTAACAAGAAATTGTAGTATTCCACATCTCTTAAAAGGAGCACACATGTTTAGTGTTCCACCCAACCAGACCTTCTTCAACAAGCTCATTCTCTCTGTCCTGCCACCTGTTTTTCTATTCTTTTTTAAAAAAACTAGCAGCATGGTCAGCCCTCAATGGGCTAGGATTTGGGGGAAGGTTATGCCCCTCCCCATCCTACAATTTTTCTTCCTGTTTTATTTCTAAAAACCTCAAGGTTCCATCAAGCCTGCTGATACTGCTTCTCAGTAGCCATATACTGTAAAGATATATAATGACAAGAAATATTATTGAAACAGAGCTAATTATCATGAAGGGCAAGGACCAATCCTATTACTTAAACCATCAACTATTTACATATAGGACAGCCTATATGAATACATTAAGAACAATGTACTTTTATTTCTTCTAGAAAAGAGTAAGCATTAGTAACAGTTCTCGCATAGGGATCGGATCAATCATGGCACCAAACACAATACTGGCTCTTCTATCTGTACATCTTAAATCACAATGTGAGCTGCAATGTACACAATGTGCCACCTGGCCTGGATCACACCATTATGGTGGCTATGACTTTTTGAACCCCAGTAAAATTCCTCTCCCTGTCATTGCTAGGAAAGATACTAGAACATAAGGCACTAACAATTTCATCAAATTCAGGGACCTAATAAATAAAAGTGAGACTTGTGAATATTTTATTTGGGCACATAGCCGCTTAAGGAAAGACCAGACCTTTTTCAAAATTAAGTATCATTTTTCTTCTTCTATAAAAAGAAATTGGAAACTGATCGCTAGTAAGCAAGATAGATTACTAGAGACAAAATAAATTACCTCAGAGCATGTAAACGATATATTAAATGTACACAGCCGCCTACTCTTTTGAAGGCCGCTTCTTGCCTGAAACAGAGTTTTAGAATTCTACATTGTGAAACCAAATAAAAATGAGCTGTTAACTAAGCCGAACATGACTTTTTAAAAAAATGTAAAACCCTTTCATCTGAAGCCTGCAGGAGCAAGGATACTGCAAAGACTTGAGCAGCAGCACAGAGCTCATTGCAATGCCCTCCCCTGCTGCACCCCATGGGGAAAGCTATGTAACTAGTTAGGCTTTTGTGAAATAATTTCTTTGATTTGCTTTACACAATGCAATGATGAAGGAAAATCTGGGGCCATCAGTTAGTAAAGGAATGAAGTGCCCTCTACTGGAAGGACACTTGGTCACAAAGCCAATAGTAAGGGTATCAATATCAATATTTCTGCTGACTACAGTTGTCCCTCCATATTCAGTGATTTGGTATCCATGGATTTAAGTATTCATGGCTTGAAAATATTCTTTAAAAAGTAATACTCCAAAAAGCAAACCTTGATTTTGCCGTCGTATATAAGGGACACCATTTTGCTATAGGACTTGAGTATTCATGGATTTCGGTATCCACCAGGGGAGGGGTTTCTTGGAACCAAACCCCAGCGAATATGAAAGGACAACTATACTTCTGAGAAATTTCTTTCTGGACTAGGATGTAGGGAGCAAAGAGAGGAAAGCAGGAGATAAAATGGCTGTAACAGCCTCTTAAAAATCAATACAGAACACAAAAGAAGAACACATGTTCTTAAAAAAAAAAAAAAAGAACATGTGAGAGTGGCAACACGTATGTGTTCTGCCCAAAAGCTTGAAATAACTACAGAACATTAGTTTAAACCAGGTGAAGTAAAGCAAAAAGAAAAACCTGGTTAATACAAAGAATTATAACAAATCATACTTGATTCCAATAAGTAAATGAACTAAAATGAATACTGGTACTTTATTTTTGTTTTTGGGCTAGCTCATAAGCAAGTAGTCAACTATAAATATCCAGAATGAATGGATGGATGGGCTTTGTGCTTCTGAGTTTCTTCTCTTGTGCTTTCTAACACTTTGGGGACAGCAAGTTTTATAAAAAAAATACTTAATTCTTCAGTAAAACAGCAGAGGGCACACAGTTTCTTTTTGGTTCTGAACACAATATTTAGCATCTCAAATTGCTTCCAGACATAAATTTAATTGACAGACCTGTACAATCTCCTGTTGTAGTCTTTAACGGCTCCTGTTTTCCCACCATCACCATCCCCTCACTTGCTCTCTCTGGTCAACTGTCAGCAATATTCTGTAAGCATGCAAATGGCTACCTAGCAACTGCAGGCATTTTTAAAAAATAACATATTTTTTATAATCCACAAACTTCTGAACAGCTGCACATCTAGGGTATCCTGAGTACATAAAAGCCATGATCTTTTGTGAATGATCCAAAGTCAACCACCTTGTTCTGTTATGATGTATGTAACAACTGCTACACACAATTGTTATGATGTATGTAACAACTGCTACACACAATTGTTAATGGCAAGATTGTGAGGCTTTAGTAGTAAGGTGAAGATCAAGGCAGGGATTTCTAAAGGAACATCAAGAAGTTCAAAATTTTATCAATATACTAATGAAACCATATTCTACATCGCTGGATGACTGCACTCAAGAGCTTCACACAACTATTAAATAGCATGAGAATGCAATACAACCTTGTGCAGCTCTGAAGTGTAAGCACTGAAGAGTTGATTTTTTAAAAATGCCTACCCATACTCTCCAGAAATGAATATTGACGCACAAGTGAAACCACTGAACAGCAGTACCATCATCTGCTAGCCTGGACAGCCTCTTCAGAAAAGTACCATGGTTGACAGTACAGTTGTCCCTCCACATTCACGGATTTCGCATTCATGGTTTTAAGTATTCACAGCTTGAAAATATTCTTTAAAAAATAATAATACAAAAAGCAAACCTTGATTTTGCCATCTTATATAAGGGGCACCATTTTGCTATGCCATTGCATAAAATGGGACTTGAGTATTCACAATTTGGGTATTCATGGGGGCTCCTGGAACCAAACGCCAGCGAATGTGAAGGGACAACTGTATAGATAAATTAGGATCACATTCTCTGCTTCTGTCACTGTGGAGGTTAACCCACACAATGACCGAGGCAACTTCCATATCAAACCAGGCCTAAAACCTGACTGAAAAGCAACTAGAAAGCCAGTTTCACCCAAGAGTGATTGAAGCTTTCATCAACATATGCCCAAGAAAAAATCTTTTCCAGGGATGGGGGATTTGCCTCAATCGACCAGTTCTAGATGACCTCTCTTAAAAGCAAGTGTTTCTAAATATCCATTTCCAACAGGTCTGTGCAAAACAGCATTCAAAATTCTGAAACAGAAAGCTGCAAAAACTGAGAATTGATCAACAAGGAATTACCAAAAAAAAATTGTTTTCACTAAATGCTATCCTGCCTTGCATTTCTCTACTGCAGCCATTAAAAAAAAAAATCAATCAAACTAAGGGCACTCCATGGTGACATTTTTAAAAAGTATCAGAAGTATCCAGACAAAAATGTCACCTATGCTACTGTATTACATGCTATCAACAAAATATTAACTTGCTTTGAAGGGTTATCCTCACCACTTACATCATTAGAGTAAGAGCTTCACCTATTATAAAATGAGTCAGCTTTAGACTCAATTTTGCTTTATTACAAAGTGTTAAGATACTACAGAGAAGATCGATATCATGTATTTCTAAAATGCCTTTAAACTTAATTGCCTTTCTGCAGTTTTTACCCTCACTAAGTACTACTCAAAGGACTTAGAAGACCTCAGAATTCATCTTCTCTTTAACAGAAAGAAAATCCCTTAGGAATGAAACTCCAAACCATGTTCATTTGCTCATTCTAAACCTCCAGGAATGAATGTTCCATCAATTCTGTGAGCAATGATTCTCTCTGATACAGAATTAAGGTGGTCTGGTGCCTATCAGTTGGAAAGCAAAATATCTCACTCACCCAAAGGAAATGGGAGATTCTTGAGAGATACAGAAACAACTGGTAAATTTACAGGAGTGAGTTAGTCTTTTTGTTTTCTTTTGGTTTTTTTGCAGGGAATATTGGTGGAGTTTTTTTTTTTTTTTTTTTACTGAGTGTACAAAATGATAGGAGAGGAGGAAAAAGGGGGATGAATCAAGAAATAGCCTCCTGAAGCCCATCAACAAATCAAATTAAGCATCCCAGAAAGGGTATTTTGACTGTGGGGCTACAATCTGTGAATTTCTCCTCCTGCACTATAAACAAAAAGAAAAACAAAACGATCTTCTCTGCATAGAGTTTCCCCCACAAGACAGATATAAATGATTTAGACTCAGGGTTCAAAAACAGCCTCACATCTGAAGCCTCCAGTATCACAAAAAAACAACAGAAAAAGACCTCAGTGCTCAGTAGAAAAGACTGAAACCTTTCTCAAAATTTTCTGCCCTGCCAGAATGATGAGCCCAGATTGACTAGAATCCTGAAGAGAAGCACTCATCTTAGGAGAAGGTGATAACACTTCAACTCAGTTGTTTTATTGCCCAACTTTTACAGTCCACAACCTGACTGCTTTGTTCTTGATTTGCTGTACTTGACACTCAGAAAATACAGCTAGTGCAAAGCGCAGCAGCAAAACTGCTGACTGGAATAACCATACAAACAACACATTAACAACAGGCTTAAAGGAGCTATACTGGTTGTCAATTTGCTTCTGGTCTGAATTCTAGGTGCTGATGATGAGCATGGGACTGTGATAGTTAAAGGAGCAACTCTTCCTATATATACCCCTCTGAGATCCTTTTCTACATCCCACCAGTGGAAGCAAAACAGTGGGGGAGGACAGAGAAGAGGGCTTTTTTGGCTGCTGTGCCACATTTGTAGAAGGTCCTCCTTTTGGAAGGAGCCTAAATACTCTAAAAGCACCAGATCCTGCCTGATCTTGGAAGCTAAGCAGGGTCAGCCCTGGTTAGTACTCGGATGGGAGACCACCAACGAATACCAGGTGCTGTATTTTGAGAGGAAGGAACTGACAAAAACACCTCTGAGTATTCCTTGCTTAAGAAAACCCTGTGAAATCCACAGGGCCACCATAAGCTGATAGGTGACCTTATGGTACATACATGCACACACTCCGTTTGGAAGCAAAACTGTCACCAATATTGAGGGGGGGGTTGCTAGTCAGTGTAGTGTAGTGGTTTGAGTGTTGGACCATGACTCAGGAGACCAGGGTTCAAATCCCCCCTCAGCCATGGAAACCCAATGGGTGACCTTGAGCAAGTCACACTCTCTCAGCCTCAGAGGGAGGCAAAGGCAACTCCCCTCTGAACCAATTCTGCCAAGAAAACCGCATGCCTTAGAGCTGCCATAAGTAAGAAATGACTTGAAGGCACACACAACAATAACATCAAGACATGGCTTTTTATTAAAGCCTCTGAGGCCTAATTTACTTTTAAGCATGCACATGGGTTTAGGTCCTTCTAGCTTTTTAAAGCTGTTTTAACTTACTGAGTTGTTTAATAATGACTCCCTTCTACTTTCTCTGCCATGGTACCACTTCTGACCTTTTTGAATGCCTGGGCAGGAAAATGGCAGCAACAGCAGCTCTTTGGTGCTTCCCCTCAAAGGAGTGAGTGCCAAGAGAGTAGAGGAGGCCTGTGCTTTTTTTAGATTCTTCAAGGACAGCCTAAGCTCCTGCCTTTCACCGCTCTATGGTCATCCCACCACATTTGCAGGTTGAACTTTTGTGGATTTGAGCTCGGCCATGCATGCATTCTGTTACTCATTTATTCACTCACTTGGGCAGAAAGTGGATGGGACAGGGGAGTTGGGGGAGGGAGGGAGAGTGGTTTGCAGGTCTCTTGGATAGATGGAGGGAGGAATGGTTGACTTCTGGATTCTGTTTTGTGGACTGACCTTGCTACTGGATGCCTTGGATTTGCTGCCTTACCCTACTGACCTGAACTGCCTGGACTCTGGTAACTGTATGCTGCCTGGACTCTGATAATGATAGGCATTGCTGGTAAGCTCATGTTTCGCCTACCTGGTGGACTTGTCTGCATACATCCTGGTGGGCTCCCAAGATAGGACAGTGTGTTAAATACATGCCCCTAAATTTGACCCTTGACTTATCCATGGGTCATATAAAAATCCATAATTTTGGCCCCAAAACCTGCCCTTGACTTATATATAAAGTTGACTTCTCTCTCTCTCTGGCTTTTCTTCGCAAACGAAGACTCAGGAAGGACTCTTATACACAAGTATATAAATTCAGTCAGTAACAATATTATGAGTAACCCCTTTTTGGTGGACCCTACCCAAATCAAAAAGCTTGAGAACACTTTAAATTGTTTAGAATTAATCAGACTTCTTTTTTTTTTTTTTTTTTTGAGAAGAACAAGTTAAATAAAGCATTCTAGAATAAGAATAAGAGCTGAAGAGAAGTCTGTTGTGGAGAAAGGTTTTTTTTTTTTAAATCATGCATGCTGTTAAATGCAGTTACATCTCAGTCCTCCTCAAGCAACTTTTAACAATCCTTTGAAAAGAAACAGTAAGACATTTGTCCAGTCCTTTCTCAAAACAGATAGCAAATAAGTGTTGTGTTGAAAAACACCCACTCAGAGAATTGAGCTCTCAAGCCATATACAGAGAAGGAACATTTATAGTAAGGAGAGAAAAATGCATAACCTGTATTCAGGACAAGAGGCTACCATCAGGACAGAATATGGAGAAACAGAATGGTTTCCAACTGGCAAGGGGGGCGGGCAGGCATGGCTGCATTTTATCACCCTATCTGTTTAACTTGTATGCTGACATGTAAACATATCTCACTGAATACTAAAGTTAGGTTTGTCTGCACCACCTTATTTCCAATTTCTCTGCATGGTTGCAAAAGCTGGACAACGAAGAAAGCTGGTAAGAAGAAAATCAACTCATCTGAAATGTGGTGCTAGAGAAGAGATCTACAGCTACCGTGGACTGCTAAAAAGACAAATAATTGGGTGCTAGAGCAACCTGAAACTCTCCCTAGATGCCATGATAACTAAACTGTTGTACTTTGGCCATATCATGAGAAGACATGACTTGCTAGAAAAGACAATATTGCTTGAGAAGGTAGAACACAGCAGGAAAAGAGGAAGACCACATTCCAGATGGATAGACTCAATAAAGGAAGCCATGTCCCTGAGTCTGCAAGACCTGAGCGAGTCTGTTGAGGGTAGGGTGACTTGGAGGTCTCTCACTCATAGGGTCAACTTGATGTCAGTTAACAATAAGAGAAAAATGATCCTACCAAGTGCAGTTTGATTGCTCTCATTCCAAGAACTGCTTTCTTGAGAAGCCATCTTGGCTGTATAGGCTTCAACCCACCATGGCTTGTATTTCAACAAATGACAAATAGCTTCATCTTCAAAAAAGTCAGCACTAGAAAGATAGAAAGATTCAAGTGTTATACCACTTGATATTAAGTATTCGTACACGTCACCAAAGTAATCATGTTTTAGTGGGCTTCTTGACAGTGTCAAAAGTGAGGACTTGAAACAGGTATAGATGCATTACCTTTATGTAGATCTGAAGCTCGTCTCTCTCTGCATGAGGACAATGCAAGTCAGTCACGTTTTCTTTTAATGTTTTATTTAAAATTTCAGATACATAAAATAAAACAATAATACATAATGGCAGGGGGGGGAGAGAAAACAAAAAAGGAAACAAAAACGAGCCAAAAAAGGAAAGAAAAGACTGAAAAAGTAAAGGTAACTTTCAATCTTCTCTTCAGCAGTTATTGAAACATATAACCATTCTATACCTCTCTCATCTATCACAATAAATCCTCCTCCTCCCTTCTATAACATATACTTGCTAATCATCAAAATCAAAGCTTAAGAAGTCATATCCATGTTTTCTACAGAAAGTCAATAAAGTGTTAGTAATCTTTTATCAAATACAGTACTAATATTTATCTTCTCCTAAATTAAACTAAACAAATTACCCTCTCTCACTAACTCATTCTATTTTAACAAGCTTTCATTATGTGAAATATCAAATATTAAATCCTTTCATCTTTATATTAAGTCTTCTCAACTCTTTTCCAACTATTTCTCCCCCTCTTAACTCTTTTCCAGCTGTCTCCCAAACACCCCCCAAAAATATATTTTTTTAAAAAAAAAAAAATGTTAGGTAGTGTGTTCTCTCTTCTTTCCAGTTACTGGCAATCAATTCAGTCTGAGTCAACCACTATAAAACAAACAGTAACTTTTTCTGAAAAATGTACAGATATAAAGTATCTTATGTGATTTGCTCTAAGCTCAGAAAGGTTACATTAAAATCAAACATTTGGCAGAATTTAGTCCTACAATAACTCCCTTCCAGCCTTTCTCAAGCTTTTTAACCTGGTGGAACCCTTGAAACAATTTTCAGTTCTCAGGGAATCCCTGCCTAAAAAATATTATATCTAAATCTTAAAAAATGTTTTTTTCCCCAATCACAATATCTCGTGAAGCCCCTAGCAACCTCTTGTGGAACCCCAGGGTTCCAGGGAACCCTGGTTGAGAAACCCCGATCTAGACACACCTCTATGTAAGCTCAACAGCAATCCTAACTCTCTCTTCATCCCTGTCAGAACCATCTCCTCCAAAGACTCCCTGGTAACCATTTCCCTCTCACCAGGAGGCCCTCTCATTGCATACCACTGGGTTGTGTTTCGCCCTTGCTGTGCTACCCATTGCCTGGCAACTAGCTACTAAGCTGCACTTCACCCCAAAGAACCTGATCATACAGCCATTGCATCACAGTTACCCATCTTTAAATTGTTGTGAGCCACCCTGGGTCCCATTCTGGGAGAAAGGGAGCAAATAAATTAAATAAATCAAATTTTTCTTGCCAATGTTTCCAATGCATCCAATGTTATTTCTCTCCTCTCCATTATTTCTAATCTACCTGATATTCTCCCCTGGTTCCACCAGGATCACATCTAAATCTGCCAAATCATCGTGGTCTGACTGCAAATCACCACCCATAGTTTTTTCTTCATACTCCAATAGCTCCTGTTGATCATCATCCTCCATCCAATAGTCTGTCACTTCATCTGATTCTCTGACTTTCATCATGTCATCCATCACTAATATTGTGTCCTGCCCTGATACTCCCCTCCCTTCCAATAATTAATCAATTGGCTATATTGCATAAATTGGCTTATTTGTTGGCCTTCTGCGTGGTTGGTTAGTACACCAGGACCTCCCAAATACAAGGACTCAAGGTGTGCTCAGAAAATCTAAGGAAGAAGCCGTCCTGAATTTCTAAAAGACACACCCAGGTAATAATTATGCAAACCCCTTGGACTGGTAGTGTAGAAATGGGTTAATTCTCCTGGATGTACATACCAGACACTCTTTGCCCTGTAAAACTGGTTTTCCTTCCCACCAATCCTAGAACAACAGAAGGCTGCCTGACATCCATTAGTCTTAATGTTTCAGCCATTAGCAATTGCTAACACAACCAGAGCTTCCATTGTCTAACTATAGGAAACCCCAGCAAACATTGTATTCCACTCATAACACCCCTTTAGGGAGAAAATCGAGTATAAATATCACCCTGCTGCAGCTTTCCCTTTCACAGAGCTCTGTGAAGGGACGTCACTCCACTGCTGCTTCACCAGGAACTCAAGTTAATTATGTTTTCTTTAGATGAGAAATGTTTGTGGAATTGGCTGAAACGCTGAACCAACATGACAGGATCTATGAAGTGTTCGTATCCCAGAACTGATTCCTAAATCATAAACATTTTATCTTTTTTCCCCAGCTGTCTTATTTGGGGAAGAACAAGTTACTGTATATCAGGGATGAGAACAGTGGTGCCTCTGGTGAATTTTCTGTAGACCAAGACATGCACAGTGATTGCTGGGATTCTTGCAAACAGTGGAGGCACAGGTCCTACTGAGCCCAACGGCCCACACACTAAAGTGTAAGCTGTTTGACCCTTCTACCACTTGTATAACACGGTATCCAGGACACCACTGCACAAACGTAAGTCACATCTTCTGAACAGGGACTGCCACTTGCGGAACATCAGGTGTTTACTATGCCAACAGGGCTTTCCACTTCGCCAGCTTTCAATAGGATCTTCACCACAACACTGCACAGACTTTAATCTGACTTCCTAGCAATGGTACTTCTTTTTCTCTTAAGCCAGAGGACATATTATTCATTAGTTCCAGAGATGAAAAAAATGTGCTATTTATTATAATAGACACACGTCTTGATGTATAACAGATTCCATTTAAAAAAAAATGCAGACATGTAAAAATGAAGATAGGCATCACCCTCCTTCACTATATATCACTCTGAACATACAGAGGTGGAAGAGAGGAAACTTATAATGTAACAACTACCAAATTTCCACCTTTTCTTATTTCTTCATAGAATTCACAAAGAATATTGGCAAAGCTAGTCAAGTATCATGTGCCACCAAGAAAGGAATACAGTTGTCCCTTCATATTCACTGGGGTTTGGTTCCAGGACCCCCCGTGGATACCAAAATCTGTGAATACTCAAGTCCCATTATATACAATGGCATAACAACATGGTGTCCCTTATATAAGATGGCAAAATCAAGGTTTGCTTTTTAGATTATTATTTTTTAAAGAATATTTTCAAGCTGTGAATACTTAAATCCATGGATACGGAGGAACAACTGTACCAGGAACAAAGAATCAATGGCAGTATCAACTTCAGAAAACACAAAGGCTGGCTGCAACTCAGATCTGTCCCTTGCCTTGGATAAAACATAAGATCTAGAGTTGGTATAGAGCAGAAACACAAACATGTCATGTCTCTATATAAGTGAAGTTAGAGGTTAAGTTTTAGGTGGTGTTCTAGTAAAAAGTCATACTGAAGCCAAACTGTATCAGTGGTTGGAGGGTATGGAGCTCAAATCCCCACCTGGACATGGAAACCCACCAGGTGACTTTAGGCAAGTCATACTCCCTTTCAGAGAAAAGCAATGACAAACCCCCTCTGAACAAATCTTGCCAAGAAAACCCCATGATAGGGTTGCCATAAGGTCCCCATAAATTGGGAAGGATTTGAAGGCACATAATAACAACTTACAGATAATGATTAGGATCAAACTTGGCTGCTTCTGCTGCCAACCTTTTCTCTCTGCGATCAGCTGCAGGTGTTGAATCTGGATTTTTTATATCAATAACATCACTAAGTTCGTCCTGTAAAGACAACAAAAGAATCAGTAAGAAAGCTGCAAAGCAGCATAAATTCCATTTCAAAAGTTTAGAGAAGAGGCTAGACTTGTCTTAAATTAAGAAACTGTGACACCACTAAGTTGTTCCCTCACATTCGTTTAAGAATTCATGTCAAAAAGCTGTTAAAAAACAATTACTGTAATTACACAACTAACTGTTAAAAACAATGTCTACAATCAAATACCCCATGGTGCCAAAAACATTGTTGTAACTAATGCAACATGTTAACACAAGAGAAACTGAGAAAGCGTCCACAGACACAGTTTCCTTTGGACACCCCTACGGTATCTCAATACTATAACAACTTGTTAGTGTCTTATCCTTCACAAAGAAGTTTGCCCCACACTCAGTACTAACTAGCTTTCCCTAATCAAAAGCCTGATTATAATACAGATAGACCCCCATATTAATGGGGGATATATTCCCAGATTTACTGCAGATAAAAGCAAACTATATTCCAGCCTAAGCATATAGTCCTGTTGGAGGACCTACAAAACCCCTAGAGAGAACATTTTTTTTCAGATGTGCGTAAGTCAATCTGCGGATATGGTGTCCCTGTGTATACAAATGGGGACCTATCTGTATACTATTTGTATACATTGTAGTCATAGGATCTTTCTTTGGTCCTATCGAGAGGCAATACGTGCAGCGCAGAGATCCTTCTCCTCTGCACGTATTGCATCTGCAGAGTCCCATCCAGCAGAGCTGTTTAGGTTGGTAAAGGAAATGACACAGGTTATACCTGCGCAGAACCTGTTGCTTAACCCAACAACAGCCTGCTGCGATGGGTTTAACAACTTCTTTGCAGATAAAATCTCTCGGATGAGAGCTGACTTAGATGCCAGTATTTTGACAGAAACAACTGACGAGGTGTCCAGCAACTCCGTTGATGTAAGTTTACTGGATCAATTTCAATCCGTGAGTATTGAGGACGTGGACAAGCTACTTGGTAGGGTGAGGAAGACGACCTGCCCTTTCGATCCTTGCCTTTCATGGCTGGCCATTGGGGGGGGGGCATGCCTTGATGGTGTTCCTTAAGGACATCATCAATGTATCCCTCAGGGAAGGGTGTGTTCCATCCTGTTTAAAGGAAGCAGCAGTTCGGCCGCTCCTGAAAAAACCTTCCCTGGACCCCGTGGACATGAACAACTATAGGCTGGTTTCTATGTTACCATTCTTGAGCAAAGTGATCGAGAGGGCAGTTGTACTTCAACTCCAAGTGGTCTTGGATGAAACCGATTATCTAGACCCATTTCAAACTGGCTTTAGGAAGGGATTTGGAGTTGAGACTGCCATGGTTGCCTTGACCGACGACCTGCGTCTAAGCATCGACAGGGGTAGTGTGACCCTGTTGGTGCTTCTAGACCTCTCAGCGGCTTTCGAAATGATAGATCATAGCATCCTCTTGGATCGTCTGAGTGGGTTAGGAATCGGAGGCACTGCGCTCCAGTGGTTCCGGTCCTTCCTCTCAGGCAGGTCCCAGAGGGTGCTGCTCAGGGACAGCTGCTCCATCAGAAAGGAGCTTACTTGTGGCGTTCCGCAAGGCACCATCCTGTCCCCGATGCTGTTTAACATCTATATGAGATTATTCGGAGTTATGGGGCTGGGTGTTATCAGTATGCTGATGACACCCAGATATATTTCTCCCTGTCCCGATCCTCAGCCTCGAATTCTGATGGCGTCTCTCCTCTTAATGACTGTCTTAAAGCAGTAATGGGCTGGATGGGGAAAAACAGATTGAGATTAAATCCGGCCAAAATGGAGGTGCTCACGGTAGCGGCCCCAAACCAGGAGATGGGTTGAAACCTCCTGTCCTGGACAGGGTCACACTCTCCATTAAGGACTGTGTTCGCAGTCTGGGGGTGCTCCTTGATTCATCACTTCAGATGACTAGTCAGGTGAATGCGACGGTCAGGAGCACCTGTTATCAGCTTCGGCTGATAACAGCTGCGCCCCTTCCTGGAAGTAAGGGACCTCGAGACTGTGGTGCATGCACTGGTAACCTCTGCAATGCGCTCTACACGGGACTAACCTCATGCTTGGTCCGGAAACTTCAGCTGGTACAAAATATGGCAGCCAGAGTGGTCTCAGGAACATCTCAGAGAGACCATATAACTCCAGTATTGAAATCTCTCCACTGGCTGCCAATCAGTTTCCGGGCCCAGTATAAGGTGTTGGTTATTACCTTTAAAGCCCTAAATGGCTTGGGTCCAACTTATCTCCGGAACCGCCTCCTCCCATACAATCCTCCCCGCGCACTCCGGTCCTCTGGGAGGAATTTGCTTCAGCCACAAAAATCTAGGCTGTCTGCAACCTCCCAGAGGGCCTTTTCGGTAATCGCCCCCAAATTATGGAATGGCCTGCCAAACGAGATCCGTCAGATGATGAGCTTGAGTAGCTTTAAAAAAGCACTAGAGATGGATCTCTTTCGGCAGGCCTTTCCTGATTAGATCCCGGCCTCAGGAGCTCCTGGCCTCTTTTAGTCTTGCTGGCTATCGATTTTTTTAAAATGTGATTTTAGATTAGCTGTTTTTTTAATTTTATATTGGTTTAATATCTTTTTATGGGGGAGGGTGGGGTGGGTGGTGTTTAGGGATTTTAATCTGCATTTGTATTTTAATTGTTGTAAGCCGTCCCGATTGTTTTAAACAGAGGAGCAGGGTAAAAATAAATATTATTATTATTATTATTATTATTACAGTTGTAAAATACTTTGCATTTACAGTACCTGCTACAACCTAAACAAATATACTACTTTAGAAACATGGTATTAAAACTTAGTGGAGCCAGGATGCTGTAGCAGTTTGAGCACTGGTTATGACTCTGGAGACCAGGATTCAAATGCCCACTTGGCCATGGAAACTGACTGGGTTACCATGGACAACTCACACTCTTTCAGTTTCAGAGGAAACCAAAGTCAAACTCCCTCTGAACAAATCTTGCCAAGAAAACCCCAAGAAATGCCATAAGGTCCCCGTAAGTTGGGAAGGATTTCTTCACCTTAGGGTCACCGTAAGTCAGAAATGACTTGAAGGCACATGACAACAATAAAACTTATGTGAATACCATTCAACAGTGGGAAGTTGTTTATATGAATTGTTATCCACAAAGTGGCCAAACATGATACTAACCCAGGATTTGTTAAATATCACTGTTGCTTGTTTGAAAGCCTGAATTCATTCTAGAGAACAAATCATGATTTATTTTGAGCTTGTTAGGATATTGAGACATACAGTAAGTAGATTTATTCTATAAAGAGCTGAGATGTAGGAAACAGAGCTGCAGAGTTAGCTAGCTGGAAAAATTTATCAACACCGAGTAGCTCAAAGCCCAGGAGCTGAGCTGATGCAGAGCTGACTAGGGGAGATGTTAGGAACTCTGCAGAGCTGTTTTTTTGGTTTTTCCTATGGAGTTGAACTGAGCAGTTCTGTGTTGGATTTCCCAGAGGAAAGATGTTTTCTCTTGAATCCTGTATACAGTCATCCCTTCACATTTGCATGGGTTAGATCTACAATCTTAGTCACCTCTTATTCACCCAAAACTCCATGCTATTTATGATTAAGCAGAAAAGCAAACACTCCAACATAAATCATTTTGGAACCCCATTGCTTCGGTAATAGAGAAAGCTACATGGTTTATTTAACACTATCCTTTTGTTTCCCGCTTTGTATCCTTCACGTGTTTCTGCACCTTTTTTGTTCAGAGAGAGGAATGCATTTTTTAAAGATGGGAAGTTCACAGTACCCTAGACAACCAATATGATTATGAGCTGTATAGTTAACTCTTCCTGCAAGCTTCATTACACAGGCTGTGAAGCATCCCTCATTGTTTTCCTTTAAGGACACATTAGCTGAAGCCACTGAAAAGGCTTCTTAACACTCTGCAGAAGCTAGTTGGGCAGTCCAAAGTTCTGCAGTAGACCTCATGAGCTCAAGGGGCAAATATCTGGGGCTTTATACACACTTGTAGATATTCCATGATAGCCTGAAACAGAAAATCTATATGACAATAAAACAATGTTTTCCTTAGTTTCTGCATAGCCACTACAGTTTAAAAACAAAGCAGAACAGAACGTTAGCTAAGTAATTAATTCAGTAAAACTACACATATCTATATTTCCTTGAGAATCAAAGCATAAGCAAACATTTAAAATCCTTCATTCCATAAGTAGTGGGTTGCATGGAGTAGGGATGGGAAAAGTGAGGTGTGCAAAGTGACATCCTGGGGCCATACGCAGGCCCACCTGGCTATTTTTGCAACCCCTATTCAGCTAGAATTTCCTAGACCACCCTTCCTCTGATAGAAAAAAAGAGTCAATTGTCTCTCCTGGAATTGTCCACAAGCAGCAATTCATCTATTATACATTCTGGGAGAAAGGCGACAGACAAATTAATTACATAAATAAAAATACACAGGCTGCAATCCCTGCCCCTCCCCTGGGTACTGCTTAACATTTTAAAATATGTACCTGTTTTTCAAAACCAGAAATGGACACACTGCATCTTCTAGATTATTTTTGTTTGTTTAGCATTTTCAGCAATCTATGTGGCCTTTGGAGGATCACAAAAACAGAAAACTGACCCACTAGATCTGCCAAAGTGGCCCAATCTGTAGAAGCACTGATTCAGTGGGACTTAAGTCAATCATGACTAACTTGTTTCAGTGATTTCAATCCACTTAATATGGATTGGATTCAGTATCTTTATGCACTTATACATCATTAACACGTTATGCTCTTTCATTACAATTATTGCATGATTGTGGCACAAAAAAACCTATGGCACAACCGTGTCCATTTTTACTAAGAGTCAGTTCTTTAGCTCTGAATCATTCCACTTTACTCAATGGAGTTTATTCCCAAGCAACCGTGTGGCCTTAGTCATTGATGATGTCTCTACAACATCTGAAATTCTGCAGATTGTTTCAAAGGGGCCAGCTAACAGCTAAGTACAATTCCCGTTGGCGTGTAGTCTTGTTCTTGGTATTTTTAAAAATGAAAGTGAAAAATTGTTTCCTGGACATTGTATATCCACTTGCAGAATTATCCAGATCATACTTTACATGTCAGCAGCATACTATTTCAACAACGCTGCCATAAGGATTTCTTCTGCATTAATATTATACAGCAACTTCTTTCTAGATTTTGTTGTGTTTTGGAGAGAAGAAAAAGAATGCAACTGGATCTCATATAGAAAACCTCAGTCAAACTATTTTTGAAAATTTGACGAAAAAAGAACAGTTTAACTAATGCACTATCAGAAATACTTTATTTCTGACACATTTTTAAGAAATGTCTCAAGGGAGTCTCACTGAGTGAGCAAAGAAAACATATGCTTAAGCAACTTTCTGATGGCACCAGAGTAATTCAAATTGGTCTTCATTCTCTTGAAAGAGTGTCTCAAAATGTCTCAGGAATAAGGAAAGAAGTATTTTTGACAATATGCTGGTTTGCCTGCTTGTTTTGGTTCTTGCTTTATGGCTGCCCCCAGGATATGTAACCACTTTCCCAGAGGACTGGCATCCTCCCTACTTTCTTTTGGCAGACAGTAAAGACTTTCCTGTTTTGACAGGCATTTGAGGATTGATTGTTCCACCTAAACAACAATTTTTTCTGTTTGTTATGCTGGTGTGTTAGTGTGTGTGTGTTTAATGCTGTATGTTTTAATCTGGTTTTAATTTTTTTTGTTCAGTGTCGTTTAACTTTTGTACTTTGTGAGTTTTAAATCTGTCCCAAGCCACTTTGAGTCCCAAATTGGGGAGAAGGCAGGAAATAATAATAATAATAATAATAAGCATATGGCTGCTATACTGATATTTTTTTAAAAAAAACCTACATACCTGAAGACGTCTGAAAACTCCTGATTTCTGATTTCCAAAGCCATAGGTACAAAGAGAACACAAGGAGCTCTCTTTGCTCTCCTCATAAAGGGTCTGCTCTATTTCCCAATCAAATTCTTCCTCTTCTTCTATGTCCTCATCATTTCCAGCACCTGAAGTTTTGTGGTCAGGAAAGATTGGTATTAGAACAACTAGTCTTCCTACTAGAAAATGCCTTCTAATTTGTTGTCTAAACTTAAGAAAACAATTCATTCAGACAAACAGATTAAGCTTTGAGATTAAAAAGGACCAAATGTAGATATCTGACAGAACACCTCAGTGGAAGAACTAGAATCATCTTGGTTCATGGGCTGCTGACACACTGCAAAAATAATGCATCTGACACCACTTTAACTATCATGGCTCCATCCTATGGAATCCTGGGATTTGTAGTTGTAGTGGCAGAGAAGGCTAAATATTTCACAAAACTACAAATCCCAGAATCCCATGGCACTGAGCCATGGTAGTTAAAGTGGTGCCAAACTGCATTATTTCTCCAATGTGTCTGCAACCATGGTTTCAGGACCATTTAACATCCACACACATTCAAAGTCACTTTGAATACAGGACAACACACAAAAAGATTAATGTATGTACCCTGATTCCCCCCGCCGCAGCCAAAATGTGTACACTATAGAGTGTGAATTAACAAAACATGATGCTATCTATAAGTGTCTCAAGATTCTATAAAAGAAATACTGAATATACTTATGTAGAAAAGCCAGGGCACAAACAAAAACTGTACTGTGAACAGCATTGGACAAAAGTCAGGACTAATAGGTAGCCAACATAGAACCACAGAAACATGCAGTTGGAAGTGACCACAAGGGCGATCTAGTTCAACTTCCTGCCATACTGGAATAAACAACTGATGCACTCCTGAGAGTTGACCATCCAACCTCTATTTAAAGACCTCCAAAAAAAGGAGAGTTCACCACCTTCTGAGGTAGTCTATTCCC
Organism: Gambelia wislizenii; assembly: GCA_030847615.1. Taxonomy (NCBI): domain Eukaryota; kingdom Metazoa; phylum Chordata; class Lepidosauria; order Squamata; family Crotaphytidae; genus Gambelia; species Gambelia wislizenii. The sequence continues at coordinate 69,117,984 of JAUMIR010000002.1, forward strand.
CTCTTAAAAAGCTCTTACAGTCAAGATCTTCTTAAAGTTTAAGTGGAATCTCTTCTCTTATAATTTGAATCCACTGGATTATGTCCTAATCTCTGGAGCAACAGAAAACAAGCTTGCTCCATCTTCTGCATGACATCCCTCAGATGCTTAAAAATGGTTTCTGCAAGCTAAACAATCCCAGCTCCCTCAGTTGTTTCACATAAGGCTCGGTTTCCAGAACTTTCATCGCCCTTCTCTGGGCCTGTTCCAGCTTGTTAATAGGCTTCTTAAATAGTGGTGCCCAAAGCAGGACAAGACATGCTAGGTGAGGTCTGACCAAAGAAGAATAGAGTAGCACTACTACTTCCCTTGATCTGAACACAATACTCCTGTTGACGTGGCCTAGAATTCTGCTATTATTAGTATTATTATTATTAATTATATTTATATGCCTCCTTTCTCCCAACATAGGGCCTCAAGGTGGCTAACAAGGAGTTTAAAACAATACAAATTAAAAATAATACAAAAGCATCAAAAGTATAAATATAAACTTTAAAAACAAATTCAACAATTTAGGGAGTTAAAAACATGTAATATTAAAAATATTAAAATATATTAAAAACTATATTAGTTAGCTTTTAGCTTTTTTGGCCACTGCCCCAGACTACTGACTCAAATTTATTTATCTTATACCCCATCTTTCTCCCAGGATGGAGAAAGCTTGTGGTCTATCAAGATCCCTAGTTCTTTTTCACATGTGCTGCTTTCATGCCAGGTGTCACTCATCCTATATTTGTACATTTCATTTTTGCTGGCCTAGATGTAGAACCATTGATGTATCCCTATTGAAATGCATGCTAAATGAATGCACAGAAACTGATTTTTATTTAAAAGTGTACAAACCCATCTCCTCTATTAAAGGTTTTGCTGATCTGGATTTCTTTGGTGCCAGTAGAGCCGTCAACATGTCTAACCCATCAAACTGCTCTCCAGGAGTCTCCTTAGGAAGCTGTATTGTAAATATCCCTTGAAAGAAGGAATGATATTTTTAACAAAGGTATTTATAGCCTAAAGGCAAATCATTCTGATATTCTGGTAAGTTGCAAATGTTTTCAGAAAGTAACAGCAAGCTCTACTATGTTAAGAATCCAGGGGCTGGTATGCAAGTCAAGCTTCCTCAAGCTTTAATGCTTTCACACAGAAACCAGCAAGTCAAAACAGTGGCAATGCAAGCCTCTCTTTGAGTATCTGCTCTAATGCGCAAAAGAAGAATTCATGTATCTTTCAAGTGGAAAGATGCAAGAGTCATTTCCACACATAGAGTTCATACATCTCATGAAGTTTCTCCCTCTAAATATAACAGGGTATAAATTATTTATGCCTTCCTCTCTACATTTCTCATACTGAGAGAAAGAGCCCTAACTTAAATACATCTTCCAAATAACTTGTTGGATCAATCTTCCACAAATATGCAATTTGGAGGGGGAGTGGAGGAGATTAGAAGTGATGTGATACAGAAGCATTCTTCTTAAATTCCTAATTTGTCAGACAACACCATTTCAATAGATAAGACTGTGTTTTAAGCTATCTGAGTGAAACATGGGAACCATCCTCCTCTTCTGTCTAGCAAGCATAAAGCATTTTAAGTACGTTTCATGTCTCAGTGAAGAGAGATGTTTCAAAACAAACTGCATCTAGCAGCAAGTATATCAAACTATATTTAATGGGACCTGGAGCAAATTTATACAGCCGCAGTATGACACAACAGAATGGGTGAAGAGCCCTGTAAAATACAGTTTTGAAAGTATATAAAACCTGAGTCATCGTATGTTGCTTTTTCTCTTCCATCTTCAACAATTCTTCCAGGAAGAACCAATCTGCACAAAAAGGATTAAGAACTATTTTATCAAGTATTGGGTAACAATAGAAAAACAACCAGAATTATGAGCATCATACTTTGGCAAACCAAACTGCATACACAACACATTGAGAGAGGATTCCAAACTGTAAGGCTATGCAACTTGAGAGGTGGCAAATAGAGAGGGAGTTAAAACAGAAATGGGCAGAGACATTGAGATTAGATTGCCATGTGCTCAGCAGACTCATGAACACCACAGACCAAAGCCCTATCGCCTCTGAATTCCTGCCCAGTCTTTCTTCTGCTTTGCTAACATTTAAGAACACTATCTAACCATTCAAAAGATTTGTTAAGCATGAGTGCCAAAACAAAACAAAACAAAAAACCCTGCTGTAAAAATAGAACATGAAAGCAACATACCTCAGGACACCCAACTGTATTGTAGATATCACTGCACTACAAGCTCTACTACAACTTGTATAACAGAGCTGAGTGAAAGCTGTATACAAATGCTAAATATGTTTTATACAGTGCACCCACAGAAATTCCTTGGTACAAGCAGCTATCAATAGTAAGGAAACACTTGGTAGACTCAAACAGAATGGAGTACCACAGTGAGTGTTGAGCTCATGTATCCTCTTCATCCTTCATGCACAAGAGGAGGATCTCTGAAAATTCCATTTATGGCTGGCAACAAACTACAGGTTCCTACTTGCATTCAAATATTTAAAAAACATTGTTTGTACAACTCATACTTTGTAAAGAATCCAGGATTGACTGCAAGGCTTGCTGCACATCATTCCAGTAAAAGCCACAGTCTGTTGTTACATCTGAGTTTAGTTTATGTGTGATGCTGAAATCTATCATTTGTTAAGGATTTTCTGCCACAGGTCTGTATAAGAGAACTCATTCCTAGAGAGACTGATAGAAATGTTGATGAATGTGCCATACAAGACATTAAAAACTGAATTCAATGATTACATTACATACCTGAGAAAGTAAGGCTTCGCATAGAATTTGAACTCCGTTCCTTCAAAATAGACTTCAAACTCTGAAACTCGACCATATGGTACTCTAATAGTTACGGTAAGAAAATCAGGATCTTGACTCAGTTCAAATGCTGGAGTTATCATGGTGAATACTCTAGGAAAATCAGCAATGCCTCCTATAAAACTGTGTCAAGGAAATGAAAGAATGATAACTCAGTACACATAAATCAGTATCAGTGACGTTGAACATCTGAGTGTGATAACTGTATTTTTAGTAAAGCCTAAAATTATTAACTGGGCCTCAATTTGATCAAGAATATTAATTTATGGCATTGAGATTAAAGCCAGGCTTTTAAAAAATGTTCAAAGGTCAATTTGTTTCTGGAGCATTATTGTTATGATGTTGTTAGCATGCATATTACACCTCCCTGCAAGATTCCATAACTGGATATACTGGACCTTTTGGGGGTCCCATTGGCTGTAAGATTATGCAGACTGGAGGGCAGTCAGAGGTCATGATGACCTGAGACGTGTCTAGAAATATGGGAAAGCCCAAGTTACGATTATGTGGAAAGCCCCTGCAATGAGTTTATGCAAGCAACCCAATCATTAAGGGTTATATGCCAACCAGTTCTCCCAGCCCTGGGCATTTCGGGCAATAATTCAATCATGCAAAAAAGTGACATTTCTTCAATCCATACTCTACAGAAATCTTCCATCATATGCCCTCTGGTCCAACCTTACGAGGTTATCGCAAGCCTATCGATGTGCTATCACTCCTCAATTAAAGCAATCAGTTGAGTTTTAGTTTCTTTTGTCTATTCCTTGGAGAGCCATCCAAGCTTTGTTATTACTAACTCACCCCTCCAAAGCACAGAATAGGGTATAAATTATATAGCCCTAACAATAGTAAAGTGTGCCAAAGCGTATGGACCCAGACACTCTCTTTCTTGGCTCACCACAGATCGGAACCTCCTGTGCCACCCTCAGACGCCTGTCTGAATACCTTCGCTGCACAGAACTCTCTCTTCCTTGAGACTGGTAACTACCACCCTATACTTCCCAGACCAATCTCTCTCTCTCCCCAACCTTTCTGCCTTACTCTGCTATAGCTTTGTATGGTCCATAAAAATATGTTGTGTATGTTAGTTTACTTTCAGTATTACGGTATTCCAATAAAATACTTTGTTTTACTTAAACTGGAGCCTCCTTTACAGTTAATACTGGTATACATCGCTGGAAAGATCCTCGAAGTTACCCTCCTCTTGCAGGCCTCCTATCTGAGCTAGTAATTCCCCCAAATATTAAAGGAGATGTTGGCATCACGCCTGGGACTCTAATGTACCCCCCCCACCTCTTAGGGTACCAGTTTATTAATTAAAGCATGTTGTTATTCCACCTTTATTCTGTCATGGAACTCAAGGCAAGTAAAAAGAGACACTCACCCCATTCAGGTCTGGTTAGATTAAGCAAAGGAGAGTGGTATCACATACTCATGACATAACAGTGACCAAAGAAGTGCCCATCACTTTCAACAATGAACAGTAGACTAAGTTTTATTTGATCTAAGCTCTTGGAAATCATGAATTCAAAAAAGCATCATCATTCTCTACAGCCTACAATGCCACCACCAACCTCGCTGTTCCAAACTTCCTCAACCGCAGCACCTGAAAGGAAGAACAGGTCCATCCACATGACCCTTTTGCTAGATCCAATCCATTGAATCCGGTAACATGTAAATATATCTAAATTTTGTTTCTCATTGGGAAGACCTGATTTCAAAACTTATTCATAGGTTAAGTATTAGCAATCTGTGTGTGCAGAAACACAGGCAAGTACTCCAAACTAATCTAGAACACAGGTGGGCAGATTTCACGCTTCTGAGATCTACTTTGTTTTTTACTAGCAACATAAGATACAACCAAAGGCAGGTGAAAAATAATGGTGGGGGTGAAAGCACACATACTTCAAATTCAAGAATAGGCATATGCTGAACCCAGGAAATTGTGCTCTATATTTTTTATTTTATTCCCATACTCTGTTTATTAACTTTTACAATAACAAGAAAAAAACCACAAAGCTAAACAAAACAAATTTTACATTATACCTATATCATATCAATTATATGATGAAAACAAAATAAGTCACTCCTATTTACATGTCTTTGTTTACATCTCTTACTGTATTCTAAGTAGAAGAAACTTCAAGTATGTTTGACTTCCTTTAAGGTTAACCCGTTATACAGAGCTTTTTGTATTAATTGCTATGTCTTCATAATTTAGCTACATGTCAAAACCATTAATAAAATACATATATATATATAGCCAACTATTCTTCCATATTCTTCTTTCTTGTTATAGAGTTTTTCCCACTATGAGTTCTATCTTTGCTTCATATCAATATTATTACAAAAATATTCCAAAAAGAATCTTTGGGGGGATGAAAAAGAATACAAAATAAAAATTATACAGTTGTCCCTTCATATTCACTGGAGTTTGCTCCAGGACCCCCCATAGATACCAAAATCCGTGAATACTCAAGTCCCATTATATGCAATGGCATAGCAAAATGGCATCCCTTATATAAGATGGCAAAATCAAGGTTTGCTTTTTGGATTATTATTTTTTTAAGAATATTTTCAAGCTGTGAATACTTAAATCCATGGATACGGAGGAACAACTGTAGTTTTATTTATTAAACTTAATTTAGACCTTTAAACCTCAGATGATACCATAGGAAAAAGAAAGTTTTTAAAGTAATTTGTAATATTTCAGTGCTTAATGACTACATTTCTGACCTATATCTGGGACTGTGGAACATGCTCTGGTAACCTCCTGTCTTGATTTCTGTAATGCACTCTACATGGGGCTAACCTCATGCTTGGTCCGGAAACTTCAGTTGGTAGAAAATATGGCAGCCAGAGTGGTCTCAGGTACATCTAGAAGAGACCATATAACACCGATCTTAAGATCACTTCATTGGCTGCCCATTACTTTCCGGGCCCAGTACAAGGTGTTGGTTATCACCTTTAAAGCCCTAAATAGCTTGGGTCCAACCTATCTTCGGGACCGCCTCCTTCCATATAATCCTCCCCATGCACTCAGGTCCTCTGGGAGGAATCTGCTACAACCTTTAAACACTAGGCTCTCTTCGACCGGTCCCAGAGGACCTTTTCGGCTATTGCTCCCAGATTATGGAACAGCCAGCCAGATGAGATCCGTCATATTACGACCCTGAATAGCTTTTAAAAAGCTCTTAAGATGGATCTCTTCCAGCGGGCCTTTTCTGAATAGATACTGGGCCATTAGAAAGAAAAATCTAATTTAGCCCAATCCTGATACAGCCATTGTTTGTTCTTTATTTTTAGTATTTATTATGTTTTAAATGTTTTGTATTTTAAGGGGGTAGGTGGGATGGAAGGTCTTGAATGTATATTTTAAATGCTGTAAGCCACCCCAATTGCATTTTGTAGAGGGGCGGGATACAAATAAATTTTATTTGTTTGTAAATAAATAAATAAATTTTATTTATTTGTTTATTTATTTATTTATTTTTAATCTGATAACTGGTTCCCAAGCCTTTTTTGTTTTCTCTATACATTTGTTATTTATATATGATGTTAAAATGTCCATCTCCATAACCTCCGCTAGTTTCATGTACCATTCTTCTATTTTTGGCATTTCCTCAAGTTTTCACAATCTTGCTAGCACAAGTCTCTTTCCCAAGGCACTGGTTATATTCAAGAAATAGATCTCAAGTCTCATAGGAAAGTTAATGTTTAGCATTTCCTTGATACTTATGTGAATCTTAGACCAAAACTTTTTAATTATTGAGCACCTCCACCACATATATTACAGCGTACCCAGTGACTTATGACAAGGAAATCACATTTTAATAGCAGAACTGAGTGCTCATAAATTCTGCTCCTGGTTTCTCTCCTTCTAAAATCATTTACTTAAATATTTCTAATATGCACTATCTCACTGTATCTCACAGCAGGATATAATCAAAGATAGAAACAAAACCTATAGCCTTAGTAAAAACCCACTATCTAGTACCTAGCAAGGGTAAGTCAGAATGAAGCTGTGGGGTCACAAACACTCCAAAGCCTGAATATACAGCCAGCTATTAACACAGCACTAAAATAAGGTCAACATCAGAACTCCAGATGTCATTCCACAGCCATGGAACCACAAAAAAGACCCTCTTTTACAAGTCTAGCTCAGAGCCTGGAATAGTTACTTTCTGAGATTTCAACTTCCAGAATCATCCAACCAGCATGGCCAGTGTGGGATTCTGGGAGTTGTAGTCCAAAAGTCCTAATTTTTTCAAGCTCTGGTCCAGAGAAGGTACTGTGTTGAGTGGTTAGTTACACCCTAATCAGCAGATCTTAATACTTAGTCAGGTATATCTCTCTGGCTTTTCTTCACAAACGAAGATTCAGGAAGGACTCATCCTGCACTTTCTGCAAGCGTGCTGATGACTAAAAAGGCCAATCCGAGATAAACAAGTCCGGTTGCAGAAAGCACAGCAAAAGGTCTCCTAGGGTGATGTTTCTGGGTTGTGATCCTTTCTGCGTTGTCGTTTCTCTTCAAGACTTGTTCATAAATTCTCAAATAAGGCTGCAGCATTGTGGATAGTGCGTCTCCATGCCTCCCAATGTGAGGCCAGAGCGGACCATTGTTGGTGATCAATTTGGCTGAGCCTGAGATGTTGCTTCAGGGAGTCCTTGTATCGCTTTTTTGGAGCACCCCTCTTACGCTGACCCGTGGTGAGTTCACCGTAGAGTATTATTTTTGGGAGGCGATGGTCCTCCATCCTAGAAACGTGCCCTGCCCAGCGCAGCTGTGTTCTCAATATCATGGCCTCAATGCTGGTGATCCCTGCTTGCTCAAGGACAGCAACATTCATCCCATAGTCAGTCCAGTGTATATTTAGGATTGTGCATAGACAGCGCTGATGAAAGCGTTCGAGGAGTCGTAGGTGGTGGCGATAGGTAACCCATGTTTCAGATCCATAAAGGAGAATAGACAGTACAATGACTCTATACACACTGATTTTTGTGCTTCACCTCAGGTGTTTATTACTCCAGACTCTTTTGTGAAGTCTTCCAAATGTGCCATACGCCTTTGCTAATCTGTGATCGATCTCTTTGTCATTCTTGGCATCTGAGGATCTCATGTATATACAACAACCTACCTATTTCAGGATGCCCTTCCCCAAATCCTTTCTCCTTTTAAACCATCCTCAAGTCATCCAAGAGAACTTCCAGTCATTCTTTCTACCCACACCTGAGCTGCACTATATACATATTATCTGAATATTATCTGAATACAAGCCACACAAGCAAGGATTGCTAGTATATATACGTTTTGTTATACAGCATACTGTTGATGTTCAACAGTGTCTTTAGCATCAAATCTTGCCATTTGTAAATACCAACAACATTGCTTATGTCACCTAAAAAAGAAATGGAACTGCACCACAGGTCACTACCGCAATAAGTACCAGCAATTGTTTGCTTCTGAGTATCTGATCATACTGCGCTTTCTCCCATGAGAAAAGGTCAGGAAATTCTCCTTGCCTCTATATCCTTACTTTCCAATTAGTCTCAGTCACACAAGTCAGTTCAAAACACAATGGCTACCACGAAAGACAGTAGAAACTAATCAGAATTTATTTATTTACTCTAATTATAATTACTGCACATCAGCTATTCATACTACGAACTCTCACGTACAGTACACATAGACAAACATACAGCTGCCTCCCACCCTATCTCCACCAGCAACTCACAAACATTTTTGATTTCCCAATCATCAAACTGAGAAACTAACCAGTATTTAAAGGTTTAAGAAATTAAAGGGACCTAAGAGATATCTAGACATATCAGTTCAGATGCAATACCTGTACACCATGCCTATATTTGTAAAAATAACAACAAATATTTTTCAGGAAGTTTGGCAAAAAAAGAAAAAGAAAAAAAAGGCATGTATAGAGGACTCTTTCACACTACACATTTATAGTGCTATATAGTTGGCCCTCCATAGCCACGGATTCTACATCCATGGATTCAACCAACCACAGTTTGAAAATATTTTTAAAACTCCAAAAAGCAAACTTCGATTTTGCCATTTTACATAAGGGACACCATTATATGTCACTGTATACTGTATAATGGGACTTGAACATCCACGGATTTTGTTATCCATGGGTGGTTGGCCTTGAACCTAACCCCAGCAGATACCGACGGCCCACTGTATTCGCCTTTAACTGCCTTGGCAACATCATATGATGTCCTGAGGTGTATAGTGTGGTGAGGCAGTAGAGAAAAACTGTGGTGTAGTGATTAGAGTGTTGGACTAGGACTCCAGGAGACAACGGTTTGATTCCCCATTCAGCCATGGTAATCCACTGGATTGACCTTGGGCAAGTCACACTCTCTCGGCCTCAGAGAGGCAAAGGAAAAAACCCTCTGAACAAATTTTGCCAAGAAAATCCCATGGCAGGGTCACCTTAGGGTTGCCCTGTGGCGTTACTAAGGCCAGTTTCACCCCTCCCTCTGATGGTGTGTTTGGTCTTTCCGTACCATAGTGCGGCCTCTGGGGTTGTCATAAATCAGAAACAACTTGAAGGCACACAACAACAACAAACAATGAGGCACTAGAATTCTCTGGGTAAGAGTAAGTACTCCACCCTAAACTGCATATCCTTGGATTCTATAGGATGTTGATGGGGCAGTTAAAGTGGGATCATAATACTATAACTGTATAGTGTGATAAGGCCCAGAAATTCATTCTTCTGAGTGGTACAATATTCCTCTGAGAGTTACAATACATAATGTATACCAATAATTGGCATATTAGATTCATGTTCCCTATGTATCTTACATCATTTTTACTCAAACTGACATTTGTGTTAAAAAATTGTTTGGAAGGGTTAGCATGTTGTTATCCAACCTTAAGCCCTGGAATTAAGAGATCTATGAGGTAAAATAAACCAAGCATATGATGAACACATAACTGTCAGGAGAAATTCCAAGTTACATTTCACTCCTGAAGACTTACCCATAGTACGGTATATAATCTTTCCCACAACAGGCAGCTAGGCCCGTATGGGAAGCCCACAAGCAGGGCATGAGGGAGACTATCTTCTTTTGCTCTGCAACAGATGCCAATCCCATGACATAGGTTGCATCTGCAATGCAAAAATAATCCAGTTTATAGATTTTCCTTCGTTTTTTTCCGGGCTGTGAGGCTGTGTTCTGGAATAGTTTCTTTCTGACGTTTCTCTGAAGATGCCAGCCACAGATGCAGGTGAAACGTCAGAAAGAAACTATTCCAGAACACGGCCTCACAGCCTGGAAAAAAACCAAGGAAAATCTATAGATGCTGGCCGCGAAAGCCTTCGACTTCACAATCCAGTTTTACACTACTTTACCTGCCACGGCTCAATGCTATGGAATTCTGGGATGTGTAGTTTTGCACGCTATTTAGCTTTCTCTGTCATAATCTGGGATTTGTAGTTTTGTAAGCTATTTAGTCTTCTCTGTCAGAACTCTGGTGCCACAACAAACTAACAATCCAAGGATTCCATAGCACTGAGCCATGGCAGCTAAAGCAGTGTCAAACTGGATTATTTGTGCAGTGCAGACGTAGCCATACTGTCACTCAACACGAAAGCTCCATATAGTTATACAGTAGGCCCTTGGTATCTGCTGGGGTCTTGTTCCAGGACCCCCACAGATACCAAAATCTGTGGATGGTCAAGTCCCATTAAATACAATGGCATAGTACGATGATGTCTCTTATAGAAATCATATTTGGAAACCAATGGTAGGGTGGCCTCATTTCACACTTAACACAAGCTATACCTCTCTGTATTTACAGTCACAGGAAGTACAGAAGCTTTTACAGTACATGCCTGCAGGCATCCCTCCCTCCTTGTAGAGGCAAGCAGGCAGCCAAAGCTTGAAAAGGTTCCTTTTTGGAAGCTGTAAGTCTCAGAATCCCCCAGCCACCCCAGGCAGTGGCTTTACTGGTTTGGGGAGTAGTTCTTAACCTGTGGTCTGGGGACCCCCCAGGGGCTCTGGAAGGCTTGAAGGCTGCTTGGCCCACCCCCTCCCTGCAGTGGAGTGGCCACGTGACAGCAGCCAAAGCAAAGTCTGGTTGGCTGGCTCGGCCTGCGCATTGCCATTCATTCCGCTCCAGCCACAAACTTGCAGGAACTAAGCAAGAGAAAAGTGTTACCTGCCCCTCCAGTGCCTCTGAGGGAAGGTTTAATGGGTGGTGCAAATGTATTATTATTGTTATCAGGTATTATTAGGGTTTTAAATCTTGAGTTAAGTCTTGGGGCAACAAAAGATATTTAAAGGGGGTCCCTGGTAAAGAAATGGGGAAGAGCCAGTGGGCTAGGGGGCTCTGGGAGTGGCGGTCGCCCAAAGCAACCTATGCCCAGAGCTGCCCCACAACCACCTTTTTGGAGGGGAGACGAAAGGCTGCTCCAGCTCACTCGCCTCCTCCAGCCTTCTGCCCTGGACCGGCTGCGGAGCCTCCCAACCTCATGGCGCCTCAGCTTCCTCTACAAACTCCATCTATGCACCGCTGGAAACTTGCTCAGCGAGAGCAGGGAAACGCCAAGCACGCACTCGCGAACCCATCACCCCCCACGCTTACCTACTGGGGCGACTGAGCCAGCAAGAGCACGCGCTCCCCCGCGCGCGCCAGGAACTCCGCGCGTCCGCCCCCCCCCCCGCCCTCGACAGGACCTTCTTGGCGAGGCCGAGGCTTTCTATTGGCTGCAACCTTGCTGCCGACTCGAACGTTCTAGGCGGGCTTCTAGAGCAGTGGCAAAAAAAATCTCATCCAATCACAAGTCACCCCGAGAGCACGAGAAGAGATTGTGGGGCGGGGCTTGAAAAGGAACGACTTGAGAGACGACGCCAATGGATGGAGGGGGAAGGAGGGGGCAGACCGTCGTCATGGTTGCTTTGCGCATGCGCCTCCTCTTAAACTCCATTCAGAGGCATAGGGAGAAACCAGAATTATTAGAAGCCACCTTGATCTAATCCACATTCCACAAATAATCAAGTTTGAAGCTGGGTTATTTGCCATAGCTCCTTCCTATTGAATCCTGGGGATTTGTGGTTTTATAAGGTCTTTAGCCTTCTCTGCCAAAGAGTGCTGGTGCCTCACCAAACTACAGATCCCAAGATTCCATAGGAAGGGGCCATGGCAAATGATGCAGGCAAGACCAGTCCAGGCTCTTTGTGTGCTTTTCTGTCTAGTTAATTATGTGGTAAAAATAATACCGCACTTTGAGAACAACTGTTTTCTTCAGGTTGACTTCCAGCCCAAAGAGCTCTGCAGCTGTTGTGAAGCAGGATGTTAGGCACAGCAGAGCTGCTTCTGTGTAGGGAACAAGGGCAGCATCATCAGCCAAGAGCAGCTCACGGACTAGATAGTTTAGAATCTTAGCGCGTATATACATACTTAGTACATACATATACTGTATTTATTTTGGTCCTTGACCATGAAGTAAAAACAAAATAGTCAAAACACAGTAAAATGAATTAAAATGCACTATTAAAAATAAAATTAAATTGCAATATTAAGGATAAGACCAATGCTAAAAATAATAATGTTAAAACAGTAAAGCTACATTAAACATTACGAATTTAGGATTGAGACTACATCCTCCGCCTACAAACTATTGCCACCATGCAAAAACTAGCTACCTTGACTGTAATCTCTGGAAACTGGTCAGCCAGGAGGTATAAAAGATAATTCAGATCTTCCGGGAATATTTTGCAAAAATGGATTAATAAAATGACATTGTATATCCCGATAGAAAGAACAGTGCAAAAGGACATGTCCCACACTTTCTACTTCCTCTGCTTCGCAAGGGCACAAGCATTCACAGTGCGGTAAGCAAAGAGGTAGTACAGGAATACCTTCTTAATCTAAATGAATTTAAATCTCCAGGACCAGATGAACTACATCCAAGAGTATTAAAAGAGCTGGCAAATGTAATCTCAGAGCCATTGGCAATAATCTTTGAGAACTCCTAGAGAACAGGAGAAGTCCCAGCAGACTGGAGGAGGGCAAACATTGTCCCCATCTTCAAAAAGGGAAAAAAAGAGGATCCCAACAATTATCGTCCAGTTAGTCTGACATCAAAACCAGGGAAGATTCTAGAACAGATCATTAAACAGAGAGTCTGTGAACATTTAGAAGATAATGCCATAATCACAAAAAGTCAACATGGGTTTCAGAGAAACAAGTCATGCCAGACTAATCTGATCTCTTTTTTTTGATAAAGTTCCCAGCTTGGTAGATGAAGGGAACACTGTGGATATCGCATACCTTGATTTCAGTAAGGCCTTTGACAAGGTTCCCCATGACATTCTTGCAAACAAGCTTGTAAAATGTGGGCTAGACAAGTTAACTGTTCAATGGATTTCTAATTGGTTGACCAGCCAAACCCAAAGGATGCTCAGCAGTGGCTCCTCTTCATCTTGGGAAGATGTGACCAGTGGGGTGCCACAGGGTTCTGTCCTGGGCCCAGTGCTATTCAACATCTTTATCAATGACTTGGATGAGGTAATTAGGGGCATACTTACCAAATTTGCAGATGACACCAAATTAGGAGGAGTAGCTAATACCCTGTAGGACAGGATCAAAATTCAAGATGACCTGGATAAACTGGAGAGCTGGGCCAAAGCTAACAACATGAAATTTAATACGGAGAAATGTAAGGTACTGTGCTTAGGGCGAAAAAATGAAATGCATAGATATAGGATGGGGGGGGGACCTGGCTGAATGAGACTACGTGCAAAAGGGATCTAGGAGTCCTAGTAGACCACAAGTTGAACATGACTCAACAGTGTGATGCGGCAGCTAAAAAGGCCAATGCGATTTTGGGCTGCATCAATAGAAGTATAGTGTCCAGATCAAGGGAAGTAATAGTGCCACTCTATTCTGCCTTGGTCAGACTTCACCTAGAATACTGTGTCCAGTTCTGGGCACCACAATTCTAAAAGGATATTGACAAATTGGAGCGTGTCCAGAGAAGGGCGACCAAAATGGTGAAAGGTCTGGAAACCATGCCTTATGAGGACAGACTTAGGGAGCTGGGTATGTTTAGCCTGGAAAAAATACAGTTAAGGGGCGATATGATAGCCCTGTTTAAGTATTTGAAGGGGTATCACATTGATGATGGAGCAAGCTTATTTTCTGCTGCTCCAGAGACTAGAACACAGAGCAATGGATGCAAGCTCCAGGAACAGAGATTCCACCTCAACATTAGGAGGAACTCTTTGACAGTAAGAGCTGTTCAGCTGTGGAACGCACTCCCTCGGAGCGTGGTGGGGTGTCCTTCCTTGGAGGTCTTTAAACAGAGGCTGGATGGCCATCTGTCGGGGATGCTTTGATCGTGATTTCCTGCATGGCAGGGGATTGGACTGGATAGCCCTCATGATCTCTTCCAACTCTGCAATTCTATGATTCTATGAAATGGTAGCTGACAATCTGCTGTGATAGTTTAGGTCATTTTATGGAATGTGAAGATCTTCCAGCAAGGGGATTTAGAATACTTCTATTTGAAACAGAATCTTTTTTTTGCTCCAATAAATGCAAATCCAGTTTTTTGGGAGTAAATTCTAGAGCTGTTTTGCTTGGTTCTTGGTTGCCTGTTGTATTTCCTGATGTAAATTGACAAAACATGTTTCCCTTGTTCCAATCTGTGGTGTCAATAGCTTCATCTGCATATTCAATAACATCTAAAGAGGTATTTAATCTGCTCACATTAGAAGTTAACGGGTTAATAATATTACATACGGGTGCTCCCATTACAGTTGCTTTGTATGGAGTGCCCTGTTCATTTAGTTCTCTCATTTTGAGTCAGGCAGAAGTAGTGGCCATAGCTGTCTTTGCAGAAGGTAACATGTGGACATGGTCTTCAGAGGGGCTTTTCATTTCAGACTTGTAAAAAAGTGGATTCATTTCTGCGGTGATCTGATGGTAGTGGATAGATGGTTTCTCGGCCCATAATTTCAGCTCGTGTAGGTAAATCTGGTGAGCTGGGTCAGGGACACAGGAAATAAAGGATTGCTTACAAGAAGCTTCCGGCCCTTTCCTCATACTTATCAGACAAGAGCGTAAGAAGTCAAATCTGGAAAGTATTTCATTCTGGGTTTCATAAGGCAAAGCACGGAAGGAGTGTAATAAATTCTTTTCAGTTCTATCAAAGAAGCGTTTTCTACGCTGCCACCGTAATGCTGCCTTCTGACCCCTGTATGCCCTATCCTGTACCATGCATGCCTTTCGCATTTTAAAATTTTATTTTATTTATGTATTATATATTTTGTATTATGTATTACCTGCAATTGCAAAATTACAGCAATGATAAAGTAAAATTTAAAAGAAAAGAAAAGAAATAGAAAAGGATAGGAAAGGAAAAGGAATAAAAGGAATAGTGAGAGGGAGGAAGGAAGGAGAGGGGAGAGGAGCAGAATCATGCCCACTCACACTACATGACTGTCTGAGAAGCGGAACTGCAGTGGGAAGCACTTACTACACGGTAATCCATAGCAGAAAAGCAGAACAATTGGGAAGCATTGACGGGGTTTGCCTGTCAATGAAAAGGAGTGATGCAGGAATGGATGGCATGCAAAGTAGGACAGACATGGCACCATGCAGTAAGTAATAGCCAAAGATGCCATTATCCCTCAAAAAGCACTTTAGCAACTTCACGTTATGACATCTATAAAGTCACCGAGTTGGGACTGCAAGGGTCCCCTTACTGGTGTTTTGGTTTTTTGCTGCCTTCCATCAGATTACTTCACTCAACTGACCGCATCATCCAGTACCTTTTAACACAGCACCTTTCTTGAATTAATTATAGGTCAATTCATGCTTTATGCTTATCATTATTTATAATTAGGCTGGCTCTATGCCCAGAATTAGGTAATGCCTACACTTTTAGTAAGACACACACATTCTACAATACATAAAGCTTTTGAATTTATATTTTATGCTTTATAAGCACACTATTTACATTTTTTGTCAGAAATTTTGCAAACTCTAACCCAAATCAGTGCCCAACTTGTATCACCAGTCCAACACTGAAACCACTATATCACATTGCCTCTAGCTAACTTGTAACTACTGCTAGCAAATAAAATACAATGGCCTAAATATAATTATTCGTCCTAATTTTAGTTGACCCTTTAAATTTTATGTTAGTGTTGACATACCACATTCCCACAGATGCTATGAATCTCTTTCATTTAGGATTTAAAACTGGATTTAGGCCAATGAATGATAGCAATACAGTATTTAACATTTCTCTGCTGTCTCAACTTTCAGCAATTCTGAAAGAAAAAAAGAGACAGGATTTAGGATTTTCTTTTTTTAAAATCATCTTTTAACAATGGTATTCACTTTTTTTATTCATCAAGGACTTTTTTGGATGAAGAAAAATAACGCAAGCAGCCTCTCCAGCTTGCGAGGCTGCTGCGCTGCAAAGCGCCCCTTTCGTATGACGCTCGCCCCTGCCAGTACTGTTGCGGTACCGCAGGGAGAGCTGAGCGTCATATTTCGTTGATTTTTACTCACGATCAACTTTCGTGAGAAAAAAATCAACAAAATATGACGCTCAGCTCTCCCTGCGGTACCGCAACAGTACCGCTAGAGGGCAGCGTCATCCGAAACTGACACTTTGTAGCGCAGCAGCCTCGCAAACTGGAGAGGCTGCTTGCGTTATTTTTATTCATCCAAAAAAGTCCTTAGTGAGAGGATGAGTTTGAAAAAAATATTATCTGCCTAGAAGTATGCCAATCACAAATTGTTGTTTGGCATATAAGGGTTTTTGTTTTATTTTAATGTTTTCATCTTTTAAATCTCAGGATTTTTTAAAAAATGAACCAGAGAAGCTTTTCAGTCATACCCAAACCAATCATGTAGTTGAGAGGTGGGTTTTGGCGTGATCTGAATTATGTTTTTAAAATCTGGCTGCTTTCAAACTTTGGCAGGGCTAAAAATGCTTTGACACAGTTTGGTTTCGTATGTGTTGTGAAGACATGTCATCTGTCACCTGCTAGTGCAACTGGTCCCGTTTCACAAGATCTGAGAAGCACACACTGAGCTATATGCACAATGTCTGTGGTCTGCTGGGATTCTTAAATTCAGATTAGTAGGACTCCATAATATAAAATGTATTGGTTTTAGACATTCCTTTCCATTCCTTCTTTGCTCTCTTGCTTCCCCCTCTGGTCTTTTGATGTTCTTGCTTAGTTTGGAAATCTGCCCTTCCTATGTACCTAACATGGCTCAGGAGAATCATTAATCATAATTCATGGTCATTTAGTATCAACTGTCCTGAAAAATGAATGCCTATCTCTTTGGGATTCCTTACACCATGGGTGCATCTGCACTGTAGAAATAATGCAGTTTGACACTACTTTAACTGCCATGGCTGAATCTTACAGAATCCTGAGATCTGTAGTTTTGCCTTTTAATGAAGAGTCTTTTAAACAATGGCAAAAGGATATATCTTCTTTTATCTGGCAAGGTAAAAGGCCCAGAGTGAGATTTAAGATGTACAAGATGATAGAAAAAGAGTAGGTCGGGGTCTGCTAGATTTTAAAGTACAGGTGTCCCTCCGTATCCATGGATTTGGTATGCACGGATTTAAGTATTCATGGCTTGAAAATATGCTTTAAAAAATAATAACCCAAAAAGCAAACATTGATTTTGCCATCTTATATTAGGGACACCATTTTGTTATGCTATTGCATATAATGGGACTTGAGTATTCACAGATTTTGGTATCCACGGAGGGTCCTGGAATCACACCCAGTGAATATGAAGGGCCAACTGTATATTATTCTGTCTGTTGCATATCATGGTTGAAAGAGTGGATACTTGTGAAGAATGATAGATTATTACAACTGTAGGGGTTTGATTTGGAATTTGAATTTCATGGCTTTCTTTCATATGGAAAAGAGAAGGCTGGTTCATCTTTGTGAGGAGAGCATTGTACATGTTTGGAATAAATATAAGAGTAGATTTTATTCTTAAATACCTCTTTGGTGCTCACCTCACAAGGCATTATTGAGAGAAACCTATCAGATGAAAATATGGATGACATACAAACATTTGCTGATTTAAGAAAATAATCAATTTAGATTAAAAATAAGAGAGAAATTGGAAGCAGAAGGGCGTGCTTTGCATTTTTTCCTATAGAAAATTGAATGAAAGCTATAAGGTGGATAAAAAGATACAAGGTTTTGAAACAAAAATAGCTGAGGCCAAACCCACACTACATGTTTGAAACTGGATTATTCGCGGTGGCTCCTTCCTATTGATTCCTAGGATTTGGAATTTTATAAGGTCTTTAGCCTTCTCTGCCAAAGAGTGCTGGTGCCTCACCAAACTACAAATCCCAAGATTATGTAGGAAGGAGCCATAGCAAATCATCCAGTTTCAAACTGGATTATTTGTGTATTGTGGATTTGGCCTAAGTTTGAAGTGCAACTATGTACAAATGATGAACATTTGATTGCTAAAACGTATGAGGACTAGAGATGGAAGATGAGCAGGTAAAAGTTGTATGGCAAAATGAGCACAAAATATTGGTACAAAAATCCAAATGGAGCAGTGGGAGAGAAGATGATCAAAAAGTTTGAAATTTACTTTGAGGTACCTAACTGCTGTGAAGCTTGCCAAAATATATAAAAATTGTTCAAATAAGTGTTGGACTTGTGAGAAAGCTCAGAAATGTTGGTTTCAAATCCACAAAGTGTTAGCGGACATTTTCAAAGTAAAACTTCAGATGAAACCTAAAGTTTATCTATTTGGGATGGTGGAAGAAAATCTGGAGAGGAAACATGTGAGAACTTTACAATATATGATCATGGCTGCAAGACTGTTATATGCCCAGAAGTTGAAAGAGACATAGATTCCTTTGAAAGAAGATTGACTGATCAAGATATATGACTTGGCTGAAATATAAACTGACAGTGTTGATTAAGGAGAAATCCTTAGTTAATTTTAAAAAAGATTGGGAGTTGTTCTATACAGTCACCACTTCCTATTTGTGGGGGTTATGGGTGCAGGACCCCAGCAAAAATTTTAAAAAGCAAATAAAAAATATATATGCAAAAAACGGGGGACTCCTGCGAAGGGAACTTTCCTCCTCCACCTCCTCCTCTTCCTCCTTGCCTCCATCACTGAGATTTGAGGGCAGGGGAGCGCTGTCCTCTCCCCATCCTTGTGAGAAGGCGACTCACCTGATCTCGATGCGGAGGAGGACGACAAGCCATCGCCTTCCCCAGGAGCCAGAGGGGGAGGCAGGGAGGACAGTGGGGCCAGCGGACAGGCTTCCTCAGTGACTGCTGGTGCCGCCTTTGCCCCACCAGCCTTCTCCTTCACCGGGGAGGGCTTGGCTTGCGGAAGCCTTGCAGAGGGCTTGGCTTGCGGAGACTACGAGGCAGCTGCAGCCGTGGCTGTGAAAACCTCCTCAGCTTCCAAAGCACCTAGTTGCATTTGTGCTTTCCTTTTGGCCTTGAGGAGAGAGGGGGTAGAATCTGAGTTTTTAAAAGGCAATTTGGTTTGGAAGGTGGCTGGGAACGAGAGGTGAGGGGTTTTTTTTGCCAGGATAAGAGGATTGAGAGAAGTGCAAGGCCTAGGAACTTTGAAAATGTGGTTGAGGCATCATCATTCAAATGCGGGAAAGGGAGAATGTTGGCTGGAGAGGAGGAAGAGAAGACGGAGGATGAGGATGGGGTAGGTGGGTGGGCAGAATCTGCAGTCTCGTTGGTCGCAGCAGTAGCAGCTACTGCAATGAACATTTAATTTGGAGTAGAGGGAAGCAGAGGGACTTTGCAAATCGGTTGAGACATTGTACAAAGGCAGGAAAGGGAGCTTCTGGTGGTGCTGATGGCGGGAGAGTAGAATACAGCATGTTTGGGGTGGGGCTTAATTTAATCACGGTTTTTTTCACTTTTGCAGTGGTGCTCCCATAACCCCCACAAATGTAAAGGAACAACTGTACTTTCATAGTGGTATGTAATCATTAGTCAAAGGGATGTTAGTATGGCCTACTACCCCCTCCCCATGGTATCACATAACTGGAAATATTGGACATTTTTCAGGATCAGGTTCGCTGAGGCAGACCAGAGGTTAGTTAGAGGTCACAATGACCAGAGACATGTCTGGAAAAAGAATGGTGAGAAAGCCCATATTAAGATGAAGCAGGAATCCACCGTAATGGGTTTATGCTAACAACCCAGTCATTAGAGGGGTATATGCTAATCCTTTCTTCCAGCCTTGGGCGTTTCAACCATGATTCAATCAAGCAATTAAGTGACCATTCCTTAATCTATATCCTAAAGAAATCTCCCTTCATACCCCTCCTGTCCAACCTTATAAGGTTGTCGCAAAACCATCAATGGTCTATTTCTCAGCAATTAAAGCAATCAGTTGAGTTTCGTTCCCTTTGTCTATCCCACAGGGGAGTCATCCAAACTTTGATATTACCAAATTTGCCTCTCTGAGGCACAGAATAGAGTATAAACATTAGACCCCTAACAATAGTAAAGTGTGCTACAATGGACGAACCCAGCCACTCACTTTCTCAGCATGCCCCAGATCAGAATCTTCTGTGCCACCCTCAGACGCCTCTCTGAATATCCTCACTGCACAGAATTCTCTTCTCAAGATTGGTAACTATCACACCATCTTCTTGGACCTTTCTCTATCCAGCCTTTCTGCCTTACTCTGCTGTAGCCTTGTATGGTTCTTAAGAATGTGTGTTGTATATGTTAGTTCAATTTGTGTTATTCTAATAAAATACTTTATTTCACCTTAACTGTAGTGCTCTCTACAGTTAGTAATGGTATACATAGGTGAAAAGATTCCTGAAGTTACCCTCCTCTCATAGGCCTCCTGTTTGAGCTAATAACTCCCCCAAATATTACAGGAGATTTTGGCATTATGAGTGGGGTTCCAATGCACCCCCCACCTCTTAGGGTAACAGGAGGAAGTCATTAGTAATCTAGTTGGTGTGTTAAGTTTTGTGGTGTTTTCTTTTTCTCCTGGTTGTTTTTGTCTATATGTTTTTAATGCATAGAAAGCATGTGTCATGTTTTCTTTTTTTTCCCTTTCTCTTTTTTTTTTGTATGTGTATAAGTATGTAAATATATATATATATATCCCCATCACTGTGTAAGTACAGTATGACCCCTCTATCTGCGGGACCAGTACCCACCGTTTCACTTACCCACATCTGAAAAAATATGTTCTGAATAGGCATTTTCTAGGTCCTCCAACATGATTCTCGACTCTACGGTGTGCTTGAGCTGGAAGCCATTCATTTCAATAGGGTTTCCTATTATCGGCAGTTTCGTGTTTCCATAGTAAGTCCAGGATATGGGGTTGTACTGTATAGGGGTTGTACTGTATACTCCAAAAGTTATTTAAGAGATGTTTGAAGAATTAGAACATAAAATGTCTCTGAATACTCTGAGGAAAAAATCATAATATAGAAAGATTATGAGTTTTCCCATCAAAAATGTAGACTCTGCTTAATAGAAACCAGTATGTGTGAGTGTGTGTTTTAGCGGGCGCTTCTTCTCTTGTATGCCCTGAGGGACACCCTACTAATCTAATGTTGCTTAACATGAACTTGTTTTCCAGGTCATTGATTTAATTTCACAGGACTTTAGAGATGATAGTAGTTTCATTCATAGTAGTGTTATCAACATCCAGTGATATTTTTCTAGCTTTAAAAATTTCAGGCCTACCTCAGTCTTTATCTAAATTACTTGCATAATCTCTGCACACATAGTATGGAAAGGTGAATTGCTCATTTCTGTGTAAATTTTAAGTAGGAAATATAGTTCCTTTTACATAAGACTAACAAAAGAAAGGTGGAAGGTACTTGGATAGGAAAACAGAAGGAGGATATTGTGGGTGATATGACCTGTTGTGTAGATCCTGAAGTCTCAGAGCAGGGACTCTGTGGACACACAACAAACTGGCAGTGTGGGAATTGGGTGCTGAGACTTGGCCCCACAGTTCTATGTGGAGTCAAGAGGAAGATGGACTTTTGAGTGGAGTTTTCAGGAGTTTAAATAGGAAAAATGTACATTATAAGGATGGGATTTTGAATCAGGAACAACATGTTTCATGATTAAACAATGGATCCCCAGAGATGTTAATGTGTTGCATGTTTGGATTGAATAATTGCAAGGCTTAGGGATCAGGATAGATGTTGTTTACAAACAATGGATCCTCAACTACAGATGATGAGATTATTGTCTGAAACCAGATGTTCTTAGGAAACATTTCCTCGGGTCTGGCTTGACCTTTAAATCACCTTATTTTTGGAATTTGCCATGGCCCTTCCCTTGGGCAAAACATGACTTTGCCATTTTTAGCAAATGTCTTTGGAATTTTCCAGTTAGTTCCTGGTTTACTGATTATCTGTCCATGTGAATGGCCACTTTGGGGCCAAATTATTACATATCTGCCAGTTACTGGGGTGAGCAGGGGCTTGGGGTAGCAGAGCTAGACACAAGGTTGCCATTTTTGGTGGACTCTCAAATTTAGTGCCGTGTCTAAATTGACCCACATTGTTACAGTAACATGGAAAAGTCATCCATTTTTCATTTATGCCTTTGTAGAAAGAGACTAACAACTTAATTATGAGATTAATCATCTTTATCAGCTACTTTTAAAATGATGTATTGTAATGCCTTTCATGCTGGACTGACTCCCATGTTAAGGAGTTTTTCATCCTGTTTCTGATGATGATAAGATCGTTACTGTCAATTCATAACAATGCCTACATTACATCATTATGGCTGTTTTATGTTACTGGCTATGGTCCAGAAACCAACTAAGTTAGATTAGTTTGCCTTAAAACAATTAATGTATTTTTAAATAGTTCATTTGCAGATGTGGGTTAACTTTTGGACTGTCTCTAGCAGCCAAATCCATAGACATTAGGAGCTCCATGCCATTATTTCAACCTCTGGTGCAGATCAAATTGCTATTAAAGGCAGAGAGCAGGCCAGGGCTACTTTTTTCTGGTCAACTGGCCACCACAAATCATATGAAAATAATGACACCAGGGCTGTTTAATGTGTGTACACACATGTGCAGAAAACCTACCAATGAGTACAATTTATGTCCTCAGAAGTGATAAAGAAGCCAACCTCTGTATCAATAAAAACAAAGTGAGCTGATACTTCAGTGCCTTAACGTATAAGTCAGGCTTGATTGTTGTATAGCAGTCCATATATTGTTGAACTGCAGCTCCCAGCACTCCTCACCCTAGGCTATGCTGGCTGGGGCTGCTGGGATTTCAGGCCAAATGTATACAGTACTATGCAAGCAGCTCCTTTCTATGGGATCCTGGGATTTGTAGTTTGGTGAGACACCAGCACTCTTTGGTGAGAAGGCTAAAGACCTTATAAAACTACAAATCCCAGAATTCAATAGGAAGGAGCCATGGCAAATAATCCAGTTTCAAACTACAATAATCCAGTGTAGTGTGGATTTGGCTGTAGTCACCTCTTGTTCACTTCCTGGTGTGTGTTTTTTTTAAAGCCCTCTCCTGGGCATAAAACATCCTGGAGGGAATGTGGTGATAACGCCCCCAAACTGCCTAAACGGGACTTCGGCAATTTTTTTTTTTTACCCCTCTCCCTTGGAGCCACAAAAACAGTTTTGTAGTTAGTCCACACCTGCACTACACAATTAAAGTGCTATGATTCCACTTTCACTCACCTGCCTGCATCCTATGGAAACCTAGGATTTGTAGTTTGATGAGGCACTAGCACTCACCTGAAAATCCAGAGATTCTGCCATGGAAGTTAAGGTGAAATCCTAGCACTATAACTGTGCAGTGTGAAAGAAGTAATCAGCGCTCCTTTTTCCATTTTTAAAAGGTTCATGCACCTTCTCTACATCTGGTTCTTTAGTTTAGTGAGTTCAATTCTCTCATGGCATAAACACATGTGTTTATACTGTATATATCTTTTAAGCGCTACTAATTGTCTAAGATAATTTTTAAATTCCAGACTTAAAATTTTAGTTATGTTCTTAATTTGGTACTCTGTCTGTCATTACCCTTGTAATGTTTTAATTTTTCCATTGTGCATTGCTGTCATGGTCTGTTGGCAATCTTGCTGAGACTAATTTTGTGTATTACAGGACACAAAATTAACCATAAAGTACCTTCAGGCTCCTTAAGCAAACATACATTCATTCAGAATTGGAGCTTGGAAATAAAAAACTAGAAGTAAGAAAATATAGGGGGTTTTTTGTGGGGGGGGGATAATGACAGTAGAATGAAGTTACATTTTAAAAGCAACATAACATGTATGTATAATGAGTAATTTTTCTATTTATTTTAAAGGCATTTTGAACAAATTTTCTAAGCCATTGTCTTAACAATCTTAAGGGTCTGGGGAAGAGAAGGGATGGGAAAGTAATGGGTAATACAACAGGCTACTCAAAATTGTTTTGCAGTGTTAGTGTTGTAAAATAAATACTTTTGGGAGGGGCTTTGTAATAAATTAAATAGGCATTATTTTTAGAGAGTCACTTTCCAAGCTCTGTGAAGAATGTGGAGTGTTAGTTGTTCAGTATCTGACAGCGGCTATTAACTGTGTGAATATGCAAGTTTTTCTTAAAAACAAAATAAAGAACTGTTGGGACAGAAGCAAGCTGCATCAGGACTAAGGAGGTAGGGGGAGTTTAACAGTCCCTTCACTATGGTCCCCAAAGCCCAGCCCAGCCCACCCCAGATACTGCTGAAAGAACAGACCCATGTCTTGGACTTTATCACACTAAACTCTTATAGTGCTATTATTACACTTTAATTATTCCACTTAGGGTGCCTTCTAAGGAATCCTGGGATTTGCAGTTTAGGGAAGGGCCTTTAGAATTCTCAGGCAGAGAACTCTTAGGCCTCACTAAACTACAAACCCCAGAAATCCCCAGGAGGCAGCCATAGCAGTTAAAGTGGAATAATAGCACTATAACAGTGTAGTGTGATAGGTGCAGTTCCATTTGTTGCTTGTTGTTAACATGCATTCAACTTGGACTTAGGACAACCCTATCCTAGGGTTTTCTTGACAAGATTTATTCAGAGGAGGTTTGCTGCTGCCTGTCTCTAAGGCTGAGAGTGTGTAACTTGCCCAAGGTAATCCAGTGGTTTTCCAGGACTAAGTGGGGATTTGAATCCTGGTCTCCCAAACTCCCAGTCCTACACTCATACAAGGAAACATTTCACATCAGTGTTGCCAAACCGCAACCAAGGAATCTCGTGTGGTTCTTTTATGCACAGCTAGGAAGGAGGATATTGTCATAGCACCTCTCACTTATGTTCCTCTCTCTCATGCCTGATGGCTTCCAGTTCCCTCTGCCATCTCCTGCTTCCCCCTGCCTGCTAACTGGGTCATAGAGGGCACCACTGCATCCACCTCAGCCTCCCGCATCCCAGTCTGGGCAAAAGAGAAACACATGGCGTGCAGGAGGAGGAAGAAGAGGAGCAGGCTCCAGCTGGCTGGGGAATGATAGGGCAGCTGAGGTGGTGGCAGAGCACGGGTGGTTTGTAGGAGGAGGAAGAAGAGACGGAGCAGAACCCATGCTCCACCACCACCTCAGCTGCCCTATCATCCCCCAGCCAGCTGGAGCCTGCTCCTCTTCTTCCTCCTCCTGCATGCCATGTGTTTCTCTTTTGCCCAGGCTGGATGTGCGAGGCTGAGGTGGATGCAGTGGTGCCCTCTATGACCCAGTTAGCAGGCAGGGGGAAGCAAGCAGGAGATGGCAGGGGGAACTGGAGCATGGAGGGAGGCATGTTGCTGATGATTGCCTGGGCAAAAGAGATGCATGTGGTGAGCAGGAGGAGGAAGAAGAAGAAGAGGAGCAGGCCTCATGTGCCGCCGCCACCTCAGCTGCCCCACCAACCCCTGGGCTGCAAAGACCTACTTCTCTTTTTTCTCCTCCTCCTGCATGCTGCATGTGTCTCTTCCACCTGGGCTGGGACACACAACGCTTAGGAGGAAGTGGCATTGGCCTCCATGACCGAATTAGCAAACATGTATTTTTATCATTTAGACAAGCCCCAAGAACCGAACCTCTGCAGATATGGGGTCTGACTGTATTTCTCTCCTGTTTTCTACCACAAGCTCATATGGCACTGGCTATACTTCACGCTGCTTGATAGAGATACCAAACATTCCCACACAAAGTCTTATATAGCATTGAGCTGACCAAAGTGCTTGGAAACGCATATATCATGTGTCATGAGGCCTTGAACTACTGGCTGACTAGAAATATGGCAGCTGTATAAGTGTGAATCTGAGTTCCTTCCTGATTTTTCACTGTGAAGTACAGTCCTTTCCAAGATGCAGCTTTGACAAAATGGCCATGCATGGCTGCAGTTAGTGCCATTAATAATCTCTCAGTACTTTCTTTCCTCAAGTACAGCATTCCTACTCCCTGCAATTGCTTTTCTTCTCCCATTTTTGGAAACAAATAGCATGTTGGCTATCAATCAGCAACCTCTTTATCTTTTCTTCCTAGATCCCCATACATGTTCTCATCAGGTCTCGCCATAAGGGCAGCTCTCAAAGCACTTCAGCTCTAGCTGCAGCACTGCAACATAGGGTCCCAAACCTTGCCTACAGATGCATGTGTGATTGTTCAACAATTACACCCAATAAACATGGATATATTGGACACCTGGGTTCTATATTCAAATGTCAGGTGTCCATTGCATATAGGATATAATAAAGAAGTGACTGAGAGCCAGTGTGGCGTAGTGGCTTTAATGTTGGATTAAGACTCTGGGAGACCAAAGTTCACATCTACTCTTGACCATGGAAATCCAGTGGGTAACCTTGGGCAAGTTACACTCCCTCAGTCTCAGAGGAAAGCAATGGCAAACCCCCTTATTAGGCCCTGAGTGCATGGCCTAGCAGAGGATGGTTCAGGCTGCATTTGACACTTCTAGGCCCTGTTTACCCGTAAGAGAATGGGTCAGGAAGAGTTTTCTCTCCGCAACTGGAGGGAAGGGGTGGGGGGAGATGAGAATGTCATCCTAAGACCAAGGAGATAAAGATGTTTCAATACATCCCAGCACCTGGTGCAATGTGGGAAAGTTCTGGCATGGGAAAGTTCTTCCTCCTCCCCCTGGGCCAGTCCACCATCTTCTCGAAGGTTCAATAGGAGAAATACATATAAGGTGATGTCAGACAAAGGCTTGCGCTTCGCATCAGTGTGCAACTCTGCGTAGCCAGTTCATGTATGTATCTTCTTACTTTCTTTCTATGGTCCCGTCTACACGATTTAAATAATACGTACGGCGTGCGGAAGTTCGTGCTTCGGTACAAACGGCCGTTCAGATGCACACGAATGCAAAAGAGGGGGCCCCCGGTTTTCCACCCTGAAATACGCACACGCAGCGTTCGGGAGGGAAAGCGGATCGCGAAGAGAAATCTGTACACCGTTCAGATGGCTGATGGATCTGTAAGGTCCATTCGCACACATACGAACAGGCTGGCCGAGTAGAGGGGGTGGGGCTAGCACGGAGGGAAATTGGGAGCGGCCACCATGTTGGTTTTCCGGCTAGCGAGCGTCCGGTAAGTCCATGAATTTATATGTTTATTTATTTTTATTTTATATTGTAAATAGGGAAAACCGACTGTCCGCAAACCAGGAATCTATTTTAAAAAAAAAAAAACGCAGCGGGAGATTTAAAACTGCTGCTTGGCTTGCTCGCTCCAGCCAGCTTCGGGAAGAGGGAGTCATACGGAGTTTAGGGTGGTTAAAAATTGTATAGCCGGTTCGTATGCATATGAATGATAGGCTGTTCGTATTTTTTGCCCCCCATACGGATTTTTTTATGATCGTATAGCCGCACCCTATGTCTGCTTGTTAAGGAAAATGCAACATGGGACATACAGTGAAAGAAATAAAATATGTATGTGAAAGTCACAATGACTAAGCAAGAGCAATTATGAAGCTACACAGGTGAAACTGCTAATGTAATCTAGAAGTCCTGAGAGCCAAGGACAGAGGTACTGAGTGCAGAATGGAAACACCTGAGAATCATTAAGTGTACAAGGTGAAATGTTCAAATACATGGGTTGGTCTTAAGTATGGGTGGAACTACGTGGACCAATCAGAATAGAAGTACACACCCACTGGGTGGAAACTAACTAGTGGGTGGTGATAAACAATGGCTATAAAATTGCAATGTTTGCCAATGTATTGTGGTTGAGTAGAGGTGCAGTAGTTTGGAGATATTGTGGAGTAGTGTGTAGAGATTGTGATTTGTTGACCATATAGTATATTTATATAGAAGAATAAAGTAGGTTTTATATAAAACTACTGAGTTGCCTGAGTGAATCCTGGAGACGTTTTGGAGACACCTGGAGAAGAGTGAGAAGGCTTGGAGAGTTTGTCAGGATCTTCAGCCTATTCTCTGAAACTCTGCTGCTTTGGAGGAAAGCATTAACCACTGATCTAAGCTGGTCAGCTCTGCTGCATAACAAGGGGGTGAGTTAGAGCCAGAGGTGAAGAGCTACAACTCCCATCATCCCTGACATGATTGATGAAAGTATGCCTTTTCTGTTTCTCCATCTGTTGTCAATAATAAAATAGCCTTTTTTTTTTAGTCCAGGACTGTTATTTGGTCATTTCGCTTGCCTCATACCTGAATCAGCAGGGCACCCAAGCCAGGATTGTGCTGCCAGTGTAACACCCTCTAAAACAATATTGCCAAGAAAACCCCATCATAGCTTCATCTTAGGGCTGCCATAAGTCATAAAAGACTCGAAGGCTCACAACAACAATAATAATAACAACAGAAAGACGTGATTGCAAAATGACAATGGTATGTAGCTGCATTATGATAGGAAAACTGGCACGTGTAATCATAATAGGCAAAAGATTCCTTATGAATAATGTTATGTTTATACTGGGACTGAACTTTATTTCCTTTGTTTACAGAGAAGAAAGCATCTGGATTTCGTTAGTTTTCTAGGCAACACTTACCATGCATTCTTCTATCCACATAAAAACAAAAAGATGCAATCAACTTCATCCTCATTACCCCTATCAGTTGTGTGTTGCAGGAAGATGTTGGTTCACTCTAGTTTTTATAGAATGGATTCATAACTATTAGGCTAATCCCATTCCCTTCTAAATACACCATTTGGAGAATTTTATGCCACTTCAGAGAGAATAGTAGAACCTAATTTTTCGAAATCTGAGAGTAGAAATCTGGTCAGATGTTAAAATTCCCATGATTGTAATCATTGGCCATATGGATTGGGGCTAATGGAGACCAGAGCTCAACAACATATGGAAAGCTGATGCTCCCTATGTCTAGATCTGAAACAGATTTGCACAACATATACTTGAGAGTTCATAGCGTTCCCATCCATGCATTGTGCACCCCCATGCCCAGGATAATGGTTAAATCTTTTAATTTTACATCATGCATGGCCTCACTTGATTCCATTTCAGGAAATGATAAGAGGAAAAGAGGGGAGAAGAGCTCCCAAATAGCACAGAGGATCAAGTGTACAAAATTGTCCAGATCATTATAAAGTATTCTGAGGACAGGATTTCACATACAAACTAGCATACCAGTGGCTCCAAAGGGGATATTAATGGGTACCTGTGGTTTATATCAGTGGTTCTTAACCTGTGGTCCATGAACCCCTGGGGGCTGCAATGTCCTCATAGGGGAGTCTGTGTAAGCTTGAAGGCTGCTCAGCCCTCTTGCCTGCAGTGGAGTGGCCACATGACAGGAGCCAAGGCAAAGGCTGGCTGGCTGGGCCTGTGTGTTGCTGTTTAATCCACTCCGGCTGCAAACTGGCAGGAAGAAGCAAGAGAAAAGTCGTCTCTCTCCCTCTGGCAGCTCTGAGGGAAGGTTTAATGGATGGTTAATAATGGATGGTTGATAATGGTTTGTTGTTGTTGTTGTTGTTTTAAATCTTGAATTAAGCCTTGGGGGTCCATGGCAACAAGGATATTTAAAGGGGTCCCTGATAAACAAAAGGTTAAGAACCACTGGTTTATACTATGAAGCTGTGCCTGCTTATTCCGAGAAGAAAATTCCTCTAAGGTCAATAAAGCAAACATGCATAGTACTGCAGAATTTAGTTCTAATGTAAATGGCTTCTTATGCCTCTCTGGCTTTTCTTCGCAAATGAAGATTCAGGAAGGACTCATCCTGCGCTTTCTGCAACCACGCTGATGACTAAAAAGGCCAATCCAAGATAAACAAGTCCAGTTTCAGAAAGCACAGCAGAAGGTCTCCTTGGGTGATGTTTCCAGGTTGTGATTCTTTATGCGTTGTCATTTCTCTTCAAGACTTGTTCGGCGTGAATTCTCAAATAAGGCAGCAGCATTGTGGATAGTGCATCTCTATGCCTCCCGATGTGAGGCCAGGGCAGACCATTGTTGGTGATCAATTTGGCCGAGCCTGAGATGTTGTTTCAGGGAATCCTTGTATCGCTTTTTTGGAGCGCCCCTCTTACGCTGACCTGTGGCGAATTCTCCGTAGAGTAGTATTTTTGGGAGGCGATGGTCCTCCATCCTAGAAACATGTCCTGCCCAGTGCAGCTGTGTTCTCAATATCATGGCCTCAATGCTGGTGATCTTTGCTTGCTCAAGGACAGAAACGTTCGTCACATAGTCAGTCCAGTGTATATTTAGGATTGTACGTATACAGCGCTGATGAAAGCGTTCGAGGAGTCGTAAGTGTTGGCGATAGGTGACCCATGTTTCAAACCTGTAAAGGAGAATAGACAGTACAATGGCTCTTGCCTCTCTCCCACGATAAGGGAGCGTCAATGGAGAGGTCTTATGCCACAAGCCTCTTAATAATGTGTAATTAACTAGTGTCTCCCACCCAGCCAGCCACCCAATGTTGCATGCATTGGTTTATGTTGACAGAACTTTTTAATACAGAGCTTCAAGTAAGACACATAGAGATTAATCTATAAAAGAATAAAAACATTAAAAGATTAAGAATAGCCCTCATTAAAGATCATCCTAACCTTCACCCCTTCCTGCCGTCTTGCCTTACTTTTGTATGGATCTTTGATTTCCCTTCTGATTCTGATGCCTACCCACATCTATTTGTCAGTATTCTTTTAGAGAAACATTTCAACAATTTTCACTAGCTGCTTCTGGGTTCTCGCTTACACAATGGAAAAAAAAACCAAGAAGAATTCACTAAGATCTCTAATTGTTTACACACATTGCACCACAAAGTCGCCTCTTTCAGAAGGAGGGGGGCACAAAACCCATTAGTAGCATAATAAAGGATTTCAGAACTTTTCCCAACTTTTTTGAAAAGTAGTACGACTTAGCGCAGTATTGATTGTGTGAACTACCACTTTGGAAAAGTCTCTGTGTGAATTACCAGCAATCTTCCCAAAACAACAACAGCAAAGCTGAGCCGTGATTGGTTGGACTCACCACAGAGGGGGTTGGACTGACCAGGGAGGGGATGGAGGGGCCTCAAATGAAAAGATACAGCAACTGTTGTTGCTTCCCAGCTTGCTTGGCTGCTGCAGCTAAAGAATCCCCAGTTAGCCTGTAAGAGTGTGTGTGTGTGTGTGTGTGAGAGAGAGAGAGAGAGAGAGAGAGAGAGGGAGGGAGGGAGGGAGAGGGAGGGAGGGAGGGGAAGAGGGGCTTGATGCTTGATAGGGGATGACTCCTCAGTGGCTGAAAGGCTATCTCGTTCCTCCCACCCTTCTCGCTTTGGGAAGAAGAGGGAGCACACCCTGCTAAGGCATTAAAACTAGCAGTCATTCCTCTGGTAATCAGAGGAGGGAAGATCCCAGCACTTTCTCTTTCCCTCCCTCCCTCTCATCTTCCCCCAGATGTGCTTGGGAGGCCATGTCCCCACCTTTGCCTGTGTGAACTGCAAAGCAGAAAAATAAACAGAGCAACCAATTTCCCACTAAATCATGTAAACTATCCGGCACTGGTGCAAAAAAGCACTAAAGCGCAAACTATCACAATAAAAACTGTCGTGTAACTTAGCCCCGGGTCTTCCTTGGGCAAGTGACTTTCCTGTAGCAGTGTACTCATTCGCCTAGGTTGGTGAATGTGGAAGCCACCTCCCTGTGCAGGTGAGACAGGGTAGGTTCTGAGTGGCAGTGGCACCCCGTGGCATCTATGCAGTGGGATGGTGAATTTCTGCTAGGCCAGAAGTGGACAACGGTGGAAGATCAGGGGGCAATTTTTTGACCCCTGGGAGCCCCTGGAGGCTGCAAAAACAGCCCTGGGGGCTGCATTCAGTCCACAGGCCACACCTTGTCTACCCCTGCTCCAAGCTAATGATTCTCAGCCTTTGGTCCTCAAGATATTTTAAATGTGGCCTTCCAGAATCCCTGTCCATTAACTATGATGGCTTGAGCTTATAGGAGTTTTGAAGTCCAGAGCATCTGGAGGACCAAAGGCTGAGAACCACTGCTCTGAGTTCTAGTCAAGCATTTAGAGGCACTATCCAAGGTATTGAGACCTCTCCCCCCAAATCAGTTCAGCACTTCTCAAGTTCATAGTAGTGTAATCCCTGCAGCAGATTCATCATCCCATTGAAACTGAAGCCAGCAGCACTCTCCCTGGATTGGTAGACCTCACACTGGTGCAATATAAGCATTGTCCATCACTGTGCCGGCCACATTCTTTTTATGACTCTATCCATCCCATTCCTGCTTTTGCACTGACGTATCTTTGCTAGCGGAACAGCTCCACCTTCAGAGTGTTCGTATGATGTCTCCTTTGCAGGGCCCAAGCTATCTCAGGGACCGCCTTCTCCCTTATAATCCTCCCCGCGCTCTCCGGTCCTCTGGGAGGAATTTGTTGCAGTCACAAAGACCTAGGCTGGCGACTACCTCCCAGAGGGCTTTCTCGGCTGTCGCCCCCAAATTGTGGAACGGCCTGCCCGACGAGATCCGCCTATTGACATCATTAGACAGCTTTAAAAAGGCTGTCAAGACGGTTCTCTTCGGGCAGGCTTTTCCGGAATAGCTAACCCCGGCCTCTGGAACCCCCTCTGGAGGTTCCTTTTGGATCTCCTAACAGATGCTGCCTGCTTAAAAGGATATTTAGCATATGGTACCACATATTGATTTTAACTTGTATTGATTTTAACTTGCATTAATTTAATAATGTTTTAAGGGGAGGGAGGGATTTTGGGTTGTTTTATACTGTCTACCATTTTATCATTGTAAGCCGCCCCGATTGCTTGCAGAGGGGCGGGATATAAATAAATTTTATTATTATTATTATTATTATTATTATTAGGTTCAGGTAGCAAATCTTTCATGCAGAACTTGGAACAGTTACTTTTTGGATTCCAACTTTTGGAAGCCTTCAGCCAGCACAACCATTGGGCATGCTAGCTGTGGGATTCTGGGAGTCAAAATTTTTAACTTTTACAAGTTCTGCTTTTATGGTTCTGGTACATTTAACATTCTGCTAATGTCCCCCCCCCCCAATGGCATAACTCCATTCTACGTTTTCAGCCAAACAATGCAGTCCTGAATTTGTCCACTGAGTTCAATGGAACTCACTCCCAGGTAAATGCATAAGTGATTTCAATCTTAATCTGGAGCAACAAGGGTTTTGTTGCCCTTGATTCACATCTTTCATATATCATAAATATGCCAATTATATTCATTTTCCAAATGTGCTACAAGTCCAAAATGAAAAGTTAATTGATTTTTTTCCAGTGTAAGCTTTTAATGCCAATATGCAGAAGCATGCTTATGTTCCAATCTTGAGTACTTTAACTTGGCATTAAATCCCAATTATTGCAGTAGATACTTGTACATAAGTATGCTTTGGCTCACCGCCTTACATAGAGATAAATTCAATTTAACTCAATGGGACTTTTGGTACAGGGTGAAATCAATTACTTAGCTTGTGGTCTTTAAGGTGTTCCATTTGGCAATTCTAATCATAAGAAGAACCTTGATAGTCATAGCCTGGTAAATTGTTCTGTTTCATTAAAGCAAGCATCCCAGATGGACAGCAGCTCCTATTATCCTTCAACATCAACTATTCTTGCCAAGGCTGGTGGGAGTGGCAGTTCAACAACATCCAGAGGGCCATAGCTGCCTGTCATTGCTTTAAAACATAACTATGATGTTGAAGAGACAATAGGCTGTTCATCCCCCCTTTCCTATCATCCACTGTCCCTCTCTGCTTACAGCAGTGAGCAGGATATAATCTGTGAGCAACAAGATGCGAGTAGGAAGGGTGAATGACAGCATAACAAGGATGGGAATTATACAGCCTGCCACATGTTGCAACTCCTAATATTCCTCACCATTGGCTACACTGGCTAGGGCTGCTGGGAGTTGCAATCCAACAACATCAAGAGGGCCACATAATTCCCACTTTTGCAGAACAGGGAAAGAAGCAAACATGTTATTATTCTAAAGAGGGATAATAAATACAACTAAGACAAATCTCATGGACAATCAATGGTTCCAGGACTGAGAACTCCAAACACGCAAAACAGATCACCAGTGAGCCAAGTCACAGGATACCACTGATGGTAGACGTTTGTAGACTCATAGAGTTGGAAGAGGCCTCAAGGGCCATCTAGTTCAACCGTAGCCATGCAGGAATGCACAACTAAAGCTCTTCAAAAGATGGCCATCTGACTTTTGTTTAAAGACCTCCAAAGAAGGAGAGTCTACTACTGTCCAAGGTAGTGTATTCTGCTCTCAAATAGCTCTTACAGTCTGGAAGTTCTTACTAGGTTAGATGGAGTATCTTTCTTGTAATTTAAATCCATGGCTTCATGTCCTAGTCTTTAGAGCATGAAAACAAGCTTGCTTCTACAGGACATTCCTTCAGATATTAAAATATGGTTATCATGTCACCTCTCAATCTCCTCTTCTCGAAGCTAAGCTCATCCAGCTCTGTAAGCCACTCCTCCTAGGGCTTGTTTTCTAGACTTTCAATCATCTTGATCGCTCTCCTCTAGACACGTTCTAGCTTGTCAACATCATTCTTTAATTGTACTGCATTGCTGCATTATATCTGAAGTGGGAAAGTGCTGTTGTGGGCCAATATGGGCTTCAAGGTGTTCATCCCTCCAGGAAAAATCCCCACCATCCCACACTCAATGGCTATGCTACTGAGGACTGAGGATCACACCTGCCCACTGTTATGCAGACAAGGAGCACATAGGAAATACAAGCACTTTCAGACTCTGCTCATTCATGCACAGAAGCAAGCAAGCAAACACACATACAATACAAGAAACCTGCTGCTCTCTGAGAGACAGAAAAAAGGAATGGTGACAATGAAAGGACAGGAAATACTGCCCTTGATCTGGAACTGTGACTGCTACTATTGGCTTCTCTTTGGTGGCATTCTGAGAAAGACTATCTGCTTCTCTTCCCTGAGGACGCTGGCTAGCAAGCAGAAACACACATGAGGTGCAGGTGTGAAACTGGTCAGGGGAGGACACAGCAAGGAAACTGGCATGGCTAACCCAGGAACTTTAGTGGGTGAAGGCCTGCTCTGCACATATCTTACAGTTATGCATCTCTGGCACTATTCACCTACTATTCCATTTCACACCCTTGGGGAAAACAACATATTGGCCAAGGCTTCTCTTGCTTCTTAGACCTTGGGAAAGTTATTTTATTGGACTAAATATCTCACCATCCGCCAGCCAGCCTGGGCATGCCAGCTGGGGGATTCTGGAAGTCTGAAAACAGCTTTCTTCTCTCTTTACTGGAAAGCTGAGGCCAGATTAATCCAAACTAGGTGGCATCCCCCCACCCACCCCTGTTAATTGCAGCCATAATGACAACTCACTGTTCATATTCTTGAGGAATTATAAACAATCATACTTTAACTGAGCACCAAGGCCTTTAGAAACCAGAAAATCATACATTCAGCTCTGAGTGATACAGTGAGTCATTAGACAGAGTCCAAACAAGCTTATTCTCTGAATTTGATTTAACCAGTAGACTATGCACTAGAATGGACTGCACATATCTCTTTGATTCAAAAATGTAAAAGCCCAAGTTATGGTTTTGGTAAATGCCAAAATTCCTTCATCTTGCACAACATCAAAATTTTCCAGATGTTTTCAGGAATCAAATGTTGGGAGTGTCTTTAATGAAAGAAGCAAGCATATCACTGATGTTATTTTGCAAACGTTAATGGACTACTTACAATTACATTTCCTACTATTGAGCCAACAAAATGAAATTAAACAATTAACTATAGATATGGTCTCACCCTCTGCCTGAATGTGAGACAAGTTGTTACATTTTTAACTTGGATACAAGGCCTGTCTTTCTAAAGTATGACTGCAAGTTATCTCTCAGCATCAGCAATTTATTTTATAAAAGCCAGCAAAACAAGAAACTAAAGCAATAGAAGATCCCTATCTCCCCCCTGCCCCCAGCACCTAATATTTTGCAACAGTTTACTTTTGGACATTTTATATGCTTTGATAGCTGTTGGGTGACATCCCACCACATCATAGACTTTGGAAGACTTCAACTCACTGATATCAGCAGCAGTTTATTTTTTAAAAAGCAGATATTCCAACTGTACAAACTCCCTCACATTAAAAAGGAAAAAAGAAGGAGTTGGGGAGAACACAGTGCTTTGTTCTTTGCTTGAACTCTGTATCAGTTAGTTTTTCCATAGGAATCAGTAACTTTTATCTGCCATGCAGCTATGCTGCCTTTCTGTCTCTGACTTAGTTAAGAGCCATTCCTGCTGCTTCATCAAATTTGTATTACCAATATCAGTATGGTATCTCTCTAAAACTGGCCACCTTCTCTTTTCACTAAGATTGCCTGATAAACATGGTCATTTAAGTGCTTAATGAACATTTTTCCTCACATTTTTCCAACTGCACATTTTCAGTTTCCAAACAACACAATTTTTCCCTAGTTGCCCATTTTGTATCCAATAGTTTCTGTAGTTGCTATTTGCTATCAAGTGGAGTTAGACTTATGGTGACCCTATGAATGAGAGACCTTCAAGTCACCCTGTTATCAACAGCCCTGCTCCAGTCTTGCAAACTCAGGGCTGTGGCTTCCTCAGCTGAATCAATCCACCTGTAGTGAGGTCTTCCGAGTTTCCTATTGACTTCTATTTTATGGAGCATTATCATCTTTTGCACTGAGTTACATCATCTCCTAACAGCCTCTGTTTAGCAGTTTTTGCTTCTAGTGAGATTGCAGTCTTGATTTGCTCTTAGACCCAGGGCTTGTCTACACAAAGAGGAAAAAATGGACTGCTCACCAGTAATAGCAAGTCGCAGCAGCTGTGACCTGTCTTAATGGTTTTACAGCCCCCCTAAACTTTGCATGCCTGTAGCTGAGATGGCGGGCCACAAGTGGATTACTCATGTTTTTAAATCTGCCACCACCGAACATTTTTGTTAAAAAAAACCTATTTTTATGGTGTGCACAAGCAATATTACAACTTTCCCAAAAAGGAGAGAGCAAAAAAAGATAGCACAAACCTCTGTATTATAGCTTTAGCGATCACTCACTAAAGCAAAAATCCAACATGGCAGCAACAGGCACTTGCCCTGTAACCCATCCCCGCCCCCTGCGCTCATCCAGCTAATCAGGTTTGCACTTTCTCCTGCATGGGGAAGCTATTCATGTCAAATCACTTGTCTTAGTGAGCGAAAATGCACATATCACTGGAGTTTTTTTAAAGTCAGGAAAAGCTACGAAGGCTTTTCTCACATATTTTTTGCTCTTTTTGCCCACCCTCCTTCACAATACGATGAGACAATGCAGGACCTCATTAAGACAGCTTGTATTCCAGGTGAATTCTGTGAGGGTTATTTTCACTGTGTGGACAACCCCCATTCATTTGTCTTTCTAGTGGTCCACAGTATCTGTAGAACTCTCCTCCAGCACAACAAACCCTATTCAGCAGTACCCTGTGTCTAGCTCTGCATGGAAATGCTCCTAACTAACCCAGTGTGTTTTCAAAGCCACCTTTGCTGGTGTCTATCACAGTATGTGATAGTCCAGGTCCAATATTTGATGTTAGTCCAGGTCCAGTATTTGATGGTCAATGTAAAAAGTAACATGACACCATCAGGAGTCAGCATCATTGGTTACGTGCCAAAGGCTGTGCTTCAAGCAGCTGGGCACCAAAGCTGCCCCCCCTCCGCGCCACCATCTTGTAGCTGTTCTTCTTCCCATTGCTGCTTCCTATTTGATATCCGACCTGGATGCTTCTGATCTAGTCTAACTTCGGAAGCCAAGCAGCATCAGGTCTGTTTAGTACTTGGTTGGGAGATCACCAGGAAATGGCTCTCCAGGGAGAGTAAGGAAAGAATCCTTCTTGAAACCCCTGATGGTGACTGATTCCAAGCAGAGATGAGAATATGGGGCTGGAAGGACTGATGATCTCGCACTGTGATGGCAGTGAGAAGGGTGAAGCAGAAGTAGAGCAACTCTGCAATTTGTTTGTTTGTTTGTTTTATATCCCACCTTTCTCTTTATGTAGAACCCAAGGCAGCTTAACAAACATTTAAAAAACAGTTTAAAAATTATTCATACTAAAGTTTTAAAAAACAATTAAGTGACAGTTCAGTAAACCCTCCCCACACAAAGTTAAAACAATACAGGTTGGCCCCTGTATCTGAGAGGGATACATTCCAAGCAGGGCTGGTTTAACGAGTCTGCCAAATCAGCATTGGCGGGGCCCCCGAGGTCAAGGCCCCATACTAGCCTCCTTAATCTGACGAAGGAAACAGCCAGTAGGACCCCCTCCTACCTTCCTCCTCCAAAAACCTCCGCTGGCTTTAAAAACAAACAAACAAACAAAAACAGCATCTCACAAACCCAAAGAGAAAGCGAAAGAAACAGCAGCCCTCCATGGCAGAAGCTGGAGGGAGAGGCACGGAGAAGGTGAGTGTGTGTGTGTGTGTGAGAGAGAGGGGGGGGAATTTGAGTGTTGTCTCCCTCAGAAAGGATTTCTTTCTTTCTTTCTTTCTTTCTTTCTTTCCCCTTCCCTTCCCGTCTTGGTTCCTCTCCCCTCCCTTTCCCCCTTGGTCTTCTTCAGCTTCCTCCCCTTGCTGGCAAATGAGTTCAGCCTGCAAAAGATATTTGTGTGTGTTTGCCTATGTGCCTTCAAATCATTTCTGACTAAGGCAAACCTACCATGGGGTTTTCTAGGCAAGGTTTGTTCAAAGGGGGTGTGCCTTTGCCTTCCTTTGAGGCTGAGAGAGTGTGACGTGCCCAAGGTCACCAGTGGGCATTCATGGCTGAGTAAGAATTCAAACCCTGGTCTCCACAATCATAGGGCAATGCTGAAACTTCTACAACACTCTGGTTCTTTTAACAGAAGAATATAAAGAATATAAATAAAAATTGGAGTAATATTACTGGGAACAATGGTTTTATTGTTGTCACTAAAACACCAGTACTGTATCCCATTAGTGTTATGTGAGAGGCATTGGCCTAGACCCGTGCTTCTTAACCTTTTCTTTACCAGGGACCCCATTTAAATATCTTTTGTTGCCCCAAGACTTAACTCAAGATTTAATCCCTAATAATAATAGCTAACAACAACAACAATGCAATTACACCATCCATTAAACTTTCCCTCAGAGGCACTCTTGCTTCTTCCTGCAAGCTTGTGGCTGGAGTGGATTGAATGGCAATGTGCAGGCCAAGCCAGTCAGCCTTTGCCTTGGTTCCTGTCATGTGGCTGCTCCACTACAGGGAGGAGGTGGGCCAAGCAGCCTTCAAGTCTTTGTGGACTCCCTGTGAGGACACTGCGGACCCCAAGTTAAGAACCACTGGGCTAGGGAATGCTGGAAAAGGAACAATGCAACCAGACCTTGAGAAGGGTGCTGGCAGGAGGATTCTGGGAGGTATAATCTAAGAATAACTTTCCCAGACTCTGAATGCAGCCTAGAATCATAGAATCATAGGGCTGGAAGGGACCCCAACAGCCATCCCATCCGATCGGCTTCTGCCCTGCAGGAACACACAATCCAAGCATTCCTGACAGATGGCCATCCAACCTATGTTTAAAAAAACCCAAAGAAGGAGACCCCACCACACTCCAAGGTGGCAGTGTATTCCACTTCCGAACAGCTCTTTCTGTCAGGAGGTTCTTCCTAATGTTTAGGTACAATCTCTTTTCCTGTAGTTTGAACCCTTTGCT
Organism: Gambelia wislizenii; assembly: GCA_030847615.1. NCBI lineage: Eukaryota > Metazoa > Chordata > Lepidosauria > Squamata > Crotaphytidae > Gambelia > Gambelia wislizenii. The sequence goes on from JAUMIR010000002.1 coordinate 69,158,042, forward strand.
CCATGTCCTAGTCTCTGGAGCAGCAGAAAACAAGCTTGCTCCTTCCTCAATATGACATCCCTTCAAATATTTAAACATGGCTATCACGTCACCTCTCAACCTCCTCTTCTCCAGGCTAAGCATACCCAGCTCCCTAAGCCATCCTTCATAGGGCATAATGGATTCCAGACCTCCCACCATCGTTCTCAGTATCTTTCTTGAATTGTTGTGCCCAGAACTGGAAACAGTATTCCAGGTGAGGTCTGACCAAAGCAGAATGGAGTGATACTATTACGTACTTCCCTTGATCTAGACACTACTCCTATTAATGCAGCCCAGAATCGCATTGGCATTTTTTGCTCCTGCATCACACTACTAACTCATGTTTAGCTTGTAGTCCACTCTTTCTTTTCTTTGAGGAAATCTACACCATTACGTTAATTGCTAATAAACAAAAAATATTATGTTAGTGCCTATAATATAATTTTTAAACTAAATTATTGGTGGCAAATTATGTAATACAGTAGGCCCCTCTTATCCACTGGGGATTGGTTCGGGGGGGGGGCATGGATTCTGAAAACCATGAATAATAGTGAATGCCATTGAAAAAAATGGGACTGCTGGTTTAAAATACCATAGAGTTGCCTTGGAGGGCCTAGAAAACAACTAAGGAGGACACATTTTCTAGGAAAACTCTATGGTACGTGTGCTGTTTTGTGTCCTATGGATAAAGAATCCATGGATACAGGGGTCCTATTGTAATCTGAACATCGTGTAAGGTGAATAGGTTAGGTTACATTGACCTGTGATAAACATATGGGGTCCCCAAAATAAAGCATTGCAGGGGCCCCCAAAATTCCTTAAACCGGTCCTGATTCCAAGAACCCCTGTGCATACCTGAAATCATGGATAATAGTGAACCCTATTATTTACAATAAGAAGAATGCTGGAAGTTGACCATAGAATCACATTGGAGGACCTAGAAATGCCTAGAGAGGACATATTTTTTCAGACATGGATAAGTGAAACTGACCAAATCCATGGATGACAAAAGCAAAGAAAAACATCACCCCATTAAAAGCTCTTTTTGCCACATGAATTATAAGCTGAAGGCCTTCCTGATTAAAAACAATTTGCCTGCCAGCAGTAGGAAATGAAAGAGGAGGCAAGACAAATGTACTTCCTTTATGAGAAATTTAGCCTTCTCTGTCAGAGATCTCTGGGGCCACAGCAAACTAAAAATCCCAGGATGGATCAATTTGTAGGACGGATGGATGGATAGGATGGAGCCATGATAGTTATAGTGGTTTCAAACTGCATTATTTCTGTGGTATGGCAGCCACCTTTTGTCTTAAAGGAGCTACTACAAGATCTTTTTGCATACTGATGAGTGGAAATGCGGAGGGCCGATTTAAGGCATTTTGGGGGCCCTGCAATGCTTTATGTTGGGGCCCCCATATTGTTTATTTCAGGTCAATGTAACCTAACCTTTTCACAGTGCAAGATGTTCATGGTGCCCTTTTCACATTTCATGTGCCATAAATTGAATAGATGAGTAGTTGAATCATTTCCTCCCAGTGGCAATAGTTCTGCACCTTCCACTGCATCCAAAGGTGGCAGGTAAGCTTAGGGGGCTGAGGACAAACCTACACAGCAGTCTCCCTCAGATGATATCCTTGGGGCTACCTCCCAGAATCTGCTGCCTGAAGCCACTGCCTCATCCAGATTAGAGTTGTCTCTAAAGACTCCCTTCTTCTTTGTAATTTTTTCTGGGTTTTCACAAGCCGTCCATTCACCCAGGGCAAACATTCCAAAACAAATCCCAAAATATTTTGGGACCTCCCCTCACTCCACTTCCCACATTTTTAGAGCTGGGAGAAATTACATTTTTTAGACTACAACTCTCAGAATCCCCCCAACCAGCATGGTCAGTGACCAGGTGGACTTGAGCATTTTGGGACCAGTAGTCCATAAAAGTAAACAGAGAAAAACTGATTAGATTAACAGTTTAACCTTACCTCAGTGCAAGCCTGAATCTTCCACTGAATGAAGAAGATATCAGGTGGAGGGACACAGAACAGACCGCATGGCCAGAGCTTAGAAAGACAGCTTTTTGGAAGGCAACTCCTATTATCCTCAGTCAGCAAGGCTACTGGCATTTCAGCTTTCTTCCTCTGATTGGTTTTTGTTCCAAAGACCCCATGGGATATTTTTAAAATTCCAACATTTTTTTTTCATTGGCTTGGATTTCAAAATGGCCACTGGCCTTGCTGGTTGGGAATTATGGGGGTTCTTGTCCCCAAAGCAATGTTCGCAAACTCTGCACATGGCCCATCCAACTCTACCTATTTCATGTTTCTCAGTATCACCCACTTAAGGGGCCTGCCTCACTTTGTCTCATAGTGAAGCTCAGCTCTGCATTCGCCCTGTTATTCAAAGGGAACAGAGGGGTGAGGAAGAGACCCGCTTCTAAGGGGCCACTTTGTTCCCTCCTCTTTGCCCCCCCCCAACTGCCCAAAGCAGGGCCACCTGAGGTGTCTGTGATGCACCTTTCAGAGTCTTCCTTCCCCCTCTGCTTCCTTCCTCTCAGCAGCAGTCCGCTCACCAGACACCGCCATAGGCTCCAGAGCCCACCGCCTGGAGGTTGCGGTAGCGCTCTCTCATCTCCCAGACCATCTCGGTGATCTCCTGATGGTAGAAGCCTTTCTTGGGGAACGGCATGTCCGCTTCCTCCCCCCACCTGCCACCCCAGCTTGCAACAAAGAGGGGTTGCTCTAAAAGAGCGGATGAGTGTGAAGAATGTTACTCAGCTGGGATGGGGGGGAGTCAGGGGCCCCCATAGCTCAGGACCCCCAACAGCTGCAGGCGCTGCGAGGCCCTTAAACTGGCTCTGGAAATGCACATCCTTGCATTGTTTAAAAAAAAAAACGATGGGAAAAGGCCACAAAAGTTTTTCTGGCAAGGTTTTTGCCAGTTTTTTTGCCCCCCCCCCTTCACAATAGGGCAAAATCAGGCAGAATGCCATTAAGACTGGCAGGAGTCTCTGTGAGGAGTTTTTTCACTGTTTGGACAACCGTCTGCACTCTTCTTCTCACAAGGCTAGAAATGGTGTTATTTGGATTTATCTATAGACCAACCAAAAAAATCCAAGAAATGCTACACTCAGTGAAGGACAAAAGAGACCCTCTCACAGCTGCAGGAGCTGACCGCATACCATGCAGCTGTGGACAAGTTTACATAGGGACCACTAAACGCAGTGTGCAAACACGAATCAAGGAACATGAGAGACACTGCAGACTGGGCCAGCCAAAAGAATCAGCAGTAGCAGAACATGTTATAAACCAACCTGGACACAAAATGCTATTTGAAAACACAGAAATTCTAGACCAGGCCAACAACTATCATGTCAGAATACACAAGGAAGCTAACGAAATCCACAAACATCTGGACAACTTCAACAGGAAAGAAGAAACCTTAAAAGTAAATAAAATCTGGCTCCCAGTTTTGAAGAACTTACAAAAGAATTCCACCCAGGGACAAGAGGATTCCCAGCAGATAATGGCCCATCAACCAACCATTAGCCAAACAGATACTAAGGAGCCTTGCATTTCTATACCCAGAAACCATTCATTTACACAAATTTACATATCCTCCCCAACAGGGGTTCACAACATACAAACTACACACACACACACCCCTACAGAACCATTCTCTGAGGATGCCCTCCACAGATGCAGGCGGAATGTCAGAAAGAAACTATTCCAGAACATGGCCTCACAGCCCGGAAGAAAACCAAGGAAAATCTATGGATGCCAGCTGTGAAAGCCTTCAACTTCAGTTTTTCTGGCCTCGGAAGCACCCGTAACCCTCGCATTTCTGATGGCGAACACAATTCATTTACTCGCATTAGTTCTTCACCACCACCATTTTTCCAAAAAAAGTCACTCCAAGGTGCACTGGTACCATAGAGTGAGTCTACAATTTTATAAGAAAGCAAAACAGAAAATATTGATGCTTTTTATTGCCTTAGCGAGCGATCGCTAAGGTGAAAATCCAACACAGTGGCAGCGGGTAAGCCCTATCCCTGATCTCACCCACCCAATCAGCTTTGTGCTTCCCTTTGAGTTTTTTTTTTAAATTATTGTTGTATAGTTCAAAGGAGCAAAAATGCACACCTGCCTCATGGTTTGTGAAAAAATACAGGGGAAATCTGCTTTTACTCCGTTGTTTTTCCCTGTTGTGGGCTCTGCTCCTTCCAAACAGTGTGAATTAGCCCTGGATCCCATTTAGACAGGTCTGATTCACAGCGAATTCCATGAGGGACATTTCCACCTTTTAGGGTCACATGAAAGGATTATCTCTCCCACACAGAGCTGGAGAGAAAAGCCAGTGAGGGCAGGAAAAAGGAGGACGGTGTCTCTGGCCCTTTGCCCTGTGGCCAAAATAAATGTGAAGTCAAAGGCTTTCACGGCTGGCATCCATAGATTTTCCTAGGTTTTTTTCCGGTCTGTGAGGTCTGGAATACAGTAGTTTCTTTCTGACATTTCGCCTGCATCTGTGGCTGGCATCTTCAGAGAATGGTTGGGTAGGAGTGTGTGGGGGATTTATATACTGTGAGTCCCTGTTGGGGAGGTTATGTAAATTTGTGTAATTGAATGGCTAGTTTCTGGGTGGAGATGTGCAAGGAGGATTAGTGTCTGTTTGGCTAATGGTTGGGTAATGGTACATCCTCTCCAACAGGGGCTCAAAGCATATAAACCCCACATACACTCCTACCCCACCATTCTCTGAAGATGCCAGCCACAGATGCAGGCAAAACGTCAGAAAGAAACGCTTCCAGAACATGGCCTCACAGCCCGGAAAAAAACCCAAGGAAAATCTAAACAACACCTCAGGCTCCGCCAAATTGATCACCAACAATGGTCCAAGGAGACCTTCTGCTGTGCTTTCTGCAACCGGACTTCTCTATCTCGGATTGGCCTTTTTAGTCATCAGCGCACTTGCAGAAAGTGCAGGATGAGTCCTCTCTGAAGCCAGATTGAGAGAGAGAGAGAGATTTTCTATTTTGGGCTGCTTCTGGCCACCCGTGGGCTGTTGGTGCTGTGGTTGGAATTTGGGGGGGGGGTAGGAATTTTTTATTGGAATAAGACCATTCTACTGAAAAATACACCCGACCGCAAAAGGCCGTAACAATAACGCAAAAATAATAATAATTGTTTTCTTACTCATACAAAACTAAAACTATCTACCTTAACACTAATACATTTTCCCTCTTAATCTAATCGCACTATAACCACATTACAGTTACACATTTCAATTATTGGAGGGGAGGTACAGCGGCCGCTTTCCCCAGCGGCGAGACGCTCCTCTCCACTTTGCGCCGCCTTTACTCCTCCCTTCCCTTCTTTTCCCTCCCTTTTCCCTCCCTCCCTCCCTCTTGGCCGCCCACTGGCTAGCGGCCGGGCGTTGCGCGCCCAATGCCCGGGGCAGCCCAGACGCCGCTCTGAGAGACCAAATGCCAAGGCTGGCTCGAAGTGGCCAGCCAGCGGCCGGGAGGATGAAGGGGGGTCGAAGAAGGCGAAGGAAGAGGGCGGCTCGGGCGGCGTCTTGCCTTCCTCCTCCTCCTCCTCCTCTTCTTCCCCGGGGCTGCTGAGCTCGCCGCCTTGGCCGCCTCTGGCCCACCATGAAACTCTACTGCAAAGTGGTGGCCCTGGCGCTCTGCCTGGGGCTGCTGCTCCTGCTCTACCTCTTCGTGGGCAACGCGGGCGACGACGACGAGGAGGACGAGCCGCCGCTGGCAGGGGCCAAGGGAGAGTCTCGCCTCAGGGGGGACCCCCGCCTGCTCCCCGCCGCCCCCCTCTGGCCCCACAGCCCACCCGCCCCGTTGGCTGGAGTTGCCAAGAGGGAGCCACGTCTCCACAGGAAAGCCGGCGCCAAGCGGAGCGCGGCCAGAGGGAAGTTGGCGAGCGGGAGGTAAAAAAAAAAAAGCCACCTTTCAACAGGACAGCCATGCTTCCCCTTTTCTTTACCAGGGACCCCCTGTAAATATCTTTTGTTGCCGCGGAAGCCCGATTTAAAGCCCTAATAATAATAATAATAATAATAACAACAGTAATACCTAATAATAGTAATACAATGACACTAGCCCTTAAACCTTCCCTCAGAGGCTCTGGAAGGAGAAGGAAAACTTTTTCCTCCTGCAAGTTTGTGGCTGGAGCGGGTTGTATGGCAATGCGCAAGCCAAGCCAGCCAGCCTTTGCCTTGGCTCCTGTCACTCCCCCCCCCCCACACTGCAGGGAGGAGGTGGGCCAAGCAGCCTTCAAGCCTTCGCGGACCCTTGGGCGTCCCCGGAACCACTGCAGTATGATGTTGGCTTCCTTGCTTGCTTGAATAGCCCTTGTGTTGGGAATGGCCACCGCTGGGGAGTTAGGAAACTAGACTTTTCTTGGGCTGGGGAGGGGTTTGGGATGGGAGGTCTGCAAAGATGGGGATGGGGGGGGCAGGATCCTGATCCTCCAGTTTTGTTTTTTGTTTATTTACTTCTGAGGAACTTGAGTACCCATGCTGTGGTCCTAGTGGTGTAGTGGACACAGGCCCCCACCTCCTGAAGTGGGGGCCCCAGGCCAGGATTTTTGGCTGGCCTCCTACCTGCTGCTAAGGTTAGAAGGGCAGCCAGATGCTCTACACTGGCAGTGATTTCCAAACTTTGGTCCTCCGAGTTTTTGGACTTCATCTCCTAGAATTCCTGACCATTGGGTAAGGGGGCTAGGGCTTCTGGGAGATGAAATCCAAAACCCTGAAGGACCAACGTTTGGGAATCACTGCTACAGGATTTAGGATAAAAATTAAAATAAGTCAGTTTGACACCAAAGTAATATTTATATTTATTTCTTTAAAACTAAATGGATTTACGTAATAAAAAAACTTGCAATACTGTAATATCATGCTGGGGCCACCTCCTAATCCTGTGTGCCCCAGCCCCCAGGCGAGAGCCCTGTCAGCCCCGCCTTGTGGGGGCCATGGTAGTGGAGCCAGGGCTCACCGGATGGAACCCTATGCCACCCACCCCCGGACTTTTAGATTAGCAGGGACAGTGGCATTATCTGAGTTTTTATTATTATCTGAGCATTATTGAGTCTTCTGAGTTTTCTGTTGCAAGGCCCAGAGTCAGCTGGGAGAGAAACTGCTTTTCCCAATAGGAATGCATTGCTGTTAGCCACCCTAGTTTTAATCCAAAGCATTTTGGAGCAGCTTGGTTTTCAGTGAGCGAGAGCCATAAACTGTACAAAAGACCTGCTCCTCGTGGTGATAAAAACTAGATTTGATTTGATTTTTTAAAAGAATGATTGAACAAGAGAGCCATCTGCAATTCTGAATTGTACTTGGAGGCGGACCTGTAGGTCCAGGCATGATGAGGGCTTTCACTTCAAAATCTACCACTCCACCACTGTATGGTTCTTACAGTACATTTGCAGTTCATCAGGGTTAGCATTATAGTATTGAACCATGTTCCTAAAACAAGAATTCAGTGTATGTTTCCTTCATTGAAAGGCTGAGTGACTTTGAAGAAGGGTGAGGGTTCCAGCCATTAGCCATACCTAAGGACTTCACAACATGTGAAAAAATGCATCCCTATCTTACACATATGGTGTGTTTTTATGTTTTTATTATTTAACTTGTATATGTTTTTAAAAATAATTTTAATGGTTACTTTTAAGTTGTTTTTAATTGTCTTATTTTTACTTGTTTTTATGTCGTAAACTGCTTAGGGAGTGCTTGGGCACTGATTAGCAGTATAGAAATTTAGTAAGTAAATAAACAAATAAAAATAGTATGTAAATACAAAAACAACACTGTTTTGTTCCATGAGAAAAACACAAATTACAACATCTACAGGCTGTCAGTAACTTTACGAGGGCCAACTAAAATTGTCCAAGCCTGTGCAAGTTTTTGAGTTCTTCAGAAATCCAGCAGGCTTTGTTGTTGGGTGCCTTCAGGTTGTTTCTCACTCATGGTGACCCTAAAGTGAACCTATCATGGGGTTTTCTTGGCAAGATTTGTTCAGAGGTGATTTGCCTTTGCCTTCCTCTGGGGCTGAGAGTGTGTGACTTGCCCAAGGTCACCCCATCAGTTTCTATGACCAAGCAGGGATTTGAACTCTGCTCTCCATAGTCCAACATTCAACCCACTCCACCATGCTGGCTCTTTTCCAGCAGGGTAGGTCATACAAAAAAGTATTTGAGAGGTAGCGTGGACAAGAAGAAATGAAACTGTTTGGTGGGATATTGTCATTAAACTCAGCACACATGTGTATACTGTATGTATATACTTATGAGAACCAGTGATTTGCCACTGTAGAAGAAAATGTGTCTTTCACATGTACAGCAGAGCCTTCATAATTAATACCTGCTGATTTTGTCATGTCTTCAGGACCATTTGCCACTTGACTATGGGTTTGGATAGCCTGAATACCAACAATACACATTTTGGCCTCAATTCTAAAAATTGTGAAAGATTTTTGAGAAGAGGTGTTGAGATGGGGACACAACCACTTACTGTTTATCCTTCTGTTTGGCCAAAAATAACAGACATTGCTACAAGGCAATTTATACTGTGAGATTGTACCTACCATAAGTATGATTTGTCAAGAGAGAAGAAGCCATGAGAGATCAGAGCTCATTCTGCAGTCTAAAACACTGACATGTGTGATAGCGGTAATATGTTGCTTCAGCCTATGAAAAAAAGCTATTAAAAGCATGCCTCCTACCTTAGAAACAGAGTGTCCAGGCTCAAGGCTGAATCCAGAGTACAGTACATCCAAATTGCACACCCATGTCTTCAAGGGGAGTACAGTATAACCTCATCTAGCATAGGCTGAACCCCTATTCCCTGATCTGCTTTTTGACTGATCAGGAGTACCTCTGTTTGTCTGGATTAAGCTTCAGTTTGGTTGCTCTCATCCAATTCATTACTGATGAGAAACACTGGTTTAGACCCAAGACAGTTTCCTTGGACTGAAGTAGAAAAGATTAATAGAGCTGGGTGTCATCCGCATATTGATGGTACCAGATCCCAAAATGCTGGATAACTCCTCCCAGTGGTTTCATGTACTATATGTTAAATTTCAGGGGGAGACATTGCCAATGACCAAAGGACTTTCTAGGTTTGTGAAACAAAGCCTCCAAGGCCAAATCCACATCACACAAATAATCCAGTTTGAAACTGGGTTATTTGCCATGGCTCCTTCCTATGGAATATTGGAATTTGTAGTTTTACAAGGTGTTTAGCTTTCTCTGTCAAAGAGTGCTGGTGCCTCACCAAACTGCAAATCCTAGGACTCCATAGGAAGGAGCTATGGCAGATAATTCTGTTTCAAGCTGAATTGTTTGTGTAGTGTGGATTTGGCCCAAGCCCCACCCCTGCAAAACAGCCCAGAAGGCTTCCATGGTCAATGGTACTGAAAGCTGCTGAGAAGTCTATAGAACCAACAGGGACATACTTCCCCCTGTGCAGTTTCCAGCGTACGTCATCCACCAAGGCAACCAAAATTCTTTCTGTCCTATAGACAGAACTGAAATGAGATTAAAATGGTTCTAAATAATTCATTTCATCCAGAAACCTTTGGAGCTGACTGGCCACTCTCTATTTTTACTCATACATATTGTGGAATGTTAGCACCCTATCCTTCCCAGCATTGTTTAACAACTGTTTTGCTACACAGAGATAAATAATAAAGTACCCTATTAGGTGTGTAGGGAAATGTATGCCATCTTTCTGACCTATATGTTTGGCTGAAATATAATTTCTAGCAAGGCATTTCACAACTGTTAGAGCTTGAGACAGTTACTTTGGGGAGCTTTGTGTGCCTTCAAGTCATTTCCGACTTATGGAAATCCTGTCATGGGGGTTTCTTGGCAAAATTTGTTCAGTGGGGACTTGCCATAGTCTTCTTCAGAGACTGAACCAGGGGCCCATCTACACAAAGGGAAAGTATCCAAAGTACCTCGTAGTATTGGCATCTCGCACAGCAGTGACATATCCAAATGTTTTTTCTGGCCTCGTTCCTGATGATGGCCATGAGTGATTTACTCGTGTTGGTTCTTCGCCACTGCCATTTGTTTTTTTTTTTAAAGTCATCCAAGGTCCGCTGGTGTGATAGAGTGATTTTCCAAATTTATAGAAAAGCAAAACAAAAAAGTATCCTGTTTTATTGCCTTAGTGCCTTCTGCTGTGCTTTTTGCAACCAGACTTGTTTATCTCGGATTGGCCTTTTTAGTCATCAGCGCGCTTGCAGAAAGCGCGGGATGAGTCCTTCCTGAATCTTCGTTTGCGAAGCAAAGCCAGAGAGAGAGCGATCACTAAGGCGAAAATCCAACATGGTGGCAGCGGGCACTTGCCCTGCTAGCAAGCCCTGCCCCTGCTCTTGCTTGGCCAATCAGCTTTGTGCTTCCTTTCAGATTTCCTGTATTTCCATAGTCCAAATGATCAGAAATGTGCACTCCCCTCGCGGTTTCTGAAAAAGTACAGGGAAATCTATGAAGGCTTTTACCCCATTGTTTTTGCCATTTTGGGCCCCCCTCCTTCCGAATATTGTGGATTGGTGCTGGATTCTGTTTAGACTGGTAGGATTTCCAGCGAATTCCATGAGGGGTATTTTCACCATTGACTTGCCCAAGTTCACGGTGGGGGCAAGAGTTCCCAAAATATTCAAGCCAGTATGATTAAAAGAGTCATTTGCTCAAGTCTGTGTAGGCAACGCACATGTTTTTGAATGTCACATGTTGAATGATGCACTGTCCATTTCCAAGAGGGTCTTCTCCTGAGTTTGCTCAGTAGTTCAAAACATTCCCTTCCTCTGAGCAAAAAACTCCAGAGTGGTATTCTGGAAGAAAAGTAAATGGAAATTTCCCACTTCAGTGTCTTACCCTTGAATTTATGGGTTTCCGTATTCACTTCTATCTTCCTTTCTTGTTCTTGAGCCTAGTGAGTGAGTGGATTGATAACTCTTTAAAGATAAGCTTCAGGCAGAATTTTAAAGAGATTCCCCCCCCCCCCAAATCTCCTTGACTGACTTTTCTTTTGAAACAGTCATGGGTATGCTTATATAGTAGGAAAAAGAACATTCTGAACTCTAAAGATATTTAAGATTTTTAAATCAGGCTTGTTTCACTGTAAAGGGTTACAAAACTTACTTTACAATAATAAAATATAATTAAAATAAAACAAAGCAGTCATGTCTGCCCCACAGTTGAAATGGTTGGAGGCTGACAGTGGAGCTTCCCTTAAGATCTGAATTAAATGTAACATTGAAGATCTTTGGTCCTGTCTAAACGGTCAAAATAATACGTACGTAATGCGAAAGATCAGTAATCCATTCAAACGGCTGTTCGCACAAATACGTATCATTTAGAAGGGGGGCAGCCAAATCCACCGCAAAGTGTGCTTCGTATGGATTTTCTGAAAAGCTCCATACGACTTCCAAATGTGTGACTGTTTGAGCACTCACGTTCGCACAGATATGAACAGGCAGTGCAATCTGATTGACTGGATGAGCACAGGAGGCAGGGCTAGTAAAGAGGGAAAGTGGCTGCGGCCGCCATGTTGGATCTTCGGCTAAATGAGGGTCCGGTAAGTCGATCAAACAGTGATTTTATCCTATTTAATTTAATTTAATTTAATTTAATTGTAAATACAAAGTGTTGCTTGTGTGCAACCTGGGAAACTTTTTTTTTTTTAATTGGTGGCAGCAGATTTAAAATCGTGAGTAAATCACTCATGGCCGCCAGCTGGCTAGGAGTCGTGTGGAGTTTAGAGGGGCTCTTTTGGCCGTGTAGGCAGACTGCATCATTGCAAACGCCTGACTTTTTGGATATGTTTGTATTTCCCCCCCTTGTATAGACAAGACCTTAATTCTGGATTCCCCCCTCTCTTGTAAGAAGTGGCAGGACAAGTGATTTGGATCAGGACCAAAGCTCCCTTGTCATACCCATGCACCCACCTCATTTGGTCAGCTATGCTGTGTGAGTTGTGCTGGTGAAGGAGATACACTGACTCCAGTTTTCTCACACAGATAAAAGCTGTGTGGTAGAACTTAACTTTGAAGATAAGCCAGCCTGGAAAAGCAGTTCTTGAATTTGTTTGTTCTAAACAGCACTCCTACTTAAGTTACTGTGACAATTTGGAATAGATTTGTTAACACTAAAAGGCTAATCTGTGTTGTCTTCCCCACAACTCCACAATGCTCACTCACTCACACACACATACACAGGTGTCTGAATTAAAACAAAATGTCATGACAGGTGTGTGGCTTTATTAAGTAACATGGAGTAGAATAATTAACTGAGCAGTCAACATGCTTTTAATGTAGACATTAATTAGAGCTTTTGATATAATTGCAATTAGAAAAACATACTGCAATTTGTGCCTGTTAACGCTCCTTCAAAAATAGGGTGAAACTGAAATGCTAGAAAATAATAGGCTCTTAATTCAGGAAAGTACAGATAATTGCTAGGTGGTTTCTCTGGTCTGGAAATCTGCTCTCCCATCCGCTTTCGCGCTCAGTGTGACCTCATCTATCAAATGAACCTTGTGTGTCTTTGATTCATGATTTCACAGAGATGTTCTGAATGAAAGACTGCCCCATTCTCCAAGATCTTATTCTTTACCCTATTAAAGCGGCTGGTTTCTTACCAGCATTGTATCTGATTGAGAGCAGGGGATGTTTACTGTGACCAGGGAGTGGATCATGGACTGAATTCAAATGGGTGTATTAAGGCAGGATTGTTTTCCATTAGCAACTGTACCTCCTGAAGTCATTTTTCTTCGGAGCATATCTCTTAGATTATCATGGACATTTGAGGCAGGACCAAATAAATGAGTTATTTGTGGTAAAAGCTCCCCCTGAAAGGGTAAATGAGGGCACAAACTGTATTTCAGTTACACTGGCTGAGAGGCTGCAGTAATAGCAGAATACCTGCTATGCTGGTGGCATTTTAGATATGTCTCCACTATATGGTATCCAGCAGTGCAACTTGGTGACATACTGCAGTCACATTTTGTTGCTCAAAGCAAAGTGCAAAATGGCTTCCCACTCCCAATTCCATGTACAAGAGTGAACTGGAACTTTATTGTGACACTGCTGATAGGATGATTGTGACCATGCTTGCAATAGTGGCAAAAGTTGACATCTGCTTCAGAGCTGGAAAATGTACACAAAAAATGTGGGTTTTGTTAAAATAAAAATCTCCTTTCTGTGAAGAAAAAAAGTGCATCAAAATCCAATGTATAAATGTGGAGGAGCTAACATTACTTTTACTTTTTTAAAATTAATTTTATTAATTTTATAATCATACATTATAATATCCAATCAATACTTATTTAGTATAACACATAAAATTACCATAAACATCACAATTTTTCTATTAACTAATTTCAAAAGTTAACATAAATTCTTTACTATGATTCTTTTCATGAATATTACTTCTCCTACCACCCCCCTCAGTGCTCCCCTTCACCGGAGCCATTATCCCTTACCTAATCTTTCCAGAATCTCATTTCTTCTCGTGGAGGTAACCTCCCATCTTTTGTCTGTAATACTTTTTTAACTAATACTTTCCAAATTTTATCAAAATCACTTTCTTTCCAACTTCCTCTTCTTACTTTAATTCTACTTATTAACTTATCATTTATTGCCATTTTCCAAACTTCTTTATACCACTCCTCCACTTGTACATTTATTTGCATTTTCCAATGTCTTGCTATAAATTAATCTTGCTGCCATTAAAAAATTGTTATTAAATCCTTTTCTGCTTGGTTCCCATTCTCTCCATTATAAATTGATATCAATGCTATACTCGGTTTCCTTTCTATATTTATACTCAAAATATTCTCTGTTTCTATAAAAACCATTTCCCAAAACTGCTGTACAAATTTACAATTCCACCACATATGCATATATGTACCTATTTCTTGACAACCTCTCCAACAATATTTAGAGTTATTCTTGTCTATATTATGTAATCTTACTGGTGTCAAATACGATCTCCATATTATTTTATAATAATTTTCTTTTATCCGTATTGACATATTTTTTAGTTGTCTTTGTTTCCAAATCTTATCCCATTCATGATCTCTAATTTTTTGTTTCAAATCTTCCTCCCATATTCTCTTTAAATATTCTCCTTTGTCTTTTTTATCCTTATTTTTTATCAATATTTTATATAATTCACTTGTAATACCTTTCAAACTTTCATTAGCATTCCTCTTTTCACCTTTTTTCACCAAATTTTCAAATTTTGTAAATTCCCTTGTTTCTTTATGATTCTTTTTCCAATTTTTAATCCATTGTTCTAACTGTATGCAATTAAACCATGAAATTTTCATTCCATATAATTTCTCTCTTATACTCCCTTTCTCACTCATCCATCCTATCCATCCCTCCATTTTGTCTAGTCCTCTTTTCTTTAATTCCTTTCCCATTTTTTCCTTCAAATTATTTGGGAATTTTTTCCTATTATAACCGGTGTTAATACTGAATCAATAGGCAAAAATTCTTTCTTATATTTATACTATATTTCCCATATATTTTGCAGAAATGGGTTCTCAATTCCGTTAATTTCCTTTTTTGTAAAATTACCAAAAAATATATTCCATACTCTCTTTTCCATTCTTCCTATATCTGTCTCTAACCATTCTAAATCTCCCTGTCCTACAATTCCTTCTATAACATATCTCAATTGATTAGCTTCATAATATCCTTTTATATTGGGAAGGCCAAGTCCATGGAGGAGCTAACATTAAAGTGAACCTATCATCCTCTCTGTGGGTCTCCTCCCAATGGAGTTCTTTAGATGCTATATCATTTCTTTCCTTCACCTTTTTTGTGTTATGGTAAAAACAAACAAACAAACAAACAAAAAAACCCACCACAGTAGTTATAAACAGTGTAGGAGTTCAGACTCTGGTCCTGTTCAAACGGTGAAAATAATCCAAATGGCAGTTGCATGGAAGGTGATCTGTTCAAATGGACATTCACATCAATATGTCTCATTCAGAAGGGGGGGGCAGCCAAATCCACCATAAAGCTCCAAAGGGAAGCCTTTGGAGCTTTACTCTGAGTTTTTAAAAGCTCTGTAGGGCATGCAAATGTGCAGTCTTTAGGACGACTGTTGCTTTAGGACATTCATGTTGCTGCAACCAGGCAGCGTAAGCTAATTGGCTGAACAAGCATGGGGGCGGGGCTAGAAAACACAGAAAGAGCCTGCTACCGCCATGTTAGGTTTTCAGCTAAGTGAGGGTTTGGTAAGTTGATAAAATGGCGATCTTTTACTCTCTCTTTTTGTAAATACGAAATATTGCATATGTGCACAATGGTAAACTTTTTAAAAAATTCGGCCGCAGCAAATTTAAAAGTGCGTGTAAATAACTCATGGCCACCATCTTGGCTAGAGGGCATGCAAAGTTTAGGGGGGCTCTTTCAACCATTAAGACAGGTTGCTGCACTGCAAATTACTGCTTCTTTGGAGGAGATTGTATCTTTTCCCCCTCGTACAGACAGAACCTCTGTACACAGGGTGCCTGTGTTTTTTGTTGCTGGTGTCTTACTTTTGGTTCTACATGGAGTGAAAATTACTGTGGCATCAATATATTTGGTAGGTTGTGTGTTGTGAGATAGGATGGGATGAGGTGAGATGGGATGAAATGGTGCCTCCATCTCACCATCTGTGGGTTGGTCCCTCCATTTCCAGCTAACACAAGGTATCAATGCAGCTTCATCATATCTTCTCTACATTTTCTCCACAACTTTGCCATATCATCTCTGTGGCATCACCACACTGAGTAATTACTGGGCTCTACTGTTGCCAGGGTTGCTTTCTTTGTTTTTCTGGAGAAGTGTTTTTCTTCCTCCTGTTCTGGCCTACATGTGCATACAATATGGTGGATGTTGCACTGGTGTAGTAGTGGCATCATGTGCCTGGCACACTGCAGTATAGGCATTTTCTTTGAGACTCCCACAAAAATTATTCTGAATAATCTGATGTTCTAAAGTTTTGCCTTATCTGGGTTTTATTCATTTGCAGAAGCTTCAAGTACATCTTCAAGTTGGCAGGCATTGTTCATCAGTGAAGAAAGCTTCAGAATAAAGGAGTACAGATTTTTATCTTCTTAAGCTGTCATAAGTTCCCCCCCCCACATTTTTTTTCTTAAGTCTATATGGAATAGAAGTTTGTTCTGCCCAAAGTTCCACTGATTAAATTGTGAAAAATGCCAGAGAGAAGGAATACATTCTTACATTTTATATATCAGATTATGTTTAATACTGGGAGGTTGAAATACTGGTTTTTAATGGAAGTCATAGTTTTAGCAGCCTTGAATGCTAAACTTCTGTGGTATCACAGCAGTTCAGCCAATCATTAGGAACTTGCATACTGAGAGATAACAGCCAATTTGTGTTTACCTCAAAGTTTGTTCTCACCCTTCCAAGTTGCTGTTATGTACATTTTAGGGGGAAAGGGAGGGGAGCTTTAACAAATTGGCACAGTGGCTGTTTTTGGCAGATACTTCCTTGGCACTGACAGCTCATTTGTCTCTCTGCAACCAGTATAATTATCCTAAAATGAGGTTCATGTGAAATATGAAATCAGAAGTTTGCAAATTCTATTATAATGATCTATTTGGAGGATGTTTCATACATAATGATACTAGTGAGTTAAACAAACTTGGAATCCCCACTCATTATAAAACATGCATGTGTGGTTCATACAAATTGGTCCGTGGGAGGACATCCAGGTAGGGATTTTGTCACATATGAATCAAAATGTCTGAGCCTTCTCAAGTTGAATTAAGGCAAAGCTGTGCAGTTTGTCAGCCTTTTTCCTGTGAGCATGTATATCTGGATATGCATGTGTATCATTTAAATAAAGGTGTCTTTCTTTTTTACTACAAAAAAATGGGACTCTGCTCCAGATTGGGACTCCCCATCCCTCATGTGAGTGAAGCAGCTAAAACTTTCCCCTTCTACCTGTTTCCGCCCACCCCCCAGTGAATTTGAGGAGGTCTTTTGTTTATGCATTGTGTGTATTCAAACAGAGACAGAATACTTGTTTTGCATTAAGGAGGTTGCCATATTCAATCCTGTGACATCCTGACGCACTAGCTGTAATTACGTCACCTTTCAGCCTGGCCACCTCGTCACTTTTGCTGCCTCCACGCCTGTGCCACCGGGGATTTTGACCTCCCACTGCTGCCACAGAACGAATAACCAGTGGAATGTGTAGTTCCACAATTAAATGAATACTACCTGTACTTAGATGTGGATGTTTATAGGGGTGGTGGACTTATTAAGGGAGAATAAACAGTACAATGGCTCTATACACACTGATTTTTGCGCTTCGCCTCAGGTGTTTATTACTCCAGACTCTTTTGGAAAGTCTTCCAAATGGGCTATATGCCTTTGCTAATCTGTGATCTATCTCTTTGTCAATCTTGGCATCTGAAGAGATTATGCTTCCCAGGTAGGTGAACTGCTGAACGGATTTAAGCACAGATTTGCCGACTGCAATGTGGGGATGATGGTGTTCGTCCTGTGGTGCAGGCTGGTAAGGAACTTCCGTTCTCTTCAGGTTGACTTCCAGCCCAAACAGCTCTGCAGCTGTCTGAAACATGGGTCACCTGTCGCCACCACTTATGACTCCTTGAATGCTTTCATCAGCGCTGTATACGCACAATCCTAAATATACACTGGACTGACTATGTGATGAATGTTGCTGTCCTTGAGCAAGCAGGGATCACCAGCACTGAGGCCATGATATTGAGAACACAGCTGTGCTGGGCAGGGCACGTTTCTAGGATGGAGGACCATCGCCTCCCAAAAACAGTACTCTACGGTGAACTCGCTATGGGTCAGCGTAAGAGGGGCGCTCCAAAAAAGTGATACAAGGACTCCCTGAAGCAACATCTCAGGCTCGGCCAAATTGATCACCAACAATGGTCCGCTGTGGCCTCACATCGGGAGGCTTGGAGACACACTATCCACAATGCTGCAGCCTTATTTGAGAACTCACGCCGAACAAGTCTTGAAGAGAAATGACAACGCATAAAGAATCACAACCTGGAAACATCACCCAAGGAGACCTTCTGCTGTGCTTTCTGAAACTGGACTTGTTTATCTCGGATTGGCCTTTTTAGTCATCAGCGCACTTGCAGAAAGTGCAGGATGAGTCCTTCTTGAATCTTCATTTGTGAAGAAAAGCCAGAGAGAGAGAGAGAGGACTAATTAAGGGTGCGGCTATACGATCATAAAAAAATCCGTATGGGGGGCAAAAAATACGAACAGCCTGTCATTCGTATGCATATGAACCGGCTATACGATTTTTTAACCCCCCTAAACTCCGTATGACTCCCTCTTCCCGAAGCTGGCTGGAGCGAGCAAGCCAAGCGGCAGTTTTAAATCTCCCGCTGCTTTTTTTTTTAAAAAAAGGTTCCTGGTTTGTGGACAGTCGGTTTTCCGTATTTACAATATAAAATAAAAATAAATAAACATATACATTAACTGACTTACCGGACACTCGCTAGCCGGGAAACCAACATGGCGGCCGCTCCCAATTTCCCTCCGTGCTAGCCCCACCCCCTCTACTCGGCCAGCCAATCAGATTACACAGCCTGTTCGTATGTATGCGAACGGACTGTACAGACCCGTCAGCCATCCGAACGGCATACGGATTTCTCTTCGCGACCCGCTTTCCCTCCCGAACGCCGCGTGTGCGTGTTTCAGGGTGGAAAACCAGGCCCCCCCTCTTTTGCATTCGTGTGCATCCGAACAGCCGTTTGTACGGAAGTGCGAACTTTCGCACGCTGTACGTATTATTTAAATCGTGTAGACAGGACCTATATGGACTGAATATAAATAACAAACATAAAGAATGATTTATTATTGAACAAAGCTAACATAACTGTTTACATATTCATTTTCCCTGCACATTAAGTCTTCCCTCAAAGCCATACACTTTTTTTCAGCCTCCCCTTAAAACATCATATCTTTCAACTGTTTACTCCTGTCTTAACTGCCTCTTAACAACTAACTTCAACTGTCATAGCTCAAGCCTCTTGCTTCAACTCCCTTTCTTTCCCCTGTCAGTCCCACTTAAACCTCCAGAAGCCCTTCCCCTTTCTGCTTCCTTCCAGAGGACTGGCTCCTGAACCATACCATTCTATTTGTCCACATAGCTGTCCATCACAAATCCCTTGTATCTTTAGATATACTATAGCTGGAAACCTACTTTTTGGAAGTCTGGAAAGCTGCTGATACTCAGAGTTGACTGTACTGTACAGTTGTACCTCCGTATCCACGGATTTGAGTATTCACGACTTTAAATTATTTTTTAAAAAATAATAATCCAAAAAGAAAACCTTGATTTTGCCACCTTATATAAGGGACACCATTTTGCTATGCCATTGCATATAATGGGACTTAGGTATTCTCAGATTTTTGTATCCATGGCGGGTCCTGGAACCAAACCCCAGCGAATATGAAGGGACAACTGTACTAGATGGAATAATGGTCTGACATAATAAGAAAGCTCTTCCTAGGTTCCTCTGAGATGTGTAGTCAGGAAAACACACATGAGAACTAGAGCATGGGACTCAAATTATTTTTTTTTTAGAAAAGGTAAATGAAAGAGGATCAGAAGAGGTGGCATTGTGGTACATAGTGGTGAATGAAATGAGTCAAGATCAAGGTTCCTACGGATTTGCTGTTGAAATAATGATGAATCTTTAATGACTGATAATCAGAGCTCAGAAAAATTTATTTTTTTGGACTACAGTTCCCAGTGGCCATGCTGACTGTGGTGTTCTGGCAGTCCAAAACAGTAACACTTCCATCTTTGGCTGCTGCTAGCTTGTAAAATGCCTTTTCCACAGCCTGTTGGTTGTTGACAGGATGACAGAAATAAGATAGTTGAAAAAGAAGCTGAGACATAACTGACTGAACTTGAGTGAGGGCTCATTTTAGGGCCTATTCAATGGCAGTTAAGTAATATTACTGGAGAAATAATACTGTCTCTGTTATCATTGCATTAACTCTGTGTCATTCAGAGGATTTCATTTTCTTTAGAGTTCCAGATCTTACAAGATCTTGGTTGTCTGCTGGAGTAAGTGCCTACTCTTATGATAAGTGCCTACTCTACACATATGATGGCCCACTCTCATATGTGGTGGTGTAGTGGAGCCAAGATTACCTGGGTTGCAGCTCTGGGATTTTCTGACTAACAGGGAGTGTGATATCATTTGGCATCCTCTGTAACTCTCCTGTTCTCTCTGAGTAGTACTCCACAGTAGCTGGAGGAGAAGTTGGTTTCCCCAGAAACAGTGAATTCTGATGAACTATCCTTGTTTAATTCAAAGTATTTTGGGATGCCTTGGGGCTTGTCTAGATGGGCAAGTTTCCCCAGCTTCCCTCTCCCCCCACCAACCTTGTAACTCTGTAGTCTAAACAACACAGGGCTCTTGCTCTATTTCACCTCCGGACAGTCTTGACAATGCCTAAGGCAAAGCCAAAGAGGAAGCTGGGGTAAAGCCTTTTACAACATTTTAAATTAACACCTGGGGAAACCTGGATGGGTCCAATGCAGGAGTGCAGGGTCTGTACCTGCATACCAGTCTGCATCACCGGCCACTGCCACCGCTGGAGTCACTCTGCAGTTGGAAAGGAGGCCCCCAGCACGTGATCAAGCCCCCCTGCATGTGACCAGCCTTGATCACATGGTGAGGGCCTCTTTCCTGGATTCAGAGAGTTCAATGCATGACAGTAGGCGAGAAACAGACTTCATCCTGTTTCATCTTGGGAACGGGGTAGGGGGAACAAGCCAGCTCCAAGGCCAGAATACAAAGCCAGAAGGTGGTGTGTTCTGGCTGGTGTAGACAAGCCCTGAGTTTTCAGTAGTCAAGAGTTGTTAGTGTTAAAAAGCCCTGCTCATGGTGGATATAAAAAGTGTTAGAAATGCATTTAAAAAAAAAATACAGATCAACACAGCTGCCTGCATTTTTGGACTCTAATTGCAGATGTTGTATAGGGACTGTCATGATGAGAGCTTGCACTTCAGAATTTACCACTACATCACTGCTGATGTGTTTGCAAGGTCCTTTGCTTTTCAAATTGTTCACATCTGCTCTTACTTGGACTTCACATTTCATTGCATAACAGTTCTCAGGAGAACTCCAAAGCTTTGACCCATTGCAGTAGTCTGGAGGAGTTTCAGTTGTTTCATGCTTAGGATGAGGATACAGTTCTTACAGCTGTTTACCTGGTGACCTAGACTTTCGCCTATTCTTGGTTAACTGTTGCTTGTCAGGTCAAGTTTATCTGTGCTTTATTCAGTGAGGCAGCAGTCTCAGATCTTTAAAGAAGTAGAGCAAGTGGTTGACAGATCCATGGCCTCCTCTGCTGGAGTTTTCCTTATAGAATTCTTTCCTAAGGGAATTGCATCTGGGAAACTCTTTGCAGGTGTTTGTAAATGGAGCAAAGAACTTCCACACAATTCCTGTGCAGAATGCAAGTTTGTATCTATCTACCTGTGAATAACTCTACTGAAAAAAATGGGGTCTGTCTTGGAGTAAAGATGCACAGGATCATGCAGTATGCATTTACTGGACTGTGGCTCATTGTTTCCTTTAGATTTAACACAGTGTGTGTTGTAAAGATCAAGGATACTTTCTTAGAATTATACCAAACTTAATTCTAAGAATACATGACTGGCATACATGGTTGACAGCAGGGTGTAAGATTTCTAGGGCTGTCGCTTGGCAGATAAGCACTGTTTTGTCTGGATCTGGGATGGCTCAAGCCTGATAGGATTCAAGCTGTGTCTAAGGTTCAAGTGAAATGTATCTAGTCCTCCTGGCAAGCCAAGGCATTACATCATGTTTGGTCTTTGACCACAAAGTGTACACTAGCTCAGATTGAGATGCTGGAAGCTGTGGGCTCATTTTGGGGTTTGAAACCACTGTTGTGTCCGTTCTTGTTGCATATTTGGTGGAATGTATTGAGCGATATTCTTAGTAAATAGTCTTCCAAGGCTTTTGTGTTATGTTGTTTGAAGTGCTCCATGCAGTTTGTTGCTTTGGCAAGCTGCCAATTTGTGCTTAGGCTCCCTCACCAGACATTTTTATGGCTCTTCTCTGGTCTGGATAAACTCTGTTTATGGAGTTGAGTAAAAAGAGTTGAAGATGACAACAGCAGTGTGTTCTAGTTTATGTAATCATGCTGACTTTTTGCTTCAAGGCTGTTCTTTGCAAGTAGCTTCAACCAGCATTCCAAAGGAAATCAGCAGCTTCATCCAGTCATGTTTATTCGCTGAAGGAGAAAACATCAGCTCTTCTCTTCCTATCCCAGGCACACACCGTGCCAAAGTGATAGCAAATTTGGGCATTTATATTTATACAGATTATGGTCAAAATCATAGAATTATAGAATCATAGAGCTGGAAGAGACCACAAGGGCCATCCAGTCCAATCCCCTGCTATGCAGGAATACACAATCAGATCATTCCCAACAGATGACCATCCAGCCTCTGTTTAAAAACCTCCAAAGAAGAAGACTCCACCACACTCTGAGGCAGTGCATTCCACTGCCGAACAGCTCTTACTGTCAGGAAGTTTTTCCTAATGTTTAGGTGGAATCTCTTTTCCTGTAGTTTGAACCCATTGCTCTATGTCCTAGTCTCTGGAGCAGCAGAAAACAAGCTTGCTCCATCCTCAGTATGACATCCCTTGAAATATTTAAACATGGCTATCTTTTCCCCAGGCTAAACATACCCAGCTCCATAAGCTGCTTCTCATAAGACATCGCTTCCAGACCTCCCACCATTTTGGTTGCCCTTCTCTGGACATGTTCCAGCTTGTCCATATTCTTCTGGAATTGTGGTGCCCACAACTTTCCCACTGTAGGGGAAAGTTTTGGAGTCCCTGGTAGTGCAATTGCACTTACTGTAATTTTCTATTTGTTGTTTCCAACTTGTGGCGACTCTAAGGTGAACCTATCACAGGGTTTTCTTGGCGAGATTTGTTCAGAGGGGTTTGACTTTACCTTTCTCTGAGTCTGAGAGAGCATGACTTGTCCAAGGTCACCTAGTGGGTTTTCAGGGCCGAACCAGAATACAACCTCGGTCTCCAGAATCATAGTCCAAAGGTCAAACCACTACACCATGCTGGATACCTAGAAGGAAAAGCAGTGCATGTTTTGATACATAAATAAAATGCAGACCAAGGATTGCTGGCTGTATGTGTGTATGTGTCTGTCTGTATTGCTGACTGGACAAATACTACTTGCTATCTGACAACCACTATTTTTGCAACATGCTGTTGTGATTTTCCTGGGCCTACAGTGTTCAACTTGCAAAAATAATTGGGGTGAAGGAATGTTCATTATGTAGTCGCTTCTGAAATCCTCTGAGGGGGATTCTAGGGAATCCCCCTCCAGCCCACTCAGCCTTGACAGCAGCAATGTCAGGTGCCAAGAAAGACAGCTTTGTTGGTGCTGACAATGGCAGCTTTGTGGAACATTCAGAACTGGGCAAAACAGCTTTGTCTTCTCTTATTTTTCCTTTTTATCCTTCCAGAGCATCATCTCTCTGCCTCTCCCCCTCCTCCCAATCCACCCTTCCTCTGTCTGTCACCCGTTTTTTCTCCAGGATTCCTTCCCTATATGTCAGTCACCTCCCAGACCCAGGGCCCTTTCACACTACACAGTTATAGTGCTACAATTCCATTTTAACTGCTATGATTCCATCTTATGGAATCCTGGAATGTGCAGCTTAGGGAAGGTCTTTTAGAATGCTCAGCCAGAGAGCTCCAGGGCCTCACCAAACTACATAAAGACGGTTAAGAGGTGATATCATAGCCCTGTTTAAGTATTTGAAGGGGTGTCACGTTGAGGATGGAGCAGGCTTGTTTTCTGCTGCTCCAGAGACTGGAAAACGGAGCAATGGATGCAAGCTCCAGGAACAGAGATTCCACCTCAACATTAGGAGAAACTTTTTGACAGAGCTGTTCGGCAGTGGAACACACTCCCTTGGAGCGTGGTGGGGTCTCCTTCCTTGGAGGTGTTTAAACAGAGGCTGGATGGCCATCTGTCGGGGATGCTTTGATCGTGATTTCCTGCATGGCAGGGGGTTGGACTGGATGGCCCTCGTGGTCTCTACCAACTCTACAATTCTATGATTTTATGATACATATCCCAGGATTCCATAGCATGTTGCCATGTCAGTCAAAGTGGAACCAGAGTGCTACAATTGTGTAGTGTGAAAGGACCCCAAGTGTTTTGCCTAATCTTCCCACCTCCACCACTTTGATCTGCTCTTACACTACATTGTTGCACTGTGGACCAGGTTTCTCTAGCTACAGTCCCAGTACTTCTTCCTTCAGCTTTTTCAGAGGAAGCAAATCCAGCCCCTGCAATCTTTTAGTGCTGAAGCCGACTCCAGTGCCAGCTGTGCAGCACCAGAGCTTTTCTGCATGAGCTCTAAGTGTGTGCATAACATGCAAAGGCTATCATGGCCAACCCTACCATTTGGCAGAGTGGGGCAGCCACCTCAAGCAGCAGATATGGGGTGGCTTGAAAGGGCAGCTCATTATTCACTATTTAATTTATTCCAATTGCATATTTACTGCCATGGTGAGGGAGCAATATTTGTGGCATTTTCTTCCTAGTATGCTGATATAACTTGGCTGGCTTTGGATACTACATAGCTTGAATTGTATGGGTGTAGGATGCCACTTGTTGCTCTTTATCAAGCAGCAAATTATTTTGGGCCAAAGGACTATTTTTAATTTCCCTATTGAAGTCAATCAGGGCTGGTCAGAGGATTGGAGGGACATGAGACCGATGGGATATTGGGGGTTCTGTTGTTGTGCCAGAGCTTGGAATGTTACCTTTTTAAAAGGAACTACAGTCGTCCCTTCACATTCACGGGGGTTAGGTTCCACAGACCCCTGCGAATGTGAAAATTCTGCGAATAAAGACTGCCCTCCCCTTCCCTCCCGAAGTGACCACGGGGCCTCCGGAGGTCCCATAGTCACCTCCCCACTTCCTCCCTAGGCGATCACAGGGCCTATGGAGGCCCTCCGGAGGCCCCAAATTTGCCTCCCCACACCTCCCCACTCCCTCCCCAGGTAACCATGGGGCCTCCGGAGGCCCTGTAGTCGCCTCCCCATGCCTCCCCACTCCCTCCCCAGGCAATCCCAGGGCCTCCAGAGGCCGCAAAGTCGCCTCCCCACACCTCCTCACTCCCTCTCCAGGCGACCACGGGGTCTCCGGAGGCTCCAAAGTTGCCTCCCCACTCCCTCCCCAGGTGACCACGGGGCCTCCGGAGCCCCTCCAGAGGCCCTGTAGTCACTTCCCTCACCTCCCCACTCCCTCCTGAAAGTGGCGACAGGGCCTCAGAGTCCCCGTCGCCACTTTCCTTGGCCTCCCCTCGCGGCAAACCACTAATATGCAGAACCGCGGGTGTGGAGGCCGTGAATGTTGAGGGAGGACTGTATCTTTCTTTGTGAAGAAAAACCAGAGAGAGAGACAGTAGTTAAAGTTGGATCATTGATTCACCAGACCTGGTCTTCTAATTTCTTCTAGAGTGCAGCCTGAAGATGTGCAGCCTGAGGATGTGGACAGGATCCTTGGAGAAGTGAGAGCCACCACATGTGTAGTAGACCCTTGTCCCTTCTGGCTGATTAAACAGGCCAGAGGAGGACTGGCTGAATGGGTAAGGGAAGTGATTAACACCTCCTTAAAACAAGGCAGGGTTCCAAGATGCCTGAAGGAGGCAGCAATAAGACCTCTTTTGAAAAAACCTTCCCTGGTCCCTACAGTTCTAGATAACTCTTGGCCAGTTTCCAACTTTCCATCCCTGACCAAGGTGCTAGATTGTGTGGTGGCCTCTCAATTCCAAAGGTTCCTGAATGAGACGGATTATCTAGATCCATTTCAGTCTGGTTTCAGGACTGGTTATGGAACAGAGACAGCTTTAGTTGCCTTGGTAGATGACCTATGCAGGGAACTAGACATGGGGAGTGTGTCTCTCTTGGTTCTGTTGGACTACTCAGCAGATTTTGATACCATTGACCATGGTATCCTTCTGGGCCACCTCACTGGAAAGAGGCTTGGAGGTACTGTTATACAGTGGCTCTGTTCTTTTCTGGAGGGGCGTTCCCAGAAGGTGGTGATTGTGGGATCCTGTTTGACTCCTTGGCTATTGGTCTGTGGAATCTCCCAGGGTTCATTCTTGTCCCCTATGATGTTTAACATCTACATGAAACCACTGCGAGAGGTTATCTGGGGGTTTGCAGCGTATCACCAGTACACTGATGATGTCCAGCTCTATTACTCCGTTTCCCACCAAATTTCAAGGAAACTGTTCCTGTACTAAACCAGTGCCTGGCAGCTATAATTGACTGGATGAGGGCAAACAAACTGAAGCTTAATCCAGACAAGACAGAAATATTCCTGGTCAGCCAAAAGACAGATCTGGGAATAAGGTTTCAACCTGTGCTAGATGCGAGTTACACTCCCCCTGAAAGCGCAGGTGCACAGTTTGGGCGTACTCTTGGATTCAGCTCTGAGCCTGGAGGCCCAGGTCTCAGCAGTGATTTTGCACAACTAAAGCTAGTGCACTAACTGTGACTCTTCCTGGAGAAGTCAGAGATGGCTACAGTGGCACATGTCTTGGTTATATCCCATTTGGATTACTGTAATGTGCTCTATGTGGGGCTGCCTTCGAAAAGTGCCCAGAAACTTCAGTTAGTCCAGAGAGCAGCAGCCAGGCTGTTAACGGGGACTGGCTATAGAGTGAATACAACTCTCTTGTTGCAACAGCTTCATTGGCTGCCGACCCATTTTCAGTCACAATTCAAAATGCTGGTTTTGACCTATAAAGCTCTAAACGGCTTTGGTCCAGATTACTTGAAGAACCATATCTTCCTGTATAAAGCGCTGGTGGCACAGTGGTTAAATGCCAGTACTGCAAGCCACCACATTGCAAATTCTATTCCAAGGTTCACTCAGCCTTCCATCCTTTCGTAGGTTGGTAAATTGAGTACCCAGCTTGTGGGGGCAATTAGCTAACATACATTGGAAACTGTTTAATACAGTGTAAATGTGTAAATAGCTATTGCTTAAAGCAATTTGTAAGCCGCTCTGATAGCCTTGTGGCTGAAGAGTGGGGTATAAATAACTAAATAAAAAAATAAATAAAAAAAAATATGAACCCAGCAGAACATTAAGATCAACTGGAGAGGCCTTCCTCTCTGTCCTACCACCTTCTCAGGCTCATTTGGTGGGAACTAGGGAGAGGGCCTTTTCGGTGGCTGCTCCCAGACTTTGGAACTCCCTTCCCAGAGAGGTTAGGATGGCCCCTGTCATGGCCAGCCAGGACTCTGAGGAATCAGGCGACGAGGAGGCTGAGCCAGTTGCAGAAAAGCTGGCTGAGTTTGAATCTAGCCCTGCTTTGCCAGCTACAGAAGAACCCATTAATCAGCAGCCTAGCCTTCCCCCAGCACAGGGTCCAAGCCTGGGAGACATAGTTGAGCAACAGCAAGAGGAGGAAGAGCAGGTACCTACCTTTAGCCAAAGACAAGCAGAAAGGGAGGGGCTGTGACGCTCTCGGAGGCTAAAAGAAAGATACTCATTAATCACCAAGCAGCTGTGAGTGGGAGCTGGGGCCAACATAAGCAGGTGAGAGACACTGAATTCCTTGTCAAAGGCTATCTGCGATCCCTGGAGAAAGCATCTGCCTCTGACTCTCCTGGCTTCTGGAAGCTTGCTTCTTGAAACCTCAAATTATCTTGACCCTGGACTGTATTCGTTGACCCACCTGCTGGAATGCTTTGACCTCGGACTGCCTCATCGTTCTTCGTTCTCTCTGGACTCCTGACTCTATGGACTGCTATTGACATCACAAAGTACTGTGTTTTGGAGCTGTTGTTGTGGCTGAAGCCGGGCTGTCTTATCAACTGCTGACTTGGCGGCTTTCCCGGACAGCCCCATCCTTACTCTCTTTCAGGAGCAAGTTAAAACATTTTTATGTCACCAGGCCTTTGCTGACAAATGAAGATTGGACTGCTGGTACTCCTGTTCTTAAGATTTATTTTAATTTTATGGAGTTTTAAAAATATTTTATTATTTATGTGGAATTTTAATTATATAATGGTTTAGTCTCTTTTAATCTCTTCTTATTTATTGTACTTTGTTTTTTGCTAGCATTGTTTTTAAATGTGTTGAACCGCCTTGGGTCCCTCCATAGGGAGAAAGGTGGGTTGTTAATAATAATAATGTTACAAGGGAAGGGAATTCCCCTTCAGTTACTTAATACTCTGATCTTGTAACAATTAATTACTTGTAACTGTTATTACAGTCCAGAAAGTAACTCTTTACTAAATTACTCTTTACTAAACTAGATTACTCTTTACTAAACACATAACCATAATGTTTGTTGTTGTTGTTAACTGCCCTTGAGTTGACCCTGACTCATGTACTATGGGTGATCAATGAAATGGTCCTGTAATTGCTGCAATTTTTTTTGTGTTTCCTCTTTTGTGGATGGGGATGTATATTTATCATTTCCAATCTGTGGGCCATTGTTTTGTTTTCCATGTTTGTTGATAGATTGTAGTTAGAACTTGGGTTGATTCTTTCTCTGTCAATTGTAGCAGTTCTATTGGAATGTCATCATTCCTGGTGATTTATTCTTCCCCATTGATTTGAGTGCATCTTTCACTTCACTTGCCAGAATTTGAGGTTCCTCTTCCTATGGTTCTTCTTCCCAGGTTTCTTTCATCCTTTTTATCTTTCTTGCATAGCTCTTCTGTGTATTGCCTCCGTTGTCTTTTTGTTTCCCTTTGGTTGTGTATTATGTTCCTCTGCTGATCATAGAACATCCCCACCCTTGGTTTGAATTTTCCTTTAAATTCCCAGATCTTGTTGAAGAAGTCTCTTGTTCTTCCTTTTTTGGTGTCAGCCTCAATTTCCCAGCATTGGATGTTGTAGTAATTTTCTTTGTCCCAGCACACTAATCGTTGTACTGTTGTGTTCATGATTTTGTCCATTGTACTGTTGAAAAACACAAGAAAAGGCTGTCTGGTTCTCCTCATCTCTGAGACATGCAGAAGATCATCCACTCCTCCTCTAAACTCTCCCTGATAGCTCATACCAAACCAGTTAAAGTGCATACCCTATGTTGCTGTTTAAAGCAGCTGGTAAGGTAGGTCCCCATCCCCACCCTATTCTCTTTCTCCTTCTGACAGTGAAAGCAGTCTCTTTCATTTGGGCACAATGGAAGAAGGCAAAAAATGTAGACTAATTTTTTTTTTAATCCAACTAACTGAGTTTTTCATGCAGGTCTTATCTTTAGTCTCTCTCTCCTTTTGTATTGGCTCCTGAAAGGGGCAGCATAAGGCAGCCACATATATGAACCTTTTTCCTGTCGTTTCCAATGTTCAACTGGTTCAGAACATGTCCAGTGATCATTAATAGAGAGAAACCCCATTAATATTACATTGAAAGGTAGTGAATTATAATTCTGACTGTTAAGGGTGAAAAGTAATGTCTTTCCAGCTTGTTACGGCAAAAGGTAACTAGTTACCAAAACAACTAATTAAAAGTAAAACGTTTCTTCCAATTTCTGCACTGCCCCCCTACACCTCTCTCTCTCTCTCTCTCGCTCTTGCTTTTCTTCGCAAACGAAGATTCAGGAAGGACTCATCCCACGCTCTCTGCAAGTGTGCTGATGACTGAAAAGGCCAATCTGAAATAAACAAGTCCGGTTGCAGAAAGCACAACAGAGGGTCTCCTTGGGTGATGTTTCTGGGTTGTGATTCTTTCTGCGTTGTCGTTTCTCTTCAAGACTTGTTCAGCGTTAAGTTCTCAAATAAAGCTGGAGCACTGTGGATAGTGTGTCTCCTTGCCTCCCGATGTGAAGCCAGGGCACACCATTGTTGGTAATCAATTTGGCCAAGCCTGAGATGTTGTTTCAGGGAATCCTTGTATCGCTTTTTTGGCGCGTCCCTCTTATGCTGACCTGTGGCGAGTTCACCATAGAGTACTATTTTTGAGAGGCGATGGTCCTCCATCCTAGAAACGTGTCCTGCCCAGCGCAGCTGTGTTCTCAATATCATGGCCTCAATGCTGGTGGTCCCTGCTTGCTCAAGGACAGCAACATTCGTCACATAGTCAGTCCAGTGTATATTAAGGATTGTGCGTATACTGCGCTGATGAAAACATTCGATGGGTCGTAAGTGTTGGTGATAGGTGACCCATGTTTCAGACCCGTAAAGGAGAATAGACTGTACAATGGCTCTATACACACTGATTTTTGTGTTTCGCCTCAGGTGTTTGTTACTCCAGACTCTTTTGTGAAAGTCTTCCAAATGCGCTATATGCCTTTGCTAATCTGTGATCAATCTCTTTGTCAATCTTGGCATCTGAGGAGATGATGCTTCCCAGGTAGGTGAACTGCTGAACAGACTTAAGCACAGATTTGCCTACAGCAATGTGGGGATGGTGGTGTTCGTCTCTACAAGGACTCACATATATGGTGGTCTCTGGTGAGCCAGTATGGCAAGGTCATGGAAGAAAGCAGTGGCATATACAGGAACTGAGGAAAGGGGTGGGCTTCTTTTGTGGTGGCAAATTGCCCCAGTTGCCACACCTTGGTAGCCTGTATAATGATAGTTTTGCTTAATCCTCCTGGTCCTCTGCCAGTATATTTTCAGTATAAGATTGCACTCTTAATAATAATAATAAAAAAATAATCCTCTTTGTGTGAGCACATGCATGCATTTGGGCATATATGCCCACAAATATTTGCTTGCATGTGTACACATACAGTATATATATATATGTGCGCAGTATACTGTATTTTAGAATCATGATTCAAAACCATGCCTAAATTGGGCTTTCCCGATTTAAAATAATATAATGGTGGTAGAAAACAATTTGGCCTTGATATAATAAACAATTGGCATTTTAAATTTCTTCACATGGATAGCATGGACAAAGAGCATTATTGAAATGTTCGTCTTGATTTAGCAATGCAATTAGAAGTAGGCACAGAAGAACTGGGCAAAAAAGCAAAGCTGTAAGAAGGCGAAAGAGCATTGCCCAATCCATGCAACCAGCCAATTATGCATATTAATAATTCAGTGATTTTGCACTTAATTGGCTGGAAAGTAAATAATACTTGCATAAACATAGTATGCCATTATTTATCTACTGCAGAAACTGAGGTTTAATTAAGACAAAAGTCCATGGACATTTAAGCAATTAATAAAATATATTGCCTTACTGAAACCAGTCAGGTACTGAAAGCTAGCATCCCTTAGGGCACAAGTAGATTTATGTTGTAATACAAAATAGCAGCTATTACAAACTATATTTTAGTTTCTGGAGGTAGAAGAACCTGTTCCCTTTATGAATGAAGTGTCCCAATCCTAAGGGCTGTTTGTATTTTTTCACTAAGGAAGCCAAGATTTCTAAGACAAAATATTTTCTTCAAATTAATGACACTTATTTGCATAATCAGCTTCTATGTGCATTTACTCTTAAGAATTCCTGGGAAATGCTGAGTTTGTTGGTGTAAGGGATAACATAAACATCTAGAGTTGAGCTGGTTCCACACACTGCACAATTTAACACCTCAGTTTCAAACAAAGAACATTTTTTCTTGAACTCTTTCTTTACTCTCAACTCCCCCAAACTGTATTCAAATCTTATCAATTCCTCTTTTCCTAATTGGCCCTAGCTCTGGTTCTAACTGGCCCTACCTAACCTTTTTACAGACAAGCTCCTGCTTTTTAGATGTGTCCCTCATAGGCTCCCCTCAGCTTTGCCCAGCTTCTCACTTCACAGTTGGCAATGGGTTGTATGAGATGTAAGTGCTGATAATTGGTTCAGAGGTAATAGAAGGGCTGTTGGAAAAGAAGCATGATTGAAAGAAGCAGTATATTGGAAACTCTACTACCAGAACACAGAGGCCTTGGGTGTTTAACATTTGCAGAGGTAGCCTCCACAGTCAAGAGGGCTGCTGACCAGATGTCTGAGTTGGTTGCATCTTTGGCTTGCATGCTTCCTGTAGAATTTAAAGCCCATTCCACCCCCACCACCCCAGACTTTAGCTGACAGCATAAATATATTTCCAGATCTTCCACTTTAATTGTTGTTTGAACAGCTGAACTATGTGTAATCCACTCTGCATAAGGAAATAATTGTGATGATGGAAGATAATTATGTTAGTACCTTCAAGTTTAGTTGATTGATTAAAAAGGACCCTAGCAAATTCTTGCAGTCTGCTCTTTGTAACACGTGTCTTTCTTCAAACAAAACAAAACCGTGTATTTATTTGATGCCTAAACTCCAAAAACAATAACTGTCACACTCAAGTATACTCATATCTATAATTTTTAGGAGACCAAAGGACCAGAAGCTTCCTACGCCCCTGATCTCATCTCCACAGTGGATGCATTTGGCAGTTGTAGCATGTGGCGACCGGCTGGAAGAAACTCTCATCATGCTGAAGTCAGCAGTTCTGTTCAGCAACAGGAAGCTCAAATTTCACATCTTTGCTGAGGATTCCCTGAAGCCTGACTTTGAAAGGAAAGTGAGTCCTCTTTAGTAATTTCTTTGTAGGGGGTGGGTAGCCCAACCAAAGGTAGATCTTTGATTATAAGCCTTTAGATTTACTTGGAAAGGCTTGAAGTGCCATAAATTAATGAGTGGATAAATTATTTCTAGTAGTAGGTCCTGACTAAAGCTAAGCTTGAGTAAGAACTTTGCCTTGATTTTTTTTCTCTTTGCAGCAATAGCCTTGCCACAAGTTTCCTCTCTGGAGCTCTAATCCCCCACTCTCCTCCTTGTGCCTTACAGTTGCAAGAATGGCCTCCCTCTTACGCAAAGAAGTTTGAATATCATGTCTACCCAATCTCCTTTTCTGTAGGAAATGCTCAGGAATGGAAAAAATTATTCAAGCCATGTGCTGCCCAGCGCCTCTTTCTTCCGGTAAGGTGACCAGACCTCCCTAAGTTTGAGGAAACTGATTAGACTGAAATGGGTTTAGAAAATGGCTCATGCTAAGCACCTAAGTAATACTAGAGAAGACCATAGCTTGTGTGTGCGTGTTTCTGGAGTTTTACTGGCACTCAAGAGTGTATCTGACTTTATAAGATCAGGCTAGTTCTGTTTCTTGGCTGTTCCTGGAGTTTGGCTTAGATAAAGTCCAAAATCCTGTGCTATTATTTCATTCTGTGTTGTATATTAGGCATGTGTGTTTTGGAAGCTTCCTCTTTGAAAATTGGCTTCTTCCCCGCTTTAATTTGGGTGAGACAGTTGTCAGCCTCTTGTGTTTCAAGGCAAAAAAGAGAAATAAGTGGGGTGGAGTGGGGGTGGCAGTCTTTTAAACATCTACCTGTAGTTATATAACTATTCTTGCTGCTGCTTCCTGGAAGAAGGTAAACTTGTACTTCCCATAGTTGTTCTTCAGCTTCCAGCATTCCTTATCATTGACTAGGCTAGGGCTACTGAGACTTGGAGCCTGGCAACATATGGAAGGCTGTATGATTCCTATCTTCCTGTAGTTAGCATTAATATATAATGTTCCTTAACTGCTTTTAAATTCCAGCAATGCGGTATGTCAGTTTCTGGTACAGTGTGGTCCTTACTTTAGAATTCTTTGGAGAACCCTTCAAAAAAAATATTTTACACCTTTCTTTACCTTGCTCTTTAGTTAAAAGGTCTCCCAGTGAGCCTTACATACAGTCAATAAAACAGGACAGCCTATGTGACACAAAAAGAAAATGGGACAGGGAGGGGATTTATTTATTTTTCATTTGTATATTTTAAAAAATATATTCTGCCATGTATCAGAGGATGCCAGGGTGGTGTACAATAAAATGAGTTTAGAACAGTTTAAAACAGTGAGGATAATTTTAAAAGACTAAAAGCATAGTAAACCGTTTAATGCTTAAAACAAGGCAATTTAAAACCAGTTAAAACAACGTAATCCATAACACATGTGCAAATTAGATAAAACCAATTAGGGAGTAAAGCAAAACCAGACCCATAAGTTAAATAGTAGTTCTTAGAATGGCCAACAGGAATGGAAAGAGTTCCAGTTCTAGGAGAGGAGGAGTCTAATGGAAGTCCTCTTTCAGTAGACCTGATGGAGTGTGTCTGCTTTCCATGTGCATCTGCTCCAGTTGAGGGGAATTAGCCCAGAGAAGCAACACATAAAGATGAGAGTGAATCTTCTCATTTATGTCATTTATCAGAGCCTTAAGTTAAAAGGAAGTCAACCTGAAGAAAACAGAAGTTCTTTACCAGCCTGCACCACATTACAAACACCACCATCCCCACATTGCCATAGGCAAATCTGTGCTTAACTCCGTTCAGCAGTTCACCTACCTGGGAAGCATCATCTCCTCAGATGCCAAGATTGACAAAGAGATCGATCACAGATTAGCAAAGGCATATAGCGCATTTGGAATACTTTACAAAAGAGTCTGGAGTAATAAACACCTGAGGCGAAACACAAAAATCAGTGTGTATAGAGCCATTGTACTGTCTATTCTCCTTTATGGGTCTGAAACATGGGTCACCTATCGCCACCACTTACGACTCCGTGAATGTTTTCATCAGCGCTGTATACGCACAATCCTAAATATACACTGGACTGACTATGTGACGAATGTTGCTGTCCTTGAGCAAGCAGGGATCACCAGCATTGAGGCCATGATATTGAGAACACAGCTGCACTGGGCAGGGCACTTTTCTAGGATGGAGGACCATCACCTCCCAAAAATAGTACTCTATGGTGAACTCGCCACGGGTCAGCATAAGAGGGGCGCTTCAAAAAAAGCGATACAAGGACTCCCTGAAACAATATCTCAGGCTCGGCCAAATTGATCACCAACATTGATCCATGCTTCACATCGGGAGGCATGGAGACACACTATCCACAATGCTGCAGCTTTATTTGAGACCCTCTGCTGAACAAGTCTCGAAGAGAAACGACAACGCAGAAAGAATCACAACCCAGAAACATCACCCAAGGAGACCTTCTGTTGTGCTTTCTGCAACCGGACTTGTTTATCTCGGACTGGCCTTTTTAGTCATCAGCGCGCTTGCAGAAAGCACGGGATGAGTCCTTCCTGAATCTTCGTTTGCGAAGAAAAGCCAGAGAGAGAAGTTAAAAGGGGTGTTCCTATGTTATTTTCGGCTTTGTGACTAGGAGATGGGATTCTCTGCCCTCTTTTGATTCTCCGTATCAAGGGAAGCTGAGCTATTGAACATCACACCTCGATTAAAAGAGTCCACCTTTAG
Organism: Gambelia wislizenii; assembly: GCA_030847615.1. NCBI lineage: Eukaryota > Metazoa > Chordata > Lepidosauria > Squamata > Crotaphytidae > Gambelia > Gambelia wislizenii. Next base: position 69,193,377 of record JAUMIR010000002.1, read on the forward strand.
ATCAAGCCTGAAAAACCCATATTACAGGATTATTTGTGTTCTAGCAGAGTATCAAGATTTCTTAACTTAAATTCCCACTTGGCCAAATTTGTTTAACAGGATATAGAGCTTGACTAATAAACAATGCTGAAAACTTTCTCCTTATATGTTTAGGCTTAAAGTGAAGTTCAGGGTTTATTCAATAATACTCAACTGGATTCAGAATTTGGTTGATTTTATATGGAGGTAGAGAAATGTTGGCATTGAGGGGGAGTAACAGTTTGTGCCCTAAAGCTGTCTGTCGATTTATGGAGATACCATGAAATTCATAGGGTTTGCTGAGGCAAGAGATACACAGAGGGTGATTGCCATTGACACTGAAGGGGTCACAATAAATGGCATTTGTTATTTGGATGATAGCACCCTAGATTCCACTGAAGTGAGATGTGTGTGCATGCGTGCACTCACACATTGGAGAAAATGAGAATGAGTCAGTATATAATTACAGAAGCATAAAAAACTGTGAAGAAGTATAGTGTAAAATCTGAAAATATGAAGCAAAACTTCTGCCGTTGTTCTAGGAAGTGTAACACATATTTTCTTAATTTGAGCTTTTCTGAAGTAAAATACATCTGCATGGAACAGTAACTTATGCCACTGCATGACTAATCCTAAGAGCTGCAGGTAATAAATAGAAATGCTACTCCATGCCCTGGGAAAATAGTCTATTTTTGAAATATTAATGCAATCCAAACTACCTTTCTATAAAATAGATATTCACAGAAGCAATGCCTTGTTTCTGTTAATCCCAATCTGTTTTCCTCCCCATCATTTTGGACAGTAAAATTATGACCACATAATTGACCATGCTGGGAGATGTTCTATTAAATTTAAGATTCAGATGTTGAAGCCTCGGGGCTAGTCAAATGACAATCAATTCAGATTGGCATTTAGGAATATGTTCTGCTGAATATGTCCCACAAGGGTCTTTTTAATGTGGTAAATGTAACCATATACCTTAATACATGCTAGCTTTCTCTCTCTCTGGCTTTTCTTCGCAAACGAAGATTCAGGAAGGACTCATCCCGCGCTTTCTGCAAGTGCGCTGATGACTAAAAAGGCCAATCCGAGATAAACAAGTCCGGTTGCAAAAAGCACAGCAGAAGGTCTCCTTGGGTGATGTTTTTGGGTTTATAGCCAGTTTAAAGGTGTATGTGGTCTTCTGGTACATTTGTATCCTATCTTCCTTGCAAGGGCCCTAGGTGGGTTTTGGTCCCCAATTCCAGTTGCAGGGCTGCAGAAAAAAAGTAAGAAATTTGCCCAAGAGCCATTTAGTGACGTTTATGGCACTGTAGGTACAGATATTTCAATCTGGATTTCTCACCCAAGCCTACAGGCTGCTGTACTAGCTGTTTAATATGAACGTAATTGGGGAAAGAAGGCAAGCAAAGGAGGAATATATGATAATAATAAAGTAAAGTAGGAAATAGGTATTCAGCTATATTTGAAGAAACATTGAGATCTACTATAATGTCTTTTAGGAATTGACTGAAATTGTGAACTGGTCTGTATGAAGCAGAAGGCCACAAGAGGGCACACTCTGAATAAGAATAGAGGGGATTGATGCTCCTCCCTTTTGCTATAAGTTGAGATAACTAGTAAATTGCCAGCAGAGATCATTGCAATTTTTCCAGCAGTTCAAAAGTTAACCAGACTGAAGAAGATCTACAATTCAGACATAGGGTACTTCCCGTACAGACAGAAGGTCTCAGGTTTGATCCTTGACATGTCTAGATAGAAGAGCTGGGAAGGACTTGTGCCTGAGACCTTGGAGGCCCAGTGCCAGCTGGAGAAGAGAGCACTGGGCTAAACGGATTGAAGGTCTGAACTGGTATAAGACAGCATCATATGCTGATAAAACATCTGTTTTGCTAATTCTTAATATTGTGTCTCCATATCTTGTTGTTGTTGTATGCCTTCAAGTTGTTTCTCACTTATGACGATCTTGTTCAGAGATTTTCCTTTGCCTTCCTCTGAGGCGGAGAGGGAGTGACTTGTCCAGGTTCACCCCATGGGTTTCCATGGCTGAGCAGGACTTCAAACCCTGGTCTCCGGAATCGTAGTCCAATACTCAAACCACTATACCACACTGGATCCACAACTGCATGTGCTTAATCATTCACATATGTGTATAGAGCCATTGTACTGTCTATCCTCCTTTATGGATCTGAAACATGGGTCACCTATTGCCACCACCTACGACTCCTCAAGCGCTTTCATCAGCGCTGCCTACACACAATCCTAAATATACACTGGACTGACTATGTGACGAATGTTGCTGTCCTTGAGCAAGCAGGGATCACCAGTATTGAGGCCATGATATTGAGAACACAGCTGCGCTGGGCAGGGCACGTTTCTAGGATGGAGGACCATCGCCTCCCAAAAATACTACTCTACGGTGAACTCGCCACGGGTCAGCGTAAGAGGGGCGCTCCAAAAAAGTGATACAGCCTTATTTGAGAACTCATGCCGAACAAATCTTGAAGAGAAACGACAACGCAGAAAGAATCACAACCCAAAAACATCACCCAAGGAGACCTTCTGCTGTGCTTTTTGCAACCGGACTTGTTTATCTCGGATTGGCCTTTTCAGTCATCAGCGCGCTTGCAGAAAGCGTGGGATGAGTCCTTCCTGAATCTTTGTTTGCGAAGAAAAGCCAGAGATATGTATGTACATATGTAAATAGATATTAGGATTTTTAATTAAAAGTTCCTAGTTAATAAGTTTGTGTAGAGCGGAATAAAAGTGGTGCTTATGTGTGCATATTTTGTGTGTAAGTCTCAAACATTGATTGGTACTGAAGGATATTTACACATGACTGATCACCAAAGATAGATTTACTGGAGCCATTGCCTCCTGCATAGAGCTGTTCATATTATCACACTGAACGAGGCAGCCAGTGTACTTAGACAACTTGATTGGATTAGGAACCACAAAGGGAAGACAGCATCTGTATATTCCTGAAATCACATACTCATTGCATAAATAGCAAAAAAAAATCTTCTTGCTCTGAAGTTTATGTAAACAGAACCCAGCAAATGTATACTGCTGGTTGCTCTGAGAGTTGAAACCTCTGCTTAATATACCTTCCCAGACATAAACTGGAGTTGAGATGCAGGGGAGATACTAAGAATGGCAGCGAGGCTGAACTTATTGGTCAACATTCTCCTTTAGAAGCCCAGATGACATTATGGATTCTGGCCACCCAGCAAGAATCTATTTAGGTGTGAACCTATCTAGGGCTAATCCTTGTGATTAGATTAGTTAAGAAAAGATTACATTTATAGGAAGGCACCCTCAATATTTGAAAATGTCTGTTACATTGGTTCTTTCCACATGATTAACTTATTCATGTGTGACCAAATGATGATATAATCACTGTTTAGTAAAACTATAGGGCTGGGAAGTTGCTTGCTTATTTGAGTCGAGCCCATCTTCCATTAGTACAGGTCGACCCCTGTATTCATGGATTTGGTGTCCATAGTTTCTCTTATTCACATCCCCCCAAAAAAGTGTTTTCTCTACACATTTCTAGATCCTCCAGTGTAAGTCTGTGTAATTTGACTTTTGGTGTTTGTCTCATTGAAAATATTAGGGTTCCCTATTATCCACAGTTTCAGGTATCCACAGCAAGTCTTGGAATGTATCTCCTGCAGATATGGGGGTCAACCCATTTCTCATTGCTTCTCATTATTCTTCAGCAGTTTTTTTTTTCATAGTACTATTTTACTTCTAAAATTAATGTTATAGGTTTTTTTATTTTATTAATTTTACATTTGTTACCTTTGTTTTGTGGGGTGCAGTTTCAAAATCTGAAAAGCATGATGTAATTACTTTAAAGAAAATCAGCGATCATTTCTGCTGGCATCCCTGTCTTTCTAGTTCTCTTTCCTTCTCATGATCTCCCCTTGACAACTTTCTTGGGTGCCACAATGTAGTTAACTACATTTTTCAGGTTGAGCATATGTCCATATTGCACATCTCCTGATATACAATATACCGAATAAGAGGTTAGGTCAAAGACTATGCCCTGTTGTTGTCTTGCTTATGTACAGACTGTAATGTGTTCTTCACCTCTAATCTGTCAACTTTGATTTTCCTGTCTGTCTCTCTGTGTGTTTGTCTGTATGCATGTTTTGTGTGTGTTTCCCATCCCACATATACACTTTTCCATCTCCAAAGATGATTTTAAAAGAAGTGGACTCCCTTCTGTATGTGGACACAGATGTCCTCTTCTTGCGACCCATTGATGACATCTGGAGATTTCTGACAGCATTCAATTCCACACAGCTGGCTGCGATGGCACCAGAACATGAAATACCAAAGATTGGCTGGTACAGTCGGTTTGCTCGCCACCCATATTATGGAACAACTGGAGTCAATTCTGGCGTTATGCTGATGAATTTAACTCGCATAAGAAATACTCAGTTTAAGGTAAGATTTGTTTTGATTTTTTGGAAGGAAAAACAAACATCAGGATTATTTTTTGCTCTTTTCTTTCTGCATGCTCATATAAAACTTCTTCAGTCCGAACGCTTTGGTTCATTTTAATACAGATGGTCATGTGTGACAGAACCCCCCTCCAGGTTGAAGCTCCAACCTTTGGGGCTCTTGTTGCTCATCTTGTCCTCATCAAGATCCCTCCCTCGATTTGGTACTCGAGCCTCAAGGTGATCACTTTTGTGGTCAACTGACTGTGTTGATCAGTGGATAATGATAATAATAATTATTATTATTATTATTATTATTATTTATTTATATACCACCCTTTGGTAATCCATTCAGGGTGGTTCACAACATTAAAAAACCATACAGTAAAACAATATACTCCCTTCCCCCCTTAAAAAGTTATTAAATCAGTTACAAATTAAACAACAATTAAAACATTTGATAAAAACACATACCTACAGTTGGCAATAACAGTAGGTCCCCAATGATATTCAGTTCTGTTAACAAAGGAGGCTGTGGGGACTCTTCTGAAGGAGGGGGGTTCCCGAGGCCAGGATAATCTATTCTGGAAAGGCCTGCTGGAAGAGATCCGTCTTGACAGCCTTTTTGAAGCTGTCCAAAGATGTCAATTGACAGATCTCATCCGGCAGGCCATTCCATAGTTTGGGGGTGACAACAGAAAAAGCCCTCTGGGAGGTAGCCGAAAACCTCGACTTTTGAGGCTGTAGCAAATTCCTCCCAGAGGACCAGAGTGGGCTGGGGGGATTATAAGGGAGGAGACGGTCCCTGAGACAGCTTGGACCCAAGCCATGTAGGGCTTTAAAGGTGATAACCAACACCTTCTACTGGGCCCGGAAACCAATAGGCAGCCAGTGGAGGGACCTCAAAACCGGAGTGATGTGGTCCCTCCTAGATGTTCCTGAAACAAGCCTGGCCACCAAATTTTGTACTAACTGTACTTTCTGAACCAAGCACAAGGGTAGCCCCATGTAAAGTGCATTACAGAAGTCTAGGCATGGGATTACCAGCGTGTGAACGACAGTCTCGAGGTCCCTTACTTCCAGAAAAGGGTGCTGCTAGCGTATCAGCTGAAGCTGATAACAGGCGCTCCTGACTGTTGCATTTACCTGATTTATCATCAGGAGCGACGAGTCAAGGAGCACCCCCAGACTGCGAACACAGTCACTGGAGGAGAGTGTGACCCCATCCAGGACTGGAGTTTGCAACCCAGTTCTTGGTTTCGGGGCCACTACCATGAGCACCTCTGTCTTGTCCGGATTCAGTTTCAATCTGTTTTCCCTCATCCAGCCCATTACCACCCGAAGACATTCATTGAGAGAAGAGATGTCATTGGAATTCGAGACCGACGAACGAGATATGGAGAAATAGAGAAATAGAGGATTCAGTGTGATGAAACGTGACCAGTTGTCCTTATCAGTTATTAGAATAATAGAATAATTGATAATAGAAAAAAAGAAGAAGTGAAGATTTGTTATATAACAATTAGGATAAACTCCCTGAACTTTTCCTCGTTCACAACTCCCCAAACCCTCTTCAGATCTTATGCATTCCCCTCCTCCTAATAAGCCTTCACTCTGTCTCTCGCTGTAACTCTTTCTCAGACAAGCCTTTAAGGGCTTGACTACACCAGTCACAAACCCCAAATCCAGCCCAATAATGCCACACAACATGCGGCCTTTTCCCCAAATCTGGTGCGATAGTGACACACACTATAGGGCTCTATTCACACCAGACTCAGGGAATACCCCTTAATCTGGGTATTAGAAAACTCTCAGTTTTCTCTGGAGTTTGCTGGAAACTCCAAAGAAAACTGCCATGTGAACAATCTGTCCACACCAAATTGGGGGGGTGGGGATGGAGAGGAGAGGAGAGGAAAGGACAAGCACTGCCTGAGTCACCATTTTCCCCTCCTCAGCACCACTTTCTTTTCAAAGGCAGAGCCCCTGCAATAGTCACGCGCTCTGGCAAGCCCTGGCACTGCAAGGCTAGCTGCCTGTTCTGGCTTCAGAGGGCGTGACTACTGATGGCACTTTGCTTTTCTGGGGCACAGTCACCCCTCCGATCTCTGGGAAAAGCAAAGCCCCTGTGGTAGCCACCTGATCTGGCTTCAGAGAGTCAAGTCCCACTGGCGCTTTCCTTTTCCTGGGCGATTGTGCACTGGAAAATCGAAGCCACAGTGTTAGTCACTTTATCTGAAACCAGAATGGGTGGCTTACTCATGATGGTGGGATGGACACTTTTTGTTCTGCCTTTAGACCAGGCAAATTCTGCTGGCTCTTTGCTTTTCTGGTGCACAGTCGCCAGAAAATCAGGAAATCAGGAAAATCAAAGCACCAGTGGGACGCACCTGGTCTGCAGGCAGAACAAGTACCTGCCCCACTATTGCAAGTAAGCCACCCTTTCTGTGTCCAGTACACAATTGCCTGGGGAAATCAAAGTGCCAGCAGTGTTAAGGCAGAATGAGCACCTGCCTTGCCATCACAAGCAAGCTGCCAGTTCTGCCTTCAGACTGGGTGAGTCCCACTGGTGCTTTGATTTTCTAGCCCTGAATTGCCCTGGAAAAGCAAAGCTCCAGCAGGACTCACCCGGTCTAAAGGCAGTAAGCCATCCTGAGTAAGCCACGTGGTCTGGCTTCAGAGAAGACGACTACCACTGGGGCTTTGATTTTCCTGGAACTCAGAGTCAAGTGTGAGTAACAGGAAAACCCAATGCAGATTCAGGCTTTGACAGGTATGGCACTGAATAAATCAAAATAGTCCAAATGTCATGCACTGCAGCTCCAGGCCAAAGTAATTGAATCCCATCTGGATTTTTACCCCCACCCTCATGCCGACCCAGGTGTAGTCAAGCCCTGTTGTGGCCTTTTGCCTTCATAGGCCTCCCTTCACAGCTTGTCATGAGCTGTGATTGGCTAGTTCTACCCACTCTTGCCCACCTTCTTACTTCACACCATGGGGCACTTAAAAAGTGGCCTTCTGAGGATTGTGTATTTATTACTGGGATGAATAGCTTCTTTCAATGGCTCAGAACATTATAGCCAAATTGACTTGGAATAACCACACAAGAGTTGTCATTGTAGGTCTTTAGATGCTGCTACACTGAGAACATTGTTTGTGTAGCTTTTTGTAAGCAGCATTGTGGTCATTGTGGGTTTTTACTGTCCTGATTAAGAAAAAGAACCATGCACTCTTCAGGCAGTATCTGTGATAACTCTTGTCCAAAACCTCATGTGCTCCAGACCTTATTCATGGATTCTTCCCCACGCTCAGCCCAAAAGACTACAAAAGCTTCAAATGTGATCATAATACTAAGATGTATATAGCAGTGATCTCTATTGCTACCTCTTCTTCCTTTTGCGATTTATGCTATTAATTTTTAAGAAAATATCTTTTAAAATTTTATTTCAGAACAGCATGATACCGACAGGCCTGACATGGGAGGAGATGTTGTACCCTTTATATCAAAAGTACAAAAACTACATTACTTGGGGAGACCAGGATTTGCTCAATATTATTTTTTACTTTAACCCAGGTACATGATGTATTAACCATATTTGTATATATTATAGACTTGTGTGTATATATTATGTTATATACTTTTTAAAAAATCTCCTTTGAATATGTGACAGAGTGGTCTGCAGATCTCCTCTCGTCTCGCCCTTCTTTTGAATCTACTGTTTGAATTGCCAGTACTAAAGATGAGAACAGATGAAATGTTTTTAAGTGTTTGCTCCTTTAAATTGTTCTCCATGGTTGTAACAATGGGGGGAACAGTTAGTTGCCACATGACTGGAGCCCATAGACAAAGGATTACTCTGCTACTATAGAAAAGTAGAAGGTAGCTCTGTGTGACTGGAGCCAAGAACCAGACATTCTGACCCACCTAGTCAGTTTCTGCAGTTTGTTTATTCAAGCAACACTTTTGGGATAATGGCATTTTTTCTTATCAAGGTTTCTGTGCAGGAAGTTTAGAAATGCAAATGATCATGAGTGTAGGTCTGAAGATTGTTCCGAGATTAGAAACAATCAGGATGGTGGTGGTCAGGACATATTAGCCCAACTTTCTGGTACTCAGCAGACTAAAGATCATACTAAGCAAAGTTAATATAACATTTATGAGCCTTGCGCTTGCTCTTCCACCCCTCTTCTGGTGCAGGTGTCAAGAGGAAGTTTTTGCTCATATTTTTGCTCATATTCCAAAACAAAGACTATAGTTAGTCTTAACTGTGGTATATAGGGCAGTCTGTCCCAACTTTGATCTCTCCAGAAATTTCGTGCTGTAACTACCACCATTATATTATTATTATTATTATTATTACTACTACTACTACTACTAAACTCCATACTGGATGGGGCAGATGGCAACTGCAGTTCAGATATCTGGAAGGCACCAGTTTTCCTACCACTGGCCTAAACCAGATTTAACATAAACTACCATTTCTCTGGGATTGACATATTGAAAAAACATGGTTAGGTGAAAACAGGAATGAAGACTTTCATCCTTCTGATTGTAGCTGTGCCAGAAGACAGCAAGGAGGAAAACATATTAGCTTTTAGATGTGTTCATCTAGCATTAGACTATGATTTAGTGTTGAATCTGAACACAGCCATGGTCTCTTCTTTATGTCTATACATGCACTTTGTTCTATAAACTGTTTCTTCATCTATTGCCCCAGTGATTACAAATTGTCCAGATTCTTTTAAGTCTCCTATTCCTCCCCTCTCTAAAAATATTATCTAAATTATGGGAGCAGAAAAAAGTATTATAATTAAACTTCTGTATGTCTGATTCAGCTTTAGGGGTTTTTTATGTCAGAATTCAGATATTCTAATTATATTTGTTGGTCTTATGTTTAGTACCATAGTTTAAAACTCTCCTCCCTCCTATTTTTCATCGTTTCTCAAAATGTATTTTCCAGAATGTCTCTACCTGTTTCCTTGTCAATGGAACTATAGACCAGACCACTGTATGTATGGCAGCAACTGTAAAGGAGCAGAGGAGGAAGGCATTTCCATTCTGCATGGGAACAGGGGCGTCTACCATGATGATAAACAGCCTACTTTCAAAGCACTCTATGAAGTAATACGTGATGTAAGTCTTATATGATATAATAATATCATATAAACAAAGTCATATAAACAAAGTCATATAAGCAAAGTCTTATATGATATAATAATATGTGATACAGTGCACTGAGTGACATTACATTTATATGTGTTTTTTTCTCAAAAAAGCCAAAGGCAGCCTAAGTAGTTTTATTCTCTTCATGAGAAAGAAAGAAAGAAAGTAGGCACTAAAAACAAACAATGCCTATGGAATGTGTTGTAGGAATGTCACACTACCTCTATAGGCTACAGCTACAAAAGAATCCATAGGAGAGTGTTGAAGGAAAGTCTCTCTAATGCAATTACAGACAGTGTGTTTTTTTTAAGGAAACACAGGCTGGGGAAAAGTAACAACAGCCTCCCAGGAAATAGCCAGATAAGGATAATAGATGGGGAATTGTGTGGGGGAGGTACTGGGCAACCATCTCAAACTATCCCCTGTGTGGTTAGAGCTACAGCATGAATGATTGCTGCAATCATGGGACCAAACATGAAGTGTGAAAGACAGCATTACAATCTCAATAGTTTACCAGTGGTAATAAACCCACATTTCTTTAGTGGAACAAGGGGCTAGTGTGAAAATGCTGGTAGAGCAGAAGGAGGAAATCAGGCTGGAAGTATAACTGGGGCAAATTCAGTAGAAGAGTGAATTTTTTAAAAAGTAATGCAGTGACAAATATAATGACTCTTGTCTGCCTTTTTTTGTTTTTAGTTTTCCTTTGAAGACAATCTCTTCCAATCAATGTACTACCCCCTCCAGACTAAATTCCTTGATACTGTACACACTTTATGTGGGCGAATTCCACAGGTTTTTTTGAAACAAATTGAGAGAACTATGAAGAAGGTGTATGAAAGTCGAGTGATTGTCAACGTTGGGGCCAACTTCAGATTGTAATTGTAGCAATGTATTTTGATATGATTTTCATGGTTTTATGCAGCCTGCTTGAAGCATATGAATTAATTGGATTGTGACTATTTAAAGCTGCAATCTTATATGTCTGCTTAATCAAAACTAACAGGGTGTTCTTTATGTTTGGTTTTAATGTTTCACACATGGTCAGTGAACTTGGTGATAATGGATATCAACATGACTGGAAAAATATCAGAATTTCAGCAGGAGCTTTGGAAATTATTGATAATCTAACTTCTTTACCTTGACAATTGCAAAGCACTGATTCTGAACAACTCCCATTGAAATAAGTAGCCTTTCAGAATGAAGAGAAGATGGTCACCATTTAGTACAAGGTGGGCAACTGCATGGGACCAATGCTCCAAAAAGACCCTCTCATAGGCCACCCACCCTCTACAGGAAGCCCATATACCTTCATTTTCCTCTGTAGTCCCTCTCAAAATAGCAACAGGAAGTGTGGGGTGCTTATGAAGGCTGGTGCTTATGAACGCTGTTGGGGGGGGCTTTCTACATGGCTTGGGGGCAAAAATTTCCTGAAAATAGTGCTGAATTTTAAAACGCAAATTGGGGGGCGCTGCTGGGGTTTCAAGGGCTACAAAAGTGGGTTCACAGGCCTCAGTTTACCCACTCCTGATTTCTCTCTCTCTCTGGCTTTGGACTTATCCCGTGCTTTCTGCAAGCGCGCTGATGACTAAAAAGACTAATCCGAGATAAACAAGTCCAGTTGCAGAAAGCACAGCAGAAGGTCTCCTTGGGTGATGTTTCTGGGTTGTGATTCTTTCTGCTTTGTCGTTTCTCTTCAAGACTTGTTCGGCGTGAGTTCTCAAATAAGGCTGCAGTATTGTGGATTGTGCATCTCCATGCCTCCCGATGTGAGGCCAGGGCGGACCACTGTTGGTGATCAATTTGGCCGAGCCTGAGATGTTGTTTCAGGGAGTCTTTGTATCGCTTTTTTGGAGCGCCCCTCTTACGCTGGCCCGTGGAAAGGGCTGTTCTATACATATCTACTCAGATGTCAATCTCATTTGGTTCAGTGAGAATTGCTCATAGATGTGTATAGGACTGCTGCTCAAGTCATACTTTTTAAGTTTCAGCTGCCCTGGAAAATGAAGTAGGCTTGAAGTAGGATGATACAAATATTTGATAAATGCTGAATTTCTCTTAATAATTCTGTAAAAAGACCACTGTTATCTTCAAAGTCATTTCCTAGTATGTGAAAGTAATTACGTACACTATGATTACAACGATCATTTAAGTTTTATGGCAGAGGACAGACATGCATGCATTCTAATTTTAATCACTCTTCTTTCTCTTATTTCATAGATATTATAGCATTCTGGATCTGGTTACTTCCCACAATAGCATTTGTCCTCCATTGGGACCACCAAACTCAGTCTAGCAAATGGCCATGTGGTTCACATTTTCATAAGTGGGCCAGCCTTAGTGCTTGTCCCAGGAAAACAGGTTTGCAATAGCAATTATGCCAGAATAGTAATTGATCATTAATTAGAGTCTGGGTAAGAAACATAAAATGAAGGGAATACCATCATTGTTACAGCATGCCTACATTATGCTGCCAATTTAGACAAAAGGGTATTGACTCTTTCTGTGGCAACAAAGATGGGGTGGCAGCTACTACATGGCTGTACTTAGAAAGCAAAATCCAGTGGGAACTGTAAAAAAGGTTAAAAATTGAGGTGTGAGCAGTCCAGCCCTCCAAGGTGCCCTGAGGAGCCCATGTGCCTCCCCCAAGTCCTGCTATACAGTAATTTTGATTTCTGATACTGGCAACTTATTTCTGCCCTCTGTCATAATAAAGGATGAAAGTAACATTTGCATGAGCTTGGACAGATCTGAGGAAGTTGAGTTAGTAATCTTTAGGGGCTTGCATATGCAACCATTTCATTTAAAATCATACTAGCGTTAAGGCTCTGATAGTTTGCTTGCTTAAATACAGCACAATTGTGAAGATTTTAGTTCCATGACCAAAGACACTAAAATACCACAATGGGTAAAAGAAGCAGCAGTGGTGGTATAATGCACAACAGTGTTAATAAGTGCCAGTGTTTCAACTAAGTTAATATCATCTCATGTAATTTATTACCTCATGGGCAAGGGAGGGGGGAATAAGGAGAATAATTTCTTTCTGCAAGTGTTTACATAGCAAATGAGAACAGCTGCTGTTGGTACTATTTCCTTACCACGCATGGGTAGAATTGTGTATAAAGGACCTAGTAGGCTCTTCTTCTTTATGAAGACTCATTAGCCAGTTGTTATGGTGACATGAGACTCTGTGGTTATGATGTAATACAGAGTTAAGTGTCCTTAAATTCATTAATCTCAACAGGTTTAAATTGTGCTTCCATCTGTGAATGATTGCACCCTTTGTCATTTTCTCTGTTAAACGGGTTAACACAGCTGCTCTTCAGAAATTTGCCCATGTAGTTGTTAGCATGGAGGGGGAAAGAGGTTTTATAGTGCAATTTTGTATGAAAATATAAAAAACTGCATTTGATTTTTTTTAAGGGTTAACTCTGTTGGCCTATTACAGCAAAAACAACCAAGAGTGCACAATTATGATATAAACTTTTATGGCTATATAGCCCACCACTTCAGATGCATGGAATATTATTCAGAATTTCAGGTATACGTACTGTAAACACAGTGAGTTCAGAGGACAATTATATGCAAAACATTATTTTGACAGTGACATTATTAAGCTTCTCAATTAACAAAATAGTTGTTGCTGATAACACAACTGTTTTGTGATACATGCAGAAAGTCCTGACTATGGCAGGTAATTGCTCTCCAAAACCTCACTAACTGTGGGTACTTGAAAATATAACTGAAATTCTGGACAACATTTAATGTGCCTGATGGTAATGGGTTGTATTCTACAGAACCCTAGGACTCTGATCTTGCCATTGTGCCTATGGAATCCAAGGGACTGAATATCTGCTGTAACTTGTTTTAAAAGTGATAAAAAATGGCAAAATGTCATTCTAGACAGCCCTCCCTTTGCCTTTAATATCTGTGTACCTGTAAGAATTTAAATGGATGCTACATCTCTGTACCATGCACTCTAAACTGCTGCACCTTCAGAACTTCTTCCTCAGGAAAGTTATGTTCCTGTGGAGAATAGTCTAGCAGCCCCACTGCCATATTAGCTTAAGAGGAACAAGGGCATGCCTGTTGCAATGTAATACAGAAATATAAAGGACCCTACAGAATTCTTAGCTGCCAGAGGTCTTCAGAGGCAGAATATTACTTTGATGGTAGGGTAACCTGTGTGGCAGTTACATATGGAGGTTTATTAGTGAGTGAAGAAGACCACAGAAATGAGCCAGAAGAAAGTATGGGGTGGGTTGGCTAAGAGAGAGAATAAGTGAAACAAAGACTTTAGGAACACACATAGTGTTGACAACAACAAAAAAACAACCCAATTGATCAAGTGTGTAGGTGCCATAGTATGAATTAAGTACTAGAAAAGCACTGAACTGGTATCAGGCCAATGGTCCCAGGGCGTATTTAATCCCTTTTCCAGTGGAGGCAAATAGTCAAGCATTAGCTGTCTCCTTCATAGAAGAATCATAGAATTGCAGAGTTGGAAGAGACCACGAGGGCCATCCAGTCCATCCCCCTGCCATGCAGGAAATCACGATCAAAGCATCCCCGACAGATGGCCATCCAGCCTCTGTTTAAAGACCTCCAAGGAAGGAGACCCCACCACGCTCCGAGGGAGTGTGTTCCACTGCCGAACAGCTCTTACTGTCAAAAAGCTCCTCCTAATGTTGAGGTGGAATCTCTGTTCCTGGAGCTTGCATCCATTGCTCCGTGTTCCAGTCTCTGGAGCAGCAGAAAACAAGCTTGCTCCATCCTCAACGTGACACCCCTTCAAATACTTAAAACAGTTCAGTTTGCATCTTTGTGCAGGATTCAAGCTGTTCTGTAAGATGTATAAAAAGGTAATGTTGTAAGGATGCAGGTTTCTTTTGACAATTTCTGATGTGCCATTTGATTCCAGTACTTGTGCAGCTTTTTTTCTAAAACAGATGTTTCTTATTGATACTACATTTCATACATCTTAAGATTTGATATGATACCCAAGAACATGCCCTCATCTCAGAATAAAACTATGATGTGAACCTAGGTGTGTTATCAGAATTGAAGTTGCCATATTTTGAGGTGATGTGCAAGTGCTGCCCTTAGCACAGAGAGAACTATAGAACGTGTACTACTAACTGCACCATGCATTAACGTAATGTTTGAATTGGCCAGTCTGAAAGGATTTTCGGAAAGCCAAGTTCAAACCCCAGATATGAGCAAAAGGGTGAGACCATCTGAAAACAACCAACACTGGTCATCTACCTTCTCTTTCCAAATACAAACCTGTAGTCATTTCAGTGTATTCCAACCACCTGATCAAAAACTGAGTTCCTCTGATTCCATTATAGGAAACGAAAACGGGCTGGTTGCTACATAATAAGGGAAGCAAAGGACTTTATTGCAATTTTCTCTCATGAGGCTTCATTTGTTTGCAGAATTTATGATGATCTCGGTTTTCTTTTCTTTTTTAACAAGGACATTCTCTCCCCCCCCCCAGTATCTCTAATCGATATATGAAGGAGTTGAACACAAAAACCTTTCTGCATAATATTAATGGAATTGTGCAAGAAAAAGAGTTTTTGTTGTATGCTCTATTTATGCATGTGTTTGACTACAACAGTTGGAAGACTAAATATCTTAAGGAATTTTAAAATATAATTATATGCTTTCTAAAATGTTTTTCCATAATAATTTATACTTAAGAACTTTCAGCACTATATCACATTTCAGTTTTAATTGTAACTTGTTATTTTATTAATATATCATACTTATTGCTGATTTCTTTAAAAATAGCTCTCACTTCTTCTGCATAACTAAATATATATAAATCTTTCTGTCATCTTCCTCAGCCATACATGCTATTATTATATTCTGGCCTAGAACAGGTTCACCAGAACTACATTTTCCATCTATTGTGACTGAGAAGAAAGAAATAACGTTAAAATAAGTACAAAACAATATAAAATAAAGTCACAAAGTGGAAGCACATGGGGTGAATGTATGCATCTAGTCAAAGCTTGTTGTGGGTGATCCTGTGGTGAAGCCACGCTGATCAGCCTTTTGTGCTGTAATGAGCTGATGCTGTAATCAGTGAGTGAATTATACAACCGTGCTGCTTAAGCTATTTGATATGAAGGACTGGCTGAGTTTTCCCAATTGGCCAGGAACCGGCACCCATTTTGTGCCCATTGACTACAACTGTTTCTTTCTTTCTTACAAACTCAGAGTGGATCATCACCTGTCCAGGGACAACCACTTTGCATAGGCTAGATTGATCATTGGTCTGGATCCACGCATAACTGCACACTTTCAGTTGCAAAAAAGAGAAAACTGAGCCACATAACCACCTGTAGCACTGGTAATATAAAGTGGCCATTACTTTTGTAATCATACCCACAGGAAATCATTTAAGGCCCAGTCCTAATTGTACTTATATATGCAAATTTATTTGCATTCACATGGAGATACATGTCTATTAAAGGATGATCCTATGCAGAGTTAGAAATGACAACATTTTTAATTTTAACTTTAGATGTGCCTGTCCGTAGTAATCAAGCTGCAGGTATGCTTATTTCAACGCTTGTCTGATCCTTGCCTCAAAGGATTTGATGATTCAGGCTCAAGAAACCTTACCAAGAACAGATGAAGGTTTACAACATCAAGTGTGTCAAGAGCTAACCTTGATCTGGATAGGGTTTCTCCCATTGTTTCAGTTTGAGAAGCTAGAATCTTTACAACTTCATGGGATTTGAAATTTAGAACTGCTACTTGATGTAGACTGGCCGGGCAAAAACTTTAAACTCTTAATTTTTTCTGGACAATCTTCCACACTTTGTATAAAATATCTCCTATAGGCATATAGGACCTCTGAATAATGTGTTTAGGAATGAAAGTGTGTATCTGCACTTTCATTCCTTCAGCACAAATATTTGTAAGTGATTCCTGAAATATTTCTTTAAAGGTGTTTGCTGAGGGGATTAAAATATTGAAGGTATTTTGTTTTTTAATCCCTACTAGTGATTAGTCCACTGAGGCCCTGGTTTATTTAGCTCTATGATTACATGTGGCAAAATGATACAGATTTCAACACAACCTGAAATGCAAGTAGACATTGCAAAATGTCAATTATTGTGTGTATATACAAAAGTGTTAGCATGTTCGTACGGAATTGCAATCAATGTCATGTCAATTCAGCATCTGGCATATTTTTACTTGACAAATGCACCAAATGTTTATAGCTCCTAAGGAGGTAATTACAGTGCATTTCAAAGTCATGTAAAATTTTGGGCTTACCATGTAAATAAATGAATATTTGAGCAAACCTCATGCTTGAGTAGATTCTGTTTTTTTTCTAGACTGAATAAAAAGACTCATGCTGCATGATTTTAGCTGATGTTGCCTAAGACGACCCATGAAAGTGTTACTTGTAAAGCAATCACTCCACTAAATATGCAATAAAAGTGTTTTTACTGGTAGATTAGTTGAGAAGGTAAACAAATGATTCACAGAACATAGGAAAGGGACAGAACGTACAAGCTAAATGTGATAGACTATTTAGTCCCACATTCCAGACCTTGTAGCATTCTTTCATTTTAGGGAGAGTAAAGCACTGAAGCATAACTCGTTTATAGTTTGGGGACCTGTAGTTACTATAGACATATCAGATGTTATATCAGAATTAATGGCTGATTTCCAGTGGGTGTTCTGTGCTCTTAAAAAAGGAGAATTGATGGCATCACCATTCAGCATCCTGGTGCCTTGCAAACTACTATTTCCCATTCAGACCTAGTATCTTCCCTATCTATCAGCAAGTGGAATTTTTGTGGCCAGAACTGTCCTTGACATTATCCAAAAGCTACTCACCTTATTATTCCTGCTATTATATGGTTGGGACTGCTCTGTTAATTACTGCTTATTGTCTTTGTTCTCAGCCCTTCAGAGATACATGACTGATGGGGGTTGCCTTTTGAAGAAGTCCAGACTTGTGAGAATAGAGCAACATATACTTGGCCCTCTTCCAATCAATACTTATTAAACCATTTAAAATATCAACTGGAGATTAAGTTATCAATGTCTATAATTGTCAAGGCCAATCTCTTTCACACACTAAAGGAAGATGAGAAATTAATTGTTGCTGGATAACTGCATGGTACTCTGTATCTGCATGAGTCAGGAAGACAGATGGCCCTGTTTGTAAGGAGAAAGAAAATACCCTGGACAGATGAACATGCCTCTCAGACTGAAACAGACTGTGTTGGAGGAAGGGAAAAAAAGACCTAAATTGAGCAAATAGCCAGATTGGGGGGGGGGGACACCCACATTATTTGTGCCACAAACTTGACACTTTGAACTCAAGTGTAGTCAAGTAGATACAATTCTGTTACTTAGACCTCTAATCTTCAACGGTTTTAAGAGGGGATGAAGCCAGTTCTAATGCTATTTATGTCAGAATCATGACTTAGAAAGGTTACTTTAAAGACTACAACTTCCAAAATTGCCCAGCTACCATTCTGGGTATGGTAGTCCAAGAAGTATTTAAAGGATGTCTATTGAACTGTAAGTTGTAATCACAGCTCTCTGGCTTTTCTTCGCAAACGAAGATTCAGGAAGGACTCATCCCACGCTTTCTGCAAGCGCGCTGATGATTAAAAAGTCCAATCCGAGATAAACAAGTCTGGTTGCAGAAAGCACAGCAGAAGGTCTCCTTGGGTGATGTTTTTGGGTTGTGATTCTTTCTGCGTTGTCGTTTCTCTTCAAGACTTGTTCGGCGTGAGTTCTCAAATAAGGCTGCAGCATTGTGGATAGTGCGTCTCCATGCCTCCCGATGTGAGGCCAGGGTGGACCACTATTGGTGATCAATTTGGCCGAGCCTGAGATGTTGTTTCAGGGAGTCTTTGTATCGCTTTTTTGGAGCGCCCCTCTTATGCTGACCTGTGGCGAGTTCGCCGTAGAGTAGTATTTCTTGGGAGGTGATGGTCCTCCATCCTAGAAACGTGCCCTGCTCAGCGCAGCTGTGTTCTCAATATCATGGCCTCAATGCTGGTGATCCCTGCTTGCTCAAGGACAGCAATATTCGTCGCATAGTCAGTCCAGTGTATATTTAGGATTGTGTGTATACAGCGCTGATGAAAGTGTTCGAGGAGTCGTATGTGGTGGTGATAGGTGACCCATGTGTCGAAGGTAATCACAGCTAGGACTCCCTCAAATGGGTGTACACACCCAGTTCCACATGGACGTTACTTGAATTAACTCTTTCTTTTCAAGAAAGAAACCCTTGTCAATACCATCCAGACAACTGAAATGCTTGGAGTGGAGCAGGAAGGAGATGGGCAGACCCATACTGCCCCCTCTACCTGAGCACTGATAATCAGGGGGCCTTTCACACTACACAATTACAGCATTGTGGTTCCATTTAAACTGCTATGGCTAACTCCTATGGAATTCTGGGATTTGCAGTTTGTTGAGGCACCGGAGCACTCTGGCTGAGAATTCTAAAGGCCTTTCCCTAAACTGCAAATCGCAGGATTCCATAGGACGGAACCATGGCAGTTAAAGTGGAATCACAGCGCTTATAACTGCACAGTGTAAAAAGCCTCCAAGATGGTAGTATTACATCAGGCACCACACTTCATGTAACAATAGTAATTCTGCACAAAGAAAATTAGCATGTTTGAGAAAAGGCTAAACTGGAATCCTCCTCAACGTTGGGGTGGGGTGGGCTGTTGTAGGTAGCAGCCCCTCCTGCAGCACAAAATGAAATAGGCAACATGTGAGCTTTCCATGTTTCCTGGCCCAGCCATGTGGATGGGGTGGGAAACCAAACTCTTACAGCTCTTGTCAATTAATTATCCATCCCTAGTGAAGCACGTCTCATAGTCTGAAACAAGTGACAATGATCTACCAGTAGATTTTCCATCCATGTACTTATTACATACATGACTGAAATAACCTGGCTTCACCCAGGTTAGAGACCCATTAGTTCCACCTTCAGCCCAGTTCTCTCTCCCTGCTTTTCCCCTTCAAGCCAGTCTCTCTCCCCACCGTGGTACTCATTCAATCTGTACCAGAACTACCTGGGTTTTTGGTCTGTGCCTTCAAGTCAACTCTGACTGAGAGTGATCCTATCCTAGGGTTTTCTTGGCCAGATTTATTGAGAGAAGGTTTGCCATTGTATTCCTTCAAGGTTGAGAGAGACTGACTTACCCAAGGTCATTCAATGGGTTTTCATGGGTGAACAGAGATTTGAACCATGGTTGCTAGGTGTGCTAGTCCAAGGCTCAAACCACTGTACCACACTGGCTCTAACCTGGGTTACGGTCTCCCTTTTCTCTCCTTCCCTGCTCTCATGTGCCTCACATTATCTTCA
Organism: Gambelia wislizenii; assembly: GCA_030847615.1. Taxonomy (NCBI): domain Eukaryota; kingdom Metazoa; phylum Chordata; class Lepidosauria; order Squamata; family Crotaphytidae; genus Gambelia; species Gambelia wislizenii. The sequence continues at coordinate 69,213,373 of JAUMIR010000002.1, forward strand.
TCCATGCATGGCTTTTGGTCACTCTTTCTATAACTCTTTCTTCCACACCTTACCAAGCACCAGGAGTTTCTCTTTCTCTCATGATTGCCTTAGGCAAAACTGACTGCAAAGAACCAGACTACTGTAATATTTACTTGCTTATGAAAATTCTGTGGTGGGTTATGGAAGAGCCACACAGTATAAACACATCTACTACTGATTACCTACCTACAAGTATTCCTTTCAAAGTTGTTTCAATGCTTCTCTTGTTTCCATGTAATCTTTCCATGTAATCCACAGGAATCTACACCCCAACATGTTCTGTACACCTCAGAGTTCCTGAGTCTTTAAGTGCTATGGGTGATGCAGATATTCAACAAAACACCTTTCCCTGGGAATTCCAGGTGCCCCCTTCACACTACACAATTATAGCACTATGTTTCCACTTTGATTGCCATGGCAACATCCTATGGAGTCCTTGAATTTGCAGTTGGGGCATTTAGAATTCCCAGACAGAGAGCTCTAGTGCCTCACCAAACTATAAATCACAGGATGCCACAGGATGCAGTCATGGCAGTTATTGTGGAATCATAGTGCCGTAACTATATACTGCAGAAAGTTCCCTTGTTGAGGCATCTATAATTACACAACTGTGTACAACTGGCGGCAACAGAGTGAAGAAATGTTACAAAAGAAGAAGGGATCGATGCTTAATATCTATCCCTTCTTCAGTTCACACTGTTTCCCAGAATAATTTGGAGAGTGTACCATCCTTTCCACAGCCCCTTACTCTGCTCCTTTGCAATGCCAGGTCGGTTAAAAATAAAACTCATATTATACATGACCTCTTAGTGGATAAGGCAGCTGATCTGGCATGCTTTACCGAGACCTGGCTGGGAGATGCCAGTGCTGCGACATGGGTGCGGGCTCTCCTGGCTGGGTATACGGTCAGCAAGCAGATAAGGGAAAGTGGGTGGTGGGGGGGCGGTGTGGCCTTGGTTCATAGAAACAACTTAACCTTGACCAGGAAGCCTATCCAGAAAACAGCTTGCATCGAGTGCATGTACCTTAGCCTGAAAACCAGGGATAGTTTGGGGATTCTGTTAATATACCGGCCACCCCGTTGCTTAACGGACTCCCTAACTGAGCTGAGCCAGCTGATCTCTGAGTTGTTGTTGGAGTCACCCAGACTTTTGGTTTTGGGTGACTTCAACATTCCACTCGAGACCAGCGTGTCAAATCTAACCGGTGCGGCTCGGGAGTTCATGGAAACCATGACAAACATGGGCCTATCCCAATTGGTTGATGGGCCCATGCATTGTGCAGGTCATACCCGCGATGCAATCTTCAGTACGGAACAGGAATATCCGTGGGCGGAGGTTACAAAAACCTCCGCATTGTCATGGACGGATCACTTCCTGGTCAAGATGGAACTAAGAGCCACTGTCTGCCCCTCCGGGGGTGGTGGACCCATTAGAACGGTCCACCCTCGAAGGCTAATGGAACCAATTGGTTTCCAGAAAGCCCTAGAGGGTTTAATGGTTGGTAACACCAGTGATTCTGTTGAGGCTTTGATCAGCACCTGGAAGACTGATCTTACCAAGGCTATTGACACAATCGCTCCCAAGCGTCCTTTCCAGTCCGCCCCCTGGTACACAAAGAAGCTTAGGAGGATGAAGCAAACTGGACAACGGCTAGAGTGCAAGTGCCGGAAGACTCAACTCTTATCCGACAGAATAAGAAAGCATCTTGAATAAGAAATAAGAAATGCTATAGGAAGCATCTTGATTCCTATCAGGAGGCAATACGTGCAGCACAGAGATCCTTCTGCTCTGCACGTACTGCATCTGCAGAGTCCCATCCAACAGAGTTGTTTAAGGTGATGGAGGAGCTGACATGGGCTCCTCCTGCGCCAAACCCCCTACTTAACCCGACGACAGCCTGCTGTGATGCATTTAACATCCACTTTGCAGATAAAATCTCACGGATAAGAGCCAACTTGGACACCAATGTTCTGACAGAATCCATAGATGAGGCATCCAACAACTCCGTTGATGGCATTTTATTGGATCAGTTTCAATCGGTGAGTAGCGATGATGTGGACAAGCTCCTTGGAAGAGTGAGGAAGACGACTTGCCCTCTTGATCCCTGTCCATCCTGGCTGGTCGTCCGGGGGAGGGACGCGTTGAGAGTATTCCTACGGGACACAATCAATGCGTCCTTCAGGGAAGGTATTGGACCATCTTGTTTAAAGGAGGCGGTGGTTAAGCCACTCCTGAAAAAAACTTCCCTGGACCCCCTGGACAGGAACAATTACAGACCAGTGTCCTTGCTACTTTTTTTAAGCAAGGTGATCAAGAGGGCAGTTGCTTCCCAACTCCAAGCCTTCTTGGATGAAATCGATTATTTTGATCTATTTCAAACCAGCTTCAGGACAGGATATGGAGTTGAGACTGCCATGGTTGCTCTAACCGACGACCTCCGCCTGAGCATCGACAGGGGTAGTGTGACCCTGCTGGCGCTCTAAGACCTCTCAGCAGCCTTTGACACTATAGATAATTCCATCCTCTTGGATCGCTTGAGAGAGTTAGGAATTGGAGGCACTGCTTTGCTGTGGTTCCATTCCTTTCTCTCGGGCAGATCCCAGAGGGTGAGGCTCGGGGACAGTTGCTCTTCCAGAATTGAGCTTAATTGTGGTGTCCCTCAGGGTGCCATTCTGTCCCCAATGCTATTTAACATTTATATGAAGCCGCCGGGAAAGATCATCCGGAGGCATGGAGCTCGGTGTCATCAGTATGCTGATGACACCCAGATATACTTCTCCATGTTTCGGTCATCAGCTTCGACTTCAGATGGCATCTCTCCTCTCAATGATTGTCTTAAAGCAGTAATGGACTGGATGAGGAAAAACAAATTGAGACTGAATCCAGACAAATCGGAGGTACTAACAGTTACGGGCCTGAAACCAGGTCTGGGAATACAACTTCCAGTCCTGGATGGAGTCACACTCTCCTCTAAGGACTGTGTTCACAGTCTGGGGGTACTCCTAGATTCGTCGCTTCATATGACTAGTCAGGTGAGTGCGACGGTCAGGAGTGCCTATTATCAGCTTCGGCTGATACGCCAGCTGCGCCCTTACCTGGATACAAGGGATCTGGAAACTGTGGTACATGATTTGGTAACCTCACGTTTGGATTACTGTAATGCACTCTATATGGGGCTACCCTTGTGCCTAACCCGGAAACTTCAATTGGTACAAAATATGGCAGTCAGGTTAATTATGGGTACATCTAGGAGAGAGCATATAACACCTGTGCTTAAATCTCTCCACTGGCTGCCGATCAGTTTCCAGGCACAGTACAAGGTGTTGGTTTTAACCTTTAAAGCCCTACATGGCTTGGGTCCATCTTATCTCCAGGACCGCCTCATCCCATATGATCCCCCCGCGTACTTCGGTCCTCTGGGAGGAACCTGCTGCAGCCTATGAAAACTAGGCTGTCGCAGACCTCCCAGAGGGCCTTCTCTTCTATGGCTCCCAGACTTTGGAATGGCCTGCCAGATAAGATCCATCTTATCGCTAATCTTGATAGCTTCAAGCAAGCGCTAAAGACAGATATCTTCTGGCAGGCCTTCCCAGAATAACTTCCTGGCTCAAGTGGAGCTGATTGCTTACCCGTCCCCTTGCCGCTGTTGTCATTATTTATTTATTTATTTATTTGTATTTTATCCTTGTTTTAATTCTACATTAGTTTAATTTAGTTTTAAGGGGTGGGAGGGTTGGGATTGGGAAGGATTGTTTTACTTGCTGTTGTTTTAATCTTGCTGTACGCCGCCCCGGTTGCCAAGCAGAGGGGTGGGTTAAAAATAAAAATGTATTATTATTATTATTTATTATGCTCAGTGTTACCATCATCAGAGTGTTTATTTGTATGGTAACTTTTCCTTGTTACAACGTGTTCAATGTAGATTAAAGTAATGTTAGAAAAAAGTTAAATACAAAACAGCAAAATTTATATTATAACATTCAGTTACAATTACAGCTCAAGATTTAAATAGAATCATAGAGTTGGAAGAGACCTCAAGGGCCATCCAGTTCAACCCCCTGCCATGCAGGAATACACAATCAAATCATTCCAGACAGATGGCCATCCAGCCTCTGTTTAAAAACCTCCAAAGAAGGAGACTCCACCACACTGCAAGGCAGTACATTCCACTTCTGAACAGCTCTTACTGTCAGGAAGTTCTTCCTAATGTTTAGGTGGAATATCTTTTCCTATAGCTTGAACCCATTGCTCTGTGTCCTAGTCTCTGGAGCAGCAGAAAACAAGCTTGCTCCATCTTCAGTATGACATCCCTTCAAATATTTAAGCATGGCTATCATGTCCCCTCTCAACCTTCTCTTCTCCAGACTAAACATGTTCAGCTCCCTAAGCCACTCCTCAGTGGGCATGGCCTCCTGACCTCTCACCATCCTGGTCACCCTCCTCTGGACATGTTCCAGCTAAACATCTCTCAGTAATACTTTTACAACAGGCTAAACGTCTCTCAGTAATATAAGTTCAGATTAAACAATCCACTAATGCTTCACAACAATGTGTAATAAAAAATGACAATACCAAGAGAGAAAAATCCAAACAGCAGCAGCAACAGCAACATAAACTTTCTCTAAAGCTAAACATTGCTCTAGCCACACACCCTCAGACCACAGCTTTATAGCTAGAATCAGTCAGGGCTCCATCTTTCCAGGCCTGGTGGAAATAGGGCAGAAGACCAGGGTGTAGGTCTGGCAAGACTGACAATTACAGTAAGGGCTTGCTATGTACCTTCTAGCCTTGGTAGCTAGAGCCATATCCCATCTTCCAAATGGGAACGATCACACTGACCTGACTCTGAGGTAAGTACCATCAAGTTCAGTGGAGGTCAGTTATTATTTCGTATCCTGTCTTTCTCACAAAATTGGAACTCACAATAGCTTACAATTTAAAAAGAACAATACAACTAAAAGCATACTAAAAGTGAACTTTAAAATAGAATTAAACTATTTATAGTACAGGTCAACCTCCGTATCCATGGATTTGGTATCCACAGTTTCACTTATCCACATCCAAAAATATATGTTCTCTTTAGGCATTTCTAGGTCCTCCAATGTGATTCTATGGTCAACTTCTGGTGTTTGTCTAATTGAAAATAATAGGGCTTCCTATTATCATAATTTGAAGTATCCATGGGAGGCCTTGGAACTTATCCACCACGGATAAGGGGGTCACCTTGTATTAAATCAATTCAAACCTACAGTTAAAATAATAAAATGCAACTAAGAAGATAAAAAGTTATTTTTATAAAAAGGTTTTATAAAAACCTTATAAAAAGATTTGGGTGGCTTTCTGAAACCAAAATAACTCTGATAGGTGACCTCCTCCCACTCATCCACTTCCTTCCAAAGCAGCTTGCAAAACTAAATTACAAAATACAAAAAGGTACGATATCATCGAGGAACAGATAGTAGATGATGGTAGCCCTAACACTCCCTTCTATATGTATGTTTGTATGTGAAACCAAACACATACATGCATGTATATACCACCGACTGGATTACACAGCATGAGGACCTTCCTTGTTCCAACAATGGAAAGACCAGAAATTCAGGATTTTATATCTTGGACTTCCATTGCCTCACCTCAAACTAAATGCAGGAGTTTGTAGTAAATCTCAAGGCTTCCTGGTCTTAAGTGAACTCCTTATTCCTGAGTGGACTTGTTACTTCTAAGAAGCCCTTTTTCTTGAGGAGCTTGGTGTATTCTACCCAATAGTCTACTGACTCAATGTTGTTACCATGTGCCTTCAAGCTGACTACAACTTATAGTGACCCTACTCTAGGGTTTTCTCAGCAAGATTTGTTCAGAGGGGGTTTCCCATTGCCTTCCTCTAAGGCTGAGTACAATTTGCCCAAGGTCACCTAGTAGGTTTCCATGGTTAAGTGGGTTTTCAAACCCTACAGAGTCCCAGTCTTACACTCTAACCATTATACCAGAATGCCTCTCAAGTGATTCAGTGGCACTTCGTGAATCAATGTAATACTACAAGCTACAGACAGTTTTTAATTCATTCACATTAATCAGCCCATTTTGAAAGCAAACTAACCCTGAGATAAACACCTCAGGATCTTCATGTGCATATGAAGTTTGAAGGGTTCCAAGTTGGGACTATGGTAGACAGACTTTTGTTATTATAGATTCCATGTCCTAGGCAACCAGCATCTTACTTTATAGTTTTGGCCAGGTCAGTTCTAATACATGATATATATGTAACCAGATACTGAGGAGGAATCCACACTACACAAATAATCCAGTTTGAAACTCCTTCCTATGGAATGACTCCTTCCTATGGAATCCTGGGATTTGTAGTTTTACAAAGTCTTTAGCTTTCTCTGCCCAAGAGTGTTGGTGCTTCACCAAACTACAAATTCCAGAGTTGCATAGGAAGGAGCCATGCAAATAATCCAATTTCAACCTGGATTATTTCTCTAGTGTGGATGCCCCCTGAGATTTAGTTTGTGGTAAATGATCTGTGGTAAATATGAAATACTTCTACTTTTAGGATTGCAATATTGAAAACTAGAGAGGGTGTTACCAGCAGGGGGGGTCTGTGGGGATCCAACTCATGACACCGACTCTCACTTATTAATTGGGGGAATAATTATAGCTCAAATGGATGGCTTTGAGAGGTCATTGGGGACCTTTGCACCTATGTATACAAGTACTAACTGCAGAGACTCAGAATTAAAGTAAAATAAAAAAAATTATTGGAAAATAACATAGAAGCATTCACTCAAGCATGCACACACTCACAAGAACCATATACCTTTCTAATAGAGAGGCTAACAAAGAGTTTTGAGGCATAAAGATTGGATAAAGAGTAGATTCAGGAGATAGGGTAATAATTACCAGTCACGAAGAGTAAAGTTCCATGCAGTGAAGAAACTCAGACTTGGATCTGGGGGTTGCACTGTGATCTGACAGAGTGACAGTGTCCAACTGTGGCACACATGGCTATTGCTTTGGGACTAATATTTATATTGTGTTTTGCACCCTGAAGGAGTGTTTTTGGCTTAGAACAAAGCGTAGATGGGTTTCCCACTGTTAAACAAAGGAAACTGTAACTGTTAATGGCTAAGGTATTGGAATAGATGGGTTTATGACAACCTCTGTATTGTGGGGTAGGAAGGGTGTGAAGGAACATTTTCTGGGGATTTTCTTGGGCTGTATCAATAGAAGTATCATGTCCAGATCAAGGGAAGTAATAGTGCCACTCTATTCTGCCTTGGTCAGGCCTCACCTAGAATACTGTGTCCACTTCTGGGCACCACAATTCAAAAAGGATATTGAGAAATTGGAGCGTGTCCAGAGGAGGGCGACTAAAATGGTGAAAGGTCTGCAAACAATGCCTTATGAAGAAAGACTTAGGGAGCTGGGTATGTTTAGCCTGGAAAAAAGATGGTTAAGAGGTGATATGATAGCTCTGTTTAAGTATTTGAAGGGGTGTCACATTGAGGATGGAGCAGGCTTGTTTTCTGCTGCTCCAGAGACTGGAACACGGAGGAATGGATGCAAGCTCCAGGAACAGAGATTCCACCTCAATGTTAGGAGGAACTTTTTGACAGTAAGAGCTGTTCGGCAGTGGAACGCACTCCCTTGTAGCGTGGTGGGGTCTCCTTCCTTGGAGGTCTTTAAAGAGAGGCTGGATGGCCATCTGTTGGGGATGCTTTGATCATGATTTCCTGCATGGCAGGGGGTTGGACTGGATGACCCTTGTGGTCTCTTCCAACTCTACAATTCTATGATTCTATGATAATGGTTGTTTTGGTCACGTATTTGTTTGTGGTATGACTCATCACCAAGGATGTGCAAGAGGGGATTAGCACATTCTACCTTAATGGCTCTGTTTACTAGGGGTTTCATTTAATCCTATTTTGGGTGTGTCTGCTGGTAGTTTTCCACAATACCATTTTTAGGTCCTAGTGATCTCCATCTGACCTTACCTATGGTCCACCAGACTTCATGAAGTATCTCAATATTGCTAAATTATGAAATATTATAGGGAGGGGGTGTAAGGCATGGTAACAAGCGTTCGTGTACCCTTAATGATGGTGTAGAAGATGGAATTTCAGCAGATATTTCTCATAATGTGACTAAATAACATGCAGTGCCTGCTGAAATTTCCTTCGCTATACAACCATTAAAGGTACAGAAGTCCTCTTCAGTTTTCCCTCTGGCAATTCTATATATCGGACTCTTCAATGTACAAGAAGCAGAGTGCACTTTATTTCATAGAAATGCTACCATCACACAATCACTAGAGATGAGCAAGAGCTATTTAAAGGAGCCATCTTTCATTAAGCCACCAGCTTTCCCCACCCAGTGTCCTCCAGATGTGTTGGACTGCATCTCCTATCATCCCCAACTAGCATGGCCATGCTCTTTATAAAGACTTCTGTTTGATTGGAATAGCATCAAAGAAAGAAGGTAACAGTTGAGTAGATCAGTTGTGCAAATCAGCTGTGATTTTTCACCTGGGATATTTCACCTCAATGCCCCTAAGATCTGAATAGAGACAAACCACATTTAACTAAATATGTTTTCCAATACACCCACAGCCATTACATCAATACTCAGAATCATGTCAAAGCTGTTTCATTTCATCATAGCATGTTCATAACCAATTAGTCAAAAACAAAACAAAACCCTCATCTCACCTTAAGGAAAGGGAGACAGCTACAGTGATGGAAAGTGCAATGTGGGTATATGAGAAGAAGCCAGTACAGTCTGGACTCAGCATTGAATGGTTGCATGATACAGGGAAGGAAGGTTTTCAGTAAACTAACAGCCTTGTTCAAAGACTTAACTAGATGTAGTTCCCTTAACCATTAACCTGACTAAGTTCCTGCACACATTGCCAAACGACATTAGGTTAAATGAATGCTGCTACTACTACTACTACTACTACTGAGATTTATTTGCATCCCACCTCTCCCATCAGGACTGGGATGGCAAACATCATACAACATCGGACAACATTCCAACACAGATATTAAAAACAGCACCATTAAAACAATGTCTATCATTATAAATTAAACATTATATATTACATTTTAAAGTTCAAATTTCAAGGTTAAAACTTAAAATAAAAAAAATCATAGAATTAAAATTGTGAGATGTAAAATGTAAATATAAAATGGCATATACAGTGGTCCCTTCATATTCACTGGGGTTTGGTTCCAGGACCCCCGTGAAAACTCAAATCCCATTATATTCAATGGCATAGCAAAATAGTGTCCCTTATATAAGATGGCAAAATCAAGATTTGCTTTTTGGATTAATATTTTTTTAAAGAATATTTTCAAGCCATGAATACTTAAATCCATGGATACCAAATCTGTGGATATGGAAGGACAACTGTACTACCATATACTACTGCATTCCATTGTACGTGCATAAGCATTAGTACTGATAGAACAACACCAGTGTCCATAATTGTGGGGAGGGGGAGATTTCTGCAGGCAGAAATCAAAATAAATGAATAGAAATGAATAATGCAGACATTTTGTCGTTACATGAAAAATCATAGATATAATGGGAGAAGAATAAAAATAATATAATACCAAAGACCCAATAATTCTGAAGTTTCAGCAAAGAGAAGATGGAATTCTGTGTTTTGGCTTTTTTTACATCGAACTAGAAAATTACAATACACATAATTAAATCTTAATAACCTGCGTGAGTTTCTTATATCAATGTTTAAAACAGCAATGGAACATTATGAGAGATTATCATGAATGAAGCCAGATTAATTAGTTATTAGGCATAGATTAAGTTTAGGTAATAAACCACTTTAGATGTTTTCCAAAGTAGCCATTTCTGGAGACTCTGTATCATCCAAGGGGAGCTGATGACTGAAGTTCAGTCACATTACTAAAATGTAAATCCGTTAAAGGCCCAAAAGTGCAGAAGGGTTTCCAAGACTGCTGACCTTTGGAAAGGCTCTTTGTCATCTGGAGAGCAGGAGGAAAAAAAAATCTTAATAGCAGCTTGTTGTGGAGATGGCTATGTATTAGGTAACATGTGATAAGATCAATTGAGCCTTTTTGCTCTTACATTCCAAATGTAGCTCAGGGAAAGTTACTGAAACTGGGATTCAAAAACAGAATAAAGATTGTAACAAAATATGATGGGTTGCAACATAGGGGTTTTGGCTGGGTTTGTTTTTGTCACATATATGAAACTCTGTGCTGAGTAAATTGTGAAAACATAGGTTCTCTTTACTTTTTTACACAACAGGAAGTTGCATTCTGTGCTTCACCTTGTTTTATTTTTGGTGCTGGTTTTACTTCTGGTTTTATTCTGTGCTGATTGAGACATCTAGAATTACCCAGGATAGTAAAAGGAAATGTGCCTCTGTGCTCCAAAATTTTTATCCAGAATCATAGATTACCTCCAATGGAGGGTTCCTTGCACTCTAATGAAAAGGCACTGTGTACTTTCCCTTCACAATGGATTTTTATAGTAAAAAAAAAGGAGATGATGATGGAAGCAGTGGTGGGAAAACATGGAAGATGAAAGACAATGTTGTCTGTCCCTTACCACCCTAAAACTCTATGGGTGTATCTGCATTATATAGTTATATGAAGTCTGATACTACTTCAGCTATTATGACTCCATCATAAGGAATGTGGGAATTTGAGGGCTGGTGAGGTACTTTGTTAGAGATCTCTTGTCCATATCCCTGATCTCCTGTTCTCCAACTCTGAGAAAAGAGGGATTGGGGACTAAACCAGTTTAAATCCATAGTGTAGACAGGCATTCAGGGTACTTGAATTATAGTCCAGAGACATGTACAGCAGTTCTTTAGTAGAAAATTCTAGGTACCTCACTGAAATACAAATCCCAGGTTTCCTGGGGATCAACTTATGAGAAAGTTGTATGACACTGATATAATGGTGTAGTGAAGACACATACTATCTGTGATGAAGGGTTTCTGCGCAATAAAATCCTCACCTGGAATCAGCCTAAGTCAAGGACAGATTTTTACAAAGGGGAAAAACCATGTCCCTCTTGTAATAGCCATGGAGATTCAGTTTGGATAGGAATTATAACACCAGTAGTTCTTGAATCTTCGTTTGCGAAGAGAAGCCAGAGAGAGAGTTATGAATCCTGTTAATGTACAGGAGATTTTTTGAATATAGTCCAGGACTCATAAACTCAAGGATGTCATTGTTTTTCTTGAATAGCAGCTCCTGTTACTTTGCTGCATAATCATAATTAAAGGGCTTGCAGAAGAGAAGTGTTGTTAATACCCTTATGTCTCTTCTCTGCTAAGGGTTAATATGCTGGATCAAGCAGATCCTTGATTGGTTAATGTTATGTCACACTTCTCTTGTCCCCTGGACAGCAATTGTTTCCTGTCCTTATTGGACATTACTGAGGCATAATATAATATGCACAGCCACCAGGAAAAATGTTAAAAGATGGATGAGCCTTGTCAGTTACTCCCTGGAATGACAAATTGGCTCTGCTGTTCTGAAAATGGAAAAGGAGGAGGAGAATGCTTTCGGTCTTTCTTTTCCCCCCAATCAGCCTGGAGGTTGTCTGAGAACCTGCTGTCACTTGCATTCTATAATAGCCCGTAGCAACAAAGAAAGGCTATCTTTTGGAGGGGTATGTCTGTTAACTATAATTGTATTCAGATTTTTCTGAGTTATATTAATACTTTACCGACAGTTGATTCATCAGTGTTTTTTCATTTCCTTCAATACTACCACAACCGTGTAAGAAGAAAGGCATGAAGATTGCCCAGCACATGTGCCCGATACAGTACTCGAATACCTAAAGTATATATCTTGTGGCATATCAGAATAAGACTGCAACAATGCTTTGGCCCTAAGAAAGACCTTTGCTCAAAGCATGCTCAAAGCTTGCTGGGCAATCTCCACATAATAAATTACCACTTTCAGGCACTAGCGTAAGGCCTACCTCTTTTTTTGGTCTTTCTACTTGTATCACAGTTAATGACAAACTAGAGGTGACAGGGATTGTGTGCAACTTTCTCACTAACACCAAACAACCATAAAGATGGGTGAGCCTGGGAGAAGGTGGGCCACTCCCAAAATCTCCATTGTATACATATTGCTCTACCTTGATACTGAAGACTGCTTCCATGTCTGCAGGCAAAGTGTCAGAAACCACATGGGTGCAGTGGATTATTCCATAATGAACCTAATCCAATCTGTGTATATGATGAAAGCAAATGCTTTTCTTTGAACAAAATTGCCCTAGGCCAGTATAGGTCAAAGATCACTAAATATCTAATTGGAGCTTCATTAGTAAGAGCAAAGCAATTGCTCAACACAGACTTTCCAGCCTTTTAATCACAGTTCAGTCAATGAAGGTTGGTGAGACTTCAGTGAGCTAATATTCTACAAAATTTAACTGCTGTGTTCACAATAGAAATAGAGTCTTAATACTCAAAACACCCACTTAGCGGGATGGGTCAGGTGAATCACTCTCAAGGAATCCAACCCTAGAACTGCCTATTGGGAGTCAGCAAAACAGTATGGGGGCCATGGCAGCAACTTCAGGAAAATCAGTGGATAATGAATCAGTGGATACAGGGGTCCTACTGTATTATCATAGAATCATAGAATTACAGAGTTGAGCCATCGATGTACATGGTGCTTTACAAATGGTGACAGGATAAAACAATTCTCACTACAGTAGGACCGCTATATCCACTGATTCAATTATCTGTGGGACACAAAACAGGACACCTACCATAGAGTCTTCGTAGAAAAGGTGTCCTCCCTAGCCATTTTCTAGGTCCTCCAAGGCAACTCTATGGTATTTTAAACCGGAATTCCAATTGTTTTCAATGGCATTTGTATTATCCACGGTTTTCGGTGTCCACGTCCTCCTCCCGGAACCAATCCTCAGCAGATAAGTGGGTCCTACTGTATTGCAATAATATAAAATACAAAAATACAATAGGAGGAGAAAAAAACATACACATAATGCAGAAGAAAAGAAAGTAATTAGTACAGGTAATCAAATATAAGTAACTGAAACACCCCAGCAATAACTTAAGGGATATCTTTAAATAAATATTTTTGTATTTGGTATTATTTTATATTATTATTTTTTATTATTTTTTTCTTTTCCAAATACATATATTCCGGTGTATAAGATGGTGTATAAGACGACCAGGTGTATAAGACCCCCCCCCCCAATTTTGAAATTAAAATATAGAGTTTGCCCACCCCATCCAGCCAGCCAGCTCAGTGGCTGTAGATGATGGAATAGTCTGTGAAATTAAATGACTGAGAACAGCTAAAAAAGCATGGGATACTTTGAAAAATCTCTGTGGTGTTAAATCTTTGGAAAGTAAGGTTGCATTAATAATTAAGTTGATTAATATGAAGCTGGGTAATATGAAGCTATCAAATCTCAAATTTTTGAATGAGCACATTAATGATTTTAGAGCCACTTGCAAATTCCTGGAGAGGAAATCCCCCAAAGCTATGCAAATGGAAATCTTCCTGGCAAGTTTACCAAAATACAATCCCATAATAAATACCTTGCAATTAAAGAATGATTTAACTCTGCCAGAAGCTTTTATCCAGATAAGAGAATTTCACCATAGACAAAATTTGATGCAAAATGATAAGTTTGAATCCAGAAATTCTAATTTTAGGCTAACATCATTTTAATGGACTGTTTTTCTTCTCTCCTGAGTTAAATGGAGGGCCATTTAATACTTCAAAGGCAAAACAGTCATTCTCACAGCAGGGGGAAGGATCTGCTGGGGAAACTGCCCAGGCAATATTTACACTTCAAAGACAAAGCAGTCATTCTCACATCAGGGGAAAAGATCTGCTGGGCCTATAAGACGACCCCCCCAGTTTTGAGAAGCTTTTCAAGTGTCAAAAAGCAGTCTTATACGCCAGAATATATGGTATGTATAATTGTGCAGTTGTCCCTCCACATTCGCGGGGGCTAGGGCCTTGAGACCCCCGTGAATGTGAAAAAAACGCGAATAAAAAAGGCCTCCTCGTGCCCGCCCACAACCCCCCTGCCCTTCCAAAGTGGTGACGGGGCTTTCCCAGTCCCATCACCACTTGGGGAAGTGCGGGGGTGGCTAAAAAGCCTCCCGCCTGCCTGGCCGCCACTCCCCTGCCACCTGCCACGCTTCCTGAAGCGGCTATGGGGCTCTTGAGTCCCATATCCGCTTCTGGAAGATTGGGGTAGCCGCGGCTGGGAGGTTGGCCGACCTCCCCCTGGCCTTCCCGAGGGGCTCCAGGGCTTTGAAGCCCCGGAACCACCTCGGGAAGGCCAGAAACGGCGGCGGGTAGGAGGCTTGCCGGCCTCTTCCTGGCCTTCCCAAGGGGGCTCCGGGACTTTGAAACCCTGGAGCCGCCTCGGGAAGGCCGGGGACAGAGGTGGGAGGCTGGGAAGGTTGGTGGCTGGTCTCTCCCTGGTCTTCCTAAAGGGGCTCCGGGGATTGACAGCCCCATAGCCGCTTCGGGTATGTGTTGGGGGGATGGAAGGACTGTGGCAGAGAGGCTTTTCAGCCACCCCCCACCCTCCCAAAGCTGCGACAAGGCTTGGAAAGCTCAATCGCGGCTTTGGAAAGGGCAGGGGCCCCCAGTAAAAAGTGCCTTTCTTGCAAACTCCCCGCTCTCCCGGGGCTTGGCTCTCCACCCCAAATCGAGCCAAGCCCCAGGAGATTGGGAGTTGATTGCCTGGCTTGCTCAGCAAGCACTCCGTTTAAATCGGCTCCTCTTCCTTGTGTGCAAGGGAGAGAAGCTGATTTAAATGGGGTGTTTGCTGAGCAAACCGTGAATAATCAAAACTGCAAGAGTGAAAGCCACGAATGTGGAGGGGCAACTGTAATGTGTAACTTCTAACTTTAGTATAAAGGTGTAAATATAATGTTCATTGGGAAAGAAAAAAAAAGAGTGATTATAGTGTGTTTAGATTAAGAGGGAAAATGTATTAGGGTTAGGATAGTTTCATTTTTGTATTAGTAAGAAAAGAGGAAAACAATTTTTGTGTGTGTTATTGTTACAGCCTTTTGCGGTCGGATGTATTTTTCAGTAGAATGGTCTTATAAATTCAAGTTTATTTTTAATTTTTGTATTCTGTTTTAAAGTATGTTTTAATTCCCAATTTATTTAATTGTATTTTAAGTGGGGTGGGTGGCACTGAGGGTCCGGGATGTATATTTTAATTGTTGTAAACCGCCCCAATTGCGTTTTGTAGAGGGGCAGGATATAATAATAATAATAATAATAATAATCTTATTGTTATAATTATGTTGTATTTTGCCTTGATTCCCTAAGGAAGAGGCAGAATATAAATAAATTATATTATTATTATTATTATTAAAAAATTCCTAATCCCCCAAATCCCTGTTCCTTTGGGGAAGTCCCAGTCGAGGGAGGGCTCAAGAGGGACCCACCACCTCCCTCCCACTCCCTCTTCCCACCCTTCCTCCCTCCGGACTCAAGGAATGTGAGGGGAGAAAAAAAGGTTAGAAGAAGGCAGGCTCCTCCCTCTCAGCCGGAGCGTGACGTCATCAGGAGTGGGCGGGGCAGAAAGCCACGCCTGTCGCCCAAGCCGAACTTTTCCTCATCACAGTGTTTGGCAGTGTCCTCATCTTCCTTCCTTCCTCAAGGCTCTCCGCTTTGCCCGGGCCGTGACGTCATCGCGCACGGCCCCCTCCCCTCCTCTGCGCCTGCGCACCCGCCCGCCCTTGCCCACAGTTGGGGCGGGAAGAGGCGAGGCTTGCATCGAGAGCGTGTGCCGCGGGGGCGCGCACGGCGGCGGCTTGGGCGCCATGTTGGAAGGCTGCTGAGCCCGGCTGCCGGGGCTGCTTCTCTCTCTGTCGGTGTTTTTCTCTGTCTTTCTCTCCTGCTCTCTCTGTCTCTTCTCTCTCTCGCTCTCGGGGTGGCTCAGGGCAGCAGAAAAGCCCCCTCGCTACGTAGCTGCTGGTGGGCTTGTTTCCTGGGAGGAGGAGGAGGTAGCGGTAGCCGCGGATCATGGATGTCGAGAGGCTGCAGGAGGCGCTGAAAGGTGGAGGAGGCTTTGAGGGGGAGTTTTGGGGGGCTGGGGTTACCCTGAGGTCACGGGGGAGGGGGGACGAGGAGGAGGAGGAGGAGGAGGAAGCCACCGGCCTTGGGAATTTGGTGCTGGGGGGAACCTGAGGCCTGGGCTTCTTTCTGTTTTGGGTGTCTCCCCCCCTCCCCAAAAAGGAGCCTTTCTAAGAAATCTTTCCCAACAAAAAAATACTCTTTCTGTTATGTAGTACATGAATGATATGCAGTTACAGTAGGCAAAAAGAGCGATGTAGGAATGAGAAACAAGAAATCCAACGCAGGATATGGGATATTAATGTTTTGGGTGTCCCCCTCCCCACATAATATTTCTGTTATTTAGTGCATGAATGATATGCAGATATAATGGGGGGGGAAGCGATGTAGGAATGAGAAACCATAAAGAAATCCAACGCAGGATATGGGATATTAATGTTTTGGGTGTCCCCCTCCCCATGTAAGAGCTTTCCTCAGAAATCTTTCCCCCCAAAACATTTAATATTTGTTACTTAGTACATGAATGATATGCAGTGATAATAGGGAAAAAAAGCGATGTAGGAATGAGAAACCATAAAGAAATCCAACGCAGGATATGGGATATTAATGTTTTGGGTGTTCCCCTCCCCATGTAAGAGCTTTCCTCAGAAATCTTTCCCCAAAAAACAAATAATATTTGTTACTTAGTACATGGATGATATGCAGTTATAATAGGAAAAAAAAAAGATGTAGGAATGAGAAACCATAAAGAAATCCAACACAGGATATGGGATATTAATGTTTTGGGTGTCCCCCTCCCCACATAATATTTCTGTTATTTAGTGCATGAATGATATGCAGTTATAATAGGGGGGGGAAGTGATGTAGGAATGAGAAACCATAAAAAAATCCAACGCAGGATATGGGATATTAATGTTTTGGGTGTTCCCCTCCCCATGTAAGAGCTTTCCTCAGAAATCTTTCTCCAAAAAACAAATAATATTTGTTACTTAGTACATGGATGATATGCAGTTATAATAGAACAAAAAAGCGATGTAGGAATGAGAAACCATAAAGAAAGGTTTTGGGTGCCCCCACCCCCACGTAGGAGCTTTCCTAAGAAATATTTTCCAAGAAGACAAATAATCTTTCTGTTATGTAGTACATGAATGATATGCAGTTACAATAGGAAAAAGAAAGAACCATGCAGGAATGACCGTATAAGAAGCGATAAATAAATTCAATGCAAGATATGGGATGTTAATGTTTTGGGTGTCTCCCCCATAGGAGCTTCTCCAATAATTTTTTCCCTGGGAAAAAATAATAATCTTTCTGTTATGTAATACAGTAATGATTAAAATGTGATGCAGGAATGACAATATAAGAAACAAGAAACAAATCCAATGCAAGATGTGGGGTGTTAATGTTAGTTTTCCAGTTTTTGATATAGAAAGAGAGGCATGAAACAGTTGTGTAAATTTCAGTTATATGATGGGGAAAAACATGTTATCTTTACCTTGTATAAGCTCTATGTTTTGCTTTGTTATTTGTATTTTAAATAAATTAAATAAATAAATAAGAGGAATATTTTCCTTGAAAGGAAGGTATGTTTCTGGTTTACTCCTGGGGAAAGCAGGGATAGATGGAAGACATTCTTTCTCTGCCAGAGTCTGAGCAGTTTTCTTTTCCAGGGCCCTGCTTCCAAGCATCTTTGAGGAGGGTAGTCATACAGAGACCCTAACATGCCCAGAGGTTTCCCCTTCACCTGATTTTCATACTGTTTCTTTAAAAGGCCCATTTAGAGTCCTCTCTCCAACATTATCTATTCTATGTATTAAATGCCCCTTTAAACTGCATTTCCTTCCCTTTCAACCATTTCTTGCACCTTTTTCCTCCCATGTATTGTTTCCCTCTCACCCACTCCAAGAAATCACTGGGTTGCCTTGGTTGTGGTTCACCTTGTTTTCCAACCTGAGACAGGTGACCTAGTATTAGAAACTAGTATTGAAAGAGAAGTTAAATATCAGCTGCCCAGGTAGTAAAATATATTTGATGTCCCTTCAGAGGCCTGAAAAGGAGCAGGTCTAAGTGTGTGCGTATATGACTCTGTGTGCATGAGGGAGGGAGTTTTCCATTTAAAATGTGAGGTATTTGGAGGGGTGGTCATGATAACAAACAAGGTATGCTTTTAATAACTGTTATCTTGTTTCTTCTGTCCTCTTTGCAGATTTTGAAAAGAGGGGGAAGAAGGAAGTGTGCCCAGTATTGGATCAATTTCTTTGTCATGTTGCCAAGACTGGAGAGACAATGTGAGTGAGTTTAATTGACTGATAGTTTCTTTCTATGCCCTTGGATGAACCAGAAAGAAAGTTAGCAACCAAATGCTTTTCGTGTGTTCATTGATATACAGTACTAAGTGAACAGTTTTGCAGTATAAGTGTTTCTCAAGCTTCTCTAACTTTCTTTTAGACTTAAAAGCTGTCTGTCAAAGATTGGGAAGTATGTTCGATTCTTTCTAGAGTTGCCTGACAAGTTTAATAGGTTCTATTGAATACAAAGAACCTGATGTTTTCTCTTTGGGTTTTATACACTTTTGGCCTTGCTTTTATAGGCAAAAAGTGGACAGATGTGTGTTTTGCAATCAGTTTACAGAGTTGTGAGTTAACTTGGATTACAGACATTGAGTCAGGCTATTGCTACACTTTAGTATTACTAGTGTAAAAAGGTGGAGTGTTAGACTTACTGTGTAAAGAAGGGCATACTCTTTCTTGTGTGGCTTTTGGCTTACAAATTAACACATACATTAGACCCCCATATCTGTGGGGGTTTGGTTCCCAGAGTTACCATGGATACTGGAAACCACAGATAACAGCGAACCCTATTAAAATAAAGGAGTCCTGGTAAAAACATACTGCATTGGAGGATACCTCTAAAGGTATTTTCAAGCATGACTCTATGGTTGTGTCCCCTATTTTGTGTCCTGCAGATAACTGAAACTGTGGGTATTACTTCTGCGGATGCGGGGGTTCAACTGTACTAGTTTTCTCAGGGAAACATAGTTCTGCAATTATTTAATTAGTTTGGTAGCACTGCATAATTATGTGCACAGTGGCTCCTCTTCGTCTTGGAAAGACGTGACCAGTGGGGTTCCACAGGGTTCTCTCCTGGGCCCAATGCTATTCAACATGTTTATCAATGACTTGGATGATGGAATTAGGGGCATACTTATCAAATTTACAGATGACACCAAATTAGGAGGAGTAGCTAATACCCTAGAGGACAGGATCAAAATTCAAAATGACCTGGATAGACTAGAGAGCTGGGCCAAAGCTAACAAAATGAAATTCAATATGGAGAAATGTAAGGTACTGCACTTAGGGCAGAAAAATGAAATGCATAGATACAGGATGGGGGAGACCTGGCTGAACGAGACTACGTGTGAAAGGGATCTAGGAATCCTAGTAGACCACAAGTTGAACACGAGTCAACAATGTGATGCGGCAGCTAAAAAGGCCAATGCAATTTTGGGCTGCATCAATAGAAGTATAGCGTCTAGATCAAGGGAAGTAATAGCGCCACTCTATTCTGCCCCGGTCAGGCCTCACCTAGAATACTTTGTCCAGTTCTGGGCACCACAATTCAAAGAGGATATTGAGAAATTGGAGCGTGTCCAGAGAAGGGCAACTAAAATGGTGAAAGGTCTGGAAACCATGCCTTATGAGTAGAGACTTCGGGAGCTGGGTATGTTTAACCTGGAAAAAAGACGAGCGATATGATAGCTCTGTTTAAGTATTTGAAGGGATGTCACATTGAGGATGGAACAAGCTTGTTTTCTGCAGCTCCAGCTCCAGGAACAGAGATTCCACCTCAACATTAGGAGGAACTTTCTGACAGTAAGAGCTGTTCGACAGTGGAACACACTCCCTCGGAGCTTGGTGGGGTCTCCTTCCTTGGATGTCTTTAAACAGAGGCTGGATGGCCATCTGTCGGGGATGCTTTGATCTTGATTTCCTGCGTGGCAGTGGGTTGGACTGGATGGCCCTCGTGGTCTCTTCCAACTCTACAATTCTATGATTCTATGATATACAAAATTTACAACTACTAGGCTTAATAATTAGTTATGGGAACTGTTCACACAGCACCTCTTGTGTATGTGCATGCTTCCTGATCCAAAAATAAAACCACATATAGAGATATCCTTAACAACAAATTCTCTTGGTCCTTTCAGGCTCAGTTTAGATATAGGGAATTAATGATAAGAATGACTTTCTCAAGGCATACTGTGTTTTTTTGTTGATTTTCTGTTCTTTATACCACTTTCCCTTGTCATAACACAATCAAGAAACACATCATCATTCATCAGATGTGGACAACTGTATTTGAAATGTACAAAAACAAGAGACCAAGATAGGTTTCTTAGATGACTAACATTTCTTTATTGGGCACATAGTTCTTATTTTGTGTTGGAGTACTTACTTCATCTGGGATTTCAGGTAGTGCTCATTTGGCTACCTGTTTTGAATGGATGTTGCTTCTTACTGGAATGTCTAGTTGTGTGGTGGAGGAAGCAAGGACTTGAGGTGCCAAGGAAAACCAAATGCTTGCTCTTCCTGGATATACCGTATTTCTGAACACAACCAGTTAGGGAAAATTTTCCTGGTGGTTCCATTCTCTCCCAACAAGAGCACACACATTCCTATCTATTTACAGTTGTCCCTTCATATTCACTGGGGTTTTAGGACCCCGCCCCCTCGTGGATACCATACTCCCTGAATATTCAACTCCCATTAAATGCAATGTCATAGCAAAATGGTGTCCCTTATATAAGATAGCAAAATCAAGGTTTCCTTTATTTTGGTTCCAGGATCCCCTGTGGATACCAAAATCCGTGAATACTCAAGTCCCATTATATGCAATGACATAGCAAAATGGTATCCCTTATATAAGGTGGATACAGAGGGACAACTATATATCTAATTCTCTTGGGTATGTTGCTATTCCCAGTGTGATGATTGGTTGCTCAGGAAACACACCCAACCAATAACCAACTTGCAGATTGCCTCTCCACTTCACAATTCACTCAATCTGCATCACCACCTTACAAGGGCCCCTCCCTCCTCTCACTCCCTCAGGCACCCATCAATCACAGGCTGGGATACTGCCACTGCAATGGGATGCAGGCAGTCAACTGGCAGTGGCCACAGCAGGGTATTAGAGCACGTCATCCTCAGGAATTCTGGAAAAAGTGTGACTGGAAAAACACTGAGAAGGGGGTAGAGGAATTTAAACCCACTGGCCTAGCTTACAGGGTTGTTGTGAGGTCTACTTTGAGGCAGTTTTTGAGGCATTTTGAGGGAGTTTTTTAATGGAGTATGGTATGCTGGGTCCAGCTAGTATTGTAGAATAGTACCAACCTTGTCTTGTTATACTGGAGCTATGCAATCTGAAGGGTCATTTTAAATACAGTTGTCCCTCCATATCCATGGATTTAAGAATTCACGGCTTGAAAATATTCTTTTAAAAATAATAATTCAAAAAGCAAACCTTGATTTTGCCATCTTATATAAGGGACACCATTTTGCTATGCCATTGCATATAATGGGACTTGAGTATTCACGGATTTTGGTATCCATGGGGGTCCTGGAACCAAACCCCACAGAATATGAAGGGACAACTGTACTGCTTTTATCCTGCTTTTTAACTTGTGTTTTAACCTTCTTTTTATTCTTTATCCCCCTTTTACCTGTTCTGGTCTATGACCGTAATAAGGTTTCTATTCTATTTACGGTATTCCTGTATCATGACCTGCACCTTCAATCCCTGCCATCAGTTTGATTTTGGTTTACCACCACTTCAGTAACAAAGGTAGTAGAGAATAGTAAAGTATTGCAAAATATCATACTCTTGGCAATGTTTTGGACTAATAGGCCATGGTTTAGAATGCCAGCAGCACTGAAGAATAGACTAGGCGGCAGTAGTGCTCACAGGTACTGAGAGGTCAGGCATTGGTCACAAATGGCCTCCTGTCTATAATTCAACACATGGAAACTTAGTAGAATGTTGCAGTTGTGTCAAAGAAGAGTGGAAGAGTTTTGAGAGTGTATTTGAAGGAATTAAGAGGCATGGCACCACACGGTTGTTTTCGAAGGTACTTCCAGGTGTAAGGGGTAGCAAAATGAAAAGGGTTGAATCCTTTAAGGGAGTAGGATATGTTCAGAGTGCTGAGTATGGTACAGCTGAAGGCTTTGGTGTTAAGAGTGAGGAGCTTGTGCTTGATTCAGGAACAAACGGAAAGTCAGTATAAGGACTTAAGGAGGAGATATCATGGTGCAGTGATATGAGCATCCGACTATGACTCTGGATATTAGGGTTCAAGTCCCCGCTTAGCCATAAAAACCTGCTGGGTGACCATGCGCAAGTCACACTCTCTCAGCCTGAGAAGATGGCAAGTCCCCTCTGAGAGAAAACCTTGTGATAGGGTTGCCATAAGTCAGAAACTACTGTACTTGAAGACACAAAACAACAACAAATTGTGGTCACTGAACAGAAAGGTACAGGGATAAAGGTGAGATAGTGGAGTATGAGAGAGAACAATTTTAGGGACATAAGAAGCTGCCTTATACTGAGTTGATTGATTAATTCATCTAGCCCAACATTTGTTACAGTGATTGGTAGTGGCTTTACAGGGTTTCAGAGTGAAAGCTTGCCCTGCTTTGCATAGAGATGGCAGAGTTGAATCTGGTACAATCTACATGAAACATAGGTCTTTTAACACTACGTTTATTTGTTTACATTTTATCCCACCTTTCCTCTAGTGAACTCAAGTTTCAGGAGTCAAGACAAAGAAACACATAAACACATGTGTTTGTGTATCTGTTTTTTCTTCTTCTCATGCTTCTCTGACTTCCTTATTGCCTTATCATTTAGCTGAAAGCTCTCTGATGTGTGTTGAGCATGCCTTTCTTTGCTCCAAGCTTGTCATAGTGGGAGAGAGTTATGCTAACCTGTGCTTCAGGAAGTAATGTTTGTTTCAGTGACCTCTAGCTTACAAAATACAACTGTTCTTTACTGTGTGACTGGATTTAAGGGAAAATCAGAAGCCCAGAAATCTTGTCTATTGTTTGAGACAAAAGGTTCTGTTCAGTAAGAAGAGTTTTCTTCCAACTTTCCCTAATAGATGATAAACTTAATTACGTTTTTGGCCCTAATAGCTGTTAACTTGTTGCACACGTCTAAATTTATTTAATAAGTTTTTAAAAATTCTGTAATGGAAGAGTTTGGAAAATTTAGAGCCCAGGGATAGCTTAAAGCAAAGATAATAAGGCAACAGCTATTCTAAAAATGTGTATGTATGCACATTTGTATGTATGCGAGTTTCTGCAGAGGGAGTTGTTATATTATTTATCATAAGGTGAACAGTCTAGTCCTTTATTTTACATAAATCTTGATCCCTAATGTTTTTGGCTTTTGAAAATACATGGGTTTTTTTGTATTTTTAGTTTCCATTAGGATGTCAGGATTAGTTCCATTAACTTTTTAATAACTGAGCACGTTAGTTTACAGCAGTGGTGGGTAAAGTGATGCCCTGAGGTTGCATCTGGTTTCCCAAGGCTGTTTCTACAGACTTCAAGATTCCCTGGATCACCTGTTTTTCTCTTCTCCCCCCCCCCAAAAAAAAGAGTGTGTTACCTTTCTTGGAATTCTCTGCGAGTGTTGATTCACCTTTTAAGTACATTGCAGCCCCACTTCCCATTGGTAACATTAAAAAAAAACCCCAATTTGTCAAAATCAGAAGGGGACTTCTAGACTCTTGGTTTTTGGAGGGGATTTTTTTTTGCAGTCCATGTGGCCCATGTATGGTTGCAAGGACAGAAATTTGGCACCCAGGACCACTTCTGTTTCCTTCCCCAGTTTAATACAGTATTAGTCAAAATAATAAGAATCATTATTGAAGCATTTAAAAAATAATTCTAGGTTTTATGTGAGTTGGGTGTCCCAAGTGTAGAAGCTAGATAAGTTTTAAACAGCACCTAGAAATTTCCTGGAGAGGGAATTAAAAAAAACAACAACAATGTTCAGTTTTGAGTTTCAGTTTATTGCAGTGTGTAAGTTCCAACTGTGGAAAAGGGCTTTATAGTACAATTTCTTACAATTGTGAACAGTGGAACATAAATTTACTTAGTTATAGTCCATTGGGCACTTGACATTAACAGCAGACCTGTCTCATATTTAGTTCCCTTGACCTGTCTTTAGAAAGATATGTTTCTGCTCTAGGTACATAGTTTTAAAAACCATTAAATAAATACTGTGAGCTGTCTTAGTTAATACAGTTGTCCCTCCATATCCACAGATTTGGTATCCATGGATTTAAGTATTCACAGCTTGAAAATATTCTTAAAAAAATAGTAATCCAAAAAGTAAACCTTGATTTTGCCATCTTATATAAGGGATACTGTTTTGCTATGCCATTGCATATAATGGGACTTGAGTATTCACAGATTTTGGTATTGATGGGGGTTCCTGGAACTAAACCACAGCAAATATGAAGGGACAACTGTACAGGCATACCTGACTTAACAAAACCTCTGACCAAGAATCCTCTTTCTACCAAGTCTTTTATGCTCACCTAGTCCCTTTTTCACCCTTGCCCTCTGTGTAGCAGAAGTTTTTTTTAGCTGCATTGACAGGGTGGTGGGGTGGAGAACACAGACTTTAGGTATCAGGTTGCAGCAGTGGGTCTGTGATAAACATGGCAAGGAAACTTGGCTGAGAAAGAATTGATTCTGTTCTAGCCGATGCTACTATAATGTGTGTGCCTGCCTACAAGAGACAAGCTAAACAGTGGCTGCCCACTGAGCAGCAAAATAGAGAACATTTTTTTAAAAAATATAGTAGGACCCCCATATCCGCAGGGATTTGTTCTGGGGGGGGGTGTAGATACCGAAAACTGTGGATAATAGTGAACACCATTGAAAATAATGGGACTTCCAGTTTAAAATACCATAGAGTTGCTTTGCAGGACCTAGAAAATGGCTAGAGAGGAACATTTTCTAGAAAGCCTCTATGGTAGGTGTGCTGTTTTGCATCCCATGGGTAATGAATCAGTGGATATGGCGGTCCTACTGTATAAATCTTTAAGTTTCGACACTAAAATGGAAGTCATAAGGAAAGTGGAGGATGCTGAAATGGAAGTCATAAGGAAAGTGGAGGATGCAGTTTGGAAGGGGTTTTCAGGTAGTCTCTAGAAGGTTCAACATGCCTTTGTCTAATTCTGCAAGGCTTACCTGGCCTGGTTGTTTCATTTCATATGTACATATTCAACAAAAAACTTGTTGAAACTTGTTGAAATATTTTTGTAGTGTCGGAAGCTATCCCTATTCTTTCTACGTAATTTCTGCATCTGGTAACAGATTTTCTGTTAAAGAAATAATGCCCAGGAATTAATCTACTGTGTTAACTGGTATATCTGTAGTTTTATTAGTTTGCGTTAGTTTGTATAGAAAGAAATTAAGAGAAAACAATGATTCTTCAGTCAAAAACGAATTTATCTGAATCCAGTTCCTCTCAGCATATAGGTTTACTTTGGCTTATGCCTTCTTGGTTTAAGGTAGGAGTGGGGAACTTGGGGCTTTCAGGTGTTGGTCCCATCATGATTTGAAACTGCTTATGTTGAATAGGCTGGAAGACACTGCAGGCCAACAGATCCTGAAGGGCTATGAGTTTCCCCAACCTGTTTAAAGGTATGATTTCTTGATAAAAAGAAAATGTACCGTATATTCCAGCGTATAAGATGAGGTTTGAACCCTGAAAAATAGGCTCCAAAATCAAGGTTCGTCTTATATGCCGGATACACTTTGCTTCACCCCGCTATCTGAACTCCTGCCTCTTTGCTCCCTTCGCAAATGGAGCGAAGAGGCAGGAGATCAGGAGGGGGGGGGTGAGGCAAAGTGCTTACGGTTCATTCGCCCCCCTCCTCTGCCTTCTCCCCCTTTGGGGAGCAACCGAGGACAGAGGAGGTGGGCGAATGTTGCTGGAAAGCCCCCCCCTGCTACCCTTCCACCCTCCCCAAAGCCGCAATCTGGCTCCCGATCGTGGCTTCGGGGAGGGGGTGGGTGGCTGGGAAGCCCCCCCTTCCAGCCACCCTTCCATCCTCCCCGAAGCCCCCTCCCTCCAGCGTCCTCCCTCCAGCCACCCGCCCCCAAAGCCGCGATCCGGCTCGAAATCGCAGCTTGGGGAGGGGGTGGGTGGCTGCGAAGCCCCCTTCCCTCCAGCCACGCTTCCACCCTCCCTGAAGCCCCCTCCCTCCAGCATCCTCCCTCCAGCCACCCCCCTCCCCAAAGCTGTGATCCCACTCGAGATTGTGGCTTCGGGGAGGGGGTAGGTAGCTGTGAAGCCCCCTCCCTCCAGCCACCCCTCCACCCTTCCTGAAGCCCCTCCTTCCAGCCCCCACAGCCAGCTGGCCATCCCGCATTCCCCAACCCACGCTGTGCACCCACGCTGTGCAGCCAAACGGGCATCGTTGCCCCTTAAAGGTGGGGAGAGCGAGCGAAGATGCCCCGTTTAACTCTGCAGCCCCGATGCCTTCTTCTGGGCTCCCTTGCAAAGGGAGCCCAGAAGGAGGCATCAGGGCTGCGGAGTTAAACCCCTAGATTCACTCCCTCTTTGTTGAAGGTGGGGAGAGGGGACGAATCCCACGGTTTGGCTCCATGGCCCCGTGTCCTCCTTCTGAGCTCCCTTCGGAAGGGAGCCCAGAAGGAGGCATCAGGGCTGCGGAGTTAAACCCCTAGATTCACTCCCTCTTCGTTGAAGGTGGGGAGAGGGAACGAATCCCACGGTTTGGCTCCATGGCCCCATGTCCTCCTTCTGAGCTCCCTTCGGAAGGGAGCCCAGAAGGAGGGATCGGGGCTGTAGAGCCAAACGGCATGTTCGCCCCTTCTCCCCACCTTCCTTGAACCGCAGCCACCCCCGCTTCCCCTGCCTTGGTCCCCTTCGGAAGAGCCAAGACGGAGGGAAGGGGGCTGCTAAGGCAAACTGGGCTGCTAAGGCAAACTGGGCATTTTCACCCCTTTCCTCCACCTTCGAGTCAAGTTTGACTTGAAGGCTGAAGAGAGAGGCGAATGTTGCGGCAGGCTGGCTGGGGGAGCCCTGCCAGCGGATCCTGTTCACTTTCCCAACTCACAGGAGATCCTCGTGAGTTGGGAAACAAAGAGGATCAGCTGGCAAGGCTCCCCCAGCCAGTTAGCCAGCCAGCCAAATTGGGGGTGGTGGTCTTATATGGCGAATATATGCCTAAGCCTAGATTTTTGGCTGGAAATTGGGTTGGTGGTCTTATATGTCCAGTCGTGTTATACGCAGGAATATACGGTATATGTTTATGTTGGATAACTGGATTTTGTAAATCTACCTCAATTGTGGTAGCATAATAGTGCTCTAGCTAAAATGATACCTGACCATAAAGAGTAACTGAAACATGTAGAATTGTGATTCTCACAAGAAGCAGCTCCCTCCTGTGTCTCATATGGAAAAGTAGATACGGTAAGCTAGACTCGAGAGGCATTTTAATTGATAACTACCTACAGGTATTGCATTCAACATTTTAAGGCATTTTAATTGATAACTACCCACAGGTATTGCATTCAACATTTTCCCCTCACTTCGGAGGGGCAGGTGTGTGTGTACCTTCTATATTACCATGTGTTATGGAAAAAATGTTAAAAAGGAAATCTAGACAAAGGTTTGGGGACGGAGATAACTGGTACTTGTGTCTCCATAATATATACTATTTATTTTTTTGAATATTTTTATTGATTAAAAAAAACCCCAAAACAGTAAAATCACATACATAAAAAAACTCACACAAACAATCATATTACATAACATAGTCTACCTTCACACATATCGCTCAGTCATTCTGTCCTAAGTTCCTTTCCAGCTTTCTCATGAGAGTTTAAATTGTAAGTGGATTGTAAAACCTGATTTAACAATTCAATTATTAAGCATGCTTGTAAGTTCCAACATAGAGAAGCATTATATTTACTATTTATATAACTGATAGGTCAAATTGCCACACTGCTTTCAGAGTTAAATTTCTATTCAGTGAATGCCTGGGAGCTGGGGATGCATTTATCGAGGCAGCCACAAAATATGTTGTAGGACTCTGTTCTTGAAACATAGACTCCTGTTCAGCTTTAAATGCTGCTTGATCTCTTTGGCAAAGGAAGTGCTACCACTGTTGGAACTGCAGGCCAAAGTTACCCATTGTAGGTATGAGGCCTTCCCTTGTGTGCTCCTATTATGTCTTCGGATTCTTGTTTTAACTGTAGATTTTTAGCCAGGTCTTTTTATAAGAAGAGAGCTGTTTAACTTGGATGGAGACAGTATGGTTTGTGGGCTCCAAGTCCATTTTGAGGCCCTTAGGGCCCTTACCTCCAGCTTTATTTTTATTTACTCAGAATTCCTCTCTCTGTGCCATCTAGGAGAAGTTAAGGTATATTTTTGCTTTAGGCTGGGAGGTGCTTCTTACTGAATACATATAACTACTGTATACTCATATCGTTTTATTGTGGCTTCTAGTTACTTAATTTAGAAAAATCCTTTTCTGGGTCTAAAAAGCCTAGCTCCTCTCCCCAATTGTAACATTTCCTCACATCCCCATAGGGTGCAGGGAGGCATTTTGAGTGTTTTTGTTAAAGGTAACAAAATCAAGAAGGGACTTGGGGGCAAGTCATAGTGCTTGTGGTCCCTGGATCTTAAGTCTGGTGAGGGTGTGTATGGCCCCCTGACCTTAGATAGCTGCTCAGCCAATCTGACAAGTATGTAAGACCTGTACCTTTGTGATTCCATTTAGACATTTTAGACACTGGAAGCTTGGATCAAGTTCAGAACCATATTCAGGCTTTATCAAGCTATTCAGTAAATAAGTATAGTGAGGGATGGTTGATGGGGACAGAAGAAAGGTTATAATTCCCTTTTGAAGTTCTGATCTGTTCAGATATTTCTAACCTTCTTGCAGTTGTACTTTTGTCTTACTGTGTAACTTGCTTTACTTGTTCTGTTGAAAAACATCCAGTTTTAAATTTCCATATCAAGTTATTTGATTCCAGTGATTAAAATATATTTTCCAAGTGATATTTTAAAAACTAAAACATTTACCAGAGTAGCTGTTACAGAAGCAGCAGTGTAATTCTTATAAGCAAATCAGGGGTTGGCGAAGACTGGTACAAGAAATGCTGTATATTTAAAAGCCACTATCATAAAATTCAAGGAATTATGCAAAAGGTATGTTGCTTGTATGTTATGGGAATTTTTTTTTACCATCAGGGTATTCCCATTGCTTAATGAGACTTAAATGAAAGATGCTTAAAAAAATCCATGAGAAACATGAGAAACTTTCATTGTTGTTTCAGAGCTGGTTGCTGAACATTTGGCCATGTGCAGTTTCATTTTAGCTCTTGTTCTTTCTTCATTTATATTCTGCCTTTCCCAAGGCTGGGACTAAGAGAAGTTTACAAAAATTTAAACTATTTAAATGAGGAAGTACAGAAATAGCCTTATAATTTTAATTTCTGATTAATATTGTCAATATTTTAAATCCAGTTGCTTGCTCTAGCTAGAGTCAACCATTGAATCACATGATAAATGGTTAGTCACCTCCTGGGTAAGTTACATTAATTCAGTGTCTCTGCTCTACTTCATACTTGCAGTTGGATTTAGCCTAGTGTTAAGACATTTCCACAATTTGGTTTGTACCAGAAATAAAGTTCGTTCTGCTCGCTAGAGTGTCTGATCCGAATTACAGATTTTGGGGCATCATGTGACTACAGAGTAAACTATCAAACCACCTCTTTGTTCAGTGTGAAGCTGAAGGCTTTCATGGCCGGCATCCATAGATTTTCCTTGGTTTTTTTCCAGGCTGTGAGGCCGTGTTCTGGAATACTTTCTTTCTGACGTTTTGCTTGCATCTGTGGCTGGCATCCTCAGAGAATGGTTGTGTAGGTGTGTGTGTGGAGTTTATATGCTGTGAACCCGTGCTGACGTGTATATGTAAATTTGTGTAATTGAATGGTTAGTTTCTGGGTATAGAAATGCAAGGCTCGTTAGTGTCTGTTTGGCTAATGGTTGGATGATGGGCCATTATCTGCTTGGAATCCTCCTGTCCCTGGGTGGAATTCTTTTGTAAGTGTTGAGGTTTGATTCTATCGTTTTTCAAAACTGGGAGCCAGATTTTGTTTACTTTTAAGGTTTCTTCTTTCTTGTTGAAGTTGTCCAGGTGTTTGTGGATCTCAATAGCTTCTCTGTGCATTCTGACATGATAGTTGTTGGCCTGGTCCAGAATTTCTGTGTTTTCAAATAGCATTTTGTGTCCAGGTTGGTTTATAACATGTTCTGCTACTGCTGATTTTTCTGGCTGGTCCAGTCTGCAGTGTCTCTCATGTTCCTTGATTTGTGTTTGCACACTGCGTTTAGTGGTCCCTATGTAAACTTGTCCACAGCTGCATGGTGTGCGGTAAACTCCTGCAGCTGTGAGAGGGTCTCTTTTGTCCTTTGCTGAGCGTAGCATTTCTTGGATTTTTAGGGTTGGTCTATAGATTATTTGGAGGTTGTGTTTCCTCATCAGTTTTCCCTATTCTGTCTGTGACTCCTTTGATGAGGAAACACAACCTCCAGACAATCTATAGACCAACCAAAAAAAATGCAAGAAATGCTATGCTCAGCGAAGGACAAAAGAGACCCTCTCACAGCTGCAGTTTACCGCATACCATTAGCCAAACAGACACTAACGAGCCTTGCATTTCTATACCCAGAAACTAGCCATTCAATTACACAAATTTACATATACTCCCCAACAGAGGTTCACAACATATAAACTTCACACACACACCTACGCAACCATTCTCTGAAGATGCCAGCCACAGATGCAGGTGAAACATCAGAAAGAAACTATTCCAGAACATAGTCTCACAGCCCGGAAAAAAAACAAGGAAAATCACCTCTTTATTATTTGCATTTATTAACCTAGTTAAGAGGCTGGCTCATTCACTTTCATTTGCCTGTGCTTATTTAACCTATGCATGAATCTATCAGTTGCATAAGTATCTCCAGTCAGCTTTCTGGTTTGTGCCTCCTCCATCTTACAACTATTGCTTACTCTTACACTTCTCATGATAAGAGTTTACCATGTTTGAATCTCTAGATGAGTCAGATTTATCTACCAGTGGCAGGTGAATGTTATTCCCAATCTTTATTTATAGATTGTAAAATATTTGTAAAAAAGATTGTAAAAAATTTATAGATTGTAAATAAAAATGAAAACAGGATGTTTTGTCTTTCTTCAGAAGGGCAGGTTAGTGTTCTTCCTTTATCAGATTCTAGAATGAAAGTATTGATAAATTTAGTGCTTTTCTATACATCTGTTTCTTAATAGCAACTATGAGCAGATAAACTGTTCTTTTCTGTGTTTGTAGAGAATCCAGGAGCAAAAGGATCTTGGGATATGGACATATGCAAGCAGCACCACAAGGCTGTTATGAGGATTGGGAAGTCTGCATATGCTTCTGATATCCCCATTATGTTCTTCTCTGTTCTCTTACAAATGAATTAAGAGAACATATAATTGGAGCTGAAAAGGGAGATTTCAAAGTGTTGGAGGAAGTGCATACACATATCTCATAGCGGCTGTGTGCGCTAAGTAGGGAGTGGAGTAGAGCAGTCGAGCCCAGTGAGATTCTAGTTCACTTACTGGATAGCTTGATTTGTTTACTTTTATCTGTAAGTTGAATGAAGGCTTTAATCAACTGAAGTAATTCCAAGATACTTTATTCTGAATGGCTGTAGTAGGATTGACTATAAAACACTTGCGTGTTAAAAGTATTATTGAAATTAATAGTAGAAATGGTGGTATCCACAGCAAATAATGTCCCCATACTCTTACTAGACTATCTATCCATCAAAGGGAAATTTTCTTTGCAGAGGTTCATTTGCTCTTGTAACAAAAGGCACCTGGATGTCTGTGCCCTGACCTCTACCTCTCTAGTCTAAGATTTGTGTTCCAGAAATAGCAGGTGTCCCTTGGCATTTTCAGTAACATACTTAATAAGAGGTACTTTTTAATACGACAGTTCCCCACTCAATCCAGTTTTCTTAGGCAAGGCTCAATGCTAGGCACTGTGAAGGATTTGGATGCATCTTCAACTCAAAATTACTTGTCTGAAGTAATACAACATGCTTAGATTGGCCTGGCAAAAATAATAATTTAAACCAGTCCTACTGCTATCTTGTACTACATATTTCATTCTGATCATGAGCAACTAAGCTGGTGCTGAAGGAGTACTCCCCAGAAATGTATATGCAGTTGTCTCTTCATATTTGCTGGGGTTTGGTTCCAGGACCCTCGTGGATACCAAAATCTGTGAATACTCAAGCCCCATTATGTGCAGTGGCATAGCAATATGGTGTCCCTTAGATAAAATGACAAAATCGAGGTTTGCTTTTTGGATTATTATTTTTTAAAGAATATTTTCAAGCCATGAATACTTGAATCTGTGGATACCAAATCCATGGATACGGAGGGACAACTGTAATGTATTTCAAATGTTTTTCCTAGTTGCATTTAATGTAATGCTATGTGTGCCATCTGATATACATATTTTACTTGGACAGCTGCATTTAGTGACTAGTCTTGCAGGTTTCCATTTCTAATCAAATACTTAACATCCTCCTTAAGCTGATGAACTCTCAACAACATCATTAATCATTTTGTCTCCAAGCTAGCTGAGAGCTATTTAGCAAGAGTTACCTCTCTTCTTGCCTTGGTTTCCCCCTCCCCCAACCAGTGCCAGCACTTCAAACAAGAGAACACTGGGATTCAATCACAGTTGAAACAATGTAGTATTGTTTGTGAAAAGAGCAGTTTTCCATGTTCATTAATAGTATCATTCGAAGCATAACTGATGATGAAAGTGACCATTTTGCAACACCAGAGGATTGAATGATTGAAGGGAACATTTAATCAGTTCTGTCACCAAGAGGAGTCAGTGTTTTTCTAAAAGAATTTGATACTGAAAGTAAGAATGAAATGAGTTTTTTTAAGTTTGAAGAATCCAACTCAAGAGAACGTTTAGTATGATTCATTGTTAAATTAGTTACACTTTGAAAAAATGAACACCAATCTTACAGACTGTCTCAATGGGGCCTATCTCAGTATCTGCATGAAAGAACAGGATCTCCACTTTCTAAACACATTGCTTTAAAATGCCTGTAAAAGTACTTGTGGAAGTCAATCATTTATAAAGTCTGTTAAATGATAGAAATACATTAAAACAACATACTGTGCATCTTGTAATAATCACATTGAGTGTGTGCTCTGGGAATGGAGTAGTTCATGAAGCCTTTATTGTGGTCCCCTTTTCTCTTGTGTTTTATAGATTTTCTTTTCTGTGCCTTCACAGCCATCTGTAGCAGATGTAAGTGGAAGCCCTTCCTTGTACAGGAGCCTGTACACATTGTATCCCCTTTGTTAGTGTGTGTGCCTGTAACTTATTGGAGTGAATGAACTACTATAATACTAATTATGGAACTACTCTGGTATTGTTAGCATCTCTTCATACAAGATTTATGCATTATACATCTCATTGGAGGCTCCCAGTAAGAGGCAGATCTTTTCCACACATTTTGCTGCAGCTTCAGGTGGTGCAATAGATTTTTGTTGTTGCTGCATGATAAGCATTTACTTGTAGCTGTAGGAGCAGGGTGCTTTTTCTGCTCCATGCCTGATACCATGCTTAATGCTAAGAGAGATGTTGCCCATATTTATTTATTTATTTATTTATACCCCGCTCTTCAGCCACAAGGCTATCAGAGCGGCTTACAAATTGTTTTAAGCAATAGCTGTTTACACATCTAACTGCATTAAACAGTTTCCAATGTGTGTTAGCTAATTGCCCCCACAAGCCGGGTCCTCATTTTACCGACCTACGAAAGGATGGAAGGCTGAGTGAACCTTGGAGCCCGCTGGAATCGAACTTGCGACGTGGTGGCTTGCAGTACTGGCATTTAACCACTGCGCCACCAGGGCTCCCATGATCCTGGAGATGGCTTAACAAATAATCATGTCAGGTAGCCATGATTAGCCTTATCTTTGTGTATGAGGAAATTCAGTTGGCCACGACTTTCACGGATTTAGCTTCCACAGATTTGATTATTCGCAAGTTTGTAGCTGCTTCTAAACTAGTTTAAGTAGCTACATTACACTTAACAGTGCCCCTTCCATGAGAGGTAGTTCATGCCATATGTGCTGGCCTTGTTCTCCTGTTTTCTGTGGCCTAGGTGGTACTGGTGGTGGTGATAGTGAGCCCTCCTTCCCTGTGGGTGCCTGATCGTCTCGTCTCATACCTAAAATGGCAGCAGTGTGCATGTGCTGAAGCATCCATGCACATGTTGCCACTGTTTAATAATATGGGACATAATCATCTCTGGTTTTTCTTAGCTGTGCAGTGTCCCGGAGCAGAACCCCCATGGATCCAGAGGGCCCACTGTGCTGTAATGACAGGGAGTGGTGCTGGGAGCTGTTCCTGGGGGCCACTAGTTCTGCCTTCTTCCTGTTCCCCTACTTGCTTCATGGGACTCCCTTCAGCTGAGACCCCCAAGGCTTTGCAAAATGGTAGTGTTATCAAAGTCAGGTGCAAATGCTAATAATATGAAAAAAGCTTCACAATTGTTATTATAATCAGTTGTGAGGATTGGAATAGGCCATTCATTATAAAAGAAAAGGCAAATGGGAAAGAATTGTTTTTCTGTCTGAAATTTTAATGTAAATTTGAGAAGCCTCCAAGCGGTTTAGAAGTAGAGGCTATGCCCACACACTTTCCCACTGTTGTATCCTCAGTTACCTAAAGAATAAGTACCGTATATTCCGGCATATAAGACGACTTTTGAGCACTCAAAAGTGCCCTCCAAAATTGACAGTCGTCTTATACGCCGGATACACTTTGCTTCACCTGCCTGCCTATCTCCTGCCTCTTCGCAAACGGAGCGAAGAGGCAGGAGATCGGGCAGGGGGTGAAGCAAAGTGCTCCTCCCTGCCACCCGCCCCCCCCCCGCGCTTCCACCCTCCCTCCCGAAAGTCGCGGAACCACGGCTTTGGGGGAGTGGCTAGGAAGCCCCCTCCTCCCTTCCCCTGCCCACTCCCCTTGCATCCAACCCCCTCCCTGAAAGCAGCGGAACCACTGCTTTCAGGGAGTGGGGGGGGGCGGAGAATCCCCCTCCTCCCTTCCCCCGCCCACCCCCTGCTCATCCACCCCCCTCCCTGAAAGCAGCGGAACCGCTGCTTTCAGGGAGTGGGGGGGCGGAGAATCCCCCTCCTCCCTTCCCCCCGCCCACCCCCTGCTCATCCACCCCCCTCCCTGAAAGCAGCGGAACCGCTGCTTTCAGGGAGTGGGGGGGCGGAGAATCCCCCTCCTCCCTTCCCCCGCCCACCCCCTGCTCATCCACCCCCCTCCCTGAAAGCAGCGGAACCGCTGCTTTCAGGGAGTGGGGGGGCGGAGAATCCCCCTCCTCCCTTCCCCCCGCCCACCCCCTGCTCATCCACCCCCCTCCCCGAAAGCAGCGGAACCGCTGCTTTCAGGGAGTGGGGGGGTGGAGAATCCCCCTCCTCCCTTCCCCCCACCCACCCCCCGCTCATCCACCCCAGTCCCTGAAAGCAGCGGAACCGCTGCTATCAGGGAGTGGGGGGGTGGAGAAGCCCCCTCCTCCCTCCCCCCCGCTCATCCACCCCCGTCCCTGAAAGCAGCGGAACCGCTGCTTTCAGGGAGTGGGGGGGGCGGAGAAGCCCCCTCCTCCCTTCCCCCCGCCCACCCCCCGCTCATCCACCCCCCTCCCTGAAAGCAGCGGAACTGCTGCTTTCAGGGAGGGGGGTGGCGGAGAAGCCCCCTCCTCCCTTCTCCCCGCCCACCCCCCGCTCATCCACCCCCCTCCCTGAAAGCAGCGGAACCGCTGCTTTCAGGGAGGGGGGGTGGCGGAGAAGCCCCCTCCTCCCTTCCCCCTGCCCACTCCCCATGCATCCACCCCCCTCCCTGAAAGCCGCAGAAACGCGCTTTCAGGGAGGGGGGTGGCGGAGAAGCCCCCCTCCTCCCTTCCCCCCACCCATCCCCCGCGCATCCACCCCCCCTCCCGAAAGGGAGGGGGGCTTGGAAGCCCCCTACTCCCTGCCACCCTCCCACCCTCCGCCCAGCCACCCCCTTCCCCAAAGGCTCGCTTTGGAGAGGGGGGGTGGCTGCGAATCCCCTTCCCCCCTGCCACCCTCCGCCCAGCCTCCCCCCTTCCCCAAAGCCCCGTTTGGCTGCACAGCCTGCGGATCCCCCTCCTGCGCTCCCTCCTGGAAGGGAGCGCAGGAGGGGCATGCAGAGGCTGCGTGGCCAAACTGCGATTCGCCCCTTCTTCCCACCTTCCTGGAAGGTGGGGAGAAGGGGCGAACGTGCCCCTTTTGGGCGCACAGCCTCCGCATCCTCCTCCTGCGCTCCCTCCTGGAAGTGAGCGCAGGAGGGGCATGCGGGGGCTATGCGTTGGAAGAGGGGGGTCGTCTTATAGGGCGAATATATCACAAACTCTGCATTTTACCTTAAAAATTGGGGGGGGTCGTCTTATACGCCGGGTCGTCTTATAAGCCGGAATATACGGTAAATAACAGGAAGATTTGGTGCCTTGTTTATAGCTTGCAACTTTAGTTGTTGTATATGATCACTTAGAATAAAGTTATGCTTTATGCAGGATGTAGCCAAATTTTGGTACAGTTCTGAAAAGCAAATGTGGTAGACAAAGAATTTGTGCTGATTTTTCTTTCATTAAAGTATAGCTGTCAGCTGCTGAATAAGCTACTGTGCTGTATTCTGTACATTCCTTTAAGAGACTTGTTGCAGCATTGTTGTGATGAAGCCCTGGTAACAAGAAGAATGAAAATGTCAGTAGGCAGAATCAAGTTATGGGTGAAAGTTGCCAGTAAGGAAAACAGACTTGCAATCAGACTGATAAAACTGCTGAGCTTAATTGGAGCTCATGCAGACAATGATAGTGGTTAAGAGTTTGCCTTCTTATAATAATTTATCTTTTGTAAACTGGCATCCAATAGAAATCATACCATTATGGTTTAAAGAGGTAAGCTTCTTTTGACAGTATCTTGCTTACTTTTGATAAGAATGTTCTAAGAGTCTTGGTGGCGTGTTTGTTTTGGTAGCTCGGTCCTACTGCACAAAATTAAAAAGTAGATAGGATCAAGTGCTGTTGTAGAGTTGTGCTATCATAGGTGGTATTGACACAGTAGCACACTGGTACCTCTGAGCATATGAAGAGGACCAGGCAGCAAAAGTTCTTGTAGCAGAGTTGCAATCATCAGGCTGAAGAAATGAGCACACAGACACAAACTTGTGTCTAAACTACTTTCCTTTACTAGAGCATGTTGGAGCAATATGTACAATGAGTCTGAGACTCCTAGCATACAGACTACACAATACAGCAGAATCCTGCACTGTACAGCCCAGACTGAATGTGCACAGTCTAAGGGCAAAATCCAAGTACAGAGACAGTATGTGGGATCATCTAGTTATACAGATACAGTATAGTCGTGGATTATACAGTTTGTGTTTCACATACATAGGGGCTACACAGCATTTTCTCATACAGATAAAGAGTTCACTCCTCACATTTCTGTTCCCAGGGCTGTTTCTCAGACTTAATCTAGATAATGCTAGCCAGCTGCATTTAAGCCAGATCACTGCTGGCCCCTGCAGGCTGTAGCACATTATATCATGCCTGCTCTTTACAGTATGCATTTCCAGTGATTGCATGTCCCATCACCTTGACAGGTATTACTGCTGTAGCAGTAATATTAATTTTAATTCACATGTAAGTGGAAAAATTGCCAAGTAAGTGCACAAGATGTAGTGAATATTGTCAGTGCCTCCTTTTTCTTTCCAGCAGTACCATTTGGATGCCTTCTAACAGCCGCTGCATTTGGTGAAAACAGATGATAATAACAACAGCAGCACTACAGTTAAGTGTTCACTGGTACAGACTCACACTCCCTCTGATACAGCCATCATGACTGCTAGCTCCTCTAGCAGTGATTCTTCGAGTTGTCATTTGTGAACTCGCACAATCCTTCCCATCGTCTCCTCATTGTGCCCTGCCTTCCTTAGCTCCTTGGCTGATTCCTTTGTTCTTTTTATGTCCAGAGAAATAAAACCGATCGTAAATAGTAGCCACTCCAAGGTCAGGAAAACATAAATACTGTAAAGTACTGCTAGTTGTCAAGAAGGAGGGTTGATAGCAGCAAAGCTGCCAGAGAGTGACTGATGTTTATGGGCAGCTCTTTCAAGACACCAAGTGCCTAATCAGGTCAGAGTCTCTTACTTAACAACTGCTAGGAATTATGCAATATCTCTTTGTTGCTTAAGAAATGATGGTGATGGGTCTTCAGTGTCTACAACCTCCTGCTGGGAAGCAAGACTCCTCTCTGCCTCAACCCTTGGCTCCTCTGACTCAGAGAGACCACTAGCTTCAGGAGCTGCAGATTCCTGACAATCTGCCACCTCCTTTTCCTCTTGGTCTGAATCTTCCAACTCCAGAGGTTGAGGTATGACGGCTACTGCCAAAATGCATATTGTACTGCTTTAGAAGGTTCCAAGAGATACAGTGCGAAGTTTCAGATGACTTATTTGTGTGAGTCACAGAGACCACAAAGAAGAACCCTAGTTTAAGACTAGAAAGTTTGTCAATAAACAGTCAGTTTAAACAGGAACATGCTACATTCTCTAAATTCTCTGCTAAATTCTAAACTCTAAGAAAATTCCTTTTGTTGTATGTGCAGTAGCGAGGACTCTTGTATTAATATATGTAGTATGCCATGAAACCATTGTCTTTGTTTATACCTCTGCCAATGGATTGAAATTTGTGAATATAATTGTATAATACAATTAAATACATATATTAATGCAAGAGTCCTCACTACACATATGACAAAAGGAATCTTCTCAGAGTTTTGAACCCTGGGAAGTTGACTTTTGTAAGCAGATCTATTGCTTTCACACATTAGCTGACCACTGCAAAGATCTGAAAGACCTGTGTGCTCTTATGCAGCCCTTTGAAAATTTAGGGCAGGGGTCATAATTTGCATCTTTCTGCATCCTTGCACCTTTCTGGGTTCTTGCACCTTTCTGGATTCCTTTCCCAGTGGGGAGGGCTCTAGAGCATCCGACAGCTTGGGTTGTCCCTCCCCACTTGCTCCTAGTAGGCAGGAAATAGAAGACCTTTGAACTGCCCCCCGGCTAGTCAGTCTGTTTCCTGCCTACATTCCTGGTAGGATGTGGATTCTTTGTCTCTCTGTTCTCCCTCCCTCCACGTGGTTGGGTCCATTTTCGACCCCCCCCTTCTGTTTTGTTTCCTAAAACACACACACAGAGTTTGATCCAATTTTCTCTGGTCACCTGGTGAGGGGGAATAACATGAGCGAAGAATTGGAGGTGATTACAGCCACGGCAGCCTGCATCGGCATGCCTACCAAAGAAGGGAGCAGAGACGATCTCAGCGTTGCCAGGACGAGCAGCGGAACAAAGAGCAGTGCCGGGAATACCAGAGGCAGCAATGGTGGCACTGCTGGAAAGAGCAGCAGAGGCAGGAAGAGGCCCAAGAAGGGGGGGGAGCCCCCTGCCCGGGCCGCCGCCAGCTGCACCCCGGTCTGGCTCCTCCCGGATGGACGTGGAGACGGACAGGGTGAGGAAGACACAACGCGGCTCCTCCTGGAGGAGGAGGTGCAGCCCATCCCCGGGATTGGGGCACTTGCCATCATGTCGGTGCCTCTGGCCCAACCCCCTGACATTGCTGGAGGATAGATGCCACATCCCCAGCCTATGCTGGTGGACGGTGTGAGTGGGGCCCTCTGGGTCAGATTGGGGGGGGCACCTAGGCCCATTCCGGGCTGGCTCCAAGACAGGTTGGCCAGGGAAGCGGCTGGCTGGCTGTAAGCCTGTTCCAGCCAAGCCTGCTGAGCCTTACCTGGCTGGCCCGGGGGGGGGGGAAGCAACAGGGCAGAACGACTGTTGGTCTTCCCCCCCAGGCCACCCACTCCCCAGCTCCTGCACCAGGGGGACATCAGGAGAAACAACAGGCCCCGCGTGGAGGGAAAGGCGGTGGGGCAGACAAAGGTAAGCAGCCCGTGCCTTGCTCGGTGGACGCGGGAAGGGGGAGTGAAGTGAACGCCATACCAGGGCCCAGTCATGCTGGTGGACACCATGCCCCCCCTCATATGGGATCTGCAAGGCCCCTCAGTGATGAGGAGGATGGGCAGTGGACATCGGAGTCAAAGCGGGAGGTTGAAAATCCACTGAGAAGGAAACGTAGGACGACCTCCTTGGAGGTTCCCCAGGGCGTGGAGGAGGAGGTCTCTGACTACTCTTCTGTGGGAGAGGGCTACAAGTGTCTCCTGACCATTCTGATAGAGAAGAAGGGGAACTTTTGGAAGAGGAGGTGGCAAATCCTTCTGAGATACCATGCTCTTCTGCCCGCCACTTCCCCACAGATGAGTTTCCAGTTCTCATCAAGAAGGCAGTGAGAACATTGGGACTGTAATTACCAACCAGTCAACAGTCTCAGATGGATCCTGATTTGCCTGAGATTTCAGGTGAATTTTTCCCTGATTCTCAACCATCAGCCATAGAGATGCCAGTCCCGGCTGCCCTCATGGGCTTGATGTCTGACGAATGGGGAACGCCCGTGGTGGCCAAGACACAACTGGCCCACACAAAAAAGCTCTATTCTCTGCTTAAGAAGGTTATGGGCAAGTTACAGGTGCTTCTCATCGATGCGCCTGTCTCAGTGTTGGTGTCCAGTGCTGTTTTCTGTCGTAATGGAGAGGAAACATTGAAGGTGCCGGAGGACAGGCGCATGGACATGGCTTTAAAAAGGACTCTTGAAGCCCTCTCATTAGCTATTCGGGCCTCCACGACCGCAACTG
The DNA here is from genome assembly GCA_030847615.1 of Gambelia wislizenii. NCBI lineage: Eukaryota > Metazoa > Chordata > Lepidosauria > Squamata > Crotaphytidae > Gambelia > Gambelia wislizenii. The sequence goes on from JAUMIR010000002.1 coordinate 69,254,469, forward strand.
TGATGGCCAGAGCTGCGATCCAGTGGACCAAGGATGCCTTGGTGGATGTGCCAAATCCCAGACCAGAATCAGACAAGACCTCAACAAGCCGGTGAAGGTCTCGGCGTTTCTCATGGACAGCACACTGGACTTGGTTCAGTTTTGTGCTAGGGCCCAAGGCACAGCAGTAGCGGCCAGGAGGCAAGTGTGGCTTAAGTCCTGGGATGCCAACTTCAAATCCAAACAAAAGCCGGTTCTTTCACCATTCTTGGGTGAAAAATTGTTTGGGGAATCACTAGAAGCAGTTCTTGTGGAGGACAAGGACAACAAGAAGACCCTTGCCTCTGCATGTAAACTGGAGGAGAGAAGATACTTGAGACGCTGTTGTCGTTTTTTTTGTGCCTCAGGGGGACATCAGGGTTCGTTTTCATCCTCCCCTTCCTCCAGCTCCAGAGATTTCAGATCACCCAGGCATCGCTGGGGTGACAACAGATACAGTTGTAGAAATCAACATGGGTCGTCCGGAAAGCCCTCCCAGACCAGCCAGCCAAGGGCACCAGCAACAAGAGCCAGCAGTGATGATCCTCCACCGGTGGGGGGGACCTCTGCAGGCCTTCGTGGGGGTTTGGGAAAACTACCTCAGACAGATGGGTCCTGCAGTCACTTCGACAGGGCTACAAGATAGAGTTCTCCTGAACTCCTCCACATTGGTTCATCCTTACACCAGTTCAAAAGGATGCAGAAAAACAACAGTTAATGCCAGAGGCCATTCAACAGCTTTTATGGCTGGGAGCGATAGAGGAGGTCCACACCCTCCAACGAGACAAGGGCTCTTACTTGATCCTCTTCCAGGTCCCGAAGAAGAACGGCAAGTAGAGGGCAGTTCTAAACCTCAGAGGTGTCAACAAAATTGTTCGGAAGCAGAATTTCCAGATGGAGATGTTGAGGCATGTGCTCCAGGTCCTCCAACTGGGAGATTACCTCTCCTCCCTGGATTTACAGGATGCCTATCTCCATGTTCCATTTAATCAGGAATACCATCAGTTCCTCTGTTTCTGTTACGACAGGCATTTTCAGTACAAAGCCCTCCCCTTTGGTCTTTCCTTGGTGCCACGGGTCTTTATGAAAATCATGGTGGCCTTGGTGGTGTGGCGGCGGCGATCAGGTCTGCATGCCTATCCATACTTGGATTGACTTTCTGATCAGATCTCTATCCAAACTGGGAGCAGAGACAGGTTCGGAGAATTCGGACAATCCTGGAATCCCTGCAGAGACATGGGTTCCAGGTCAACTTCGTCGAGAGCACCCTTGTTCCGAGCTAACAGATACAGCATTTGGAAGCAGTTGTGGACTCAGTGAAGGGCCAGGTGTCTTTATCCTCAGAAAGAGTCAGAGTGATCCATTGGGCGATACAGAAGGTCAGAAAGGAGCCAAGATCGGATCTCATGCACCTAGCACGTCTCAAGGGTCTGATGATTGCAGCGATAGACTCTGCCTCCCTTGGGCAAGGTTTCATACAAGGACACTGCAGTGGTTCCTTCTGCCATTTCAAGCAGACATTGCGTGCAAGAAGCATTGGAGGGTTAGATTGTCACAGAAGGTGAGGTCATCTTTTCGTTGGTGGCTCTCTCCAGCCCTATACAACAGCTGTTCATTCTGGAACCTGGGCAGGATTCAAATTACTACAGATGCCAGCCTCCGGGGTTGGGGAACCCACTGTTGCCCACATCTAGCCTAAGGCAGGTGGACAGAGGAGGAGTCCATTCACAACATAAATTGGCTGGAGCTAAGAGCGGTCAGGCTAGCCGTCCTAGCATTCGAGAATTTGATCAATGGTAGGGTGGTTCTTGTCCGAAAGGACAACGTTACTACGAAGGCCTATATAAATTGTCAGGGAGGCACCAGGTCATGCACCCTCATGACGGAAGCATCTCTGTCATTAGAGTGGGCAGAGAAGAATCTAATTTCGCTGGAGGCGGAACACCTCCAGGGTTTGTTGAACTCGATAGCAGGCTGGCTCAGTCAAATGGACCTTGACCAGGGGGAATGGAGTCTGCATTGGGAGATCTTTGCGACTATCACTTAGAAGATGGGGCATCCAAACATCAATCTCTTTGCCTCACCTGTAAATGCAAAGCTCCTGCACTTCTTTTCTCGGTACCTGACAGAGAGAGTGGAGGCCGTGGACACATTGATGAATCCTTGGCTGAGGACACTCCTGTACGTATTTCCCCCTATGCAATGACTTCCTAGAGTCCTCAGCAAAATCTGGGCGGAGAGGGCCAAAGTCATCCTGATCGCACCAGATTGGCCCAGGAGAGCCGGTTTCTGGATATTCTGGACATGAGTCTGTCGTCGACTCCGGTGCCGGTCCGTCCCGATCTTCTATGTCAGGGCCAGATTCAGCATCCAGATCCTGCCTGACTTCAGCTTCGCGTATGGAGACTGAGTGGCAGATGTTGTCAGTGAAGGATTATTTCCCATCAGTAGTTAGAACCATTCTAGTATCGTGAGTCTACTCAGCGAATATACGAGTATACCTTTAGGGTTTTTCGACGTTGGTGCAGACGCAAGGGAAGGGATTTCAGAGAGTTCTCAGTTCCCACACTGCTGGAGTGTCTTCAAGATGGAGTGGACGCAGGCCTTTGGCCGAATACAATTAAGAAACAGGTGGTGGCCATCACATCTTTCCTGTCCCCAGAGGTGGCTTCAGCAGTGTCTACCCCCTCTTACGGCATTTCATTAAGGGGTTGGGCAACCTAGCTCCACCAATGGTTCATAGATTCCCATCCTGGGACCTACACATGGTTCTGAAGGCGTTGACGGTCTGACCATTTGAGCCTCTTAACGAGGACCCTCTGAAGTTATTAACTTGGAAAGTTCTTTTCCTAGTAGTGATCACGTCAGCATGCAGAATTTCGGAGTTGGCGGCTCTTTCAGTTAGACGGGACCTGTGTATATTCAGGCCCGATTCAGTGGTGTTGTGGTTATGACCAGATTTCAGGCCAAAGGTCAACTCGACGTTTCACAGAGCACAGGAAGTGGTGCTACCATCGTTCTGTCCCCATCCAGAGAGGGAGTTGGAACAGATATGGCATACTTTAGATGTTCGCAGGGCTCTGCAGATTTATCTCAATCAGACTAGTCCCTTTAGGATCTCGGAGGCATCATTCATTCCCCCCACACCAAGTAACTGGGGTGAAAGGTGTCTCCATCCACGCTGGGATGATGGATTAGGAACTGTATCGCTATGTGCTATGAGTCCTTGGACCTGACGGTGCCAGAGGGATTCAGCCACATTCCACGAGAAGTGCGGCGACATCGGCAGCCTGGGAAAAGGACATGCTGTTGGAGGAAATTTGCAGGGTGGCGACGTGGAAATTGTCTTCGGCCTTCATCAGACACTACAGATTAGATAAGATCCAGTCTGCTGAGGTGGCATTTGGTAGATGAGTTCTGCAACAAGTCCAGACGCAGGAGGGCACGGGTTGCCAGGCCCACCCGAGTTTGGGGCTTTAGTATATCCCAAGCTGTCAGATGCTCTGGAGCCCTCCCCACTGGGAAAAGGAACGTTGATCTTAACTGTGATACGTTTGTTTCCAGTGGTGAGGCGAAGAGCATCCGGACTCGCCCACTGGCAACGCAAGTGCAAAAACGTTGGGGCAGCATGTGTGGACTTCTTTTACAGACTATGTGGAATTTGTTTTTTCCTGGAAAGAGAGGATACAGCTGCGGGAGGCTGTAATATAGACTGACCAGCCGAGGGGTCGTCCCTATCAGATGACCTCACTAGTAGTCAGTTCAAAGGTCTTCTATTTCCTGCCTACTAGGAGCAAGTGGGGAGGAACAACCCAAGCTGTCGGATGCTCTTGGCCTCACCACTGGAAAAGAACGTACCACAGGTAAGACCAAGATTCCTATCTCAGTTCCACAAAAATGCATATTTGCGCTTTATACCTGAGGCCTTAATAGCACTCAGTAATGCATTTGAAGAAGTGGGTTTATATCCACAAAAGCTCATGTAAAATAAAAACCAGTTAGTCTTAGAAGTGCTGCCACATTTCTTCCCCCCCCCTGCCCCCTTCCTTCTTCCTTTTTATGCTGCAAGAGACCAACACAACTACTTTTTAGAAAACTACCACTCATGCAGACCTGAATCTGACACTGCAAATGGTGGGAGAAGAACTCTTGATCTCTTGCTGCCCACACCACAGAGAGAGGTGTTAAAAGACCTCTTTGCCTGTAGACTAACCTTTTTGGAGTAAAATGACTGAAGTATATAATAAGAAGATGGAATGACGATGGAGCAAGGGCTATGTTGACAGCTAGGTGGAGACCCTCTGGAACTGTTTGGAATCACATGGCTGTATATTAGTAATATCACTACTTTAGAAGCTAAACTTACTTAGACAGGAACAAAGAGCCTTGTATTCTTGGACATTGGTGATCTTGTTTTTGAATGTATGTATTGGACTGGATATGGATTGGAATACAGTAGCAGACAGAAAATTTTGATGCCTTTTCTTTCTTTGATAGGGGGGATACATTTACTCCATATTCATTGGAGCAGTCATTATTGGAGGATCCTGCTATATATTATATTAGAAAGTCAACAGAAATCTAATTTGGGCTGTTTCAGGCACAGGGGACTAGATTTTTTTGTCACTTGCTTCTACACCCTCTGGATCAATGAAGAATTGAATAGTTGTCTTTTGTGGTGCTGATACTGGAAAACAGCCAGAAGAAGTGACTAGGGAAGAAGGGGAAGCAAAATTGTGCAGGAGTTGCAGCAGCTCTATCTCTAGCTACTGAATCTACAATACTTTTTAAAAAAAATACGTATACCTCTTAAACTAATTCAGGTTAGTTTTCAGTGCTGTGAAACACGAATCCCACCTTCTACCCTTTCTTTCACTGACAGGCTAGCTGTGCACTTCCACATGCTAGTCATCTTTAACCACAGTCCGCTAGACCTTTCCCCCCATCACTGTGGCAGCAATGGGAAACATTTCCCTACTCTTGAGGTATAATGATTTAGTTCATCTTTATTTGAATGTCTTCTAATGGGATCTGAAGTAAAACAAGCTCAATTGCAAAGAAATGGGTGGTGGGGCAGTGTTATGTTAAAGAATAGAAAGCACAGTTTGCAATTTTTTTCAGGACTGGGATTTTTGCATCCTTGCTCAGCAGTCTTATTTGATCCTAGTTTTCATCTGCCATTAATCTGTTTAGTTCCCCCTTTTAAGTGGTGTTTTGTTTATTCTTTTCAAATTTGCATCTCTATTTCAGGAGTGCCAATTTTGGGGGCATTATGGCAGAAAGCACCCTGCTTTATTAATGATTTAGATTTTGTATTTTGGCTTTGAGGCATAACATAAAATACATAGTATAAAAGTTTTGATCTCTGTTTTGTCTTGCTTGCCTGCAGGTAGTTTTAAAACTAACTCTGCTGTGCTTGCTTTATTGTTTTAATATAAATATGACAAACATGTGGTTTTTCAAACTCTGTTAAGCAAACTCTCTGTGCTTTTTTTTTTTTAGGATTCAGTGGTCGCAGTTCAAAGGCTATTTTATTTTCAAATTGGAGAAAGTGATGGATGACTTCAGAACTTCTGCTCCCGAGCCAAGAGGCCCTCCTAACCCCAATGTGGAGTATATTCCCTTTGAGGAGATGAAAGAACGTATTCTGAAAATAGTCACTGGCTTTAATGGGTATGCAATCTTGCATCAAACCTTACTTGTTTGGAATGCATGATTTATTATTCTTATCTTCATATTGTAGTAATTTTCTACCATGTGTGCAACAAAATGAATCATTGCTATTAATAAATGTTTATTGGCAAAGTTCAAAATGCTGTAGGGAACTTTCTAAATTATTCTTGTACACAAATCACTTCCTTACCTCCTCTTAGCTCAGTTTGAAAAGAAGTGATGAGCTGATGCTCTTCAAAGATTGCACTTTCTAATTTGCATGACGGCTTTTTAATAGCTTACTAGATGATTACATTCCAAGTGAACATGAAGTAAGAACAGAATGTTTGAGCTACTAATTTTGCTGAAAGTAGTATTTTAAGTTGGAAAGTAATTGGTTTCATTCTTTTCCATTGCAATTCAAAAATATGAATGTTTCTAAAAAACCAGTTACTCTTACATTTTGTGTTTTGGTGGAAGTTTTTAAGACTTGTATATTTATACATTGTGGGATAGTTCAGACATAATGTTGGCTATGTGTTAATGTGGTTAGAAATCAGGAACCAGTTTGCTTTGTATGTTTCTTCCCTCTAGTTGTGGTTAAAACCATCTTTAAACACAGCTAAGTATTAGCAGGACTTCCTGGTATTTCACTGTCTGAAACCAACTTCAAATCTTGGTTTATGATGCTGGTTAAATAAAGACCAATCATCAGCTTAGCCTTTTTTTTTTGGTTATGTTCTGTAGTGGGCATGAACATTTCTGAAGCTAGTTCACAGTTGTTAATGCTGTACAGTTAACATGGAGCCAGAGTTCAGTTTGTAGCAGTTCAGCTGCAACTCATTAAGAGCTCCCTTGCTCAGTCAGTTGTTTGTGGCAGTGAAGCCACGTTCAGCTCTGCTTCGCATTCAGTCTTCTCTAGTTTTAGAAATCATATATTGATACTGAATTTTTTTACCATGCTGGTATTTTCATTATAGAAATATATGTTATCATCATAGCAGAAGTGAGTTAAAAGTGAAAACTTAACTTTTTGTCTTCATGGCTCAGCATACCAGGAAAACCAAACTTCTTAATGTAAATTCTAATTAAGAGCCCAGTGGTTTAAATGAAGGCTTGAATTTTTAATCATTCTTTCAGTAACTGAAGAATGGATCTTATTGCATCCAATAATGCACTAGCCATTTGCATTGTTCAGAAATGACTGTCGTGCCACAAAAGATTAGAAACAGTGTATAAAAACAGAAGTGTATTTTCAAATTGATTCTTTGATATTGAAATTCAGAAACTTTAACCTTTAGATTTGGAAGAAATAGGTGTTCAAAGAAACCAGCCCGGAAAAAAAACAAGGAAAACCAAAGAGGAACTTACCTATTGTATGATGTAGATTGTTCAGTAGTTTGCTTCTCTGACCAAGCTAATGGTACATGGTAACTATTTTCATGTGAACCTTTCTGGATTTCCTTCAACATTCTGGGTTATTTTGGAGTGAATTCATGGCCATAAGTGATTCTGTGATACTACAGCACCATCTACTGCTTATTTAGTCTGCTATGGTTTAGAGGTACTAAAGTGTCCAGTGACTGTAGTTATAGTACTCATGCACACTCCCAAAACATTGTGTAAGATGATCAGAGTTAAATCCTCATAATTCATTCAAAACAAAATTTAATGTCTTTGCATTTTGTTTCAGTATTCCCTTTACTATTCAGCGACTCTGTGAGCTGCTGACTGATCCAAGGAGGAATTATACAGGAACGGACAAATTTCTTAGAGGAGTTGAAAAGGTAATGGTTGTCTCCCAGTTGAATTTTTCCTTGACTTAAATTGCAAGTGGGGTGTGTGTGTGTGTGTGTGTATGTCTGCAAGTCACCTGTTGACTTTAGACTGTAAGCCTGAGGGCAGGGAACTGTTTTTTCTTGTAAAGCACCATGTACAGTGATGGCACTATATAAATTAATGATGATGACGACAACAACGACTTATGGTGACCCCATGAATTTCATAGGTTTTTTCTAGTCAAGGAATACTCAGAGGTGATTTTGCCAGTTCCTTCCACTGAAATACAGCCTACACCACCTGGTACTCATTGGCAGCCTCCCATCCAAGTACTAAATGGCTGACCCTGCTTAGCTTCCAAGATCAGACGTGATCTGGTGCCTGTAGGGTATTTAGGCCTCAAATAATAATGTCCTTCCACAAATTACCTGCTTTTATTTTTAAAATCTCAATTATTTGTTAGATGGTATAAATTGAAGTTATATCATGTAAGAAATAATTGAGATTTTAAAAATCAAAACAAATAATCTATGGAAGGACATTATTACTGGCTAAATTTCATCCTCTTGATTGTAGCATAAGGGCAGGGCCGGCTTAACCATACCGCCAAATCAGCATCTGCAGGGGGGGCCCACACCGGCGGGGGCCCCATCTGGACCTAACCCTCCTCCTGGAAAAACCTCCTGCTGGCTTTAAAAAAAAACAAGGAGCGCCTCCCAAATTAGAAAGCCAAAGCGAAAGAGAAAGACAGAGATTTCTTTGGGTGGCTGATCCTGGAGGGAGTTTGTTGTTCCCTCCCCCCTCCTCCCAGGATCATCGTCAAAGGCAAGTTGAGAGGGGTGTGTGTGTGTGTGAGAGAGAGAGGGAGAGGTGGGGGAGGGGGGTCATCTCTTGTTCTCCCCTGCTCTATCTTCAGAAAAGGCTTCTTTCTTTCTTTCTTTCTTTCTTTCTTTCTTTCTTTCTTTTTATCCACCCTCTTTCTCTCTTACCTTTCCTAACTTCCACATAAATCGCCTCCAGTCTTTCCAGCTGCTCTTAACCTGCCCTTCTCTCCCCTTCCTCCCTCCCTTCACCCCTTGGTCTTCTTCAGCTTCCTCTCCTTGCTGCCAACTGAGTTCAACCTGCAAAAGGAAATTGTGTGTGTTTGCCCATGTGCCTTGAAGTCATTTCTGACTAAGACAAGTTTATCATGGGGTTTTCTAGGCAAGGTTTGTTCAAAAGGGGGGGGGTCTGCCTTTGCCTTCCTTTGAGGCTGAGAGAGTGTGACTTGCCCAGGGTCAGTCAGTGGGTATTCATGGCTGAGTAAGGATTCAAACCCTGGTCCCCACAGTCATAGGGCAGTACTGAAACTTCTACAACACTCTGGTTCTTTTAACAGAAAAATATAAAGAATATAAATAAAAATTTGGAGTAATATTACTGGGAACACTGGTTTTATTGTTGTCACTAAAACGCCAGTATCCCATTTAGTGCTGTGTGAGAGCCATTGGGCTAAGCAGTGGTTCTTAACTTTTACTTCACCTGGGACTCCCTTTAAATATCTTTTCTTGCCCCAAGACTTAACTCAAGATTTCAAACCCTAATAATAATAGCTAACAACAAAAACAATACAATTACACCATCCATTAACCTTTCCCTCAGAGGCACTCTTGCTTCTTCCTGAATATTTGTGGCTGGAGTGGATTGAATGGCAATGTACAGGCCAAGCCAGCCAGCCTTTGCCTTGGTTCCTGTCACATGGCTGTTTCACTACAGGGAGGAGGTGGGCCAAACAGCCTTCAAGCCTTTGTGGACTCCCTGTGAGGATATCATAGAATCATAGTATTGTAGAGTTGGAAGAGACCCCAAGGACCATCCAATCCAACCTCCTGCCATGCAGGAAATCACGATCAAAGCACCCCTGACAGATGGCCATCCAGCCTCTGTTTAAAGACCACTGGGCTAGAGAATGCTGGAAAAGGAACAATGCAACCAGACCTTGAGAAGAGTGTTGGCAGGGGGGTTCTGGGAGGTGTAATCCAAAAGTAACTTTCCCAGGCTAGAATCATAAGGCTGGAAGGGACACCAACAGGAAGTTCTTCCTAATGTTTAGGTGGAATTTCTTTTCCTGGAGTTTGAATCCATTGCTCCATGTCCTAGTCTCTGGAGCAGCAGAAAACAAGCTTGCTCCATCCTCAGTATGACATCCCTTCAAATATTTAAACATGGCTCTCATGTCACCTCTTAACCTTCTCTTCTCCAGACTGAACATACCCAGTTCCCTAAGTAGCTCTTCATAGGGCATAATGGCTTCCAGACCTCCCACCATTTTGGCTGCCCTCCTCTGGATACATTCCAGCTTCTCAATACCCTTCCTGAATTGTGGTGCCCAGAAGTATTACTTCCCTTGATCTAGACACTATATTCCTATTAATGCAGCCTAGAATCGCATTGGCATTTTTTGCTGCTGCATCACACTGCTAACACATGTTTAGCTTGTAGTCTACTTTCTTTTTTTAAGGAAATCTACACCATTATGTTAAATTGCTAATTAACACAAAATATTTTGTTAGTGCCTATAATATAGTTTTTAAACTAAATTATTGGTGGCAAATTATGTAATACAGTAGCCCCCCCCCCTTATCCACTGGGGATTGGTTCTATGCGGGCATGGATTCTGAAAACTGTGGATAATAGTGAACACCACTGAAAATAATGGGACTTCTGGTTTAAAATACCATAGAGTTGCCTTGGAGGGCCTAGAAAATGGCTAGGGAGGACACATTTTCTAGGAAGACTATGGTAGGTGTGCTGTTTTGTGTCCCATGGGTAATGAATCCGTCGATACGGGGGTCCTCTGTAATCTGAACATCCTGTACTGTGAATAGGTTACATTGACCTGAAATAAACTTTTGGTCCCCCAAAATAAAGCATTGCAGGGCCCCCCAAAATTCCTTAAGCCGGCCCTGCATAAGGGGAGCATCTTCTATTGCTTCTTGCAATTTATTATCTGCTTTGTTTGTAAAGTACTTGACTATTGTTTATTCAAGGATGTATTGGCAAAATCTACAATTAAATTAAATAACTAAAAAAAATGAAAACGGCTAGAGATGTTATTAAATAAACATTCTTAGAGTGGTTGTAGAATACATGCAGCAGCTATTCTCCTTTAGTTGATCATGTGTCTTGAGCAGAGATTTAAAAAGCTCAAAATCATTTGCCTTCTATTATTTCTTTCATGTTCCCTGCTGACCATTCTCATGTACACAGTGTTACAGAGGAGGTTAATACATGGTGTGGCATGACCAAGTTTGATAGCTGTGGATTTCCAGCAGCAATTTGTGAAAATGTAATAGGGGGAAAAACTGAAGTGAAGTGGCAGTTGTTCATGTGTTTCTGTCAGGTTGGATGTTGTTACTTCCATGCTACTGTGTGTATAAATTGAGTCTGTATATCCTGTACATGGAACTGCACAAAATTTCCAAGTGTTGTGTTTTGAACAGGAAAAATAGTATGATTTCAGATTCACTTTATTGTAATACAGGTTAAATATCCCTTATCCAAAATGCTTGGGACCAGAACTGTTATGTATTTCAGATGTTTGGGGATTTTGGAATACAGTGCAGGTACCTGTATATAAAATGGTGGAGGGCAGCAGGAGATGCCACAGTAAGCCTTGGCCGCCACGTGTGCATTCTTGTAGCTCCCCTGCCTCCAGAGAGAGGAGGGGGAGAGAGATGGAGCAGTTGAGTTTGTAGCCAAACTTTGCACAAGTGGTAGCTGTGGTGGCTGCTATTGCTGCTCCTCCACCTACACCACCCAGCCGAAATGAGGTCTAGAGTGGGATGCGGTGTTGCTGCCATCAACCGTCTCCAGCCTTGGCCCCATGGCAAAAAACAGCCACCCTCTTCTTTCCCCCTGCTTCCACTGCCGGATCCCAGATTCCAGTCAGTGTCTTTCCTGTCCAAGTCTTCTGCGGATGGGAAAGCCAACTCCAACGGCAGCAACAGTGGTGCTTGGGCTGCCAGACATCTGGTTCTGCCTTTGAGACAGTGGCTGCAGTGCTCCTGCTTGTTCATTCGGCTGGAGAGAAACACGAGGATCTGTGAAATAGTGGGAGGCATGGATTCCCGCCATTTTCACAGATCCTTATGCCTCTCTCCAGCCGCATCTTTGTCCAGTGTTGCAAATACAGTAGAGGTACGTACATGTTGCAGCTTCAAGAGTTTTGGATTTTGGAGCATTTCAGATTTCAGAATTCCAGATAAGGGATTCTCAACATGTACGTGAAAATTCTGTTGTTTCTCTTGAGGGCCCTTCTCTTTTCTGTGCATGTTGGTTGACTTGCTTTGGTGTCATGAAATGTTTATAGACTTTTAATAACATGAAAACTGCAGGCAGTGGGTTGGGAACCTAGAACTTGATGTAAAGAGGAGGGGCAGGAAAAAGAAATTTGGGTTATGGAGAACCTCATATCAGGCCTAGGGATGGGACAGACTATTATCCTATTGGCAGGAGGTGAGAAAGGAAGGAGATAGAGGTCTGAGAGGTAGAATGTAGAGTAGGAAAAGAATAAGTTCCAGGATAGCCAAATGTAGCAGGACAGAGTAAGCAGACTGAAAAGGAGATGCCAGAGGGTATGGGTGAAATATGGCAGGAGAGAAGATACAAGATGGCTGGGAGTGTGAAAAAGTCAGGCACCCAAGAGAGAACCTTGTATATTCCACGAAGATAAAAGTAGTGTATGGTAGTGGTGGGTAAAGAATGGATGGGGATGGGAGCTTCAGAGGCTTGGAAGCTGTGTGCTGATAGGGACTAAGAACTCAAAGTACAAGACTGTGTCAGGAGATGATTTTGCTAATCGATTTCAAGTAACTAATCACCTTTTTGCTGCAGGTACTTGAAAAATTCTGTATTCTGGAGTTATGTTACTTTGCCAGTATTACCGAAGAACTTTTAAAATGTTTTGTTACCAAAAGGTGCTGGTTAGGACCTTACACAGGGCCAAGAGGACAGTCTGGGGAAGTGTATGTTTGTGCTGCAGAAGACACAATCATTAGTCTCTTTTTTCAAAAACTCCTGGTATTTATATATTCTTTTCTCTTTTCATTTGTCCTACAGAATGTCATGGTTGTCAGTTGTGTGTATCCATCTTCGGAGTGAGTATAACCTTTGCTTTTCTTAATTTTCCAAACAAAACTTGTGGGAATTTTCTTCCATGTTTGAGACTGCCACACTCTATGTACTCTTAGTACAGGTAGCGTCTTTATTATCAATGCTGTTTCCTGTGTTCGAAAGGGATCAACGCTCATCATATTCTCACTAGGACTTCTAGCTGTGTAAGAAATCATCCTGCTAACATATGATATGGGGTCTACTGGAACAGTAATTTGATATTGATTTATAGCCAACATGGCTCCATGCTGTAATGAGTTTAAAATTACAGTTGTCCCTCCACATTCACGGATTTGGCATTCACGGATTTAAGTATTCACAGCTTGAAAATATTCTTAAAAAAACAATAATCCAAAAAGCAAAGCTTGATTTTGCCATCTTATATAAGGGACACCATTTTGCTATGCCATTGCATATAATGGGACTTGAGTATTCACGGATTTGGGTATTCACGGGGGGTCCTGGAACCAAACCCCAGCAACTGTGAAGGGACAACTGTAATAATTTTGGATAGCTGCTTTTGACAGGATGCTGCATAAGACAGGATGCTGCATAGTTTTGAACAGTTTGATGGGAAGATTAAGATCAGGCCCAAACAAACAAACTGTAATTCAGGAATACTAAGTAGAATTGTAGAGTTGGAAGAGACCACGAGGGCCATCCAGTCCTTGTAAAAAGCTCTGTGGGGAATGTAATAGAATCCAGCTAGCTGGCAGCCTGCAGGAGGCCACTAGCTGGCTCTTGGCAGGGTGGTCCTCCTATTTGATTGAAATGACAGGGTGTAAATAGTGAGGGACAGCAGAATAACTTTCCAGCCGACTTTGTCGCTAGAAAAGAGTTAACATCAGATGCCAGGGAAATGGGAAATAGGTGGAGTTATGTGTGTTCCTTATGAGCTAACTACACCCAAGTCTGTCATCTGAATATTTCCCCTTCTGTTCTGTTGAAACCTAACCTTCATCTGGATGGCCAGTGTGAACCTGACTGGTAGCTATGAAACACCCTGTCGTTGCCTTTACAGTGACAGGGTGACCATGGAAATGGAAGAGTGTTGTTCAGAAAACTTTATGGGAGTGGATTTCCTCTTTACTGAGCTCATAAGACTAATTGATAACTGCAGCATTGGTTAAAATGCTGACTTGAAACTGGAAGAACCTGATAAGAACCAAGGCCTTTCTTTAGAAGTAGGTGTTTCAATTCCATCTAACCTAGGCCCTTTCAAACTACAGTGCTATGATTCCACTTTAATTGCTATAGAGAGTTCTACTGCATTCCCAAACTACAGACGCCAGGATTCCATAGGATGTTGCCATGAGAATTAAAATGGAATATGACACTATACATGTGTAATGTAAAAGGGCCTCTAGTGTGACATTTGAGGATCTAGTCTTGGAATTACATGAGGAACAGGTTGGGGAAGCAAATGCTAGAATGAGTAAAACAACATTTTGCAAGGTTGCATGTGATAGCAAGGGAAAACTGGAGTATCTTAGGAACCAAGAAGAATTTAATGTTCTTGAAAAGATCAGGAAACACAAATAAGGAAGGAGCTTGAATTACATCTGAAAGAAGTAAATGTGTAGTGTTTAAAGCTGTGATTCTCTATCTGGTAGTATTGGTGCATTGCATAATGTTCTTGCACACAGTGGTTGGCTTCATTTTATACTTGCATTGTTATGACAGTTGTGCCCATGAGAAATAAGAGGAGGTTAATCTCTTGATGACTATCTGTACAGTTTCTTATTGTATGCAATTGTCACCAAATAGATGGTGCAACATAACTAATTAAAATAAGATACTGACTATAAAAGTCTCTTGACTACAGCCAGCCCTCCGTATCTATGGATTCTACATCCACAGATTCAATCAACCATGGTTCAAAAATATTTATACACAAAAAATTCCCCAAAGCAAACCTTGCTCTTGTTGTCCTGTATAAGACACCATTTTACTATGCCATTGTATGTAATGGTACTTGAGAATCCATGGATTATTATATCCACGGCGGGAGGAGAGTCCTGGAACCAAAACCTAGTGGATACTGAGGGCCCACTGTACTTACACATATATACTTAGACTTATATTTCCTTCTGCTGGTGAGAACATCTTGTGAGTAAAGTCCTTGCACATAAACATGTTTACAAATGAAAGGTGGAAAGAGACAATTTTCATTGATTTCCCCCTTTTCCATGCTGCCCATTTCTGCCCTGAAAATCTGTTCCAGGGGACTGAGGTACCTTTGGAGCAGGAATTGGGTTTTCTGTTTTCTGTCCTCTGCTGAACTGAGAGCCTTTCTGGCAGTGGAAGGAACCTTTCTGCTTACGGAATGCACACCTTGATCCAGCCCATATCTAGTTATGAACATACTTTGAAGCAGGGCTCTTGAAGGATTAATTAATGAACTAATCAGATTAGTGAGCTTGTTGAGCGTAGCACTGCAGGGGTGTGGGCTCCATTATTCCATACAATTCATAAAATTTGCAGAGTTAATAATTGTCCACTTATATTTGTGTGTTTTTGATAAAAGCTCTGTACATAATAACAAAGAACCAACTGTGTGGCTGCTTCAAACTCTACGTTGTTGAGGTACAAAGTTTGCAGTGGTGTGGAGAGAACTGCTTGGTCAGCATAGTGAGCCATTGCACATGAGCAGCATGCCAGGAGGAGCTGCTTACATATTTAATGGATAAGATCTTGCTCTTGTCTTGCATTTACAGTTCCTAATTGATCCCATGGCACTGGAATGTTTGGAGGAATGGAAATAAGAAACAATAGCTCGTTAAAAAAAAAGTGTATTGTGTTGCCCAATAAAGTATATATTTTTTCTTGATTGTTGTATGTTTTACTATTTAAACATATGGCAGGCTTTGCTCCTCAGGGCAGATAATAGATAATGGTCTTACAAAAATACTAATATCATAGATAAAGAATACTTAATAGTGTTCTGAAAGTCTGGACATTTTTAGCTGAAAGTAAAAAGAATACTACAGAAATCTTACAGCAATTTTATTTTTTGTAGGAAAAATAATTCCAACAGTTTAAACAGGATGAATGGTGTAATGTTTCCTGGAAACTCACCAGGTTATTCTGAGAGGTAAGAGAAGAGTGTGCTTAAACAGAGTATAACTTCTGTGGAAAATATAAGATGATGGCTTTAGCATTTGCATTCCTAAATCTTTTTAACATTTAGTATTTAAACACAATTTCAAATATTTTGGATAAGCCCCCTTTTTTAAATCAAAAAGATAGGTAACCTTTGTAGAGTGTTACATGTATGTATTAATTTTGGCATCCATGTGGAAATGAAGCATGATTGATTTTTTCCAGATATTTAAGGGCTGGAATTCAGTTTGGGACATGCACCCATGGAGGTTTCCCTTATGCATGTGGATTTCTTTTTTCAGGTACAGCAAGGGTTGGCATTCTCTTCCTCCCTCTGGACTGCCAAAAGCCGCCCTCCCCCCCGCACTGAAAAGTTCCTGAAGCCAACTCTATACAGGCGAGCTGGCAGAATCATAGAGGCATCAGGCTATGTCCCCACAGCCAGATGTGAAATGATGAGATCATTGCTGAGAGGATGACCCTCCAGGGGTCTTAGTGCTTTAATAATTCCACATCTGGCTATGGGGAGGCAGCCAGATGCTTCTTCAATCCTGCCTGTTTGCTGTGAAGCACAGGATTGTTGTGCAGGGAGGCTTCAGGGGCTTTTCAATATGTTGTGGGAGAGGGCATATGGTTCTACACTGAGGGGATTGTGGATTGTAGTCAAAGTAGATTACAAGAAATGTAAAACATTTCTTTTTAAAAATTAACTCGTTGAACAATAATTGAATCATATGTCCAGTTAAACAGGCAGAACAATTTGTAGTAATAAAACCAGAATAAAAACAACAGATTTCTTGTAATAAGATTTCCATTTGATGTCCCAAATTTGCTAAAACATTTTCATTCTTTCTCAGACTTCCTAGATTTGGGCTGAGGTCCTAAATTCATCTGTCATATAACAGTCCCATTAAATACATTGGATGTTACTTTGGCTAGTTGTGTTTAGGATTTTACTGTGAGAATCGCCTTGCTTTAGTAAGTGATCTTATTTAGTTCAGTTAAGTATGGTAATTTTTAAACAGTCTGTATTTCAGTATGCTGTCAAATAAAAGATCCAGTGAAAACTTGACATTCAAAATTGGATTAATCAAATGTAAGATGTTCTTGTTCTTGCAGATCCAATATTAATGGCCCTGGAACTCCACGACCTGTAAATCGACCAAAAGTTTCTTTGTCACCTCCTATGACAACAAACGGTTTACCGGACAGCCCAGAAAATAAAGAGTCAGGACTCTTACAAGCAGAGGACAAAATTAGCAGGTTTGTAAGAGGCATGCATGTATATGTGTGTGTGTGTGTGTCAATAGATTTGCTTAGTTATTTTTGTTTCACAAATTTTTTTTGGTAATATATATTCTACTTGCACCTTGAGAAACTTGCTTTCTGCTGAGTACTTAATAGACTTGTGCTCTGAACTGGAAGACAATGTATACTCTGATGGATGCACAGATTTGTTGCCAGCTTTGGCTATCCCTTTATTTTACTAGATGATGTGCATGTGTGTATGTGCCTTCAAGTTACCTGTCGATTTACGGTGACACCATGAATTTCATCGGGTTTTCTTAAACAAAGAATAGTCAGAGGTAGTTTTGCCAGTTCCTTCCTCTGAAATACAGCCTATACCACTTGGTATTTGTTGGTGGTCACCCATCTAAGTACTAACCAGAGCTGACCATGCTTAGCTTCCAAGATCAGATGGGATCTGGCACCTTTAGAGTATTTAGGCCTTTAGCTGATGGACCTGTTCCATAAATGATCACTTCCTCAGGACACTGGGCTGCTGTTTATAAATAGTCTGCTTCAGAGTGATCTGATTCTTTCTGTTAACATCAGTGAGACTATTAAATCAAGTCTGAAAATACTGAAGAAATTTTTAGTGTTAACTGAAGAACTAATAACATTTCGCTGCTGAAAACCCAATTTAATGTAAATAATAACAGAGCTGTCTTGTCATTGGTGGAGCCAGATTAATTCCTCTGGGAATAAAGCCCAAATTCAAATCAGTTTTACATACATTTTCCTTTCCATTTGGTTCAAGATTGGTGTTTTGTTTTGTTGCTTGAAAGTTTAATAAACACAAACATCTGGGCAAAATAGGAGAAATTTTGATGCTCACAGGCATCAGCACTGTTAAGCTACAATGTGCTGGTGATCTCTTCATGTCAATATGAAGTTTCATACCAATGCCGTTTTTGTCTCCCAGTGAATCACCAGCATCTGAGCCTGAAAGAGTTCAAAGCAGCCCAGTAAAAAACAAACACGTTGAAGAAGATCCAACAGAAATTGAGGGACGTGAGGTTAAAAGACTTAAATTTGACAAAGAGGAGGAAGTTGAAGAAACGTCCAGTCAGAGTAGTTCCAGTGAAGCGTGTACAGCAATGGTGGAAGAGACTGAAACAACCGCTGCATCTCAGGACAAAGAAAAAGAAAATATTTGTGAGAGGCAGCATTGTAAAGAGGAAGAGGAGGAAGGTATATTGCTGATTCACTGTCACTATTCGTCTTTTCTGATTGTACTTAGAATGTGGGTTACCTTTAAATCTCCTATCCATGGCTCAGACCCAAACTTAATCATACATAAAGTAAACTCACTGAAATCATTTGCATACTACCTAGTTATGTAAGCTCCATTGAACTAATACACCTTAATATGGGTTGGATTTAATAAATATTTGTATGCATACTATGTAATATAATGGTCCTGGACAGACTTCACATTAAATTGATTGCTGAATCTAATGATCTAAGTAAGATCCAGAACTAAAGCTAACTAAAATTCAAGTCAGCATCCAGATTTGAAGGTCTGTTTGAGTTTGGTAGACTAATGTTGTGAATACGTGTCTCCATATAGTGGTGCAAGCTTGAATTCACCTGTGTATAGTCTTTTTCCCCTCATCCTTCAGGCCTGGTGAGGATATAGGCTCTCAATAAGGCTGCCATACTTGAAGATTCTTCTTGTCCATGCTGATTCTTGTATTTAATGTCATCAGGCCTCTTCTGTTAGGTAGGGAGAGGAGAACTAACCCAGGTGACTGAAAGGTTTATTGCATGAGGGAAGGGAAGTGGCAGTGCACCCCGATAATAGTGCCTCCTGCACTGCTTTATTGCAGGACATCAGTGTTCAACAGTTGTTCTTCTGTTCCATTCCTGTGGGAGATGGTGCTAAACAGGAGTCTTCTTTTCTAATGGATTTTTCCAGTTAGAAAAAAGACTCTCATTTACTACCATCTTCCATAGGACAGGAATGGAAAAGAAGCTGTTGAATGCTGCATTTTGTGATAAGGCAGCACAGGAGGCACTATAATCGGGGTGTACTACCACTTCCCTTCCCTTGTGCGTTAAGCCTCTGATTTTAGGGTGCTGTACCTTATGGTCCTTCAGATATTGATGAAACTTAATCATTCCTTACCCGTGGGGCTGCCAGTAGAAAGGGATGATAGAAGCTGCAGTCCAACATCATCTGGAAAGTCGCAAGTTGCCCCACCTTAGCATTAAAGGTACCCAGGATTTCATTATATCAGGCCAGGATTGCAGTTTGAATTTTCTTGCATCTTTAACATGACATGTGCCTTTAGGTACTGCTAAATGTCTCCTTTGTAACAGCGGAAATGGCAAGGGATATATGTAGGGAGGTGAACACTATCTTGTGTGTATTGAACACAGTACAGAATAGCCAGGAGGCTTATTTGCTGTGAGGAAAGAGGCAATATAAGGAACTATGCGGCTATTTATATAGCTCTTTGGAGAGTGCTGTCTTGTTTTAAGTATCTGTATTTAATTCTAAATTCAATCTTTCTTCCAGAATCCCTCATGACACCAAGAGAAATTATTCCAGAAAGAAAAGAGCAAGATACAGACAATGCATCCTTAACTGTGAAAGAAGATCTTTCAGAGGAGAATAATCAGATGGAGGAATCTGACCAGACTCAAGCAGAGAAGGACTTGCCTTCTGAAGAAAGTGAAAACAGTGGATCTGTCAGTAGCAGAGCTGATTGCAGTGACACAGAAGAATTGGGCACTTATGTCAGTGAAATTCCTGAAACAGCATCAGAGGCCCCAATGGAAAACTGCGATGAAGCCACAGAAGCTCCAGAAGAACCTATGGAACAAGACTAATAATTTAAATATACTTAGAGGCAGTATTTTCCATAAGGCTCTGGTTTTACACTGTATAAATAATTTTATGTAATAAAAGTGGACCTTTAGTTTTACAAGAGAAGCAGGCTGTAAATTGAACTTCTCAATGCGTTAAATCCTGAAGGAGTTGTACTTGTTACTGTGAAATATCAACACCTTCAGGTCCTGCTTTACCGCTGAAATTTCACTCTGTCAAATCAGTGGTCTGTGTATAGTTTTTTTTTATTTAGAATTAAAGTTTTTAAACTGGAAGGTAATTATAATTTTGACAACTTTTTGGAGATTACCACACTTAATTATTTTCCGTCTTCATTTCCCTGTTGCTATAGCAGCTTTTTTCTGGTTTTGGTTACAGTTTCGATATTAACTTCTAAATTATAAGGTTTCTTTTTGGTTTCCAGGTTTTCATTTGACTACATTGTGGGCTTTAAAAAGCTACACTATTGACATACAATACTTGAAAACATGCAAATCTAAAGAAGACCTATGCTTGCACTCTGAGATTTATACTCCCCCCCCCCCCGGAAACAACTGAGTTCATTTATACAAGGCAACATTTTCACCTCTGCATAAACCAAATAAAATTTGGCCCACCTGACATCCTGAAGATCCAAACACTGTTGAAAGTACCAGGTTAAATACATTCCAAGAAATCTGTTCTAACAACACACTTTTGTACATTTCTGAGGTGCCTGAATGAAAGGTTTTCATTTTATTCCTGAGAAAATGTTTTTATGTTGAGAACAGGTTCGAAACAGTAGCTTCAGCATTTTTTTTAAAGAAGGGGGGATGTTTGCAAATTAACAAGACCATTTCTCCCAATAGATGCAATCTTTGGCCTTGGATAATTGTGTCAAAATAAGCAGCTCAGATTGGTGTGAGATGCTGCAGCATTACACAACTTAGTTATGTACTTGAGTTGACTGGCGTGTTAGAAGTTGTAGGTGTGCATAGAAATGATCATTATTTGTACATCATTTTGAAAATGAACGAAATACTTTTTGAACATGCTACTTCGACAGCCAGTGTTAATTCTTTTCCAAAATCAGCTCAAAGCACAACTACTGCTTTAAATTCTTCACCTTATATTTTTGAGACATCGACATGTAACGACGTCAAGATGCAACCTCCCAGTCACATTTCTTGGCTGCCAAATTTATACCTGTTTCTTCAACTGTACCTTTTTGATATTTAGAATTTTTAAATTTCTGTAAAGTAGATTTTTGTAGATTGTAAAGAGTGCTCACTGCCATTGTGGAACGGTATATAATTGTATAATTTGTGTGTAAACTGGATGCTTGGGCTTTCAATACAGTATTCATATAAAGCAATAAATATTAATGTTATCAAATTTTTGAGTACATTTTAATCAAAACACAATAGAAATACCTCTTTTTAGAGGTGAGGTTGCATACCTTGAAGTACAGAAATAACTACCAAAATGCATGCTAACAGTTCTTGTACTGCATGGTGTTTCATTTTGGAGAAGGGTGGTCTTTGAATTCAGTTTGTATTCCAGAATAATTTGACTGGGTTTGCACCTCTGTGAGGTGATACTGAACTGTGTGATCTTTCATATTCAATGCAGGCAAGTAGACACTTTGAAGTCCTGCTATTCTACACACAAAGGGAAAAAAATCAGTTGTTCTCAGATGCAGGAGGGTTGGGTGCATTAGGGGGAGAACTAAAACCAAAACATAGGAATTAGAAAAACATTTCCAGAAATGCAAGACAGTAACACTTGTTTATTTTCCCCTCACTCTTCCCCCACCCCCTTTTCCTTCAGGGATATTTGCCAATGAGAACAAATTTTAAGTTCTGAGATTTCTGACATTTTCTTTAGAATGTTTGTGAAAATATTGTTAATAAACCTATTCTTTAAGCAGTTGTGATCTTTTGACATGTTTATTTTAACAAAATCCAATGACCCCGATCTCTTTCCTCTCTTGAACAGTGGATTTATGAATTGTAAATTTACTTATGTGATGACATGAGGAAGGTGAAAAATGCACTCACTGCACATATATCTACATAAGTCCTGTTGAAACCAGTGGGACTTGATGCCTGGGCAATTAAGGTATAAAAGTGCAGCCTAAGTCTAGCATATCAGAATGAGTTAAATGATGATCTTGATGGTAGCTAATTTCAGTGACTAATACAATGCCTGTTTTGGGGGGCATTACTATAGAAAACTGATGTTGTAGGAACAATTTAGTTGCTGGCAGCACATGAGCCAGCTTTTGGTTACTGCTTGCTATCCAGGTGGAAATGATGAGGATTGTATGACTTACCTTTGGGGTGGTGGCTGGAGGCAAATGCATTCTACTGCACAGGGCAGAAGTTGTCCAGGCACAAAGAGGGTTTTGAATACTGCCTATTTGCAGAAATGATCCCTTTATTTAAGTTAACAATTCAATTCAAATCAACAGGACTTGCTTCCGGGTAAATGTGTTTAGTTTCTGGAACATAAGCCATCCCCTAATTGCAATGTTTATTGCTTGGATATGACTATTCTGTGCTACTTAAAAAGAAATCTAATCATGGCACATACTCTGAGATGCTGCCGAGTTGCAAGGCAATTGCCTTGTATCAACACATGGATGCAATTACTTGTTTCAGCTATAGATGGCCGTATAACCTGCCTTAAAGTACTGTACATACAATGCATATGTGAAAGTCAGAGGTTGTAACTTGCACCCAAACACTGTTGAGCTTCTAAAGCCAGATTTAGGAATGAATCAAAACATTTCAGGGTTGAGATTAGTCCTATGTGAAGACCATTGACTACCATTTTGTGGATGAATACTGAGGACAGTCATACAACTTGATTTCTTCTGTGGTTGGCAGGTGACATTCCTTCCAACATGTTTTTATCCAGTCACCTCAAATGTTTTAGATATACTCTTTGATTTTTTTGTGTTTCTGCTTATGCCAGAATAGGCCTCAGTTAATTTCTATTTGCCATTGAGGTTCAGAGAGCAGGAATCATTTTAAATCCTGGCATTTCAGAACGCCTTACAATCTTCATAGTTTCTGTGCAGTCTCATATGTGGGCATTTGCACTCGAGTCTAAAAGTTTAGAAGGAGAGGGCTGGCCCTCAGGATAGCCGTCTACAGTATAGGCATACTCTGAGGTTCAAGCAAGCATCTTCCTGCTCACAGGTGAGTAAGAATTTCCCATATTTAATCAGAAAAGTTCCTTGTCATGAATTAAAACAATTGTGTGAAGGCTGACTGGGTTTTGTGTTGGTTTTTTGGCTCGGGAAAGCCTTAAAAGACATCTTTTGACCAGTAAAAACAGACAAGTAAAGGGAACCAGCATGGTGTAAAGCTTTGAGTGTTGGACTAGGATTTTGGGAGACTAGGATTTGAATCCCTGCTCAATCATGGAAACCCACTGGATGACCTTGACTCCCTCAGACTAGGAGGAAGGCAATGGCAAACACCTGAATATACTATAATATATATAATATATAATATACTATACTGAATATGCTATAAGTTGAGTCCCTTTGAAGGCACATAACAAATGAAAAGGGAATAGGGACTTGAGAGACTTCTGCCAATATGACTAAAGATTGTATTATACCTGTCCGTGTACTTTGATAGCATAGAATTCACATCAAATAGGCATATAGCAAAACCCATGCTTTTTAAAAAAATATTTAAGTACAGTATAGTTATATATTATACATGAGTTATCCAATTAAACAAACAAGAAACAGTATTACAGATCGAAAAGAATAAGGCTATACAAAATAAGTTATAAACAATTTTCTCTCATAGCTCCTATTCCATGACTTCCTAAGTACTACTATCTTATAATAATCATTTACAACTTTTTTCTTTTAATTTCAACTTAATTTCAGATTTTCTATGTTTCCTATATAATTTTACTATAGATGTATTCCACCTTACATACCTTACATATAAAAAACTTTTTTATAAAAGTATACTCTGGTTTCTCTTCAGATCATTATAGATCTTTCACCTTTTAATAACAAAACCCATACTATATAGCACATGAATGTATAAATAGAACGCTACATCACATGTAACTTCCTGGTACCACATTTCATTGTTGGATCTTCATGGGCATACTGCATTATTTACATTGAAGTGTGATTTGTTTTAGAATTGTACATTTAATTGTTCTGATAACAAAGGATGTACTTAACAGTGTTTTTAAGATGGCCAATATATGAATCATCCTTGGGTTCTCTCATATTCAAGATTCATTAATATTTCTCCAGCATGGTTAATCGCATGCCATTTCTCTTCTCCTTCACTGTCCCAACCTCTTGTGTTTCTAGAAGTAGAACCTGCGCCAGAATGTTGCAAAGGGTCTCCAGTCCTACAGATTTGTAGTAAAGGTTTTCCTGCCCTTCAGTCAAGCCAGGAGGATTCAGCCTCCTTTGGCTCATGTGAGAAGGAAGTCTTCCCTCTGCTGAAGCTTGCCTGCTGATGTCAGGGGTTTTTACTCAGCCATATTGGAGCCTCTTGCTTTCAAAACCTGCAAAGCCCAGAAACCAATGCACACTGTTAGAGAGATGGGAGAAGATGACAAGCCCCTACCTTGCTGTGTGGGTCTGCTCATGAGGAACAGCCACACAATGATGTGCATGCTCAGAGTAGCAAACTATCACAGTGGAGTGTAATTTTAATTATTTACTTAATGCTCTCCTTGCTTTGGGCTGTTTCTTATCCCCTTGCATGCCAAATCAGCTTACACCACTGTTCAACTTTATCCATATTTCAATTCTCATACAGAAACTGTTTGTATAGGGTGGAACTTAGCAACCAAGTGTTTGGCTTTAGGCCACTAGTTCATATCTAAATTCCCCACATTATTACTACTCATGTGTGCTGACATGACTACAACCTCCCCCACCTTGGGGAAAAAATAGAAAAGTGATCTATCCAGTTTCAGCACACATAAGTAGTAATAACATGGGGGTTTAAACATGAATCATTGGCCTACAGCCACTGTTGCAAACAGACTAGCACAGGGCAGACTTATGTTTTGTTTTGCTTTGTCTGACTTACACAACAAAGTGATTTAAAGATGAGCATGTTTTATCTATTGTAAGCCTTTGTGGTCTGCAGTCCACTTTATGTATCTGATAAAATGGGCTGGAGTCCACAAATATTTATGCCTCCCTTTTTAAAGGTGTCACAGGACACCTTCTTTAGTTCAGTATACAGTCAGACCCTCATGATGCACCCCCTAGATTGTACATGGCTTCCCTCCAAATTGTCCATGGTATATGGAATATACAAGAAATATCCCAGCCATGTTAGTAAAGAAAGAATAAGTGTGGAGTACGGAAGAGTCTGCAAGTGTGCATAAATAGTCAGCTTGATTTACTGGTTCTTGCTTTCGCTGAAACTGCCTCAGATTAGAAATCCAGAGCAAGAAATTAAAATTAGCCCAACAGGAGTTATTTATTGCTGGTCCTATTAAATCCTATTGCTGGTCAAAAGTAGGAGTATTTTGGCTGTGTCTCAATACATACTTTTAACTGCTGCCTTCAAAATGCCGTACTCAATTCAGATAGGTGGGCTCTGCCCCCTGGTGGAAATGGGGGCTCTTTACAACCAGAGAGAGACCCTCTCTTGCCATTTTTGGTACTGCATATGTTTTTAGTCAGCGACAGATTTTGAAATCTTGGCAGTTCAGTCAAAACAATATAATTCAAGAGACTTAAAAGTAACCACAATAGAGAAGCGATGGAGATGCTTCAAGTTTTTAGTATAAATAATGCTTGACTACCAAAAGAGCCAAAATATTTTGGAAGGAGAGGGGAAAAAAAATGCTGGATAAAGAAAAATTGTGGAAAATAAAATGGGGGTAAAATAGAGCTCTTCAGATGTGCAACATTTCAGGACAAAAAGACAAGTTTCTGAACTTGTTCCTGAATAGCAATAGAAATGCAAAGTGTGGATATAGTAATGAGGTGACAAGTTCTATTTTAATGAGGGCCATTGGGGGACAAAGGCAGAAGGAAAGATTTTGGCTAAAGCCAAGGGGAATAGATAACCTTATGAATGGTGGAGGGAGTTATTGGAATGTATAGTTGTCCCTCCATATCCATGGATTTGATATCCTCTCCTCTCTCCTCTCTCTCTCTCTGGCTTTCTTCGCAAATGAAGATTCAGGAAGGACTCATCCCGCACTTTCTGCAAGCGTGCTGATGACTAAAAAGGCCAATCCGAGATAAACAAGTCCGGTTGCAGAAAGCACAGCAGAAGAAGGTCTCTTTAGGTGATGTTTCTAGGTTGTAATTCTTTCTGCGTTGTCGTTTCTCTTCAAGACTTGTTTGGCGTGAGTTCTCAAATAAGGCTGCAGCATTGTGGATAGTGCATCTCCATGCCTCCCGATGTGAGGCCATGGTGGACCATTGTTGGTGATCAATTTGGCCGAGCCTGAGATATTGTTTCAGGGAGTCCTTGTATCCATGGATTTAAGTATTCACAGCTTGAAAATATTCTTTAAAAAACAATAATCCAAAAAGCAAACCTTGATTTTACCATCTTATATAAGGGACACCATTTTGCTATGCTATTGCATATAATGGGACTTGAGTATTCATGGATATTGGTATCCGGGGGGGGGGCGGTTTCTGGAACCAAACCCCAGCGAATATGAAGGGAAACTGTAGTGTGATGCTGGCTGGGAGCCAGAAAGGAGATGTAAAAAACTGGGCAAGAGAGCCTTCATCAGGCTGGGGTGTTAACTGTGTTACTGTAGGTTTCTGTACATGCTGCGCTCCACCAGAAAAATCCATTGCACAGGCTCGAAGGACAAATCCAGTTCCAAAAAAGCCCTGTAGCAATAGGCAAGGGATGAAACAGCGTAAGGTGTAAGAGAAACGACAATGCAGAAAGAATCACAACCCAGAAACATCACCCATGGAGACCTTCTGCTGTGCTTTCTGCAACTGGACTTGTTTATCTCGGATTGGCCTTTTCAGTCATCAGCGCACTTGCAGAAAGTGCGGAATGAGTCCTTCCTGAATCTTAGTTTGCAAAGAAAAGCCAGAGAGAGAGAGAGAGTGTGCCAGGAAACCATTCATAGAATCATAGAATTGCAGAGTTGGAAGAGACCACGAGGGCCATCCAGTCCAACCCCCCTGCCATGCAGGAATACACAATCAAAGCATCCCCGACAGATGGCCATCCAGCCTCTGTTTAAAGACCTCCAAGGAAGGAGACCCCACCACGCTCCGAGGGAGTGTGTTCCACTGCCGAACAGCTCTTACTGTCAAAAAGTTCCTCCTCATGTTGAGGTGGAATCTCTGTTCCTGGAGCTTGCACCCATTGCTCCGTGTTCCAGTCTCTGGAGCAGCAGAAAACAAGCCTGCTCCATCCTCAGCGTGACATCCCTTCAAATACTTAAACAGGGCTATCATATCACCTCTAAACCGTCTTTTTTCCAGGCTAAACATACCCAGCTCCCTAAGTCTCTCCTCATAAGGCATTGTTTCCAGACCTTTCACCATTTTAGTTGCCCTTCTCTGGACACGCTCCAATTTGTCAATATCCTTTCTGAATTGTGGTGCCCAGAACTGGACACAGTATTCTAAGTGAGGTCTGACCAAGGCAGAATAGAGTGGCACTATTACTTCCCTTGATCTAGACACTATACTTCTATTGATGCAGCCCAAAATCGCATTGGCCTTTTTAGCTGCCGCATCACACTGTTGGCTCATGTTCAACTTGTGGTCTACTAGGACTCCTAGATCCCTTTCGCACGTAGTCTCATTCAGCCAGGTCTCTCCCATCCTATATTTATGCATTTCATTTTTCCGCCCTAAATGCAGTACTTTACATTTCTCCGTATTGAATTTCATTTTGTTAGCTTTGGCCCAGCTCTCCAGTCTATCCAGGTCATTCTGAATTTTGATCCTGTCCTCTAGGGTATTAGCTACTCCTCCCAATTTGGTGTCATCTGCAAATTTGATAAGTATGCCCCTAATTCCCTCATCTAAGTCATTGATAAAGATGTTGAATAGCACTGGGCCCAGGACAGAACCCTGTGGCACCCCACTGGTCACATCTTTCCAAGACGAAGAGGAGCCACTGCTGAGCACCCTTTGGGTTCGGCCGGTCAACCAATTACAAATCCATTGAACAGTTAACTTGTCTAGCCCACATTCTACAAGCTTGTTTGCAAGAATGTCATGGGGAACCTTGTCAAAGGCCTTACTGAAATCAAGGTATGCAATGTCCACAGCATTCCCTTCATCTACCAAGCTGGTAACTTTATCAAAAAAAGAGATCAGATTAGTCTGGCATGACTTGTTTCTCTGAAACCCATGCTGACTTTTTGTGATTATGGCATTGCCTTCTAAATGTTCACAGACTCTCTGTTTAATGATCAGTTCTAGAATCTTCCCTGGTATTGATGTCAGACTAACTGGACGATAGTTGTTGGGATCCTCTTTTTTCCCCTTTTTGAAGATAGGAACAACGTTTGCCCTCCTCCAGTCTGCTGGGACTTCTCCTGTTCTCCAGGAGTTCTCAAAGATTATTGCCAATGGCTCTGAGATTATATTTGCCAGCTCTTTTAATACTCTTGGATGTAGTTCATCTGGTCCTGGAGATTTAAATTCATTTAGATTAAGAAGGTATTCCTGTACTACCTCTTTACTTATTTTGAGCTGGATTTCCCCTATTGTGTCCTCTGTTCCATTCTCCTCAGGTTGGTCCTCCTTTTCCTTTTCTGAAAACACTGAGGCAAAGAAGGTGTTGAGTAATTCTGCCTTTTCTCTGTCCCCTGTTAGCATTTTGCCATCTTCTCCACGTAGCGGCCCTATCATTTCCTTCTTCCTCCTTTTGCTGCGGACATACCCAAAAAACCCCTTTTTATTGTTCTTAACCTCCCTAGCAAGCCTGAGCTCATTCTGCGCTTTAGCTTTTCTGACTTTACTCCTACACGGGTTCGCTATCTGTTTGAATTCTTCTTTGGTGATTTCCCCCCTTTTCCATTTCCTATACATGTTCCGTTTAAAACTTAGCTCCATTGAAAGTTCTTTAGTCATCCATCCTGGTTTCTTGAGACACCTCCCATTTTTCTTCCTCAATGGTACTGTTTGAAATTGTGCCTTCAGTATCTCCCTTTTGAGAAAGTCCCATCCGTCTTGAGGTCCCTTCTCTTTTAGTATTCTTGACCATGGGATCATCCCCAGTATTTCCCTGAGTTTATTGAAATCAGCTCTCCTAAAGTCAAGAATGCGTGTCTGACTATGCCTGGCTTCTCCTTTCCATTGTATAACAAACTCCAGGAGAACATGATCACTCTCACCTAAGGATCCCACCACTTGCACCCCATTAACCAGATCGTCTCTGTTGGTTAGGATCAGATCTAAAATAGCTGACCCCCTTGTTGCCTCTTCCACCTTTTGGACCATGAAATTATCTTCCAGGCATGTAAGGAATTTGCTAGACCTTGTAGTTTTGGCTGAGTTAGATTGCCAGCAAATATCAGGATAGTTGAAGTCACCCATCACTACTACATCTCTCCTTTCTGCATGTATGTTCATCTGTTCTAGAAAGGCAACATCCAATTCCTCCGTCTGATTTGGGGGTCTGTAGTAGAGTCCCACAATAACATCCCTGTTGTTTCCCTCCCCTTTAATTTTTATCCAGATGCTCTCCACCTGGCTTCCAGTATTGATGTCATGGATCACTTCACTGGTGTAAATATCCCTGACATATAATGCTATTCCTCCTCCTTTCCTGTTTGGCCTGTTTCTCCTATAAAGGTTATACCCCTCTATTCCTACATTCCAATCATGAGACTCGTCCCACCAGGTTTCAGTAACGCCTATTATATCATATTTGTTTTGTAGTGCGAGGAGTTCAAGTTCATCTTGCTTATTTCCCATGCTCTGTGCATTAGTGTAGAGACATCTGAGACCATGTGTTCCCTTTACTTGCTCCCTGTGCAAGTTTTTTTGCCTCCCACTGTTGGGGCCTTGCGCTGTTTGCCTTGTTCCCTCTATGACAGTTTGACTATTTTCTCCAGCCCTTTTGCCTTCCAGAATACTGTCTCCCTCCCCCATTTGACTCAGTTTAAAGCCCTCCTGATCAAATTCTTGAGACTGTTGGCAAAAATGTTTCTTCCAACTGTTGTAAGATGCACCCCATCTCTTGCCAGAAGTCCCCCCGCATGGAAGCGCAGTCCATGATCCAAGAATCCAATTTGTTCTCGGCGACACCATCTACGGAGCCAGTTGTTTACGTCGGCTATTTTCCTCTCCCTTCTTGGACCATGCCCTTCAACTGGCAGAAGAGACGAGATGACCACCTGTGCATTCATTTCTTTCAGCTTCCTCCCCAGGGCCTCATAATCTCTTCTGATCTTGGGAAAGCTGTGCCTTGCAGTATCATTGGTTCCCACATGGACCAAAAGGAAGGGGTAATGATCTGTAGGCTTGACGAGTCTTGTCAGCCTCTCGGTCACATCACAGATCTTTGCCCCAGGGAGACAACACACCTCCCGAGTCATCTTGTCAGGCCCACATACCACTGCTTCTGTACCCCTCAGCAAGGAGTCCCCCACCACCACCACACGCCTCCGCTGAGGCTTCGCAGCTGCTGTTCCTTGCGGTGGTCCTCTCAAGGTCCCCTGCTCTACCCCTGAAGTCTGTCCATGCTGTTCTTCCTCGTTGTCCTTGATAAGGGAAAGGGCTTCGAATCGATTCTGTAGCTGCAAGCTGCTGGAAGAATCCCTGGATTTTCTTGTTCTGTGTGTGACATTCCTCCAGCTGTCTACTTCCTGTGTCCGTGAAGTGACCCTCTCCTCCACAGCCACTTCCTCTGTGCGGTCCCCATCCAAGACTGTTTGTTCTGTTCTGTCCAGGAAAACCTCTTGCTCACGAATCTGTTGAAGTGTAGCTACCCGTGTCTCCAGCTGCTGTACTTTCTCCTCCAAGAGGGCTACCAGTTTGCATTTGGTGCATGTGAAGTTCTCCACGTCTGTAGCCAAGAATACAAACATCGCACAAGTGTTGCAAGTGACTGCTGCAGTCCCCTCGGTGTCCATGATGAGAGCTTTAGGTAATCTAAGAACTCTTAGTTAACGCTGAGAATGCTAAGCTGTACTTTTAGGTCTGCTGTATTTTTGTTTGGTTACTGAAATTCGCGCGCCGTTAGGCGCGCGCCTCTAGCTCTTGAGGGTAAAAGGGCAAGGTCAGAAGTTCAAGCCCCTCAGCAACAAGCAGCCTCTCCCAACAGTTTTTTTAAAAAATTCAGAAGTTGCTTCCTTCTTCTCCCTGGCAGGAAACTGGCAGGAAACTTGCTGTCCAGAAGCTGCTCTCCTTCTCTCTGGCAGGAAACTGGCCTGGAAAGCCTCTGCAAGGACTTATATAGAGCTAGGCTCCCAGCTCCACCCCCTAATGACTCACAGGTGTGACTCACAGGTGTGACTCACAGGAAGGCTCTTGAGGGTAAAAGGGCAAGGTCAGAAGTTCAAGCCCCTCAGCAACAAGCAGCCTCTCCCAATAGTTTTTTTAAAAAATTCAGAAGTTGCTTCCTTCTTCTCCCTGGCAGGAAACTGGCAGGAAACTTGCTGTCCAGAAGCTGCTCTCCTTCTCTCTGGCAGGAAACTGGCCTGGAAAGCCTCTGCAAGGACTTATAAAGAGCTAGGCTCCCAGCTCCACCCCCTAATGACTCACAGGTGTGACTCACAGGTGTGACTCACAGGAAGGCTCTTGAGGGTAAAAGGGCAAGGTCAGAAGTTCAAGCCCCTCAGCAACAAGCAGCCTCTCCCAACAGTTTTTTTAAAAAATTCAGAAGTTGCTTCCTTCTTCTCCCTGGCAGGAAACTGGCAGGAAACTTGCTGTCCAGAAGCTGCTCTCCTTCTCTCTGGCAGGAAACTGGCCTGGAAAGCCTCTGCAAGGACTTATATAGAGCTAGGCTCCCAGCTCCACCCCCTAATGACTCACAGGTGTGACTCACAGGTGTGACTCACAGGAAGGCTCTTGAGGGTAAAAGGGCAAGGTCAGAAGTTCAAGCCCCTCAGCAACAAGCAGCCTCTCCCAATAGTTTTTTTAAAAAATTCAGAAGTTGCTTCCTTCTTCTCCCTGGCAGGAAACTGGCAGGAAACTTGCTGTCCAGAAGCTGCTCTCCTTCTCTCTGGCAGGAAACTGGCCTGGAAAGCCTCTGCAAGGACTTATAAAGAGCTAGGCTCCCAGCTCCACCCCCTAATGACTCACAGGTGTGACTCACAGGTGTGACTCACAGGAAGGCTCTTGAGGGTAAAAGGGCAAGGTCAGAAGTTCAAGCCCCTCAGCAACAAGCAGCCTCTCCCAACAGTTTTTTTAAAAAATTCAGAAGTTGCTTCCTTCTTCTCCCTGGCAGGAAACTGGCAGGAAACTTGCTGTCCAGAAGCTGCTCTCCTTCTCTCTGGCAGGAAACTGGCCTGGAAAGCCTCTGCAAGGACTTATATAGAGCTAGGCTCCCAGCTCCACCCCCTAATGACTCACAGGTGTGACTCACAGGTGTGACTCACAGGAAGGCTCTTGAGGGTAAAAGGGCAAGGTCAGAAGTTCAAGCCCCTCAGCAACAAGCAGCCTCTCCCAACAGTTTTTTTAAAAAATTCAGAAGTTGCTTCCTTCTTCTCCCTGGCAGGAAACTGGCAGGAAACTTGCTGTCCAGAAGCTGCTCTCCTTCTCTCTGGCAGGAAACATTGTCTCTGTTCAACCCACTGTCGATGGACTGGAGTTTGTGGATATATCTCAATTCTGCTGTTACCCTTTCCAATCTTTCTTTGTAGTTTTTGTTCAAGGTTTGTGGTCCGATATGGAATATCCAGGAAGACTGATGTGTTCTGCAATTGGTTTTTGTGTATTCTTATTCCTAAGGAAGCATCACCCAAGGACACCCTCTGCTGTGCTTTCTGCAACTCGACTTGTTTTTCTTGGATTGGCCTTTTCAGTCATCAGCACGCTTGCAGAAACCACGGGATGAGTCCTCCCTGAATTTTCGTTTGTGAAGAAAAGCCAGAGAGAGGTTTCTGTCTGTTTATCCTCTGGTGCAGAGACTGGCCTGTTTGCCCAATGTAGAGTGCTGAAGGGCATTGTTGACAGAGGATAGCATGTATCACATTAGAAGATGAACAAGTGAAAGTACCTCTAATATTGTGGGTGATGTGATTAGGTCCTGTGATGACATTCCCTGAGTAGATGTATGGGCAGAGTTGGCATCTGGATTTTTGGCAAAGTCTTGTACCCATCTCCCCACCTGTGTTGTGTCTCCTCCTGTAGGTGAGTAACTTTTTGAGATTGGGAGGCTCTCGGTAAAGGATTACTACCAAGAGCCCTTGAGAGGGCAACATTATTTTTGAGAGGGCAGAATAGGTTGTATTTCATTGATGATGCGTCTGAGTATTTCATTGATAATGTGTCAGTTGAGAGCTGTATGTGAGCACTAGTGGGGTTCTGCCATTTCCTGCCTCTAGTCTGTTCCATAACAGATTGGTGCAAGGTACAGGTCTTGTTGATTTTTGTTAAACTTCATATAGTTTCATGAGTTTGGCATCCCTGTCTTGTGGGTCTGAGCAGATGTGATTATATTGGAGGGCTTGGCTGTAAGCTATGGATTTGGTAGTGTGTTCAGACTGGAAATTGGAGGCATGTGAGTATATGTAGCAGTCAGGGGGTTAGTGATATAGTGTGGTGTTTAGATGTCCATTGTGTAGTTATATAGTGGTGTCCAGAAAGTGAACTTGTTTTGTTGAAAGATCCATGCTGAGATTGATGGTAGAGTGGAAATGGTTGAAATTCTGCTAGAATGTCTTGAGTGAGTCCTCTCCATGAATCCAAATTATGAAGATATCATCAATGTACCTCAGGTGCTTAAGGAAGCATTGTTCTAGGTCAGCCATGAAGATGTTGGCATATTGTGGTGCCATGCGTGTGCCCATGGCACTACTGTTAACCTTAAGGTATATATTACAAATGTAATACAAATTATTATGAAAAGTGAAGTAGCTGTGTGTGAGAACAAAGTGGCAGGCCTTGTTGGCTAGGTCTGCTATGGTACCATCTGGAATGATGTTTCTGACAGCTTATAGTCCATCCTTGTGTGGGATGTTGGTATATAGGGATTCCACATCTGTAGTGCCTAAGATGGTGTTGCCTGGAAGGTTGTAGATAGACTGTAATTTCTGCAGTTAGTTGGTAGTGTCCTTTACAGAGCTGGGAGTGCTGGTGGCATATGGTCTAAGGATATTGTCCATATATCCAGAGGCCCCAACTCTGAGTGTTCCAATGCTTGAGATGATGGACCATCCAGGGTTGCTCTGTTTATGTATTTTGGGTAATAAATAGAACGTGTCTGGCAGAGGCTCCCGGAGTGCGTCCATCCAGATTTGGTTCTACACCTCCATGGGAAATTTCCTGAATAGGTTGTGTAATTCCTTTCGGTATTCATCTGTGGGCTTATTAGATAGGATTTTGTGAAATGTAGTGTTGGACAGCTGCTTCTCAGTCTGCTGTATGTAGTCAGATTTGTCCATGATGACTACAGCTCCTCCTTTGTCAGCCTCTTTGATGACAATATTAGGATTGTTCCTGAGGCTGTGTATAGCATCTTCTTCCTTGCAGGTGAGATCATGTGGTAAATTATTGATTTCTGTCTGGGCACAGCAGTGGAAGCATTCTATGTAGAAGTCAGGTTCTGTGCACCAACCATCAGGAGGAATCCATGTAAAGTTATTTTTTTTCCTGACTCTGAAAGGTATTATGTTGTTTATTGGTGTAGTATCTATTGTTGTGTTGTGGAAACAGTGGTGATCCTTGTGAGTCTTTGTCCTGGCTGGTTTCACTGTCCTTGAAGTATTCCTTGAGGCGTAGATGGTGGAAGAAGGCTTCTAGATCACCACAGAAACATATCATGGGTGTGCATTTGGAGGGGCAGAAAGATAAGCCCCATGACAGAACATACTCCTCTGCTTGACTTAGAGGCTTGTCTATACGAGGCTATAAAATGTGGATTGATGCACACTAATGCCAATTTGCAGCAGCCTTCATTTGTCTCCACAATTTTTTGGCAAGATCACAGGCATGCAAAGCCATACGCATCTGTTGTTCAAATGGGAATACCTGCAAATCAAGATGGCAGGCGTGAGTGAATTACTCACATTTTTATTGTCACCAGTTGCCACCACTGAACAGTATTTTTTTTTAAAAAGGTAAATCCAAAGTGCAGAAGTGCAATCTTCCACTTAAAAAAAAAAGAAAAAAGGCTGTTTTGTTACCCCAGTGCACAGTCTCTGAGGCAAAAATCCAACATGGCAGTTCAGGGCACTTGCCTTGCCAGCAAACTCCGTCGCCTGCGCATGTCTGACCAATCAGCTTTCCACTTCTGTTCTTATTGGGAATGAGCATCAAAGTGAATCAGTTGTCCCAACAAGCAGGAAAACACATTTCCCTTGGAGTTTTTTTTTTTTTTAATACGGGAAAAGCCACAAAGGCTTTCACCATAGAGTATTTGGTGTTTTTGACTGCCCCCTCCTTCTGAATATGATGGACTGATGTGGGATCCCATTTAGACAAGTTTTATTCTCTCAAGAGAACTGAGAACTGTTTTCGCCATATAGACAAGCCCTAGGGCAGTGGTTCTCAACATGTGGGTCCCCAGATGTTGTTGGACTACAGTTCCCAGGAGCCCTCTGAGGTCTCACCTTGACAGCAAGGTGTTCCTTCTAGTCATTAGTGAGGTTGTAGGATTGAACTCACAGCCTCACTAATGACTGGGAGGACCACCTGGCTGTCAAGGTGAGACCTCAGAGAGCTCCTGGGAATTGTAGTCCAACAACATCTGGGGACCCACATGTTGAGAACCACTGCCTCAGGGTTTGGCTCAATAGATTTACAATATTGTTATCTGGGTTCACGGTGTTCCTGTTGCAGGTCACGGAGTCTGGTAGTAGTAAGAAAATATTCTTTTCCTTCTTTTTCACCAGGGAAATGTGTCTTGTAGATGGTTTTTCTTGCTCTTGAAGAAGTTATGTTCAATGATGACTTGCGTAGAGGGCTGGTTCCTTACTTGTGCTTCTAGACTGGAGATTTTTCTCTTGATCTTTTCTTGTGTTCTGTACAGAATGCTGATCAGGTGTTTTAGTAGCTTCCTGGAGAGACTGCTACAGAGTTTGTCACTGTAGTCTGTGTGGTATATAGTCCGTAGTGGGTTCTTTACTTGCATGCCTTTCAGAATGACATCTTGTTACTTGCACTTGTTGGAAAGATGATGTCTGTCTGTACCTGGGCAAGTGTCTTAAAGAGGCTGATGGATTTCCCTCCATCTGGCTTTTTTTGGTGCTTTCCATGGTGGTAGAATTCAAAGATATAGCTGTGTTAGTCCAGATCAGTACGCAAAGGGATCTTGTAGCACCTTTGAGACTAAATGAGAGAAATAAGTTGGTAGCATAAGTTTTCTTGGATGTAAGTATGGTAATGAGCTGACACGTTCTGGTTCTCAGCCAGCATCATACTGCATTCCAACAACTCCCTCCGCCATGCGTATGGTTATCTATTCACCTTGGCAACATCTTTCCTCCTGCCTTTGTCCCCCAATGACCATTGTTAAAAACAGAACTTCTCAC
This sequence comes from Gambelia wislizenii, assembly GCA_030847615.1. Classification (NCBI taxonomy): domain Eukaryota; kingdom Metazoa; phylum Chordata; class Lepidosauria; order Squamata; family Crotaphytidae; genus Gambelia; species Gambelia wislizenii. The sequence continues at coordinate 69,290,926 of JAUMIR010000002.1, forward strand.
CTCACCACAAGTTTTGCACTTCTATTGCTGTTCACATGTACAACCTGCTCATTCATAGCTATAAAGGGCTGTTCCTAGGTACTTCATTCCATGTATCTGATGAAGTAGACGTAAATCTACGGAGTTGTCTAGATGGCGAAAATACTCCTCATAGAATGTGAGGAGCATACCTTTTGTCCCAACAAGAAGTGAAGGAGATTCGTGTTATTAGGAAGAAGGGGGTCCAAAACCCCCATTTACCACAGAGAAAAACCTTCACGGCTTTCCCCTGAAGTTTTTAAAATAATGCTTGGAAATGTGCATTACTGCTCATTTGGATAACTGATTCAGAATGCTGTGGATTCTCGGCAAGGGCAGAAGTGGAAAGCTGATTGGTTGGATGTGTGTGTGGGGTGGGCTTGCTGGCAATAAAGTGGCCGGAAGCACCAGTTTGGAGTTTTGCATTATCATTATGCGCTTCTTTGCTGCGCTGAAGTGACTAAACAGTTTTTTGATTTACAGTTAAAAAAATACTCTGCAGCAGCAACAACTTGTTGAAAATCATAATGCAAGTAATCCACTCTCAGCCACCATCTTGATTCGCAGGCATGGCTGCATGTGCACTTCAAAAATGGATAGCTTCACATACCAGCGATTTTATCATTCAAAACCATTCAGTGGGTTTCCATGACTGAATGTGGATTTGAACCCTGGTCTCCTGGAGTCCTCATCCAACACTCAAGCCACAACACCATATTGGCTGGGTTACTGAAAGAAGGTCTGTTCTCAAATCAACTGGTCTGTTTACTTTGTTCATATATGATGACTCTATTCTGGTCTTAGATGTCTCTATATGAATGCACAGAGCATGGAAAATAAACAATATGAACTTGAACTCTTAGCAGAGCAAAGCAAATATGATTTAATTTAATGATTTAACTGAAACCTGGTGGGATGAGTCTCATGATTGGAATGTAGGAACAGAGGGGCATAACCTATTTCAGAGAACTAGACCAAACAGGAAAATAGGAGGAGTAGAATTATATGTCAAGGATTCTACCCCCCCCCCCACCAGTATTCACCCATTAATTGGCATTAAAGTCATGACAGACAAAATTCTGTCTGTCATGGTGGGGTCTCCTTCCTTGGAGGTCTTTAAATAGAGGCTGGATGGCCATCTGTCGAGGATGCTTTGATCGTGATTTCTTGCGTGGCAGGGGGTTGGACTGGATGGCCCTTGTGGTCTCTTCCAACTCTACAATTCTATGATTCTATGTTTATACCTGTGAAGAGATCCATGCTTTAAATCCTGGGAGCCAGGTTGAGAGCATCTGGATAAAAATTACGGGGGAGAGAAATGACAGAGATGTCAGGGTTGAGGTCTACTACAGATCTCCAAGCCAATCTGAGGACTTGGATGATGTCTTCCTGGAACAGATGACCACATATCCAGACAGGAGAGATGTAGTAATAATGGGGGATTTCAACTTTCCTGATATTTCTTGGAAGTCAAACTCTAACAAGAATATAAGATCCAACAAATTCCTCACCTGCAGATAATTTCATTGTCTAGAAGGTAGAAGAGGCAACAAGGGGATCAGCTATTTTAGATCTGATCCTAATGAACAGAGGTGATCTAGTGAATGGGGTAGAAATGGCAGGATCCTTAGGGGGAGTGACCATGTTCTCCTGGAATTTGTTATACAGAGGAACGGGGAAGCTAAGCATAGTCAGACACACATTCTAGACTTTAAGAAATCTGATTTCAGTAATCTTAGGGAAATACTGGGGGTCAGGAAAACTAAAAGAGAAGGGAGTACATGATGGATGGAAGTTTCTTAAAAGTGGGAAAATGGTGAGATGTTAAGAGGGAACAGAGAAAAGGCAGATCTACTCAACCCCTTCTTTACCTTGGTCTTTTCCCAAAAGGAAAACAGTGCGCAGCCTAGGGCAGATGATGCAGTAGGTGAAATGTAGCACAGAACTGGTAAACAGGTAATACAGGAATACCTGGCTACTCTAAATGAATTCAAGTCTCCAGGGCCAGATGAACTTCACACAAGGGTGTTAAAAGAACTGGTAGAAGTAATCTCAGAACCACTGTCAATAATTTTTGAGAATTCCTGGAGACCAGGAGAGATCCCAGCAGACTGGAGGAGGGCAAATGTTGTCCCCATCTTTAAAAGGTGGGGGGAAAGAAATTGAAATACAGTAATTACTGCTCAGTCAGCCTGACATCAATAACAGGTAAGATTCTACAGCAGATCAGTAAAACAGTCAGTCTATAAGCACTTAGAAAGGGATGCCATGATCACTAAAAGTCAACATGGGTTTCTCAAAAACAAGTCATGCCAAACTAATCTTTTCTCTTTTTTTGACAGTCACAAGCTTGGTAGATGAAGGGAAAGCTGTGGATGTAGCATATCTTGATTTCAGTAAGGCCTTTGACATGATATTCTTGCAAACAAGCTAGTAAAATGTGGGCTAGACAATGTGACTGTTATGTGGATTTGTAATTGCTTGACTGACCAAAATTAAGGGTTCTCACCAATGGCTCCTCTTCATCCTGGAGAGGAGAGATTAGGGGGGTGCCACAGTGTTCTGTCCTGGGCCCAGTGCTATTTAACATCTATATCAACAACTTGAACCATGGCATAGAGGGCATGCTTGTCAAATTTGCGGATAATACCAAATTAGGAGGGGTAGCTAATACCCCAGAGGACAGATACAGAATTCAAAATGATCTTAACAGATTAAAAAGCTGGGCCAAAACTAACAAAATGGATTTTAACAGGGAGAAATGTACACTTAGGCATAAAAAAAGAAATGCACAGATACTGTATAGGATGGGGAACACCTGGCTTGATAACAGTGCATGCGAAAGGGATCTAGGAGTCTTAGTGGACCATAAACTGAACATGAGTCAGCAGTGTGACGTGGCAGCCAGAAAAGCCAATGCGATTCTAGGCTGCATCAATAGGAGTATAAGTGTCTAGATCAAGGGAAGTAAAAGTGCCACTCTATTCTGCATTGGTCAGACCTCACCTGGAATACAGTGTCTAATTCTGGGTACCACAATTCAAGAAGGATGTTGACAAGCTGAAATGTGTCCAGAGGAGGGCAACCAAAATGGTGAAAGATCTGGAAACCATGCCCTATGAGGAGCGGCTTTGGGAGCTGGACATGTTTAGTCTGGAGAAGAGCAGGTTAAGCAGTGACACGATAGCCATGTTTAAATATTTGAAGGGATATCATATTGAGGATGGAGCAAGCTTGTTTTCTGCTGCTCCAGAGACTAGGACATGGAGCAATGGATTCAAACTACAGGAAAAGAGATTCCATTTAAATATTAGGAAGAACTTCCTGATGGTAACAGCTGTCCAGCAGTGGAATACCCTGCCTGGGAGTGTGGTGGGGTCTCCTTCTTTGGAGGTTTTTAAAGAGAGGCTTGATGGCCATCTGTTGGGAATGGTTTGATTATGTGTTCCTGCATGGCAGGGGGTTGGACTAGATGGCCCTTGTGGTCTCTTTCAACTCTATGATTCTATGATAGTCCCTGCTATCCAACATAAACAGTGGGAAGGAAAGACATTTCCCATCACTTCTTGTTTTGTTTTGCTTTTGTTCCCACCCCGGTCCTTTTTGGCAGTCCATGTACATCCCAGAGAGTTCCAGGGATAGAAAATTGGCCACTGGACCCTTCGCAGTTGCCCTCCCCAGTTTTAACTGGATATTCTGGCACCTTAGAACCGTATAATGTTATGCATGTAAGGTGTGTGTCCTACCATGAAGCTGTGGCAGAGCTGGGGAAAGTTACTTTAGTAAAGTGTCAATTTATTGAAGTGTTATGTTGCCTATAGAATTCTAGGAACTATAGTTCAAAACAAGTGACCTCTCCAAGCTCTGAGCTCTAGTTCCTCTGCTGAAAGAGTTGGTAATTCTACAGGAAAGAAGCGGAACATTATGACAGCAAAAGAAAGTGGTGGCGTGCAACCGAGAGCCAGAAACACACAAAGGGTCGCATCCTAGCAATGGTGGCAATGTACAGTGTGGCATCTGGAAAAGTTTATTCAAGAAAGGCAATGACAGATTGACATGAAACATTCCATAAATCAAGAACATCTTTCTCATTTTTACAAATAGCCTGTCTGATGTCTGAGCTGTAGCACATTCCCCTAGGTGATGATTGGATGGCTCAGAAGTGGTTAATTATTAGTTGCTTTAAGTGGAGAAAAAGTTTGATCTCTGTAATGATCTGATGATTTCAGCCTGGTGTTTGGTGTCATTGAATAATTCTCCAGAGAGGTCTGTTTGGCAGCCGAGCAAAAAGCACATTGGCTTTTGCTGATTCAGAGCATGGTTCTGCAATGGACCAAAAAGACTTTCCCCTGACTCATTTAAATAGATGGGTGATTTTGGCACTTTGTAAAAGATGATGTAGTAACAACAACAACAACAACAGTAATAGTATTAATAATTAGTATTTGTAATCTCAACTAAAACTAAAGTCGACATGAAGCAAGGCTTTGTCAGTGGTGGCATTACTATTCTGGAAATTGCTGAGCAGCTGTTGTGCAAATTTGTGGGCATTTCTAGATAACCATTGTGTACCCCTGTGATGTACCAGTCTTGTTATGATCTCCACCCATCCTCACCACTCAGCCTACAATCTCACTGTACCAATGTTTTAGGGCCTATCCAACAGCTCAGACAGGGCTGAAAATATTTAAATTTCAGCAGGCTTAGTGCCATTAACTTGGCAATCCTGTGTTTGATGCTGGGGTTGTAAATTCCACTGAAATCAATTTAATTTACCTGTGTTTAATAAGTATAGAGTATTGCTAGGAAATTTAATATACCTTTTTAGACTATAAATCCCAGAACTCTCCGGCCCATGCCAGCGTGAACATTGGCTATGGTGGCTGAAGAATTCTGAAAGTTACAGTGGATAACTACACTTGTGATACAGTGGAAATCACAACTGTCCCAGTTGTGATTGGAACCAATGAGCTGGTCCAGATTAATCATCAAGTTAATCTTGCACTCAGGCTGGGGTCATTATCACATATGTATATGGGTCAGCATAAGAGGGGCGCTCCAAAATAACAATACAAGGACTCCCTGAAACAACATCTCAGGCTCGGCCAAATTGATCACCAACAGTGGTCCGCCAAGGCCTCACATTGGGAGGTATGGAGACACACTATCCACAATGCTGCACCCTTATTTGAGAACTCACACCGAACAAATCTTGAAGAGAAATGACAACGCAGAAAAAATCACAACCTGGAAACATCACCCAAAGAGACCTTCTGCTGTGCTTTCTGCAACTGGACTTGTTTATCTCGGATTGGCCTTTTTAGTCATCAGCGTGCTTGCAGAAAGTGCGGGATGAGTCCTTCCTGAATCTTTGTTTGTGAAGAAAAGCCAGAGAGAGAGAGAGAGAGAGAGGATGATAAGATGTATTTGTAAGTATTTTTTTCTCTATGGTGGGTACATAAACCCAGGGCCCTTTCCCTTATTTCACATGAATGACAGCAATGTTTATTATGAATAGATAAAATACATCCCCCCCCAAAGGAAAATAATAAAAGTAGGTATACAAGATATCCTGCGCTGCTTTTACATGCCATAAATAACATGGGAGATGAAAATATTGCATGTAGTGAGACTGACAATGAAATATTGCAGCATGAAGTGTTCCTGTTCACAGTTCCATCAGTCATCCATGCTACGTCTTCCAGGATACTCTATTCCATATACCCTCAGCTAGTATTCCATGGATGCCAAACATGCTCAACCCTTCTGGACTGTTTTGGGGTGTGTGTGTGTCACCTCTGGAGTTGCTTTCTAAAAACCTGAGAGAGGTATGTGATGTTCTGGACTTATGTATAACACTTTGTTACATTTATTAGACAAAATAAGGTAAAGCATAGTTATGTATGCACTGTGTAGTAGGTGTTGTAGGGTAAGGATCTGTCAGGACTGTCTCCCTCCCCCAAACTGAGTCATATGGGGGAGGGAGACAGTATTCTGGAAGGCAAAAGGGCTAGAGAAAATAGTCAAACTGTCATAGAGGGAACAAGGCAAACAGCGCAAGGACCCAACAGTGGGAGGCAAAAAAAAAAAAAAAAACTTGCACAGTAAAGGGAACACATGGTCTTAGATGTCTCTACACCAATGCACAGAGCATGGGAAATAAGCAAGATGAACTCGAACTCCTAGCACAACAAAGCAAATATGATATAATAAGCATTACTGAAACCTGGTGGGATGAGTTTCATGATTGGAATGTAGGAATAGAGGGGTGTAACCTTTATAGGAGAAACAGGCCAAACAGGAAAGGAGGAGGAATAGCATTATATGTCAGGGATATTTACACCAGTGAAGATCCATGGCATCAATACTGGAAGCCAGGTGGAGAGCATCTGGATAAAAATTAAAGGGGAGGGAAACAACAGGGATGTTATTGTGGGACTCTACTACAGACCCCCAAATCAGATGGAGGAATTGGATGATGCCTTTCTAGAACAGATGAACACACATGCAGAAAGGAGAGATGTAGTAGTGATGGGTGACTTCAACTATCCTGATATTTGCTGGCAATCTAACTCAACAAAAACTTCAAGGTCTAGCAAATTCCTTACTTGCCTGGAAAACAATTTCATTGTCCAAAAGGTGGAAGAGGCAACAAGGGGGTCAGCTATTTTAGATCTGATCCTAACCAACAGAGACGACCTTGTTAATGGGGTGCAAGTGGTGGGAGCCTTAGGTGAGAGTGATCATGTTCTCCTGGAGTTTGTTATACAATGGAAAGGAGAAGCCAGGCATAGTCAGACACACATTCTAGACTTTAGGAGAGCTGATTTCAATAAACTCAGGGAAATACTGGGGGTGATCCCATGGTCAGGAATACTAAAAGAGAAGAGACCTCAAGACGGATGGGACTTTCTCAAAAGGGAGATACTGAAGGCACAATTTCAAACAGTACCATTGAGGAAGAAAAATGGGAGGTGTCTCAAGAAACCAGGATGGATGACTAAAGAACTTTCAATGGAGCTAAGTTTTAAACGGAACATGGAAATGGAAAAGGGGGGAAATCACCAAAGAAGAATTCAAACAGATAGTGAACATGTGTAGGAGTAAAGTCAGAAAAGCTAAAGTGCAGAATGAGCTCAGGCTCACTAGAGAGGTTAAGAACAAGGCTTTGGCCTTGCGATCGACCAATCGCACGCGTGGCAGTTGCCCGCAGCTATGCTTGTAGTGCTCACATGTTTTGGAACGGCAATTCAGTGGCACCACATGAATAGTAGCAGTGCGTGATTGCACATACCTCAATGCAAGTGAGGGAGTATGTGGGAACTGAGCCAACGTTCAGTACGCTGTTCAAAGAAAAATTAAGCGTTATGAGCGGAATACATAAATCAATTTTTCTAAATCTTCTCTTCTTTCTTTTATGCTTTCACCGCTCCCTTAGTTATTCATCCCTATAGTTATTCATCGCCCCCAAATGTTTTTAAAAAATGCACCTTCCCAGCATTGAGTATCTTGTGTACATCAAGTCATTGTTTATTTATTTATTTGATTTATATGCCACCTTTCTTCCAGAATGGCACCCAAGGTGGCTCACAAAATGTCACATAAAATAAAGTTTAAAACAATTTAAAACATCACAATATAAACATCTAAAATTTATATAAAAGGTTAAAAGAGAAAAATAAACAAAAACAAAAATAAAAACACACCTAAATAAAAAGTCTCCATAAGCCCAGCTATGTATTAAAAGCCTGCTTGCATTAAAAAAAAGTCTTTGCCTGTATTGTTGGTAACAATCCCTGTGAAATCTATTTCAGTTCCAGATTATATTATAACAGAACAAAACATGGAAAGGTGAAACAGGTATATCTGTGAATGAGAGCCAGTGTGCTGTAGTGGTTTGAGCATTGGACTGTGATTCTGGAGACCAGGATTCAAATCCCTATTCAGCCATGGAAACTCATTGGCAGGGCCGGTTTAAGGCACCAGCGGCTTCAGCATCCGCAGGGAGCCCCATCATTGTGGAGGGTCCCGTAGTAACCCTCCTCCTCCTGCAAAAACATTATTAGTAATAATCTGAAGATCCTGTACTGTGAATAGCTTAGGTTGAGTTAGGTTACATTGACCTGAGATAAACAAATGGGGCCCCCAAAATAAAGCGTTGCAGCCCCCCCCCCCCAAATTCCTTAAACTGGTCTTCCTCATTGGGTGACCTTGGGCAAGTCACACTCTCGCAGCCTCAGAGGAAGGCAAAGGTAATCCCCCTCTAAACAAATCTTGCTGAGAAAAACCCATGATAGGTTCACCTTAGGGTCACCATAAGTCGGAAACGACTTGAAGGCAAAATAACAACAACAACATCTGTGAATACTTCGGCCAGGCACTTTGTTGACTGAGAACCGAACAATCTTACTTGGCAGTATTGCCAATGACCAGTAGAGGGCACACTGTGTTTGTAAATTGGGAGCAGATATGCGTTCGTTATTCAAAGAATAATATCTGGAACAGGGAAGAATATGGGAAATGGAGAGAAAAAGAGGCTTTTCTTCCTCTTTCATGTCTAGAAAACAAGGAGATGAGTAAAAGTTATATAAGTATTTCCCACCCCGTTCTATTGCGCCCAGAGGAGAGTGACCAAAATGGTGGGAGGTCTGGAAGCGATGCCCTATGAGGAACGGCTTAGGGAACTGGGCATGCTTAGCCTGGAAAAGAAAAAGGTTAAGAGGTGGCATGATAGCCACATTTAAATATTTGAATGGATGTCATGTTGAGGGTGGACAAGCTTGTTTTCTACTGCTCCATAGGCTAGGACACAGATGGATTCAAATGACAGGAAAAGAGATTCCACCTAAACATGACATTCTTGCAAAAAAGTTAGCAAATGCGGACTAGACAATGCAACTGTTAGGTGGATTTGTAATTGGTTGACTGACCTAACCCAAAGGGTAGTCACCAATGGCTCCTCTTCATCCTGGAGGGAAGTGACCAGTGGAGTGCCACAGGGTTCTGTCCTGGACCCAGTGCTATTCAATATCTTTATCAATGACTTGGATGAGGGAATAGAGGGTACGCTTATCAAGTTTGCAAATGACACCAAATTAGGAGAGGTAGCTAATACCCCAGAGGACAAGATCAGAATCCAAAATGACCTCAACAGATTAGAAAGCTGGGCCAAAATTAACAAAATGAATTTCAACAGGGAGAAATGTAGGATACTACACCTGGGCAGTAAAAATGAAATGCACAGATATAGGATGGGTGACACCTGGCTTGAAGGAAGTACATGCAAAAAGGATCTAGGAGTCTTAGTGGACCACAAGCTGAACATGAGTCAGCCGTGTGATGCAGCAGCTAAAAAAGCCAATGCAATTCTAGGCTGCATTAATAGGAGTATAGTGTCTAGATCAAGGGAAGTAATAATGTCACTCTATTCTGCTTTCACCTGGAGTACTGTGTCTAGTTCTGGGCACCACAATTCAGGAAGGATATAGAGAAGCTGGAACGTGCCCAGAGAAGGGCAACCAGGATGGTGGGAGGTCTGGAAGCCATGCCCACTGAGGAGCGGCTTAGGGAGCTGGGTATGTTCAGCCTGGGGAAGAGAAGGTTGAGAGATGACATGACAGCCATGTTTAAATATTTGAAAGGATGTCTACTGAGGATGGAGCAAGCTTGTTTTCTGCTGCTACAGAGACTAGGACACGGAGCAATGGATCCAAACTACAGGAAAAGATATTCCACCTAAACATTAGGAAGAACTTCCTGACAGTAAGAGCTGTTCGGAAGTGGACTGCGCTGCCTCGTAGTGTGGTGGAGTCTCCTTCTTTGGAGGTTTTTAAAGAGAGTCTTGATGGCCATCTGTTGGGAATGATTTGATTGTGTATTCCTGCATGGCAGGGGGTTGGACTGGATGGCCCTTGAGGTCTTTTCCAACTCTATGATTCTATTATTCAAAGAACTTCCTGACAGTAGAGCTGTTCGGAAGTGGAATGCACTGTCTTGGAGTGTGATGGAGTCTCCTCCTTTGAAGGTTTTTAAACAGAGGCTAGATGGCCATCTTTCAGGAATGATTTGACAGTGTATTCCTGAAGGGCAGGGGGTTGGACTAGATGGCCCTTGTGGTCTCTTCCAACTGTATGAGTCTATCTATTTTCAAAAACTCTGCTCAGACTGTTACAGGCAATAGACTTTTAGACAGGTGAAGGCAGACTTAAGGCTTATCCAAATGGTGAAAAAACTCCTCACAGAATGCAATGAGAATCCTACCTGTCCTAATGGCATACCATGTAATATCATCGTATTGTGAAAGAGGGGAGCAAAAAAGTCCAAAAAACCCATCAGAAAAGAATTTGCTGCTTTTCCCATCTTTTTTAAAAAACAGCAAGGTTGGACGCATTCCTGCTTGTTAGGACAAGCAAATCAATCTGGTTCACTTGCCCAAATGAGAGGAAACGTGCCCCTGATTGCCCAGACTATCGCAGGGGGAATGGCTTGCTAACAAGGCCCACAGCCACCATTTTTCCTCTAAGCAATCAGGGATGTGATGAACTCCATCAACATCCACTCACTAGAACAACAGGCATTGCTTGAAATGCTTTATTGGAGATTTTATTGGAGATTTTATTAGGGTGTGGAGTTTCTGAGTTTCTAACCTCAGTTCTGGGGTCGGGTGGATCAAAACTTGAGTACACCCACAGTCTACCATAAACGTTACTCTATGGGGGAGGACTTTCCCTTTAGCCCAGATCTTAGCCTTTATGAAAAACGGGGCTTTTACTACACTCACCACAGACTCTGGGCACCCTTCAGGATTAGCCCGCCCTCTGTTGCATACTAGGGTGGGCTCTGCCCATTTCCCGCTGGCTGTCTGTTGGAGGAAGATGAGAGGTCTGTCTTGTCAGTCTCCCATGATGACTCGCCAGTGGCGTGGCCCACAGCTATGGCTTGCACTGTCACCTTGGGCTTGCGTTTTCCCAGAGATTTCCATGGAGAAGGCTGTCCCTCGGCATTTTTTGTAGTTTCCTCTTTCTTCCCGCCACTGGGGTTCTTTTGGGGGCACTCTGCAATCCAGTGGCCTCCTTTTCCACACTGTAGGCACAATCCCAGCTGCATCCATTGCTCTCATTCCATCTCCATCGGGGTGGTTGTGGGGCATACTGGTTTCTTAGCTGCACCACTGTCTGGCTTACTGGCCCACCCTTGGCACTGCTTAGCCAGTTTCACACTCTGCCGTACTGCCTCTACCTTGCCAGCTAACTGAACCCATCTGAGGAGAGTCTTGGGGTTGCCCTGGACTAGGGCCCACCCTAGGATGTCGGCATTGAGCCTGTCCCAAAAGTACTGGACTTTGGTGGCTTCTGTCCAGTCCAGGATCTGGTCTGCCAGCTGGCAAAACTTGGTCACATACTCTGTCATGGGCTGACTACCCTGGCACATTCATTTTAGCTCTGTCTGTGCCCTCTCCTGCTGGAATGGATCCTCGAATCGAGCTTGTAGGGCCATCATGAACTCATCCAGGCTGTCCAACTTGGGGCCTGCCATATCATACAGCCCCACGAGCCACTCCACCACCTCACCCTGGAGTTGACTGGACACATACTGGACCTTCTATTCCTCCATCTTGAACACTCCTTCCCATTGCCTCATAAAACCTCTCACTTGGGTTAAGAAGTAGGGCAGTTTCTTGGCCTCCCTGTCAAATGTAGCCTTCAACCCCTGGTTAGCAAGGGTGCGGGGTATGTTCCTTGGTTCGACTGGGGTAGGAGCCACTGGCTGACTGGGATCTGGGGCCACCGGACCAGCTCTTGGTTGAGTGAGGACTTCCTTGGCTTCCTCTTCCAACTCCTCGAGTATTGTACTTGCTAACCCGGTTGTCACTTGTGCTGGAACTGCTGGGGAGGCCATGCTGGTCTTCACCACTGCATCTGGCTCTTTTCATCTCAATTGGTTTAAGATCTTGGTCAGGCGGGCCTGGATTCCTCACATCTCTAACTTCATACTCCATATCAATCTCCAAGTTGATGGGGGATTGTCTGCTGCCACCATATGCTGGTATGTCCCATCTCTGGGAGCCTTTGCTGTCACGCCCTCACTCGTCAGGACCTGGACACTATGCCCAAAGATCCCTCAGTATGGCTCCTGGTTCCCTTGCTGGCATGAAGGGAAGGGAGGTGCCCACCTCCAGTGCAGCCTTAGCTACCTCTTGCGTCTCTCATCAAGTTTGCACCCCCACCTTACGGCGCTCCCATTTCTTCTCAGCCTTCCCCTTGGAGGCCTCATTGCTGCTGTTGCCAATGATGTCTGGATTGTCGCGGAAGAAGATTGAGTAGTGATATGATTTTTGCTGTTATCTGCCTTCAAGTCATTTTCAACTTATGGTGATCCTTAGGCGAACCTATCACGGGGGTTTCTTTGCAAGATTTGTTCAGAGGGGCTACCATTGTCTTCCTTTGAAGCTCAGAGAGTGTGACTTGCCCAAGGCCACCCAGTAGGTTTTCATGGTCAAGTGGGGATTTGAATCCTGGTTCCCAGAATCACAGTCCAACATTCAAACCACTATACCACTCTAGTTCTCAGGATGTCTTAGGACATGTCACTAAAGCTCTCCTCTGAACATCCATACTGTATGCTCTGCTGTACAGCCTCAAGACATGCAGAATATTACAGATATTACAGAAACATAGGACTTTCATCTACGTTTAGTTTCACAAGCAGTTGCTGCAAGAACAGTGCATATGCTCCTCCTATTTTTCAGGAATTCTCAAAATTATTGCCAGTGGTTCAGAGATTGCTTTTGCCAGTTATTTTAATACTTTTGGATGTAGTTCATCTGGCCCTGGAGACCTGAACTGATTTAGAGTAGCTCTTATACTACCACTTTACCTATTCTGGGCTGCATTTCCCCTACTTCATAATCTGCTCAATTTTCCACAGATTGAAGAGTTTCCTTTGGGAGAAGACTAAGGCGAAGGAGGTGTTGTGTAATTCTACCTTTTCTCTGTCCTCTGTTAGTATTTTGCCATCTTCTGCATGCAGCAGCCCTACCACTTCCTTGTTCTTCATTTTGCTATGGACATAACAAAAAAAATATCCCTTTTTATTGTTTGTAACCTGCCTAGCAAGCTCGAGCTCATTCTGCACTTTAGCTTTTCTGACTTTCTCCCTACTTGTGCTGGCTATTTCTCTGAATTCCTCTTTGATCTCTCCCCTTTTCCATTTCTTCTACATGCCCCTTTTAAATCTTATCTCAGTTGAAAGTTGTTTAGTCGTCCATCCTGGTTTCTTTAGACACCTCCCATTTTTCCTCCTCATTGGAACTGTTTGAAATTGAGCCTTCAATATCTCACTTTTAAGGAACTCCCATTCATCATGACTCCCTTTTCCTTTTGTATTTCTCAGTATTTCCAGGTTTGCTGAAATCAGCTTTCATAAAGTCTAGAATGAGTGTTGGACTATGCTTAGCCTTCCCTTTTCCACTGTATAGCAAACTCCAGAAGAACATGGTCACTCCCACCTAAGGATTCCACCACTTCCACCCCATTAACCAGGTCATCACTCTTTGTTATAAAGAACAATCTTCTTAAGCATGATGCTCCAAAGGGCTACGGCAGAGCTCGAAGAAGACGACGGCATCTATATACATTACCGTACTGATGGTAGCGTGTTTAACTTAAGCCGTCTGAGGGCTCGCACTAAGACTCTAAACTATCTAGTCGGTGAGCTGCTCTTCACTGCTGATGCTGCCCTTGTTGCCCACACAGAAGCAGCTCTGCAGCGCCTAACATCCTGCTTCGCAACAGCTGCAGAGCTGTTTGGGCTGGAAGTCAACCTGAAGAAAATGGAAGTTCTTTAACAGCCTGCACCACAGGACGAACACCACCATCCCCACATTGCCGTCGGCAACTCTGTGCTTAAGTCCGTTCAGCAGTTCACCTACCTGGGAAGCATCATCTCCTCAGATGCCAAGATTGACAAAGAGATTGATCACAGATTAGCAAAGGCACATAGCACATTTGGAAGACTTTACAAAAGAGTCTGGAGTAATAAATACTTGAGGCGAAACACAAAAATCAGTGTGTATAGAGCAATTGTACTGTCTATTCTCCTTTATGGGTCTGAAACATGGGTCACCTATCGCCGCCACTTACAACTCATCGAACGCTTCCATCAGCGCTGTTTACACACAATCCTAAATATACACTGGACTGACTATGTGATGAATGTTGCTGTCCTTGAGCAAGCAGGGACCACCAGCATTGAGGCCATGATACTGAGAACACAGCTGCGCTGGGCAGGGCATGTTTCTAGGATGGAGGACCATTGGTTCCCCAAAATAGTATTCTACGGTGAACTCGCCACAGGTCAGCGAAAGAGGGGCCTCCAAAAAAGCGATACAAGGACTCCCTGAAACAACACCTCAGGCTCAGCCAAATTGATCACCAACAATGGTCCGCCCTGGCCTCACATCAGGAGGCATGGAGACACACTATCCACAACGCTGCAGCCTTATTTGAGAACTCACGCCGAACAAGTCTTGAAGAGAAACGACAACGCAGAAAAAATCACAACCCGGAAACATCACCCAAGAAAACCTTCTGCTGTGCTTTCTGCAACCGGACTTGTCTATCTCGGATTGGCCTTTTTAGTCATCAGCGCACTTGCAGAAAGCGCAGGATGAGTCCTTCCTGAATCTTCGTTTGAGAAGAGAAGCCAGAGAGAGAGAGAGAGAGAGAGAGAGAGAGAGAGAGACTCTTTGTTAGGGTCACATCTAAAATAGCTTATCCCTCATTGCCTCTTCCACCTTCTGGACAACAAAGTTGTCTGCAAGGCAAGTAAGGAATTTGTTGGACCATATGTTCTTTGTGATTAATCCAGAGATACATTCTTCAGTAATCAGAGTTGCAAATTAAGCCTATGTTTATCTTGCAGTAGCCAATCACAAAACAGAGCATGTTGAATGCAAAGATATGTACATGAGGAATACCATTTGCAATGACAATCTCAACCAGTGGCTGAAAGGTCCTAAGCACCCCACGGTCTCCTCTTGGACTGTCTGAAAAAAAAGGGGGATAGTCCAATCAAGAGGTGGTGACAGCTTATCAAAAGAGGGCTAGTTCTGGGATTTCCAGGCTAGAGGAATCCTGAGAGTGTGTCTCAGAGGGAACAGCTTGAGAGTTCTCAGGGCAGGAAGACTCCTGAGCTGGTTCACAAAAATGGCCTTGCTTCTCAGCTGTGTGCATGCTGTGTGCGCGTGCATGCACAAAGACCAGGGCTATTTCACGTGGTAGCAGTGGTGGTGAGCCTCACAGGCATTGGCAAGGGAATTTAGATAAAACAGCATTTCTCTGACTACTCTGTCTGGGGAGGGCTGGGCTTGAGAATTGTTCAAGTGAGGCTGGGGGAGGTGAGTGCATCTTTTTCTCTCCAAAGTTGGGCTGCAGGAGATAGGAATCTCCACTCAGTCTCTTTATTGTGTTACTGGGGAGTTGTGGAAAAGAGTTGCAGGGTCTTTCTTTTCTGCCTATCCACAACCGTGGCTGTCTACATTCTCTCTGCTCCTTGCTATTTCACAGGGACTACAGTAGTTAAAGTTGAATCATTGGTTCACCAGACGTGGTCTTCTAATTTCTTCTAGAGTGCAGCCTGAAGATGTGCAGCCCGAGGATGTGGACAGGATCCTTGGAGAAGTGAGAGCCACCACATGTGTAGTAGACCCTAGCCCCTCCTGGTTGATTAAACAGGCCAGAGAAGACTAGCTGAATGGGTAAGGGAAGTGATTAATGGCTCACTACAGCAAGGCAGGGTTCCAACATGCCTGAAGGAGGCTGTGGTAAGACCTCTTTTGAAAAAACCTTCCCTGGTCTCTACAGTTCTAGATAACTCTTGGCCAGTTTCCAACCTTCCATCCCTGACCAAGGTGTTAGACTGTGTGATGGTGTCTCAATTCCAAGGGTTCCTGGATGAGACGGATTATCTAGATCCATTTCAGTCTGGTTTCAGGCCTGGTTATGGAACAGAGACAGCTTTAGATGCCTTCGTAGATGACCTATGCAGGGAACTAGACAGGGGGAGTGTGTCCCTCTTGATTCTGCTCTAAACAGCTTGGGTCCAGATTACTTGAAGAACCATAATTCCCTGTATGAAGCCAGCAGAACATTAAGATCAACTGGAGAGGCCTTTCTCTCTGTCCTACTACCTTCTCAGGCTTGTTTGGTGGGAACTAGGGAGATGGCTTTTTCGGTGGCTGCTCCCAGACTTTGGGAGTCCCTCCCAAAGGTTAGGATGGCCCCATCTTTACTCTCTTTCAGGTGCAGGTTAAAACATTATTTTAATTTTATGGAGTTTTTATGGAGTAAAAACTTTTATGGAGTTTTTATGGAGTAATTTTATGGAGTTTTAATGGAGTAAATGTTATATTATTTATGTGGAATTTTATTTATGTAATGCTTTAATCTCTTTTAATCTCTTCTTATTTATTGTGCTGTGTTTTTAGCTAGTATTGTTTTTAAATATTGTGAACTGCCTAGGGAGAAAGGTGGGATATAAATAAATAAATAAATAAAATGATAATAATAATAATAATAATAATAATGTGAAGACACACCCAACTAAAGGTGGTGGCAAGTTTGGGTGTGCAATGCCAGTACCCTGCTGAGATAAACTCTTTTACCCAAAAAGGCTCTGATGCTGAATATAAAGTTCAAAAAAGGAGGAAGTTTATTTTAAAGAACACAAGTAAAGGGCTTTCTCCTCCCCAGCTCTAAAAGCTTGAAATAAAAGGTACTTTACAGTTTGAATTTCAGCAATCTTCAGGGTGTCATCTCTCTGGGTTTGATCTTGGTTTGATCTCCTCACTCAATGGAGCTGGTGCAGGGTCTTTCAGCTCCTGATTCCTTTGACTTATTTGTTGTTGGTAACTAATTTGGCTAAATGGTGTAAGAAATGCCCTTCCCGGCTGACTGGGCCTGTTTGCCACCAATAAAACAGCTCCTTGCAAGCTCACAGCAAAGACTGAGCAAAAAAACTAAAACACTTCTAGCTAAACAGAGTTTGCTGGAAAGGGACAAACCAAACCTGGAAAAATGCAGGGGAATTCTTCAGCTCCTCCCACAACTCTAATACAATGAAACATTCCTATGCTCAGACATACTAAAGCCTGAACTAAAACAAAGGAAAATGCAGGGGAGATTCAAATAGTCCTGGCTGGACAGCACAAATAATAATAATAAATAATATAGTTACAAGGGAAGGAAAGTCCCCTTCAGTTACTTAATACTTTGATCTTCTAACAGTTAATTACTTATAACTGCTAGTACAGTCCAGAAAGTAACTCACTAGATCACACTTTATAATGTTTGTTGTTATTATTAACTGCCTTTGGGTTGACCTAGGCTCATGGCCACCCCATGGATGAGACATCTCCAAGACTCCCTGTCCTCTACCACCCTGCTCAGGTCTTGCAACTTCAGGCCCATTACCTCTTTGATTGGGTCTATCCATCTGGTATGCAGCCTTCCTTCCTTTCTTTCTTTCCCCCTCCACCTTTCCTACTGTTATTGACTTTGCAAGTGAGCCATGTCTTCTCATGATGTGACTGAAGTATGACAGCCTCATTTTAAGTCATCTTGGCTTCTAGTGAGAGCTCTGGCTTGATTTGTTCTAAGAACCATTTGTTAGGCTTTTTGGCTGTCCACATTAACCTCAGCACGCATCTCCAACACCACGTTTCGAATGAATTGATTCTCCTTCTATTGGCTTTCTTCACTGTCCAGCTCTCACAAACGTACATGGTGATGGGAAAGATGATGGCTTGAATGATCCTGACTTTAGTGCCCAGTGTTAGATCTTTGCATTTTATGAACTTTCATAGCTGCCCTACCCAGTCCTAGTCTTTTTCTGATTTCAGGGCTACAGTCTCTCCTCTGGTCTATGATTGATCCAAGAAATGAGAAGCCTTTCACTATTTCAATTTCACTGTTGTCTATATTGAATTTATGTACATCTTCTGTGGTCATTATTTTTGTTTTCTTAATGGTCAGTGTTAAGCCTGCTTTTGCACTTTCTTCTTTGACTTTCTTTAGTAGTTGCTCCAGGTCTGTGCTGTTTTCAGCTAATATTGTGGTGTCATTTTAATATTTTAGGGTGCATCCACACTACACAAATAATCAAGTTTGAAACTGGATTATTTGCTATGGCTCCTTCCTATGGAATCCTGGGGTCTGTAGTTTGGTGAGGCACCAGCACTTTTTGACAGAGAAGACTAAAGACCTTAAGTAGCTTTAAAAAAGCACTAAAGATGGATCTCTTTCAGCAGGCCTTTCCTAATTAGATCCCGGCCTCAGGAACTCCTGGCCTCTTTTAGTCTGCTGGCTATTTATTATTTTTTAATGTGATTTTAGATTAGTTGTTTTTAACTTATATTGGTTTAATATCTTTTTTATGGGGGAGGGTGGTGTTTAGGGATTTTAATTTGTATTTGTATTTTAATTTTTGTAAGCTGCCCCGATTGTTTTTAACAGAGGGTGGGGTATAAATAAATTTTATTAGTATTGTTGTTGTTGTTGTTGTTGTTGTAAAACTACAAATCCCAGTATTCAATAGAAAGTAATCCAGCTTCAAACTGGATTATTTGTCTAGTATGGATAGTTAATGTTGCTTCCTCTGATCTTCACTGCTTCCTCCAACTCTAAACCTGCTCTACATGATGTTATCTATGTACAAGTTGAACAAGTAGAGTGATAGAATGCAACCTTGCCTTACTCCCTTTCCGATTGGGAACCATTTTGTTTCCCATATTCCGTTTTTATGGTGGCCTGATGTCCTGAGTACAGGTTACACATCAGGATTATCAATTGTGTTGGTACACCATTTCTTTTAGAGCAATCCAAAGTTTACACCATTTCTTTTAGAGCAATCCAAAGATCTGTGTAGTAAAGGGCTTTGCCGTAGTCTACAGTAGGAAGATACAATAAACTCTAATAATCTATTCCAGTGGTTCCTAACCACTTTACCAGGTACCCTCTTTAAATATCTTCTGTTGCCATGGACCCCCAAGACTTAACTGAAGATTTAAATCCATAACAACAACAACAACTGTAATCCCTAACACCCCCACCCCCACCCCCACCCCCCATTAAATCTTCCCGCAGAGGCACTGCTTCTTCCTGCAAGTTTGTGGCTGGAGCATATTGAATGGCAATGTGCATTCCAAGCCTGTCAGCCTTTGCTTTAGCTCTTGTCATGTGGCCACACCGCTGCAGGGAGGAGGTGAGCCAAGCAGCCTTTAAGTCTTTGTGGACCCCCTGTGAGGACATCATGGACCCTTGGGGGTCCCTGGACCACAGGTTAAGAACCACTCATCTATTCTTTATGCTCCCCAATGTTATAGGTGTTCAGATCCAAAATGCTGTCTCTATAGCTCCACACCGTGTTCAGTACAGGTTCAGCTTCAGAACCTGTCTGTCTGAAATCAAGCTCCTATCTGCCAGAGAATAAAACCCTATCTTTCTGCCTCAGAAACAAGCCTCTGCTTTTATGATGCATTGTTTCCCCTGCAGTGCCCCTTCACAGTCTCTCTGATTGGCTTCATGGTAGCCAAGTCTGCCTGGCTCCTCCTTTACCCCCTTGATAAATCATAGATGGGGATAACTTTCATCTCTGGTGGCTCTTCTCTGCCTTTAATGCAGTGTGTGTGGGGATGCTGTATGTCCTTTACTTTTTGTAGGAAGGGGCTTTGAGTTGAATTCCGCAAAGACAAAAGTGGGAAACTGATGGGGGTGGGAGGTGAGATTGATGTGCTGCACTGCTTTGATGTAAGGAGTTAGACAACCCTGGCTGGAGGACAACCCATGGTGGAGCACTGCCACATTTGCCCAAATGGTTCAGTCTCTTCTGCCTGTTGCTGCTGTGGGCCTTCTCAGGGATGCTCTCAGGCTTTGAAAGCCTTCTCTGGGGAGTCTAAAATGACCCTAGATAGCTATACTTTTTGTATGTTTTTACTTATGTCTTGAGAGCCAGCACAGTATAGTGGTTTAGTGCTGGCTTAGGAAGCCATGGAAACCCATTGGATGACCGAGGGCATGCCTCAGAGGAAGGCAATGGCAAATCCCTTCTGAGCAAATCTTGCCAAGAAAACCTTGTGCTGGGTTCACCTTAGGGTTGCGACTTGAAGGCATAACCAGAAACGTACATCTTGCTAAGGACATTATAAGATTACCCCCCTCCATTGACATTCTTTTGCTGGCATATTTTGTGGCATTTTTATGACAGCAAAGGACCCCCCTCCACTAGACCTACCTTTAGCAGAGTCAGAAAGACAGCCCCAGCAGTAACAAAGCATGAACAGAGCTCCGTTTACTTCCAGGTTCCAAATCTCAACAATTCTTGTGAGGAGATGTTAGCGTAGCAAATTAAAAAATTAAAGCAAGTCAAAAGACATAAAACATAGACACAAGCACAACAACACACTTTAAAAGTCCCAAGTACACTGGGGGGGGTGTTTCATAAAAAGAGTGTCCCCTACCTGGCTGTCACAATCTCAGCCAGAAGTGTTCTGCCATTGATGCTGTATTCCCATGAGCACAATGGTACGAGGTTTCAAATGCCAGCAATGCCGGCAACAAAGTGCCAGGGGAGATCTATTGATGGCTTGGCCCATCAATAAAAAGGAATGGCTTTTTGACAAGACCTGGTTGCAAAAGGACAATGTTGTATGGTATGTGCACCCTTTCGCAATCATTAGGCATTGTTATGATGCTATATTTGCTGCATCTGATAAAGTCCTAAGTCTTTAAAATCTCTATTTGTGTTTAATTTTTTGTAAACCTTCTTCAGTCTTAATTTTGAGAAAACGTTGAGATAAAAGTCAATAAATAGCAGCAACAATTCTGTATCCAAAACCTTCAGTGTACAACTTCTCCATCTTTCAACCTTCAGAAATACCCGCCTCACTTGTCATGCCAGTGAACTGTCTTTAGGAAGGACCAGAAATATGCAACCCCTCCTCCTGAATAATGTAAAAGGTGTATTCAATCACTAACTCATGTCTATGCAGAGCAGCTAATGAGATAAACCTTAAGGGCCCTTCTCCCGCACTTTGGAGAATTTTAAGCATAAACACAACTAATATGCATACATTAGCTTCTTTGAATAATTAATAGGCAGAGTTTAACTATATGAGTAAGGTAAGAAGATCCTTAATTGTTCAATGTTGAGATGCATACTTATTGCTTAATGAATAAATAACTCTCTTGCTTCACAGGTCTTGCTGGTGGTTAATGTCTCGTGAAAAGTATTGTAAACAAATATCAATTAATAACCATTTAACATGTGGTGTTTCCATCTGATCATTACTCCCATGTATTTTTCATGGCCATTCTCGGACTAACAGAGGGCCAGTCTTTGACTGAGAGTGCGATGTATCTGTTAGAGGTGTGGGTTAAGAGCCACTTGCAAAGAAATAACATTCAGCAGGTGTGAGGAAGACTAAAGGCGTGTTGCAAAAATAATATGTGAGCTTGGTTTACATCTTATTATTTTCAGTAGATTACTAACAGAACACGGATGAATGGCTGCACTGGGCAAGAGATGTTAAGAGTTTTGATGCAAATGGATAATGGGGGCAATTTGTGACAGCATTCCATAGCTGCAGGAGCAATGGTGTATTTGAGGCAATAGGCTTTCCCTGGCCCTCTAGTGAGACCAAGCAGGAATGGGCAAACCTTTCTTTCTATTGAAGGACTCCATCACTTGGGGTCATCTCATGTGGGATTGGAGAGAGTAGAGGAAGCAGCGAAGAGGGAGAGGGTCATTTTACACAGTCTGGTCAAAATCTTGTGGTGGTTTGATGAAGGAGTAATGCCAGGACACAAGTGGAGGCACTTTCTCAGAGATGTGTATTTGTGGTGTCCATGCAGGGTTTTGCAAGACCTGTGATGCCAATGGAGAGCACTCCATAGGTTTAGGAAGTTCTGTAAGTGTGATCCTTAGTGGCAGGTAGGAGACCTGGATTGACTGTTGTGCAATGGTAGAAGGCACAACCATACAGTTCAATTGTGAAACGGCATGACCTAGTACTTGCAGTATATCTATGTTTGCACAGTTTTATGCTATGCAGCTGGTGAACAGGATCTCAACCTAAATTTCTCACTTATGTTCATTACCACTCTTCATGGTTTCTCTCATCTACAGATGGAAAGGGTGTGGGTGTGAATGGTAATCACCTGAAGAGATGGGTGTGTGACCAGCTTAGGACATCACATCACACTGTTATAACACTATTATTTCACTTTAATTGGTATGGCTGCCTCATGTGGAATTCTGGGATTTATAGTTTAGTGAGGCCTAAGAGCTCTCTGGCTGAGAGTGATAAATGCCCCTCCCTAAACTACAAACCCTAGAATTTCACAGGAGCAAGCCATAGCAGTTAAAGTGGAATAATCGTGTTATAACAATGTAGTGTTTTTTTTTTTTAAAGAGCATTATCTCACCCAACCTATTTCTCTCTTTATTTCTACATGCATTATCCATATAAACTTATGTATTCCACATATCCTTCTGGTTGGTCACTTCTTCTACCTGAGACAGAGTTTGGAAGGTTAATTTTTAAAAATCTCTTACTGTTAGAGAGCTCCACAAAAGTAATTCATTACCATGAAACATTGCAGAATGTTTTATATATATATATATATATATATATATATATATGAATGAGACTTTATCAGATGAGTCAAATACGGCATAATAACGATGCCACATAACTGTGAAAAGGCATGCAGATAAGGTGATGTTGCCCTTTTGTGGTTATATTCTTCCCCAAACACATACCTTTTTATTGATGGTGAACTCGCCACGGGTCAGTGTAAGAGGAGCGCTCCAAAAAAGCGATATAAGGACTCCCTGAAACAACATCTCAGGCTTGGCCAAATTGATCACCAACAATGGTCCGCCCTGGCCTCACATCGGGAGGCATGGAGACGCACTATCCACAATGCTGCAGCCTAATTTGAGAACTCACGGCGAACAAGTCTTGAAGAGAAACGACAACGCAGAAAGAATCGCAACCTGGAAACATCACCCAAGGAGATCTTCTGCTGTGCTTTCAGGAACCGGACTTGTTTATCTCAGATTGGCCTTTTTAGTCATCAGCGTGCTTGCAGAAAGTGCGGGATGAGTCCTTCCTGAATCTTTGTTTGCGAAGAAAAGCCAGAGAGAGAGAGAAGCTGTCAATAGATCCCTGTGACACTTTTGTGTTGGCATTGCCAGCACATGGAACATTGTGTTCCTCCCCCTCGTACTTGTCGTAGGAATGTGCAAAGTGCAGTCACTCCCTGTTCATGCATGCAGCAGAGAAAGCGTGTGCTTTGTGAGCAAACAAATACTCCTTTGGTGCAAAAATAAGTCCATGCCAAAATTCTTTAAGGCTTTTATTAATAACAATTGGATAAAAGGAAAAACAATAACAGAAAACATTTAGCCATGTTTTCTAGGTTCTCTCTAAGCAAGAGAGGTACACACAAACTTGAAGCTCTCTTCCATTTCAGGACCAAAACCAATATAACCCCTCCCAGTTATATAGTCCCTAACACTCAGTCTTTGGTAGAAACGAAAGTAGTTTCAAGTTTCCATTTCTCATATACAACCCCCAAAGAACAGAATAACAAAACAGACAGATTTATGAACCTTTGATAACCAAACTGGCGCCTGATAATGTCTGGTGAACAAATTACTCAGGGAGGGGGAGACAGACTCCTGATCACAAAATCTATTTTCCCTGACAGTACTTACTCTGACAATGGCCAGACTGGCCAGAACACTTCCAGATGAGATCACAACCTTCCGGTAGGTGACAAACTTTTAAAAACTTTTCCTGATTTACTTGTGAATTTTAAAGTGTGTTTAGGTGCTTGGTGCAACTTTTTGATGTTTATTTTTTGTTTTACTTTTGCATGGGATATCAAAGGAGGAAGTGAATGGGGCTTCGTTCACTTCCTCCTTCAGTACCGGGGAAGCCTTTGCCGGGAGATGAAGGTAAGTGTGGTGGGGGATGTTCTTTTGCCAGCATAAGAATGGATTTTTTTTATGTTGGCAAAAGAATGTCTTTGGGGGTGGTCTGATAAAGTCCAGAGACAGACAGATAGTTTTGTCACTTTAAAAATCCATTAGGCTTGAGAAGTAAATGTCATCAAACTTGAAACATCATACTCAAAACATATTTTAAGATGTATCTTTAAAATTAATTTAAAAAGTTACTAGAAGATGCTACATGTTACACCCACCCAAAAAGCAGGTACCTTCATTTCCACTTGCTATCTTTGGTCTGAAATGTAACGTTGTAACACCATCATCTGCCCCCTCAATAATTTGTTACAAGTAGCTATACTGTGCCTCATTACTTCCAAAGTCTGCCCTTAGGGGAAGATGGAGGCCAATATGTCACAGAATGTGAGATACTGGAACCTGCATGAAATAAGGCCAATATTAATAAAGCCTATCTCTGACATATAAAGCCTAAAACGCCATTTATCAATAATAAAGATGATTTTTTCCACCATAAGAAACTTGCAATCCCCCTTATGAGGGATGCATTTGGAAAGAAAGATTTGATAGTTTGACATGAGGGTAGGCATGTAGCTATGGGAGGCGAGGGGGCTAAATGAAGGGATTTCTATTCCAGATAGGAATTCTTCACCCCCAATGAAATTTTCCTGCTATCCCCAAACTTCTAGCATTACAAAGGATGAGACACTGAAAATCATTCACACCTAGAACACTTACGTCTGCTGTGTTTGCATTCCCTTGGTGAGTTCTCCTGCCCCTTTTCTTTGGACACCTAAACTGTGGATTGTCTAAACTGTGAAAATATTCCTCATAGAATTCGAGGAGAATACCTTTTGTCCCAATAGGATCCCGCATAATTTCACTGTATTCGGAAGGAGGGGGCCAAAAATGCAATATACTCTGTGGGAAGAGCTTTCGTGGCTTTTCCTGAAGTTTGGGAAAAAAAACCCCCAACTGTGATGGAAATGTTCATTCCTGCTTGTTGGGACAACCAATTCACTTTGCTGCACTTTGCCATTAAGAGTGGAAGCGGAAAGTTGATTGGTCAGAAGTGCATGGGGGGCAGAGCTTGCCGGCAAGGCAGTGCCTGGAACTGCCATGCTGGATTTTTGCTGTAGTGATCGTGTGCTGAGGCAATGAAACTGCCTCCCCCCCCTGTTTATTTAAGTAGAAGGCCATACTTCCTCAACTTGGATTTGCTTTTTATAAAAATACTGTTCAGTGGCAGCAACTGTTGAGAATAAAAATGTGAGTAATTCACTCATGCCCACCATCTTGATTCGCAGGTTTGTCTGTTTCAATATCAAATGTGGATAGCTTCACATACTTGCAATCTTGAAAAAAAACCAACATATGGAGACAAATGAAAACTTGTGTAAATTTTATTTTATTGCCCACATTTTATTGCCTTGTATAGATGAGCCCTGTATTTCTAAATGCTCTACTACAGTTGTTCTTAACCTTTTCTTTACCAGCACCCCACTTTAAATATCTTTTGTTGCTGCAGACCCCCAAGACTTAACTCAAGTTTTAAGACAACAACAACAACAACAACACCTGATAATAATAATATAATTACACAATCCATTAAATCTTCCCTCAGAGGCACTGGAGGAGGAGGGAAGACTTTTCTCCTGCTTCTTCCTACAAGTTTGTGGCTGGAGTGGGTTGAATGTCAATGTGCAGGTCCAGCCAGCCAGCCAGTCTTTGCCTTGGTTCCTGTCATGTGGCCACTCCACTGGAGGAGGTGGGGCCAAGCAACTTTCAAGCCTTCATGGACCACCTGGGAGGACACTGCGGCCCCCTGGGGGTCCCCAGACCCCAGGTTAAGAACCACTGCTCTACTACATATGCCAGTATATGTACTCTCAGCACCTTTATGGTATGGATTTAATTATTTGAGAAGGGTGGGAAGGAAGGAAGATTGAGGTAGTTTTTAATTGGAGTTTATCTGCAAGAGTTAGTGCTCAGTTACAAATGGGAATATCAGAGTGCAAAAGGAAAAATACTTGGATATTTTGGGAATGGAATGAAAGTTAAGTACATTACCTTTGTGGAAAATATTGACACGTATGGATGATAAAACCTTCTGTTTAAGGTGAGAGTAAAAAGTCTTACAAATTCACTCAGGCTACAAAAAGCATGGAACTTGTTTAGTTGAGGCTCCAGACATAACCTGTGGGCCATGAAAGAAGTAGAGAAATTGCTTTGTATATTATACTTGGAAACAATTTAAGTACCATGCCCTTACCCTTTGCTTAACTATTCTCTTTAAGCCAAGTTTTTAGAATTATAGCATATTTACCCATGAGTTATTCAAATGTTCTGCACATGTGCAAGCATATTAAATTGTTGTGAAGCCTTCATGCTAAGACATGCAGGCGGGAAAACATCTGGAAGCTGCATTCACCCAACATTGTAGCATTTGATCTTCACATAGGCCAAAATATTTAAGATGATGAATCCAAAAGAACACACATCTCAGATGTGCAGAGGGTTTGATGAAAAATAACAATTCTGTGCACTTGCTCCTTGTGACACAGCTGCAAATTCTAAGTGGCAATGAAGGTTGTCAAGTGAAAAACAGGACAGGGCTCCTGTTTCTTTAATGATTGTGTGGAAAGGGGAATTTCAGTGTGTAGATCTTGCAGGACAAACAACACCTACTGAAATTCTCTTTTCTACAGAAATGTTAAAGGTTCAGGAGCCCTGTCCTCTTTTTCATCTGGCAATCTTAGTGACAACCTAGGGCTAGCCAGTCTTGCCCCATGTTAGAGCCCTGAAGTCCTGATGATGCGGGGCTTTTGCCCCATTTTGCTTGTGGGAAGTCTCAATTACCCCTAGGGCAAAGACAGGGCCATGACAAGGGCAAGACAGGGTAGGGCCCTTTAAAAAAAGTGCTTTAATCTGTTCCCACCAGGAAGGAATGGATTGGGCCCTGTGTGACTGCAGCCCAATCGATTGCTGCAGTTGCTGGTCTCCCTTGCTCTCTCTGAAGCAGGAAGCAGGACCGCAGCCTATGACCAAGGCTGGTCACATGCAGGGGGGCTTGGTCACATGTTGTGGGCTGGCTTCCTGCATTCAGAGATAGCGGGAGAGACACTATCTCTGAATGAGGTGGCAGCTGCACCTATGGGCTGGAGTGCCCATCTGGACTCCAGCCTGTTTGGAGGTGGTAACATGGGAGGAATGGGCCTGATTCACAGCCAGGATATGCCAGCAGGGAGTTAGTGTATCCTGGCTCATGTAGATGAACCCCAAATTTCCAGTGACAACTACAGTAGAATTTTATTACTTCAAAGTGATTGCATCAACACTCCTTATTCCTTTGTATTGATGCTTTTTATGCTCATATATCCAGAACCACCTATAGGCAGACTGTGGAGTTAAAATGTTGTTTGTCTTTTCTTGCCTTTTAATTTGAGAACTCTTTCATGATATAAAGCCAGCTAGGGCTGAATTAGACTTTATGAGGAAATGTGTATTCCCTGCAATTAGCAGGGTTTTCGTTTCAACAACAGGCTTTCCTGGGAGATACGTGACTTTGCAATGGGACCTGCAAATGGAATCCGTGTTTATCTTTCAATAAGCAATCATGCTTTTGCTGGTAAAGTCCCCTAGGTATCCCATAATTCTATTCTTCTTTCTCTATTTTGCTTTCTGTGGCTCTATGTGCACAATTTAGGAGGAGAACAAGAGGCTCAAACTATCTTAATGTAATTTCAGGGGTGGGTGTAGAGGAAGAAAAAAGTTTTTTTTTGGGGGGGTTATGTTTTGTATTATAATAGCAGAGTCTTACAGATAAGGGAAGGAGGAGGAATCAAGATTTAACTTTCTCCTCCACTTCAAGGACAAATGTCCCTAGCTGTTCT
Source organism: Gambelia wislizenii (assembly GCA_030847615.1). Lineage (NCBI taxonomy): Eukaryota > Metazoa > Chordata > Lepidosauria > Squamata > Crotaphytidae > Gambelia > Gambelia wislizenii. The sequence continues at coordinate 69,318,867 of JAUMIR010000002.1, forward strand.
TTGCCCATGTTCAGAGATACGTCTCTCCATAGCACCCTTCATCTTCACTTCCCAATATATAACTCCTTACGTCAGGATTTTCCTTCTGTCTGGGACAAAAATATAAAATAGAATAGTAAACAAATCCTAGAGGAAAAAAATAAGAATGCTGTGTAAGTGTGAGTGAGTCAGTTGGATGCACTATTGTTTAGTTATCTCAGTAACAACCTGAGATGTGCAATTTCAGGACCATATGGATAAAAAAAGCACAAGAAATGCAAGAGGAGGAGGAGCAAGGTGCTATGGCAAACAGACATCTTTCATCAATTATAGGAGCAATGCTTCTTAATGTGTGTAGAGTATATTAGCTCCTTAGGCCTGTAGTCAGCTTATTGGTCCATTTAGCCCAGTATTTTCTATTCTGATCAGTGATGGCTCTGAAAAGTCTCCAACTTAGTACTTTCCAGTTGTGCTATCCAAGATGCTGTAAGTGAAAAGGCCAAGAAATGAAACCTCTAGATAAGATGCATTACAGAGGACATTTCTCTGATTCAAGGACAAGGCAGTCCACTGAATTTTAAGGGTTGTCAAGTCTAAGGACTTTATCAGATACAGCAAATATGGCATCATAACGAAACCTGATGAACATGAAAGGGCACACATACCAAGAAGGGTACACATACCAACATACAAGGGCGTCCTTTCGTGATAATGTCTTGTCAAAAAGCCATTCTTTTTTATTGACAGGCCATGCTGTCAATAGATCTCCCATGGTGCTTTGTTGCCAGCATTGCCAGCATTTGAAACTGTGTGCCAATGTGATCACATGAATACAGCATCAATGACAGAACACTTCCAGGTGAGAATGCGACAGCCAGGTAGGGGACGTTCTTGTTATGAACCTCTCCGGTTTAATTTTAAGTTGTAAAGTATGTTTCTGTGCTTGTGTGTATGTTTTGTCTCTTTATTTTTCTGTATTTTTAAAAGTTACCACGCTAGTGTCTTCTCGTGAGAATTTCTGAGATCTTGAACCCAGAAGTAAACGGAGCTCTGTCCATGCTGCATTACTGCTGGGGCTGCCTTTTCATGCTGCTTAAGGTAGGTCTGATGGGGGGGGGGTGTCTTTTGCTGGGACAAATTTGCTTTTAGCTTTGGTGGGACAGAAACATTAATGGAATTAAGGTCTGATAAAGTCATAAGTCTGGACTGAAAATGAAAAACTGTAAGAAGGGAGAGCAGAGGGCTAGAAGCCCATCAAGAGGTATAACACCTGGACAGTAAACTGAGCAAGCACAAAGATCACATGAACACCTAGCATCTCACTATGGTGAGATATTCCTTCCTGCATTGTGTGCATTATTTCTAAATTTGCACATATATGTATAATATAGCATATGCAAATATGTTTTTCATTCTCTTTTTTTTGTGGCGTATAAATGACTATACTTAACTCAATTATACTTCAGCTCAGCCCCTGAATGGTGACCTTCTTTCTTCCCTGTTTCCTCTGGAGCAAGGTTGGAAATCAGATGGCCCTCCAGATGGTTTTGGATTGCAGTTCCCAGCACTTTTCACCATGGGTTATGCTGGCTATGGCTGATGGGAGCTGCCATCCAATAACATCTGCAGCCAACCTTGCCCTAGAGAATGGATTTGACAGGGAGATGAATCCTGTCCTGTCTCTTACCCAAACTAAGAATCACAGCCCTAGATGACCAAATCAGCCTGTATTCCTTTCACAGTAGAGCAGCCATAATCCAACTCTCTGCTGAAGATATAAGAATTAGGGGTGGGGGAGGTCAGGTTACATCCCAATGCCACCTTCCCACCAATCTCTCCTATTAACTTTCATGTGAAAATATGTGTGTGTTAGTATAAACACACACACACACACAGAGTATGCCTGCCCATAGGACCCTTACTACAGAACATTAGCTTTTCACCTGCCATTATGCTGTTGCCATGTTCAACTGACCTCTGGCTGACCACTGTTTCAGTATCTTAAACCTTAGTTATGCAAAGAGCAAAGGTTCATTTTCAAAGTATTCTCTATATTTTTCCCATATTTTTAGAGCTCTATAAAAACTGGCATAAGAGAAGGATGGATGAGAGAGAAGGCCGCAACCAAATGGCCTTTGCAGAAGGTTTATTAATATTTCCCCTCTCAAAGGGCTTACATTGGAGGAGTGAGCGTAATGTGAGCGAGCTATCACATAAGGATAAGAACTGCCTGTATGGAGGAACTGAGGGCTTCCAAGCCATTGTTGCGTGTGACCTTAGAAAGGCTTAAGCATCACCCTCATGAGGTGAAAGGCTACTTCCCTTCACAGAAGCCGGTCTTCCTCTACCTTTTTCATTTTCTGACATGACATTGTACCAAGGGTTTGGTGGAGTGTTTTCCTGAAAGTCACTCTCTGGTATGAAAGGTTATTGTGGAGCTGAAATTATTTTTGGAGGCTTAGCTGGGCTATGTCAATATGATGTGCCATTGAAGGAAGAAAGCCTTAGCAGTAAAACATTCCTCTAAAAGCTTGTAAATTGGGATCATGTTCATGATATGCCAAGAAAATGGCTTGGATGGGGTGAACTGTTCTAGCCATTTATCTTGTTTTCAGAAATAAATTATATCTTCAAAAACAGCCATGAACTAATGTGGCATGCCACACTTTTAGCTATGGATATGGATGATGTCAGTGAGAGTTATGCAATTCCTTCTAAGTTCAACTTCCAAGGTTAGGGTCTGTTTCTGGCACCAGGGTTAACTCCTGCTCTGGGCTTGCATCATTGGGCTATCTGCCATTTCAGTTTGTGACAATGGGCTCATCTACATGTGGGGAAGAAACGCCGAATGGAGTTTTGCCTGCATGCCCCCACATTCCCCTGCATTGCACCCAAAGCCCTGGGCATCATTATACTCTGCAGGGATGTGTCTTCTCTGTTCCTGTGGTATTCCAGCCACCACCGCTGCCACCACTGACAGTTGCGCATAGGCACAGCAGTGCTGCCTCCTCTGCCACTCTCTCGCTTGCCCGTGACAGAAGCACTCAGGAAGTGACAGGTAAGAGAGTGGGCAGAGGAGGTAGTACAGCTGAGCTGGTGAAGAGAGGAAACCTCTCCCTTTAGCTAGGAAATGCCTCCGGAGCCTTAAAATTTTGGTCACAATAAGTGTCAATGGCCATGGCAGCAGAGGTGGTGGCGGCGGCAGTGGCAGCTGCAGCAGTGGACAAAAGTCCACAGAAATCCCTAAACCCACATATTGCAAATGGTAGTAATATATCCTGAATTTCTGTGAATCTGGGCCATGCCATGTAAGGCCAGATAGCCCCAGATTTGGTGAAAACCCATGCCATGTGTCATCTGATTACAGCAGATTTGAGGGCGTTTGCATGTGGATTTGGGGTATTTTACAGTGTAGTACAGTGTTTTACAGTGGATTTGGGGTATTTTACAGCCCCATGTAGTGGTGTTCTAGCTCCTTGTGGGTGATGTTAAATGGCAGCTCCTAGCCACCCAGCATGGTTTGCAGCAGTGGCATGTGATGTTACTGCCAGGTAAACTTGCCAAGAGCCACCAACAGAGGAACCCTTCTGCAGAGGCACTTTACCTATGGCCCCCTCAGAACTGATGCCAGCACTATCTGTTGCAGTAGTTTCATGAATGGTAGTCACAGTGGACTTTTAGATATCATAAGGCCACATTCAAGATCCTTCCTGATTTCTTAATGATTAGGAAGGTCTCTAAATGACATTTCACAGAATCTCCCTAAAGTTAAAATAACAACAATGCTTTACCTTTTGCTGACCGTTTCTTGCTCACCTGGTAAAGGTAACTCATGATGAGTATTTCCAGTAATTTACTCACATGATGATCATGGACTTTATCAGATGTGACAAATTTGGCATCATATTGATGCCTAATGATCGCAAAAGGGCGCACATACCATACAATGTCATCCTTTCGCGATCATGTACTGTCAAAAAGCTATTATATTTTATTGACAGCCCAAGCGATCAATAGATTTCCCCTTTTGCTTTGTTGCCAGCATTGCTAGCATTTGAATCCTCGTCCCATTGTGCTCACGTGAATACGGTGTCAATGACAGCCATGTAGGGCTGAAATCATGACAGCCAGGTAGGGGGTGCTCTTTTTATGAACCTCCCCCTGCCCCGGTATACTTGCGACTTTTTAAAGTGTGTTTCTGTGCTTGTGTCTAAGTTTTATGTCTTTGTCTTGCTTAATTTTTTGAATTTGCTACGCTCATGTCTTCTCATGAGAATTGGCGAGATCTCAAACCTCCGAAGTAAATGGAGCTCCATTCATGCTCTGTTCATGCTGGGGATACCTCATTGCTACTGCTCAAGGTAGGTCTGGTAAGGGGGTTCTTTTGCCAACATAACAACACAAGAAAATATGCTGACAAAAGAACATTAATTGGGGGGGGGGAATCTAATAAAGTCCCATGCCTGCCCAGTTTGCTTCCATGTGCTGCAATTTACCTTTGGAGCTGGCCCTACCATTAGGAGGAGTGAAGCACGCACCCTCAGGAGGTAGTTTTGGTGAGTCATAAAAATTGGCAGATTATTAATTGTTTAGTTATTAATTATTATTTATTATAATGTCCAGAATTCACTTAGGGACTTATATCTTCATAAGTGGACTTGCATCTATAGGAAATAGAACTGACTAGTTTCACAATGTCTGTATTCATCAAGGGGCTGCCATGACGTTACTATGGAGGAGAGCCATTGAAGTAACCATTGTGCATGGGCACAGTTGCGCATAGGAACCAATGTGCATTTGGACCGATGTTCAGTGGGCACTAATACACATTGAGTGCTCCTGATGCCCACCCGAACAAGGGCTAGGGAGTGCTGATGTGCTTTGGTAGAGCCCAGTGCACATCCAGACTGCAGCTAGGGAGCACCAATGCACATCAGTAAAGCCCAATGCACATTGGGACACACTTGTTTGTGCCCTTATATGCATCTTCACAATTCACTAGGAGGGTTCCATAGTGCCTCTTCTACATAGGTAAGCATGTGTCATAAAGCTATCAAAGTAGAGTACATGACTAAGACAAAGGAGATTATCAGATGTGGGCTAAAGCACCAAAAAATTGCATTCCCAACCATATCAGAAGATCGCTACAAGAAAAGAAAGGGCAACCTTACCATACACCCGCATCCTTCTGCCGTTCTGGGGGCATAGCACTGCTGTGGATGAGGCTTCCCTTTTGCATTGACAGGGACAAGCTGCCAATAAAAAGGGACAACTTACTGACACCCACGCTATGCCCCTGGAATGCAGGAGGACGACATCATCTGGTAAGGTCGCCCCCTCCTGTTCTTCTAGCAATCTTTTGATGTGGTTTTTGCCACGTCTGATAATCTCCAAAGACTACTGAAAGAAGTGAAGTCATACCTGAGAATATCAGTCTATAGTCGAGAAATAAATAAGATGAGATACATAAGAGGGAATACTTAAACAGGGCTATCATATCGCCCCTTAACCGTCTTTTTATGTTTAGCCTGGAAAAAAGACGGTTAAGGGGCGATATGATAACCCTGTTTAAGTATTTGAAGGGGTGTCACATTGAGGATGGCGCAAGCTTGTTTTCTGCTGCTCCAGAGACTAGAACACGGAGCAATGGATGCAAGCTCCAGGAACAGAGATTCCACCTCAACATTAGGAGGAACTTTCTGAGCGTAAGAGCTGTTCGGCAGTGGAACACACTCCCTCGGAGCGTGGTGGGGTCTCCTTCCTTGGAGGTCTTTAAACAGAGGCTGGATGGCCATCTGTCGGGGATGCTTTGATCAAGATTTCCTGCGTGGCAGGGGATTTGACTGGATGGCCCTTGTGGTCTCTTCCAACTCTACAATTCTATGATTCTATGATTCTATGAATACTGTACATCTGAGGACCCTGTCTATCTGTGCCTGTTTCTACTCCAAAAACTCCTTGTAGGCGCATAGTTATTTTTGCAAGGGTGGTTGCACATTTCTCCTTTCCAGAACTATGGCCCATGAATCATAGTGCCAGGTCTGACCTCTTTCTCTTGCCTGATCACTTAGACAGTGAGTGAATGAGAGCAAGTGAGCACTGGAATGAGAATAAATGTCTTATTACTGATAAGCTTCAGATAAGAGAGAAGCCTTTCTTTGTTCCAGCTCTGAGAGGAGACATCTCTCTCATCACTAGGACTGGGAAAAGTAGTTTTCTCTCACAGATACAGACCAGAGGCAAACCATTTCCTCCTGAGAAAGGAGGCTCCCCCAGTGTTGAGCAGGAGAAACGGCCCTGCCTTATCTCATCTGCATGGATCAGTTGAGGAGATGGGGCTAGGATAGGGTTGTCAGAGTGAAAACTGGAGAGGGCTTTTGTATCTTTAATGGTTGTGTGCAAGAAGGAATATCAACACTTGTTGCTTGTTACCTGGTTGCATGACAAGCAACACCTGCTGAAATTCCCTCTTCCGCGTAACCATTACAAGTACAGGAACCCTTTCCAGTTTTCACTCTGACAACCCTAAGCTGAGGATGCGTATGTCAGTTTCAGGAGCGGGCAGCTTCTGGAGGCCTGGAAACCATATGTGCATGCACACAAGCACGGCACACCTTCCTCCAGGCCCCCAGCTACCCAATGATTTTTCACTGAAAAAAAAAAAATCCCTTCCTGCCATCTTGATGAGGTGAAGGGGACTGTTTTCAAATCAAGAAGTGACCAGAAGTCCTTCTGGTTTTGATAGAAGGCCCTCAAGGCCTAAAACCTGGGGGTAGGCAGAAAACATATTGAAATTGCCCCTATGTTTCTAAAGGTTTACGGAGGTCTACAGTGGGCCCCCTGGGATGGCCACATGCAGCCTATGGGGCACACTTTCTGAACCATGGTGTACCTGTATGCATGTCTGAATGGAGGATTTCCATGTGAACAGGATGCAGAGGGGGTGTTTGAGAAACTGAGAGACAGAATTTAAACAGTGTATGCATTGGTAGGATGGAGGACCATTGCCTCCCAAAAATAGTACTCTAGGATGAACTCACCACGAGTCAGCGTAAGGGGGCGCTCCAAAAAAGTGATACAAGGACTCCCTGAAACAACATCTCAGGCTCGGCCAAATTGATCACCAACAATGGTCCGCCCTGGCCTCATATCAGGAGGCATGGAGATGCACTATCCACAATGCTGCAGCCTTATTTGAGAACTCATGCTGAACAAGTCTTGAAGAGAAATGACAACACAGAAAAAATCATAACCCGGAAACATCACCCAAGGAGACCTTTTGCTGTGCTTTCTACAACTGGACTTGTTTATCTTGGATTGGCCTTTTTAGTCACCAGCGCGCTTGCAGAAAGCGTGGGATGAGCCCTTCCTGAATCTTCATTTGCGAAGAAAAGCCAGAGAGAGAGATTGAGATTGAGATTGAGATTGAGAGAATGAGAGAGAGAGAGAGAGAGACTATTTGAATGGTGCATAGGGGTGCCCACACACTGCTGGCACATATTTGCCAACATTCAGGCCTAGGACCAATCTGCTCCTCTGTTTAAAAACACCACTGTGTTATAGTAATCTATTGTGTTCAGTGTTGTCTAGGGATGGGGGCAAAATGAAGGCATTGACCCTCCCCCCCCCAATAAGAATTCTGTCTTAATGAAATTTTCATTCAGTCTCTAAATTTGTACCATTGTAGAGAGTGAGACCTTGAAAGTTGATAGAATCATAGAATTGGAAGCGACCACAAGGGCCCTCTAGTCCAGCCCCCTGCCATGCAAGAATTCACAATCAAAGCACTCCGAAAGATGGCCACCCAGCTTCTGTTTAAAAAACTTCAAAGAAGGAGACTCCACCACACTTTGAGGCAGTGTATTGCACCATCAAACAGCTCTTATCATCAGGAAGTTGTTCACATCAAGAACTCTTACATTTGCTACATTCACATTTCTTTGGCAACTTTGACTGCCTCTTTTCTTTGGATGCCTTAACTCTACTTCTAAATGCTCAACTGAAGCTGTAAGTTACTCCAGTAGTAGAAATGTGGAGGGTGAAGGAAAATTTTATATGGTGGTGGTGGGGGCAGAATCCTTATTTGGGAAGGCCAATGCCCTCATTTTACTCTTCTTGTAGCTATACCCTTGTTACTGTCCACCAAGACATATCAGTCCCAGCTAAACTGATTATGTCTGCATTATAGGGTGCTACACACTGAAAGCTGGAGGACTTAAGGACACTGACCATGTTTTGTCTCTGACAGCTGTATGGCAGGCAGAAAGTCAGCAGGGGAAGCTTTCCCAGCCATTGTAGTGATACACCAAGAAAAGACTTGGCTTTCTTCCAAAATTATAGTAAAACAGAGATGACTATGTCACAAGTTTGCCTGGAATATTATTGAAGCGTTCCATTGATTAGGAGGTTTTCTGAATCTAGAAAAGGAAAAATACTCAATTGCTATTATTATTATTATTATTATTATTTTGGGGGTGTTGGTGGTTGTTTACCAAAAATTGTCTACTCTCAAATTGTGTCAAATGTGTTGGTTCTGAGATCCTTCCTTTGGTTTAACCTAGAGAGGGGAAAGAAGGTCCTTGGTCAAAATCTAAGTGCAAAGGTCTACATATTATTGGTTGACCAGCTTTTCTTGGATTTAACTATTATTGAGAAGTTCTGAGCACAGACATACACAGGAGAGATGCTCTCCAAAGCAGACTGTTCCTAACCACTTGACATATCAGCACAAACTTTGTCTCATGTTAAAATCTCATGGTAAAAAGCAGGGGTTGTTTTTGCTTTTGAACAGCTGTGTGTATTCATGCACTGAAAAAAAGGTGGAATATATTTTAGAAGCGAGTACTCATTTAATCAAGAGTAATTCAGATCATTAAGTAGGGGGAAGATTTGTTTATATTCAGTGACAACTTTTGTGAGAGCATTTTTAAAATGAATAGTAACAAGACACCTGTGCAGTTTGTAACTATTTCCGGGTGGGTGGACACGCAGAGAGTATAGGAGGCTTATGGGATGGTTCTGCCTCCTTCCATACACAGAAACAAACCAAGCTTAATCCAGCATTGGTAATGGGACAGCAGTATTTAGGGACTTGCGGGCAGGGCGGGGGACAGGGGTGGGAGCACTGGTTATGTGACACACAATTCTGTCCTTCAACCAGTGGCAGTGGCTTGCTTCCATGCTGATGGGAGTGGTGTATCCACTCTGGACTTTAACTCAGATATCCAAGATGCTAAAACTTTTTTAAAAAAAAATAAAATTAAGACATTTTTAAATTTTTTAATTGAACATTAAGTTGAAAAAACAATAACACTCATTGAAACTGAAACAAAAAAGTGAAAGTATATATACATATATTACTATATCTGTATATACATTGAAATACTAGTTTAAGAAAGAGAAAACAATAAAGAAAAAAGGAAAACAAAAAGAATAAAGCTTTAAGTAGATCAATATTCCCATCACTCACGTGAACTCAGAACTCTATACTGTAGTTCAATCCTTCTTATTATATTATACCCCTCTCTATAAGTACTATCTTATAAATCCTAAGTCTTCCATCCTTTCGTAGGTTGATAAAATGAGTACCCGGTTTGTGGGGGCAATTAGCTAATACACATTGGAAACTGCTTAATGCAGTGTAGATGTGTAAATTGCGATTGCTTAACAATTTGTAAGCCGCTCTGATAGCCTGTATGGCTGAAAAGTGGGGTATAAATACCTAAATAAAAATAAAAAATAAAAAAATTAATTTATCTTCTCTTGAAAAAGAATTAATAATTACCATTCAAATCCCAAAATCACTGTGTGTCCCCTTAGCATCTTAACATAGTCCCTGAAAGATTTCCAATTTCTTCAAATAATTAGTTAACTCTAATTCCTTTAACCAAATGAGTTAATATCTAATTCAGCAAAGTCCATCATTTTTTCAAGCCATTCTGTTATATTTGAATTTTTATCTTTTTTCCAGTGTTTGGCATATATTAACCTAGCTGCTGTCACCGTGTAACAAATTAGATTTTTATAATCTCTTTCCACCTTCCTTTCAAAGTCAATCATATTCAATAAAAATAGTTCCAGTCTAAAGGCTATCTCACTTCCCAGAATCTTTTGCATAAGCATAGTAATTGCCATCCAAAATTTCTTGGCTTGCTTGGTTGTCCACCAGAGGTGGCAAAAGGACCTGACCTTCTGATGACATTTCCAACATTTGTCATTTGTCCCTTTATACATTTTAGATAATTTTTTTTTGCAGGACTGGGTTCAACATACAAACAACACCCAAATTTCGGAACCCAGAAAGTTTAGCACCATCGATAATTCCTTGGAAGTTCAGGCTAAAACCTGGTATGGATACCCTGCCCTCACTGAGAAGGAAGCCACTAGCCACCACTGTTTACATCAAAGAGACAATGTCACGGGGATCAGAGAGAACAGTTGTGGGGGTTATCACTGCTATCCAACACAAGGGAGGCAATTGCATCACTCTGCCTCAGGGCAGGGGGTTGTTCCTGACATACTGGAGGCTGCCTTGTACCAATAAATGCCACTCTGATGCGACAGAAAAGTCACCTATGGCTTCTTCTGTCCAATAGGCCCTAGTCTTCATCTTCTTTTTTCACCCTGTCATTGGAACCTCAAATATGTAGGAACCAGGAGACAGAGACAGGAGGAGCTTGCTAGGAGCATGAGCAGAAGCAACTGCTGCCAGTAAGTGAGTCTTCAGCAAACTCTCTCTCTCTCTCTCTCTGGCTTTTCTTCGTAAACGAAGATTCAGGAAAGACTCATCCCACGCTTTCTGCAAGCGCGCTGATGACTAAAAAGGCCAATTGGAGATAAACAAGTCCGGTTGCAGAAAGAACAGCAGAAGGTCTCCTCGGGTGATGTTTCTGGGTTGTGATTCTTTTTGCGTTGTCGTTTCTCTTCAAGACTTGTTCAGTGTGAGTTCTCAAATACGGCTGCAGCATTGTGGATAGTGCGTCTCCATGCCTCTCGATGTGAGGCCAGGGCGGACCACTGTTGGTGATCAATTTGGCTGAGCCTGAGATGTTGTTTCAGGGAGTCTTTGTATCGCTTTTTTGGAGCACCTTTCTTATGCTGACCCGTGGCGAGTTCACCGTAGAGTACTATTTTGGGGAGGCGATGGTCCTCCATCCTAGAAACGTGCCCTGCTCAGCGCAGCTGTGTTCTCAATATCATGGCCTCAATGCTGGTGATCCCTGCTTGCTCAAGGACAGCAACATTCGTCACATAGTCAGTCCAGTGTATATTTAGGATTGTGCATATACAGCGCTGATGAAAGCATTCGAGGAGTCGTAAGTGTTGGCAATAGGTGACCCATGTTTCAGACCCATAAAGAAGAATAGACAGTACAATGGCTCTATACACACTGATTTTTGTGCTTCGCCTCAGGTGTTTATTACTTCAGACTCTTTTGTAAAGTCTTCCAAATGCGCTATATACCTTTGCTAATCTGTGATCGATCTCTTTGTCAATCTTGGCATCTGAGGAGATGATGCTTCCCAGGTAGGTGAACTGCTGGACTTGAGCACAGATTTGCTGACAGCAATGTGGGGATGGTGGTGTTCATCCTGTGGTGCAGGCTGGTAAAGAACTTCTGTTTTCTTCAGGTTGACTTCCAGCCCAAACAGCTCTGTAGCTGTTGCGAAGCAGGATGTTAGGCACTGCAGAGCTGCTTCTGTGTGGGCAACAAGGGCAGCATCATCAGCGAAGAGCAGCTCATGAACTAGATAGTTTAGAGTCTTAGTGCAAGCCTTCAGACGGCTTAAGTTAAACAAGCTACCATCAGTACGGTAACGTATATAGATGCCGTCTTCTGTCTACTTCCTTAGGAATAATAAGCAATGTACTACCTTCTAGAAGTTTTGGACTATATCTCCCATCATGACCAGCCAGCATGGTCATTAGTCAGGGATAGGGCTATTGTCCAAAGCACATGGCGTAAGATGATTTTGAGTTTATCTGTTGACCAGGGTAAGCCAGGGTATTTCTTGTAAGCCTTGGTCTAGCACATAGTGCAAACTGCAAACTTACAAACATGCATTTGATATCATATCTTGAGTTGTTGTCTCACTGATTAAGACAGAAGATTGTCCACCTTCTTTCAAACAGTGTGCTGCTGTACCTACCTGCAAGTACATTTTTATTTTGTAACCTACTGTACTTCATGTTTTTTTCATTTGCCTTTTAATTCATGAACACTTATAGCAGTATGGCATTTTAAGCAATGAGTTGGTGAGAATGGCATGGTAGCCCACTGAGCAATGTTGTCAGATTAGACCTGGGACAGGACTGCTGTAACTCTAATCCTCAACAGATCCTGCAGCAGGATGAGATACCATAAAGCACTGTAAAGTGGGATCAAGGTACTGATCCCTATTCGCCTTCCAAACCCCACCTTTCAACTGCTGCTGTCCTCTCTCAACATGGCTATTGCCTTGGGTAGATGATCCACCCCAGGTTTTCTGTTGGGGTCTGGACAGGCTAGAACAGTTAGCCTGTGGCTTTGGACAAAGAACTACAGAAAAATAAAGCCTGCTTCTTCTAAGCATCTAAAATGTCTGCATTATTACTTTGAAGAATTCCAGGCCTCCAAACACTACTGGCAATGAAACTGGGATAACAACAGCTGGATGAAGGCAGTGCTGGGGAGGTGTGAGTGGATCGGGATAGACAATTAACATGTTGCAGCATTAAAAAAACATAAAACCTAAATTATAAAAAGAATGGAAAACATAGCACGTTGCCAAAAACTGTTTATGAGAAATAACTTCACTAACAGATAACCTGCTGTAATGTGATATTTCTAACAGCAAGTTGCTGCAATTACTTCTAGATAAATTTATTTAAAAGTGCTGCAGCATGCTATGTGAAAACCCATCCTACATCTCTCCCCTTTAAAGTGTTTTTAAGATTCAGCTACCTGTGGCTGTTTGTGTGCACGCAGGTCCCTAGTTTAATTACAAAACAAACCTTCCCCCTCCAGTCCAATCTTGGTGTTTGCACATCTATATTAGAAATACGCACAGGCCACAATCTAGCACATTTTATTCCTCCCACAATAGGCCTAACTAGAATGTGGCCAATGGGAAGTTATTTACACTGGATGCTGGGGCTTAATTGCTTTGCCTATTTAATAGACAGCTTTCCTCACTGAGCCCACAAAATCCCCTCTACAGAATTCCATGGATATATGTAATTTGTTGTTGTTCTTGTTAGATGCCTTCAAATGACTTATGGCAAGCCTGTCCTAGGGTTTTCTTGGCTACATTTATTCAGAAGAGGTTTGGCATTGCTTTCTTCTGAAGATGGGAAAACGTGACTTGCCCAAGGTCATCCAGTGGGCTTCCATGGCTGAGTCAAACCCTGGTTTTCCACAGTCCAAGTGCAATACCCAATCCACTACAGCACACTGGCTTTCATATGCAATAACAATTTGCAAATATGCTGTTGTAGTAGTTGTTGTGTGCCTTCAATTCATTTCTGATTTATGGCAACCCTATCGAAGGGTTTTCTTTGCAAGATCTGTTCAGAGGGGATTTGCCTTTGCCTTCCTCTGAGGCTAAGAGAGTTACTTGCTGAAGGTCACCCACTGGGTTTCCATGGCTGAACAGGGATTTGAGCCCTGGTCTCTTGAGTCACAGTCCAAAGTTCAGACCACTGCACCATGCAATAGGAAGACAATTTTTCAAACCTTCATCCCCGCCCCACCCTGCATCTTAGCCCTCTAATGACCTGCTCAAAAGTTGTTCGTGAAGAGCTATGCCTGGACTCATAGTTTGGTGCAAATATTGGCATATGCTGGCTGAATGGATCAAGGCTTTGTCTTGACTCACCAAGATGACTGACTTATTAAAAAATGAAGACATTTTTTATGAAGTGCTAGTCTGTGGTGTCACTATGGCTGGTGTCCCCCCTCCCCCCTCCGACGGTGTCACCTAGTGTTGTTCAGCCTCTCTGCACCCCCTAGTGCCACCATGGTTGCTAGGTCGGGCAATGGGCAATCCATCTGTTATTCCTTAGCAATCTGTATAACACATAGCAGCTGTGCCTCTCTCCTCCCCTCTTTGATCTTGGACCATGGTAAGTCATACGTAAGGAATGTGTAGCCACTGAGTACCCAACTGGCAGTATTCAAGAGAATGAATTTAGATGCATGGCAACAGGAATGTCCACAATGATGTAATGAGACTTGTGGGTTATCGTCAGAAGCTGTCTCATGTCTCTCTTTCTCTCTGGCTTTTCTTCGCAAACGAAGATTCAAGAAGGACTCATCCCGCGCTTTCTGCAAGCGCGCTGATGACTAAAAAGGCCAATCCGAGATAAACAAGTCCGGTTGCAGAAAGCACAGCAGAAGGTCTCCTTGGGTGATGTTTTTGGGTTGTGATCCTTTCTGTGTTGTTGTTTCTCTTCAAGACATGTTCGGCGTGAGTTCTCAAATAAGGCTGCAGCATTGTGGATAGTGCGTCTCCATGCCTCCCAATGTGAGGCCAGGGCGGACCACTGTTGGTGATCAATTTGGCCAAGCCTGAGATGTTGTTTCAGGGAGTCCTTGTATTGCTTTTTTGGAGCACTCTTCTTACGCTGACCCGTGGCGAGTTCACCGTAGAGTAGTATTTTGGGGAGGTGGTGGTCTTCCATCCTAGAAACGTGCCCTGCCCAGAGCAGCTGCGTTCTCAATATCATGGCCTCAATACTGGTGATCCCTGCTTGCTCAAGGACAGCAACATTCGTCACATAGTCAGTCCAGTGTATATTTAGGATTGTGTGTAGACAGCGCTGATGAAAGCGCTCGAGGAGTCGTAGGTGGTGGCGATAGTTGACCCATGTTTCAGATCCATAAAGGAGGATAGACAGTACAATGTCTCTATACACACTGATTTTTGTGCTTTGCCTGACACTGCAGGAGATAACTTCTTAGTGAAGGGTCTTCAGGACAGTGGACAAACTTCATGTACCAAGCTGGGTACTGGATCCTTCTAGGCAGGAAAAAAAAATACGAGAGCAGTCTGTTTCTATGCAGTCTTGATTGAAGTCTTATAATTATTTCACCTATTCTTTGTGCCTTGTCCTGTGGGAACCAATAAAGTTTGATGTTCAAAGTTTGAATGGCTGAATAGATATTTAATACCGTCTTTGTTGAAGAAAGCACTGAATGTGGCAACAGTTTAGACTCTATGATGAAAACGGTGTGCCTTATTCTGAATGATTGGATCAGATAGCTGGTATCAGAATAGGAAACTCTGATATTCATTCCTTTGTAGAGGATGGGGATGGGGCCTTTTCAGTAGTGGCACTCAACCCTTGGAATGGCCTCCCCACAGAAACTCACTTGGCTCCTACATTATGGTCTTTTTGATGAAGATTTTTCAGTTTGTTCAGACATTTTTTTAAAAAACCAAACAATGTAGTGCTTCTTAGAACATAGCACTCGCTTGTGTTGCAGATTTTACTTGGTTATGTTATGTGTTGTCTCAACTTAGGACACTGAACTATAGAAAAGAACTACTCTGAATGGCAAAGAAACTCATGGTATCCTCATAGGATTTCTTTAAATATGGAGACCTCCCTGTGGGGGAGGGAGGGAAGAACAAGCTTATTGAAGTGTTTTAAAGTGGTGATTTGCCCCCTAACTGAGCGCAAATTCCCAGTTTTGAACCATTCTTAGTTCTTTTCAACTGTCCAGAATGTAGGCTAAAGAAATGCTCAGTGAGGAGAAGCGTGTTAGCTCTGGCTTCTGTCACTACTGCTGTCATGTAGAGAGTGCTAGGTTAGGGATAAAGTCACAATTTTAAAACTTGCTGTTCACTTCTATTACATTTGGGTTGTATCATCCTACCTATCCTGGTCTCTTATTGTCTTCAAAATAATTGAGAAGCATAATCTTCTGAAGCAAATTTACCTGTTTATAGCTGTGCAAACTATGTGAGAAACATATGAATTATGTGTTTTAGCTTTCAACTATCCATAGACACATTCATAAGCTTGTCTAGAGCTCCGCAGAGAGAGAACTGAACAGTCAGAGAGCTAGAAAATCAAGATTTTGAGCTGCATGGAAAGCTTCTATGCATTAATGAAGAAAAAGACCTTTTCTTCAGAAAGTTGTTCTCCATTTGAGGAGAGCAATGAAAATATGTGAGAGAATGTTTAAGTCTAGCACAATTGTCTCTTATTTTATTTTAGAATACTAGCTGGACCCAGCGTACCATACGCCATTAAAAAAATCCCCCCCCAAATGCCCAGGAGACCTCATGACAACCCTTTGAGGTAGGCTGGTGGGTTTAACTCACCCACCCACTGCTTGTTCTGCCCCCTGCCACCCCCCACTGCTCGTTCTCTCCCTTGCCACCCCCACGGCTCATTCTGCCCCCTGCTGACCCCCCCACTTGTTTTGCCCCTCCCCCACTTGTTCTGCCCCCACTCATTCTGCCCGTCCCCCACTCATTCTGCCCCTCCCCCACTTGTCCTGCCTCCCCCACTCGTTCTGCCCCTCTCCTTGTTCTGTCCCTCCCCCACTCATTCTGCCCCCACTCATTCTGCCCCTCTCCCACTCGTTCTGCCTGTCCCCTTGTTATGCCCCTCCCCCACTTGTTATGCCCCCCACCACTTGTTCTGCCCCCCAACTCATTCTGCCCCTCCCACCGCTCGTTCTGCCCCCACTCATTCTGCCCCTCCCCCACTCGTTCTGCCCATCTCCTTGTTCTGCCCCTCCCCCACTCATTCTGCCCCCCCACCACTTGTTCTGCCCCCCCAACTCATTCTGCCCCTCCCACCCCATGCCCTACACTCCAGAACACACAGGCACACACCACATCCACTCCCATGTTACTCACTCTCCAGCCACCATGTTTGAGATCTACATGGTCCTGCCCCCAGTGTGCTGATTGGCTGCTCAACAGACCTGTGATTGGTTGGTCGGTTCCCTAAGCAGCCAGTCAGCACACTAGAAATGGCAACATACCCAAGATAATTATATATATAGATATTTATATTACTTTTTGCCAATATTTTATCTGAACACCCCAGGGCATAAAGTTTTGACATTATAGTTGCATGGATGTCTGGGACTAAAGAGGTAGAATACGGTGGCCAACCAGGTTGTGTGTGAAGAAGCACACCCTGTGACCAATCAATGGTTGTTTGGATTGCGGTGGGCAGAGCTATGCTTGGGTGCTCTCCAGCAGCCATTTCACTACTGAAGAAAACTGTTTTCTAATGAGATATTGGATACCTTCTTACAGAATGTCAGAAAAATACTTGTGCCAGCATAAGCTGTTGTTGTTGTTATTGTTGTTGTTGTTGTTGTGTGTGTCTTCAACTTGTTTATGACTTATGGAGACCCTAAGGTGAACCTATCATGAGGTTTTCTTGACAAGATTTATTTACATTTGCCATTCCCTTCTTCTTAGACTGACAGAGTGTGACTTGCCCAAGGTCACCCAGCCAGTTTGCAGGAGTGGAGGTCCCCCAGTGTCCTAGTCCAACACTGAAATCATTATGCCACACTGTTACACTAGCATAAAGCCCCTTTGGCATTAAAAAATGCCAAAGCAATTCACAATAAAAACTAATTTTAAAAAGTAACTAAAAGAATGAAATAGAAAAAAAGAAGAAGAAAGAAAGAAAGAAAGAAAGAAAGAAAGAAAGAAAGAAAGATCCATGAAGATTCCATTCATTAAAACATTGGGAAATAAGTAAAACTATGAGGAAACTGCCTGGGTAAAACAGATAAGTCTTCAGTTGATGATGGAAACACTTGACACAGGGAGTCCTTCTGGTTTTAATGGAATGGCCATTCCACATAGTGGTAGCTACAATAGAGAAAACTAAGATGATTGCGCAGGTTTAGTTTTCCTAACTGGACAAAGGCTTTTGACTAACTTTTTTTGTCTTCTCTCCCTCAAGTGCTTTGACAGTTTCCCTGGAGAGCTGCTTCTTTCAATGGTCTGGTTATGCTGTGAAGCAATTCTACTTGACTGTAAAAGATGAACAAAAGGAAAGCAGAGGTCTCCATCAGCCCTAGTGAGCTTTGTCTCGCTCCAACTGCAGCTGTTTCACCAAGCTGAGGAACCTCAAAACATTTAGGATTTTCCCCTATATTTTCTTGCTCTCCTTTCCCTTCCTTATTTCTTTCTTCTTTGTGTCATCTCATCACTTTAGATCTTAATCCCGAGTAAAAACAGTGGCCATTTTTGTAACAGCATAGAAGCCACTGGAAGACTTCCAGGTATTGAGTGGAGTATAACGTTATACACAAACATAGGGTTGCCAGAGTGAAAAATTGAAATGTCTCCTGTACCTTTAATGATTTGGTAGAAGAGAGAATTTCAGCAGGTATTGTGAAGTCGATTTTCCTTGGGGTTTGTTCCATTCTCTGAGGATGCCAGCCACAGATGCAGGCAAAATGTCAGAAAGAAACTATTCCAGAACATGGCCTCATAGCTTGGAAAACCCCCAAGGAGAATCAGCTGGTATTGCTGGCCACACAACCAGGTAAGAAGAAACACATGTTGAAATTCCCACTTTTGCACAACCATTAACAATTCAGGAGCCCTGCCCCTTATTTCACGAGGCAACCCTAATTACAAATAGCACACACAAAACCCACACATATCTCTCACAGTCACTTCCTACTTGAGGCAACTGCCTTACTCTGTCTAGTGAATGGGCTGGGCCTCTTGTTATTTTTTGGTGCTTTTTGTATGTTAAAACAACTCTGCTGCAATTTATTCCGATTGCCTGTTGATCTTCTCTCAATGGCCTTCATGAGCAAGCCTATCTGGTCCATTTTATGGTAGGATTTGAAATGTGAACAAATAGATGTTTCTATCAGATCTCTGTAAACTGAGGCTCACCTGCTTCCCCCAACGTTTAACCCATTGGTTTTCTGGGGGTGTTTTTGATTTCTAAAACGTGATCAGGATACCTATTGGTATAAATATTACTAATGCTGGCAATAATTGAAGGTGAAATTGTCAAATGCATGTATCAAGCAGTTTTACAAAGTAATCATTTATGAACATGGCTCTATTAATTTGTTTAGTCAGATGCAGGGAAGCAATAAAAGTGATTGACTAAAAACAATTAAAACAGTAAAAGTAAATTGTGTCCATTAAAACCTGCTGAGCCTGTCAGATGGAAATTGTGAGTTTAAACGTGAAAATTAAAGCTATTGATTTTATCCAGTATGTTTGTGAATATCTGAGTTCTAATTTGTTTTACTTTTCCCTACCCAAAGCCCCTGAGGTCAGAATGAAGGTGTTCCCCTAAATTAGCTTTTGCAGATGCTGCTTGTAAACCTTCTGAAAGTCATACATGATAAATAACGTCTTTAAGATGGGAATGTTTTTTTGACAGAGGAGAGTTATGCTTGCTATCGGTATCTCTGCTTTGCAGGACTGAATGCAAATGTTTACCAATAATGGTAATTTATTGCTTTTTTTTAAAAGGGAGTGAGGAAGAAGAAATTGACATCAGAAAAATATGACAGCAAGAGTTTAGGGTTGTTTTTTAGTTTATGTGTGTGATTTTTATTATTGCTTTATTTTTTTATGTGTTGCACTAAATCTTGCATTCACCAAACTATTATTTGTTAGTATTCAATTAAAATGGCAGTATAAAATGGCGTTTTAGACCACTAAAGGATATTTGACAAATGCAGGCAATGACAAGGAGAGCTGGACTAGACAATGATCTCTTCTTTTTCCAACTGTGGCCAGACAGGCAACTTTGAAAAGGTCCAAAGACAAGACATGGAGGTAGTGATCAAACACTGCTTGATGCAGTTTTTCTTTCAATTCAAAAAACTTTTTAAAAAATCATACTTTTCAATCATAATGAATATAGACTTGCATTCAGTTTAGTACATACCCATGCATAATTTGTACTACACATGTGGGGAGAATTATTCACCATAGTGCAGCCAATATATTTTGCTGGCATTGGCAAAAGCCAAGTTGCACATACAGCAATGTTGTACATTGTTTGTATACATTGTGCAATGCACAACAGCACCCAGTTATTAACATGTGTTAGGCAATGCTGATATTCCGCACAGAGATTGTGTACTGCTGGTACAGCGTATCTCCATGTGTGATTATTTATGCTACACTCTTTTTTTAAATAAAGGTGAAATATCGCTTATACGCATTGTGGAAATATTTAAAAAAAAGTTTGGTGGCAGCAGATTTAAAAAACATGAGTAATTCACTCATGGCCACCATCTTGGCTAGAGGGCATGCAAAGTTTATGGGGGCTGTCAAACCATTAAGACAAGTCACAGCTGCTGTGACTTGCTATTACTGTGACTGCTATTACTGTGGAGCAATCCATTTCTTTTGGCCTTGTATAGACAACCCCAAGGAGTAACAAAAACAAATTAGTGTTTAAAAGAGTCTTTGTTCCTCACCCAGGACAGTCTGGTCTGCTCTTTCCAAGAAAACCTCATGCTGCCTACCTAATATGCTTCAGAGCAGATACATGGGTCTCAAGCTACCGGACCTTCTCTTCCAACAGGGCAACCAACTTGCACTTGCTGCAACACGAACATATCACAGCTGTTGTAGGTGACTGCAGCAGGTCCTTCACAATCCATATTCATTAGTCTTAAGTTGGCACTGAAACAGAACTCTAGGCCAACCCTTCAAAACACCTGTTCGCAGAACACCAGGGCTTGGGGCTGCAGCTATATAGAGAGCTAGTAGCTGCTGACTCTTCCCCCAACCAAGTCTCTGACTCACTTCCTCTCAGCAAATGTCCTGTCCCCTGAGACCATGTGCTCAGGCAGAGGACCTGAACCTACACACAAAAGAACACCAAGGTCCTATCTACACTATTTCAAAAAAATCCGACCGGGGGTAAAAACTCCAAAAAGGCAGCTGTTTGAATGCGGATGATCTGCCTACATGATTAAAACACTCCCCTAAAAGTGGAGTATAATGTTATAAACAAACATAGGGTTGGCAGAGTGGAAAACTTAGATGTCTCCTGTACCTTTAATGGTTTTGTAGAAGAGAATTTCAGCAAGTATTGCTTGCCTAGCTGGCCAGAGCGAGCGATCTAGGCAGAGATTTTAAATCTCCTGCCGCTTTTTTTTTTTTTTTTTTTTATTTCAGAAGGTGCCTGGTATCCGGACAGCTGTAATTACGTGTTTACATTTAAACATAAAAACAAGAAACACATATCATGGACTTACTGGACACTTGTTGAGCTGGGACTCCAACATGGCAGCCGCAGCCACTTTCCCTCTTTCCTAGTCCTGCCCTCTCTACCCAGCGAGCCAATCAGGTTGCACTCCTATTCGTATCTGTGTGAACAGGAGTGTACAAACTGCCAATCATTCAAACGTTTTCCGGATTAATCCCTGCAATCCAAATTAAGACCCGGATCCACCTGACATGGACTAAAAGTAAGTTTTTTGGGCCCCCCTCTGAATGACATGTATTTATTCGAATGGTGGTCTGTACAGATCGCCGATCTTTCGAAGAAATACATGTCATTTTCATCATGTAGACAGGACCTAAGGAGAACACAGCTCACACAAACAAACTGCCTTACTGCAACAGACACAACAGCCTTAACCCAACAAACTTTGATCAGCAAATCTTCCACTCCCAGTTGAGCCATTTGACAGCTTATCAAGGAGAAGGTAAAGATGGCAAATGTGGTGAATGGGTTAAGTTTCATGGATCTCCATGTAGCAGATGTTCTGACTGTGCATTTTTATATAAATAATCATTTATTCACACAGGTTTTATTTTGCTGTCTTAAAATTCAACATGTTTTATGCTTTGCATTATCACAGGAGGGGAACTATTCCCTTGGTGGCCAAAGCACAGTGAATTTTTGCATAAGTAGCATCCCAGCATATCTTTCCTTAGGAAGACTGCAACATTCAGCATTTCCAATTCTATTGGGAACCATAAAGCAGTGCCATTATAGGAAATAATTTGAGCAGTTATACTCCTAAGTAGTGTCACCAGCCATACCATGCGGAGCAGTTCAGGCAAAAAGCAGGTGTGGTTTTTATTCTGCCTTAAGAACAAGGGTATTTGCTTTTCTCTCTCTTTCAGAAGATGCATCTCAAGATAAAGTCCAGAAATTATAATACGTTATAAAAAAATGAAGAGGATTTAAGAATAACAGTAAAATCTGCAGGGGAAAAAACAGGTGAGTGGAAAGTTGCTGATTCTTTAATTCTGTTTGGACAAGTGTCTGTCATTGAATTAGGAGACAATTGTGCTTTGATTTGTGCATTTGTAAATGTGGAGTAACACTACAGACAATGGAAGTCTTGCTTTGTGCTTATTATGGAAAAGACCCTTGTGGTCTCTTCCCACTCTATGGTTCTATGAGGTTTGCAGACCTAATGGTAAAAACAGCAGAGTGGGTGCAAGGCAGGAACACAAGCACTCACAAACACTTGATTGTAGTTACAAAGACCCTAGCTTTATTGGTCATAGTTGTAGAGCACTGGCATGGTATTGGGCTATGGATCAAATCACTGGATGACCTACCTGCTATCCAATACACCTCCAGCCCTCTCCCCTTCCATCTGCCTGCTGGGGAAGCCATGAAAGAACATCAAGGCCTTTTCTACGCTGGTGAAATATCCTAGCTTGCTCCTGTTCCAGAGCCATGCTGGCCAAACTACACAGGGCATTTACCCTGATCTGCCCCTGGGCAGTCCAAATGATCCCTGGGACAGATATAGGGCTGGAATGGGCATAAACTGGGATAGGGCCCTTTACCACGATATAAGAAAAAACCCTGTTTACTCAGTTTCTGCCAGATTGGACCCCGTGTGTCTGCAGGAGCCCCTTTGGCATGCCACTCCTTGCTGCCACAGCCAGCTCCCTGAGTCTCCCAGAAACGAAGCTGGTCACACATGCAGGGGCCTGCAGTTGCATGTTGCATGATCCTTGCCTGGCTTCAGCATTAGCAAGAAAATGTTTGCGGCAGCAGCTTCAGCGATGGTCCAGACTCCTGTTTGGACTCCGATCCATCTTCTGCAGGTAATGGTGGGAGGGACAGGCCACCTCCACAGCTAGGATACACCTGCAGAGAACTGGTGTATCCTGGATAGTGTAAATAAGACCTAAGTGGGATCTCACATGGGAACAAGCCATTGCATAGTTCCCCTGAAAAATTTTCCAATGCTGGGCAAAATACTCTCCAACTGTCCTGATTTGGCAAGAACTATCCCAATTAATCCTCTGCCTTCCCACTTTCTTAGCTGCTTTTAAAATGTCCCACTTTCTCTCTCCTCCTCCTCCTTTTCCCCTTTTGACCGCCGCTTGCTTCAGTTGCTGAAAATGAGTTCAAAGAACAACAGTAGTCTACACTGAATTAATTCAACAATGGGGAGAGGAGAAGAGGGAGAAGAATCTTGCCCTTCCCTGCTTACAACATTAAAATATACACCCCAAAATCTTCCATCCCACCCCGTCTTAAAAATACAATTAAGTATTTCAAAAATTTTTAAAAACATACTTAAAAATACAAAAAATAAACCATAGACGGTGGCTGTAGCGGGATCGGGATAAATTTCTGATGGCTGGGTATCTATTCAGGAAAGGTCCGCAGGAAGAGATTTGTCTTAAGAGCTTTTAAAAGCTGTTTAGAGTGGTGATATGACGGATCTTATCTGGCAGGCCATTCCATAATCTGGGAGCAATAGCCGAAAAGGTCCTCTGGGAGGTTGAAGAAAGCCTAGTTTTTAAAGGTTGTAGTAAATTCCTCCCAGAGGACCTGAGTGCACGGGGAAGATTATATGAAAGGAGGTGGTCCCGAAGATAGGTTGGACTCAAGCCATTTAGGGCTTTAAAGGTGATAACCAACACCTTGTACTGGGCCCGGAAACTAATGGGCAGCCAGTGAAGTGATCTTAAGATCGGTGTTATATGGTCTCTTCTAGATGTACCTGACACCAGTCTGGCTGCCATATTCTGTATTAGTTGAAGTTTCTGGACCAAGCACGAGGGGAGCCCCATGTAGAGTGCATTCCAGAAATCAAGACGGGAGGTTACCAGAGCATGTACCATGGTCTCAAGGTTCCCAAATTCCAGGAGAGGGTGCAGCTGATGTATCAGCCGAAGCTGATAACAGGCACTCCTGATCATAACATTTACATGATTCGTCATCTGGAGCGACAAATCCAGGAGTACCCCCAGACTGCGAACACAATCCTTGGAGGAAAGCATGATTCCATTCAGGACTGGAGGTTGTATTCTAATACCTGGATTCAGGGCTGCTACCATGAGAACCTCCATTTTGTCTGGATTCAGTTTCAATTTGTTTTCTCTCACCCAGTCCATTATTGCCCTAAGACAATCATTGAGAGAAGAGACAATGTTGGAGGAATGGGGCAGGTCGAAAGACTTTACACCCCACCCCCAGTCCTTTGAAGAGATTCTCCCAAATGGTCAAGACAGGTATCTAGTTTCTGTCACTACCTACTTTCCTGCTGGATCTGATTGTATGCCAAAAGTGCCCAAGTTATGACAAGCCAAACACAAAAAAGGCCAACAGTGAGACTGAATACACATCCCAAGATGAATTGCAATAATCACATACAAGTACAGAATGTAGACTAGAGTGGGCTACTGTTGGGCCTTAGTGGACCATATTTTCCTTCTCAGGGAAACAGAGGGCTGCCTCCTCACTGTATCCCACCCTTGAGAGTACAAATTCATCCCCCCCTCAAATGCTTCCCCAACACGCTTTAGAGAACATGAGGAGGAATTTTGCCACATTTTTTGACCTCCTTAAATAAAAGAAAAGGCCTGTTCTGGATCTAAAGCAGCCCAGTTGAGCCAAAAACATAATAAAGTTGTCCCTTCAACTTCCTAGGGTGGCTTTTTTTAAAACAGTTTTTTCAAAAAGTATGTTCTTAAAAAAATGAGAGGAGGGTCTTTTTTCTTTTTTCATTATAACATTTCCAGAATTAGACATATCTTGCCTGATTCTTCTGGGAAGACTTTAATTCACACTGTAGTCATGTTTTCATCTTGAGTACTGTGATCTTTTTTTTTGGACAGGTCTTCCATTAACATACCTTAGTCCCTTGGTTTCTGTTCCATATTCTACTTCTAAGATTGTTTATTTGGCTCATCGCTTTGATCATGTTACTCCACTTTTGAAGACCCTCCATTGGCCCCCTGTCTTTCTCTCTCTCTTAGAACTTCTTGTCCTAACTTTTAGAGTGTTACACCATTTGGCTCCTCCTTCCCTTTTAGCCCTTGTCTGTTATGATCACCTTGCTTGGATCTCTATCCTGTGAATTCCTCATTTCTAACCCAACCAAGGGGTTTCAGCTTTCTAGCTTAGCTTCATCCTTTCTCTCTTGCTGCTCCACACTCTTGGGTTTGTCTTCCCAACTACATGTATACCTGTACTGTTTCTTCAATTGCTGTTTTTAAAATCTTAAAACTTTCCCCGCTAATGATTTTGAAACTTTGTTTTAATTTTACCTCTATAAGGTATATCCAGAGGTATGTTTCCCTGGAGTTGTCCTTTCTTCTCCCCAAGGTGGTTGACAGGGATGTGTTTTTTATTGTTTTATGCTGTTCAGCAGCATATATATTGCTGGTGTAAATAAATAAATACATATTAATAATAACACTCTCTCAGTTGTATTCCCTAGGATTTGGAGACATATCGCTTTTGATGGTACTTGTTGTTGTGGTGCTGGTGATGTGTGCCTTCAAGTTGGTGACCTGATCATGGGGTCAGCCTGCTGAGGCTGAGAGTGTGTGACTTGCCCAAGGTTATCCAATGAGTTTTCATGGTGAAGCAAAGATTTGAACCCTGGTCTCCAGAGTTGTAGTGTAACATCATGCCACACTGACTCCTATTGCTTTTGATACTAGAGGTAATGCACATCCACCATGATGAGTGCCATTTGATAACCTTACCCTTAATGCATATGTCCAATCCAATCTTCATGCACATGTCACCCAAATGAGCAACCATCAGTACATCCTGTACAGTATGACCCCTGTATCAGTGGGACCCATATCTGCAGATAAAAATATGGTCTCTCTAGGCATCTCCTAGGTCCTCCAGCGTGACTCTATGGTATGCTTGGGCTGGAAGTCATTCATTATAATAGGGCTTGCAATTATCTGTCATTTCTGGTATTCACGGTAAATCCGGGAACGTATCCACCATGGATATGGGGGTCATACTATAGTTGCAAATCACATAATTGATCTGTGGGCTATAAGAAAAAGTACTTTTAATTGCTGAATTGCTGGATCAAACCACTGGTGCTTGCATGACTGATTCCTTCAATGCAAGAACAAAAAGCTTTGTTAAGAACTGAGCACTTGGATCAATGGTTCTCTTTCTGCAAGAGTACCCGCCTCCCCACCTAAAATAGTTGTCACCAGAGGAGGATCTACCATCTTCATGACCTTGGAATCTCATGGGATCATGCTTTATTTCACCCTGGAATAGGCAAGCTTTTGAATCTTCTAGGACTCTTCATCAGGCAGGGCAAGGAGGAGGAGGAGGAGAAAAACAGAAAAATATTTTGAGTGATAACAATTTGTTACAGGTTTTCAAAGAAGTAGCCGTGTTAATCTCTTGCAGCATAAAAAGGTGGAAGGGAGGGGTGTGAATGTGGCAGCACCTTTAAGACTAACTGGTTATTATTTTAGCATGAGCTTTTGTGGATATAAACCCACTTCTGCTGCAATACAGAGTGATATCCAGGCCTCAGGATATAAAGCAGATTTACACAGTTGGGGGAGTTGGATGGAATATAATAGGTTCCAGAAAGATGCACATCATGATCCTAGCCTTATTTCTCAGTGGGCTGAGAAAGGTGAGACAAGTCTTTCAGATCATTACAATGAACTTTTAAAAAATGTCTTCATTCTTCTCACCTGGAGATTATGGGTAACAACAGATAGAAGTTTTAGGGTGGTTTTAACAGGATGGAGAACTGGGCCAAACCTAACAAAATGAATCTTAACTGAGATAAATATGAAGTTCTGCATTCAGGCAGGAAGGAATAGGTGCACAGATAGAGGATGGGTTGACACCAGGATTGAGAACACTATATGTGGAAAGTGTCTAGGGGCTCAATTACACAACAGTTTTTATTGTGATAGTTTGCGCTTTAGCACTTTTTCGCACCAGTGGTGGATATCGGGCAGGCTTTTCCGGAATAGCTAACCCCGGCCTCAGGAACCCCCTCTGGAGGTTGCTTTTGGATCTCCTAACAGATGCTGCCTGCTTAAAAGGATATTTAACATATTGTATTACATATTGATTTTAACTTGTATTGATTTTAACTTGTATTAATTTAATAATGTTTTAAGGGGAGGGAGGGATTTTGGGTTGTTTTATACTGTCTACCATTTTATCATTGTAAGCCGCCCCGATTGCTTGCAGAGGGGCGGGATATAAATAAATTTTATTATTATTATTATTATTATTATTATTACATGATTTAGTGGGAAATCGGTTGCTCTATTTAGTTTTCCACTTTCTAGTTTACACAGACAGAGGTGGGGGGCATGGCCTCCCAAGCACATCTGGGGGAAGATGCTGGGAAGATGAGAGGGAGGGAGGGAAAGAGATAGATAGATAGATAGAGAGAGAGAGAGAGAGAGAAAGTTCTGGGATCTTTTCCTTCTCTGATTACCAGAGGAATGACTGCTAGTTTTAATGCCTTAGCAGGGCGTGCTCCCTCTTCTTCCCAAAGTGAGAAGGGTGGGAGGAAGGAGGCAACCTTTCAGCTCCGAGGAGCTATCCTCCATCAAGCTCCCCTTCCCCTCGTCCACTCTCCCTCTCTCTCTCTCTCACACACACACACATGATCACAGGAGTGTGAGGGAGCAAACAGCTAGAGGAGCAGCTCGCTACTCAATCTCTCTCTCTCTCTCTCTCTCTCTCTCTCTCTCTCTCTCTCTTTGTCATGGCCAGCCAGGCTGAGGACTCTCAGGACTCAGAAGATGAGGGGGCTGAGCCAGAACCTAGCCCTGCTATGCCAACTGCAGCAGAGCCCATGACTCAGCAGCCTAGCCTCCCCCCAGCACAGGTTCCAGGCCTGGGAGACATAGAGGAGCAGGATGAGGAGGTACCTACTTTCAGCCAGAGAAGATCAGAAAGGGTGTGCCTCCAGAGATCCCAGAGATTATATGAGAAACACTCAGAAATCATCAAACAGCTGTGATTAGGAGCTGGGCCAATATAAACAGTTGTGAGACGTCGAGCTTCTTCATCGGAGTCTATCTGCATTCCTTGGCAAAAGCTTCTGACTCTGACTCCCTTGTTGCCTGAAACTTTGCCTCCTAGACCTTGGATTGATCTGGAACTCTTGACCTTGGACTGGACTTGCTGACCTGCTTTCTGGAACTCTTGACCCTGGACTGGACTCACTGACTTGCTCTCTGGACTCCTAGACCTTTGGCTTGCTCCCTGGTTTTTTGCTATCAGACATTGTACTGGTACTGTTTCAGAACAACTTTTGTGTTGCTGTCAAGCCTTGCATTCTTATCAGCTGCTCAGTTAGCTGCTTTCCCAGACTCTCTCTCTCTCTCTCTCTCACTCACACACACACACACAAACACAGAAGCTAACTGGGGATTCTTCAGCCACAGTAGCCAAGCAAGCTGCGAGGC
Source organism: Gambelia wislizenii (assembly GCA_030847615.1). Lineage (NCBI taxonomy): Eukaryota > Metazoa > Chordata > Lepidosauria > Squamata > Crotaphytidae > Gambelia > Gambelia wislizenii. The sequence continues at coordinate 69,347,498 of JAUMIR010000002.1, forward strand.
AGACAGCTGGGCGATTGGGATGGATAGCACTGGCTGGATCTTTTCTGTGGCTGGAAACAACAGTGGCTGGATCTTTTCATTTGAGGCTCCTCCATCTCTTACAAGTCCACCCCCTCCCTGGTCAGTCCAACCAATCACGGCTCAGCTCTGCTGTTGTTGTTGTTTCAGGAAGATTGCTGGTAATTCACACACACTTTTCCGAAATGGTAGTTCACATAATCGATAGTACGCTAAGTCGCACTACTTTTAAAAAAAGTCAGGAAAAGTAGCGAAAGCCCTTATTATGCTACTTTTGAATTTTTGAGCTCCCCCCCTTCTGAATGAGGAGATATTGTGACACGATGTGTGTGAACTATTAGGAATCTTAGTGAATTCTCCATGGACTTATTTTGCCTTGTAAATGGACCCTAGGAGAAGCTGAGGAATTTGTGAATCTCCAGTTGTTGTCCTATCAAACCCAACCAGCTTAGCCAATGCTAAAGGGAGATGGGAATTCAAATCCCTACTGGACCACACTTGCCAACTCTTGATCTATGGATTTGGCAGACCACAAGATAACCATGAATTTAGCCCAAGAAAGGACTCCTACGAGTTAACATTTTGAGCCCATAGGTATATGTATAGGTTATGCTATGGCAGTAGAAAACACAGAAGATTATCAGCCTAATAAACTGGGACAGGGGATGCCACAGTATCATGAAAGGATTTCCCTTTCAGACGTTGTCCCTATCTGGTTCTGCTCCCATTCTGCTCCAGTGCTGCCCCCGTTTTTTTCATTGACGGATTAAACCATTAATAGATCTGCTGTTCTGTTTTTGTAACGGAACAGTGGGCATGTGAAAAGGTGCCCGTTATGCTGGCATGATGCTGCGTTAGTGGGAGGTCCAGAGAGTCAAAACACTTCCCGATGCCTCCCTTATGCTTAACAGGCCTCTGCTGCAGCCCTGATCACCCCCCATTGCTCATTGATCACCACCAGATCACTGCCAGATCGCCCTACTGATTGTTGCCAGATTGCCCCCATGGCTCCCTATTGCCACCAGATTGCCCCTATGCCACCAAACACCACCAGATCACCCCCCATGGCCCCCCATGGCTGCCAGATCACCTCTCATGGCCCCCTGATCACCACCAGTTCACCTCCCCCATGCCCACCAATTGCCACCAGATCATCCACCCATGCCCCCGATTGCAGCCAGATCATCCCCATGGCCCCCTGATCACTGCCAGATTGCCCCCATGGCCCTCCAATTGCTGCCATATCACCCCCCTATCACTGAAAGATTGTCCCCCTAATCGCCCCTTGATCTCCCCCATCATCCCCAGCCTGATCTTTTAAATTGCTGGCTTTCCTCTTCTCGCGAGAGCAGCCAGGATTACAAACCAGGAAGTGAAAGGAGCTCTAGAGCTCCTTTCACTTCCTGGGCTGCCTGGCACAAGCACTTTTGTTCTTGTGCCAGGACAGGAGTGGGAAAGGAGATTGTGGGACCAGAACACTTTTTTTGTTCCCAACTGATAATCACAGTCTAGAAAGAATGCTAATTGTACAGGAGCATTTAATTCACCATTTTTCAAAGTGACCCTGCTGCTTTCACGCTATGCAGTTATAGTGCTATGCTTCCACTTTGGGCTTATTTGGAAAGTCCTTGGAGGTATTGAAACTTTCCAGTTCTTTTTGTTTTGATTTTATGTGAATATTCATGGTTTTGCACCCAAACTCTTTCTTGAAATATCCTGGATTTCCCTCTCTCCTCCCCCTTGTGTTCTTCCTCTGCCCCCTCCCAGCGATCTCGTGTCACATCTAGACTCTGGCAACATTTCAAAGAATTGACTTTCATCAATTTCCACTGGGTCCTTTAAAATTATTATTCAGGAGTTACAGTCAAAGTGTTAAAGTGCTTTAGCAATATTACACTAGTTAAGCATTAGGATCATTTTCTTCGATTGCTAGTACTGGGCGAGTTTGGAATGCCAGACCTCCATCAGGTTTCCTTTTGGAAAGCAGTGTTGCCATTGGGCCCTGAATCAGCCAAGGAGGGTACCTAGAAGTTCAATTACCTTTTATCAAAGAGTGGGGGGATCCCCTATTTAAGACAAGAACGGCCACATTAGCACTTGTCATGAGCAAGAGGAACAACTTTATTGGTTCAAGCAACAATTTTATCAATTTGGTTTAGCATGATCTCATATTGGTTAACAGCACATGTGCAAATTAAAGTTTCTTCTCATGATTGACAAGCAAACAAGTTAAAACACCATTTCAGCTGCTATTGCTAGGTACTGAACAGGCTAAGAGTGTTGCAAGTTGGAACAAAGAAAGTCTTGAGAAGGAGAGCACAGGAAATTAGCAATTATACAGGGATAATAGCAACCTTGAAACATGGGATTCATCCCAGCTAAGGTCAGCAGAACTAATTGTCTTTGTCTATTTAATAGAAAAGACAGGGAGGGTGGGGATGGGATGGAGATGAAGAAAGAACAAGATGTCTGCACAGTCATTGACTAGAGAAAACCCTCTAGGCCCCTTTCTACAAGCCCTGGTAAAAGCAGGTACCGGTAAGTTAAAACTGGTTTATGGGTTTGCTGTCCAGGGTTCTGATTATTTGCCATTGAATTACGCAGGAGAAGATACCTCTTTCCTCCTCCTGGGTGGGTCAGCCTAATTCGCCCTTTACTAGCATTCCTCTTTCCTTTGCTTGATCCCTGTTGAATCTCGGTCCTGGAAACAATGGCTGTGTTTTGTGTGAAATGGCTCCAGTCTGCCTAGAAAAGTTCCACCCCCATGCATGCAAACTCTAGTTCAGATCAGCCAAGCTTTCAGAAGGAGAATCTGTGCGACTGTTGGAAAAGATGGTGCCAAACACCCTTCACACTCTGCATTCTTTCCCCACATTGGGGTATGTATGCACATTGGGACCCAGGTATATTTTGGGCCCATGTGTCTCATTGATTCAGGTTGTTATTATGTGACAAAACACCTTGATGAAGACGTTTCCATCCCTGTAAGTTTCATTTGCCCACAGAACAAATAAAGAAGTGAGAAAAAGTTAACTTGTTTTGTTTGTTTGTTTTTTTGGTTAGGGTCTGTAAAATGTCTCGGCACTAACCTAGTATCTTTTTCATTTGAGAAGCAAGGCATCCATGTATGCACATACAACTCACAGGAAGCACAAAATTATAGAAGCATAGAGTTGGAAGATACCACAAGGGCCATCTAGTTCAACTCCCTGCAATGCAGGAGCACACAATCAAAGCACTCCCAACAGATAGCCATCCAGGCATCCAGGTTAAAAACCCCCAAAGACGGGGACGCCACCACACTTGCAGGCAGTGTGTTCCACTGTCAAACAGCTCTTACCATCAGGACGTTCTTCCTAATGTTTAGGTGGAATCTCTTTAGTTTGAGTCCATTGCTCTGTGTCCTAGTCTCTGGAGCAGCAGCAAACAAGCTTGCTCCATCCTGACGTCCCTTCAAATATTTAAATATGGCTTTGATCATGATTTCCTGTGTGGCAGGGGGTTGGACTGGATGGCCCTTGTGGTCTCTTCCAACTCTACAATTCTATGATTCTATGGCTATCGTGTCACCTCTTAACCTAAAATGCCTGGCTGATTGTTCAAAAAGAGGGAAAGAAGCCACACAATGATTCAAGCAATCCCTAAAAGTTAATGGAAACAAAGCAGCAGCCATTGTTTTGCACCAAATGTGCAATTTATGCAAAGGAAAAGAAAGTGATGGTTTACATCTCTATCTTGTTCAGAGTCTTAAATCAGGGGTAGTTGGGCAACTGTGGAAGGGGTGGGGGTAATTTTTTTTGTCCCTGCTGCCCTGCAGACTGCACTGTCACACCTTGGTCATTATTTTGACTGATTTTCTGCAAATTTTGTTGTTGCTGTTTTTGTGGGGGGAAGGGTATGGTGGGAGAAATAAACCACCACATTGGGATTGTTTGGCCAGTTTTTGGTCATTTTGGTTGTTCTTCAGATCAAAAACCACTCAAAAATCACCAGGAATTTAAAGCCATTTTAAAAGGGAGTGGATAGCTTTGGGGATCACTGTGGGGCTTTAGGGAATGCAAGAGTGGGACTCAAGGTCACAAGTAGTCCATGGCTATACTTTCCTCACTCTGTCTTAAGGACATGAGGGGTAAGTATTCAGATGTTCCCCAGCCTTACACTCCCCTCCTGCCAATCATTCATAATTTGGCAATATTGGAGAGTTCACGAGGTCTAAAGTAGACCACAGCCAACCAAACATAAGTTAAGTGAACCTAAGGAAGTTGTCTTGGTAATTCCTCCACAACACGACCAGGCAGGGATTAAGTGAAGCCCCCCCCCCCGCCTTAGTCAGAGCCGTTAGGGTGGAATATGTTAATCTTTCCTGGATGCACCTGGCAGTGAGTCATACTCCAAAACAGTGACCAGAATCCCCATTATCCACAAAATGTCTTTCCCTCACACCTTTTCCTATCCACAATATGGACGTAGCCATAAGCTCATTAACTTTAATGTCTCAACCATTAGCGGCAATCAACGTAGCCAGAACGTCTATTCCTTAACCCTGGGAAACTCACCTAGGCATTGTTTCCCACTCAAAACACCCCTTAAGGGTATGATATTGGGTATAAATATTGCCCCAAACCATAGACAAAGTGTGCTGCTAACTTGGACACTGTCCCTCTGCCCAACTGCCATATCACCCTCATATTCAAGTCTGAGTTTTTCTTTGTTGCACGAATCTCTGTTCCCCAGACAGGTAATTATAGCCTATTTCCACAACTCTATCTCCACTATCCAAGTATTTCCTCCTAATTCTTCATTAGCCTTGTGTGGTTCTCTTGAGTGTGTGAGTGCACGTGTGAATGCTTTTGTGATTATTTTCCAACAAAACCCATTTTATTTCATTTTGGCTTGGAGCCTCATCAGTGAGTACTGGTATACACAGGTGCAAAGGTCCCCTAAGTTACCCAGCCCCTTGCAACCATATGTTTGAGCTAATTAAAACCCCCCAATTTAATATCTTAATTTTAGTGCCATGAGTGGGCCCCATGGATTCCACACAATGCATGTAACACTGAGCTACATCTAACTGAGCAAAGTAAATTCAGGTCTGACATTTCCAAAAATTGATGAGAGAAAACGTTCTAAAGTAGAATAGGGAAAGGACAATGATGCCCCTCCAATTTCTATCATCCCTCAGGACTGGCTGTGCTGGATAGGGCTGATGAGGATTGTGATAGAGATTGTGTGCACACATTAGTCAATTAGAGATCCTGACTTAAGGAGCAAAGACACCAATGGCTTTAGAGAAACAAATTAAGGCTTTATTGTAGGAACTCCATTCTAAGATAGGAAAGTCACCGGGGGTGCTATCCTAAGCTAGCTACATCTCTAGGGAGAGCTGATAGAGTTCTGGGTAGGAAAAGAGGTGGAGACATCCCTCAGAGTATCAGTTTACATCACGGAGGGAGCAGGTTAGACAGACAAGCAGGAAGGACAGTGGGTTACTCAAACTATCTAACCCTAATACTACTGCCCATTCTGAGACATTCTTGACTCTTCAGTGCTAAGCCTTATTGCACTTCTAACAGACTGCAGTCCTTTGACCTTTGAAGAACTATGATTGCCGACCCCAATTTCAAAAGTGTTCCCTTGTTATGTGTTTCATTTCACAAGGCTCAGTCTGAGGATTTAGTAAACTTTGGGTCTTAGCAGAAAAGGCAGTAAGCAACTCACTTCTACCATGAAGGCCAGTACAGATGAAAAATAACTTTAAACCATTAAAAAAAAAAAAGAACTAAAGTGCAATTGTACAGCATTTGTTGGTAGGGTTCAAACCACTGCAGCTGATGAGCCAAATGGTATTTAACAAAACAACAAAGCACATAAAAATGGCAAAGTCTATTACCTGTTTATTACCTCAGTTCTCTTTCCATTGAAAGGAAGAGGAGGGGAGGGGACCCATTTGAGCAAGGCACTGTTAAAAAAGCCTTAATCAAGACATCCCCAACTGGCTTTTCCCCTTGGACCCACTATTATTGGGAGCTAATGTGTGCCACTTCCAGCTGTCCTGTATAAATGCATGCTGTGACTAATGTATATGCAAATAATTTGCTTTATAGAAGCAAAACTTCATATAAATTAAGGAGATAATTAGTGATGCAATTTGGGCAGCATAATATGCACCATGAAATTCGCCATTAAACATCAGATATTGTTCCATAGCCAAGGCGAAAATAAATTGAAAGGGGGGGGGGGTTGGGAACAGATCTTGGTAAACAAGCATATGGTGTAACTTGGTTTTGTTGGAAGGAACAGGGAAAGAGCGGAAGCTCTTTCATCTGGAATTTATATACTATTTATAAACTTATCGAATTAATATCACATTAGGGTTTACAAGCTGGTTCAGACAAGATCTATCTCTGTGTTAGCAAGGCTATCAGTACAGTTGCCCTGTAATTATTCCTCTTTAAATTAGTGAAGAATGGGTTAGGTTAATGTTTTTGACTGAACTTGATTCAAAACAGGAGTCCAGAATTCAAGTTACTCTGGGACAAAGTAACTAACTCAAGCCTCAGTGTGACATCAACCACATATGAGGCAAATGCATTTATGGTAGAATTTTAACCAATAGTTTTTGCAAATGATTGCTCTATAAACCATATTTTCTCGGTGTACCATAGTGTGTGTTCTTTCTCTATATCTTTCTTCACCATGACTGGAATCTCAGGTTCATTGCTTGGGCTTACTTCTAGACTCAGCTTGAGCTTGGATGCCCGAGTTTCAGGCATGGCCAAGAGTGTGTTTACAGTTAAGATTAGTTCTCCAGTTGTGCCAATTTCTAGAGATGTCAGATCTGGCTGTAGTGACACATGCCTTGAGCCCATCTCATTTGGATTACTGTAACACATCCAATGTAAGGCTGCCTTTAGAAACAATTTGTAAACCTGAAAGCTGACTGGGGCTGGTTACAGAGAACATATAACTCCCTTGTTGAAACTTGAATCATATTCCTTCCTACTGGGCTGCTGGGAGTGCAGTTCTCCTGGGACACAAGACACATGCCTTCCAATAGAACTGCACTTTATTTTCTGTTCCTGACAGGATAGAAACAGCAGCAGTTATTTGTCAACATCTGGTAGTTTGGCCCTTGATGAATGGTGGTGGGGGCATGCACCTCCCCCCTCTGGGACAATTGGTTTCCTTTCACTATAGAGTCCCTTCATGTAGGTTAAGGACACTTTAAGTTTTCATGTTGCTGCTTCAAACCATCTTTAGCTCCTCCTCTGATTTTGGCTTTTACTTTTTAAATAAATATTTTCCAGCTGTAGTTTTGATAAAATCCACTCTGCTGGCTTTAATGAAGTTGTTTTTATGGATCCATATAACATCAGCACTTTAATTACTACAAATGGATAATAAACCCTTTCTCATGTATGAGAATGGGAGACACACAGAGTGAATGCCATTACGAACAATTGGATTTTCACTTGATAATTTAGTAAAAAATGTAAATACTACAAGAAAATGCCCAAGGGGAGGTTTGGTAACTACACAAGGAACCATAGAGAATAGCTAATTTTTTCCCCATGAAGACTGCTTGTTTTTGTTAGAGGCACTATATGAAAAGGCAAAAGCTCACATTCTTTCATAAAAATGTAGGTTTAAAAAAATTAGTAATGCATTGGAAATTTTAACTATTTGTTTTACTAATTTAGAATGAGATTTCAGTTAGTTATACATCTTCAATTCTGCCTGACAATAACAAGACTGATCCAGAATCCATTTGTTTGGTGACTGTGCCGTCTCCACTGTTACAGAGCAATAAAATCAATCCTTCTATTTCAAGGATGGCCTGGAAGCAGTATCAGACACTCCAAAAAGGTAAGGCTTTATGCACTTTAGGTTCTTGTATTCATAGAAAGCTCCTTGATTTAGTAGAGGCATGATGAACACTGGAGAGAAGTGATGTCCACACATTCCTTCCTTCCCAGGTTGCTCTCACTGATCCTCTGGAGCAACTTTGAGGGTGGTATAGAGGCTGAAGAAAGAAGGAGAAATAAGTAAAAATTGTCTGCTCTCCTTTCTTTCATTAAGAAAAGCTCCTGCTAGACCAAACCATCCTTCTGTGAATTGAAAGTCATTGTTGGATACAATCCCAAGTGAATACCACTGCCTTAGAAATCCTTAAAAAGCAAGTCTATGGGGTTGTCTAAATGGTGAAAATACTCCTCACAGAATGCGAGGAGAATGTGGGCTGTCTTAATGGCATCCCACATTGTTTTGCCATATTCAGAAGGAGGGGGGGGGCAAAAACATCATAAACTGCAAAGGGAAAGGCTTTGCAGTTTCCCCTGGAGTTTTTAAAAAACTCCAAAGGAAATGCGCATTCCCGCTCGCTGGGACAAGCAATTCTATTTGGATCACTTTCCCATAGGAGCAGAAATGCAAGCTGATTGGCTAGATGAGTGTGGGGAGTGGGGCTTGCTAACAGGGCAAGCGCCCGCTGCCGCCATGTTAGATTTTTGCCTTAGCAAGCAATCTCTAAGGCGATAAAACGGGTGTCATTTTTTTCTAAAAAAATTTGTGTGTAAAGGCGAAATATTATTTACACACTGTAGAAATAGTTTTTTTTTTTTTAAGTTTGACAGTGGCAGAGTTAAAAATGTGAGTAATTCACTCACAGCCACCATCTTGGCTAGAGGGCATGTGAAATGTATGGGGGCTGTAAGACCATTGAGACTAATCACAGCTGCTGTGAATTGTCTTTACTGAAAGTCATTCTGGTTTTTTTTTTTGGGGGGGGGCTCATACAGATGACGCCTACTCTATGTGCCTTATCTATGTTTCAATGTCTATTTTAAAAATTGAGAGACATTTCTTCTGACAAAACAAACCATACTTTTGATCAGAATTTTTTTTAAAAAATGGGCTCATATCATAATGTATAGTAGGACCCCCATATCCACTGGGGATTGGTTCTGGGGGCCCCTGTGGATACCAAAAACTGTGGATAATAGGGAACACCATGGAAAATAATGGGACTTCTGGTTTAAAATACCATAGAGTTGTCTTGGAGGACCTAGAAAATGGCTAGAGAGGACACATTTTCTAGGAAGACTCTATGGTAGGTGTCCTGTGGATAATTGAATCCATGGATAATGAATCAGCGGATATGGGAGTCCTACTGTATTCAGAGACATAGCCGGTGTTAGTCTGGAACAGTATGCAAAGGGATCTTGTAGCATGCACAGTCCATTGAGATGTATGAGGGATACTGACAACCAAGCAAAGCAGCTGATCAAATAGTAGTGTGTGCATGCGTGCACATTCAAGTTGCTTGTCGATTTATGGCAACTCCATGAATTTCTTATGGCTTTCTTAGGCAAGAATACTCAGAGGTGATTTTGCCAGTTCCTTCCTCTGAAATATAGCCTATAGCACCTGGTATTCATTGACAGTCTCCCATCCAAGTACTAACCAGAGTTGACACTGCTTAGCATCCAAGATCAGATGGGATCTGGTGCCTTAAGTGTATTTAGGTGGGTATGTACCTTCAAATTGCCTGCCAACTTATGGTGACCCCATGAGTGTCATAGGGTTTTCTGAGGTGAGGAATACTCAGAAGTGGTTTGGCATTGATATATAGCTCACAGCACCTGGTATTCCTTGTCATTCTCAAAGTACTAGCCAGGGCAGGTCTAGAACATATCCATGCAGCCAACTCAGTGTGGCCATTTCAGTGTGGTGTGCTTCTGCTTGCATATCAATTGAGCATTGATAATTTTGTCAAGAAAATGCAATCAAAACCATTTCTGTTTGGTTGGGATTGTCTTGCAAAACTATATGGGTAAGGGTTAGGGTTAAGATTGCTATAATTAATAATTGATAACCCTAACCCTAACCCTTACCCAAATGGTATTTGGATCGCTTTCTACTGTGGGAAATAATCTGGCCTTTCTGTCGGGCTTGACTTGGAGCTGTAACATGTTTTGGAGGGCTCTCACTGGAAGTGAGTACAGACAGAGAAAGCACTCATGGATAACTACCACTATCTGCCTTACTGTCCTGAACCTTTCTTGACTCCTTCAAAGGTGGATGTATCACCGGCAGACAGAAGAGTAGTCTGGCTTGACACATACTGATTATTTCAAATGACAGTTGTGTTCTTTTTAAGTGTCCCTTTCTCTACTCCCTATGTTTCTTCTTAGCTTTTCAGAAACCCACTTAACTCGCTATGTAGCCTTTCCTAGCTGCTTCTGATATTTCCCTTCTAAGTAGCATTTTATTTCAGTGTAGACCCTAGGTGTTCGTTCTTCCTTATTTCGCTGACACTTGTCTGGGAGAAAGTGCAAACAGCTCTACAGGGAATGTGCGGATCAATATTTTTTTTCCAAAAAAACTCAAGCAGGCACACTAGAGGAGTCGACTTTTTTCCTCCTGTTGTGACTGAAGGCAATTAATGCTTACGGGCAGTGTAGCTGGGTGAACTTATTCTTCCTTCAGCCAACACTTTTGTTGCCTTTTCTTTTCTTTGTATAAACAGAGCGGTATGGTTCTGCTTAACTGTTTTTCTATTGACAGGTCCTATCTTTGAAATAACCTTATCCAGAAACTATTTAATATATTTTTAGTCTTTATCAACTTTTGTAATTATTTATTGGTTTAAGTTGATTTTATTCTAAGCTGCCCTAAGATCTTTGAACAGGATGTAAACATTTTAATCAATAAATGAAATGAAGTCAGTATTTTCTCCATTAAAAACTGGTCTATTTGATATAAAGCAATTTTTATTAAAGCAAGTAGGCTGTTCAGTCACTTACTCTTAAGACTAGGTGCAGAGGCAACATTAGGGAATTTACTACAATTTTGACAAGCAATGCTTCACCAGAGCTTGGAATCATTATTTTTAAAAACCTGTAGTGCCCAGCATTTTCCAGCAGCCATGCTGGCAGGGAGATTCTGAGATTTGTAGTCCAGCAAAGTAACGTTTCCAAGCATTCTGTTTCATTGCCAAGGATCATCCTTGGAGTAAATTCTTCTTCAATGTTATATTTCCACCATCCAAAAATATGATAAGAAAACATATAACAGCACTGTTAACTACACACTCATGAGTGTAACTTTTAAAGTGAGGAGATGAATATAGTTTGTAGCATTTAGAAAACCACAGTACCTCATGAGAGTATGATCCAGGGTCTTTCACTCATGGTGGAATATTTAGGAGAGATAAGAGGAAGCACTTCTTCACATAGTACATCAATAAAGTATGGAATTTGCCACTGCAAGATGGGGTGATGGCCATTAACATGGGCTGCGTTAAAAAGGGGATTAGACAAATTGATGGATGATAAGGTCGTTGTTGGCTGCTAGTCATATATTATACATATTATTATATATTATATATTAACTCAAGCATTAGATGACTGCAGCAGTAGTGTGTATGTGTGTGTGAGGTGACACTGGCAGAGGATCTCTCAGAGACAATGACAGTGACACCATAACTTGCATTTGTTAGTACTGCACAAAAGGAGGCATGGCAAACCCCCTTTTGAATGTCTTTTACCTTGAAAACCCTATGATAAGATAATCCAAAATGAAACAAGAGCCAGAGCTCGAAGATGAGACTGCCAGGTGGGAAGCATTCACCAAGTTATTTGGGGTAGGGCAGAGGACAACTATGAGTAGCGCAGTGGCTAATGACGCAACTGGACTCAAGCCAAACGGACATTCAGCTCTTGACATGATCAGAAGTGAAAGGAAAGTCTGAAGCTGCACAACACATATTATAATAACAAAGAATGTGAGAAGCTAGACATAGTAAAAGAAGAAATGGAATGAATAAACATTGCAATACTTGGGGTGAGCGATCTAAAGTGGACAGGAATGGGACATTTTGAATCTGATGATTACACAGTGAAATGAAGATCTTAGAAGAAATGGGGTGGCATTCATAGTGAGGAGAGATATAGGGGTTGTCTAGATGGTGAAAATACTCCTCACAGAATGTGAGGAGAATACAATCTGTCACAATGGGATTCCATAGAATTTTGACCTATTGGGAAGCAGGAGGGCCAGAACCACCATATATTGTGTGGGAAAAGCCTTCACGGCTTTCCCCAAAGTAAAAACAAAACGAAACAAAAACAGCAGGGGGTGCACATTCCTACTTGTTGGGACAAGTGATTCGATTTGATTCACTTTCCCTATACGAGCAGAAGTTGAAAGCTGATTGGTCAGACATGCGTGGGGTGGAGCTTGCTAACAAGGCAAGCGTCCGGAGTGACCATATTGGATTTTCACCTTAGCAAGTGAGTGCTAAAGTGATAAAACTGGTGTGTGTGTGTGTGTGTGTGTGTGTGTGTGTTTGGTTTTCTGTTAAAGCAAAAGGTCACTCTTTCACACCTTGGATATGGTTATAAAAAAAACAAACACTGTCCAACAGCGGCAAATTGAGGTAAGTAAAAATGTGACTAATTCACTCACGGCCACTGTCTTGATTCACAGGCATGCCCATTTGCACAGCAAATGCTGATAGCTTCACATGCCTGCGATCTGCCACCCCCCCCCCCACTAAGACAAATAGCAGCTGCCGAGAATAGCCATTACTATGGAGCAATCCACATTTTTTTGCCTTGTATAGACAGCCCCTAGTAAAAGTTGTCAAAGGAAATAATGCAAAGTCTGACCAAATAATATTAATAAGACTTGAGAGAAAACCTATCAGTATAACCACAAGTATAGAGACAGAAGAAAAAAACCCATGAAAGATTCTGTGCTGGAGTCCAGGAGGAAACTGACCTCACACCAAAACAGGACTTGTTAATCACAGGTGATTGGAATGCAAAGGTAGGAAACAGAACAGAATCAAAGATTGTTGTAAAATTTGGCCTAGGATCAAGATATGAAGCAAGAGAGTGACTGATTGAATATTGCCAAGCCAACAGTTTGTTCATTACCAATATATTCTTCAAGCAACCAAGGAGGCAACTGTACACATGGACATCACCTGATGGCCAGCATAGAAATCATATAGACTACATAATTGGAAGCAGAAGATGGAGAAGGTCCATTCTCTTTGCAAACACAAGACCAGGAGCAGACTGTGGCACAGACCATGCAATATCAAAAATTGGAGCAAAGCTAAAGAACACTAAACCAACCATCATGCTAAAATACTACCTGAAGAACATCCCCATAGAATTTGAAGATAAAGTACAAAATAGATTTGCACTATTGAGCCTTATTGAGTGGAGGCCAGAAGAACTCTGGACTGAAGCCAGGGACATTGTCAGGGAGAAATGTAAAAAGGCACTACCTGCAGCCAAAAAAAGAGATTATCATTCAATAGATGACAGATTCAAGCAGATAAGGACAGATGAGACGCTAAACTAAAAGGTGACAGAAATAGGGTCAGAACCCTGAATGCAGGTGTCCAGTGAATTGTGGGAAAAGAAAACTACTATAGTAATCAGTGCAGAGAAATAGAAGATGACAATAAAAAGGAAGAACAAGAGACCTCTTACACAAGATCTGAGAAATCAAAAAGAAATTTAAACCAAGAGTGAGGGTGTTATATGACCAGCAGGGGAACACACCACATGACCAAGTATAAATAAAAAGATGATGGAAACAATAAAATGAAGAACTATATAAAAGAGATGAAAGGAAGAACCATTTCAAGATGAACCTACAATTTTAGAAAGTGAACTGGAAGCTACACTCAGGGCACTTTGGAGAAATAAATAATCAGGAACAGATGGCATACCAACAGAGCTGCTTCAAACTACAGAGACAGAATCTACTCTAGTTCTAACTAGAATCTGTCAAAATACGGAAAACAAAGAAAGGACCAATTTGGAAATACCCAATATACATTCCAATCCCCAAGAAAGGGGACACCAGGGATTGCAATAACCACAGGACTATTGCATTAATTTCCCATGCAACCAAAGTGATTCTCAAAATTCTACAACAAAGACTTTTACCATATATGGAGTGAGAAATGCCAGATGTCCACATTGGGTTCAGGAAAGGAAGAGGCACCATGGATCATATTGCAAACATACATTGGATAATGGAGTGTAGCAAAGTATTTCAGAAGAAAATCGGCCTGTGCTTTATGGATTATAGCAAAGCCTTTGACCATGGAGATAATGAAAAACTTTGGAACTCTCTTAAAGAAATACCATCAGGACTGAATACAGAGAAACAGAATGGTTTCCAGTTGGCAAAGTGGTCAGGCAATGCTGCATTTTTATCATCCTAACTGTTTAACTTGGACATTGAGCATACCCTACATGAAGCAAGATTAGATTCGGAGGAAGAAGGAGTGAAAATTGGATGAAGGAACATCAACAATTTACGATATGGAGATGGCATCATACTATGATTCTACTAGCAGAACATAGCAAAGACTTGGAATGATTATTGAAGAAAGTCAGGAAAGAAAGTGCAAAGACAGGTTTACAGCTGAACATTAAGAAAACAAAAATAATGACCACAGATCACTTACATAACTTTAAAGCACATGACGGAGAAATTGAAATAGTTTAAGATTTTCCATACCTTGGCTCAATCATTAATCAGAATGGAGACTGCAGTCAAGAAATAAGAAGAAGACTAGGACTTGGAACATTCTATCACTCATGGTGGACATGTCAAAAAGCGAAGAGCTACTGAAACAGATACACAACACAATAATTAAGAACTGCATCGTTGGAGATATTCCAAGGCAGTCAGAGATACTGCAGCACTGCATTAAATAGGGATTACTTTTACCCAACAGCAAAAATTAACATTCAGAGTCCAAGATACACCTTTTCGGATCCAACATAGTCAAAAAATAATCTCATTATTGTAGGGGTAAAAATACTGAGCCACACTGACGAAGGGACACCGAAATGACCCTATATTTGACTCCAGAGGAAGTACTGTAGTAATGTGAAGCTACAGGATTTCTATGTACTTAATATAGGAGTATTATTTGTGAAACAACAGTACAGTATATGCATTTACTGATACTGTATACTTTTCAACTGTTCTAATTGCTCTTTGGTTATTTGGTTATAAAGTTTTACATATTAAGTATTATATGCATATTATGTGTAGTTATATACTTTAAAACAAGTAACAATTATATAGACTATTTCTTTTGAATACTTTATTGATAGTATATATTTTTGTTGTAATAAACACAATACACTTATACATATTTTTCAAACACATAAAAAAATGTTTGGATACTTCCTACATAGGTTTATTGGTCAGGTCAGACACCCAGCCATTTCAGTTGTTAATAGTTAAACTAATGGACATGATGCAAAATAGCAAACTGACAATGATTATTAAAGAAAGCTCACTGGCAAGATTCAAACAAAAATGGGGAGTTGTAATAGAATTTTTGAAGGAGAAATGTGATAAGACAATTGTAAATTAATCAAACTTAATATTTATAATAATTAAGAATTAAATACTTTTGTAATGAAAAATAAGAAAAAAATCATTAGTAAGATGCAGGTAACACCACTAATCAGATAGAGGATATAGAAATAAATAGAGCAAGTTGATTAAATAAATAGTCAAGTTGATTAAATAAAGTCAAGTTGATAAAATAAAAAGGGGAGAACAGAACAAGAAGAATGCTAAAGTTAGGATTGTCCATGCCATCCTATTCCCATTTCTATATATGGTTGTGAAAGTTGGACAATGAAGAAAGCTGATAGGAAGAAAATCAACTCATTGGAAATGTGGTGTTGGAGAAGAGTTCTACAGATACCGTAGACTGCTAAAAAGACCAATAAATGGGTCCTAGAGCAAATTAAGCCTGAACTTTCCCTAGAAGCCAAGATGACTATGCCGAAGCTTCAAAGATATAGCTGTGTTAGTCTGGAATATCAATAAGCAGAGGGATCTTGTAGCTCCTTTGAGATGAAGGACTTTATCAGATTACCCTCCCTAAATGTTCCTTTGCAGGCATATTTTGTGGCGTTTTTATGCCGGCAAAAGAATCCCCCTACCAGACCTATCTTTCAAAGTAGCAATGAGGCAGCCAGGCATAAATGGAGCACAAACAAGAGCTCCATTTACTTTTGGGGTTGATATCTCACCGATTTTCACAAGGAGACGCGAGCACGGCAAATTCAAAAAAATTAAGTGAGACAAAGACATAAAAAGTAGGTACACACAAGTAGAGAAACACACTTTATAACTTACAAGTAAACTGGGGAGGTTCGTAACAAGAGTGACCCTTCCCTGGCTATCGCAACCTTACCTGGAAGTGTTCTGTCATTGATGCTAATTCACGTGAGCACAATGGTGCGAGGCTTCAAACGCCAGCAATGCTGGTAACAAAGGACCAGGGGAGATCTATTGACGGCTTGGGCTGTCAATAAAATAGAACACCTTTTTGACAGTACATGATCGTGAAAGGATGACGTCATATGGTATGTGTGCCCTTTCGCGATCATTAGGCATTGTTATGATGCCATATTTGCCGCATCTGATAAAGTCCTCACTGAGAGAGAGAAAATTGTAGCACGAGTTTTTGTAGACTTAGTCTACTTTCTCCAGTATCTGAGGAAGTAGACCAAGTCTACAAAAGCTTACGCTACAATTTTCTCTCCCACTGTGAGCTGAGACTGTCATACTTTGTCCATATCATGGGAAGACATGACTCACTAGAAAAGACAATAATGTTCAGTAAAGTGGAAGGCAGTAGGAAAAGAAGAAGAGTGCATTCCAGATGGATAGAGTCAATTAAGGAAGCCACAGTCCAGAGTCTGCAAGACTTGAGTAGGACTGCTGGTGATAGGGTGATTTAAAGGTCTCTCATTCATGGGGTTGCTGTACGTCAAAGTCGACTTGATGACTGTTAACAACAGAAAAACAACCAGAGGTAATATGCCTCTGCACAGCAGTTGCTGGGGTCAGAAATGGGAGGCTGCTGCCCAGCTTTTCTTGTGTCCTCAGGCACTGGATGGATCTTGCCAAAGATTCTTGAACATGTTGGAAAAAATGAGAATGGCAGCCATTCCCACTCATAGTTTAGATGGAGACTTTGACGAGTGCTATGCCAATGTCTTGGTAATGCCTGCTGAGATGCTGCAAATACTAACCAGCACCCATAGCATAATGATAGCTGCCTTTCCTGAGCCCATTATCTGCCAAGTGGCAGGTGGCAGTCTGGACCTCATAGTACAGACTGTGTGTGAAACACAGCTGGTAATGCCTAAGATGAGCTGATGACACCCTTGGCTTGAGGCCCTGGCAGATGCTGCTTGCCAGTCACCAGTCATTTGCACAAAGCAGCCTGTGGTGACTCAAATTTGGTGGAAAGTGCTAGATCTTAATATCCAAGATGGGCAAAGATGGACTGATTCAAGCATATGATCCGCATCATTTTGGGTTACTTCTGGTCACTATAGCAGCAAATTTCTCTCCATTTTCTGAGTGTGTGTGTTGCAGATTGAACTGAGGCTGTTTTTTCGCTTTATTTTTGGAGGGGAGTTCAGGGGGTCCATATGGAGTGCCACATACTTTCCATACCAGCTATAAAGGCTATTTATACACCATATAGTTGCAGTCGCTAGGGAGCTGTCACAAAATTCTGCGGGCCCTGACCTGGAACCCACAGAGTTTGGTTTCCTCTAGAGGCAATCCTGAGCATCCTCTCTCAGAGAGTGCCTAGAGGCCAAAAATGTTGCCACCACCCAGACAAAGTCTTTCACCAGCCTGCTGGGAGACTGAATAAGTTTCTATGATTAATCAGTTGACTTACTTGCCACCCTTCTTCTTTATCCCCAAGAGAAAACCCAGTAGCTATGACCCAGAGCATGTGAAAGTCAGCTGTTAGAAATAGAAAAGAACTTATTTTACTCAAGCAAGCTTAAGAGGTAAATTATTTCATGAAAGGCCCTTCCTTTCAGGTGCAACTTAAGGTTATAGTGATAGCAAAAGTATAGAATTTTAGTTACATCCAGCCAAGTAGGAAAACAAATCATAAAATCCTAACACCATCTAACTAAGACATCCCTTACTCTCCACTCACAAACTGTGAAGTCCAGTATGCAGGATTTAGTTTTTGAATTCCCAAGAGGTAGTGAGTCGGCTGGGCCATCTAGGCCTGGCTCACCAGCTGCCTCCATGGTTCAGCTCTGGGCCTAGTGTTTGCAGCCCAGACCCTCCTTTGTCTCTCCTCATGGCCTGACTCCTTTGTCTGTCTGCCTGGTCTGACTAAAACATGTGCTCAGAACAAACACTTTATACCTTAGTTTAACTCTCCACACTGGCATTCTTGATTGGGCAAGTCTGCCTCAGGTGACGTGATGATGCCATTGATGATGCTATCCTGGAGGTGTTACCTTTCCTCCAGAGTTCGAATTAAGCCTAAAGTTATTAACCCTTTGTTTACCTGATTGTTGAGTTTGCAAGATAATCACTGACTGCAGGATAATGGGAAATGTAATGCTTCATTATCATACACAGATGATAGGAACTGAAGTCCTTTGCAGGATGATGGGACTGCCATATCACAGGAGCATTTGTTGATTCCCCCTGCAAGCCTGACCACTGGGCAATGGCTAAAATGCAGCTGGGTTTGCTTTGATCAATTGTGTCCACCAAAGCTGTTGCATGTTTCTGAATGTTTGCAAAATTGTTCCACCTGTATATTGAGATTTTCGGATGCCTCTTTCAGGTTCTTGCCATGCAAGCAGCCTCCGGAGCAGTAACGAGGCTGCCACGTGGCAAGGGGTCCATTTTGGATGACGCCGTTTCTCTCTCGGTGTCGTCCATGACTCTTGCGGCTAGCATTGGAGGCGGCTGCGCTGTTTTTTACTCATGGACAACTTCCGTGAGTGAAAAACACTGCCTCCAATGCTAGCCGCAAGAGTCACAGATGATGCCAAGAGAGAAACGTCGTCGTCCAAAATGGACCCTTTGCCACGGGGCAGCCTCGTTACTGCTCCGGAGGCTGCTTGCGTGGCAAGAGCCTGAAATAGGCATCCGAAAATCTCCTATGTTATAACCTTCAACTGTCCAGATTTGGCAAGAATAGTCCTGATTAATCCTCTCTCATCCCACTTTTTCAGTCCCAGTTTCTCACACTTTCCCCCTTTGTTCTCAGCTTACTTCAATTTCTGCAGACTGAGTTCAAAGCGCAAAAGTAGATAGTCAGTTAAGGACTTTATCACACCACCCCCAAGAAGCCTGTTCTTTTGCCGGCATAAGTTTTCCATTTTTATGCCGGCAAAAGAACTTCCCATGCTGCACTTACCTTCTCTCCTGTCCAAAGGCTTCCCAGAAATGAAAGAGGAAGTGAATGGAGCTCCGTTCACTTCCTCATTGAAAATCCCGCAGATTCTCAAGAGAAGACACTTGCATAGGAAATTTAAAACACACACACACAAAGTTTTAAAAAGCATATACACACACTTAAAAACTTACAAGTAACCCAGGGAGGGTCATAAAAAGTGATGTCGCGATCTCACCCGGAAAAAGACCATATCTGTCTTTTTAACACCTAGTGGAGACAAATGGGACATATATAATTTAATAAATGAACTGTTTGATTTCCTCCCGTTTCAATGTCTTCTGCAAATTTCTGCAAACCAAAATAATAATAATCCCCAAATATATATCTTTTGCAATCTCAGATAAGTTGTGGTTTCAAACAGTTTTTCTAAGCTTTGATAAAAGTTTTAAGGATTTTCTTCTTTTTAATTCAGGTATTTTCTGGTGATGGGCCGGACAATAAAAATCACTAGGCTGTTGATGTGTGTAAATGTATTTGCAGCTCTGTATTGACTTTCTCCTTTTAAAAAACATTTCCTTGAAAATATTCCTCCTTAAAACACACACACACACACACACACACACAACATTTTTAACACTGTCTGAATGTCAGGATTGTATATCATGGAGAAGCTTCCACTCACAAACCTTTTGAAGGGAACATGAGCACCCAGTGACAATTTCTTTAAAAATGCCTTGCCTGCTAATTGAGCCCCGGAGGCTTCCATAGCTGCCAATAGGACCTTTCATCCCAAATGTTGTCCACCCCAGAATATACAAATAGGGATGAATGTTTGAGGATTAGAGCCCAACTCTGTGGGGACAGACCTCCTGTTTTTTTCTTTTCTTTTTCTAAGAGCTGAAAATGTCTTGAAAATTGTATTATTATTTGTGGCATCTACACTTATTCACACCTCTGATAAAACAGGCTGCTGCAGAGTTTTACACTGTTTCCAAGTTCCATTTGTTGGAAACAAAACTGAGAGTGCAGCAGTAAATGTGTGTAAATATTGGAGCCAATGGCTTTCTTAAACCATTTTCCGTCTCTGTCGCCTGTCTCCTGAGCTCCTGTTTTATTTTTACTTTTTCATACTTTTGGTACATATGTTCAAAATATTTTTGTCAAAGTAGGTGATGTAAATACTCTGAAATGCACAAGATGCATTTACAGTCATGGTGGTGAAAGACATCAGGTAAATGAAGGTTGGTTGGAGCCGTAAGGATGAAGGCTGTTTTTCCCATTTAAAACTTTACCAGGAGGCAATGTCAGCCTGATTTCTCATTGGAAAGGAAAAGAGAACCTTTGCAAATGCCATAGGCTCTGTACTCCTTAAAAGGGGAAGACATGTCAACAGCACTGTGGGGCATGAAATAAAGGGTTTACACATAAACTAAATCCTAGGCCTGCTATGGCTAACACCAGCCTTCTGCATTTTCTAGCAAATGAAAGCTGACAGTTTGTTAACTGTATTGACTGGTTTCTTGATGAAATACAGGGTGTGTCCTGGTCGCCCAGGAAGCTGGAACTGGACATAATTTAAATTTATCTTCATATAATTGGGGGTTGTCTAGATGGTGAAAAAACTCCTTGTAAAATTTGAGGAGAATACCATTTGTCCCAACAAGATCCTGTGGTGATTCATTGTAGTCGGAAGGAGAGGGACCCAAAACTCCAAAAACTACATGGCTTCTCCCAAGGTTTTTTAAAAGTGTAGGGAAAATTCGCCTTCCTGCTCATTAGGATAACTGAATTACCTCGCAGTGCATTCCTGGATAAGAGCAGAAGTGGAAACCTGATTGGTCAGATGTGCGTGGGGGATGGGCTTGCAAGCAACGAAGAGGCTGTTAGTGCAGATTTGGAGTTCTGTGGTTGCGATCGTGTGCTTTTTTGCTCCACTAGGCGACCAAACAGTTTTTTAAATGGAAGGTTGCACTTGGGCACCTGACATTCACAGTAAAAAATAAATAAATAATACTGTGCAGCAGTGGCAACTTGTTGATAATAATAATGCAAGCAATTCACTTGGGTGTGGGTGGTGCCTTTAGACGTTAATACAATGTTTTAATTGTTGGAAGCCGCCCCAATCGTTTTTAGCAGAGGGGCGGGGTATTATTATTATTATTAATAATAATAATAGTTGTTGTTATTACTCCTGGCCACCATCTTGATTCACAGGCATGGCTCCATCTCAACATCAAACATGGATAGCTTCACATACCATCGATTTTGCCAAAACACCATGGAAACAAATGTACACTACTGAGAATCTTCATTCATGCAATCAGCATTATATCTTCTCATCTAGACAAGCCCTTGGCAAGCTGGGAAACATATATGGCAGCAAGGCCCAGCCACTCACTGCTTCATACCCTCCAACATTCACAGAATAAAAGCAAGATGCATGTGGCCAAGCATTATCAGAGTGTGGTTAAGATGGCAAACATTATTAATGAGGAAGAACATGTGAAGTAGGAGAGGCGGCAGCTGTTTCCTTTTGCCTGAGCCTAATGGGAAGCTACTGAATTCCATGCTGGGAGAAAGTCAGGATATGAATAAAATAAAATAAAATAATAAAATATTGGGAAGGGCAAGTTTCTTTGCCCGCTGCACCTCTCCTCCCTCTCAGTTAATTGAGTACAAACTACTTTTGCTATTTGAACTCAGCTTGCAGCAGCTGAGGTAAGCTGAAGAAAAAGAGCAAAAGTTTGAGGAGGAGAAAGAAACTGGGAAATTTTAAAAGCAGCTCAAAAAGTGGGACAACAAAGGATGAATTGGGGCTGTCCTTGCCAAATCAGGACAGTTAGAGGGTACATGCTGTGTTTGCAGCAGAAAAGTAGACTCTGTCCAGAGCAGGCTATTAGTTGATTCTAGCTGCCTTGAATCCCATCTTAGGAGAAAGGTGGGATATAAATCCAATAAATCTAGAAGGCCGCTTTAGCTGTCTTCCTGCTATAGCAATGCTGGGGCACAGAAATGGCCAGGCCTCAAACATGTTGTTCTGAGGGCTCCTCAAAGGCAAGCATTGTGGGTTTGGTGCCCAAGGAGATTGCCTGGGAGATCACCATGACAGCACAGATGGCCTTCCAGGGCATCTCTTACTTATGGCTGTAAGTAAGAATCAGCTTAGAGCAGGGATGGTGCAAAGTCTATTTTCATGGACTCTCTTGGACACCATCTTTCCAGCAAAAAACTGCAAATTGTCTTTCTCTGGAATCCCCTGGGAGCAGTGATTCACTTTCTAATAAGCTGGATCCCTCCCATTGGTTTTTTTTTTTAATTTGTTTTTCACATCAGAAGTGGATTTCTGGCCACTTTTGATTTTATTTTCT
Organism: Gambelia wislizenii; assembly: GCA_030847615.1. Lineage (NCBI taxonomy): Eukaryota > Metazoa > Chordata > Lepidosauria > Squamata > Crotaphytidae > Gambelia > Gambelia wislizenii. Next base: position 69,370,121 of record JAUMIR010000002.1, read on the forward strand.
CAATTTTTCCCCATGGCCACAGTGTGACACCCCCCCCCCACCTACTGAAGTTGCTCATCTGACCAGAGAGTCAAAAGTTTGGCCCTGTGGGGAGCAGCACTGGAAACTTCATATGGTCAGATGTGTTCTCCAGTCAACATAGGAAACAAAACAAAACAAAACATAGGAAACATTCTTCCTCTTTATTGCCAGGGAACCTTGCCAGGAGAGAAAGGTAAGCGCGGGGCAGGGGGCGTTCTTTTGCCAGAATAGAAATGTTTTTTTTAATGCCGGCAAAAGAATGTTTTAAAAGGGGTCATCTGATAAAGTCCATAGAAGCAAAGGGTTGGAATTGACCTGGCAGTAGGTAGTCCAAACCGCTGCTGAATGTGGATTGTACAGGGTAGGATCCAACCACAGCAACCTTGATAGATGGCCACCCAGTCTCTGCTGGACACATTAGAGGGGGAGGGCATCTATGAATGTGCTCTAACCATTTATCCTTCATGGGGGAAAATGGCCTTTAATAATTTGCATACATTAATTTAAATGAGTTCACATTTTAAATTGCCTACTTGCTAATCTTGGAGCAAAGAAGAACAATTAATTAGCCAAGCAGGGAAAAAAACAAATGAAATCAAATCTTTGGCCCAGTGTCAACCCAATTTGAAAGATTCCATGCAAAATAAAATTAAGGAACAGAAGCAGCCAATTTTTATTTCTTTATCTGCTCTGGAATAATTTTACCAGATGGATACTTCTAGACAAAAGCTTTCTCTTCCTGTTTTGGAAAGAATAACCATTAAATCCTAAACCGAGGCAATAATAGATGCTAAGAGATATAATGTTCCACTCCAAAAAATAATTCCATTGCTACTTTTTTTTTTAAATGAGAAAACACACTCTATTGGTTTTCATTAAGAAAAGCCCTTGGGGACATCAGTGTGTTTTGACTAATTTTTCATTTATCAAATGTATGGTTCATTTATTCTGTAATGGTAAGTAGGAATTTACTCCAAGCTTGTAATTTCTGGTGAGTAGCATAAAAGTAATATGATAGATCACCTTGCATACAAGACTCACACATTTCTTTTCCTTCCCAGAAAAAATGTAAGTAATTACACTTGACTTTAGCAAATCAAGATAAGAAATTAGTTCTCTTATATTTTAGTCTTACATTCATTTACTTGATGGCAAATCCCTTTTATATCAGCAGAGCTTACTTTCAAGTAAGTGTGTTCATCCTGCTTTCTTTAAACTTGAGTCTATTCTAGAAAATATATCATTACATAAGAATTACACTCACAGAAGAATCTCACAGAAGAATCTCACAGAAGGCCAGGTGGTAATGGTGGGCAACAAGCTTCTTTTAACCCCATTCACATGGGAAAATGAAATGCATAAATATAGGATGGGAGAGACCTGGCTGAATGAGACTACATGCGAAAGGGATTTAGGAGTCCTAGTAGACCACAAGTTGAACATGAGTCAACAGTGTGATGCAGCAGCTAAAAAGGCCAATGCGATTTTGGGCTGCATCAATAGAAGTATAGTGTCCAGATCAAGGGAAGTAATAGTGCCGCTCTATTCTGCCTTGGTCAGACCTCACCTAGAATACTGTGTCCAGTTCTGGGCACCATAATTCAAAAAGGATATTGACAAATTGGAGCGTGTCCAGAGAAGGGCGACTAAAATGGTGAAAGGTCTGGAAACCATGCCTTATGAGGAGAGACTTAGGGAGCTGGGTATGTTTAGCCTGGAAAAAAGACGGTTGAGAGGTGATATGATAGCCCTGTTTAAGTATTTGAAGGGGTGTCACGTTGAGGATGGAGCAAGCTTGTTTTCTGCTGCTCCAGAGACTGGAACATGGAGCAATGGATGCAAGCTCCATGAACAGAGATTCCACCTCAACATTAGGAGGAACTTTTTGACAGTAAGAGCTGTTCGGCAGTGGAATGCACTCCCTCGGAGCGTGGTGGGGTCTCCTTCCTTGGAGGTCTTTAAACAGAGGCTGGATGGCCATCTGTCGGGGATGCTTTGATCGTGATTTCCTGCATGGCAGGGGGTTGGACTGGATGGCCCTCGTGGTCTCTTCCAACTCTGCAATTCTATGATTCTATGATTCTAATGTAGTAGAAAGGTCTGGTGGAAGTCCATCTTGTCCAGGAGTTTTGCATTTTTTAAATCTTGAAATTCATGACTTGGCCCTATTCACTGAAATTCTTTCCCAGCATTTCCCTCCAATTACAATCAATACTGGTATTGAAAGAGGAACTAGGGAGGTGGGTCTCATTAAATCCCATTCGAGGATGGCTTTCCCAATTCAGATTTAACAATATGGCTCTCTAGAACAGGAGCCTTGAAAGTATATTCCAGAATTTGCTTGGATTTTTTTTTTTTACCCAGAAGAGCAAGAGCTAATTCCTTTCACTGTCCCTTGTAGCAGACCCTCTTTTTTTCACTGATTAATCTTTTGTACCTGTTGAGCATTTCATAAAATGGAGAGGGGATCATAGAAGAAACACTTCTGCAATAAGACTTTTTTTGCTTTTGCCACCTGCTTTTTCAGTTTACTGCATCAAGCTATTTGTTACCCCTTTTAATTTCATACTTAACAGTGGTACCTTTTTCATAAAAAGAGGCCTAAGAGAATCTATTAATTATTCAAGTAATTGTATTGCTTTCAGTACTGGAGACTTGGGTTAGGATTACTTCTGAGTTGTAATAGTTCTTATGAATAGAGGTTCTGTTCCAATTCGGATTGTAGTAACGGATTCCATTTGATCTGCCTATCTGATGTTAATAGTGCCTGACCAAAATTTAAGTGAATATCAGAATTTGTATTAATGACACTGGACTTCTGTAAAAAAAAAAGTTTTAGGGGCTGATCACTACTAGCAAAAGCGTCAACTGAAAAAGATAGCATTGTTGATCTAAATGAATTGGAAATCATCACATAATCTACAGTACTTGCTCAAAAATTACTTCTCTAAGTAAATTCTCCTTTTGTTTTATCCAATTGTGAGTCATTAATTAGTATTAAGTTCAATTTATTAATCATTAATTAAAAAAAGATAAAGCTAAAATTGTTAATCTTTTTATCTTTAGATTTCCAAGTTTCCAGAGCCTCATATACATCTGAAGGTCTTCCTAAAGTTTTAACAATCACCTGTTACCCGAATTACTGAAGTCCATGGAAATTCCACATGTATTTACCAAAAATCAATATTTCTAAGGGGGCTTTTAATTAGCTCAAATAGTGACTGCAAGAGGTTGGGTAATGGTGGGATCTTTTGACCTGTGTACTCACTGATGAGTCTCTAAGCCAGGGGATAAAACAATAATGGTTTTTATTGAAAAATAATCAGGGCAATGCACACATTCATACACTCAGGCTTCAAGCACCCACACAAGGCTATTGATGAAATATATTGAGATAGAGGATAGAGTTCAGGATGATGGGTTATACTGTACTTATCTGAAGAGCAGAGATTCATGCAGCAGAAGATTCTCAGACGGTGTTCTGAGGATCACACAGCAGATGGACAGAGTAATGAGATGGTGACACAGACTGACAGAGTGATGGGAGGAAGAGAAGCTGTGCACACTTTGACTGTGTTTTAGGGTGATATTTATAGTTAATATTCCCCCCGAAGGGGTGTTATGAGTGGAATACAATGTCTGCAGGAGTTTCCCAGGGCTAAACAATGAATTCTCTGGATGTTTAATGATTGCTAATAGTTGAAACATTGGAACTGATGGGTCTTAGGCAACTCTATTGTTTTAGGACAGATGTGAGGAAAAACCAGTTCCACAAAGCAATTAGTATACAGCTACTTTGATTAGATTAGTGAATGACTCACTTCAGTGTACAGTACATCCAGGAGAATTAGCCCATTTCCTCCCTAATTCATCAGTTCACGGAGGGGGGGTTTGCTGGGTGTGTCTTTTAGGAATCTGGGCTGGCTGCTTCCTTAGATTTCTGAGAACACCTTGAGTCCTTATATTTGGGATGCCCTGGTCTACTACCAATGACCAGTGTACCCATAAAATGTCAATATATGAAATATAGCCAATTGATGAATTATTGAAAAAATGGGGGATGTATCAGGGCAGGTGACACACCTGAGTAGATGGACCTGCTTTAGACATACCATGAGACAACCTGATTCTTTAGAAAAGACCATAATGTTTGGTAAAAGTGAAGGCAATAGGAAAAGACTGCATTGCAGGTGGGTGTGTAACTGAGAAAACCATAGCCCTGAGTTTGCAAGACCTTAACAATGCTATTAATATTAGGGCATCTTAGAGGTCTCTCATTCATTGGGGAAGCAAAAGTCAAACCTGACTTGATGGCAAATAACAACAACAAATGGATCATTTCTGTGGGTATGTCCCTAGGGTATGTCCCTAGGTTCCCTTCACCTCAGTGCCCTTAATGCAGGGATGGCCAATTTTTCAGGTTGGCTGAGGGCTCAATGGCCCCACTTTTAAAATTTCTTTTTGGGGAGATGGAAGATTAAACGATAGTAAAAGTTTTTAAAAATCCCATAAATATTTGCTTCATTCATGTAAAATAGATTATAATTATTTTTTCATTAAATATGATTTAGTGTGTACTCCCACAATTTTTAACAAATAAACCCCCACACATAACATGTGTATTTATATGTAAAAGGATTTCAAAGGTACTTAAGTGGACCTTTTTAATAGGAATGTTGGCATACGCTACTAACCATCCCACATAATTTCATAGCTGCACATATTGGATACTTATTAGGTTCACAGTGACCAGGAATGTATTGGGGTCAAGATGACCGGAGGACAGTTGAGGTCACAATGATCTGAGACGTGACCAGAATCATGGAAAACCCAGATAGGATTATGTGGGAAACCCGGTTGTTAATGTGTCTATTTTAATCCTTTCATGCAATCAGTGGCCATCCCTTGATCCAAACCCTACAGAAATCTTTCCTATACTCCCTACCTGTCACAAATCCCAACAATGTTTTGTCACTCAGGAGGTAAGGCCATCAGCTCATTCCAGACCATTTTGTCCACTCCGTGAGAAAGCTATTCAACCAACCATTGTCATAACTAACACAACCCTGCAGGGTACAAAATAACGTATAAATATCCCAGTTCCAGCCCTAACCACATGTGCCACAGACCGGGCATGCCATTTTGTGTGTCACAGCCATGTATTACAGATTGGCCCTGCCATCCCCTGTGCCACTCTCAGATGCTGTCTGAGTCCCTCTGCTGCACAGGCCTCTTTCTCTGAGACTGGTAACTACCACCCTTCCACCCCTGACTTCTGTCTACCCAACCCTTCCTGCCTTTCTCTTCAACAGCCTTGTATGGTTTTTAAGAGTATATATTCTTGTATGATAGTGTATCCCCTGTGTTAAGTCAAGTAAAATACTTTTGTTTAACTTTAACTGGAGAGCTCTCTACAGTTAGTACTGGTATACACAGGTGAAAAGATCCTCGAAGTTACCCTCCTCTCAGAGGCCTCCTTTTTGAGCTATAATTTCCCCAAATTTCAAGGAGACAGGGGCATTGCAGGTGAGACTCTAACCCCCGCCCCCGACGTCTTAGGGTAACAAGGCAGGGACTGAAAGGAACTAAGCTGAGTACAATACTGATATTATATCAGCTATCCTGTCATGATGTTAACTGTATGACATTTAGTTTGTTTTCTTGTCGACTACAGTGCATTTAGTGGTTTGCCAACAGATTTCAGCAGCAACCCACAATGTCAATATTTTTAAAAGATGAGAAATCTGGGGAGCCACAAGGAGGACTTATGGTTGCATGTGGCTTGTGAGTCACACCTTCCTGCCTTAGCACTATTCTTCTTTTATAAGGTATCTAATTAACAATGGTAGTGATTTATTAGGCGGCTGAGCCTATCATAGTTCAGCTGTTCACAATTGCAGTGGGCATCATTTCAAAGCCCTGTTTGAAAAAGTCAAAAGTTTAAGTAATGTGTGAATGTTTTTCTAGCTCTTTTTAAAAAGATACTCAAATGTTTCCAAAATGCCACTTAGATTAAAGATGTTACGGCACTCTGTCCTTTAAATGCTATAACACTCTCTGGGTATGTGTATGCACAGTTTGCAGGGTGCAAAGGACACTCTTGCTTCATGAGGTCACAGCTTTGTTTCCTTTTTGCCTGCATTTGTGGGCTATTGTAAATCTTCATTTGGAGGACTCTAAACCCAGAAGGCCAACCAACTTACAAATGAGAATCTGTGATAGTGAAAAGCAAATTCTGGGTTACATTTTTCATAGCCAAAGTTGTTGCCAACAATGCTTATATATAAGCATGCTCCCTACATATATCTTTTAAAATAAAGCAGAGTGAAAAATGGCTCATGCAAGCTGTAAATACATAATGCAACATCACCTTTGAACTTAGTAGCGTGTGTCAGGGTCAAAGATTTTATGGTTTGTAATCATGATTTATGAAGCATGTCTTTTGTGTGTTTATGTGTTCCAAGCCATCTTTCTGGGCTCCTTGGTTACAACTAGGTTATTTCATCAAATATTTGTTATTATTTACCAAGCTTCCGAAAATCTTAAATATCTTTTTAAGGAGCAGGGAGGATGATGGTAGTTATAGGGGATGGTTTCTTATACAAAAGGTTATTTCTATAGATCACAATTTCTAAAGAAGGCAGGTGTTTAAAAACATGTATGAGAGTTACATGATTCTGGCAGTGTGATCCATTTTTAAAAACTTAATGTAAAAATATTACTACAACAAATGGATTAAAAGCCTATGCAGGGCTTAACTTCAAGCCATGCCACATACCAATTAATCTGAATAAGAGCCCTTTGTGTTGTTAGCTGGCTCGTAAAGAACTCATTAATACTGTGATCCAGAAATTCCTGCCCAGAATCGCTTCCCCATTCATCTCAATGGAGAAAGCCAATCCATTTGGCTTGCTCTGAAAAGTTAGCTTTGACTGATGAGTGTTGAATGTGTGTCATGGATCACTTCCAAGAATAATACTGTTTGAATTTAAATGACTTCAGTCAATGAGCTTTGCTTTGATGGCATAATCTGATACTGGCATTGGTTTACTTTAGACAATGCCTTGTGATGACTTGGCTTCATGCCCTTGTTAGAACAACCTGTCATTTAAGAAGCCTTAAGAAATTATACTGATAGAAAATTGTGGCAAACGCTGAATGTCTGCTGCCAAAGTCAGCTGTGTAGAACTATTGTTTTGATACAGGTGGGATGGATTAACAGGTCTGCAAAAGGAAACCATCTTCTCTTCATTTACAAAGATCTGTGTTGTGGTATTAACAACCATGTTCACCAATGGCTGCTAAGCAGCTTGTGGATTAATTTACCTTAACCACAGAATGGCAAATAAAAGTAAGCTGGGGCCCATTATGTGCTGTACTGTTGCTGAAGGTTTGTCTGCCTTCTGCCCAAGACTGGCCTGATGCTTTTTTTGTCTGATGGCTTGTCTAGATGAGAAGATATAATGCTGATGGTTGCACATTAATATACATTCGCAGCAATGTTCATTTGTCTCCACAGGTGGTTTTTTTTTTTTTTTGACAAAATTGCTGGTATGCAAAGCTATTCATGTTTGATGTTCACATGGAGGCATGCCTGCAAATCAATATGGTAGCTGGGAGTGAATCACATTATTTTTCTCAACAAGTTGTTGCTGCTGCACAGTATTTTTTAATACTGTAAATCTAAGATGCACAAGTGCAACCTGCTGTTTAAAAAGCTGTTCGGTCACCCCAGCACAGCAAAAAAGCACACAATCACTACCATGAAACTCCAAAATGGCACTTACGGCCACTTCGTAGCTGGCAAGCTCCCCCCCCCCCACAGCTGACCAATTGGTTTCCACTTCCATTCTTATCCAGGAATGCACAGTGATGTGATTCGGTTGTCCTAATGAGCAGGAGTGCGTATTTCCCCCACATTAAAAAACAAACAAACAGAAACTTCAGGAAAAACTGCAGAGGCTTTTCTCACATAGTTTTTTTTTCTTTTTTAGTTTTTGCCCCCACTTTCAAATACAACAAATCATCATGGGATCTCGTTGGGAGAAAAGGTGTTCTCCTCAAATTCTGTGAAGAGTTTTTTCACCATTTAGATCCTCTGAGATTAAGTACAAAATAGTGCCCCACTTATCCTATGCACAGATTCCAACCACACTGATAGTTGAAGGGATATAAAGCAGTCTGTGTCTGTATGTGCCATGTACACCTCAAGCATCAAATATATTGTTGACATTTGAAGCAGCTATCTCACTCCATCTAATGATAAGGCCAGGTTTGCCTGCACCATATATGAACGCTTGATGTGATTTCTTGTATCAATCATGCAAGTGGATAAAACTGTATAATACATGATATAGACAGGCAGTTTGAGGCTGAGCAAGTGGTATGTAAGGAATTGGAAGGCTCCCTGAAACCAGCATTGTTGAGGTTTACAATTGGCCCTCTGTATCCACAGATTCTGTATCCACAGATTCAACCAACCATGGTGTGAAAGTATTCAGGTGGAAAAAATACTAGAAAGCAAACCTTGCTGTTTGCCATTTTATATAAGAGATGCCATTTTACTACACTATTGTATATAATGGGACTTGAGCATCCACAGATTTTGGTATCCACGGTAGGTCCTGGAACCAAACCCCAGCGGATACCAAGGGCTTACTGTATAATCTTTTTAAAAGTTCTAGCTGAGTGAAACTGTAAGTGGATTTGAATGTACAGTAATTCTAACTGGCCAAGTTGGCTAAGGGCCATAAAGAAGTTGAAGTTGTTCTGACATCAAATGCCTTAGCCTAGGGATGCTGAAAATTGCTTAGCACTACCTTCACCACAGCCTACCTCCATAATAGCATAACTGCTGTGTTTCTGGAATGGAAGAGGTTTGGATTTGGAGTAATTTGGCTGCTCCCTCATACCAGCCCAGCTGATTTTAGGCATCAAAGCAGTTTCTGGAGACTTTCAGGAGAATCAATTTACCCTTGTTTTGACCAGAAAGAGGACAGTATGGGAAACCTGGAAGGGCTAAGGGCTACAAAAACAAACTCTGGGCACTGCATGCAGCCACAGGACCACATTGTGCCAACCCCTGTCTGTAGACATACATGGTTGAAATGTTATGGCCAACATAATAAATTGTCACTTTCAAGAATGAACCTCTTCCTTTGCTCTCCATTTAGTAAGAGACAGACTATTTTTTCAACATCTGGTATGCCATTTCCTCCAACTTAATAATAATAATAACAACAAAATTTATTTATACCCCGCCCCTCTGTTAAAACAATCTGCTGCACACTGATTTTAAAATGCAAAAATATTTTGAACTCAATTAACTCAGCAGGGGAGAGGAGAGGACATAATCTTAATTAGGGTTTATCTATACAGTTAAAATAATCCTCCTAGAATGCACATGGAAGGCAATCTGTACACACGGACATTCGCATCAATGCGTCTCATTCAGAAGGGAGGCAGCCAAATCTACCATAAATTCTGTCTGGGAAGCCTCTGGGACTTCTGGAGTTTTAAAAAAGCTCTGTAGAGAATGTAAATGTGCGATCATTAGGACATTTGCATTTGGGTTGCTGCGACTAGGCAGCACAAGCTTTTTGGCCGGATGAGCATGGAGGGTAGGGCTTCGAAACAGGGAAAGTGCCTGCTGCTGCCATGTTGGATTGTCAGCTAAGCGAGAGATTGGTAAGATGATAAAATGGCAATCTTTTCCTCTCTTTTTTTTTTCCTTTTGTAAATATGAAACATCACTTGTGCGCACCATAGTAAACTTTTTTTGAAATTTTTTTGGGCAGTGGCAGATTTTAAAATGTGAGTAAATCACTCACAGCTGGCATCTTGGCTAGGAGGTATGCGAAGTTTATAGGGAGGGCTATTAATTGTTAAGACAGGTCACAGTGCTGCGAATTGCTAGCAATCCAATTTAGATTGTATTCCCCCCCCTCGTATAAACTCAGTCGGCTCAAGGAAAAACAAACTGCTGCACTCTCTCCTAACTTGTCTGTTTTTTCTCATTAATAACTTTTACCATCTTGATCACATTCTGATGTTGTTTGTCCCATTTTTAACTGGGGAAATGTTGCGGGGTATGGCATATTTATCAACAATGTTGCCCCTAGAAAAAAGGATTGACTGCTTCTGGGTGTCTCTGTTTCTCATTCTTCCCACTATCCAAAGAGAAGCGTGCAGAAAATAAGATATGAGTTCCAGGGAGGGAAAGAAAGAAAGAAAGAATGAGATACAGGACTGATTGATTGGATTTCTATCCTGCCTTTTTCCTCAAGATGGGACTCAAGGTAGCTAGGTGGGATTCAAGGATCAGGGTGTGCATAGAGGTGTTCAACATTATGGTTTATCCAGGATACTCTACCACAGACAGCTCTGTCTGTGAGATAGTATGAAGCAATGGAGTATAAATCATGCTGTGTGAGAGTACCTGGTTTGTGGCACAGAACAGAAATGAAAAGAATAAGTTTTGGCTTGGACACCCATATTTTGGCCTGAGGCAATTGTGGCAGATGTAGCATTGGTTCTAATAAACTACAGGTCCCTGTTGTCTGTATTGTTATATAAGAAAAGTAATAATAATGGTGTCTGAGAGGGAAAACATCCATCAAAGGCTGAAAAATCTCTGACATAATTTAGAAGAAAATAAAATAAAGAAGCTAGTTTAATTTTGAAGGAATTGCTCATAAAAAAAAATCCTTAGTGGGTATAGTGGCTTAGGATTTCTTTCAGGTGAAGCTATTTTTTGAGAACCACGTGTTGTTGGAAAAGGGTGCTTGTAATTATGAAAGCATATCACACAATAGGAGGACAGCAAGGAAAGGGTACAATAGAAGCATTCATAAGGAGATGTTTGCTCCAAAGCATTGCCCAGAATAAACTTACACTTGTTCTATTTTTAGCAAATGGACCATGTCATTTTTATTACCATCTTAGAAAACTCAGCAAACAAGTGGCCCTTTATATTATAATGTGGGTGGTCCACACTCAAACACATACAAATTGTCCCTTAAATAAACAGATACCCAAAGGCAATGGAGCATATGTAAGAATCACATTGGATTCTAAATATAGGACACAAGTACCTCCCTACCATATGTAGCATTCTGAAGATCGAAATGCCCAAGATTTTGTTTACTGCAATCCTGTAAAGTTAAGCAGTTCTAGCCTCACTGGCTTCCATGGGAGCAAATTAAGTACATGGTCAGATAGAAGCAATGGGACTTCTCTGTACTTATCTTTGGCTGAATCGTGTCCTTTGAAAGGGTTTAAATGTGATGAGGTGCTTATTCAATGATGACTCCCATTTTAACTTCATGGGGGTTCTAATAAATCCATTGCAACTGTCATTCACATATTATTTATTTCATTATTTATTAAAGCATTTATATCCCACCCTATATCATGAGATCTTGGGAGGGTGTAGAAATAAAATCAATATAAATAGATTAAAACAATGTAGATCAACAGAAATTATTTAAATATACTAGAAACATATTAAACATGTTAACAAGTAAAAAATGAATGGAAGAAATCACAGCAGTTTGAAATTATGCACATAAATATTTTGGGGCAAATCAATTAGTCCTAAAGACTTTAGTAAACAGTAAATCATAGTCCATGGTAGTAATCTTAAGGTTAGATTGCTGTAATTCTGTTGACATGGGCTTCCCTGAGAGACTGTTTGGGGAGTTTTCTGTAAATCCCATATTTCTGGAATTCCCTATCAAGGCAGACCCACTTAACTCTTAGTCTGTGTTCTTTCAAATGTGTTTTTGTCTTAGAATCATAGAATTGAAAGGGATACCACAAGCCATTGAGTCCAACCCTGCACTCAGTTCAGGAACTCCAGCCAGAGCATCCCCAGAAGATAGCTGTCCAGTTTCAGAAAATGAAGAGAAAGAGACTGCCACCACCTCTTTCAGTAATTGGTTCCAATGCTGAACTGCTCATATTGTCAATAAGTTCCCTTTAATGTTCAGTCAAAGTCTACGCTCCATAACTTAAATCCATTGGACCTGGTCCTATCCTCTAATGCAACAGAGAACAAACCTGCACCCTCCTTTCTGTGAAAGCCCTTGCAGTATTTAAAGAGGGCAATTATGTCTCTTCACCAGGTTGAACATGCCCAACTCCTTCAACCTTTCCTCATATGTTTTGTTCTCCATACCTCTTATCACCCTTGTTGCCCTTCTCTGAACCCACTTCAACTTGTCCATATCTTTCTTAAAATGAGTTACCCAAAAGTGAACATAGTGGTCTATATGAGACCTGACTAGAGCAGAATAGAGTGGGAGTATTTGTTAGGATACCCTTCTACCCCCTCCCCACGATATCACATAAAATTGGAAATATTGGACAGTTTTTGGAGTCAGGTTGGCTGGGGCAAACCAATGGTCAGTTGGAAGTCACAATCACTAGGGATGTGTCTTAGAAATGTTATGGCAAGAAAGCCCAAATTAGGATTGTGCAGAAGCCCCTTAGTAAACACAGTTATTAAGGAGGTTTGTGCTATTCCTTTCTTCCAGTGCTGGGCACTTCAGCAATGATTCATTCAATCAAACAATTAAGTGACCTTTCCCAAATTATTCCTACAGAAATCTTTCCTATACCCCCTCCTGTCCAACCTTGTGAGGTTGTCGTAAACCAATCAATTTTTTATTACCCAGCAAGTAAAGCAATCAGTTGAGTTTCATTTTCCTTTGTCTCTCTCTTGGAAGAGCCATCTAGCCATTGTTAAAGGCAGAACACACCTTCAAGGTATGAAACGGGTTATGCATATTACAGCCTCCACTATAACATTGTGTTGTAGAGGGACCTGGCCACTCTCGTTCTTGATGCGTCAAGGATTGGGGCTCTACTGCGCCACCCTCAGACACATGTCTGAGTTCCTTTGCTACACAGAACTTTCTTCTCCCAAGATTGGTAATTATTTCCCTCTTACCCAGTCCTCTATTTCAAACCCTTCCTGTTTCCTTTTCTGATAGCCTCATATGGTACATAAGAGTGTAGATTCTTGTGTGTTGTATGTTTTTCTAATAAAATACTTTAGTTTACCTCAACTGGAGCCTCCTCTACAGTTAATACTGGTATACATAGGTGAAAAGACCCCCAAAGTTACTTTCCTCTCACAAGCCAGGAATTTTAACTAATACAGCAATCCCCCCAAATAATAATAGAGATTCTGGCATCACAGGTGGGGCTCTAAAGCACCCACCATCTCTTAGGGTAACATATTACTTCACATCACTTGGAAACTATGTTTATATTAATGCAGGCTAAAATATTATTTTCCTTCTTTGCTGCTGGGTCACATCAAACTTAAATCAACAATAACCCCAAGGTCTTTTTCATATGTAGCATGTAGCATTTATATTTCTATACTGCTGATCAGTGCAAAGCACTCCCTAAGTGGTTTACAATGTGTTTGCTAATTGCTCCCAAGAAGCTAGGTACTCATTTTACCAACCTAAGGAAGGATGGAAGGCTGAGTCAACCTTGGAGCCCTGTAGGACTGAACTCACAACATTGTGGTGGCAGCACCAGGATTTAACCACTGTGCCACCAGGGCTCCCTGCTTCTGTACTACTACTTCTTAATGATTGTGTTAATATTTGTCAAAGGATTTAGTGAATTTAGAGCTAGATGTGGTCTTTTGCCTTCTGTTTGAATTGCATTAAATGTATTTATTACATTTATGCCTCACCTTTTCTTTATGATGCAACTCAACAGGGTGCCTATTGATTTTCAATCTATGCAGGAACAAAGGCCCATGTTGCTTCAATAAGTTAATGTTCTCTACTCTTGAAGATGTGTTAATGTTTTTAGGCCTTGGGAAACTACTAGGAATGTGTGTCTGTTGGGGATATAGACTATACTGAAAGAAAATGGTGGTGGGATATAGGCTATATTGAAAGAAAATAAAACGGTTACTTGTGAAGTTCTGTACATATGCATCGTCTCTTCAATGACTCCATTTGTTAGGAATGTACAACATCGTAGGGAAGAAATGCAAGAAGTTCTATAGAATAGGCTTGAGAGTATTCAGAATAATATTTCATTTTCTAACATACCAGTAGCAGTGCTTTTCAACTGGGTAATAAATTACCTGAGGTGGGGATGGAAAAATATTCTTTCCCCACACATTTCCCTGGAGAGAAAAGGGGTTTCCAGGATTCAGTAGATAATGTTGAGAAGAATAATGCAGCAATCAAATTCTGCGTAGTTTTCTCAGTATTTCTACTTTGGAAAGTGTTCTGGAGAATTAGTCTACACAGAAACACACATGATTTCTCTGTGCAAACATTATGTTTTCTGCACAGGAAATGGAGGTTTACATAAAATATACAGTTTCCTGAACAAAAAGTTTGCAGTTTTCTGTGCAGAAAAAAAAGGAGGATTTCTGGACAGGACAGTTCATCAGGACACCTCACAAGGTGCAAATACTGTGAGAACATTGTGCAGAAACCTCTTCCACAGTGGAGAGAAACCTATGGGAATTAGTCATCTTTGCACATGTGGATGATATAAGTGATCATCTGCATCCCTAATCAGGAGTTAAATGTGAGCAATGAGGTGGCAGAATTTGCTAGTGACACCAAATTATTTAGGATTGTTAAAAGGAAAACAAGTAATAAAGAACTCCAAACTTAGGGAGTAGGCACAAAAATGGCAATTGCAGGTCAATGTAGCGAAGTAGGAAGTGGGGCAAGCCATCCCCTCCCCTTGTGAGTTCACAGATAAGGTTGATTGGATTTGACCTGGCAGTGACTGGCCAGGAAAAAGATCTTTGGATTGTAGTACAGTGCTTCATAAAAATGTTGACTCAGTGTGTGGATGACTGAAAATGGCAAATTTTATGTTGGGGGATCGTTGTTGTTGTTGTTGTTGTGTGCTTTCAAGTCATTTCCAGTTTGTGGCAACCCTATGGTGAATCTACCATGGGGTTTTCTTGGCAAGATTTGTTTAGAGAGAGTTTGCCTTTTGCCTTCCTCTTGAGACTGAGAGAGTATGCCTTGCCAAGGTCACCCAGTGGGTTTCTATGGCTGAGTGGGAATTTGAACCCTGGTCTCCAGAGTTGTACTAGATTTTCAAACACTGTTATAGTGTTACTATTCCACTTTATTTGCTATGGCTGCCTCCTGTTGAATCCTGGGATTTGCAGTTTAGGGAGGGGCATTTACAACTCACAGCCAGAGAGATCTTAGGCCTCACTAAACTACAAACCCCAGAATCCCACAGGAAGAAGCCAGAGCAGTTAAAGTGGAATAGTAACACTATAACAGTGTAGTCGGAAAATCTCCGTAGTCCAACACTCAAACCCGCTACACCATGCGGAATTTCTTGGGGGATCATTACAGATGGAATTAAATTCCATCAGAGGGACTATTATGGATAGAATTAAAAATAAAACTACCACTATACAAATCTGTGGTACAACCACACTTGGAATACTATTGACTTGTCCAAAGGGATACTGTAGAGCTGTAGAAAAGGACAATCAAAATTTATCAAGGATCTGGAAGTATCCCACTGTTATGAAAGGTGGTAATAGTGTGGCTGTTGTGCTCATGTCATGTTTGTGGGCTTCCATAGGACTTTATCGGACACAGCAAATATGGCATCATAAAGATGCCTAATGATTGCAAAAGGGCATGCGTATCAGACGATGTCGACCTTTTGTGATCATATCTGATTAAAAAGCCAAACTTTTTTATTGACAGCCCAAGCAGTCAATTGATCTCCCCTAGCGATTTGTTGCCAGCATTGCCGATGTTTGAATCCTTGCGCCATTGTACTCATGCAGCTTGAATGGGCGAACACTTCTGGGTGAGATTGCCACAGCCAGGTAGGGTATGATCTTTTTATGAACCCCTCCCCCGGGTACTCCCCCGGGTACTATTATATGGGTTTTTTTTGTGCTTTCCTGAACTTCTTGTGTGTGTGTTTTGTTTTGTTTTTAAATTTCCCACGCAAGCATCTTTCCACGAGAATCTGGGAGATTTGTACCCCAGAAGTAAATGGAGCTCTGTTTGTGCTCTGTTACTGCCAGGGAAGACTCATGGACACTGCTGGAGGTAAGTATGGTGGTGGGGGTTCTTTTGCTGGCACAAAACACCAAAATTTATGCCAGCAAAAGAACTTTTCTGGAGGGGTGGTCTGATAATGTCCAGAGACGTAATGATCACCAGGGGAACAGAATCCCAGACTACATCAGCCTTTGGGCTTTTCTCATGTTCTTATGTTTACTCCCACTTCTTGAGTGCGCTAGTTGCCATTTTCCTGGAGTATTTTCTTTCTTTCTTTTCTTTAGCAATTGCTACACAGCTGAGCACAAGGTCCCTCATACACCTTTGTTTATCTTTTAAAGGCCACTTCATTTATTACATTTTTTCCTACTTACCTTTTAAGCACCTACCAGATGTGGCTGCATGATTCACCTTTTGGCTCATAAATCATGTATCCCACAGTAATAGCTGACTTTTCAAACATTAGAGAAACCTGCCTCTTTGGTGATTTTCTTGGTGCTTTTTAAATGATGAGGTAATAGTAGTATAATGGTGGAATCAACTCTCAAAAGGTCTTTGATATGCAGATATATGCTAACTCTGGCTTATAAACCATGGTGAGAATATTACTGAATGATGATATAACAGAGAGTCATTATAGCGTATGGTTTTATGATTTGACTAGGATTGTGAGAGACCAGGGTTTGAATCCCCACTCAGCCATAGAAACTAACTGGGTGACCTGAACAAGTCACATTCTCTCAGCTTCAGAGGAAGGCAATGGCAAACTTCCTCTGCATAAATCTTGTCACCCCCAATGGTACATTCACCTTAGGGTGGCCGTAAGCCAGAAATTATTTCAAGGCCCACAACAACAAATGGTATAACAAGTATGGCTGAAGCAGAGTGAGATGAGAAGGGGAGTGGTGACTTTCCACCAGCCCTGCTGAAAGACTACCTCCATCTGGACTGGCAACTAGTCCAGCAGGCTGGAGGACAGGGAGATGAGCTGGGAAGTAACATCATGCCACCAGACTTTAAAAAAGACTGTGTGCTTTTTTCCTCCTTCCTCCCCATTCGCTTTCCCTTTTATGTCATGATTTTTAGATTGTAAGCCTACAGGAAAGTACTGTCTCATTCCCCTACCCAAATGGATTTCCTTTTCAGCTGTGGTGGGGCAGGATAAAAGAGAGCCCTGGTGGTGCAGTGGTCAAATGCTGGCACTGCAGCCACAACGTTGTCAGTTCGATCCTACAGAGCCCCAAGCTTGACTCAGCCTTCCTTCCTTCTGTAGGTCGGTAAAATGAGTACCCAGCTTGTTGGGGGAAATTAGCTAACACGTTGTAAACCGCTTAGGGAGTGCATTGCACTACCCTCTCTGGTTTTTCTTTGCAAACGAAGATTCAGGAAGGACGCATCCCGTGCTTTCTGCAAACGCGCTGATGACTAAAAAGGCCAATCCGAGATAAACAAGTCTGGTTGCAGAAAGCACAGCAGAAGGTCTCCTTGGGTGATGTTTTTGGGTTGTGATTCTTTCTGCATTGTCGTTTCTCTTCAAGACTTATTCGGCGTGAGTTCTCAAATAAGGCTGCAGCATTGTGGATACTGCGTCTCCATGCCTCCCGATGTGAGGCCAGGGCGGACCACTGTTGGTGATCAATTTGGCCGAGCCTGAGATGTTGTTTCAGGGAGTCTTTGTATCGATTTTTTGGAGCGCCCCTCTTACGCTGACCCGTGGCGAGTTCACCGTAGAGTAGTATTTTTGGGAGGTGATGGTCCTCCATCCTAGAAATGTTCCCTGCCCAGCGCAGCTGCGTTCTCAATATCATGGCCTCAATGCTGGTGGTCCCTGCTTGCTCAAGGACAGCAACATTCGTCACATAGTCAGTCCAGTGTATATTTAGGATTGTGCATAGACAGCACTGATGAAAATGTTAGAGGAGTCGTAGGTGGTGGCGATAGGTGACCCATGTTTCAGATCCATAGAGGAGAATAGACAGTACAATGGCTCTATACACACTGATTTTTGTGCTTTGCCTCAGGTGTTTATTACTCCTTTGCATTGCACTATAAAGCAGTATAAAAATGTAAGTGCTATTGCTATAAAAGTGTCATAAATTAATAAAAAAATAAAAAATATTTTGAACAAGGAAAACAATGAAGGACATCAAAGATAAAAGTTATACCTAAATCTTTATCTTCAGGCCCATACAATACATTTTGAAGTGGATGGGTATCTGTGAGCCCATCTTTATAACTGTCTGGTCACAAAGGGTTTATAACCAGTTGATTCAGGTTCAAACCCATCTGTTGTTGCTGTTGTTCTTGGCCAATATCCTGCATTGGAAGCTAGGATGCATAACTTTATAACGATGGAGCTCTATCACTGACATGAGATGCAACCATGCTAGTTAATTGTGATGATGCACAACCGGACAGGGTGCAAGACGATACATGCACTGAGACCATTGCACAGTGGCCATGCTGGAGCTGTCACTATGTCTCTGCTTCCCTTTTGAGGGAAGATCGCAATTAACCTTTCTTGGACTGTAAGTCAACTTACTGACTGACAGTAATACCAAACAGGATGCCAGCCACTCTTATCTCTCTCCATACTGTTACCTGAATTGTATGGGATCTGTGGGGACCCACTTGTGACACTCAAATTAAGATATTAAATTGGGGAATTTTAATTAGCTCAAGGGTATGGCTGCGAGAAGCTGGGTAATTTATGGGACCTTTGCACCTGTGTATACCAGTACTCGCTGAAGAGATTCCAAGCCAAAATGAAATAAAAATGTTTTTTATTGGAAAATAATCATGGACACATTCACACACATACTCAAGCTCACAAAACAACCACACAAGGCTAATGAAGAATCAGGAGGAAATATTTGGATAGCAGAGATAGAGTTGGGAAATGGGCTATAATTACCTGTCTGGAGAGCAGAGGTTCATGCAGCAGAGAAAGACTCAGACCTGCATTGAGGGTGATATGGCAGTTGGGCAGAGGGACAGTGTCCAACTGTAGCAGCTATGATGCTACAGTTGGCTATGATTTGGGGTAATATTTATACCCAATATCATGCCCTTAAGGAGTATTTTGCATGAGAAGCAATGCTTAGGTGCATTCCCCAGGGTTAGACAATGGAACTTCCGGCTATGCTGATTGCTGCTAATGGCTGAGACATTAAAGTTAATGGGCTTATGGCCATCTCCATATTGTGGATAAGAAAAAGTGTGAAGGGAAGATATTTTGTGGATAATGGGAATTCTGGTCACTGTTTGTTTTGGAGTATGACTCACTGCCAGGTGTGTCCAGGAAAGATTAGCACATTCTAGTCTAACAACTCTAAGAGTTTCCCCCCTGCTGAATCATGTCCTGGGTGTGTTTGATTCTGGGGAATTTCTAAGACCCCTTCATAGGCCCAAGTGACCTTCACTAGACCCATTAAGCAGGCAGTTGGACTTGATGGCACATAAGATCTCTTCCAATTCTATGGGTTCGTTTACATGGCAGATTTATTGCAGCAACTTGCACTTTAATTCTTTTCTGCAGCTGTGCCAGTCAGGTTTTTTCTTCTTCTAATTATGCTGCTTTTTCGTTCAGACTTGAAAAAGTGCGGGGGGCGTGGCCTCCCAAGCAGACGAAGGCTTTATGGGGAAGAGGCTAGATCGTGAGTGAAAGAAGCCCTGCATTTTCAAGCTAAAGAAAGACTCACAGACTGCCAAAATAGCAGGGGGGAAGATCAAAGAAGTGGCTCTGTCTCTGTATCTCTCTAAATCTGCCTGTAAATGAACTCAGTCACTCCCCAAAGCAGAGACACACAATCTCCCTGTCTGCCCTGGCATCTCTGCTGAAAGACCTTGCTGCCCATGCCGTGGAACCTAAGGTGAACCTATCACAAGTTTTTTTCAGCACGATTTGTTTAGTCAGGGTTCACAGACTTGCAAAACAGCAGAGGATTTTTGACTCTCCCTCCCTCAGTCCCCCTCCCTCCCCCAATCACAATGCAGCTCTGCTGCAGCCCTTAGTGAAATGGTTTCTCTCTCTCTCTCTCTCTCCCTCCCTCCCCCAAGCAGAGCTGACAGATGGGAACTTTATGACTGAAAGGTCTTGGGAATCCTTTTTCTTGGCAGACTTGCAAAATAGCAGAGAGGATTTTTCAAAGTTTCCTCTAATCGCTACTGTCTCTCCCTCCCTCCCTCCCTCCCCCTCTTTTAAGCCTACCCCTGCATCATAGCAACCAATCACAGTGCAGCTCTGCTGCAGCCCTTAGTGGTATGGTTGTTTACACTGCCAATAATGCACTACATTGCAAATATACCGGCAAAAGTAGCGACATCCCCTGGCACACTATATTTGGGTGTTTTACCTTCCCCCCTTCTGAATGAGGCGATGCTGTGCTGCAATCCGTGGGAACTATGAGCTATCTTAGCGGTATATTTAGAAGAATATTTGCCCGTGTAAACGACCCCTATGACTATGAGTTATGGTAGTTGATGTGGCATTGAAATGTTACAATCACTCAGTGTAGATAACATTCCTAGTTGTTTGTTAGCTTTCCCCTTCCAGAGGTGGAAAATGAATTGGCAGTGAGGAAGGGACTGGGGAGAGGCGGGCTTTCGTCAGCATGGGACCTTCCATGTGGAAAACATGTGCTTGTCCAGTGAGCTACAGCCCTTCCCTTCTTTGTTACAAACAAAGAAACAAAGAACAACTTGCTTCAGGCTTAACCAAACCTAACTTGCTTAATTGTAGCACACTGTGTGAATTATGTTTATCTATTAGTATGCCTTTGTCAGTTTAATATTGTCAGAATGGAAACTGCTAGCTTGTGAACCCAAAGGAAGAGCCAATTTTGGCTGCCAAAGGCATACCATTCTAATTTCATCTGTCCATGTGAAATGATGTTGTGGAAAAGCAGGTTCCATATTGTGTTTGTATTTGTGGTCATAAGGCCCCCAATGTCTTTTAAATGGTGGCCACATCTGCCTTTTCCAGGCATGGAGAGAATCTACAATGACACACTGTTATCTGGTAAAGTTAATATATGAATTTCCCCAAAGGATAGTTGTGGTCTTTAATTAACTTCTTTCCCACAGGTCTATGTTAACACATTATACAATATTTGGCCAATTCCTTAGCTTGTCTTCCCACTCCTGCGGTGCACTTATTGGTTCTCATTCTCAAGGGGAATACAGTGAGCACAAAGAAATAGGAGGCATTAAATAAAAATGGAATTAATCCTTTGCTTTCACCTTTCTCTTTCTTCCTTTTCTTTTCTTCCTTATTGTGATATTGTGTGAAAATATTTCTTCTGTTCATTTGATTTTAGGCTGTTTAAAAGATAGCTGTAATTTACTCTGAGTTGCAACTGAAAGCCTGTTTCCTATTTGAGAAGACTAAACAGCATGTACCAGTGGCTCCATGTACTACAGTGGGCCCTCCGTATTCACGGGGGTTTGGTTCTGCCCCCCGTCAGTGGATAGCAAAAACCATGGATGGTTGAATCCCATATTAATCAATGGGCACTGCCATTTTAGTTATGGGCATCACCATTTTAGGTATGCAGTGTAGCCATTTTATGTATGGACGCTGCCATTTTAAATATGGGTGCTGCCATTTTAGGTATGCAACAATGATCTGTGGATGCTCGGATCTGAGAATATTGAACCAGTGGATATGGAGGGCCCACTGTACTCCATTCGCACCAAAGCACCAGATGCCCATAGGGCTGTGTCATGTTACCATGCCAATACTACATGTAAGAATTCAAGATAACTCTGGCTGATCCATATAAGTGGGGTGCTAGATCTATTCAGGGTTTTAGTCTGAACTTTAAAGGACCTATCAAAAGTGCACAACCTGATTCCCAGAACAGGTTCCATACCTTGGATTGCTCCTTTAAAGTTCAGAATAAATTCAGGAGTGGATTCAGCACCACCATGACATGGAACCCACCAACTGGTACAGATACTGATGCATATTAGTTAATTGTTAATATTCCCCCTACAGAAGCTAACAGAAGTGGTAATGGTATCCTTTTTTGGACACTGATGATGAGCCAGCATCTTCCACTGCACTTGAAGGCAATAAGCTAACTGGGGTAGTACAGGGCAGGCTTCCTGGTATACATCATTCTGTCTTCCAACGGAGAAGAATGGCCAGGGGACTGCCACTTCTGCCACCTGAGGCAACTGCCTCATTCTGCCTACTTGTTGTGTCCGTTGTATGCACTGTTCTAGAATACACAATGTACTTTTGAAAAATCTTGTTGAATGGCTTAAACTCTTTTAAATTGTCCTATGTCTGTACCTCACTTCAAAATCTTAGATATAGGATGGAATATACCTGTACATTCATAAATAAATACAAATAGGGATAGTCCTATGTATTCCTATGGGGGAAAAATCCTCTTTGCTCATGGAAATCTTAGCATACCAAACACCTGAAGTGATTATGATTTTACTGCATATGCAGAGTGAATTTCTTTACAGTGATAAGAGATGACTCTGAACAATTCACACAAGACCAATTCACCCATGTTAAAATGTATATCTGGACATAGTCATCACCTGATGTGAATTATCCCAAATCTGGAAACCATGATTTGTGGATTGGCTTTTAGGTGCGCAGCTGATGTAGGTCCCTCTTCTCAGAGGGTTGGGTTTTTTTTTTTTTTTTGGTCAAGAATAAAATACACCAAAAGATTTGCCACTGAAACTGCCAAGTTGAGACTTGGTTAGTCAAAGCTGTGTGCAGCTCTTCGGGGGTTGGGTTCCAGTGCTTTCAATTATTCCCTCGCAAACATAAACTTCTTGAGATATGAAAGGGGATCTCCAGGCTCTCTTAAGTTTTGGCTGAAATGTATGGAAATGTCTCCACATGCTTCAGAGAATCTGGCTTCTATTTTCCATTTTTGTAACCAAGAGGAAACAATCTGAGTCCAGGAGAGGTTGCTTTCAGAGTTTCAAACTAATGTAATTAAAATCTATACACACTGAGTTGGCTTCTAAGAGACAAGGCTCTTATAACCTTTCTGAGCCCTACTTCCACCAGAAGGAGGATAATGGATTATTGTAATGGATTCTATTGCTGACTGGCAAATATTCTATTCTTAACAAATGGCTGGAATAGTGCTAGTGAGTCTCGGCTTCTGCAAAATGGCACTGATTGGACAGTACTATCTTTTGTTGTTGTTAACTGCCTTTGAGTCAACCCTGACTCAGGAGAGATTATCAGACAGGAATGAAAAAAGCATTCCTGTCCCACAATCTCCTCTCCTGCCCCTCTCCCGTCCCTGTCATGCCACAATAACAAAAAGTTTCAGACCTACCTTTGTAGCATTGACAGGTTAGCCCAGGAGTGAAATCCCATCCATTCTTGTGAGAAGATGCAGGAAATTCAAAGTTTAAAAGAAAAATAAAAGAGAAAAAGTGACAGCAAGCACACAAACACACTTTAAAACTTCCCAAGTAAACCAGGGAAGTTTTAAAAAAGTGTGTCACTTACATTGATGTCCCGATCTCACCGGGAAGTGTTCTGGCAGGGACCTCCCATTGACGCTGGGATCTCACCAGTGAAACAGGGCACCTTTTCAGTCGCTGTCAAATCCGTGACATGAACAGAATGGGAGATGTATTGACGGCTTCTCCCATCAATAAAAGTCAGTGCCGGTGGAACGGCAGCAAAACAGGTGCATTATGAGGGGGGAAGTACGTCATCTGAAAAGGAAGCCCTTTAGTGATCTCCTGTCATTGTTATAACACCATTTTTAGTGTGTCTGATAATCTCCAGGGTGACCCCATGAATGAGACATCTCCAAGAGCTCTGTCTTCTACCACCCTGGTCAGGTCTTGCAGGTTCAGGCCTGCGGCCTCTCTGATTGAGTCTATTCATCTGGTGTGCAGTCTTCCTTTCTTTTCTCCCCCCTCCACCTTTCCTAGCATTATTGACTTTTCCAGTGAGCTGTGTCTTCTCATGATGTGACCAAAGTATGACAGCATCAGGGTTTTTCTACATGGGCAATTTACCCAATCTCAATTTAGTTAGCTTAGTGTCTAGTGAGAACTCTGGCTTGATCTGTTCTAGTACCCATTTGTTTGTCTTTTTGGCCATCCACTCATCTCCACCACCACACTTTGAATGTGTTGATTCTCCTTCTACTGGTTTTCTTCACTGTCCAGCTCTCACATCCATACATGGGGATGGGAAAGATGATGGCTTGAATGATTCAGACTTCAGTGTTCAGTGTTATATCTTTGAATTTAATGATCTTGTCTAATTCTTTCGTAGCTGCCCGACCTAGTCCTGTTTTTCCCCCCTGATTTCATGGCTGAAATCTCTGCTCTAGTATATGATTGATCCAAGGAATAGGAAGTCTTCACTATTCCAATTTCTTCGTTGTCTATTTTGTACATTCTCCATTATCATTATTTTTGTTTTCTTAATGTTCAGCATTAAACTTGCTTTTGCACTTTCTTCTTTGACTTTCTTTAGTAGTTGTTCCAAGTCTGTGCTGTTTTCAGCAAGTATTGTGGTGTTGTCTGCATATCTAGGACTATCAAGTGTGTTGGCACACCCATTTCTTTTAGAGCAATCCAAAGTTTTACATAATCTATGCAGTCAACGGCTTTGCTGTCATCTACAGTAGGAAGATAAAATAAACTCTAATAATCTATTCTTTATACTCCCCAGTGTCATAGGTAGTTCCCCCTGCATGTTCAGATCCAAAACTCTGTCTCTATGTCAGCTTCAGACCCTAAGGTGAACCTGTCACAGGGTTTTCTGAGGGCTTAGAGTGTGACTTGCCCAAGTTCACCCAGTGGGTTTTGTGGCCAAGTGAGCCCTGGTCTCCAGAGTCCAACTTGTCCAACACTCAAACCACTACACCACACTGGTTCCTGAGGAACTATACATCTCTAAGAAGGCATCTGTGAACACACAGGCATCCAAGGGGCAATATCCTTGAGCACTGCAATATCTAGCAGCATCCATTACATGACTATTAATGTCCATAATGGGCATCTATTACAATCATAATGGGAAATATTTCTATTTAGCATAGCATGTTTCTCTTACCAGCAGTATCAATTTTCATCAGCTTATCTGGGCAGTTTATCAGCTCAGAACAGCACAGCTGTTATCAGATACCCTTCTTCATATGTTGCAGACTGCCAAAGCAGTCTGACTTATATCTTCTGTAGGCTTATTTTATGGTCTCCCCAAGCCTCCATCCAGCCTGGTCCAATCAGAAAAAAGGCACTGACTGTATTCTGTTTATAGAAAAAAAAAAACCCAGTCTTCTCCCTTGGAGGTGATGTAAAATTGGTCGCCTCCAATCAAATTCTTAAAGATAACACATTGGACTCACTCAGTTCTTGGGTGCCATCCATCAGATTACACCATTCACCTGCTATTACACTATTCATATATTTGTTTACAATTGAGTAGATGTCCTTCCTGGGACCAAGGTGTGTCACTTGGCTTTTAGTAACACACACATTCTCTAATATACAGAGCTTTCTGCATGGTATCTTATACTGTATAAACCATTAAGTACATTTGGGGGGGGCTTAAATTTAGCACATTTTAACTAATATCAGACTGTATCAGTGGACTGCCTGGATTAAAGGGTTTCAAACAAAGTGGACAAAGAGTTCTGTGGCTCTCAGGTCAGATGTACGCTGGAGCAGAACAAAGAGGACAAAGGTTTGGTTCTGAATACCAAAGAGAAGGTTCAGGGAGGTGCCTTGTTTCTTGATTGACTTTAATTCCAGCTCTTCCAAGAAGCTGGGAAGGAAGCAGGGTCTGTTCCTGACAATGTGTCTTTAGGGATCTTGGCCCTGCCAGTATTCTTCCCATCACATTTCACAGGAGTGAGATGCTGGAAAGCAGAGATGTGTGTGCCATGCAGCTGATCCCACTCAGCATCCCTTAACCTAGCCTATGCCCCATTTCCAGAGTTGAAATAAGATTCTATGTGGATTCTGAACATGAAATGTCTTGTCCTTCATCTCATGCAGCAAAATGGCTCAGGCTGACTCTGCAAAACAGCAGTCATGCCTTGAGGTTCTCTCATTCTGATAGCTTCTCACAAAATGATTTATTTGGGGAAGAAAACTAAATACCATATATTCCGGCGTATAAGACGACCTTTGAGCCCTGAAAAATAGCCTCCAAAATCAGGGGTCATCTTTTACGCCGGATACACTTTACTTCACCTCGCCATCCAATCTCTTGCCTCTTCGCTCCCTTCGCAAACAGAGCAAAGAGGCAGGAGATTGGGGGGTGAGGCAAATATAAATAATAATAAATAAAATTTTATTTCTATCCCGCCCCTCTGCAACACAATCGGTTTACTGGTTCATTTGCCCCCCTCCTCTGCCTTTTCCCCTTTTGGGGAACAACTGAAGACAGAGGAGGGGGGCGAATGTTGCTGGAAAGGCCCCCCTCCAGCCACCCTTCCCCCCTCCCTGAAGCCGTGATCGGGCTCCTGATCACAGCTTCAGGGAGGGGGTGGGTGGCTAGGAAGCCCCCCTCCAGCCACCCTTCCACCCTCCCTGAAGCCAGGATCAGGCTCCCGATCATGGCATCAGGGAGGGGGTAGGTGGCTAGGAAGCCCCCCTCCAGCTACCCTTCCCCCCTCCCCAAAGGGCGATTGGGCTCCCGATTGCAGCCTCGGGGAGGGGGTGGGTTGGGAGGAAAGCCCCTCCTCAAGCCACCCTTTCACCCTCCCTGAAGGGTGATCTGGCTCCCGGTCGTGGCCTCGGGGAGGGGGGTGGGTGGCTGGAAAGTCCCCCCTCCAGCCACCCTTACAGCAGCCGAGGCAAATCGGGTAAGTTTGCTCCTTTCTTCCACCTTCCAGGAAGGTGGAAGAAAGGGACGAATCTTGCGGTTTGCCACGGCCGCTGCCCATTCCCCGTGTCTTCATTCCCTTCCTTAAGGGAATGAAGATGGAGGGAAGAGGGGGTGGATGAGGGAAACTGGGTATATTCACCCCTTTCTTCCATCTTCAAGTCAAGAGTGACTGGAAGGTGGAAGAGAGGGGCGAATGTCGCAGTTTGCCATGGAGGCCACCCATCCCCTCCGTCTTCATTCCCTTTGCAAAGGGAATGAAGACTGAGGGAATGGGCAGTGGCTGAGGCAAACTGAGATCATTCGTCCCCCCCCCTCTGTCTTCACCCCCTTTGGGGAGCAACCGAAGGTGGAACAGAGGGCCGAATGTTGCGGCTGGCTGGCTCGCTGGGAGAGCCCTGCCAGTGGATCCTGTTCACTTCCCAACTTATGAGGAGATCCTCGTGAGTTGGGAAACAAAGAGGATCAGCTGGCAAGGCTCCCCTAGCCAGCCAGCCAAATTGGGGAGTGGCCTTATACAGTGAAAATATGCCAAACTGTAGATTTTTACTGGAAAATTGGGGGGTCATCTTATATGCCCAGTCGTCTTATATGCCAGAACATACGCAATATGGGGCCCATGTCTGCGGGATCCATATCCGTGGAGTCATTACCTGCATCCAAAAATATCTATATAGTTTCTCTCCAGATATCTTCTAGGTTCTACAGCATGGCTCTATGGTATGCTGCAGCTGACCATAGAGTTGTGCTGGAGGACCTAGAAGATGCCTAGAGAGGCATTCTTTCTAGGCATCTTCTAGGTCCTTCAGGGCAACTCTATGGTATGTTTGGGCTGGTAATCATTAATTTTAATAGGCTTTGTTATTATCTGCAGTTTTTGTTATTCACAATCTCGCTGCTAGCGTCCATGCTTGCAAGGCCACAGCAGATGAACCTTTGGTTTAAAGGATGAGGCCAGTTCTGTGCACACTTTGCTCCACCAGAAAAAGCCATTGCACAGGCTCGAAGGACAAATCCAATTCCGAAAAAGCCCTGTAGCGATAGGCGAGGGATGAAATGGCAGGTGTAAAGATGCACTGGAAACTGCAGACCCAACCCTGCATGCAGGCAATTCAGGACTTTGGTCGCTCGAGGGTGACCCTGAAGATGACAGTCTTGTTCGGCAGCATCCTGAATGACCAAGCAGCCTTTTTGAAGGAGAGCACTGCTTGCTCCATATGGAGAAGGGCCTAGAAAAGGTGGCCTAACAAAAGCTCATCCCCGTCTACCTGGTTGGCTAGCCACGGCCAATGGGCATCTTCTGATGTGGTCAAACCAAGGCAAAGAACTCACACCGAACAAGTCTTGAAGAGAAACAACAACGCAGAAAGAATCACAACCCAGAAACATCACCCAAGGAGACCTTCGGCTGTGCTTTCTGCAACCGGACTTGTTTCTCGGATTGGCCTTTTAGTCATCAGCATGCTTGCAGAAAGCGCAGGATGAGTCCTTCTTGAATCTTCGTTTGCGAAGAAAAGCCAAAGAGGGGTATTCACAGTAAAACTGGGAACATATCCTTCATGGATCCTGTATTGTATTCGTGTATTGCAATGATTCTGAAGAGTGATGTGTGTTTGTCATGTGATACTTATTCTTCTGGAATACACTCCTTTTACCAGTGGTGTCTGATAGCTTCTGTAATGGAGCCCCTCTTCCCTATCCAGGCAGGCCCCACAGTCCCAAACCTTGGGCTCCTGTCACTCACCTTACGTGTTTGAGTACTTAGGCCTCAAGGTGATTTCTATGTGTTGTCCTGAATTTAATATAAGGCAGCCTTGTGTCAGCTGTATTTGTAGAATTGCTCTTTCTGTCTTTCTAGAAGGGGCTGAAACATGGAAAGCACAGAGGTAGGAGCTGGCCAGCCCCCTCTAAAGAATTAACCGCAATCTTGGATTAAGTTAAGGAAACACTTGCAAATTTTCCCCCAAACATAATTCTGCACTATTGTCTCACTATGCTTTTTGTTGTTATGTGCCTTCAAGTTGGCGCTAACTTAATGGTGACCCTATCCTAGGGGTTTTTTTTGGCAAGATTTATTCAGGGGATTCTTCCTCTGAGGCTGAGAGACTGTGATTTGCCCAAGGTTATTCAGTGCGTTTCCATGGTTGAGGGGGGATTTGAACCCTGGTCTTCCACATTCCTAGTTCTCCACCCTCCTTTTTCATGTTTTTTTTATTTTTTTTATTATTAAACACTTAATTTCCAATCTAAAAACAACATACAAGGGATAACATAATCCAAAACACATAAACCAACACAAACCCCAACATAACCCACCTTTCTATACTAATCTCCCCTTACCCATCTAAAGCTATCCTAAACTAACTAGATTAACAAAAACTAGGGACAATTTGGTTCCAACCTACCAACTGAAAGGTTATACAGTATAACATTTTCTTAAAAGATCACTTAATAAATGAACCTTATTGAAGCATGATGATATATATTTCTTTCTCTTATCTTGCATATATAAATCAAATCATCTATTTACTTGTTACTTAACATTTTCTTACAACTACTAATATATTAATTTAAAATTTCAAAAGTTGTCAAATATAATCATTACTAAATCCTCGTTATTATTCTTCAAAAATTCTATTTTCCCCATCCCTATTTCAACATTGAGACCACCACACCATGTTGGCTTATCCCACTATGGTACTGGAATGTTAGAATTAAATTTTTAAACACATGTTTTCAGAGCTTGCCATTCGCTGCTTTTAAAAAAAATCCAGTGGAAATGCAGTTATTTAATGTTTTCTCTCTCTTGTTACAAACATCTCTGTGTGCTGATTTTTCTTCTTCTTCTTCATTTTTTTTGTGACAGAAGATGCAGCAGACCTTGGGGAGAGCTTTGGTGCCAAGTGTCAGCTCTCCATAGATCCATTACAAAGATGAAGGATCATGCTGTGATGCACATGTACTCGAAACCTACTAATTCATGTCAGTCTGTCTACAGCTCAAAACCTCTCCAGAGATAGAGAAGGTCTTCATCTAATACACCCTGCCATAGTCTAATCCATCTGCTACCTCACTGGCTATTGTGAGACATTAATAAAAATCTGATGAGTGTCAAAATCATAACCCAGAAATTTGGCCTTAAGCATTACAAGACAATTGAATTGATATGATACAACAGTCAGATGGCTTTTTAAAACTCTGGTGTAAAGATCATGAATGTAACCTACCTTATAGGGATGTTCTTAGAGAGAATTGTAAAATGCATATGTAACTATGCAGAGTCAAGATGTCCTATTGAATCAGAACTGTCTCTGCTCTATTCTTGTCTACATAGGCTTCCAAAGCTTATATGACATGACAATCTGTCTTTTGACAGAGGTGGGTCACCAGGGGACAGGAGTACATTATGCCATTTCCCCAGCAGCTCCAATTCTCATTGCTTCCCCTGCATAATTTAAGGGGATAGTTTTGACCTAAATGGTTTGGCTCCTCCTCACTGGTTTGACAAAGGTGAGGATTCTCCTTGTTAACTTGATTAGAAGTGGCAAGAAAGACATGCTTCAAAATTGCCTGTCATGAAAACACAAAAGGATAGCATGAGAGAGGATGAAAAGAGGTTTATAGGAACTTGTCAAATTACATAAGGCTATTAATTCTGTCATTTTTAGCCACTGGAGACAACAGTTGACAAGCCAGGCAACACAGTTCTGTTATAAAACCAAAACCAGAACCACTGTTGTTGACTCTTGTCCTCTGGGACATATAAACCATCGCATGGTTTGTTTATGTACAGGAAACAAAAATTACATTAATGAGCATATTACTGCAATAGATCTTCTTTGGGTGTTTTATCTCCTCTCTTTTGTTTTTAGCATGATGAAAGCTGTAGAATTCTTATCCATTTGTTACGTACACACATTTTTGCATAGATCCAATGGAAAGTGAACCGTACTGGTTTTGTTTACACTGCATACCCTCCAACATTTCAAAGATGAAATCCATGGACATGTGTGGCCAAGCAACATCAGAATGTGGTGAAGATGGCAAACATTGTTAATGAAGAAGAACAGACAATCTAGGAGAGGCTGAAGAAGTTTACCACAAGATATGCCTAAGCAATGTGTATACTTTCAGCAAATGGTGAGTCCCTCAATAGCCACCTAGATTAGAACTACATGTTACATGGGTTCCACGATTCTTCTGTCCTGACATAAATAAACTGCCATGAGCGGAGTAGGTGGTTGAGGTTGAGAAGAAGACAATATATCTATAAGTGTGTGGACATATTGTTTCACCCTTTCCTTGCTTCCAAGATGCTTTTCTTCCTGGGAGAGACAAGACATAGGGAGCTGTACTGTGGATGTCTTATTTTTAAATTTCTCAGGGAGAAAATGTAATTCAATTAGGAGATTTTCACATGGGGGCTAAAAGCCCCGATTCTGTCCCACCACCTCCTCTCCCGTTCCTGCAACGGAATGGAGGTAAATGTTCGCACACTTACCTCCATTCCAGAACAGGAACGGTCCTCCTCCCTCCTTGCCCAGCCGGCCATAAACACAGCTGTCGTAAAGCTGCTTTTATGACCAGTTGGGGGAACTCCCGCTCGTTCTCATGAGAGAACGAACAGGCGGGAAATTCAAGTTAAACCCCCCACAGCTGTCAAAAGAAAGAATAAAAATCAATTTTTTTAAAATAATAATAATAATAATAATAATAATACAAGTAACCTGGGTGGGAAGGGTGGCACTTACCTGGCTGTCCAGATCATGGCAGGAAGTGCCTGCCACGGAGCTCCTCCCCCATTGCTGTCATTCCAGAACAGGGACGGGATCCGATTCACACACCCATGATTCCATGACAGTAATGGAACCGGGTGCCTATTAATGACTTCTCCCCGTGATTACTATATCACGGGGAGAAAACAGAACAGGTATAATATAGGAACGGAACAGGGTGGACGTCATCCAAAAGGGAAAACTTTCATGACCCTGTTCCATTCCAGACACGGCAGATATAGCCCCTGTGAAAATCTCCTAAGAAGGAAAGACTTCTCTGTGCAACCTCATAAAAAGAAGCCCTCAGGGGAAAAGAATTATGAAATGGCATATGGTCTGAGATCCTCTAATGGGAGATAAACATCTGAAAACCCACTGGGTGACCTTGAGCAAGTTACACTCTCTCAGCCTAGCCTCAGAGGAAGGACTTCATCAGACCAGGCAAATATAGTGTCATAAAGATGTCTAATGATTGTGAAAGGGCATGTATACCAGATGATGTCATTCTTTTGCAATCATATATTGCCCCAAACCCATTCTTTTTTATTGACAGCTCAAGCTGTCAATAGATTGTCCGTGGCACTTTTGTGCAGGCATTGCCAGCGTTTGAAACCTCACGCCATTGCGCTCAGTGAATACAGTGTCAATTGTCAGAACACGTCCGGGTGAGATTGGGACAGCCAGGTAGGGGACACTCTTTTTTTTTACCTCCCCAGTGTACTCAGGACTTTGTGAGTGTGTTTCTGTGCTTATGTGTACTTCTTGTGGGTTTTTAAAATGTATTTTTGAATTTGCCGCACGAGTGTCTTCTTGTGAGAATCAGTGAGATTTGGAATCCAGAAGTAAATTGAGCTCCATTCATGCTCCATTACTGCCAGGACTGCCTTTCTAACATGATTCAAGGTAAGTCTGGTAGGAGGTTCTTTTGCTGCCATAAAATCATTTCAAAATATGCTGGCAAAAGTATGTTTATGGGGGATTGTATGATATAGTCTGAAGACTGGCAAACCTCTGCTGAATAAGAAATGTTGCCAAGAAAACACTGTGAGAGAGTCTTCCTTCCTTCCTTCCTTCCTTCCTTCCTTCCTTCCTTCCTTTGATTTATAGCTTGCCTTCTCCCAGTCATTTTCATGTCATTGGAAAGTAGAGGGATCAGTGAAGATGCATCCAGCTATATTTTGTAGCTGGACAAGTGGAATCTTGTCTGCAAATGGGGTTCCCAGGAGGTCCCTGCAGATGATATTCTTGCAGTGTATCCAGCTACAGGAAAAGAAGCTGGTTTCATCTCTGCTGCTCCTCCCACTCTCCAACAACATGGAAAGGGCCTTGTTGGGTGGATGAGTGAAGATTGCATCGCTTAAAAAAAGGTGGGTTTGGAGGGGGCTTTGGGGTGTAGCATGGTTGGTAGAGTCCTACCCTCCACAGTGACCAAATAAAAAGTAGTTTACAGTAGCATAAGTTGGATTTGATCCATACTTTGTGCGGATCATGAAAAACTATGGATCACTCTTAAAGAAATGGATGTAACACAAGATTTTGATTATTCTAATGCAAAACCTGTACTCAGGACAACCAAGAAACATCACCCAAGGAGACCCTCTGCTGTGCTTTCTGCAACTGGACTTGTTTATCTCAGATTGGCCTTTTCAGTCATCAGCGTGCTTGCAGAAAGCATAGGATGAGTCCTTCCTGAATCTTTGTTTGTGAAGAAAAGCCAGAGAGACTCAGGAAAAGAGGTACTGTTAGGTCAGAATATGGAGAAATGGAATAGTTTCCAACTGGCACCCTATCTGTTTAACTTGTATGCAGAATGTACCATATGCAAATCAGGATTAGAAAGAAGGTATGAAAACTGGAGGAAGAAACACCAACAATTTAAGATAGGCAGATAACACTGGCAGAATACTAATACTAGAAGAAAATAGCAAAGACTTGGAACAATTACTGAAGAAAGTCAAGCAAAAAGTGCAAAGGCAGGTTTAGAGATGAACATTAAGAAAACAAAACCAATGAGCACAGATAATACGTAACTTTAAAGTAGATGATGAAGACATTGAAATACTTCAAGATTTTCCATACCTTGTCTGCATTAATCCAAATGGAAACTGTTATCAAGAAATCAGAAGAAGACTAGGATTTGGAAGGGTAGCTATGAAGGAACCTGACAAGATCCTGAAATATAAAGGTATGTCATTGAATGCTAAAACTGGAGGTGTCTCATTCATGGGTTCACCATAAATCAAAATAAACTTGATGGCACTTAACAACAACAACCAAAGTCATGATTATCCATGCTAAGAACAAGTTGGATTTATGCCCTCATAACTCACTATAACAGGATGCCAGCCATAATTTGTAATTCCTCTAAGAATTCGAAAATATACTCTATAAAAAGTAATGTGAACTTGTTACTAGTTACAATGTTGTAACCTCTTGTCATTATGTGTTGCAATATTGACAAAGTAAGTTGCTGCATTTCTTTTGTTGCACTGCTTATTGCTTTCCTGTTACTCTATATTACTTTTTTGAAAGGAAGGAAAACACCTGAGGCTTGGTAGGCACATGACATCAAATATACAAAATCCCTGTCAAAATGCTTCTAAAACTGCCCTTATTTTTGTTACACAGAAATCAGAAATGCTGCACCATTGATGAGCCTGACTTTGGTATTCATCAATATATCTTTGCTCTTGAGGATCTTATCTAGTTTCTTTATCGCGTCCCTTCAGAGTCCCTACAGTCTCCATTTTGTTTAATGACTGAACCAAGTAACAGAAAATATTTTTTTATGTCTTTCTTACCCAACTTAAAGTTATGTAAGTCATCATACATTGTTTTTTCTGTTTTCCTAAATCAAATCTCATCTTCCAGCACTATCACTGGCTTCATTTTGGACTGTTTCATCATTGTAGGGTTTTCATGATAAAGACATTCAGGAGTGGTTTACCAGTGTCTTCTATGCATTACTAACAGGAGTTAGCTAAAGTGCCACTGCCGCTGTCACTGAGAGATCTGCCACTGGTGTCAAACCCCCCCCTGCTCTCCAGCTGCTGTTCGGCACATTTAAAGCCTTATCATTTGAGGCAGGTAAATTGCAATAGAGCCAGTATAATGGCTCCTCTGGGGGTGCTTACCACATGATGTCATTGCTGTTCTGCTGTTGCCATGTGGGAGACCCTTTTAAAAGTGAGTCCTTTTACAAACAAAAAATAGTCTGTTACTGATCACCTTTCCCGTTTCTATCACACTGTGATTTCCTACATGAAAGTTCCATTGTGCTGCTGTGCACCTTTTGGGTGGTCAGGGGGCGGTCAAGGTGTTTGTGGGAAATCCAGCCCCTTTCCAGAGTCTCTTTCACTGCAACACTACAATGCTATAGCCTCATACTAATGCCTCATACTCTCTGGGCTGGATTACACGGCAGGTTTTATTGCGTTAAGTTGCGCTTTAGCACTTTCCCGCATCAGTGGTGGGTAGTTTACACGGTATATGTTTACACAGCTATATTTTGTGGCTCTTTGATTTTTTCCGCTTTGAGGTTCACACAGCCAAATGTGCTGGGGGCATGGCCAAGCATTGTGAGGAGACAAAGGAATGCCATAGGAATGTCTGCCCTGGCCCAAACTCCGTGCTTAACAGCCTAGAGGCAGTCACTCTCCCCCCCAGCTCCCTGGCCACAAATCAAAGGGAAGGTTTTCCTCCTTGCTTAACAGCATTTTCTGCCAAATAGAGGAAAGCCAGAGAGAGAGAGAGAGAGAGAGAGAGAGAGAGAGAGAGAGAGAGAGAGAGAGAAACAGACTGTCAAAATAGCAGTGCAGCTCTGCTGCAGCCCTTTGTGAAATGGTTTCTCTCCCTCCCACAAGCACAGGATCACTGCTGATGAACGGAGCTTTTACATACTTGCAAAACAGTAGAGAGGATGAGAAGGAATGCTCCCTGACTGAAAATTGATGGGAATCCTTTTTGTTTGCAAACTGGCTTGCAAAACAGCAGAGAGGATTTTTTAAAGTTTCCTCTAATCGCTACTGTCTCTCCCTCCCTCCCTCCCTCCCCTCTTTTGAGCCCACCCCTGCATCATCACCCCTGCATCAACCAATCACAGTGAAGCTCTGCTGTAGCCCTTAGCGGAATGCTTGTTTACACTACCAATAATGCGCTACATTGCAAATATACCTGCAAAAGTAGCGACATCCCTTGCCATGCTATATTTGGGTGTTTCACCTTCCCCCCTTCTGAATGAGGCGATTCTGTGCCTTGACCCATGTGAACTATGAGCTATCTTAGCGGTATATTTAGAGGAATATTTGCCCATGTAAACAACCCCTCTCTCTCTTCTTATTTCCTGCACCCTTCCCCAACTGGCATCAGTGTTGACCTCACTGTGCCTCTGCGGAGGGTGGTGGCTGGTACTGGATTTATTTCACAGGGTGGGCAGGAAAAATGTTTAGCTTCTCTCTCTGCCTCCCTCCATCTCCCACACTTCTCAGAAAAAATGAAAATGGGTGGGGATCATGTGGAGGAGGTTGTGGGCAGGCAGTCTGTGTGTGGTAAGGTTTTGGCGTTAACAGACACTGGGCCTGGAATGGCTACAGAAGTGTGACCAGTCACATTTGCATTGTGTTTTTAAACACACCGCAATTGTAGCTGGAGAGGAGCATTGTGCAGTAAGGCTGTTAGTCTGGCTCCTCATCAAAAGCCTGTCTTGCATGGAAGATCCTACCAGTAGCAGTGCTACCATCAGCATAACCCAGCCTTTCTCAACCTTTTTACCTTGGAGGAACCCTTGAAATAATTTTCAGGTCTCAGGGAACTCCTATGTAAAAATTATACCTACAGGTCCCTTTTTTTTAAAATTACAGAAACAGTGAAAAAAATAGATGCTTATTATATTCCACATTGCTAGCAATTAATATTTGATACTTGAAAGTAACAGGTCTGAAAGAGCATACTGGCAGAGAAGTATTTATAGTGTACATTAAAATACTGACAAAAATATCCTATGAAAATGCCAAAAAAGGTAATCTATAATAAAAATAAATTAAATGAAAAACAAATATATTTATCGTGAAACATTATTAAAACCTGAAAAATCTCCTGTAGTTTGAACCCATTGGTCCGTGTCCTAATCTCTGGAGCAGCAGAAAACAAGCTTGCTCCATCCTCAGTATGAAATCCCTTCAAATGTTTAAACATGGTTACATCACTGACTCTAACCCAAAGACTGAGCTCTGAGCTAACAGAGCTTGCAAAAAGCAGCAACTAAGCAGCCAGGCTCAAGATGAGAGGGAGGCTGTAATTTCCTGCCAAGGCAGTGTCATGGTAAACTCATTCCTCCCCTCCTCCCCTATGATTAGCACATCTAAGCCAGAGCAAAAGCTGGGAGGGAGAGCAAGGTAAGAGGCCTCTTTGGAGGCCTTGGTGTGAAAACTCATTCACACATACTCATTCCTCCCCATCTTTCTCTGTTGTGGAGGGGAGAGAAAAGCTGTTTCAGCTCACACTTCTCCGTGATTTATTAATTTATTACTATTTTCTCGCTGAACCCCTGGAAATCTCTGGGGGAACCCTAGGGTTGCACAGAACCCTGGTTGAGAAATGCTGGTATAACTTCTTCCCTCATGGGAGCATGCAATCCCACCACTATGGAAAGGTAGTGCTAGGGTGGGTTTGAATATTAAATCAAGTTTTGTTAGCTAGGATCCGTGGTTTAACGTGAACCCAGCAAGTGTAAAGAATATTTGCCATGTAGGAGGTGATAAGACATCACCTAGTACCCCTGAGTGGCTTTCAGGGGTGGCTAGTAGCTTCCATCTCTGTGGGGCAATGAATGTCCCTCTGGGTTTTAATATGAATTCTAAAGGAGGTATTACTTGATGACATGGCAGGGGTTGTTAGCAAGTGGCAGAGGTATAGCTTTGCAGACAGAGCAGCACACGGTGGGTTCCTCCCAGTCCAACCTGCTCCCAACAGACTAGTCCTACTTCCAGGCCAGGATCTCTCTGCCAACCCTTGCCTACCCGAGGAAGAGAAAACTTTGACAGAAGCACAGCGAGCAGCAACAGCCACTCCAGGTCAGCATTAGCATTCCTCCATCTCTTCTTAGTCTGGTCTTGTCCTGCATGTTTACTTGAACTTCATTCCTTGGTGAACATTTCATATACGAGTACGTGATGAGACCTATACTGTATGAACTGGCTTACTTGAGTGATCTGCTTGGCATGTAGGTTATTCAATGCTTCCTGCTTTTGACATTGCCATGATCTGGATTAGGTTGCAATCTGTGTAGGCCTAATGTTCATGTATGATATTGTCATGGATATTGCGACATGCAGTTAAAGTAGATTTATTCTGTAAAGAGCTGAGATGTAACAATCTGCAGAGTGCAGCAGATGTTTTTCTACTGGATGTTGTAAATTACTGTAAATATTTTTTATTATGCTACAGTAAAGAGAAGTTGATTTTAATAATAATAATAATAATAATAATAATAATATTTTTGGGAGGCGATGGTCTTCCATCCTAGAAATGTGCCCTGCCCAGCGCAGCTGTGTTCTCAATATCATGGCCTCAATGCTGGTGATCCCTGCTTACTAGTACTCTACGGTGAACTCGCCACGGGTCAGCGTAAGAGGGGCACTCCGAAAAAGCGATACAAGGACTCCCTGAAGCAACATCTCAGACTTGGCCAAATTGATCACCAACAATGGTCCGCCCTGGCCTCACATCGGGAGGCATGGAGACACACTATCCACAATGCTGCAGCCTTATTTGAGAACTCACGCCGAACAAGTCTTGAAAAGAAACGACAACGCAGAAAGAATCACAACCCAGAAACATCACCCAAGGAGACCTTCTGCTGTGCTTTTTGCAACCGGACTTGTTTATCTCGGACTGGCCTTTTTAGTCATCAGCGCACTTGCAGAAAGCGTGGGATGAGTCCTTCCTGAATTTTCGTTTGCGAAGAAAAGCCAGAGAGTATAATAATAATAATAATAATAATAATAATAAGTTGTATCCTGCCTCTGCCATCAGGATCAGGGTGGCAGGATTTTAGACACAAGCCTGTGTCTGTGTGCTTATTCTTTTGCCTGAAGGAACAATACTCTGCTACAACTTTTTGCTGCCTGGACCTCTTGTCTTGTTCAGAGGTACCCAGTGCACACTAACCCAACAATTATTACATGGTGGTAGGAGAAATGTATAACTAAGGACTTTATCAGACCAAGAAAATACGGCATCATAAGGATGCCTAATGATTGCGAAAGGGTGCACATACCAGATGACATCACCCTTTCGTGATCATATATTGTCAAAAACCCATTCTATTTTATTGATGGCCAAAGCTGTCAATTGATTTCCCATGGTGAATTGTTGCCAGCATTGCTGGCATTTGAATCCATGTGCCATTGTATTCACGTGAACACATTGTTAATGTCAGAACACTTCCAGCTGAGATCATGACAGCCAGGTAGGTGACGCTCTTTTCATGCCCCCCCCCCATCTACTTGGGACTT
This sequence comes from Gambelia wislizenii, assembly GCA_030847615.1. Taxonomy (NCBI): domain Eukaryota; kingdom Metazoa; phylum Chordata; class Lepidosauria; order Squamata; family Crotaphytidae; genus Gambelia; species Gambelia wislizenii. Next base: position 69,409,308 of record JAUMIR010000002.1, read on the forward strand.
TAAAAGTGTATTTTAGTGCTTTCCTGTACTTTTTATTGTTTATTTTGTGGGTTTTAAAAAATTTCCCATGCTAGCATCTTCTTGTGAGAATTTGTGAGATCTCAACCCCAGAAGTAAATGGAGCTCTGTTTGTGCTCCATTACTGCTGGGGAAGCCTCATTGACGCTGCTCAAGGTAAGTGTGGTGGTGGTGGTGGTCTTTTGCTGGCATAAAAATGTCAGAATTTATGCCGACAAAAGAACATAAAGAGGGGGTGATCTGGCTAAAGTCCTAAACTGTACGTATGCCAATATTTTCCGTGAACTCAATGACTGGAAAAATGCTTTTTCAACTCTGGGATGTAAATAACAATTTTTAATCATTACAACAGCTGGCAACCATACATATCAGAAATGTGACCGGTGAAACCTGTATGTAAATGTACAAAAAGATTTCCGGTTTTTCTGGAGGGGAATTTAAGCCAGTAGTTTTAGTGGGGGGAAATATAACCTTTTAATCTTTAAACCTGACTCTAGGTTTTAATACAAGGGGCACAAATACGTATGGAAATAGATTGCCTTGGAGTATTTCCTGCTGCATATTGCTCATTATGCACTCTAGTTAAACTCTCTTATTTTGTCATTAAAATAATTTATGTAGTGTTATGAATCTGTATAGGTCTATATTTCCTTAAAGAAAGAGTTAATGTCTTTGTTGGAAAATGCCTTGTACACGCCATGACACTTCTGCGTGGAGCTGAATAATAATCCAATAAAATCAGACTGTTTCAGAAATTGGACAAAGTGGATGCAGATTTGTGGCAATGTTAAATTATATGAAAAAAATTAATAAACCTGCTGTAAGCGTTAGTGAACTGAATGGAAAGCTTGATCTTCTTACTTATTTAATCACATAATTGCCTCCATTTGGATGGTGAATTACCAGAGCAAATAAGGCACTGTATCCAGTGGGAGTCATAACACAGCAGAACACAACATCAAGCATTTGCTTAAATTATTGCAACTCTTTAGAGACTCTGGAGGAACTGAACTGATTTCATGTGAGAAGAGGACATCTTTCACAATAGGAGGGAAAGCAGGCAGCTAGGATGGAGGCTTATTGGGCTCTGCTGCTTCCCTGGTATGGGAAAATGTCCTAGTGGTTGTGTGAATATGTCTGTAGGAACATCTGGTGGCTGGAAGGGAGAGTCACCAAGATGGTCGTTTTTCTTTCCAGCCCTGTATTTGTCTGAAGATCACTCACAGCAAATCCAATACATGTCTTCTCAGACATAAACTGTCACTAGTAAGTCTCTTGTCTCAGAAGTAAGCTCCAAAGGATACAGCAGGCAGGGCCGGTTTAAGGAATTTTGGGGCCCCCTGCAGTGCTTTATTTTGGGGCCCCCATATGTTTATCTCAGGTCAATGTAACCTAACCTATTCACCGTACAGGATGTTCAGATCACAGTAGGGCCCCCGTATCCATGGATTCATTATCCATGGGACACAGAACAGCACACCTACCCTAGAGTCTTCCTAGTAAATGTGTCCTCCCTAGTGGTTTTCTAGGCCCTCCAAGGCAACTCTATGGTATTTTAAACCAGAAGTACCATTTTTTCAATGGTGTTCACTATTATTCATGGGTTTCAGAATCCACCCCCCCGAACCAATCCCCAGTGGATAAGAGGGGCCTACTGTATTACATAATTTGACACCAATAATTTAGTTTAAAAACTATATTATAGGCACTAACATAATATTTTTAGTTTATTAGCAATTAATGTAATGATGTAGATTTCCTCAAAGAAAAGAAAGAGTGGACTACAAGCTAAACATGAGTTAGCAGTGTGATGCAGCAGCAAAAAATGCCAATGCGTTAGGCTGCATTAATAGTGTCTAGATCAAGGGAAGTAATAGTATCACTCCATTCTGCTTTGGTCAGACCTCACCTGGAATATTGTTTCCAGTTCTGGGCACAACAATTCAAGAAAGATATCGAGAAGGATGTTGGGAGGTCTGGAAGCCATTATGCCCTATGAGGAATGGCTTAGGGAGCTGGGCATGTTTAGCCCAGAGAAGAGAAAGTTAGGAGGGGACATGATAGCCATGTTTAAATATTTGAAGGGGTGTCATACTGAGGAAGGAGCAAGCTTGTTTTCTGCAGCTCCAGAGACTAGGACACGGAGCAATGGACTCAAACTATAGGAAAAGAGATTCTACCTAAACATTAGGAAGAAGTTCCTGACAGTAAGAGCTGTAAGGCAGTGGAATACTCTGCTGCCTGGGAGTGTGGTGCACTCACCTTCTTTGGAGGTTTTTAAGGAGAGGCTGGATGGGCATTTGTCAGGAATGCTTGGATTGTGTGTTCCTGCAGGGCAGAAGCCGATCGGATGGGATGGCTGTTGGGGTCCCTTCCAGCCCTATGATTCTAGGCTGCATTCAGAGCCTGGGAAAGTTACTCTTGGATTACACCTCCCAGAATCCCCCTGCCAGCACCCTTCTCAAGGTCTGGTTGCATTGTTCCTTTTCCAGCATTCTCTAGCCCAGTGGTTCTTAACTTGGGGTCCGCAATGTCCTCACAGGGGGGTCCACAAAGGCTTGAAGACTGCTTGGCCCACCTCCTCCCTGTAGTGGAGTAGCCATGTGACAGGAACCAAGGCAAAGGCTGGCTGGCTTGGCCTGCACATTGCCATTCAATCCACTCCAGCCACAAACTTGCAGGAAGAAGCAAGAGTGTCTCTGAGGGAAAGTTTAATGGATGGTGTAATTGTATTGTTGTTGTTGTTAGCTATTATTATTAGGGTTTTAAATCTTGAGTTAAGTCTTGGGGCAACAAATTTAAAGGGGGTCCCTGGTAAAGAAAAGGTTAAGATCCACTGCTCTAGGCCAATGCCTCTCACATAACACTAATGGGATACTGGTGTTTTAGTGACAACAATAAAACCATTGTTCCCAGTAATATTACTCCAAATTTTAATTTATATTCTTTATACAGTATTCTTCTGTTAAAAGAGTTAAGAGTGTTGTAAAAGTTTCAGCATTGCACTATGACTATGGAGACCAGGGTTTGAATCCTTACTCAGCCATGAATACCCCACTGGCTGACCTTGGGCAAGTCACACACTCTCAGCCTCAAAGGAAGGCAAAGGCACACACCCTTTGAACAAACCTTGCCTAGAAAACCCCATGGTAGGTTTGCCTTAGTCAGAAATGACTTGAAGGCACATAGGCAAACACACACAAATGCAGGCTGAACTCAGTTGGCAAGGGAAGGGAAGGGAAGGGAAGGGAAGGGAAGGGAAGGGAAGGGAAGGGAAAGAAAGAAAGAAAGAAAGAAAGAAGCCCTTTCCGAGACAACGCTCAAATTCCCTGTCTCTCTCATAAACACACACTCACCGTCTCAGCGGTAGCAGCAAACTCCCTCCAGCTTCTGCCACAGAGGGCTGCTGTTTCTTTCGCTAATGCAGCCAGGGACTGTCTCCAAATTACAACTTCCCAAGAGCAAACCCTTTCTCTATCTCCCGCAGTAGCTCAGTGCTATTGCCATGCCCTGCCTGAGGAGGGAGGGGGAAGGGGCTCCAAAGGAGCGGAGGAGCCGGCTGCTGTCTCCTGGCTGTCTCCTTCATCAGATAAGGGCAACACTCACCAGGGGGCCCCCTTCACCCCCGAGGCCCCCCGCCAATGCGGATCTGGCAGACAGGTTAAACCGGCCCTGACAGCAGGGGTAGGCAAAGGCCAGGTGTTGGGGTGTAGCATTATGCCCCTCCAGGAGGTTGTTGTAAACCCATCAGTTCCTGTCTCCCAGCCATTAAGGCAATCAGTTTCAGTTTCTTTTGTCTATCCAGTGGGGCTTTGTCTCAGCCTGAGTACCCCCTTCAGGATAGGCAATAGGGTACAGATATCAGCCCCCAACAAAGACAACTGTCCACAATATGGTGGACAAACCCATATGATCCCTCTATCTAATCTTTCTGCCTTACTCCTTGATAGCCTTGTATGGTTCTTGGGAGCATGTGTTGCATGTGTGAATGCATTTTGTGTTATTTCCAATAAAAATCCTTTATTTCACTTTAAGCTGGAGTGGTGTCTGCAGTTAGTGCTTGTCTCTCTCTCTCTCTGGCTTTTCTTCGCAAACGAAGATTCAGGAAGGACTCATCCCGCACTTTCTGCAAGCGCGCTGATGACTAAAAAGGCCAATCCAAGATAAACAAGTCCGGTTGCAGAAAGCACAGCAGAAGGTCTCCTTGGGTGATGTTTTTGGGTTGTGATTCTTTCCGTGTCTGCAGTTAGTGCTTGTATACATAGATGAAAAGATTCCCACAGATACCCTCCTCTCACAGGCATCCATAATGGCCCCAGCTAATAATAGAGGTTTTGGTATCACAGGTGGGTCACTAAAGCACCTCCCACCACTTAGGGTAACACAGGATGCCTTGATATGTATCATCACAATTTAGTAGAAAAGCTGCACACCAGAGATGTAGCTACGTCATTGTAAAGTAGTGAATTGTAGTCTCTAATGCCATGATATGTAATTATTTTTTTAAAAAGCCACATATGGGGACATAACCAGATGCTTCTCCAATGGTCCTCTCCTCTTCACCAGTCACAGAATACCTGAAGCAGCTCTCCCACTCACAGGGTTCCAGCCATTAAAAGAAGAGAACTCTTGCTCAAGACAGAACTTGGAGTTTATCCACACTACACAAATAATCCAGTTTGAAACTGGATTATTTGCCATGGTGCCTTCCTATGGAATTCTGGGATATGTAGTTTGGTGATGCACGGACACTCTTTGGCAGAGAAGGCTAAAGAGTTTGTAAAACTACAAATCCTGAGATTCAATAGGAAGAACCCATGGCAACTAATCCAGTTTCAAACTGGATTATTTGTGTAGTGTGGATTTGGCCTTGGAAAAGTTACTCTTTTGGAATCCCAGAACTCCCCAGCTAGTATGATCACTGGCTATGTTGGCCTGGGGATTTTGGGTGCTGTAATCCAAAAAAGTAATGTTTCCAATGATGGAAATGGGAACAATAGAAAAGCTCAGTTTACTGTATGCTTTTGCTATGAAAACATCAGAAAGATTTATATTCTGCTGCTGTCAGCATGCTGATGACTGCACAATTATACATGCAGATCCAGACTGAGTGTAGGGCTTCTCCCTTTGCCCAGGATAGCAAAGAAACAGTTCACTGCTTTTCTTTTGACGCAATGGAGTTCTTTCCTCTTTCCAGGGGACTTCATCTTAGCACACTTTATTTAATGTTCTGTTCACTCACAATTTGCCCCCGTATGCAATTATGTCTCCAAATGATTGTTAGAAATTGGTTAGGAGCATTTTGCTCTGCAGGTTCCTCTATACAGAATACTGTGGCAATTAGCAAAAAAGCACAGCCAAGGCCTTTTCTTTTTTCTTTTTTCTTTTTTCCTTTTGGTCTGGAATGATAAGCATGTTAATTGCAATGTGGTGTCTGCCAGTTTGAACCTTTCACCCTTTTCCTTACTGACCTACAAATCTATGTATTATTTTGGAAATAACTTAGCCTGACTACAGATCCACCATGGCCAAAGTACACCACTGGGACAAGCACCTGTGTTTTCATGCATCTTTCACTGGATGCTAAATTCTTATAATGGCTGTGTTTGGACATCGCACTAGAGTTTAGCATACAACAACCAGCTACAACAACATTGGGGTCAAGTCCCTGGGAACTGTTTTTAAGTGGGTGGCTGTGGGGCTCAAAAATGGTAGGCGGGTCATTGTTAATTTTGACCACATTGCTGTTGTTGTGTTGTTATGACCCTTCAAGTCAACTCTGATTTATGGGCTGCTTTGGGTCCCACAGTGGGAGAAAGGTGAGCTATAAATCAAATAAATAAATAAATAAATAAAGGTGACCCTCTCATAGGGTTTTCTTGGCAAGATTTATTGTTCAGAGGAGGTCTGCCATGGCCTTTCTCTGAGGCTGAGAGTGTGTGACTTACCCATTTTTCCTCCAGTGTGTTTCCATGGCTGGCTGGGGATTCTTTTTAAAAAACAATTACATATAATTGTATTTATTGAATATTATTCAGAACATCAAACAAACAAAACAAGACGTAGCATAAAACCACATCATAATAAAAAGAAGCATAGAGTGACTCCCTACTTTCCCTCTGAAGTGAATATTTAAAGAAGATTGGAAATTCCCCCTTCATTTTTAATTTTTCTTTTCTTTTCTTTCCCCCACTTCTATCCATATCATATCATCTTTGACTCTCATTGTCTAAAATACTTTAATTATCTTCACTCATTCCAAACTTTTACTTGCCATTTTACCTCAAATAGTTCCTAAATAATTTATTACAACTTTCTAATCTTTTTTAAATCGATCAATTGTCTGGTCTCTGGTTAGACATGTGAGTTTGTCTGCTTCCATAATTTCATATAATTTTAGTATCCCATTCTAATATATTTGGTATCTGTTTCTCATTCTGTTTTTTTGTGTAGATTATTCTAGCAGCTATGATCATGTAGAATAGTATTTTTCTGTATTTGCTTTCTATCTCTTCCTATAGGCATATTCAATAAATACAGCCTGGGTGGGGATTCAAACTTTGGTCTCCTGGAGTTCTAGCCCAATGCTCAAACTGCTGCACCACACTGGCTCCCCTTGAATACTTACAGGTATATTTTTTACAAAACAATGAAAGCACAAAATGCATTATATGAAAATCACCACCACCACCATTCAACTGGATCAGGTAATAATCCGACTATCCTGAAAGCAATAGCAAAATAATAAATGAAATATTACAAAAATGAGTACATTCAAAACATTGATACAATTAATACAGTTCATCAAGCAAAGGGAGAAAATATTCAGGACCTTACTACAAAAATGTAAAGATGCCTATGAGAGCTAAAGTGGTTTGAACATTGGACTATAACTCTGAAGCCCAAGGTTTGAATCTCTGCTCAGTCAAAAAAAAAACCCCACTGGGTGACTTTGGGCAAGTAACTCTCTCTTAGCTTCAGAGGAAGACAAAGGTAACCCCTGTCTGAACAAAACGTGCCAAGAGAACCCCCATGATAGGTTCACCTTAGGGTCATCATAAGTTGGAAACAACTTGAAGGCATACAACAACAATAACAAAGGTGCCTATAAGGTCGTCTAACACATCTGCCCTTCCACTGCATTTCTTTAAGAGCAAAAGTTGTGGAAATATGTTAGAAGATCCAGATTGAAAAAAATACTTTCAAAACAAAATGCAAAACGTGTATATCTACCACTGGAAAAGAACCTTGGAGCCCGGGTCACGTGGGAGGGAGAGGGGAGAGCGCGTGCGCAGGGTGGGAGAGCGTCACATGTTGTGAGAAGATGGCGGCTCCAGAAGAGCGAGAGGGGGGTGTCGGAGCGGAGCAGGTGTTTTTCACCTTTTACACGGAGGTGAAACAAATAGAGAAGCGAGATTTTGTTTTAACCTCAAAAAATCAGATTGAGAGACTTACCAGGCCTGGGTCATCTTATTTCAATCTGAATCCATTTGAGGTGTTGCAGTTGGATCCTGAGGTTACAGATGAAGAGATAAAGAAAATATTCCATCAGTTATCCATATTGGTGCATCCTGACAAAAACCAAGATGATGTTGAAAGAGCACAAAAGGCATTTGAAGCTGTCAACAAAGCATACAAGTTGTTGCTGGACCAGGAACAAAAGAAGAGGGCCTTAGATGTGATACAGGCTGGAAAGGAATATGTGGAGCATATTGCAAAAGAGAAAAAGAAACAATTGAAGAAAGAAGGCAAGCCAACCAACATAGAAGAAGATGATCCAGAAGTATTCAAACAAGCTGTGTACAAACAGACGATGAAACTCTTCGCAGAACTTGAAATTAAAAGGAAAGAAAGAGAAGCAAAAGAAATGCATGAAATGAAGCGTCAGAGAGAAGAAGAAATAGAGGCTCAAGAGAAAGCAAAGCCTGAACGAGAGTGGCAAAAGAACTTTGAGGAGAGTCGGGATGGATGTGTGGATAGCTGGAGGAACTTCCAAGCAAACACAAAAGGAAAGAAAGAAAAGAAAAATAGGACCTTTTTGAGGCCCTCCAAAGTGAAAATGGAGCAGAGTGAATGAGCCTGGTCCTTCTAGGCACTTGCGGACACTCTCATATCACTAGGTTTAACCTCTTCTTGCTTTTCCAGTAGGATCTTTGTTTTCAGTATACTGTATATTCCAGTGTATAAGACGAAGTTTGAGTCCTGAAAAATAGGCTCCAAATCATGGGTCGTCTTATACAGCAGATACACTTTGCTTCACCCCCACCGTCTGAACTCCTGCCTCTTTGCTTCCTTCGCAAATGGAGCAAAGAGGCAGGAGATCAGGCGGGGGGGGGGGTGAGGCAAAGTGCTTACGGTTCATTTGCCCCCCCATCCTCTGCTTTCTCCCCCTTTAGGGAGCAACCGAAGACAGAGGAGGGGGCGAATGTTGCTGGAAAGCCCCCCCTCCAGCCATCCTTCCACCCTCCCTGAAGCTGCGATCCAGCTCCCGATCATGGCTTCAGGGAGGGGGTGGATGACTGGGAAGCCCCCCCTTCCAGCCACCCTTCCACCCTCTCTGAAGCCCCCCCTCCAGCATCCTCCGTCCAGCCACCCCCGTCCCCAAAGCCGCGATCCGGCTCCAGATCGCGGCTTCGGGGAGGGGGTGGGTGGCTAGAACCCCCCTCCCTCCAGCCACCCTTCCACCCTCCCCGAAGCCCCCTCCCTCCAGTCACTCACCCCCTCACCAAAGCCGCGATCCGGCTCCAGATCATGGGGTTTTTTGGGGGGCAAGATTTGTTCAGAGGGGGCTTACCTTTGCCTTCCTCTGAGGCTGAGAGAGTGTGACTTGCCCAAGGTCACCTGGACTTTATCACACTATACTGTTATAGTGCTATCATTCCACTTTAACTGCTATGGCTTCTTCCTGTGGAATTCTGGGGTTTGTAGTTCAGTGAGGCCTAAGAGCTTTCTGGCTGACAGTTCTAATTGTCCCTCCCTAAACTGCAAATTCCAAGATTCTACAGGAGGCAGCCATAGTAGTTAAAGTGGAATAATAGCGCTATAACAGTGTAATGTAATAAACAGGAAGAGGAGAGCTACATACAGTATATTCCCTTGAGTTCATTGGAAGAAAGAAAAGATAAAAATCAATATTTTTTTTCAATTGATCAACTTTTTGTCCAATTGACTAAACCCATGCCCTGCTTAATTGGTAAGCTAAGGTAATTTTTACAGAAATGTTGTTTTGAATATTATTATTTTTTTAACCTGAACTTTGCAAATAATGGGGCTTCCAGTTTAAAATACCTTAGAGTTGCCTTGGAGTATGTAGAAAATGGCTAGAGAGGACACATTTTCTAGGATTACTGTATGGTAGGTGTGCCATTTTGTGTCGTGTGGATAATTGAATCAGTGGATAATTGAATCAGTGGATACAGGGGTCCTTCTCTCTCTCTCTCTCTCTCTCTCTCTGGCTTTTCTTCGCAAACAAAGATTTAGGCTCCTACTGTACGGCAAAAGTAATTCTATGATCTTTTTTATTTAGGTTTTTAACATTTGTATTATATTTAAAGTATTTAAAGTGTGAAGTTATTTATAATAATAGAAATTGTTTTAATGGCGCTGTTTTAATATTTGTATGGGATTGTTCTGATGTTTGTATATTTGCTGCCCTGATCCTGATGGGAGAAGCGGAATACAAATAATAATAATAATAATAATGCCGCGATCAAGCTCCCGATCGTGGCTTCGGGAAGAGGGTGGGTACCTGGGAAGACCCCCCCTCCAGCCACCCTTCTGCCCATCCCCTCCGTCTTCATTCCCTTTGCAAAGGGAACGAAGACAGAGGGAATGGGCTGTGGTCGAGGCAAACCAGGGTCATTCGGCCCCCTCCTCTGCCTTCACCCCCTTTGGGGAGCAACCGAAGGTGGAAGAGAGGGGTGAATGTTGTGGCTGGCTGGCTGGGAGAGCCCTGCCAGCTGATCCTATTTGCTTTCCCAACTCACGAGGAGATCATCCTGAGTTGGGAAACAAAGAGGATCAGCTGGCAAGGCTCCCCCAGCCAGCCAAATTGGGGTGGTGGTCTTATATGGCGAATATATGCCAAACCCTAGATTTTTAGTTGAAAATTGGGGGGTCGTCTTATATGCCCAGTCGTCTTATATGCCGGAATATACGGTAGTTGAATCTTGGTCAAAGTATTTTCTGTCCTCTGCCCATTTGCCTGAGGTTCATGGTGTGTTGTCCAGTGCCAAATCTCCTGCTCTTAGAACCCGTGGCTTATTTAGGAAGATACCACCATCACATTTACTTGTAATCTTTGTAATTTAATTTAATGTTCTATATTCCAAGGATGTTGCTGTTAAAATTTCCATCAAGTCTATAAAATTGTAGAAATAACCAGCTCTAGGGCAGATGTTTCAAATGTTGCCTGATGACTCCTGTGCAGATCTAGGTCAGCTGCCAAGTTCTCCTCTGCATCCATTTTCACCTATCATTAGTGAGTCTTGGAGCCTAGTTGGATTTCACAGAAGCTCACAACTTGACTGCATGGAGCTGAAATTATCCCTTGGCTCTTATTCCCTGCTGATAACGCCTGGATTCCATGATTGCATATGGGTGACTGGCCTATTAGACCCTCTCTGTAAATAATTTTAAAAATGCTTGCATTCGATAGTCTTAGTGGCAATGTTCTGTATGTATATCTACCAAGCCTGAGGTGAAAAGAATCTCTCAATTCAAAATATGGAGTTAAGGATGCATAGTGAAGTGAACACATTGCCTGATGACAATAAATTATTTAGGGTACAGAAAACAAAACGAGAGGTCTGGAAGCCATGCCCTATGAGGAGCGACTTAGGGAGCTGGGCATGTTTAGTCTGAAGAAGAGAAGGCTGAGAGGGGACATGATAGCCATGCTTAAATATTTGAAGGGATGTTATACTGAGGATGGTGCAAGCTTGTTTTCTGCTGCTCCAGAGACTAGGACATGGAGCAATGGGTTCAAACTACAGGAAAAGAGATTCCACCTAAACTTCCTGACAGTAAGAGCTGTTCGGCAGTGGAATGCACTGCCTCGGAGTGTGATGGATTCTCCTTCTTTGGAGGTTTTAAAGCAGAGGCTGGATGGCTGAATGATTTGATTGTGTATTCCTGCATGGCAGGGGGTTGGACTAGATATCCCTTCTGGTCTCTTCCAACTCTATGATTCTACGATTCTATGATTGTAAAAAGTTCCAAAAGGAGCTCTCTAAACTGGGTGGATGGTTTATGACTATTTCAGTGAAAAAAAAGTGATGTGTAGAGTGCAGGGTGCAAGGTGATGAATTAAAGCAAAATATCCCAACCTTCTTAGGGCTTATCTATATGAGACAGGATACGCTGGCTCTGTTGTGGCATTTCCTGGCCTGTTCTGCCTCTGTTACCTGGAGAAAACAGAACGCTGGACCATTGTTGCAGCTGTCTCCACCCCATTTTCTTTGCTGACATGGAAGCCAAGAAGGGGGCCCACACATCTGACTTGGTCAGATGCTGAGAGACCCCCTGCCTGGCTTCTGGGAGAACTAGGGAGCTGGCGGTGTCATTGAGGGACAGTGTGCCAAGATGGGTTCCCGTGGACACATGAGGTCTGATTCAGTAGCACCACATTAAATTGGGTATTTTTTTATTGCTGTAAAGGGCCCTATCCCAGCTTGTCCCCATTACAGTCCTGTATCTGCCCCAGGGGTCATAAGGACTGCTTAGGGGAAGCTTGGGGTAAATACCCTGCATCATCTGGACTGCAGGGCTCTGAAATGGGAACAAGCCTGGGTACTTGGCCAGTGTAGATAAGCCCTTACTTTATTTATTTATTTTTTGCATTTGTATGCCACCTTTCTCCCAAAATGGGACCTAAGGCAGCTCCCAGAGACAACTTTACATCTACATTGATGGCATATGTACTGGCAGCAACCAACCAAGGGATCTGAAGGTCATTTACTGCCTGATGTCTCAGTGAAAATATAAACCCAGTGTGTGGCTGCTTGGGGGGAAAAGGGCAAATTCTAAGTTCAGCATAGTTAGAAAAGGAATCAAAAATAAAACTTCCAATATGTAATTATATTCTACTTCCTCAAATGCAAATTACTCTCACTTGCATCCTAATTATGCAAATTCAGCATATTAATTTTTTCTTTTATTTCTTCTGTTATGTTTCAACCTTCATATTGTTGTTTTATAGTTACAACTGATCTGAGAGAAGCAGTATAGAGTAATGTTTGAAGTGCTGGACTTGAAACAGGTAGATCCTGGTTCAAATCTCTGCTTGGCCATAGAATTTACAATGTGATCATGGACCACTACTACAAACCAATGTTCCAGGCCTGTCCCTTGCTGTTTGCATTTTGCCCTCACACTGCTCCCTCCCTCTTCCCTCCTACTCCCTCCCTTCCTTCACCTTACATACAGACATGTTTTCCAACTGGAAGTGACCAGGATATTGACTTCAGGCCAGTTCCTGTTGGGGAAAGGTAGCCCAGACAGGGCTGGGAACATGGTAGAAATGTTCCCCTGCCCCCAGGAGATGCTGGGAGCATTTGGGGGCACTTTGCAGTGGGTAGTCTTAAGTCCTCTGGGGGATTACTGTGGCACCCTAACCTCTGAAAATTGCCCACCCCTGCTCTGGACAATTAAAAGCTTTCTTGGAGTCCCTTTGGTTCTGTATTATACACAAAAGTTGTCTCAGGTAGGTAAAAGTTGCCTTGGATGGTGATGGACTGTTCTTCATTTGAGTTTTGTAAGCAGAAGTTCAATGAATGCCTTTCAGGGATGCTTTAGCTATAGCTTCCTTTACTAGCAGTTAACTGGTATAAATGACCTTTCCAGCTCTATGATTCTGTGACTCAAAGCTGAGCCATTCATATCCCAAATCTCTAAAATATTAAAACTAACTCCAGAGTGCAGGGTGCAAACAAAAATTACAGGGAAAAATATTTTGTGGATGCTACTAAGATGGCACAGCTTTCTGAAGATCAGATGAGATTATGAGGCTCTGGGGAGGAAGCTGAAAGAAATGGACGCACAGGTTGTCATCGCGTATCTTCTGCCAGTTGAAGGGCATGGTTCAGAAGGGGGAGGAAAATAGCGATGTAAACAACTGGCTCCGTAGATGGTGTCACCGAGAACAATTTGGATTCTTGGATCATGGGCTGTGCTTCCATGAAGGGGGGGGGGACTTCTGGCAAGGGACGGGGTGCATCTCACGACAGTTGGCAGAAACATTTTTGCCAACAGTCTCAAGAATTTGATCAGGAGGGCTTTAAACTGAGTCATATGGGGGAGGAAGACAGTATCCTGGAAGGCAAAATGGCTGGAGAAAGTAGTCAAACTGTCATAGAGGGAACAAGGCAAACAGTGCAAGGACCCAACAGTAGGAGGCAAAAAAACTTGCACAGGCAGCAAGTAAAGGGAATACATGGTCTTAGATGTCTCTACACTAATGCACAGAGCATGAGAAATAAGCAAGATGAACTTGAACTCCTAGCACAACAAAGCAAATATGATATAATAGGTATTACTGAAACCTGGAAAGAGATCCATGACATCAATACTGGAAGCCAGGTGGAGAGCATCTGGATAATAATAATAATAATAATAATATTTATTTATACCCCGCCCCTCTGTTAAAACAATCGGGGCGGCTTACAAAAATTAAAATACAATACAGATAAACATTAAAAATTAAAGGGGAGGGAAATAACAGGGATGTTATTGTGGGACTCTACTACAGACCCCCAAGTCAGACTGAGGAATTGGATGATGCCTTTCTAGAACAGATGAATACACATGCAGAAAGGAGAGATGTAGTAGTGATGGGTGACTTCAACTATCCTGATATTTGTTGGAAATCTAACTCAACCAAAACTTCAAGGTCTAGCAAATTCCTGACTTGCCTGGAAAACAATTTCATTGTCCAAAAGGTGGAAGAGGCAACAAGGAGGTCAGCTATTTTAGATCTGATCCTAACCAACAAGGATGACCTAGTTAATGGGGTGCAAGTGGTGGGATCCTTAGGTGAGAGTGATCATGTACTCCTGGAGTTTGTTATACAATGGAAAGGAGAAGCCAGGCATAGTCAGGCACGCATTCTTGACTTTAGGAGAGCTGATTTCAATAAACTCAGAGAAATACTGGGGGTGATCCCATGGTCAGGAATACTAAAAGAGAAGAGACCTCAAGACGGATGGGACTTTCTCAAAAGGGAGATACTGAAGGCACAATTTCAAACAGTACCATTGAGGAAGAAAAATGGGAGGTGTCTCAAGAAACCAGGATGGATGACTAAAGAACTTTCAATGGAGCTAAGTTTTAAACGGAACATGTATAGGAAATGGAAAAAGGGGGAAATCACCAAAGAAGAATTCAAACAGATAGCGAACATGTGTAGGAGTAAAGTCAGCAAAGCTAAAGTGCAGAATGAGCTCAGGCTTGCTAGGGAGGTTAAGAACAATAAAAAGGGTTTTTTTGGGGGGGGGTATATCCGCAGCAAAAGGAGGAAGAAGGAAATGGTAGGGCCAGTATGCGGAGAAGATGGCAAAATGCTAACGGGACAGAGAAAAGGCCGAATTACTCAACACCTTCTTTGCCTCAGTGTTTTCAGAAAAGGAAAAGGGGGACCAACCTGAGGATAAAGGAACAGAGGGCACAATAGGGGAAACCTTCTTAATCTAAATGAATTTAAATCTCCAGGACGAGATGAACTACATCCAAGAGTATTAAAAGAGCTGGCAAATGTAATCTCAGAGCCATTGGCAATAATCTTTGAGAACTCCTGGAGAACAGGAGAAGTCCCAGCAGATTGGAGGAGGGCAAACGTTGTCCCCATCTTCAAAAAGGGGAAAAAAAGACGATCCCAACAATTATTGTCCAGTTAGCTGACATCAATACTGGGGAAGATTCTAGAGCAGATCATTAAACAGAGAGTCTGTGAACATTTAGAAGGCAATGCCATAATCACAAAAAGTCAACATGGGTTTCAGAGAAACAAGTCATGCCAGACTAATCTGATCTTTTTTTGATAAAATAACCAGCTTGGTAGATGAGGGAACACTGTGGATATTGTATACCTTGATTTCTGTAAGGCTTTTGACAAGGTTCCCCATGACATTCTTGCAAACAAGCTTGTAAAATGTGGGCTAGACAAGTTAACTGTTCAATGGATTTGTAATTGGTTGACTGGCTGAACCCAAAGGGTGCTCAGCAGTGGCTCCTTTTCGTCTTGGAAAGATGTGACCAGTGGGGTGCCACAGGGTTCTATCCTGGGCCCAGTGCTATTCAACATCTTTATCAATGACTTGGATGATGGAATTAGGGGCATACTTATCATTTTGCAGATGACACCTGTCATGATTGAGTTCGATCATGCTACCTTAAGCTGCAACTCCCATCATTCTGCTAGAGAACTATAACTTCCTTTGTCTGTAAACAGATTGTCTTGCCAGCATAGTGTCAGGTAAGAAAAGGGTTAATGGGGAGGGTCTCAAGCACCACCTTCACAGAGCTAATGAGATGACATCATTACCATAACTCCATGTGACTGGATTGACCAATTACAGTTGTCCCTCCACATTCGCGAACTTGACATTCGCAGTTTTGGTTATTCGTGGTTTTGGGAGGCCCCCCCCGGGCCCCCCCAAAACCGCAAACGGGGCCTCCAGAGGCCCCGTGAAAAGACCTGTAGGGAGCGGGGAGGCCCGGAGAGGGCTCCACGGGGCCCCCGGAGGCGCTCCGTAGGCCCCATGAAGGCCTGGGGAGGGGTGGGGAGGCCTTCGCGGGTCCCCCAGAGGCCCTCCGGAGGCCCCGCGAAGGCTTGGGGAGGGGTGGGGAGGCCTTCGCGGGATGCCCGGAGGCCCTCCGGAGGCCCCGCGAAGGCCTGAGGAGGGGTGGGGAGGCCTTCGCGGGTCCCCCGGAGGCCCTCCGGAGGCCCCGCGAAGGCTTGGGGAGGGGTGGGGAGGCCTTCGAGGGACCCCTGGAGGCCCTCCGGAGGCCCCGCGAAGGCCTGGTGAGGGAGGGAGGGAGGGCCGGGGAGACCTCTGCGGGGCCTAGCAAGGCCCCGCGAAGGCCTGGAGAGGGAGGGAGGGAGGCCTGGGGAGGGGGGAGGGAGGGCCGGGGAGACCTTCGCGGGGCCTAGCAAGGCCCTGTGAAGGCCTGGAGAGGGAGGGAGGGAGGGAGGGCAGGGGAGACCTCCGTGGGGCCTAGCAAGGCCCCGTGAAGGCCTGGAGAGGGAGGGAGGGAGGGCTGGGGAGACCTCCGCGGGGCCTAGCAAGGCCCCGTGAAGGCCTGGAGAGGGAGGGAGGGAGGGCTGGGGAGACCTCTGCGGGGCCTAGGAAGGCCCCACGAAGGCCTGGAGAGGGAGGGAGGGAGGGCAGGGGAGACCTCCGCGGGGCCTAGCAAGGCCCCGCGAAGGCCTGGGGAGGGGGGAGGGAGGGCCGGGGAGACCTCCGTGGGGCCTAGCAAGGCCCCGCGAAGGCCTGGGGAGGGAGGGAGGGCTGGGGAGACCTCCGTGGGGCCTAGCAAGGCCCCGCGAAGGCCTGGGGAGGGAGGGAGGGCCGGGGAGACCTCCGTGGGGCCTAGGAAGGCCCCGCGAAGGCCTGGGGAGGGAGGGAGGGCTGGGGAGACCTCTGTGGGGCCTAGAAAGGCCCCGCGAAGGCCTGGGGAGGGGGGAGGGAGGGCCGGGGAGACCTCCACGGGGCCTAGGAAGGCCCCGTGAAGGCCTGGAGAGGAAGGGAGGGAGGGCTGGGGAGACCTCCGTGGGGCCTAGCAAGGCCCCGCGAAGGCCTGGAGAGGGAGGGAGGGAGGGCCGGGGAGACCTCCGCAGGGCCTAGCAAGGCCCCGTGAAGGCCTGGAGAGGGGGGGAGGGAGGGCTGGGGAGACCTCCGCGGGGCCTAGGAAGGCCCTGCAAAGGCCTGGAGAGGGAGGGAGGGAGGGCCGGGGAGACCTCCACGGGGCCTAGCAAGGCCCCGCGAAGGCCTGAGGAGGGGGGAGGGAGGGCTGGGGAGACCTCCGCAGGGCCTAGCAAGGCCCCGCGAAGGCCTGGAGAGGGAGGGAGGGAGGGCCAGGGAGACCTCCGCAGGGCCTAGGAAGGCCCCGCGAAGGCCTGGGGAGGGGGGGAGGGAGGGCCGGTGAGACCTCTGCGGGGCCTAGGAAGGCCCCGTGAAGGCCTGGGGAGGGGGGAAGGGAGGGCCGGGGAGACCTCCGCAGGGCCTAGCAAGGCCCCATGAAGGCCTGGGGAGGGGGGAGGGAGGGCCAGGGAGACCTCCGCGGGGCCTATCAAGGCCCCGCGAAGGCCTGGGGAGGGAGGGGGGAGGGGAGTCCTTATTCGTGGATTTTTCACATTCGCAGGGGTCCGCGGAACGGAACCCCCGCGAATGTGAAGGGACGACTGTACAGCTTTAAGCCCGCGAAATCTGATGAGGATTTAACTGCTTTTGTTTGAAATCCATGTGTGAGAGATTGGGGAGATTCTGGAAGATGTGAAGGAACAAAGACTGCTATGCTGATAGAGCAAAGCCATTCCATTCCATTCTAGCTTGAGCTCCCAGCAGGCTGAATAACATCTCAAGGCAATAAACTACAAGTATTTAGTAGAGATTAGGGCCTGTTTAGTTGCATTAGGGAATTATTTTTAATTTCTTTATTTTGGTTGAATGTAGCTAAATTAGCAACTGAATGTAACCTGAGTAATGTAATGCTTTGATCTTGATACTCTGTATTGCTATCACTTTAAGCCTGCCTGCCTGAGGTAGGGGAGGATCCTGCCTCATGTGAGATTGCATGATTATTTCTCTTGAATAAACTAAACTTACTAATCTTCCTATACTGATGCTTACCACATGCTTTACTCTTGACTATGCTACTGTGAGCCTCCTCTGGGGTTAGGAGGAGGGAGTTAGTTGATTCTATAGTGGCAAGGAGTGCCACTGATTATTATAGACTATGCACAACTTCCCACTGTGTTGTGCATGAAAAAAGGGGGGTCCCAAGGGAAAAGGAACCTCCCCACTTAACTCAGTGGGTGGTGGCAGTTACTGGATGATTTTGGGGTCTGTAGGAAACATCCTGGAGTGAGGGTATTCAGGACTTAACCCTACAGGGAGGGCTAACCTGGGGCTCCTGGGAAGTAAACCCAGGTTTGCGCCCATGACAACACCAAATTAGGAGGAGTATCTAATACCCTAGAGGAAAGGATCAACATTCAAAATGACCTGGATAGACTGGAGAGCTAGGCCAAAGCTAACAAAATAAAATTTAATATGGAGAAATGTAAGGTACTGCACTTAGGGCGGAAAAATGAAATGCATAGATACAGGATGGGAGAAACCTGGCTGAACGAGACTACATGCGAAAGGGATCTAGGAGTCCTAGTAGACCACAAGTTGAACATGAGTCAATAGTGTGGTGCGGTAGCTAAAAATGCCAATGCGATTTTGGGCTGCATCAATAGAAGTATTGTGTCTAGATCAAGGGAAGTAATAGTGACGCTCTATTCTGCTTTGGTCAGGCCTCTGTGGTGTCCAGTTCTGGGCACCACAATTCAAAAAGGATATTTACGAATTGGAGCATGTCCAGAGGAGGGTGACTAAAATGGTGAAAGGTCTGGAAATGATGCCTTATGAGGAAAGGCTTAGGGAGCTGTGTATGTTTTGCCTGGAAAAAAAGATAGTTAAGGGGCGATATGATAGCCCTGTTTAAGTATTTGAAGGGGTGTCACATTGAGGAGGGAGCAAGCTTGTTTTCTGCTGCTCCAGAGACTGGAACACAGAGCAATGGATGCAAGCTCCAGGAACAGAGATTCCACCTCAACATTAGGAAGAACTTTTTGACAGTAAGAGCTATTCGGCAGTGGAACACACTCCCTTGGAGCGTGGTGGGGTCTCCTTCCTTGGAGGTCTTTAAACAGAGGCTGGATGGCCATCTGTCGGGGATGCTTTGATCGTGATTTCCTGTGTGGCAGGGGGTTGGACTGGATGGCCCTCATGGTCTCTTCCAACTCTACAATTCTATGATTCTATGACTCTGAATCACAATGCTGAGTAGACATTTCTTCCTTAGATTTTTCTCTAGCACACTAGTTTTAAAAGGCTGCTACAAGCTCCCCTGCCCCGTTTTCCTACTCTAGGAGATATGCCCACACTTGGTTCAATGAAACAACTGAAGAGCAGAGATATTTTCTCATGCCACTGGATGCAGGACAGTCTGTCACCTGCTATGATTCTCTGGCCACTTCATCACAATAGCTATCATAGTGCCTGAGGAAACAGTCAAGGAGAGTGCAAATTATTTTCCTATTAATTATCATTCAATCATCCTTAATTGTAAACTTTCTTAGAAGCAGAATGTGTACTTAGAAATCCCTTTCATGACTTCAGTGTATCTTATTTCTAAAGTGCACAAAGGACACATGGCATACAGCCTTTGTTATTCCTGGGAAGGTTCAACTACAACAGCTGTATAATGTGCTTTATCGTTTAGAACATATCTGACTAATTATTCATGAGGAGGTTCAAAACCGCACGGTCTAATTTTTTCTGATCTTTTCAGTGGAGGCTCAGCCATCCCTAGCTTAGTCTTGTGGTGCTCAACCCCACTGTCCCTGTTCCAGAATCCATGTTTAGGGATCACATGTATCCACCTCTTCCTCTGGCATGGCTTCAAGGAAGAATTATAAAAAAAATTCTTCTGTTTTACATTAGCTGCACTTGCCATACAGTCTAAACTTGAGAAATGATAGTTAATTTTAAATAGGTGTTACCCAAATTGCAGAGGTCTGTGGAAATTCCATGCAGGTCCGAATCTTAACTTGGGGGATTTAATTAGCTCAAATTGGCATGTGAGAGGCCAGTAATGATGGGACCTTGTGACCTGTATATACTGGTATTCACAGCCAGGATTGAAATAAAAATAGTTTTATTGACAAACAAGAGAACACACACGCGCATACACTCAGGCTTCAAGCAGCCACACAAGGTTAGTGAAGAAAGTAGGAAGTATTGGGATAGAGGAATAGTTTGAGGGGATGGCAGATAATACTGTTCCAATCTGAAGAGCAGATTATGCAGGAAACCAGCAGCGTGAAGTCCAGGAGGGAAGAGTGGATGGTGCAGACTGACATGGAGATGGAAGGAAGGAGATCTGTGCACTTGGTGGCATAGAGCAACAGAAGGAAGAGGAGCTGTGCACACGTGGGTGGCGTTTTAGATAATATTTATATTCGATATTTCCTTTGAAGGGGTGAGTTTTAGAGTGGAATACAATGTATGCTGGAGTTTCCTAAGGTTAGACAATGAATTCTCTGGATGTGTTAATGATTGCTAATGGATGAAACATTTAGAACTGAAAGGTCACAGGCAACCTTCTATTATTTTAGGTTTGGGGAAAAGAAAACCTGTTTTGCCAAGTAATTAATGCCCAGCCACTATTTGATTGCATTAATGAGTGATTCTCTCCCAGAAGTTCCCAGGGAGAATTAGCCCTTATCACCCTAAATATACTCTCTCTCTCTCTCTCTCTCTGGCTTCTCAAATATACAGTCTCAGGGGAATTCAAGTAACTCTGACCTGGGCGTGATCTTTTAAGGAATTTAGAAGGATCTTCCTTAGGTTGTACATACCCTCAAGCATGACTCCAACCTTCATGTTCGGGAAGTCCTAGTTTAATGTCAACCATGTGAAAGGCCACAGCAAGCCAATTTATGAAATATCACCAATTCAGGGTTATTAAAAGATGGGGGGCTTTCAGGGCAGGTAACATAGGGTTGATTTTAAAACAGCCAGCTTCAAATCATGATGAAAGCTGTTTGTTTAAACAAACTGGAGTTAACGTTAGCCACATTTTAGGCTTCAAATGACATGGCAAACTTCAATTCATTGAAATCAGAACTGAAGGCCTTCAAGCTCTTTCTCAAAGCCATTTCAGTAATGGGGATCGTGTCTCCACTAGCTGAAGGCTTAAAATGGCTTATTGTTGGAGCATGAAACTGTGGTTTAATGTCTCATCTGAGTCATCAGTGAGAATATGCATATATCACTCCAATGTCTTGAAATCTCTAAACATGAGTGGAATTTGGGCAGACAATTTCTACACACCAGTGAGAAAGATACATGTCTTGAGGTGGTAAAACAGTTCTGCTGCAAACATATTTCTTTTACTATGTTAACACATTAACCTTATCTGAATTACAGTTGGTATGGATATTTCTGTGCTCCCCTTATACAGATATATTCTTTGAAGCACGAAGTAGTTATGGGTATATGTGTGTGTGTGAGAGAGCTAAATTAAAATGAAATGCCAATTCGTTTTCAACTGGAAGATATGAAATGATGGGAATGGTAAAAATGAAAGGAAGTATTTATGATACAGCTCCTTGGAGAAATCAGGAGTCTTTGAAGTGGCAGAAATCAATAATTATATATTTTGTAAGAAAGGTTTATAAAGTAATGCCAATTAATTATATTAGAAAGGGTATTTCCGCTCTCCCTTTAAGTCCCTACAGATATGAGCTGGCAGTTTAGACAGAGAAGAAAAAGGACTTCGGTAGCCGATAAAGTGACACTGTGACACATGCCTTGGTTACATTCTGTTTGGATTACTGTAATTTCCTCTACACAGGGCTACCTTTGAGAAGTGCTCAGCCTTAGTTGGTCCAAAGAGCTCCAACCAGACAGTCAAGGGAGTACTGTATACACCTCTCTTGCTGCAACAGCTCTACTAGCTGCTATTTCATTTCTGGGGACAACTCAAAAAGCTGACTATGACCTGCAAAGTCCTTTATAGCTTGAATGCAGGAATTCTGAATGACTGGATACCTCTATATGAACCTGCCCAAACCTTAAGCTCTTTAGGAGAGGCTCTTTTCTCAGCCTCTCTGTCTTCCTAGGCATGGTGAGGTAAGTGTATAAGGGAGAGAGCCTTCTCAGTAGCTGCTCCCAGCCTCTGGAACTTCCTTCCTGTGGACGGTAGGATGGTCCCCTCCTTGTTCTCCTTTGGCTGACAAGTGAAAGTTTTCCTGTTCTATCAGGCTTTCAGGAATTAACTGCAATAGACTTTTAATGGCTGTGTTGTTTTATATTCTGTTTTCTAACAAATGTTAAAATGGTTATAATTCTATAGATTGTTTAATTGCTTTTGAATATATACAGTTGGACCCCTGTATCCACAGGGGTTCAGTTCCCAGACTTACCGTGGATACCAGAAATTGCAGATAACAATGAACCCTATTAAAAGTAATGGAGTTCCGGTAAAAAAATACCATAAAGTTGCCTTGGAGGACCTAGAAGATGTCTAGAGAGGACACCTCTCTAGGCATTTTCTAGGATGACACTATGGTATGTGTCCTTGTTTTGGGTTCTGCAGATAACTGAAACCACAGATATTGGTTCCGTGGATATGGGGTCCAACTATATTTCTATTGATTTTTAAAAAATGTTTTAAATCTGTTCTGGTTTTAATATTTGGTAAGCTGCCTTGAGTCCCAATACTGGTGGGGGGGGGAGGTATTATTGATACATATCAATAATATTGGCAGGAATCCTCTAGGCTAGTTATGAATGCATAATCTAGAGTTAGGCACTTGTGATTTACATATACACAATCTCTATAGAATTCCTATTTTAGGGGCTACGTAGGGACTGTGAGCCAGTATGGTCTAGTGATTTGAGCATTAGACTATGATTCTGGGTTCTGTTCCCTGCTTGGCCATTGGAACTCACTGGGTGACCTTGGGCAAGTCACACTCTCTCTGGCTCAGAAGAGAGCAAAGGCAAACCACCTCTGAACAAATCTTGCCAAGAAAACCCCATGATAGGTTTTCCTTAGGGTTGCCACAATTCAGAAACAATTTGAAGGCACAAAACAACAAGGGGCTGCGAAATCCCCACTTACCGGGAAGCAGCCACTGCAATCAACAGGGGTCAATTCTCCTGTGGATGCAGAAGCAGCTGCCTGATGATCCCACTCCCCTTCGCATGAGCGACCTCCAGCATGAAGGGGAATTGTTACAGGGGTCCTGCTTCTGCCTGTTGCTCTGGAGATCCCTTACAGAAGGAGGTGGAAATGGCAGCCAACTGCTTCCCAATTGATATTATTTTATTATTTATTTTATTTGTGCAATTTCTATGCCACCTATCTCCCAAAGTGGGACCCAAGGCAGCTTACAGAACAATCAAAATCACAATTGAAACCAATTGTGATTTTAAAACCAATTAAAACCAATTAAAACATACAAAGTAAAAAGCAGATAAAAACAACATAAAAATAAGAACAGCATAAAAACACACCCTGATAAAAAGCCACAATTATATGTCAAAGGCCTGCTTAAACAAGAATGTTTTTGCCTGCCAGCAAAATGACAACAGGGAAGAGGCCAGCCTAGCCTCCCGTGAGAGAGTGTTCCAAAGGGCGGGAGCAGTCACAGAGAAGGTAACAGACCTCCATTGATCACAATATCTGCTTCCTGATAAGTGGGGATTGGGGAGATCGAGTCAGGATTTCACTCTGTAGCATTGCAGTTACAACGTTTATGTACATGTAAATCTCACCCAGAAATCTGGCCGATAATAATAATGTGGCAACTTTTCTTGAGAATTCACACATTTGGAGGCATGCTGGAGAAATAAACTGCACCAAAAACAGAGTGCACATTTCAAAACGTGAACGGCTAAAATGGGCACGATGGGAAGAATATACAGAAACACACTCTAGTGAATTTGTGTACTTCTAAGGACTTTATCAGACCAGGCAAATATGGCATCATAATGATGCTTAATTAACATGAAAGGGCATGCATATCAAACGATGTTGTCCTTTTGCAATCATGTCATGTCTAAAACCTGTTCCTTTTTATTGATGGGCCAAGCCATCAATTGATCTCCTGTGGCGCTTTTTTTGCCAGGATTGCCTTTCGTGCCATTGTGCTCATGGGAATACAGCATCAATGACAGAACACTTCTGGGTGAGATTGTGACAGCAAGGTAGGGGACACTCTTTTTATGAACACCACCACCACCACCACCACCATGGTGTACTTGGGACTTTTAAAGTGTGTTTCTGTGCTTGTGTGTATGTTTTATGTGTTTATTTTGTTTAATTTTTGAATTTGCCACGCTCACATCCTCTGACGAGAATCGGCAATATTTGGAACACGGAAGTAAATTGAGCTCCATTCACACTCCATTACTGCCAGGGCTTCCTTTCTGACGCTGCTGGAGGTAGGTCTGGTAAAGGGGGTTCTTTTGCTGGCATAAAAACATATCATAATATGATGGCAAAAGAACGTTTCAAGAGGGTGGTCTGATAAAGTCCTAAATGTAGCAGCTCATTCAGCAGTGAAATGGAATTGGTTGCCTCTTCCTTCATCTCCTACCCACATGGTGAAAAGCTAGCTGAGACCTAATTTTACTAACTGAATTAACAATGAGTTGAAAAGTGTGCTGTTCTTGCCTAAATAAATAAATAGGAAATTGAACATGCACACACATACACATATACATCTATAAGTGGAAGACTTTGTTGTCTTTTCCATACAAGGAAATACGGTAAGTGTGGCAAAGTCTTTTTACTCCTCTAGAACTTTATGAACAAGACATCCTGAAATAGAATATTCCTCTATTTGGAGCCTGGTCACCAAAACACAATATGGAAATAACCAGAATAACTGTACCCGGTGTAACATAAACCGTTAGAGGAGATTGCAAAGGTTATAAATTAATAACTCATTTTATATATTTATTAATATATTTAATAAATTGTTTTATATGTTTTTTTCTCAGAATCCTTTCACATGATTCAGCTACATGGTATTATTTTAGGAAAAAATATTGCATTGTTTTATATGTGGGTGGTGTGTGGCTGAGGGAGTAAGAGAAGGGAGGGACCCTTGTGAGGCTGGGGGTATAGATGCAGATTGAGTGGCAGGAGTGGATTGTGAGGTGAAGAGGGAATTTGCATGTGGGTGGTGATTGGCTGAGGGAGTGAGAGGAGGGAAGAGATTGGTTGGGTATATTTCCTAAGCAGCCAATCAGCACACTGGGAAAGGAAACATACCTAAGGGTTGTGTGTGTGTGTTAGTTATTATATATATCTAATGTTATTATCATAACTGAATCTCCTCAGATCTTAAAAAAATATGAACACTACAATGTAGTGAGATACAGAGTGGTGTAGCGGTCTGAGTGTTGGACTAGAACTGACCTTACATTTGTAGCCAGGCAACACCCCACTAGAAGGGTTTCTGAGGTGCTGCACCTCAAGTTGATGGGAAATTACTAGTATATCTGTATACCACAAAACACTTTAAGAGAAGGAGTTGCACCAGGACCTTGAAGGATCTCTCCAGCTGACCATCCTCAATGTGCCCTATGACTGGAACAGCACTGCAGACATCATTGCTCAGTGTCCCAATAGGCAATCTCATGAAAACCCTCCAGGTAAGGCACTGCCTGGATGAAAAGGTAGGACTTTTTTTGTAGTGGTAAGGAGGTGGCATTGTCAGATCTAGCTAGAATGATCGAGCTCAGTTGTCATAGCCATATCTGATGTGGCAGCAGCTTGGCTGGCATTTGTGAGAAGCAGCATGAAACTGAGTGTGGATTAAGAGATGTCCTCAGCTAAAAGTATCTTTCTCTACTTCTCCCACTTTACTCTAAACCTCAATTGTCTCAGGATTTAGTCACCAGAGCTTTCTTATCTGGTGGTGTGTGTGTGAGTGGAATAACTTTAATTTTGCTTACATATGGCTAGCTGGAAACATTTCCAGTGGCAGATATTGTTAGGGAGAAAGCAGAGCATCAAATATAAAACTGATTTATTCTCTCCCACCTCTCACTGTAAAGAAGGCTAGAATAGAGAGGCTAAAATTACCATGAGTATGAAATGGGTTCCACATGAGGCAAAGGGAAGAATGTGAAGACTTTTCAGCATAAACAAGAGACGCCTAAAGAAAGGTATGATGAGAGGTATCTAAAACCACAAATGGTTTAGAAATATGAAAAGGGAACTGTTTCAGTTATGCTAATACCTAGAACGATGGGGGCATCATAATGAATACAACGTGGAACACATTTCAAATGAACAAAAGGAATCCTTCCTCTACACAGAGGAGTAAGCTTCAATACCACAGGATGTGGTAAAATGATTAATAAATATAGGAAGGGTTGTTTTATTTAAAAAACACATAATTTTGAGCAGGCCTTAAAAATAAAAAGAAGCAGTTTTCAGATGTTAGTCTGAAAGTTGCAGATAAGGCTTGAATGAATGTATTTTCATCATCATCATCATCATCATTGCAAACTTGTTCTTTTGTTATATCAGGCTGCATATTCTTGTTGTTATTGAAATGTTGGACTTGTTTTATCTTCCCCCATCAGTACAATCTGTCACCTGGGAAAAAGCATTAAATGAGAAAAGTTGGAAGCCTGACTAGTTCAGAGGCATAGACTTTTATTTTATTCATTTATTTATTTCAAAGAGTTCTATGAAGCACTTGCCAGGCAGCATACAGTAAATATGTAGCACAGTAGAAGAACAAAATAGCCAAGTCCAAAAAAGTTCATCACAGTACACTGTTATAGTGTTATCATTCCACTTTAACTGCTCTGGCTGCCTCCTGTGGAATCCTGGGATTTTCAGTTTTAGGGAGGCTTCAGAGCTCTCTGGCTGAGAATGTTACACGGCCCTCCCTAAACTACAAATCCCAAGATTCCACAGAAGGCAGCCAGAGCAATCAAAGTGAAATAATAATGCTATAATGGTGTAGAGCAATATTGTGCATAGGTGCACAAGGCATGTGTACCCAGGCAAAAGGTTCACCCCTGTCTCTTGGACATCCTGTAGCTGGCAATGACACGTACCCTTTGCCCTGTTAAAAAGGAAATCACCTTGGGAGGATGATTTAGCATTGGTTACCTGGCTTTTGTTTCCTTTTTACTCTGGACAGTGTTGTTATTGTTATTGTTGTGATTATATTTATTTGTATCCTATCCCCCCCCCATTGGGATTCAAGGTGGCTCACATTTTTAAAGAACAATATAATTAAAAACATAGAAAAGGTGAACATTAAAACAGAATCAAACTATTCATAGTATTAAAACAATTCAAACCTCAAGTTAAAAAAATAAAATGCAATTTTAAAAAGATAAAAAGCTATTAAAAGCAGTTCAGCTAAAACAATACAGCAACCTTTAGCTTGTGAAGTTGAAGGCTTTCATGGCCAGCAACCATAGATTTTCCTTGTTTTTTTCCCAGGCTGTGAGGCCGTGTTCTGGAAGAATCTAACAGCCCAGAAAAAAACCAAGGAAAACCTTTAGCTTGTTCTTTAAAAATGTTCTGTTTTACCATGAAAGAAGGTAACCCCAAGGCTTCAGGGTCTTAGGCTTTAGCATAGTAGATCTTCTTCACAAGGAAAGTACACAGAACAGACAGAACACTAAACTTGGAAGTTTGGGACCATTTGTAAGGTGGATGAAATGTATCTGATCACTTTCTAACATTCTTGTCATCATCTTCCCTAAGTGCCAGTTCTGGCTCTGAGGACTTCAATTCATATAGCATATGCTAAAACCACAACTGGGGAGATTGTGTATGTATAAAGTATAAACTAGGCAAGGGCTGCTTTTAGTATGCAAAACACAGTTTGCAAAGGTTTCTTTGTTGGATTACAACTCAATCACCACAACCTCTATGTTAATCCTCAATTTAGGAGAGCATTTGCTTGTGTGTGTGAAGAGGAGGAGGTTAGGAAAGGGTTGCTTTTGGTGTGAAAAACACAATTTAGACAAATTCATTTTTTGTGATTACAACTGCCATAATCTCATCCCATTGTTTATGTTAATTTGCAGCTCAGATGCCTCTCTTTCTTGTCTCTCTCTCTGAACATAGGGTAGGAAAGTTAATCTGCTTTATGCAATTGTTTCCCCTCTTAGCATACCGTACCTTTCAAACAGCTAGATTGCAAGCAATCTTCTCTATGAGCTGAAGCTGTATGGATTGTATAAACTCTATATAGGACTAAACTCTCTGGCCATCTCTCTGTTCTGTTTCGACAGTGAGGGGAAAACATTATAAAAATTCCACTACTGTAAAATGTAATAAGTGAGCATAACATACTGCAATTTCTGTTGTGATTGGCGGCATATGTGTAACAAATGCAGTCATGCTGAGCTTTCTTACTGTTACAGCTGGACTTAAGGTTACAGTGTATGGTTACTGGCACCTTGTGAAAAGAATTGTTGAATTTATTTGATCCAGAGACTGATAGGATGGTAATCAACACAAGAAGCTTCAATGGGCTATGGATAACTTAATGGATGACCCCAGTCAAGTCGTATAAAGAGCACAATTGAAGCTGGATCTTCTCAGAAGTAACTTCTACTGATTTCTACGGAGCTGTGAGGACACCACTCTTTACTTCTGCATGCTCCCACTTACAAAGGAGGTTCCACTCTTTCGATTGTGGTTTTCTGATGCCTAGTCTGGTCTGAGGGCACTTTAGTCCATCTTGCCAGAAGCAGGTAGGTTAGAAGTTCCCTACGAAGGCTTCCTATGCCTGAGAGAAGGAATTATACCCTCATTTCAACAAGACCTAGGAACACCCTCCTTTAGCTAAGACTTCTATTTTAATTTCTGACCAGTGAAATATTTTCTCTTTTGTTAGACTTTAAAGACTGTTATAGCACTATTATTCCACTTTAACTGCTCTGGCTACCTCCTGTGGAATCCTGGGATTTGCAGTTTAGGGAGGGGCATTTAGCATTCTCAGCCAGAGAGCTCTTAGGTCTCACTAAACTACAAAGCCCAGAATTCCACAGGAGGCAGCCATAGCAGTTCAAGTGGAATAATAGTGCTATAACGGTGTAGTGCGATAAGGCTCATTGAACAATGTGCTCTGAACAACTGTGGCAGATGTTTAAGGAATCCTTGCTAATAACATCGCCAGGGCCTGCCTACTGTAATATCATGAGAAACCATACCTAAGTCTCAACTTATGGTCCTGAAGTCTGAAGGCCTGGGATGCTCCTGTCCTGACAACCCAGTAGCAGCACACATAATTGTTTATCTTATTTCCATATGCATTTGCCAAGGCTGGAAAATACCCCTTTAATTTCTACTGTATCAGGTGGACTGCAGAATACATTTTCACCTGCATCCCAGTTCAAACATATGTGCAGCTTAAGCTGAATGATACACAGTATAATTTCTTAGCTGGGGTCGTATCCTTTCCTTGATTATAGAATTGTGAGTTGTTCTTTTGATATGTTGCAGAAAGTACAATAAACCCGAGAAACCTTATTGCTCTTCAGAGTCTGGAAAAGTTTTTTTTTTTCAGTTGCAACTGCCAGAATCCCCCAGTTGGCATGGGCACTGCTTTGCTGACTGGGGGATTCTGGGAGCTTTTATCACCTCCAAGCTCTGTGGCTCCTAAAATAGAAGTGCGGAGTGGCACAGCCAGATGTGTTGGGATGTTTGCGCTGTCACTGAAGCCAGACTCTCCCTTCAGCCGTTCTTTTACAAGTGTACAGGTATCTAAGGCAAGGCAGCCAGAAGTAGCAGAGTGTCTATACACATCTCAGCATCACACAAAGTCTGGCACAAAGAGATAACATTGTGCACATCAATCCCATTTTCTTCAGATGAGACCTTCTTTGGAAAAGATCTGAGACGGGAACCAGTAGCTTCTATTTATTATTTATCCCATGGCTTAGCTGATCCAGATGTATATGGTTCTTTCTCATATATACAGTATGATTCTGATTTCAAGTGAGTATGGGTAAGGATTATTTAAAGTGTATGTGTATTAGTTTTATGAAGGGTTAATATAAGTTTTATTAAAGCTTAGGATATACTGTTCCCAACTGCCATCTAGTCAACTTTGACTTATGGCAACCCTATGGCAACTTTGGCAACTTATGGCAACTTTGACTTATGGCAACCCACTCCACAGACACAGGAGGTAGACAGCTGGAGGAATGTCACACACAGAAGAAGAAAATCCAGGGATTCTTCGAGCAGCTTGCAGCTACAGAATCAATTCGAAGCCCTCTCCCTTATCAAGGACAATGAGGAAGAACAGCATGGACAGACTTCAGGGGCAGAGCAGAGGACCTTGAGAGTGCCACCACAAGGAACAGCAGCTGTGAAGCCTCGGGGGAGGCGTGTGGTGGTGGTGGGGGACTCCTTGCTGAGGGGTACAGAAACAGTCATTTCTGGGTCTGACAAGATGTCTCGGGAGGTGTGTTGTCTCCCTGGGGCAAAGATCCGTGATGTGGTGGAGAGGCTGACAAGACTCGTCAAGCCTACGGATCATTACCCCTTCCTTTTGGTCCATGTGGGAACCAATGATACTGCAAGGTACAGTTTTATGAGGATCAGAAGGGATTATGAAGCTCTGGGGAGGAAGCTGAAAGAAATGAATGCACAGGTTGTCATCTCGTATCTTCTGCCAGTTGAAGGGCATGGTCCAGGAAGCGAGAGGAAAATAGCCAACGTAAACAACTGGCTCCGTAGATGGTGTCACTGAGAACGATTTGGATTCTTGGATCATGGGCTGCACTTCCATGAGGGGGGACTTCTGGCAAGAGATGGGGTGCATCTCACGACAGTTGGCAGAAACATTTTTACCTACAGTCTCAAGAATTTGATCAGGAGGGCTTTAAACTGAGTCATATGGGGGAGGGAGACAGTATTCTGGAAGGCAAAAGGGTTGGAGAAAGTAGTCAAACTGTCATAGAGGGAACAAGGCAAACAGTGCAAGGACCCAACAGTGGGAGGCAAAAAAACTTGCACAGGCAGCAAGTAAAGGGAACACATGGTCTTAGATGTCTCTACACTAATGCACAGAGCATGAGAAATAAGCAAGATGAACTTGAACTCCTAGCACTACAAAGCAAGTATGATATAATAGGCATTACTGAAAACTGGTGGGATGAGTCTCATGATTGGAATGTAGGAATAGAGGGGTATAACCTTTATAAGAGAAACAGGTCAAACAGGAAAGAGGAGGAATAGCATTATATGTCAGGGATATTTACACCAGTGAAGAGATCCATGACATCAATACTGGAAGCCAGGTGGAGAGCATCTGGATAAAAATTAAAGGGGAGGGAAATAACAGGGATGTTATTGTGGGACTCTACTACAGACCCCCAAGTCAGACAGAGGAATTGGATGATGTCTTTCTAGAACAGATGAACACACACGCAGAAAGGAGAGGTGTAGTAGTGATGGGTGACTTCAACTATCCTGATATTTGCTGGAAATCTACCTCAACCAAAACTTCAAGGTCTAGCAAATTCCTGACTTGCCTGGAAGACAATTTCATGGTCCAAAAGGTGGAAGAGGCAACAAGGGGGTCAGCTATTTTAGATCTGATCCTAACCAACAGGGATGGCCTGGTTAGTGGGGTGCAAGTTGTGGGATCCTTAGGTGAGAGTGATCATATTCTCCTGGAGTTTGCTATATAATGGAAAGGAGAAGCCAGGCATAGTCAAGACACACATTCTTGATTTTAGGAGAGCTGATTTCAATAAACTCAGGGAAATACTGGGGGTGATCCCATGGTCAGGAATACTAAAAGAGAAGAGACCTCAAGACGGATGAGACTTTCTCAAAAGGGAGATACTGAAGGCACAATTTCAAACAATACCTTTGAGGAAGAAAAATGGGAGGTGTCTCAAGAAACCAGGATGGATTACTAAAGAACTTTCAACAGAGCTAAGTTTTAAATGGAACATGTAAAAGAAATGGAAAAAGTGGGAAATCACAAAGAAGAATTCAAACAGATAGCGAACATGTGTAGGCGTAAAGTCAGGAAAGCTAAAGCACAGAATGAGCTCATGCTTGCTAGAGAGGTTAAGAACAATAAAAAGGGTTTTTTGGGTATGTCTGCAGCAAAAGGAGGAAGAAGGAAATGGTAGGGTCACTACGTGGAGAAGATGGCAAAATGCTAACAGGGGGCAGAGAAAAGGCAGAATTACTCAACACCTTCTTTGCCTCAGTGTTTTCAGAAAAGGAAAAGGAGGACCAACCTGAGGATAAAAGTACAGAAGACACAACAGGGGAAATCCAGCACAGAATAAGCAAAGAGGTAGTACAGGAATACCTTCTTAATCTAAATGAATTTAAATCTCCAGGACCAGATGAACTACATCCAAGAGTATTAAAAGAGCTGGCTAATATTATCTCAGAGCCATTGGCAATAATCTTTGAGAACTCCTGGAGAACAGGAGAAGTCCCAGCAGATTGGAGGAGGGCAAACATTGTCCCCATCTTCAAAAAGGGGGAAAAAGGGGATCCCAACATTTATCATCCAGTTAGTCTGACATCAATACCAGGGAAGATTCTAGAGCAGATCATTAAACAGAGAGTCTGTGAACATTTAGAAGGCAATGCCATAATCACAAAAAGTCAACATGGGTTTCAGAGAAACAAGTCATGCCAGACTAATCTGATCTCTTTTTTTTGATAAAATTACCAGCTTGGTAGATGAAGGGAACACTGTGGATATCGCATACCTTGATTTCAGTAAGGCCTTTGACAAGGTTCCCCTTGACATTCTTGCAAACAAGCTTGTAAACTGTGGGCTAGACAAGTTAACTGTTCAATGGATTTGTAATTGGTTGACCGGCCGAACCCAAAGGGTGCTCAGCAGTGGCTCCTCTTCATCTTGGAAAGATGTGACCAGTGGGGTGCCACAGGGTTCTGTCCTGGGCCCAGTGCTATTCAACATCTTTATCAATGACTTGGATGAGGGAATTAGGGGCATACTTATCAAATTTGCGGATGACACCAAATTAGGAGGAGTAGCTAATACCCTAGAGGACAGGATCAACATTCAAAATGACCTGGATAAACTGGAGAGCTGGGCCAAAGCTAACAAAATGAAATTCAATATGGAGAAATGTAAGGTACTGCACTTAGGGCGAACAAATGAAATGCATAGATATAGGATGGGGGAGACCTGGCTGAATGAGACTACATGCGAAAGGGATCTTGGAGTCCTAGTAGACCACAAGATGAACATGAGTCAACAGTGTGATGCGGCAGCTAAAAAGGCCAATGCGATTTTGGGCTGTATCAATAGAAGTATAGTGTCCAGATCAAGGGAAGTAATAGTGCCGCTCTATTCTGCCTTGGGAAGACCTCACCTAGAATACTGTGTCCAGTTCTGGGCACCACTATTCAAAAAGGATATTGACAAATTGGAGGGTGTCCAGAGAAGGGCGACTAAAATGGTGAAAGGTCTGGAAGCCATGCCTTATGAGGAGAGACTTAGGGAGCTGGGTATGTTTAGCCTGGAAAAAAGACGGTTAAGAGGCGATATGATAGCCCTGTTTAAATATTTGAAGGGGTGTCACGTTGAGGATGGAGCAGGCTTGTTTTCTGCTGCTCCAGAGACTGGAACATGGAGCAATGGATGCAAGCTCCAGGAACAGAGATTCCACCTCAACATTAGGAGGAACTTTTTGACAGTCAGAGCTGTTCGGCAGTGGAACGCACTCCCTTGGAGCGTGGTGAGGTCAACTTCCTTGGAGGTCTTTAAACAGAGGCTGGATGACCATCTGTCAGGGATGCTTTGATCGTGATTTCCTGTGTGGCAGTTGGACTGGATGGCCCTCGTGGTCTCTTCCAACTCTGCAATTCTATGATTCTAAGAATGAAATACCTCCAGGTCACCCTGTCATCAACAGCCCTGCTCTTGCAGACTTGGGGCTGTGGCTTCTTTTATTGAGTCTATCCACCTGTAATGTGGTCTTCCTCTTTTCTGACTGCCTTCTACCTTGCCAATCATTATCATCTTTTCTGGTGAGTCATGTGCTCCCATGACTTTTGACCTGGGAGTCTCATCTTCTGACACTCACATTTCATTTTGGATTGTTTCATCATAGGGTTTCCAAGGTAAAAGGTTTCAGGAGTTTTCTTCTGTGCAGTACTAACAAGTGCTAGCTATGGTGCCACTGCCATTGTCTCTAAGAGCTCCTGCACCAGTCTCTCTCCCCCCCCACCCCGCATACACACTACTTCCGCTTCCCAGTAGCTGTTTGGCACATTTTGTCTGGCTCCTCAGCAAAAGCCTGTCTGACATGGGAAACCTTTACTGCAGCACTGCTATAGTCAACATAGCCTCTTGCCTCAAAGGAGCACACAATACTACCACCGTGCTGGGAAGATATACGTAGAGCCATTAACGGGATAAGATAATACTTAAAATTAACATATAGTTTTGGAGTTTTATGATTTGGTCTTGACCATGAGTGGGAGGCTTTACAATAGGAAAGGGGGGGGGGAGACCTGGAAGCCCAAATTATTTGTTCTTATTGCTTGAATATAAGCAACTAAACTAGATGAATAACTATTTAGTATCCTCTAGGATACAAGTCTTGAACAATGCCTGCAGAGTACTTCTATCAAATACACATGCCTACGTAAATACTGATGAGTCTTCCACACCATTTAAGAGGATAGCCTTTATATACAAAGCATATCTGTGTCTTGAGCCAGCATGGTATAGTGTTTTGAGTGTTGGAGTTGGATTCCAGGAGACCAGGGTTCAGATCTCTGCTCAGCCATGGAAACCCACTGGGTGACCTTCACTGAGTCACACTGTCTCAGCGTCAGAGAAAGGCAATGGCAACTTCATGATAGGATCACCTTATAGTTGCCGTAAGTTGGAAACAACTTGGAGGCACACCCAACAGCAACAATCTGTAGGGGTGGATCTTTGTATCAAACTACCGAAAGTGTGCAGATAATTTATCAAAGGCTAGATATTACAGAGGATGAGCAAAACTTCATCATAGACACATATTATGCAGGGGAAGAATAAAGACACATCAGTTGGTAATAAAAATGGTATTAAAGGGTGATAACAAAGATATAACTTGAACATTAAACCAAGAGGGTACTAGAAAGAGTTGTAATATATGTCATATATGAAAGCACCTTGGTTAAAGTAGAAAAGAAGCTAAAGCGTTAGCATATATGGTTATAGTCTGCCATCCAATAGCAACAATAAGTGAACTTAAGAAAAGGAACAAAGTGACATACAAAGTACTTAATAGCTGAAGTTGTAACTTTAAGAACAGTAAGCCAATCAGTTTGTTTTTTATAAGCTCCAGACTCATTGTACTTTATTCCATTTACTGCAAGGTATTAGGCATGCTAACCAACAGAGACCACACTGACACATAATCTATCCACATAAGACTCAGACCCCAGTCCAGAAAGGGATTAAAGGGGGATCTGAAGGAAGGATGGCAGTGACAGGCGGCCAGGCTGAGTAATCAGGTAAACTTGGCTGGTGATTTCAGGTCCATAGCACAGACAGCAGTTTGTAATCTTATCCTGTACTCAAAATAGATAGTTTTGGACATGTTTCCATATCATGGAAGGATTACCTTTCAGGGGTTCTCTCCCAAATGCTAAAATCCCTTTATATGTCTTACTTTATCAGCCACACGAGAATTTGGTTCAACATCAGTTAAATTTCTACAATTCATTTTCTAGGGAAAAAAAATATTGTTGGAGTTCAGTCAAAAGAAAATTCCTTCCCTGGTGATGATGACAGAAATAATTTTTACAGAGTTTTGGAATGGCACTGACCAGTATTTTCACTGATATCAGTGTGAGGCCTCTAGTGACATTTTCCCATAATTAAACTGAAAATCAAAATATATGAAGAAAAAAGATTAAAAAGTTATAGTGAATCCACTTGGCTTCTAAAATAAGTGGTTCACTACAGGTTCTCACATCTTTTAAAAAATAAAGGAGGAGGAGAAGGGGAGGGGGGAAGGAAGAGAGGTCAATTTAGTTCTCTTAGTAACTTCCAGTTGACAAAACCCAACTTGTCAGCTGTATACAATTTTTTTGTGGCTGAAGCTATACATGAAAGAAATTGCAAAAGGAAAGTTGTTTGGCATCATCTTCACATAGAAATGTCACATTGATTTCAAAGGAATTTATTTTTTCCCAATGCTGTTCTTAATTTCCAAGATAATATATGAGTGTACATTTCACTGAAACTATCAGGATTTACTAGCAGTTAATGACATTGTAAAACTGGGATACCAAGTAACAGATGTAACTTTCCTTTTGGAAGATGTATCAATTTAGCTTCTTCAGTGTATTCTTAACTAGAGTGCAGTTATGCTCATAGATGTTCAGAACAATCCCAGATCCTTTCTGGATGGTTCACACAGCTAGGTTTCTCTCTCTCTCTGTCTCTCTCCCACTAATGGAATTTTTTTTTAAGTTTTAAAAACTATAATTAACACTCTTGGGTTGAATTAATAAGGCTGAAAGGCTTTGTCAAACAGCCAAGTTTTTTTAAAAAATATTCTTTATTGGTTACAGTTATTCTGTTCAGATACATTCATTGTTATTACAATTTTATCTTATTGTGTTACCTCTTATTACACATTGGAACATAAAATCATCCCTTTTTGACTTATTGTAACCTTGTTTCTTTTGTCTGAAAAGGTTAACA
This sequence comes from Gambelia wislizenii, assembly GCA_030847615.1. Lineage (NCBI taxonomy): Eukaryota > Metazoa > Chordata > Lepidosauria > Squamata > Crotaphytidae > Gambelia > Gambelia wislizenii. The sequence continues at coordinate 69,445,816 of JAUMIR010000002.1, forward strand.
GAAAACTAGTTTATATGATATATCCACTCCTATTTGTTCTTCTATTTCATTGTCTTTCTTACCATTTCACTTCTCTGTCTTATATTCTTATCTCTACCTGCCTTCCTATCTACCTCTGCAGGGATTCATTTTCTCTTTCTCTTTTTTTGTTTTCTGTTTCCTTCGTTCCTTTAATGTTCCTTCTATACTTTTCTGGCCAGTCACCCCTTTTTCTATTTTTCCACTGTTTTCATAGCTGTTTTCTTATCTCTCTGCATTTGTTTTTCCTTCTATATCTGCCCCCTTTTCTCTTATAAAGGTCACTAGCTCATACGGTCTTGTATTCTGCCCAGAATTTCTCCATCGGCTCCCACTCTTTTGTAATTTTGTTCACTGACCTTCTCCTTCTTAGTGTTGTTAATTTGTCAGCTTCCCACATATCATACATTTTTACAATCCATTCTTCCACAATTGGGCTTTCTTTCCTTTTCCATTACTGAGCATATAAAATCCTTGCTGCTGTTAACATATATAACAAAATTCTCCATTTATTTTTAGTATCTGGCCCTCTTATGTCATCTACCATGTTTAAAAGGTATATTTCTGGACTTCATGAATAATCTGTCTTTAGGATCTCTTTGATCTTAACATGGATCTTTCTCCAAAATATCTTAGCTATGGGGCAATGCCACCACATATGTATTAGAGTTCCTACCGCCTCCCCACATTTCCAACACTTTATTGTCCCTGTATTATACATTTTGTGTAGTTTGACTGGTGTTAGACACCATCTATAAAATACTTTGACAAAATTCTCTTTCAAATTTTGTGACAAAGTAAAACTTTGAGTATTTATCCAGGCCTTTTCCCACCTTTCAATTTCAATAATTTTACCTATTTCTTGGGCCCATTTTATCATGTTGTCTTTTACCAGTTCTGTTTCCAGGTCTCTCTCCGTTAGGATTTTATAGTATTTTGCTATATGTCCCTTTGAGTTGTCATATATAATTTTGTCAATATCATATTTTTCTAGTTGAAACCCTTCCAGCTTTAAATCCATTTTGTATCTCTCATATAATTGGTGGTATGCAAACCAGTTTAGTTCTATTCCTCCTTCCTCTAATTGCTCTCTGGTCTTTATTTTCATTAAATTCAGTTTTTTTTTCTAGTAAATATTGATATTTTGGCCACTCCTGTTCCTTCCTTTTGGATTTTTTATAAAAGGTCTCCTGCGTTGAGATCCAATGGGGTATCTTTCTGTAGAATAGTTTTTTGATTGGTAACCAGGATTTTAGCAGTGCTTTTCTGATAAAGTGGTTATCAAATTCTTCGTTATCTTTTTTCTTGCTGTACCATATGTACACGTGCCATCTGTAAATTAAATTATGTCCTTATAGCACTAGAATTTTATCATTTTCTAATTTTATCCAATCTTCCAACCACGTTAGCGAACATGCATTATAATATTGTATTAAATCCGGCATGGCACATCCTCCTCTGTTCTTGTCGTCTGTTAATAATTTCATTCTAATTCTTGGTCTTTTCCCCTCCCAGATGTATTTTGTCAGTTCTGTGTTCCACTTCAAACAGCCAAGTTTTAACTTGCCATTCAAATGATAAGAGTCAGGCCTCCAGGAGGAGATCATTCCAAATGCCAGGGCTGAGAAGTCCTTCTCCCATATCCCAACATAGTGTATTTTCCTTACTGGTGGGACACCGAGGAGCCCCCCCACCAAGTAAATCTTAATCCACAGGCAATAACATATGGGAAGAGTCACTCCCCCATATATCAAGGTCCAAAGCTGTTTAGGGCTTTAAATGTCATCAAAAGCACCTTGAATTCAGACTGGAAACATATTGGCAACCTGTGCAATTCTTTTAAGATTGGCATTATATGCTGTCTATATGATATTCCAGTCAAAACAGCAATTGAGCTGTTATATTTTGCACTAGTTACAGCTTCCAAGTCTGCTTCAAGGGCATCCCCATGTAGAGAGCATTGCAGTAGTCTAATCGGATAACTGAAACTGCGGATATTAGTTCTGCAGATATGGGGGTCCGACTGTGTGTATATGTATATGTATATATATATATATATATATACGCACACAGTATATGGGTGTAGTGGGTAGGATGGTGCAAGCTGTCTCAGTTGCTATGCATGTTTATTACATTTGCATATTGTATTGAAAAAAATGTAAATATAAAATATTTTATGGCTGTTCTTTAACACCATAGTGCTGAATATTCAGATTTTGGCAAAGTTTTTTCTTCAATGTTAGTGAGATGGTATAGTGTACTGTCTCCTATTTTATAATCTATTCCAAAAAATGAAATGTATAATTGCATCACAGATTCCTCTTTTTTAAACCAGTTAAGTCAGTATGTTTTTTCTTATAACAATCAGCAACAGCTTCAAAGAAAACTGAAATCTCACATTTTGTATCTTAAATTTGTGAGGGCCCATCTGAAACAGTTTATGTTTGTTTCAAATCTAGTTTTAAGCCAGTTTCTGACTGGAACATTGCTCAAACATTAATGACAATTTAAAGTTGATTCCCCTTGGGCCTGTTTTAGTTCTGAAAAAGATTTTTTTTTTTTAAAGAGTGAGCTTCTGTTTTTTAAAAGGACTATTTCAGGCTTAAAATTGACGGGGGGGGGGTTCTTTCAAATGCCGGATCTCCTCCACAAGGCTTTGAGGGCATCATTGATCATTTTTATGAGGATTTTAAAAATAGTCTTGGAGCCTTTTGTTCACCTCTCAATTAGCCTCATTTGCCATGTTACCCTTCAATAACTGTTCTGCTATCTGTATGACAGTCCCACCCATAATGCATCTGGAGGACCAGGAAACGAGAAGAGCTATTTTAAAAACTTTCATAGGCAGACCTATTTTTAAACTTAGTAAGTGTTCACTTCTTAGACTTGGGGTATAAGAAGGAAGGGGATGGTGAGAGGTGTGAATAGCAGAATGTGGTAAATTGCAAGGGCATGACGTGAGGTGAGAGAGGGAGTAGGATGGGAGAATGAGTGGCAGAGTGCAAGAAGCAAGAGTAAGAGGGAAGAAAGATTGAGGTGAAGGAGGGAGGGGAAAGGTGGGGGAGCAGCGTGCGTAGTGGAGTGCAGGAAGCGCAGGTATTTTTAAAGGAAAAGTTATGTGTCCAAATGGATACCCAGTTTTTAGACACTGGACTTTATCAGATGTGTGAAAAAACACGTCAGAAGAACATGACAAGAACACAAAGGGCGGCATAATCAGACGACATCCTCCAGACATTCTGGGGGCGTAGCACGGGCATGAATAAGGCATCATTTTTTATTGATGGCTTCGCCCGCCAATAAAAAAGTGACAGCTCATCTGTGCCAGTGCTACGCCTCAGGAATGGCTGCGGATGCAGGCATCTGATAATGTCGCCCTTTGTGTTCTCGTCCTGTCCTTATGACGCAATTTGAGACATGGTTTTGTGCTGCATTTTCCCACACCTGATAAAGTCTACACAGTGGAGACAAAATGGGCGCATGCAATTTGATCAACGAATCAACTGTAATACAGTTACAGATTGGAAGCTACACTCCATAAAGCTAGCATATAATGTATGTAAATGTATTTGCATTTCTATATTCATTCCCTGGTTGTTGTTGTTTTAAAATCACTTCTTCTCAATCTGAATGTCAAGACTGTAAGGAACAGATAAGCTTCCACTGATGAACCATTTGAATGAGAAGAGGGCCACCCAGTAGGAATGTCTTTAATAATTCCTTGGGCTGAATCCATACTACATAAATAATTCAGTTTCAAACTGGATTATTTTCCATGGCTCCTTCCTATGGATTCCTGGGGATTGTAGTTTGGTGAAGCACCAGCCCTCTGGCAGAGAAAGCTAAAGACTTTGTAAAACTACAAATCCCAGGATCCCATAGGAAGGAGCCATGGCAAATAATCTAGTTTGAAACTGGATTATTTGTGTAGTGTAGATGCTGCCTAGGTGGTAATTGTAAAAACTGGTATGAAGATGGAAACATAGTAGAAGAAAAACTGCAACAGTCTGCTGAATTTGCAAAATTAGAATGCAAATTAGAGTAATAAGCATAATTAGAATAATTCGCAAATTATATACACAGATTTGAGGAAGTGGAATATGATAACCATACTCTCTTAAACCTTATTGTACCTTTCTTTTGACCTGATCTCTAGCTTCATTTTTCTTGCCAAATTCCTGCAAGAGAGAGCAGTAGGGACTTGCTGAAAGGCACTACATGTAGGAACACCCCCAAAGGAACTCCTGATTTTACTTTTCAGTTATAGCCAAAAACATAGGGCAAGGAAAATGATCAACTGCATTCTCCCTGTCACACCACATTTCTTAGCCTTAGTGATCTTATTTGCTTACAATTATGAACAAAAATGCTTTTCTCCCAAAAAGAGACATTCAGAGTTTTGTTCCCAGAATAACATCCACCTCCCACACTAATAAATGCATGTGTGTCTTGTGAAGGAATAGACCTTTCAGTCATTTTGCAATTGGTTGGGGGTTGTAAATATCTTGTTTCTTTGCTTTAGAGGCTGACCAAAAGGGTCAAAAGTTAACAAGGGGAAGTCAAAATTAGTGCAGAAAGTTGACATTTTAGAGGGGAATTAACCCTAGAAACTGGGAATTAAAGAAAAATACTAGTTTAATTGGGGCTCTAAAAACCTAAAATGTATAGAGGTAAAGATGGAAAATAGGGTTGAGAAATATGAAAAAGGCAGAGAATTTGGGAGAATCGGAATGGAAGTTAAAAAACACACAGCCCATGGTATGTGCACGTGTGCACATGTGCATGCATCCCAGTAGGATGAGCATCCCATTCCTGTGCAGAACTCAATTAGGCCCTTGTAAGACTTTATGGCACTACACTGTTATAATGCTATTATTCCACTTTAACTGCTATGTCTGCTCCTGTGGAATTCTGGGGTTTGTAGTTTAATGAGGCCTAAGAGCTCTCCGGCTGAGAGTTCTCAATGCCTCTCCCTAAACTGCAAATCCCAGGATTCCACAAGAGGCAGCCATAGCAGTCAAAGTGGAATAAAAGTGCTATAAGTAGAAGTTAGAGGCCTGCTGTGGTTCTAGAGCATGGAGAAGGTGAAATGAGAGAAGGAAGCTGCTTTATTGATAAGAACTGTTTGAGTCAGGAGGGAAACTGTTATCTGTGAGCTTCTTCAAAGACGGCAAATGTGCTGGAAAGTTCCTGGAGGTTGTTGTCCTTGTTGCTGTAGTTCTTGTTTTTGTTTAAAAAAGTAAAATAAAATTTTTAAAAAATCAAATATTTTGTTTTCCTGGATTATTTCCTTGAAATTATCAGCAGAAGCTGCAACTTCTGATTTCTGTCCTGGATTTCTTAAAATGTCGAAGGCATATTGAAACAATCAAACAAGTCCCAGGGGGTGTGTGTTTGCATCAATAGTTGTCATTTATACTGGTACCTGAGTGGAGGCACTCCTCCTAATTATATGTTTAGTGATTTGGGAGTCAGCGTTTCCTTGCCAATTGAACTTTTGTCTCCCTTAACTACTACTTTAATAATGGTGGGAAAGGTAAAAAGATACGGGGATTCTTCTTTAATCCTCTCCTCCTTTCGAATTTTGTAAAAAGAGTTATAATTCCATAGCACATCAGTGCATTAGGAAAATGGCACTTTTGTACTATAGCACTATTATTCTGTGAAAAACAAAAACCAAAACTTTCAAACAAGAGAAAATTCATCCTTCAGTCTATTGGACCACATCCCAGCCTTAGCAAACTATGCCTCTGGGTATGGTGTTTTTTTTTTTTTAATACTTTCAGAAGAACCCTAGTATAGGTCCAAAATGTTGCTACATCCAGTGACAAACAGCTCCCCAGCAGAATGGAAAAGGACACACTGGCACACAATGAGAGGGCATGGAAGCTAAAACCCAAGGAACTGTATTGTGAGACCTCATGCTTCTTTAGACCAATCTGGAAGAGCCAGATAATGCATGTGTTTAGCTCTACTATGATTTGTTAACAGTTTACATTCTTCTAAAAATTACTTTTCCTTCTAAAATACCTTCTGAATAACTAACTTGTTGCCTTACTAAATTTTTAAGTAAAGGGGGGAAAGTTTGGGAGTAAGTTTGTCTGACGCCTTGTTATTCACCCCAAAGCTAAATGGGATACCCAGGAGAAAAACCATAGAGAGTACTGTACACAGATAATTGTCTGAACCTGCAGTTAAACCCCAGAGTTTAAAGAGCTATTCAATGAATCAAGCAAGGAATAAAGATACAGGTTGAGTATCCCTTATCCAAAAATGTGAAATACTCCAAAATTGTCCACACAGGTGGCTGAGATAGTGAAACCTTTGCTTTCTGATGGTTCAGTGCACACAAACTTTGTCTCATGCACAAAATTATTAAAAATATTGTGTATAAAATTATCCCCAGGCTATGTGTATAATGTGTATATGAAGCATAAATGAATTTTGTATTTAGAAGTGGGTCCCATTTCCATGATACATCATTATGTATATACAAATATTCAAAAATCTGAAATCCAAAACATTTCTGATCCCAAGGATTTCAGATAAAGGAATATTCAACCTGTGTCCACTCAGTGGCAGCATGAAGTCCAATGCAGGAGGCGTTGGTTTAACTGGTCTGCTTGCCTCTTCTTCTTCTGGTGTTATAGAGCATGGGCAGGAATGATAGGACCTACTCATGATCATAGAATCCACTGATAAAGCACTCCTGAGGGATGACCATATAACCTCTGGCTATAAGTCTCCAATGAAGAAGAGTCCTTTTCCTCCTTCCAATAGGGTTTTCCACTGCTGAGCAGCTCTTACTGTCAGGACATTATCAGACTAGCATCTAAAAATGCTGTAATTCCATGAATGAACATAGTGGGAACATTGTGGCATTATAAACTTACTATCGCATGTAGCTGTAATCATGCAAAAGAAACACCATGAAATTATCACATGAAGACCACTAGTGCTTCAAGAATGGGAATTTATTCTGTGACTTGGTATGGGTGAGATTTTGGTGGTTCTCGCAAGAAGACGTGAGCAAGCTTAAAACTCAAAAAAACCCTTAATTAGCAAAATAAATGAACAGAGAAGCACTGAAACAAACCTACAGATGTGCAAACTGATGGGACTGTTCATAAAAAGAGCATCCTGTGCTTTGTTTTCATGTTCTCATCTGAAAGTTTTCTTGCTGAGGACCGCCCATTCATGCTGTAATCTTGCAATTACAATGGGACGTGGTTTTGCATGTAGTCAATAGTGCAAAAAGAGTGCTATTGATGATCTATTTATTGGTGGCTTGTCCCATGAATGAGAAAGAACGCCTTTTTCATGGCTTGAGCACAGGGTAATAGCACGAAGATGACAACGATGTACAATAGTGGGGCCCATTTGTGCTCCCCTGATGTCATAATCCCATGATTTTTGCCATGCCTGATAATGTCCAGAATCTCCTTTCTTGTAATTTGAACCCATTGGTTTGAATCCTATACTGTAAAGCAAGAGAAGATAATCTTGCTCCATCCTCTATACACAATAGCTGTTCAGATATTTAAAGAGATCCATCTTATCACCTCTCAGTCTTCTCTTCTCCAAGCTAAACATACCCCAGACTGCAGTTCCTGCCACTCACAATGCTGGCCAGGGTTGCTGGGAGTTATAATCGAACAATCTCTGGAGGACCACATGATTTCCTATCCCAAGTTTAGAGCCTACATTATAGGTTATAGGAAGCCTGTGTAGTCACAGGTCTATTTTGCCTACAGACTGTAATGCAAAAGGGCTCTTGCAGAAATTTTAATGCTTGCTGTATCAACTAGTAAATATGCAAAACACAGAGATTAAGAAATCAACTTTGATTGCAGCACAGGGTGAATAGTAAGGTCTCAGGGTGAATAGTCATAAGAGATGATTAGTTCTATGTATACAGGGGAGAACTGCTATTTTCCTAATACAGGTTGAGCATCCATAATCTGGAAATTCAAAATGTTCCAAAATCTGAAAATTAAAAACTTATTTATAAAATAGTGTAGGGCAGCAACAGCAGCAACAGCAGCATGCCCCAGTTGCCAGGCGCACATTGCCTGGAATCTTTCACCTGTGGGGAGCCTGCCAGCTTCTCACTTCTGCCTTCAAGACAGCAGTTACAGCATTTCCTCTTGATTTGTTCACAAGGCAAAAACAGGCAACTGGAGGGCTCCCCTGAGATCTCCCACACATAGACATGAAGCTGGAGATAGATGCCATGCTGGAGAGAAACACAAGACTGGAGAGAGATGGGAGGATCTGTGAAATGGTGGGAGATGTTGATTCATGCCAAGCACTAGGCTTGGATTCCCACCATTTCACACATCCTCAGCCTCTCTCCAGCCTCTCAAATACAGCATGTACTCAGTACTTGTATTCCAAAATCTGGAAAAAAAAAATCAAATGTCCCAAAATTTTCTGGTCCCAAGCATTTGGAATAAAGGATACTCAACCTGTACATATAGAATTTGCTCTGTGTGCCCTACTTTTCTTTTTCTAAAAGAAATTATATTTCTCCCTAAAAGGGCTAGGGACAGCCTTCACTATCTAGTTTATCCAAATCAATATACGGTATATGGCTATTTCAATTCACTCTGTAATGGGAGCTATCACACAGAGAAGAAAAGGTCTGTTAATAATTTTTTTGTTAGCATGCTATAGTGGTTTCAGTATTGGACCCAGACTCTGGGAGGCCAGGGTTTGAATTCCTGCTCAGCCATGGGTCGACTTGAGCAAGTCATATTCTCTCTCCTTAAGAGGAATGCAACGGCAAACATCTGCATGATAAATCTGAGCAATAAAACCCTATGATGGGGTTGCTGTTAAGTTGGATTTGACTTGAAGGCACATAGCAACAGCTTCACTAATGGATCCCCAAGGTCTCTGGGTTGAAGAGATCTGCAGGCTATAGGCACAAACCTCTTCAGGTGGCAAAAATGTCCTTCTGCCACAAGCTCCTCTCCTGCCAACTGATCTCAGTGATTTGTCAACAGAGCAGTCTATTAGCAGAGCTTCTCTGTTTCTTAAGTACTCCTGACAGAATAACCAAAAAGGGAGTGGGGAGCAGAGAAGGTGGTAGGCTGAAGGGGAAGCTGAGTTATGCCAGATCCAAAGTTTCCCCAGGTCAGGGACACACCCACAATGCTGATTGTCATGTACGGTACTTGCATTCCCAGATGCAGTGACCAACAGTTTCAGGGCTATCAGAAAACTTTATTGGCACAGAAATCCAAGAAGCATATCATACAAAATTGTTGCTGAGAATTGAAACTGAAAAGCTACACACTACAATAAAAGCATATTACAGTCTGTAAAATCTGGCAGGCTCTAACATCACTGGCTAACCGTCATCCCCTGACACGACATTTCCTTACACCAGCCAGCCTCCTTTCCCAGGCTGAAGAATGCATCTGCATTTTTGTCTTTAACAGTTGTCACCTCCCTCTACAGTTGACAAAGAACACTAGTTAACAAGTATGAAAAAGCAAGACACAACTAGTATCAAAGTTACAGAAAAAATAACTGAAAATGGCAGGATTGGGCACTGTCAGGGACTGATTCTGACACTGACAGTTAGGCTAAGGCAAGGTCCTGACTTAGTAATTTCTAATGCCCCTAGACTGGAAGGAGTTTGGATTCAGCACAGCTTCAACTGGCCAGTTAAGGGCTTGTCTATATGACGAAAGTACTCCTCACAGAATTTGAAGAGAATGCGTTTTGTCTAAATGGGATCCTGCATCATTTCTCCATATTTGGAAGGAGGGGGGATTCCAAATACTCCACGGAAAAGCCTTTGTGGCTTCCCCCAACTTTTTTTTTTTAAACTGCAAATGAAATGCACGTTCCCACTCATTGGGACAACCGATTCACTTTTATGCGCTTTCCCGATAAGAGCGGAAGTGGAAAGTTGATTGATCAGATGTGCGCCGGGATGGAGCTTGCTGGCAAGGCAAGTGCCCGGAACCACCATGTTGGGTTTTCATTGTAGCGATTGTGTGCTGAGATGATAAAACAGTCTTTTTTTCTGTTTTTTTAAAGTGGAGGATCACACTTCCATACCTTGAATTTGCTTTATATAAAAAAATACTGTTGGCGGTGGCAACTGGTGACAATAAAAACACAAGTAATTCACTTGCACCTGCCATCTTAATTCGTAGGCATGCTTGTTTGAACAACAAATTGGTATGGCTTCGCATGCCTGCGTTCTTGAAAAAAAAACCCCAATGGAGACAAATGAAACCTGCTACGAATTGGCATTAGTGCAGATCATTTCACATTTTATTGCATCATAAACGGGCCCTAAGATTACACTCTAAAGCTATAATCTATGCAACCTTTTCCAGGACTAGGCTTCACTGAAAACAATAGGATTTCTGAGTAAACATCAATAGGCTCAGACTACAGGTTGATTGAAGTGTTATGGAATATCTTATTTAATAAATTAGTCCAGGTCATCATTATAGGCTATTTTATTAAATATGTTCTCTCTAGGCATTTTCTAGGTCCTCCAGCATGATTCTATGGTATGCTTCTGCCGGAGGCTGAAGGAATATAAATAATTTAAGATATGTAGATAACACCATACTACTAGTAGCAAATAGCATGGAACAATTACTAAAGAATGTCGAGGATAAAAGTGCAAACATAGGTTTACAACTGAACATTAGAAAAACAAAAATAATGGCCACAGATGATTTGCATAACTTTACAGTAGAGAATAAAGATATTGAGATAGTCAACGATTCCCTATACCTTGGCTCAGTCATTAATCAGAATGGAAACTGCAGTCAAGAAATGTGAAGAAGACTAGGACTTGGAAGAGCAGCTATGAAGGGACTAGACAAAATCCTGAAGTGTAAAGATGTACTCATCGAATACTAAAGTCAGGATTGTCCATGCCATCATATTTCCGGTTTCTATGTATTATTGGGACAGCTGGAGAGCAAAGAAAGTTGATAGAAAGACAATCAACTCATTTGATGTGGTGCTGGAGGGCAGTTCTGTGGATACTCTGGACTGCAAAAGGAGAAATAAATGGGTCCTAGAGCAAATCAGGTCTGAGCTCTTCCTGGAAGTCAAGATGACTAAACTGAGATGGTCATACTTTGAACTTTTAATAAGAAGATATGACTCTCTAGAAAAGACAATAATGCTTGGCAAGGTGGAAGACAGCAGGAAAAGAGGAAGACCACATTGCAGATGGATAGACTCAATGAAGGAAGCCATAGCCTGAGGCCTCGTCTACATGACAGAAAAAAATATGTCTGGGGTAAAAAATTTGTAAAGGCAGTCATACTAATGTGTACAATTGGTCTACATGATAAAAATCCCCCCCCCCCTGAAATCTGTACAACCCCCGTGCCCAGCTGGCCAGAGCAAGCGATCTCAGCGGTGGTTTTAAATCTCCCGCCTTTTTTATTATTATTATTATTTCAGAAGGTGCCTGGCATCCAGAAAGCCATGATTATGTATTAACATCTAAAAATAAAGATGAAAAAATGTATCACGGACTTACGAGACACTCGTAGAGCTGGTAATCCAACATGGCAGCCGCAGCCACTTTCCCTCTTTCCTAGTCCCGCCCCCTCTACCCAGCCAGCCAGTCAGGTTGCACTCCTGCTCATATCTGTGCAAATAGGAGTGTACAGACTGCCAATCATTTGAACGGCTGTCCAGATAAATTTGTGAGATCTGGATGAAGAGCTGGATCTGCCACACACAGACTAAAGGGTAAGTTTTGCGGGGGGGGGGGCTCTGAATGACACATATTTATTTGAATGGCCCTCTGTACAGATCGCCACTTTTTCGAATAAATATGTGTCATTTTTCATCGTGTAGACAAGACCTGAGTTTGCAAGACCCAAGCCAGGCTGTTAATGACATGATGACTTGGATGTTTCTCATTCATAGGGTCGCCATAAGTTGACATCAACTTAACATCAGTTAACAACAATATATCTATATATGATCATAAGACAATACTCCAGTGGTAAACAATAAATATTTCCCTCCTATATTAAAGTTTTCGTGTACAGAACCAGTGTGGTATAGTGGTCTGAGCATTGGACTATAGACTTCATCAGACAAACCTCAACTTTAATTGTGATAAAAAGCAGCACCAGCATTGGTGGACCACTGTTTACTTCTGCATTTGTCATCTCGGCGATTCTTGCAAGACACAAGCACCCTTTAAATTAAAAATACGGGGAGGGGGACGCACAAAACATACACACAAGCACAGAAAACACATTTAAAACATTCAAAGTAAACCAGGGAGGTTCATAAAAAGAGTGTCCCCTACCTGGCTTTCACATTCTCACCTGGAAGTGTTCTGGCAGGACTGGCCATTCACGCTGTATTCATAAGAAAACAATAGCGTGCATTTTCAAACGCTCGCAATTCTGGGGAAAGACCCCATGGAAGATCTATTGATGGCTTGGGCTGTCAATAAAAAAGCACATCTTTTTGACAAGAAGAAAAACACAAAAGTACAATGTTGTCTGGTATGCACACCCTTTCCAGTTAATTTGGCATCCTTATGACACCATTTTTGCCGCATCTGATAAAACCCTATGACTCTGAAGACTAGAGTTCAAATCTCTGCTCAGCCATGGAAACACACTGGGTGACCTTGGGCAAGTCACTCTCTCTCAACCTCAGAGGAAGGCAAAGGAAACCCTCTCTGATCAAATCTTGCAAAGAAAATCCCATGATAGGTTCACCTTAGCGTCGCCCTAAGTTGGAAATGATTTGAAGGCACACAACAATAAAGTCGAATATAGGAAGATATATATTTTGTGATTTTTCCCTTCCAGTGTGTAAAATATGAAATGCAAGTGTGGTATATTTCAAAGCCACAGCACATCATTTCCTTATAGAAAAATTGCACAAGTATTTTTCCCTGTGCCTGTCCTTGCTAGTATTAAATAGAGCTATTGAGCTGACTGATGGTGAACTTTAAGGGAATTGAGTTTGTTGAATAAGTTGGAATTCACGAGACCAATGACCCTGCCACAATGATCCATGTACACTATTTAATTAGATTAAGAATTTTAAAAAAATCAAATCCAATACAAGCCAAACAACTCAAATGAGATTTGTCAGGCCTTGTCTGTCACACAGAATACAAGTGTTATAGTGAGACTGGGGGAGGGAGAGAACTCTGCAGTACTTGAGCATAAAACAGGAAACCTAACAGCAGTTTGAATATACTAAGGCAGTTTAGCTGCTGTAGGTATTGTAAATATCACTATCACCATGGGTAACTATTAGCAATAGCCATACTTGCTTCTGTTTCTGCTACTAGGATTACTATTTATAATAAGTAAATAGTGTGTTTTTAAGGAGTGGCCCAATCATTGCCTTTAGAAAATGGAAGAAATTATTGGCTTTGTTAATGAAATTTAACAATGGGAGCCATATCTTTACCAGAACTTTCTATCCATTGCTGATGGGTATGTCTAGAGAGGTGTTCCACTGCTCTCATTGTGCCTGTCAACAAAACTTTTCTAGTTGCCTTTTCCCAATCTACCACATCTGAGTAAAACACCACAGAATAAATGTAGAGGAGATAAGAATACCTTCACAGTGTGTGCTAGCAAGGCAGTTAGAAATATACACAACTCATCCTATTTAGAGCAAAAACTAAACATAAAACCCAAGCACTACCCCCATGAACACATTCACTCACTGGATTTATTCCAAGCATGTCCCAAAGGAGGATCTGTGGCCAATTTTGTTGGCCATGAGTTTTATTTTTTCATTATGTGCAATACTGTGGAGGCTGAACCCTGTCATATCAGAGTAGCCTTTGGCAGTGAGTTGGGCCATGCAAAATCACTGGGGAGTTGGGGGAAGACAATATGTGCAGAAAAGGAAACCCAGAGGAAGCTTTGGTGGGCTGGGCTCATGTAGATAAATGGCTGGTGGACAACTTAGTTTCAGTTACTATAACTAAAGGAGATGTCTTAATATCCATCTGTGGTAAGAAGAAAAGCATAGACCAATTCAAAATATAGCATTATTGTTAATTGTTATTATATAGTCACTGTTTCAGTTGCTTTGCTGTCTTTTTCAGAATTTGCTGTCTTTGCCTTATTGAATGGGAGTTTAGCTCAGCCTGCAGTCTTTGCAAGTAAGACCTTTAGGACTCTCTTCCAATCAGAGCATGGAAAAGTTACTTTTAAGAACAATGAATATAAAGACATGCTGATGTTATCCATAACAGAGAAAGAACATGCTCACCTTGCTCAAGCCCAGGAGATCACAGAAGGAAGATCAGATCAGTGTGTATTGTCCCGTTGGATGGAGTGGTCGTCTCACTCTGTTCCATCTAAGGTGGCTTTTAAAAATGCCCTGAGTTCCTTCAAGGGCCATATCTTGGTCAGTTTTGGAGAAGTAGCTAACATAAAATTGGGAGACATACATGTTTCATGTAGCTGTCCTCTGAGCTACAGTGGGGCCACCAACACCAGAGCCCCTTAGGATCAGAGTCATCAAGGTAGAATGTGCTAATCCCCTCTTGGCAGTGAGTCATGCTCCAAAACAAATGGTGACTAGAACACCCATTATCTCCACAAATGTCTTTCTTTGCACCTTTCCCCTCCCATGATAAAGAGGCTGCCATAAACCCACCAACTTTAACATCTCAACCATTAGCGACAATTAAAGTTGGAATTTCCTTTGTGTAACTGTGGGAAATCCATCTAAATATTGTTTTACACTCAAACACTCCTTTAGGATATGAAATTGGGTATAAATATTAGTCCCAAACAATAACTATGTGTGTCCAGTGTGCACAGTTCTTCATACACTGTCACTCTGCTGGACCGCTGTGGCACCCTCAGATTCTTGCCTGTGGACTTTTTCAAATGGGGGAAAAAAACCCCGAGGAGGTCGGGAGAAACGGAGCTGTTGTGCTTACAGGGCATCATTTCAGACAGCCCTGTCCTCCTCCTGTCCTCCTCTTGACCTTTCCCCATGTTGTGGGCACCACTTTTTATTGACAGAGGTTTTCCATCAATAAAAAGCAGTGCCCGCAGCATGGGGGAAGGTCAGGAAGAGGTTTTGAGGAGCACGGAGGAGGAATGCCTCATCTGAAATGGGGTTCTGTAAGAGCGACAGCCCCGTTCTTCTCCCAACCTCTTTGGGTTTTTCCCCCTGTTTGAAAAAGTCCTGAGTCTTCTTTGCTGTATGAACCTCTGCTCTTCAGACTGGTAATTATAGCCCATATTTCCCCAAATCTATTCTTCTATCCAACTCTTTCTGCCCTATTTCTTCATTAGCCTTGTGTGGTCTCTTGTGAGCATGAGTGCATTTATGAATGCTTTCATGCTTATTTTCCAATAAAAACCATTTCTATTTACTTTAAACTCAGAGTCTCTGCAGTGAGTACTGATATACACAGGTGCAAAGGTCCTCCAGGTTACCCAGTCTCTCACAGCCATACCTTTGAGCTAATTAAACCCCCACAAATTAATATCGTAATTTGAGTGTCACGAGTGGGTCCTCACAGACCTCACCAATTTGGGTAACAGCTGCATCTCCTTAGCTACATCTCCCCCACTTCACCTTGTTAGTATCTGTCAGGATCAGTCCCTTTAGCTCCTCCTCCTGCCATATTCATTAGTTTCCCTGTGGCCTTGGTGTAGAGTGTGCATAGCAGTTTGTGTAGGGGTGAAATGATGTATGTATGTTAGGGCTTTGCTTAGCAAAGGAGATAACAAGGCACCTGCAATTAACAGTTTTTGTTTGAAGGCTAGAGATGCTGGGAAGAAGTTAATTTTCAGTTTAAGGAATGCCTGTGTTAGTGGATAATAGATAACCAATAGTTATGCAGCCAACCAGATTTTGTTGATTATAAAATGCTTTTAACTTAGATTGTATTTGTTAGGTTCTCAGTCTCAGCAATGACTTTGTATTATATGCTTCTTGGATTTTGGGCAATAAAGCTTTCTGATGAACCCTGAAGCTTGTGCTCTATGAGTTTGGTAAAGCTGATACCTGACAGCAATGGAGCCCCCACAACATGGCCATTTCCATGATGTCAGAGATAGGGCAGATGTGCAGAGATGTGTCCAGCTATTTTCCTGTAGCTGGACATAATGTGATAGATGCCTGCAGAGACCCCTGAGTTTCTTGCAAGCAGTCTGTAAATGACATCTTTGAATCATGTTCAGCTGTAAGAAAATAGCTGGATGCATCCCCACTCATCCACACTCATCCCCAGCCACTCTCTGCCAACGTGGAAATGGCTGTGTTGGGAGGCTGTGTCGGTTACAAGGGGAGTTTTGGGAGAGCTGGTCCTTGTGTGGTTGGAACACAATTTTGACCTAGGCAAAGGCCATAATACCAGATTTGATTCCTTGTTTGTGTGATCATTTTTATCATAATTACCAAACAAGAATAAAAAGAATACCTCCATTAACTTGCCTATGCAACAGAATTATCATAGGTGGCCATTCTCTTTATGCCTTCTATCAGAGAAGGGTATTTGTCATCCAAAAAAGGACACAGGTGGTGGCACCCCAACTTTGTAGTATCCTCCCATGAGACTTATATCAATGTGTTTTCCCATGGGAGTGTCTGGATCCTGCCCTGATGTGATCCTGCCATGTTACGTCAATATTTGTATGTTTAAAATGCTGTGCTAGAATGTAGAGTGCTAATGTGGGACAAGAGGTGATGTTGTACTGCTGATATGCTGAGGGGGAAAAATCCTTGTTAGGGTAATGATCAGATGTGCCTGGAAAGGAATGTGGAATAGTTAGTTGTTAAGGCCATTTTGGTGAGAAGCTTGGCACCCAGGTGAAGGAGGGGTAAATGCTGGGAAGATGACTTGTTATGTTTTGCTGACCAATGATGAATGAGTGGCTTTGGCAGGGAAATAGTTTAATATACTGTGTAATGCCTCTCCATTGACGCCCCCTTGTTGTGGGAGAGAGGCTTGCATACCCTAATGATGTTTTGAGCTATGCTGGCAGTGGCATAATAGCCACCGGTAGGGTCTCCCATGCCAGACAGGTCAAAACCGAAGGGTCTGACAAAGAGTGTCAAAGGGCAGGATGGGCTCTCTAGCCTTATGGCAACCATCCTAGGAGAAGGAAAACTCTAATCCCAAACCTGGGCAGATGGTGCTCGTCCAACCCTGTAAGGTCAACCATCTAAGAGAAGGAAACTCTAATCAAACCTACGACCCGAGGACCTCGCTGCTACCATCCATGCTTGCAAGGCCACAGCAGATGAACCTTTGGTTTAAAGGGTGAGTCCAGTTCTGTGCACGCTGTGCTCCACCAGAAAAATCCATTGCACAGGCTTGAAGGACAAATCCAATTCCGAAAAAGCCCTGTAGCGATAGGCGAGGGACGAAACAGCAGGTGTAAAGATGCACTGGAAGCCACAGACCCAACCCTGCATGCAGGCGGTTCAGGACTTTGGTTGCTTGAAGCTGACCCGGGAGATGACAGTCTTGTTCGGCAGCATCCTGAATGACCAAGCAGTCTTTTTAATGGAGATCACTGCTTGCTCCGTATGGAGAGGGGCCTAGAAAAGGTGCTCATCCCCATCTACCTGGTTGGCTAGCTGTGGCCAACGGGCATCTTCTGATGCGGTCAAACCAAGGCAAAGAAACAAAGGCACACACCGGCCTCCAAGGTATAAATAAACTGATGCTTGCATGCTGGAACCACGCAAGACTCTGCAGATAGTGGATGGCCTGAGCGTCGTTCTGCTCTAATAGTCCATGAACTATCACGACTTAATATTGACATCGCTGCTCTTAGTGGAGTTCGTCTCCATGACGAAGGCAGCCTTAAAGAACACAGCACCGGCTACACACTTTACTGGTCTGGCAAACCCAAAACCGAAAAACATCTTTCAGGAGTAGGCTTTATGATTAAAAACTCAATTGCTTCCAAACTTGAAACCTTGCCAACAGGACACTCTGATCACATTATTTCCTTATGCCTCCCACATGTTGTTCTCTTTAGTATATATGCCCCAAACTATGCAAGCCAACCCTGTAGAGAAAGACAAATTCTACACAGACCTACGTCACCTCATACAAAAAGTCCCTGTAGAAGATAAAATTATTATCCTTGGTGACTTCAATGCCAGAGTAAGAAAGAACTCTGAAGCCTGGAAAGGTGTCCTAGGCAAGCATGGTGTTGGAAATTGCAATGATAATGGATGCCTCTTGCTAGAGTTCTGTGCCGAACAACAGCTGACTATTACAAATACTATCTTTCAGTAGAAAGATAGCTTGAAGACAACCTGGATGCACCCCCAATCCAAACATTGGCACCACATTGACTATGTTCTAGTATGCCAGAGAAACATTCACGATGTCCGTCATACTCAAGTGATGCCCAGTGCAGAATGTCAAACAGATCATTGCCTCGTAAGATATAAATTAAATCTTCATCTTAAGCTCAAACCTAAGAAGGGTGGCATCTTAAAGAAGAGACTCCAAGTCAACAATCTTCAACAAGCTACCATGACAGACAACTTCCAGGCAAATCTGCAAACAAAACTTGAAGACCATCCTACATATCCTTCTCCTACAGTGCTTTGGCAACATATCAAAAACAGTATCCTCCAGTCTGCGGAAGAATCCCTTGGGTTCTCCCACAAGAAAAATCAAGACTGGTTTGATAAAAACAACCAAGAGATCCAGGAGCTATTGGCAAAGAAGAGAACTGCTCACCAGGCATACCTCGCCCAGCCAACTTGCCACGTAAGAAAAGCAGCTTTCCACCTCACATGTAGTAAACTTCAACAAAAACTCCGAGACATGCAGAACAAGTGGTGGATCAATATAGCAGAAAAGACACAACGCTGTGCAGATTTGGGTGATCTTAGAGGATTTTATGAAGCTCTTAAAGCAGTGGTTGGACCTACTTATCAGGTCCAAAGCTCCTTATACAGTACAGATGGTCAAACATTAATTACTGATAAAGCCTCCATCCTGAATTGATGGGCTGAACATTTTCAAAGTCTCTTCAGTGCCAACCGAGTAGTCCAAGGCTCAGCTATCCAACATATGATACAAAAACCGATGAAAAATGAATTGGACATTGGTCCCACTTTGGAAGAGACCCTTAAGGCCATACAGCAGATGAAAAACGGAAAGGCAGCTGGGATTGATGGAATCCCACCTGAAGTTTGAAAACACGGTGGTCATGTCCTCCATGTTAAATTCCACAAACTCCTTGTGAATTGCTGGGGAAAAGGGGAACTGCCATCAGATCTCCGAGATGCAGTCATCATCACCCTGTACAAGAAAAAAGGAGCAAAATCTGATTACTCAAACTATCGAGTATAACACTGCTCTCTATTGCTGGAAAAATCCTTGCAAGGATACTCCTGAACAGATTAGTTCCTACTATTGCAGAAGAACTTCTTCCTGAAAGCCAATGTGGCTTCAGAGCCAATAGGAGTACTACAGATATGGTATTTGCCCTTAGACAACTGCAAGAGAAATGTAGAGAGCAGAACAAGGATCTCTATGTAACATTTGTCGACCTCACCAAAGCCTTTGACACTTTTAGTAGAAAAGGCAGATCCTGGAAAGACTAGGATGTCCCCCAAAATTCCTTAAAATGATGATCTTGCTACATGAGGGCCAGCACGGTCAAGTCAGATATGGTGATGGTCTTTCAGAGCCCTTTCTAATAACTAATGGAGTGAAGCAAGGTTGTGTTCTTGCTCCAACTTTATTTACAATCTTCTTCAGCATGATGCTCCAAAGGGCTACGGCAGAGCTCGAAGAAGAAGACGCCATCTATATACGTTACCGTATTGATGGTAGCTTGTTTAACTTAAGCCATCTGAGGGCTCACACTAAGGAGATTTTCAGACAGTGTTTAACAGTGCCTACCACGGGATGAGGTCCCGGGAGAGGAACTGCGCTCTTGCGCAGCAGGGGGTCATTTTCAGACAACTTCCGTGCTTAACATATGGGCAACTTCCGTGCTTAAAATATGGTGTGTCCGCTTCCAAAGCTTCACGGACGTGCAACGAAGGATCCTGGAAGAGGGACATCGGTGTCCGAAAATGACCCCCTGCCGCGCAAGAGCGCCGTTCCTCTCCCAGGCCATTGTATAGAGCCATTGTACTGTCTATTCTCCTTTATGGGTCTGAAACATGGGTCACCTATCGCCAACACTTATGACTCCTTGAACGCTTTCATCAGCGCTGTATACGCACAATCCTAAATATACACTAATGTTGCTGTCCTTGAGCAAGCAGGGATCACCAGCATTGAGACCATGATATTGAGAACACAGCTGCACTGGGCAGGGCACGTTTCTAGTATGGATGACCATCACCTCCCCAAAATAGTACTCTACGGTGAACTCACCACGGGTCAGCGTAAGAGGGGTACTCCAAAAAAGCAATACAAGGACTCCCTGAAACAACATCTCAGGCTTGGCCAAATTGATCACCAAGAATGGTCTGCCCTGGCCTCACATCGGGAGGCATGGAGACGCACTATCCACAATGCTGCAGCCTTATTTGAGAACTCACGCTAGTCTTGAATAGAAACGACAAAGCAGAAAGAATCACAACCCGGAAACATCACCCAAGGAGACCTTCTGCTGTGCTTTCTGCAACCAGACTTGCTTATCTCAGATTGGCCTTTTTAGTCATCAGCACACTTGCAGAAAGCGCGGGATGAGTCCTCCCTGAATTTTCGTTTGCAAAGAAAAGCCAGAGGACAGTGTAATGAGGGAAACAGGCTTCAGTCCTGACAATGCCCTGGTGGCGCAGTGGTTAAATGCTGGTACTGCAGTCACAATGTTGTGAGTTCGATCCTACAGGGCTCCAAGGTTCACGCAACCTTCCATCATTTCGTAAGTTGGTAAAATGAGTAGCTGGCTTGTTGGGTGCAATTAGCTAACACATTGTAAACAGCTTAGGGAGTGCTTTGCATTGATAAGCCGTATAGAAATATAAATGCTACTGCTATTGCCTAGGTACTGTTATTGCTCTGCTTGCTGAATAATCCTTTTCTGTTATGATGCTGAAAGCCTGCATTTGTGAAGTGGAGTCTAGCTTGTACATTACAGGAAGGTACATCACTTTTCTTTCTGGTGTCTGGCTAAAACAACTTTATTTGCATAAGCAGTTCAATAAACATTGGACAGAATTCATGGTTTCAGTTACAAATCCATAACCTGGGCTTAGGAATTTTGGGATTAGTCCGTATTCACAGTACCTTTGTATTCACTAATTTAGGGAACATGTAGAGACCGTAAAAGTCTCTCAGTCCTCACTTACTGGGCAACATCTACTGTGAGCTCACTTGATGTTTCCAGCCTCCTCTTGGTGTGGGGGGGGATTGCAACAGGGATCCTCCTCCTGATAGAAGATCACAGGTGGGAGGGGATGGAAAAGAAGTCAGCTGCTTCCCAGTAGGCAGGAAGACAGACCCCCATCACTCATAGCAGCTGCTGCCAGAAAGTAAAGACTGGGGAGGATGGTCCAGGGGGCACTATTTAACTACATAACTAGGGTAGGTACGTAGCTAAGCAGGTGATCTCGATTTGTGGCTACTTTTAATCTGGTTGATATAATTTTAAGCCTTTATTTTTACAGTTAGTGTTTAAAATTTCTTTTATATTATATTTTAAAGTTTTATGCAGAGCTTGGGAAAATGGCTTTTTAAAAAAAAAAAGATTTGGGGAGTTGTAGTAAAAAGTAACTTTTTCAAGCCCTGGATTTCAATTAAACTTGTTCCCAGAGTTGATATAGGATTTCACCCTGAGTCACTTAACAGCCATCCCTTAAATTGAATGATTGGACTTGCCTTATTCTTACTTCAACTGATCTGAGATGTTTATGTGTACAGAATAGGAACAATGTCCCTGATATATGTCATGTTTTGTTATTGTCAGGACCAGTCTCTGACAGTGCCCAATCCTGCCATTTTCAGTTATTTTTCTGCAACTGTGATACTCATTGTGTTTTGCTTTTTCGTACTTGCTAACAAGCGTTCTTTGCCAACTGTGGAGGGAGGGGGCAATGGTTAAAGATAAGAATGCAGGTGCATTCTTCTGCCTGGGAAGGGAGGCTGGCTGGTGTAAGGGAATGTCATGTCAGGGGATGATGGTTAGCTAATGGTATTGGAGCCTGCCAGATTTTACCGATTGTAATATGCTTTTATTGTAGTGTGTAGCTTTTCAGTTTCAATCCTCAGCAACAACTTTGTATGATATGCTACTTGGATTTCTGTGCCAATAAAGTTTTCTGATAGCTCTGAAACTGTTGGTCACTGCATCTGGGAATGCAAGTACATGATGCACTAATAGACTACTCCCCAGAACTACTATTGCATACTTTAAACTCCTTAGCTGTTGCTGAATTCAAGTTATACCTTGTTTGTTATGGTGATGAAAGGTCTGGAACCCAAGCCTTATGAGGAATAACTTAGGATGCTGGGCATGTTTTGTTTGGAGAAGAGGAGAGGAGATGACATGATAGCCATCTTTAAATATCTGAAGGGATGTCATGTAAAAGATGGAGTCAGCTTGTTTTCTGCTCCTTCCCAGAGAAGGGAGATTATCAGACGTGTCCAAAAAGTACCTTATCAGAATGCCAGGACAACATTTCTGTCCTGGTTTCACACGTCCTCATCCTCGTCATGTTCTGCTCCTGTGCTGCAGCAGTTAGTAAGGCGATGCTTTTCACATGACGAGGATTATGTCGTGTGAAACTGGGTCCCATTCATGGGACAGAAATGTCCTGACATTCTGATAAAGTACTTTTTGCTGCATCTGATAATCTCCGTGCACATGAACCAATGGATTTAAATGAAAAGAAAAGAGATTCCACCTAAACATTAGGAAGATCTTTATTGTAAGAGCTGTTTAACAATGGAATAAACTGCTTCAGAGGGCAGAGGACTCTGCATTTTTGGAGGTCTTTAAATGGATGTTGGATGAGCATCTCTCAGGAGTGCTTTAGTTGTGTATTCCTGCATAGTTGGGGGTTTGAGAAGATGGCTTCTATGGTCTTTTCCAACTCTATGATTCTATGAGTACTTTTTGCAAGAGGTATTTGTTGTTGAAGCACAAGTGCAACAATCACTGTGATTGTTCAGCAAAATCTAGGGATTTTGTTTAATGAGGAGTGAAGAAAATATGGTCTCTGGCTTGTGGACACTTGCTATTTTCACAGTGGGTAGGCTGTGATGCAGGTGCTTGTTCTTAATGAGGGTTAATTTGTCTCATATTTTAATTTGACAGAACTTGGCAAGGTAGCTTTTTTTGGTCTTCAGAGATCCTCTTTATATTTTCATGTATAAACCACAAGTCAGCATTTTATAATTTGGTTGGAAGTTACTTATTTAATTTTGGTTGTAACCAAAATTCATAGAAATGGTCCTTTCAGTCAGAATGCAATCACTTTGTCAGTGATATATAAGAAATTATATAATGTAAATATTTTAAAAAGAAAGAAAATCCATATATAAATACTGTTTATTTTTACAGAAGTACTGGAAGAAATATGTCTAAGTGTCAGTAGATGCTCATGAGCGAATAGGCTTAACCTAGATTAAGTCAGGAACAGTATTTCATTTATTGGGAAAAATTATTTCTTCACCTCCCCCCATACACACAAAACGAACAAGATCAAGAGAGAGAAAGAACTTCTTTCTCTTCTTCTCCATCTAAGTAGTTCAAAAATATACAAACCTATAAACATAAATAAAAGTAAGAACAGTCAGTAAAACAGTTCATCCAATCAAATTCAAGTAGGTAACTTTCCACACCTCTGTTACACTGATGCTAACGTAGCTATGAATGCTATGTTTAACAACAGGCTTTCATAACTCATGACCTAAGCCTTATTGCTAATCTATGTCTCTCCTCAACTAGCCCTTCAGAACAGTTTGGTAGCCAGCTGCCATTTCTTGGGCATCAAAAAGTACTCTGCTTATGTATCACTCTAGCTTCATCTGTATTATTTTAACTTCACATGAACCATAGCATTGGAAACATATCCTGAGATGAAAGCCATGTTTAAACGAAGCCAGAGTGAGATGTGATGTCCAGGTATAGCTGGGTAACAGCTGACAGAACCAGACCCTGCCATTTCTCATAGGAGGCTCTGTTAATTCCAGTAAAAGCGACTTCACACTCTGTTCCAGGGACTGACAGTTTAAAACTCGGCACAGTGCTACTGAAATATTGACTCAGGTGAGATTACCAGACACGGCAAAAACCACAGCAAAAGATTGCGACAAGAACAGGAGGGGAAAACATTACCAGACAACAATGCCCTCCAGCATCCCAGGGGCTTAGCTCGGGAGTGAGTAAGGCATCCCTTTTTATTAGCGGCTTGTCCCCGTCAATGCAAAAGGGAAGCCTCGCTTGCGGCAGCACTACAGCCCTGAGATGGCAGAAGGACGTGGATGTCTGATAAGGTTGCCCTTTCTGTTCTGTTAGCGATCTGACATGGTTGGGAACATGATTTTTTGGCATGTTTCCCCACGTCTGATAATCTCCTAGTGAGAGGAAGTGAAGAAATGGTAGAATCATGGGATTGAAAGTAGTGTTTAGATCAGCTAGTCCTGCAAATATCAACTAACATTTCCCCCCTCATGCACACACCAGCTGTAATCCAATTCTATGATATTGTGAAATCCAGTTACTCAGGAAAGATATATACCAATTCAAAAAGAACTGACAAAAGATTTCTACAGCCATTCAGCTTAAAGGTGGATTAATTTGAGGGGAAACATGCATATAATAAGAATTGATCTTAAGATAAAAGTGGAAAAATAGGCCTTGCACACAGATTTTCCACAACTTCTCATTCATTGTCATGGGGGATTTATTCACTATTAGTCTACTGTATCCTTCATAGCCTATGAAATCGGATATTGCCTTTCATGTTGACTTTTCCCATCAAATATCTTCTCTTATGAATGCAATGCACATCTACACAGGCTTGGAAATCAATTCCGTCATTCTAAAATATTACTTCCATGTGGAAGACTTCTGCTGGAGGGAATCTAGCTCAATATCTTACCTTCTGCTTGTATAGATTGCCTCTTTACTTTCCTAATATCCTGAACATGCTGTAAGGGGATTTTTTTCCCCTCCTCACTGATGGAAAGTAAATAATGCCAAAGGTGTTCATGGGAAAGAGAGAGAGAAAAAGCAAAACACCAGACAGACTTTTCTCAGTCAATTGGTTGAGAGACCTGAGGCTCTCTCTTTGTCCAGCATCTGAGAATTCAAGGTAAATAATGTTCATAGCCCATTGTCAGTTTATAGGGCCTTTCTGCGGCAGTCAGAAATTTAATTGATCATCTTTATTCATTCTTTTTCTTCTTTCAGAATAGTAGAATGATTAGTGATGTTAAATAACCAAATCCAGATGAGAGATCCAGTAATTGGCTTGAGCAAATGCTTGGCACAAACCCTGCTATGCCACTAAATAACCTAAATGAAGTTCCAAGAGGGAAACCCATACTTCAAGCAGCATGTGCTACACAGTGCTTGACTGTCTCAGCAGGAAGGCAGTTCAGTGGTGTGGCAATCCCACGTCAGTTGCTTACTTAACCACAGCAGATGTCTCAGGCCTAAAGCTAGTTTAAAGAAATACTTGGACTGATTTGCAATCCAGACTTGCTCTCAGTTGCAAGTGACCATACTATACCTATTTACCTAGTGGCTAATTCTGAGTAAACATGTGTAGGATTGAATCAGCATGGCCACATGCCTTGCTTTAGAGAGGCCAGTTCTCTCTTTCAAGGGCTACTGGAGGTAATAGAGTTGCCAGAATGAAAACTGGAGAGGGCTCCTGCATAACTTTCAACATTTCACAAATGAAAATTAGAACACATGTGGCCAAGCAAACAGAGTGTGGTCTGGATAGCAATAATAATATCCCCATAGATCATGGTGAGAAACAACAACAGAGCAACATGCAACATCAATTAAAAGTGCACAACATCAGTTAACATGCATAACATCAATTTAAATGAACAAATAAAACAAATACTAAAACAATCAATCCGTATTTAAAATTCATAGTTTAGAATTCACAGTTTAAAAATCATATGGATAGTCTCCTGGAAAAGACTGGTCTTTAATACTGTTTTAAATTTGGACAGCGTATTCAGCAGTTGAAACTTTTCCAGCAGGCCATTACACAGTCTAGGGGCAGTGGAAGAAAAAGTCCTCTGGGTGACAGTTGCCAACCAAGTCCTGGCTGACTGGAGCAAATGTCCTCCAGAGGACCTAAGTGTACAGGGGGGATTATACGGGGAAAAGTGATCTCATAGGTAACCTGGACCTAAACCATGTAGGGCTTTAAAGGTAATAACCAACACTTTGTACCTTGACTGGAAACTAATTGGCCACCAGTGGGGTGATTTTAATATTGGTGTGATATGATCACTCCTGGATGTACCAGTGATTAATCTGGCTGCCTTGAAGTTTGCAAACTTGTTCCAGAAGTAGCCCAGTGTACAGTGCTGAAGCTGATAGCATGCACTCCTGGCTGTTGCATCTATCCAAGCTGTCATTTGGCTGCAAACAGTCCTTCAGCAGGTGTGTAACCCTGTCCAGGACTGGTTGACCTCCAAACCCAATAAGGTCAATAAAGAAGGACAGAGAAGCCAGAAGAGACTTCAGAAGTCTCTCTGCTTTTGCTTATGATGATAGGAAAGGGCAAGACTCCACCTGCTCTGCTCTGTTCCCTTCCATTCCTCTGCTCGTTCCTCCCCTCTGGTGAGTTGAGTGCAAACTACTTTTGCATTTTGAACTCGGTTTGTAGCAGTTGAAATAAGATGAGGAAAAAGGTGGAAAGTGAGAGGAAAGTGAGATATTTAAAAAGCAGCTGAAAAAGTGGGTCAACAGATGATCAATCAGGACTTTCCCTACTAAACTGTGACAGTAGCGGTGGCGGCGGGGGGGGGGGAGATATGTACTTTTAATGGTTATGTAGAAGAGGAACCTGGTTATTACCTGGTACCAGCTTAAATTCCATCTTCTGCATAACCATTGTAGGAGCTGTTTCCTGTTTTCAATCTAGCAACACTAGAAGGTAGTCTTCTATTTGCAGAAACCTCCTGTTTGGAAGAGTATGGGATAAAGATAGAGTTTTCAGTGTTACAATAGGACTCCTGTATCCACTGATTCATTATCCACTAATTCAGTTATCCACGGTATCAGTTTCAGCACAGCTACCATAGAGTCTTCCTAGAAAATGTGTCCCCTCTAGCCATTTTCTAGGTCCTCCAAGGCAATTCTATGGTATCCATTATTTTCAATGGTGTTTGTTATTACCCACGGATTTTGTTATCCATGGTGGGGCCCAGAACCAGTCTCCAGCAGATGCGGGAGTCCTACTGTACTCTGAAAAATACATCATTATATGTTGGAGTACCCAGAATGTTCCCATTATTGTTGCTAGTGGTGTGACCCATTTTGTTATGCATTAACATGTTAACATTTTCCTAACAGGTTTTTTTCCAGCTTTAGAAAGCCCACCATCCTTGAAGGATGCACCCCAGTGCAGCTGGCTATAAAAAATGAACTGGCTTTCTTTGTGTAGTTCAGTCTTTCTTTACTCCTCCCAATATCTAAGCTACATGGGGCATTTATGGCTTTCTGAAAAGATGCAGCACTTCAAGAAGCATTAACGGTGGAAGAGCTGTGAGTGCACTCTGTAGAGCTATAGTGCAGAAAGCTTAGTGCTTGAGGAACCCTAGACATATAGTTCTAGGGTTTTCTGATGCTACAGCTATATAGTGCTCATTCCCAGAAATTGCACTTTTAGTTTTTCTGGGAGTATGAGCATCCTTTCAGACAAGTTGTGCTTTGAATTTTGGAGGTTTAAAGAAAGGGTATGCTACAGAGTTCAGTTTGCAGCCACACCCTGTAAATAAGTAACACAAGCCAAGCAATTCCAACAAATGAAGATTGGAATCTTAAATTATTTGATATGTATGAGATGGGCAGATTAACAGTGCTATTAGATGAGGGAAATTCAACAAAATACAAGGAAGATTGGAGAGACGTAATACCCCTATGGAAAAGAAGATGGGGGGAATTAGGAGTTATAAGCATAGATGATTGAAATATAAGAAAGCTGGTGAAATAGAGGGATTTATTTAAGAAATACATAAATCAGAGGAGAAAGGAATAAGTTTCAAGATGACACCACAACTAGGAAAAGAATAGGAAGTAAGTGTTCAAGTGTTAGAAGTGTATGTGTTTTGTACATTTCCAGTAACTATGTTTAGATTTAGTTGTAGTAATTGATATATGTCATGTTTTATTATTGTGTGGAAAGTCTGAATAACAATACTTAAAAAAATAAGTAACACCAGATCTCCCACCCATTCTTATTCTTGGGAGATGGGATTTCCTGGTTGGTTGGTTTGGTTTGTCTTCTGCATTTTTGTTGAGCAGTAACAATGGTCCACCTTTGTTGCTGGTGCAAAAAACTTGTATCAAGTAATACCTTACAATTTAACACATTCCTTTAGTGTTCTGATAAGGAATCCTAAAAAGGGAATGCAGGGCATTAAGGCTGTCCCTTAACAATTTACAGATAGACTAGGATAATAGATCACCCAGTCAGTCTTCCTCACTAAGGGGAAGTGTATTTTTTTTTCATAATCAGAGTAATTATTTCTAAATTAGCATCTGTAGTCTAAATTAGGGTTGCCATAATTCTCTGCCACAAAACTGGGACAAAAGTATACAGGACTGGATTGGGTGGATTATAGACAAAAAAACCAAGATAACCCCCCCCCCCACATTTTGAAATTTAACATTGTTTTATTGCATATTTCAGAGTTTAAGGTGTCTTGTACCACTTGTACTTTTCAGAACTCTGCACTTGGTACTTTGATTTTTTTCACTACACCATCCCTGCGATGGTGGCACCCATAGCATCCATGTGGAGGGGGGAGGAGGAGGGAGCCCTCTTCCCTTCCCTGATCCCCGCAACGGCAGCAACCATAGTGCCTGCAGTGTGGTGGTGGGGAGACTTCCTAGTATTTCTTGCTGAACCATTGGACTTCCAGGGAACCCCAGTTGAGAAATGCTATGTGGGCCACCCAAAATCCTTTGGTGGGCTGCAAGTGGCCCATGGGCTGTATGTTGTGTAGGCCTGGCTTAGATCATCACATGCTTTTAAAATCATCACCAGTACTAAATGGAAGGAGAGGCGGCAGCAGCAGGGGGGGCAGTGGGTAGAGATTAGGGGGAGCGGAGGCAAATGTGGGGGTGGCCTAGGAGGCCAGATTCACCACACAACTCTCAGCTTCTGGCCTTCTTTCTTTTCTTGCTTACACTCTCTTGTGCTCTCTGCACTCTCCCACCTTCTGGGCTCTGGGTCACCTGTACAATACATTACCACATGACCCAGAACCTGCAGTATCAATCTTCTCATGTGGTGTTGCTGATGGTTGCTGCCTTCAGCAGAGGAAGCTGGAGGAATCTGGGATCTGCTGCTTCAAGCAGCCCAGCCAGATGGGACAATTTTCAGTCCCTTCAATCTGGGATTTTCCTGGTTTTCTAGGACTAACGGCAAGCCTTGTCTGAATGATCACATGTACACCTGGTTTTAGGCAAAGCCTTATCCTCTGTTGTCCTCTGTTTTTGGTAACACAGGAGACATCTTAGAGATTAAACTTAGTGTAATGTTTGTCCTAGTAAGTGAAATAACTGAACAGCTGAAACCCACTGACTTCACTCACCCATCCAATTTAAACCCTCTGCTAATGACTACATTGCTGATGGTTGGTTAGCTCTCTCATGAGAGAGGCTACAGACTTTTTTTAATCCTAAATTTCTTGCATAGCCTTACTGTGCCCTTTATGGACTTTTCTCCCTCTGTCCCTCCCCCTCTCCCCCCAGTGTGCTAATGACAATGTTTTATGAGCAGTAGGAATTTTGTTATTATTGTTGAAGAAGAAACTGGAAAGACTGCTCATTTAAATGTGGATGGATGTAATGTTGATATATGGCAGTTTTCAGATACAGGAGAAGTGTGGGAGCTAGAGATAAGTCAAAGCCTGAAGGCAGCATCAAGTTACCTTGGCAGGAGATGGACAATTCTATCTACTCAGTATCGAGCATCCAAGTTGCACATATAAATTGGGTGGGGGCGGGGATAGTAAAATAGCATAAAATGGTTTTTTTTTTTGTTCCAAAAGCAAACAAAGACAACTGTGCAAGTAATACAATATGTAGCACAGTCTATTGTCTTATCACAATTGTCAAAACCATCGTGGACATTCTGAAAGCTGTCTGTCTGGGTTAGCCATAAGCTGCTTCAACTTCTTGTTGCTCTTTTTTTCTCCCTTTACCTCCCTAATTTGTAAGAAGCTCAGATGTGGCGCGGTAAATAACGATGATATTATGTGTAATCAGACACCTGTTCTCGCCATTTGCAACTGTCAGTTGTCACATATGTCATTCCTTATAAGGAAAAAATGCTGGCACCCACCAAGCAAAAATACACATATGGGTATGCATGTGCATACAGAAATACTCCACTCTGTCAATTAATTCTTCAGAGGGGAAGTAATAAACTGTAGCGGGCGCAAGCCAGTAAGTACTGCTGCAGTTGTGCCAACTTGATTCGTTCCAGTGGGCCTTTTGCAGGACTGAGCCCTTGGCCGTCAGCCCTGAAATGGATGGTGCTGGAAGAGTGGCAGGGCCTAAAAGATGCATCTCCTGTCAGCGTTAATTAACTAAATCACAAGCCTTCTGAAAATACGCTATGACTTTCTGGACATTGAGTAGTGATAGTTCCTTTTAATTTGTTAGGTCTGTGTGTGTGTGTGTGTGTGTGTGAGAGAGAGAGAGAGAGAGAGAGAGAGAGAGGACAGAGAGATGAAGCAGGGGGATGGCAATTATTTGCAGAGACACATCGATCAATTACAAGAATATCTGGAAACCAAATATGATCATAAAGAGCTATATATATATTTAAGAGATCTGTCTCTCATCACACAGGTAACAACAACATATGTGGCTATGTGGGCATCAGCCCGACAGTACTGACAACTGAATTGCTCCGATGTTGAGACAGTATAAGGGTTTCATAGGTTTGAATCCCCATAAGACATTTTGTTTTGTAGTGTTGTTACCCAAATGCACAGCATCTGTGGGGACCCACTTGTAACACTAAAACTATTATATTAAATTGGGGAATTTTAATTAGTTCAAAGGTTTGACTGCAAAAGGCTGGGTAACTTGCACGACCTTTGCACCTGTGTATACCAGTACAAACTGCAGAGACTCTGAGTTTAAAGTAAATAAAGATTTTTTAAAAACATCAAACTACCCCTCTGGATTTCTCCTCAAGAAGCCTTCATGAGCAGATAGCAAAGCACAGAGACATGGTTGAAACATAAAGACTTATTACATAAGGAAATGGGAAAGGAATATGACCTCAGATCCAAGGAAGAATTAAAAATTCACTGGTTTACATATGAACAACTGAAGCAGAGATTCAAAGAAGATAAAAAGGCGATTGGATTTGAAGAACAAGAAAACAAACTGGATACAATTCTGGAAAGCCTGAAGAAAAACATGATTTTAAAACTATACAAACTGCTACTTTCAAGGGAATTGGAAATGGAAGAGTTTAAAGATTCAATGATAAAGTGGGCCAAAGATTTCAGATACAATTTGCAATTAGAAGACTGGAAAACAGCAAGACTGAAGACATCCAAATTTATGGCCTGTCAAAATTTGAAAGATACTTATTTTAAAAGAGTCCACAGGTGGCATTACTCCCCCCCCCCAAAATTGGGGGAAATGTTTAGCAATACAAACAAAAAATGCTGTAAATGCCAAGAAGAGTCTGGCATGTTTTTTCATATATGGTGGAATTGCAAATATATCAAAGGATATTGGAAAGGAATTCACAGACTCATAGAAGAGATTTTCCATATCCAATTTCCCTTAAAACCAAAATTGTATTTATTGAACATGATGCATAAATATAGAAAGGAGACTGGTAGGGTAAATTGGAGAATCATGCTATATTTAGTAACAGCAGCAAGGCTGGTGTTAGGTAAAAAATGAAAACAGAAGATGGTACCAACAATGGATGAATGGTTGGAAAAACCTTTAGATATGGCTTGTATGGATAAACTGACACTGGAACCAAGGCAAGAATCAAACGAAATACAAGGAACAGACTGGGATAGAGTGAAAGAATACTGCAAGAAAAAATGAGGACTGATGGAGCCATCTTATGGGTAAAGAATTTACTAATCGGGCCTAGATTACATGAATTTGAAATTATAGACAGACTAATGGAATATATTAGAAGACAAGATCCAGTAAAGAACAGATCAATTTACCTATAAAAAGTCAAAAGGAAAGGAGAAGACTGAGAAAACAAGGTCTAAGTATGTGAGAAGGTAAGAGGATGTGTTAAAGGGTGTAGAAAGTAAGAAGTAAATAAGAGGTGTGGTAGAAAAAGAGAGAAGGTAGAACAGGCTTGGGAGACTATAATAAAAAAATAAAAGAAAATTAAAGAGGAGAAGATGGAGGAGAAGATGGAGAAAGAGAAAAGGAAATAAAATACATACATATAAAAGGAAGGTAGGGTAAGTGAGAGAGTGAGAGAGAAAGGATGAGGAAACTGGGAGGAAGGAAAGAAAAGAAAGGGAAAGGAGAAAACAAAAAAGTGAAAGATAAAATGGAAAGGAAAGGGTTGTCAAAAGTATAGAGAAGAGTTAATTTAAATAAAATCAGGGAAGAGGATAGATAAATGAAACAACCCAGAATAGAAAGGGAGAAGTAAGAGGAGAGTATGGAGATCTTGGGAGATAACAAATGAGAGAGATGAAGGGAAGACCAACAATAAGGGGAAGGGAACAAACATGAAAGTTAGAAAAATAATCTTTGAGATATAAGGAAGAAAAAGTACTAACAATATATTGTAAACAAAGTCAAGATACTTAAAATTGTAAAATTTCTGGAAGATTGGACAAAACAAAGGGAAGTCGTAATAGAGAAAATACATTTTATTTGTATAATTATTTGTATTTTAATAATAATAATAATAAGCTAATATTTATACCCAATTTTGTATCCTGAAAGGGTGTTTTGAGTGTAAAACAATACTTGGATGAGTTTCCCACAGTTACACAAAGGAAACTTTGGCTTCATTAATTGCTGCTAATGGCTGAGATGTTAAGTTTGATGGGTTTATGGCAGCCTCCTTATTGTGGATAGGAAAAAGTCCTACTTCCATTTCCCTTCTGCTGTGTTCCTCAATTTTTTATTAACGAATAACTTTCTTTAGTAAAACATAGCGGGAGGGAAATGGAAGTAGCATGGAGAGAGGACAACGGGAGATCGGGAGAAGGAAGGGGGTGTGCGAAATGGAGCTCTGCTACCGGAACAGCCCCATTTCTGTCCTGATCTCCCAGGGGATTACTTTCCCCATGTGAAAATCTCCTTTGTGTAGCAGAGTGTATGTACATTAGGTTTATGCACATTAGAGAACTTGAAGGGACTTGGTAAGGCTTCAGATACGGTGCTTTTGTGGAAAGGATGGGAAGCACAAATGCCTTTCCTTTCCTGTTCTCTTGCTTCTCCAGTCATACAGGTCCCACAGGCACTAAAGTGATTGTTGTGGCTACATACTCAGCTTTGTACAGACTGGCTTTTAGCACCCTACTGCAACCATACATACTTGAAGACATTATGGAAGCATGCAAACAAACAAACAAACCAGTCCACATTGATATTATTAGCACATACCAACAATAGCTATACAACCTCCCCATTGCTTACAATTAGAGCTAAAAAAATGAGAATTCTTGGTTTTTATTTTATATTTATTTTTTATTTTTGGCAGTAGCTGACACTTGAGTGGTTGAGATCAGAGATGCTGAGAGAACAGAAAGTAGACATTTTTTATAAGTATTTCTTGCTCATTCCTATGTTGCATGGTTAAGGCAACTACCGTAACTGAAAATGATATAGCATTTTTGCATCTTCCCATGAAGGAGATACACAAATGGATATCTTCATGTTTGAGAAGATGGGAAAGTTCTATTTTGGATGAGACTGAAGGGAGAAGGAAGACAGGTATTCTGGCTTAAATCCAATTGTTAGCCCCAGATGGAGTAAATCCATTTAAACAATGGGAAATTAGTTAATCAACACTTATGTAAGCTCCATTGATCCCATGGGCCTGCTCTAGTTAGGGCCAATAAATGGATTTAGGCCACTAAGTTTGATGGGAGATGTTTTTTCTGTGCATATGAAATGAGTCAATGTAATTCAGCCATTGTGGATACACATGGAACATGCACATCTAACATCAGTGGGGGTCTTTGCTTCAGACACAATCAGACTGTTTTTAAAAAAATCAGTTTTAGGATCAGGTTAAGCAATATTTTCACTACGAACAGTCTATTTGCATTGCACCCTTTGAAGCTACAGTCAGGATATTACTGTGACCCTGAAAATGAAAATGAAAAAAGAAGCACCCAGTACCTAAACAATAACAGCCCCATTTTAAATTATATTTCCTCATTACAATACGCAGATATAATCTTCTAAGAATGTATGGTTCGGCTACATGAAGCTTATCAATGAGTTTACTATGAATAGGTCTTATGGCTAAAATGGCAGAATATGTAGGATCTGTTGCCTAATGATTAATTTTATTATTATATCCTTGCATAGATCATCATCTGCTGTAGTCATTTGCTAAGTGCCAACCAAGGGATTTGAACCATGTTACGAGAGCTTCAATGCATAAGTTTGAACCGTATGTATAAATCAGACTACATATTATAATTTTCTTCTCAGTACTGAGGGTAGTATCTCATTAAACATACTTTTTAAAAGTATTTTTTATTAAAATTTTCTACATACATTAAAAATTCAAGAGAATACATTAAAAAAGAGGGGGAAAGAGACAGAAAAGAATAAAGAAAATAACAAGACATCTAAAGAAAAGAAAACAGAAAAATAAAATATGATTTTGGACATTCATTTCAGAGGTTATAAATATATGCAATATAATTATATCTCTCCCTCTATAAACTACAGCTTACACTTCTGCTGATCAACTCATACTACTTTTCAAAACCCACAACCATCAACCCATTTCCATTTTTTCTCAAAAATTCTATTGGGGTTTCCAATCTTTTAAAAATGTAACTAATTATTTTTCTCTAATGAAAGCATAGAATTTGTCAATTTCTGCTAGTTCCGTCACTTTCAGCAGCCCTTCTTCTTTAGTAGGTAATCCTATAATCTTCCATTTTTGAGCATATAACAATCTTGCTGCCATGATCATATCCTGAAGTAATCTTCCATGGTTCTTTTTAGTTGTTCATCCATAGATCCCAGAAGAAACAGTTCTGGTTTTAATCATATGCTAGTTTTAAAAATTCTCACCATCAAAAGATGTATTTGCACCCAGAACTTTCTGGCCGTTTCACAAGTTCACAATGTATGATAAAAGGACCCTTCTTGTTTCTCACATTTGCTACACACATTCGAAACTCCCTTATACATCCTGGACAGAAGTACATTATTTTATAAAAATTCTCTTTAACGCACAAAATAAAATTTAGCCCCCTTGACCACATCTTTCCCCATTGTTCCAGATGTATATTATATCCAAAGTTTTTGGCCCATTTTATCTTGCAATCTTTCACTTGTTCTTCTTCTATATTTTCAGGCTTCGTCCTGAAAAAACGCCTCACGGAAGGCCAGGAGAAGCCGGCCTGTCTTCATGGCATCCCGCCTAATTTCGCCCTATTGTTAAGGAAAGGCGTCCAAACCAACAAACACCTCCTCAGGGAAGCCTTCGCGCCTTTTTCCGCCTTAAAAACATCAAACGCAATGGCGCGCATTTCTGCTCCTTAGGGGCTTGCCTACACGAAGGAAAAAAACCAGACTGCTTCACAGTAACAGCAAGTCTGTCTTAATGGTTTTACAACCCCCATAAGCTTCCCGTGCCAGTAACCCAGAGGGCAGCCACACATAAATTACTTGTGTTTTTAAATATGCCCTCCCCAAACTTTTTAAAAAACTATTTCTGTGTGTACACAAGCAATATTTCACCTTTTCGAAAAAAGAGAGAGAGAAGATAGCACAAATCCCTGCTTCATCGCCTTAGCAATCACTCACTAATGTGAAAATCCAATATGGTGGCAGCAGGCGCTTGCCCTATAACCCAGCCCCTGCGCTCTTCCGGACAACCAGGTTTGCACTTTGTATGAGGAAGCGATTCATGTCAAATCACTTGTCTTAATGAGCAAAAATGCGCGTATCACTGGAGTTTTTTTAAAAAGTCGGGGAAAGCTGCAAATGGTTTTCTCACATAGTTTTTCTGTTTGGGGGGGGGCCCTCCTTCACAATACAACGAGACAATGTGGGATCCCATTAAGACAGTTCATTTTATCTGTCGGGAATGATTTGATTGTGTGTTCCTGCATGGCAGGGGGTTGGACAGGATGGCCCTCGTGGTCTCTTCCAACTCTACAATTCTATGATTCTATGATCAAATGTTAACAATAATTTATACACATTACCTATCACACGTTCATCATTTGTACATAATTGCATTTCAAATTCTGATTTGTTTTGTTCAAAACCATAACTCTTTTTGTCTTAAATCTTTGAAATAATTGCAAGTAAGGCAACCATTGAAAATTAAATCTCCCCATCAGTAACTGCTTATTTGTTTTAACTGTATATTCTCCTTGACAATTTTCCAAGTCCTGATTTCTTAACCATTTCTCTTTGCCTGTTACTTCCCTTCTATAAAATGCTGTTTGTGCTGACACCCATAAGGGCATTTTCTGGCACAACCTGTGTTTGTATCTATTCCAGATTCTCAAAATGGCAAGTCTCACATACAAGATCATTAAAATATACATTAACTTTTATTTTATCATGCCATAAATTTCTGTGCCATCCAAACCTAAGGTCATATCCTTCTAATTGCAGTAATATTTTATTTCATAGCATGTTCCCTTCTTTCAACTACACCAACAGCAGGCAGCAAAATATATTTTCAAGTTTCGTAAACCCAATCCTCCTCTTAGCTTTGCATCTTGCAATACTTTAAATTTCACTCTTGTTTTTTCCCTTTGCCATACAAACTTGGCTAGGTAATTGTTAAATGATAAATCATTTGTCAAAACTAGTATTGTCTGAAATAAAAATATCATTCTAGGTAAAACTCTCATTTTTATCACCAAAATCATACCTGACAAGGACAGATTTAATTTCTCCCATTTCTGCATATCCTTCTTAATTTCATTCCAGGAATTAGTATGGTGATTTTGAAATAACATACAATTCATATTTGTCAAAGTGATACCCAAATATTTCATCTTCTTCTCAATTTGAAACCAGGTTTCTCCACCAATTCTATTTTAACTGGCATTTTTATTTTTTAGTCAACATCACTGTATTTTGCTTCTTAATCTGAAACCCTGTCAGATATCCAATTCTTTTAATGTTCCCATTAATCTCTTTACAGACTCCAATGGATCTTCCAATACTATCACCAAGTCATCAGCAAATGTCCTTTAATTTATATGTCCTTTAAAAAAATCCTTATACCTCTAATTTTCTTATCTTACCTTCTTTCTCTATTCCAGACCTCAAGTACCAGGATAAACAAAAGTGGTGGAAATGAACATCCTTGTCTTGTTCCTTTTGGTATCTCACATGGTTTAGTCAATTCTCCATTCATTGTTATTTCTGCTTTCTGCATAGTATAAATGGATCTAACCCATTTGATAAAACTATCTCCAAAACTCATCCCTTCTAAAGCGCTAAAGAAAGTCCAGTTCAACTTGTCAAAAGCCATTTCCTCATTTTAAAAAGATCAATGTGGCTTGTTTTCAGTTATGTTGTTCTAAATATCCTCATATATCTATCACATTTCTAATGTTGTTTCACAATGATCTTTTAGCTAAAAATCCAACCTGATTTTAATGTATAAAGCCCTGAAGAATAATTTAATCTTTTTGCCAAAACCATTGTAAACAACTTGTAACCTCTGTTTAACAATAAAATTGGTCTATCATTTTTGTCAATGCCAAATCTTTGTCTTCATTAGCTATTAATGCTATATTTGCCTCTCTCCAACTATCAGAAATCCTTCCAGTCTCCAAAATAGCATTCATCATCTGCTGTGATAGCAATAAAAACTCTTCTTCAAAGCATTTATAGTAAGAAACTGGCAACCATAATAGTCTTGTAGTCTTGGTTTGTCATTGCCTTTCTCTTAGGCTGAGAGTGTGACTTTTCCTAGGGTTACCTGGGAGATTTCCATGGCTGAGTGGAGATTCGAACCCTGGTCTCTTAGAGTCCTAGCCCAACACTTAAAATACAACACTACAATGGCTCTTGGATTGTGCCCTATGACTCACTAATCTGTATGTTAAACAGTCTGGTGCATTAAATTTATTGGAGTGATAATTTTCTCAGTATATTTTAGCTGATTCATGAGGAGTGGGTTAGTGTTGGGAAGCTGAGAAATGAGAAGACCCCTGGACAGGATTCCTTATAAAATTTCTAGTATTTTAGAAAATTGTATTGAAAATTTTTCTTATGAAATGTTCTCTCAATTCCATCTGCTTGAACTGGTTAAAAAGAAATAGCACAGTGAAAATTATACTGTGACAATGTTTCCTAAGGACAAATTTAGTTTATACTGTGGATTTTCTTGCATGCTTAGTTATCAGTGAACACAATAACCAGTTTTTGTTAATTATTCTGCCTTTTTGGAAGTAAGGCTAAAGGTTAGAACCTCTAGAAAGATGGAGGAATGTCAAGGGTATAGATTAATTTCTAACATATTAACTTATTTTTCTTACTGTTGCTTGTTCAAAAGGTTACATCTTTTGAATATGGGCCTTTTTTAGTTCATGTTATGCCAATGCCATGCAAGAATCATAGAATCATAGAGTTGGAAGAGACCACAAGGGCCATCCAGTCCAATCTCCTGCCATGCAGGAACACGCAATCAAAGCATTCCCGGCAGATGGCCATCCAGCCTCTGCTTAAAAATTTCCAAAGAAGGAGACTCCACCACATGCCAAGGCAGCACATTCCACTGCCGAACAGCTCAAGAAGAAGACCTCATTCTCCTAGTTGATACCACAAAATTAAACTAATTCATGATTCTCCATGTGCATTTTCATCACGGCACCAGTATGTCTATTTTAATGAACAACAATTGTTGATAATTTCATATTGGACTAAGATAAGAACAACTAAAGTAACTACAGAGAGAGCCCAGTAGAAAATGGGAGAAAATGTTTGCTTAGGTTTGCTTCAGTCCTTTGTAAGGGGTGTTTCATGAAATGTTCACTCCCCTTTCACTGTCCTGCTTAGCTGGTCATGCCTTTTATAGCATCAATAATTTTAATCTCTTTCTAAAGGTTACATCTGGGACAGCTGCACAGATGTGGAACTGGCAGTCCCAGCAGGAGAACTAAACTTGAAAACAAAGTTCCGCTTTATTATAGCCAAATTTGAGAGGAAGAAATAGAGCAAAATCTTTTACCATAATCTAATCGATCTTTCCCCATGTGTATTTTGACAGGTATTCTTGATGTGAGAACATCTTCAAACATCATTTTGAAAATTAGTTTAGAAAGCAACTGGGAGTTTGGACGAGGTTTTCTTCCCACTAAATCAAATGCCACCACTTAAATCCAACACTCTTGATCCAATATAAGATATTGGATCCTCACCTTTTTTGTATTGCTTGCTCTCTGGGACCAAAATAGCAACAGATGTCTTCACCCTCAAAAGTTGGTGGTTTAGTTTAAGCAGAAAAATACGTTATTTTCAAAATATTTAAAGTATAGCCTGGCTTGGTCAATAATTTTTGAATTCAGATAGCACAGTTTATGTAGATGGGAGTGCAGGTTAGACCAAAGTGTTTGTCTCCTCCTCCTGTCATGCACTAGGGTTTGTGCAAATATCCTGATGTGTCCAAACCAGGGAAATTTGACTTAATACGACAACACAGAAAGAATCACAATCCGGAAACATCACCCAAGGAGACCTTCTGCTGTGCTTTCTGCAACCGGACTTGTTTATCTCGGATTGGCCTTTTTAATCATCAGTGCGCTTGCAGAAAGTGCGGGATGAGTCCTTCCTGAATCTTCGTTTACGAAGAAAAGCCAGAGAGAGAGAGA
Source organism: Gambelia wislizenii (assembly GCA_030847615.1). Taxonomy (NCBI): domain Eukaryota; kingdom Metazoa; phylum Chordata; class Lepidosauria; order Squamata; family Crotaphytidae; genus Gambelia; species Gambelia wislizenii. The sequence continues at coordinate 69,486,035 of JAUMIR010000002.1, forward strand.
GAGAGAGAGTTAACAAACCAGGAAAATAAGCCAGGATGTGATTGGTATCCCTCACAGTGATAAGACAAGCTGCGAAGATGAACATCCATTCTATAAGGATTTTATTTGTTCCTGCTGGCATCAACCTCAGTGGAGATCATGTGTGGAGAAATAATAATAATAATAATAATAATAATAATTTTTTATTTTTAATCCGCCCCTCTGCTCGGCAACTGGGGCGGTGTACAGCAAGATTAAAACAACATCAAGTTAAAACAATCCTTCCACATCCTAACCCTCCCACCCCTTAAAACTAAATTAAACTAAATTAAAAAGAAACACTTCATGATGGACAGGTTTTGCTTTATATATGTCTAAGAGCTTGGAAAACTTGGTTGTTGGTTGTTGTTGTTGTTTTTTTAACTACAGCTCTCAGACTACAACTGCTAGAACAAACTACCCATGGTTGCATAGGGATTCTGGGAGCTGTAATATAAAAGAGTGATGCTTCTAAACTGTGGATGTTATAGGAAGCTGACTGCAGGAGTGCTGATCTCTGCAGATGATGTTATGCCTAGGCTACTTCTTAGTGAAAAAACCTGGCAGGAATGGAGTCAACTCATTTCAAGTGTGCTAGAAGAGAGTTCTACACACACCACACACTGTCAAAAAGACAAATTTGGGGGTCTGAGAGCAAATCAAGCCTAAACTCTCACTAGAAACCAAAATGACAAAACTGAGGCGATCATACGTTGGACATATCATGAGATGATATGATTCATTAGAAAAGATGATGGTGCTTGGTAAATTTGAAGGTGGTAGGAAAAGAGGAAGGTGCTTGTTTACAACTCTGGAGACCAGGGTTTGAATCCCCTCTTGGCCATGAAAACCCACTGGGTGACCTTGGGCAAATCACACGCTCTCAGCCTCAGAAACTCCCATGACAGGTTCCGCTTAAGGTCGCCATGAGTTGGAAAAAAATTCATGGCACACAACAACTACTACTACTACTACTACTACAGGAAGCTACAACCCTGAGTTTGCAAAATCTTAGCAGGGCTGTTAATACCAGGAGGTTTTTCATTCATAGGATCACTATAAGTCATAGCCAACTTGAGGTCAATTTAAAGAACAATAAAATTCTCAGTGGTTTACCATCATCCAGATATTAGTCTTAGCAGCTGAAATGAAAGGGAAGGTTGAAACCCATTGGTAATCCTATCTAGGATAGGCCTATTGAATCAACTGCTAAATGGTGAGGAAACACTTATGTAAATTTCACTCATTTGATGAGTTTATTCTAATTGGGACTACCCATAGGATTCAGGACAGATAATGGGTGATTTACCTTGGCTAGCCCCTGTTCCAGAGGCAGTCCAAATAACGCAGGGCATTTATCCTGATTCTCCCACAGGCAGTTCAAATGACCCCTGGGACAGATACAGGGCTGGAATAGGGGCAAGCTGGGATAGGGCCCTTTAGCATGTTTTAAGAAAACGCCCAGTTTAATCTGGTACTGCTGGATTGGGCCCTGTGTGTCCACAAGAGCCTTCCCAGAACACTGTCCCTCACTGCCGCTGCCAGTTCCCTGGCTCTCCTGGAGACCAGGCAGGGGTCCTGCAGCATGTGACCCAGGGTGGTCACAAGCAGGGGGTCTGCAGTCACATGTTGCAGGACCCCTGCCTGGCAGTGGTGAAGAAAGAGAAAATGGCAGTGGTGGTGGCTTCAGCAATGGGCCGGCGTCCTGTTTGGACTCCAGCCAGTTTTCTCCAGGTAATGGAGTGGGGAGATAGGTCACCTCTGCAGCCAGGATATGCTGGTGGGGAGCCAGTGTATCCTGGTTAGTGCAGATAAGCCCATAGTGATACTCTCTTAGTGTTAAGAAATTGGTAATTTGAGTGCTGGCCCTGGACAATTGATGGTCCCTTACAAAAAAGCCTATGCTTGTTTATATATTAAGGTTTTGAAAGTTATTTAAAATAAAGCTATCTTTTAAGTTACTCAGTCATCTAGGCTGTTTTTAGACTTTAGGGTGCTTTAGGTTTTTAGGACCTTGCAGTATTGTAAGATGGCACTGTTTATTTAAAAAAAAAATCAATTTTGAAAAAAAAAGTCAAATAGATGTTGAAAACTCACTGTCCTATTTGAGAAAATTGGTTCACAGATAACTTTAGTGCTTTGTTAACAAAGAGAGATCTATTTTTTATGACAGAACAATTTCCTGATAAGATAATTAATAGATTTGGTGTCTTTGTGATAATAATCCCTTTGATTTTGCACATACCCACGTTGTAAAATTTAACTAACCTGAGCTGCATTCTGATTGAAATGTGCTCCACTTTTTTGTGGCTTTTAGGAGTGTAATATCCTCCAACGCTTTGCAGTTTCATGGAGTTTAAGATGACATGTTCAGCTATTACATGGCTTTACTTCATTGCATGCACTAGGTGTAACTAAAATCATAAATCTCCTGAATGACAAAACATAAAATTTACATGCAAGATCTAATCTATCCTGTTCTGACTTATAAAAAAAAGGGTCACGAGTGAGTAGTAAATTAAGACTGTATAAAAGTTTTACCTGCAGGTGCTAAATCATTTGCTCATATCAGGCTTATAGGATTGTCTTTGTTAATAACTATAGTGCTGGTTATCTGCTATTGGGTTAGTAAAGAATAGGTGAGAAGGTCAATATTTGCCAAGCTGTTCTTAGCCTAAGTAATGGCTTTCCAGATCCTTGTGGATAACTATTGTCATCTCTGTGATTACACTGTTTTTCATTTGAATGGTATCCAAACACCAGGCAGTGAGGCAATGTCATGCACCTTTAATATCAAGTCAATATGTGCCACAGCAAAGGGATGGGGAAATAACATCTAACTCCCGCTCATTTGACTTTTGAGACATTTGCTCCAGTGAAATTAAATATTTGTCAGGAACTAGGTTGCCAGGGCAATAAGAAAAGGTCAGATTGAACATTGTAGAAAACTAAAGGAGAAAAGATGGTTTCCAGTGGGGACTGTAAAATTCCTTTTCTTGATAACTAATACAGCACCCAAAGCAACTTTCCAGCTCTTCATAAATCCAAAACATTTAGGCAGAAAAAAAATGAAATGCATAGATACAGGATGGGTGACACCTGACTTAACATGTGAAAGGGATTTGGGAGTTTTAGGACTTTTTCGGATGAATCTTTTACAGCACAAGCAGCCTCGTTGCGTTGCGAGGCTGCTGCGCTGCAGAGCGTCCCTTTTGGATGACGCTCTCCCCTGCTGGTACTGTTGCGTTACCGCAGGGACACTGCAGCGTTATGTTTGGCGGTTTTCTAATCACGAAAGTTGATCGTGATTAGAAAACCGCCAAGTATAACGCTGCAGTGTCCCCGCAGTAATGCAACAGTACCAGCAGGGGAGAACGTCATCTGAAAGAGACACTCTGCAGCGCAGCAGCCTCGCAATGCGACGAGGCTGCTTGCTCTGTAAAAGACTCATCCGAAAAAGTCCTTAGAAGACCACAGGGTGGATATTAGTCACCAGTGTGATGTGATAGCTAAAAAATGCCAATGCAATTCGAGGCTGCATGAATAGGAGTATAGACTGAGGGATGTAATAGTACCACTCTATTCTGTTTTGGTCAGACCTTATCTGGAATACTGTGTCCAGTTCTGGGCACTGCAACTCAAGAAGGATATTGACAAGCTGGAATGTGTCCAGAGGAGAGTGACCAAAATGGTGAAAGGTCTGGAAAACATTCCCTACGAGGAGCGGCTTAGGTGAGCTGGGTATGTTTAGCCTGGATAAGAGAAGGTTAAGTGGTGACTTGATAGCCATATTTAAATACTTGAAATAATGTCATATTGGAAAGGGAGCAAGCTTGTTTTCTGCTGCTCCAGAGACTAGGGAGATTATCAGACAGGAACGCAAAAAGTGTTCCTGTCCCATAATCTCCAATCCATCCCTGTCCTGGCACAATAACCCTCCCCATCAGACTTACCTTCTCTTGCATCCAAAGGCAGCCCAGGCATGATAACTTCCTGGATCGAAATCCAGCCTGTTCTTGCGAGAAGACGCAAGCGTGGGAAATTCAAAAAGAAAAAGAAAAAGAACACACAAAAAGTTACACCAAGCACAGAAAAACACTAAAAATTAACAAGTAATCCAGGGAGGTTCCTAAAAAGAGGGTAGCCCACCTTGTTTTCGTGATCCCACCTAGAAGTGTTCTGGCAGGACTGCCCATTGATGCTGTATTCATGGCAGGACAATGGCGCAAGGTTTCAAACGCCAGCAATGCCAGCACAGAAGCAGAACAGACGATCTATTCATGGCTTGGCCCATCAATTAAATAGAACAACATAGTAATGTCAATGGAATGCAAAAGGACAGTCATCTGATATTGGCATCCTTTTACGTTCTGTTGGCATCATTATGGCGCCACATTAGCTGTGTCTGATAATCTCCTAGGACACAGAGCAAGGGCTTCAAACTACAGGAAAAGAGATTCCACCTAAATATTAGGAAGTACTTCCTGACAGTAAGAGCTGTTCTACAGTGGGATACACTGCCTCAGAGTGTGGTAGAGTCTCCTTCTTTGGAGGTTTTAATGGCCATGTGTCGGGAGTGCTTTGATTGAGTATTCCTGCATGGTAGGGGTTGGACTGGATGGCCCTTGTGGTCTCTTCTGACTCTATGATTCTATGATGTTATGAATATGTACAATTTTGGAGAGCCGGATGTTGGTTGGAGCACAGTCATATGGCAGCCATAACTGTTGCTGTGCACTGTGTCCAATATAAAGTCTTCCCCATTTTAGCACCTTATCTGGGTGGTGCTGGAGAAATGGGATGGGAATTGTCAACAGAACTGTCTGTGAAGATGGTAACATATTAGAGCACTTCTCACTATGAGAGAGTGACTTTGGCCTGTCTGCTACTCTTATTCTCTTGCTTCTAGGGCACTATGATGGCTCTACAATGTGCATGAACAGGGACTGCTGCAGTCATGGTGAAAGGTAGAAGCAGTTGTGGCCCCATCAGGGAAAAAGAACTTGGGCTGCATATTTGCAGACTGATTCTGGAGTTCCCAAATAAGGAAAACATATTTTAACATCCCTTATATTATTAATGCAGAGCTGTAATTAACTTTAACACATTTTTGAATGTCATGGAATCCAGTCTGATAGAGCACCATAGAGAAAAGTGGATTTACAACTGCATCCCCGCAACCTTCATGAGCTTTTAATATCAACTGTAAACTAATCAATGTGCTCTGGCTGGGACAGAGTGTCCTGAATTGGATGATCTTCCATCTGCCATCTGTGATACAGGTCTAGGCAAGGTAAAGGAGGCATTCATACTCCTGCACTAGCTGAAAGATTTGTGGCAGGAAATTAGGGGAAATATTTTGCTTGCAAATGAATGAATTTCAAATGGGCTGGATCAGTGATAGTTCTCCGTGTGAAAATAGGAGTCAGCACAGGGGAAAGAGTCCACGGCCTGCAGGACTAACTTGAACTTCTGTGTTCTCAATCTGGCCCACAGATGAGGTCTGACCAAAGCAGAATAGAAACAAGGGGACCTTGTAGCATCTTGATGTAGCATAGTCCGTAATGACTATGGCCATTATCAGACGAGGCTGAAATAGTGGAATTACAATGTGATAGTTTCACAAACGGGTTCCTATTATCACACGATCACATCCTCCTCCTGTGCTCCATCCGTGCTCCACCCGCTAATTAGGTGTAACTTTTTATTGATGGGCAAAGCTGTCAATAGCCCTCAATATTTCTCTTTTTGTGGTATTGGAGAGCATGCAATAATCACATCCTGCTGTAATCACATGATTCCAGCATGAATGGGTGGTTCTCTTCTCCCCTTCCCCTTTTTCAATGAGAACACATAATGAAACTTCCGGGGGAGAACGTGAAGAGGACCTTCAGGACACTCTTTTAATTGACTGTCGCCTTTTCTTGGTACCTTTTTTATGTTTGTTTAAGTGTTTAGTAATAATAATAATAATAATAATAATAATAATAAATTTTTATTTTTAACCCGCCCCTCTGCTCGGCAACCGGGGCGGCATACAGCAAGATTAAAACAACATCAAGTTAAAACAAGTTATGCATTTCTTTGGTTATTTATTTGTTTTTAGTGTTTTAGATTGAAGTCTCACATCTTCCCATGAGAACAGTCGAAATCTCGCTCATGCAAAATTGCAGAAGTAAGATAAAAATTTCTAAAGGCGCATGCACCAGCCAGCAGGAGGCGTTAATAGTCTGTCATTAGAAGGCAATGCAAAGACAACTGTTACTATAGTTTAAGCTGAAATCCATTCTTAAACCACTAGTGGTGGGCAAGCAATAATTCCTTGGTGATGATGGTGATGTAATTACAGCAATTACACATGATTATGGTGATGTGCAATAATTATTGTAATCATGCCACCATGTTTCCATTGTCTTCAATTGTGGAATTACAGCATTTTTAGTTACTAGTTTGATAAAGTCCTAACTGAGAGAAAGAAGCTGTAGCATAAGCTTTCATAGACTTGGGAGATTATCAGACAACCTAAATATGGCATGACAAAGATGCCAGGAGATCGTGAAAGGGCTTCCCCTTTAGATGACATTGTTCTGCAGTCTTCATGCTTCTGTGCCCCATCCATTCGCCATTGTTCTATTTTATTCATGGGCTAAGCTGTGAATAGATCACCCATTCTGTTCCTGTCATGGAACGACAGCCAAGTGAAAAGGCCTGTTATGCTGGCGTGATACCAACATTAGTGGGAGGTTCATGCTGAACACTTCTGAGTGTGATAAGGACTATGAGGTAAGTGACACACTTTTTTGTACTCTCCCCAGGTTACTTGTATTTTTTACAAGTATCTGTATGTTTTTGTGCTTCATTTTACTTTTACTTTTTACTTTTTTTACTTACATTTTACTTTTAAGCATTTCTTTTTCTTTTTGAATTTCCGCACAATCGTCCTCTCATGAGAATGGCCAGGATTTGCATTCCAGGAAGTGAATGCAGCTTCGTGAGAGCTCAGTGGACTCCTCAGCTACCGAGGGGAGGGGGCAGATACACTCTAAGGTAAGTGTGAGTGTTTTTGTTACTGTGCTGGGACGGGAAAGGGTAGGGAAGGAGATAGTGAGATGGGGACACTATTTTTGTCCCCTTCTGATAATCTCTTTGGTCTACTTCCTCAGATGCATGGAGTGTACTGGTGCCTAGGAATAGACCTTATAAGTAGGCTGTTGAATAGCCACAAAAATGCAAAAGAAATGCAAAACTAGTGGGTGTGGTGATGAGGTGACAAGTTCAGTTTAACAATGGTTGTTGAGGGACAAAGGCAGGAGGTAAGATGTTCCTAAGGCCATGGTGGTAGATGACCATATAAATGGTGAAGGGAGTTTTGGAAAGTAGTGTGATGCTAGTTGGGAACCAGCAGTTCCTAAGGCTCCATGCCCTCTTCCTGAACCTCTTCTTGAAGCTCTAGCCTCTCAGAAGGGTGACAAGGCAGGAGGGAGACAGGGAAAAGCCAGGCATTTCTGCAGCTTGGGACGAGCTTTGATCCCTCTTCCTTTGTATGGAAGAGGGATGGGGAAGCAAACCTCAGTCAGCTGGTGCTTTGAGAGCCATCTAAAGTTGGACTTACTGTTTGGTCAGAGTGGTCTCCTTATGCTGGGAAGGTGTAGGGACCATGGCCTCTGCCACTAGACAGATGAGTTTTAATATCTTGATAGCACCATAGTCAAATGTTAACAACTGTCTGATGACATGGAAAAGTATACTATGTACTTAGTAGGCTTTGCTAAGGAGCCAGCTGCAGCATGGGATAATAACGCGACGATGATGATGTTGTGCAACAGCAGAGCCCATTCACGCTACCCTGATGTCGTAATCCCACCATTTTTGCTGTGTCTGATAATGTCCTCAGTCAGGGGAAAGGAGAGCTAGGGGTGGAATCATACCCTTCCCAGAGGCTCCGTAGAAGCAAATTGTGGCAGCCCCTCCACCCTAGCTTTTGCGTCCTTCCTCCTTAATAACCTTTGCCAGCTTGACCACACTCTTGATGTTGCCTGGCCATATGCACCCCAATTTCCATCTGTGAAATGTTGTGTGTGGGGGTATGCTTAACAAAATTTTCTAAATATTAAACTTTTTAAAAGTCTTTCTTTCAACATCCACTCTCTAACTTTCATCATAACAATTGGCATATTGCATATTAATAAAGTATAACTTCTATATCATCTCTACCTTTCAGAATGGCAGTCTGAGGCCTCACATAAAACAAGACAAATGTTGCTTGTGGCATTTTATATAAAAAAGAATACAATAAAACTAACATCAGTGTGGCATATTTAGAGGGGGAGAAAAGGAAAGCAGGAGAAAAAAATCTAATAGGCCTCAGAGAATATAAAGGGAACTTGAGGCTCTTTTCAGAAATTGTGTGTGTGTGTGTACACACACACACACACACACACACATATATACACAGTTGCACTTAGCCTTTGCCAGTTTAATTTACAGTACAACGTAATCTTGTTGGTGCACAGCAATGTTTATGCCTCTTGAAAGAATCTCTTGAGTTGAACAAAATATCACACGGTCTCAGCTTTATGACCTTGCTGGAACACGCTGATTAAAGTTCACTTCAGCCTTCAAGTCCTGCTAAGTCAGTTAGGCTGTTCAGAAGTCATGGAGAATTTTTACCAAATAGGCAGAAGTCCAGTATTCTGTATCTGATTAGCTTGTAGGTTTCCTCATTGTTTTCCAACCAATTTTAGTTTATAATCCCATCAAGAAAACTCAGCATGTTCAAGCACAGGGACATGCACTCAGACCAAACACACCCTTGGCCCCTCTCCTACTTTGCCCATAGATTTGTTTATGGCATTTGCCCAGTGAGGTTAGAAATTGAATTGAGTTGTCGCTTTCCCTTTTCTGATTGCATTGAAATCCGGACAGCAGGAGGTGGTTTCCTGCTGAGTTTGGGCTGCCTGTGTGAAAGGAAAGCAGGTGGTGAACCTGCTGTGAATTAGAGGGGATTGGCAAAGGATAGATTATAGTGTTTCACTGCAGTGAAGGAGGGCTCTCCCCCACCTTTCTTTCAGAAGTAGAGAAAAATAACACACACACACCCAAAAAACATATGGAATCAAATTCAGTGTGCTCTTTTCTTAGGCTCCTGTCTTTTCTTGAATTGTGCCATGGATGGAGATGAACACAAGATAGGTGGTCTGGATTTTAAGGCCAAAATAACATGGTGCTTAATGGGTCACTCAGCATTGTATCAAAATACAGAAGACCAGTTTAGCATATGTTGATGTTATTTACTATACTGTATTCCCTGCAGAATATAGATGATGCTCCGCAAATAATATTTCTTACCCACCTCTTCTCAAGGCTCAAGGTGGGGTACAACATGAACTAAAATACAATATATAACTAAAACATAAAAGCATTTAAACACATATGTTAAAACACATAGGCTTAAAACAAACATTACATTAAAAACATCCATAAGCTTAAAATACCAATTTAAAATTCATAGTTTAAAATCAAAATGGGTAGGCCTGCCGGAAGAGATAGGTCTTTAATACTGTTTTAAATTCAGACAGTGTGTTAACTGTCAAATCTCTTCTGGGTCACTAAGTCACATATTACCTATTTCACTCATCATCTCCTGTGTAGGCATCCTTTGGACACGCAGGAAAAACTTTGTATGAGTGTGATGATAATTGGAGGGGTTTTAAATGCTGGTCAGCTTCACCAGAAAAACTCCATGTTTCTCTAATGCCTAAATTCCATTCTGAACAAAACTGTCTGTGAGCATGAAGGTTCTTGAGTACATATTGCATCTACCCTACAGGTTCAGGAAGTACATGCCAAGACAAGACTGTTGGACCGCAGGGTAAGAAAGGATGCCTCACATCCCTAATTTCAAAACTCCCTTCCTGAGTCTTTCTGACTCCATCTCTCAGTTATAACTACTCATTCCCTGACTGATAGGATTTTGTCTGTGCTTTTATTCCTTCCAGCCACAACCCTTCATCCATTCAAAGGTTGTACACTGGCTGATAGATTGATAGTCCATTGGCCTATGCCTAGCTACTCATGAGTGAAGATGGGACATTCAGGACTTTATCAGACGCATGAAATAGGGCATCATAATGATGCCACATAAATGTGAAAGGGTGTGCTTATCAGACAACGTCACCCTTTCATGTTTATGTTCTGGACATAAGCCAATTTATTTTATCGATGGGCCAAGCTGTCAATTGATTGGCTGTGGTGATTTTTTTGCCGGCATTGCCAGTGTATGAAGCCTTGTGCCCCCCCCCCATTATTACAGAGTGAATGGCCGGACTGGTCAGAACATGTCCGGGTGAGATCACAACATCCAGGTAGGTGGCACTCTTTTTATGACCCTCCCCAGTTTACTTGGAAGTTTTTAAGTGTGTTTATGTGCTTAGTGTAACTTTTTGTGTGTTATTTTTGGTATTCTTGCGAGAATCACGAGATTTCAGATGAGGAAGTGAATGGAGCTCTCTTCACTCCTTGTTCATTGCCAGGGCTGCCTTTTGCCAGGATTACAGCTAAATGAGGTATAAGGCATTCTTTTAAAAGCATAAAAACACCGCAAAATATGCTGCCAAAAAAGGTTTGGGGCTGGTGGTCTGATAAAGTCCTCAATCTGTGGCCAGCATCTTGCCAGTGACATAGACAAGCCTTATTGCCACACGACTCAGGGAATAAAGAGACCAGACACAAGATGTATGGGTGAAATAAAGGGTCTTTATTGAACCCTACCTATTTAAGCCCTCTAAGATCTTCATTGGGGGGGGGGAGGCAACCTAGTGAGGAAGCAGCTGAGGCCGTAGGTCTAACTGAGAGACCTTACCCCCCAGCTTCCCTGGGCGAACACCTGAGCCCTCGAGAGGAACCCCAACACTGGGGTTGCTCTCAAGCCGGCCCGCGTCTGGAAGACCAACCCAAAAGTCCCCCACTCAAGCCGCACGGATTAGAGTGGGGGCTTATCCCTCGGGCCAGCCCGAAGGTGAGTCTCCTTCCCTTCCGCTAAGACCCATGACTTTATTGGTCGTTCTAGAGACCCTCCCTTCACTCAAATAGGTGCCAAGGTGCACACCAAATTTGCACCTCCCCCGAATTTCAGGCCATGAATAGGGTCAAGCGTCCGCTTAATCCCTATATCCCCACCAGCCTGTCCAAGAGGTCCCTCAACCCCCCCCCTGAAGATCAGCCAGAAAAATTGCATTACCCGCATCCGACAGATGGACCCCATCAGCTCGGTAGAGCTCAGGCCTCTCAAATATTATGGCGGGATGTACCAACCCAAGCCCTTGGTGAGAGCATTCTTAATCTCTCTGTTAGCTCTACGCCGAGCTCTATCAATCAAACGGGGATCTCCATCCCCTCTCCAAATTTGTCAGGGTAAAATGGCAGACCACATGATGGCTGCATCCGGCCACCTTGCCCGGATGAGCCCCATATCATGGATCGCCTGAAGGACCAAGGCCTTCCCTTTTAACAAACCCAAATCATTTCCACCCAAGTGGATAATGACAACATCAGGAGGGGGTCTGCGATGCTCCTCAAACAAAAGTGGCAACAGGCCATGCCAACAGAGGCCCCTCTTCCCCACCCACTCAACGATCAACTGGTCCCCCAAGGCGAGGTGAGGTCCAAAATGGCTCATTTGGGCCCGTCGCGCTGCCCAGTAGACCATACTGTGGCTGCATACAGTCACCCACCGTCTCACCATCGCCGACCTGGGACCTGAAAGAACCAGAAAAGAAACTTGTTAACATTGCAGTGGTCTGACGTACCTACGATATGTGGAAGAATGCCAATGTCCAATCCTCTGAATCTCCTGGGGCTGAAATCCAAGAGCAGCAGCTATGGATGCCACTCCAATTTGAAAAGAATGCGTCGCAAAATGCTTACCTTTCAGGCTCAGCCATTCTAAGGCCTTGGACGTCACTGCCCAAAACTGAAACTTGGTTAGTGGGGAAGTATTAGCATGCACAAACAACGGTCCCGGTGAAGGCCCCCTTGCAAGTACATACTTCCTCAAGGCTCTCACCAGACAGATATCCCCTTGGGTACAGGTATAAAGCCTGCATTGGGCTCTCAAGGCTCTTTGATCTGTTTTGGAAGATTGTAACCTAAGTTGCACGTACTGGTCACCCCACTCTACATCCCGAAGCTCCAAAGCCCAGTTAGACCGATCATTCCTGGATGCCCGCACCAGTTCGCTGATGCGCAATGCACCAAAGAATGCAATGAGCGCTGCAGCATGAAAAAGCAATTTCTCATAGGGTGAAATGCAAATGTCAGGCCAGATGGCAAAAAGACCCTGCAGGACCCTTGGGGAAAGCGGAGCCCTACTGTCTTTTCCTCTACCCTTCTCCCTGACCCAACCTTCTAAAACTTTGTGTATTGTAAAATGATTAGTAGTGTCCTCAAACCCACCAGCCTTAAGCCAAAAGGCCAGAGCAGATAACTTTGAGAATATAGTTTGTGGGGACAACCCTCTATGGTACAAGTGAACACAGAACTGTAACAAAAGTGACACAGGTACAGATGTACCCATACGCCACCCAGATTGAAGCCCAAACTGGCTGAACTCACGGACAGCTCGAGTATAGCACTTCCTAGTGGAAGGTGCTAAGGACATACCTAAGGCCCTGATCATTTCGACCTCCCAATCGTCCACAGGTCTGCCGGCATCGGCTCGCCTTCGGGCATCGCATTGGGAGCCAACTCTCTGAAGCGCTCCATCTGAATGCGGGAAAGCGCATCAGCAATGCCATTGTCGACGCCCACCACATGCCGTGCCACAAACAAAATGTTGTGCCTAAGGCACTGCAAAGTGAAGGCGCGAACCAACCGCATGACCCGGGAGGATCTGGAAGTTAAGGAGTTTATGACATGGACCGTGGACATGTTGTTGCACCAAAAGTGCATGGTGGAATTTGCCAACTGCGCCGCCCAAACATAAACAGCAACCAAAACTGGAAAAAATTCCAAGAAGGTCAGGTCCCCCACAATGTCGGACGAGACCCAATCCTGGGGCCACCTACTCGCACACCAATGACCTGCGAAATAAACTCCAAAACCAACAGCACCTGCCGCATCCGAGGCAATCTGCAGTGCTCCCTGTAATTTTCTATCTTCCCTCCAAAATGAAACCCCATTAAACTGATCTAAAAATTCTAACCACACCTGAAGATCATCACGGATAACCAATGTGATGCCTGATGTTGCCCTTTGAAGAGGCACCATGGGCCCCTACTGTACAAGATGGCCGCTGTGAGTTCTTTCCCCCTGGATCAGCTGCGCTGGGGTCATAAGCTGCATCCACAATTGTGGATACATCATATCCCATCGCAATGAAAGGCGGCCCTCATGTGAAAAGCCTCATCATATAACAACCACGCTGGGCCGGCGTAGTCTGTAATAGGCCCTATGAATAATGTCAATGTATTGAATGAGGGCCGCGGCGCATTGGGGTTGAGCCTTAACAAGAACCCCCGCTAATATCAAAAAACCTGACAGCCAATTAGACCAGGTACGCTCCACTCTTCTTTTTTTAATCTTCTCCCTCTCCTTATCTAATTCATCTTTATCTTTCTTCTCCAGTTCACGATACAGCAAGGAGAAGACATCAACATACTCACCCTTAATAATTTTCTCTCGAGTAGATTGTAGCAGATGATCACCCAGTGGCAAAGCCAAATCACCAAATGGGATGGCACCATATGCCACTGCATCATAACCTGCAGTTGCGAGGTACCAACAATCGTCTGGCTATTAGACGGGTCTGAATATGGCCCCATCCCCCATGGCATCCAGTTGGACCATTGGGGAGGAGCCCAGTATGGAGTAGACTGCGCCGTGGACCACCCTGGGTGCGGTGCAGCACTGCCGCCAGATGTAAGGGTCCCATTGCCCTGGGTAGCCGCTGGCAACCTCCCCCAAAGGCTCCCAACATATGTGCTGCATAATTGTCAGTAAACTCACCTCCCAAATCCTGAGGTCCAGCGATATCCGCCAACTGGTCTCCGGTACCTGATGGCCCTTGTTCCACCGGATTGCCAACGTCAATAGATCCAGATGGTCCACCATTTTTTCTAGAGCATCCAAACGAGCAAGAATAGCTTTAGAAATCTTACGTTTCTTACCTTGCCCACCCTGAATTAAATCCGGTGCCCTGGGAACACCATGAATCTCCTCCAGTTTCCCAATCCTGTCCAGTATAGCATGCCATGGAATATCCTCCTCGCTATCACTGGAGGAATTGGACGCTGGTGGCAGGTGAGGCATTTTGGACTTGGGAGCAGGGCCCTTGCCTTTGCCCCCCAACTTGCCCTTTTTGGGTGCCATACCTGCCTGGACCAATAAAATATTATTTAATTAATTTGATTGATTATAATATTTTATTTATTATTTAGTATTAGTTATATCTATTCGTATTATTATTATTATGAGCACAATATACTCAATATACTCAATATTATTATACTCAATATATTCCAGATACTCAATATTATTATTATTATTATTATTATTATCACCACTAGGGGGCCAACAAAGCCAATTGCCTGCTAGGCATAGATCAAACCACTAGGGGGCGGAGGAGGCCACAAGGCCCAGAATCTACAGGCAAACAGACGCTGTTGCCACGAGGCTGCAAATTAAATTAAGGCCTAAAATAGGCCTAGCTAAAAGGGAGGGGGTCAGCTAAAAAGGGGGGGAGGGGTTGGAAAAGGCTGTGCGGCCACGCCGGCCTAGGCGCTGAACCACCACCCGCCCAGAGACACTGCCCAGGCAGCGGCTCCCCAAGGCCCAGATCAGGCCATGAAGGGGATTAAAGAAGGCCCAGGCGTGAAATTGCCACCCGCCCAGAGACACCGCCCCGGCAAGGGGCAGCAGAATGCGACCACTGCCCGCCCAGAGACACCGCCCAGGCAGCGGCTTGCAAAGGCCCGAATCCGGCCGGGAAGGGAATTAATCAGTGGAATGCGCCTGAGCAGCGTGGCCACACTGGGCCTAGGCGGGGAACACGCCCCGAACCCCCCCCCAACTGCCGAACACGGCCAACCACCGAACGTGACAATGGACGCAGGCAGGCAGCCGTGAAGCGAAGGCCAAAAGAAACAGACGCCGCGCAGCCACGCAGCGCCAAGTAAAACCAATTAGGCCCAAACGCCAATCAGTGCTGGCAGCAGCTTCTCCCTCAATTCTGATAAGAAGAGAGAGGGGTGAGGGCAGAGCAGCCTTAAATAGGCCTCCTGCTCAGCCCCGCCCCCTCTCCTGACGTCGGGATGACAGCCTGACACCCACGCTCTGGTCTCCTCCCCTCCCTGCGGCAAAGACCAATCCCCGCCCAAACAGCAAGCTTAATGGGGGGGATTGGGATTCCATCTTGTGTATGTATTTTTTTGGTCATTGCGAAGGCTGATATTCCCTCCTTCTATAATGACCAGTGCCCACCTAGGACTCACCATGTTGTTCAATAGCTGCTCCCAGTGGAAGTGTCTGACTATGTTTTCATAACCAGATGCAGACCAATGACATCATCTACTGGAACTTCTGCAGATCTTGATGGAAGATGTGTTTTGTCTGTGTCTGGCTAAGGAAACATAGGGCTTGTCTAGACAAGACAATAAAATGTGGATTGATGTGCTCTAATGCCAATTTGCAGCAGCTTTCATTTGATAACGATTTCTTGGCAAGATCACAGGCATGCGAAGCTATCTGCATTCACTGTTCAAATGCACATGCATGCGAATCAAGATGGCAGGTGTGAGTGAATTGCTCATGTTTTTATTGTCACAAGTTGCCGTCATTAAACAGTATTTTTTTTAAAAAGCATATCCAAGGTGCAGAAGCACCATACTCCACTTAAACAAATAGAAAAAGATACTGTTTTGTCACCTTAGTGCACAATCACTATGGCAAGAATCCAACATGGCGATTTGGGGTACTTCTCTTGTTAGCAAGCTTCACCCCCTGTGTACATTCAACCAATCAGCTTTCCACTTCTGTTCTTATTAGGAATGTACATCAAAGCAAACTGGTTGTTCCAATGAGTGGGAATGTGCATTCCCCATAGAGCTTAAAAAAAATACGAGAAAGGCCATGAAGGCTTTTTCTGCAAAGTGTTTGGCCTTTTTGGTCCCCTGCCTTCTGAATATAGCAGATTGATGCAGGATCTCATTGAGACAAAATGTATTCTCCTTGGATTCTATGAGGAGTACATTTGCTGTATAGACAGCCCCATAGATAAATGCTTCTCTGATGCCCCTTTCTCTCCACCAGCAGTGCAGTGGCCATGGGGGGCGGGGGTGCTATCGCAGTGACAACATGAGTCCTGGGAATGGTGATAGGGAAGCCACAGTGGAGTTCTGCATAAGGACACTTATGCTATGTGTGACCATGTGAGATCTTGTACTTTTGATCTTGTTTATTTATTTGTTTATGTAATGCCCCATCTTTCTCCTGGTATGGAACCCAAGGTGGCTCACAACAAATTAAAGCAAAGTACAGCTAAAATTTTATTACTGTATACAGAAAAACAGTTAAATAAACAAACTCGTAAAAGCACAAAGCTAAAACAGTTAAAAACACATTTAAAACAGAGTAAAAAAGATAAATGCACAGCACATCCCATTAAAAGACTCTTCTTCCACATGAGTTAAGAACCAAAAAACCTGTCTAAATAAAGCCATGTCCTGACTCACCAGGAAGCCCATTTGCAGGCTGTGCTGAAGTTCAGGGTGGTGAGGAAGGTTATCATTTTCAGCACAACAATCCCTTTCTGCTTGCCAGAGGCCTGTGCAGCTTTCATGGGCTTTGAGGAAAGTCAATCAGTCAGAGACTGGGAGGGGCAGAGACAATTCACCACCAGATGCGGGAGTGGAAGGTTTCACTCCAGTCCAGTGAAGGTGTATACATTCAGGCCCCTTCTGTCTTTCTTGGCACTTGAGCCTGAATAGCCTTCCCACCTATCTATTCACTCTCAGTGTTATTGGGATTTTGCTGTGTTTTATTTTGTAGGTCACAATGTCTAGAGGGTGGTGTGCCACGGGGCAAGATCCAGAGTGGGAGGGGGGGAATTGCAGCTACAATATTAGGGAGCCCTGGTGGCGCAGTGGTTAAATGCCAGTACTGCAGCCATGACATTGCGAGTTCAGTGCTATAGGGCTCTAAGGTTGACTCAACCTCCATCCTTTCATAGTTCGGTAAAATGAGTTCCCAGCTTGTGGGGGCAATTAGCTAATATACATAGGAAACTACTTAGAGAGTGCTTAGTGCAAAAAAGTGGTGTAGATGTGTAATTGCTATTGGTAAACAATTTGTAAGCCGCTCTGAGAGCCCTTGTGGCTGAAGAGCAGGATATAAATACCCTAATAAAAATCCCACTTTTATCCCTTGTGGAGGTCCCCATTAGGGACTTTGGGTGTGCATATCCCAGGGGCTGAGGACCAGCCTCCCTTCCAGGTGGCAGGGAACCACACAGAGGTTGTGCACCCACATGGATTCCAATCTGTCATCCCTAAGGTACCCTCCCTGGCAGGCTGGCTGGAGGGAGGTGCTTATCAAATGACAAGAGGGTTATTAGATTCATGGATCTATGCCTCATGCCATACCAACACTACCCAACTGTATTCAATAAAGTTGTGGCCATTTTTTCTCCAGCTCTAATGGAGTGTGTGTTTTGTGATTCCCCTCTTGCACCCAAGATAGCCTCTTGAGACTTGGCCTGCAAAGGATCTTTGGTGACACAGTGGCTAAATGCTGGTACTGCAGCCACAATGTTGTGAGTTTGATCCTACAGGGCTCCAAGGTTGACTCAGCCTTCCATCCTTCTGTAGGTTGGGGGCAATTAGCTAACACATTGTAAAATGCTTAGAGAGTGTTTAGTACTATAAAGCAGTATAGAAATGGTTGTTGTTGTTGTTGTTGTTATTTCCTTGCCAGAAGAAAGAGAACAAAGAGGGAGCCAACTGAATCTCCTGTGTGAGGGAGTTCCACAGCCTGGGAGCATTCACTGGAAAGGCTCTCTCCCATGTCCTCACCAAATGTGCCTGTGATAGTGACAGGACATTTGTAAGCTGCTTTGAGGCCCTTGTCGAGAGAAAGGCAGGGTAAATGAAATGAAATGATGGGACTGAGAAAAAGGGTTTGACTACATAAGGGGTGGGGTGGGGGAAATCCAGACGAAATGTCAACTTCTTTGACCCAGAGTTGCAGTGCATAAAATTCTGACTACTCTGGCTTGGCTTTAAGCACCACACTTGCCAAAGCCTGAATCTGCATTTGGATTTTTACCCCCAGTAAAGCAGAAAGATTTGTTTTTAAAGTGAATTTTAAAACAATTGGCTTCCATTCAAAACAGTTACTCACACATAGGGCTCCGTGAAAGCAAAGCCCCAACGCTACTCACTCTCTCTGAAGTCAAGACAGACAGCTAGCCTTGCAATGGCATGACGTGCCAGTATGTTTTACTTCAGAGAGAGTGACTAGCACCAGGGCTTTGCTTTTCCAGTGCACAATCACCCACTCTGAGCTCCATGAAAGTAAAGCCCTAGTGTTAGCTACCCCCCCTGAATTCAGAACAGGCAACTAACCAGGCAATGGCAAGGCTTGGCTGGGCATTCTGACCTCAGGGAGCAACTACTGCTGGGGCTCTGCCTTTGGAATGAGGAAGTGGTGCCAAGGGGGGGAGATGGTGGGACGAAGTGGTGCCAAGGGGGGGGGATGGTGGCACCTCAGGCAGCACTTGTCCTTCCCCTCCTCTCCACCCCCTAAATCCAGTGTGGTGTGATGTACTAGGAACACATGCTCACATTTACTCAATTTACTTTCTGGCAACTCAACAATGAAGTCCATACTAATGACTTCCCATGGTTTAGTGGGGGTAGGTAATGGTAGCAATAAGCCTTTTGGTTTCCCCCCCCCAGCTCTTTTTGCCACCGCACATGTGTGACAACCCTTTACATACTCTTCTACCTCCTTCTGCATTTTGGGCCACCAGAACTGCCGTTGTGTTAAGTGTAACGTTTTTACATACCCAAAATTACCTGCACTCTTCACATCATGGCAGTGTTTAAGGATGGCAGTTCTCATAGCCTCTGGAACATACAGGCATTCTCCCTTCCAAGCCAAACCTCCTCATAGAACTACCTCCCCTTGGTGAGAAAGAAACCACGGGTCCTTGGAGAGAGCTGCTGCCATTTGAGCCTGCCACCCACTCACACCGTCCTCCGAGACTGGAGGAGAAAGCTCCAAGGATGATGGGGCTGGTGCCACAGTGGGAGTCGTGGTCTTTGCAGGCGGGCTGTCAGGCTCCCCTGCAAAGCCTTGTTCTGGGCCCAAAGAGGGGCCTGCCTTGGTCTCCTGATGCTTGGCTTGGCTGCGTGTGAGAACTGTCAATCCCAAATGGGAGGGGGAGAAGACTGTGTCTATCACCTCCTCCTGCTGACTGTCATGTTGAGGGAGCCTGGACAAAGTGTCAGCTAAGAAATTCTTTTTTCCCAGGAGAAACTTCAGGGTGAAGTTGAACCGGTAAAAGAAACTGGCCCATCGAATTTCTTTAGGGTTTGAGCACCATGGAGTTTTCAAAGCCTCCAAGTGTTTGTGATCTGTCCGAACCTCAAAAGGTTGGGAAGATCCTTCCAGTAGATGGCGCCAAGTCTCTAAGGCCAATTTGATTGCACCTGCCTCCTTCTCGCACACTGGCCAATTTTGCTCAGTCTCATTGAATTTCTTTGACAGATAAGCACAGGGTTTGAGCTCCCCCCTTCATCCCATTGGAACAACACCCCCTATCACCACGTCTGAGGTGTCTATCTGAACCACAAAAGGTTGCATGGGGTCGGGGTGCTTTAGAAGGGGTTCAGAGGTAAAAAGCTTCTTCAGCTTGTCAAACACCCTTTGGCATTGGTCAGTCCACACAATCTTTTGGGGAGGCTTTTCTGCCTTCCCCTTCCCAGTTTGTTCCTTCTCTCCTACCCTCTTGGTTTCCAACAGGTCAGTCAAAGGCAACGCCACCCCAGCAAAGTCAGGGATGAAGGACCAGTAAAAATTAGCAAACTTTAGGAAGCTCTGAAGCTGCTTCCTGGTCCTGGGGGTCTCCCATGCAAGAACCCCCTTTACCTTCTCTGGGTCCATTTCAACCCCCCTGCTAGAGATGCGGTACCCCAAGTAATCTAGCAGCTCTGATGGAATTCACATTTTGACATTTTGGCATATAAATTATTCTTCCCCAATTTACTAAGCACTTTTTTCACCAACTTCACATGGGATGTATAGTCCTCAGAGTAAATAAGCACATCATCCAAATACACCAGTACCCCTTTGTACAAGAACTCTCTCAGTACATCATTAATCAAGTTCTAGAAAATCCCGGGGTCTCCACTTAGCCCAAATGGCATTACACAGTATTCAAAAGCCCCTAGCTGGCAATTAAAAGCAGTTTTCCACTCATCCCCTTCTTTAATTCGCACTCTGTAATAGGCCTCCCACAAGTCCAGTTTGGTAAATATCTTCCCCTTGGCTAAATGAGCCAGGATGTCTTTCATTAAGGGGAGGGGGTACTGATTTGTCATGCTGATAGCATTCAAGGATCTGTAATCAATACAGAGACGAAGACCCCCATCGGCCTTGAGTCTGAACAACACCGCAGCCCCCAAGGGGGAGGTCGTAGGTCTGATGAACCCCCGGGTCAAGTTTTTGTCTGTGAACTCCCGGAGGGTGTCCATCTCCGCCGGTGTCATGGAGTAAATCTTGGGTTTGGGCAGCTCGGTCTCAGAAACTATCTCAATAGCACAGTCAAATGGCCTGTGGGGGGGGGGGAAGAATGTCACATTCCTTCTCTTCAAACACATACTGCCTCTGTTTATACTCCACCGGTAACCCTTTCATTTCCCCTTGAACCAGAGCGGTTTTACAGTTCCGCAGCTTGGCCTCTAGGGGGATCCTCCCCAGTGAGGCCTCACACACTCCATGTTCTCGCACACACAAGGAGGCTGTACAAGTCACAGTCTCCTTTATCCAATCTATAGTGGTGTTGTGAAATTTCAGCCAGTTTAAGCCCACTACTGCAGCTGGAACTAAACCTGGGGCTATCACAAATTGGAGCTCATCCTGATGATTTCCCATCTTCATCTGTACTGGGCCAGTCATTCGCCTTGCGGGGCCCCCCTTCATCATCCCTCCGTCCATCTGAGAAAGCCACACCGGCTTGTCTAGCTTAATGGTGCTAACTGCGAGTTCACTGACCAAGGAGGGGCGAATTAGTACTTGGGTATTTCCAGAATCCACCATTAACATTACTTTTCAGGGGACCCCATTGTTTGCAACCCCTATTTTGGCTTTTAGGAAAAAAGGGCCTTTCACCCCACTCACCACAGCACTTGGGCACCCTTCGGGATTAGCCTGCCCTCAGGTGCTTAATAGGGTGGGCTGGAGCCGTTTCCCGCTGGCTCAGCATCGGAGGAGGATCCACTGTCATCCGGTTCCTCTGAAGACTCTCCCACTGCATGGCCTGACATCAAGGCACACACCGGTGCTTTGGTCTTGGGCTTGAATGGCGTCTTGGGTGCTGTCGACTTCCCCTCTGCCTTCTTGGGCCTCTCTTCTGCTGGAGTGTCTCGAGGTTGTTTCTCTGGGCATTCGGCTATGCGGTGTCCACTCTTCCCGCAGTGCAGGCACAAGCCGTTTTGCATCCTTTGCTCCCTCTCTGACTCCCCCGCCATGCCACCAGCTGTTTGGGCCGTCTTAGCTTTCTTCCCGGTGGACCCAGTGGGCTTTCCGCCGAGCCCCTGGTGTTGCCAGGCCAGCTTGACGCCCTGTCTCAGGGTTTCCACCTTCCTAGCCAGCCGTACTCATCCAAAGAGGGTTTTGGGGTTCCCTTGGATCAATGCTCACTCGAGGATGTCTGCATTAAGGCCATCCTGAAAATACTGCACCTTAGTAGCTTCGGTCCAATCGGGAATCTGGCTGGCCAAGTGGCGGAATTTGGAGGCGTATTCAGCCATGGACCTCGAACCTTGCTGCAGTCGCTGGAGTTCTGTGTGTGCCTATCTCACCCTCAGGGGGTCTTCAAATCGAGCCCATAAGGCCATCATGAAGTCATGGAAATTCCCCAGCTCTGGAGCCCCCATGTCATAGAGCCCCACCAGCCACTGTGCTGCTTCTTCCTCCCATTGGTTGGAGACATACTGCAGCTTCTC
Source organism: Gambelia wislizenii (assembly GCA_030847615.1). Lineage (NCBI taxonomy): Eukaryota > Metazoa > Chordata > Lepidosauria > Squamata > Crotaphytidae > Gambelia > Gambelia wislizenii. The sequence goes on from JAUMIR010000002.1 coordinate 69,508,276, forward strand.
AGCCTCTGTCTGGAACTCTTCCCATTGGGACATGAACCCCATCACCTGGGTTAGGAAGTATGGCAACTTCACAGGGTTCCCATCAAAGGTGGCTTTCAGGTCTCGGTGCTTGAGGCCCCCGAGGTCTTTCCCGTGGATCGACTGGGCCAGCTCCCACAGGGGGTATTGGACCAGGAGCCTGAAGGACAGGGGCCCCAGCAGGTGCGATGGGCCCCCCTCCCCCTGGTGCTGGAGCTGGCAACTGTGGGTCCTGGGGAGGTTGGGCCCCTCCCGGGGTGGCCAGTTGCTGAAGCAGTCTCTGCAGGATCTCTAGGAGGCTTGTCTGCATGACCTCCATTGGTTGCTTCAGCTGCTGTACCTCATTCTCCAGTTCTGAGCGCGGAGGTCTCGCCTCACATTCTCGATACCCCTCAGTTAGGGGTCTGTCCCACCTGCATTCCTCCCAACCTCACTCTTCTGGCCACAGCCAACTGGCTCCCAGGGCCATTCCAGCTCCACGCACTGGGGTCTCAGAGAAGGGTAGGCTGCCCCTCCCCAGGGCTTGCCTGGCTCCCAGCTCCATGAGGTCGAGGGGAAGGATCAGCCTTCCAGCCCTCCGCCGGGCTCTGCTCTGCTCTTTCTCCAGCAAGCCTGACCATCCCCCAGCACGTCTGCACCATCCCCCAGCACGCCGGCTCCCTGGCCACCGCCTGTGGCCAGGCCATTCTCCGTCTGGGTTCCAGTCTCCGCGTTGTCAGACATTGCAGGTAGAACTCCAAATTAAGTATGATTTGTGAGTTTCGGCTTACTGTGATGTACCAGGAACACATGCTCACATTTACTCAATAAGAATTCTTTATTAAGCAAGGATACGTGTAGCAGGAACATAGGCAAAGCTGAAACTAAACACAACCTAACACAATTCCCAGATAAACCCTTACAGCGAGAGAATGGCATGAGGGAGACTCGTGGGCAGCCAGACAGCTCCAGGTGCTGTGACCTTGAGCTGCTTTGGAGAACAGCGTTCCCAGGCCCAAAAAGGGCTGGCTGGCACCCACTCAAAGACTGAGAGGCCCAGACAAGGAAAACAGGCCAAAGCCTTTTACCAACCTCATGTCAGGATCTTCCATGGAGTCTACTCTAATGTCCAGAATTCAGGGATGAGCCTGACATGTAGATGGATTGTTCACACTACAGTTTTCTTTGGAGTTGCAAGCAAACTCTGGAGAAAACTGCAAGTTTTCTAAAACCCTGGGTTAAGGGGGTATTCCCTGAGCCTCGTGCAGATAGGCCCATACATAGTGTAGCATCATCACATCAGATTTGGGGGAAAGGCTGCATGTCATGTTGCATTATCGGGCCAGATTTGGAGGAGATTCAGGGTTTTTTTACTAGTGTATACAAGCCCAAAGCCCTCCCCTGAAGATCTTACAACTCCTGACAGATATGGGACTTTATCAGACATACAAAATACAGTGTCATAACAACTCCACATAACCACGAAAGGGCACACATATCAGATGATATTACCCTTTCACGTTTATGTCCCTGCCGAAACCCATACTTTTTAATTGATGGCTGAAGACGTCAATTGATCCCCTGTGGCTTTTTTTTTTTTTTTTTTTTTTTGCTGGCACTACTGGCATGTGTAACCTTGCACTTTCCCTCTCGTACTTACCCCATCAATGCCCAGTCTGGTGTGAACACTTCCAAGTGAGATTGTGACATCCAGGTAAGTGACACACTTTTTATTATCCTCCCTGGGTTACTTGGGACTTTTAAAATGTGTTTAGGTGCTTGTGTAAACTTTTTTTGTGTTGAACTCTCAGCACAGCAAAATAAATATGATATCATAGGCATCACTGAAACCTGGTGGGATGAGGCTCATGATTGGAATGTACTAATAGAGGGGTATAACCTATTTCAGAAAAATAGACTACAAACCTCCAAGCCAAATTGCGGACTTGGATAATGCCTTCCTAGAACAGATGACCACACATTCAGAAAGGAGAGATGTAGTAGTAATGGGGGATTTCAACTGTCCTGATATTTGTTGGAAGTCCAACTCTGCTAAGAATTTAAGGTCCAACAAATTCCTCACTTGCCTTGCAGACAATTTCATTGTCCAGAAGGTGGAAGAGGCAACAAGGGGACCAGCTATTTTAGATCTGATCCTAACCAACAGAGATGATTTGGTTAATGGTGTAGAAATGGCAGGATCCCTAGTGGGGAGTGACCATGGAGTCTGTTATACAGAGGAAAGGGGAAGCCAAGCATAGTCAGACATGCATTCTAGACTTTAAGAAACCTGATTTCAGAAATCTTAGGGAATTACTGGGGGTGATCCCAAGAGTCAGAAATACTAAAAGAGAAGGGAGTTAGTGACGGATGGGAGTTTCTTAAAAGTGAGATATTGAAGACACAACTTCAAACGGTTCCAGTGAGGAGGGAAAATGGCTGATGTCTAAAGAAACCAGCATGGATGTCGAAAGAACTCTCAACTGAGTTAAAACATAAAAAGGGCATGTACAAGAAATGGAAAACGGGGGAAATCACCAAAGAAGAATTCAGACAAATAGCCAGCTCATGTAGGGGAAAGTCAGAAAAGCCCAAGCTCAGCTGGAGCTTAGGCTTGCTAGAGAGGTTTAAAAAAGGGCTTTTTTGGGTATGTCCGTAGCAAAAGGAAAAACAAGGAAATGGTAGGGCCGCTGCGTGGAGAAGATGGCGAAAGCCTAATAGGGGACAGAGAAAAGGCAGAACTACTTAACACCTTCTTTACTTCAGTCTTCTCCCAAAGGGGGAACTGTGCTAAACCTGGGGAAGCTGGAGCAGATGATGCAGTAGGAGAAATACAGCACAGAATTGGTAAAGAGGTAGTTCAGGAATACCTGGCCAGTATAAATGAGTTCAAGTCTCCAGGGTCAGATGAGTTTCATCCAAGAGTATTAAAAGGACTGGCAGAAGTAATCTCAGAACCACTGTCAATAATCTTTGAGCATTCCTGTAGAACAGGAGAGGTCCCAGCAGACTGGAGGAGGGAAAATGTTGTCCCCATCTTTAAAAGGGGGGGGGGAAGAAGACCCAAATAATTACTGCCCAGTCAGCCTGACATCAATACTAGGAAAGATTCTAGAGCAGATTATTAAACAGACAGTATGTAAGCACTTAGAAAGGAATGCCATGATCACAAAAAGTCAGCATGCATTTCTCAAAAACAAGTTGTGGCAGACTAATCTCATCTCTTTTTTTGATAGAGTTACAAACTTGATAGATGAAGGGAATGCAGTGGATGTAGTGTATCTTGATTTCAGTAATGCTTTTGACAATGTCCTCCATGATATTCTTGCAAAAAAAGTTAGTAACCTGTGGGCTAGACAATGTAACTGTTGGGTGGGTTTGTAATTGGTTGACTGACCGAACCCAAAGGGTAGTCACCAATGGCTCCTCTTCATCCTGGAGAGAAGTGACCAGTGGGGTGCCACAGGGTTCTGTCCTGGACCCAGTGCTATTCAACATCTATATTAATACTTGGATGAGGGAATAGAGGGTATGCTTATCAAGTTTGCAGATGACACCAAATTAGGAGGGGTAGCTAATACCCCAGAGGACAGGATCAGAATCCAAAATGACCTGAACAAATTAGAAAGCTGGGCCAAAACTAACAAAATGAATTTCAACATGGCTTGAGGGCAATACATGTGAAAAAGATCTTATAAATAATAATAATATAATAAAATTTTATTTCTGTCCCACCCCTCTGCAACGCAATTGGGGCGGCTTACAATATAAAAACTCCATAGACACAGTATCCTAGCTCACCCACCCTTTTAAATAATATTAAATTATAAAAGATTAAAACATACAGTAATTAAAAATATATAAATTAGAAAGAAGAAAATTAAAACATACAATAGTTAAAATCTTGGAGTCTTAGTGGAACAAAAGCTGAACATGGGTCAACAGTGTGATGCAGCAGCTAAAAAAGCCAATGCAATTCTAGGCTGCATTAATAGGAGTATAGTATCCAGATCAAGGGAAGTAATAGTGTGACTGTATTCTGCTTTGGTCAGACCTCACCTGGAATACTGTGTCTAGTTCTGGGTACCACAAAGATATGAAAAAGCTGGACCATGTCCAGAGGAGAGTGATTAAAATGGTGATATGTCTGGATGCCATGCCCTATGAGGAGCAGCTTAGGAGCTGGGCATGTTTAGTCTGGAGAAGAGAAGGTTGAGAGGGGACATGATAGCCATGTTTAAATATTTGAAGGGATGTCATACTGAGGATGGAGCAAACTTGTTTTCTGTAGCTCCAGAGACTAGGACATGGAGGAATGGGTTCAAACTACAGGAAAAGAGATTCTACCTAAACATTAGGAAGAACTTCCTGACAGTAAGAGCTGTTCGGAAGTGGAATGCGCTGCCTCGTAGCGTGGTGCAGTCTCCATCTTTTGAGGTTTTTAAACAGAGGCTGGATGGCCATCTGTCTGGAATGATTTGATTGTGTATTCCTGCATGAAAGGGGGTTGAACTGGATGGCCCTTGAGGTCTCTTCCAACTCTATGATTCTATGATTCTTTTTGTTTTGTTTTGTTTTGTTTTTATTTTTTGAGTGATGAAGTCTCATGATAATCCATGGGATTTCAAAGAAGGAAGTGAACGGAGCTCCAGGGAAGCCAGGGAAGCCTTCTGCCAGGAGAGAAGGTAAGTGCGGTGGTGGGGTGTTCTTTTGTAAATTGATAAAATTGATATCAAATTGATTTTTATACCAGCAATAGAATGCTTAAAGGGGCTCATCTGCTAAAGTCCATGTTCTTACCTTGTTTCTGATCCTTTTCCCCACTACTAAAGAAGAGGACTTCCAATCTCACCATGGCATAACTGTGAACTGTTCAGGTAATAGGCACTTATTTTGCATATTAGGGGGTAACCATGTCTGAGTGCAACCACTCAGGTGCTTAACAACACCACACAAGTACAGCACAAGCCATTAAAAGACCCTTCTGGGATATATATATATATATATATATATATGCATATAGTGCATTTGGAAGACTTCACAAAAGAGTCTGGAGCAATAAACACCTGAGGCGAAGCACAAAAATCAGTGTGTATAGAGCCATTGTACTGTCTATCCTCCTTTATGGATCTGAAACATGGGTCACCTATCGCCACCACCTATGACTCCTCGAACGCTTTCATCAGCGCCGTCTACGCACAATCCTAAATATACACTGGACTGACTATGTGACGAATGTTGCTGTCCTTGAGCAAGCAGGGATCACCAGCATTGAGGCCATGATATTGAGAACGCAGCTACACTGGGCAGGGCACATTTCTAGGATGGAGGACCATCGCCTCCCCAAAATAGTACTCTACGGTGAACTCACCACGGGTCAGTGTAAGAGGGGTGCGCCAAAAAAGCGATACAAAGACTCCCTGAAACAACATCTCAGGCTCGGCCAAATTGATCACCAACAATGGTCCGCCCTGGCCTCACATCGGGAGGCATGGAGACGCACTATCCACAATGCTGCAGCCTTATTTGAGAACTTACAACAAGTCTTGAAGAGAAATGACAACACAGAAAGAATCACAACCCCAAAACATCACCCAAGGAACCCTTCTGCTGTGCTTTCTGCAACCGGACTTGTTTATCTCAGATTGGCCTTTTTAGTAATCAGCGTGCTTGCAGTAAGCGCGGGATGAGTCCTTCCTGAATCTTCGTTTGCGAAGAAAAGCCAGAGAGAGATATATATGGTAAAAGAACAAACAAACAAAAGAAAAAAAAAAGAAATCATTACCAGAACAAGCAAACAAAAGAAAAAAAATGAGAAATCAATACCAGGTCTTATACTCTACCAGTACCTCTTGACAAACAGAACCTAAGTCAAGGCAGGACTGAAACCCATTCAATATCTCTTGGCTAAGCAATTTAATTCTAGTTTCAGTGCCACTAGCCCTCTACCTTCAGGCTCTTTTGCACTACTCAGATACAGCAGTTAGATACCACTTTAATCACCATCCTAATTATCTTTAAGTACCATTCCATCCCGTTGAATCCTCAGATTGTCAGTTTAGGGAGGAGAATTTGGAATTCTCTGCCAGAGAGCTCTAGTACCTTCCCAAACTATAGGTCCCAGGATTCCATAGGATTCACCCACAGCAGTTAAAGTGGTATTAAAATGTTATACTTGTGCAGTGTAAGAAAGCCAGTGCTTGTGAGCAGCCATGTGCGATGTGCCAATGCCAAATTTGGGGGGTATTCCTTCCTGCTCACATCCCCCCACACCCTATTCACTGCAGCTGGAAGAATCTTTGTTCCTCTCCTCTGGCAACTAACCAGGTCTCCCTTGAGAAGCTTGCAGAAAGAGCTGTAAAACCAGCCAGGCTGCTGTAAGGTTGGCAGAAACCCCAAGAGCTCTATTTTGGTCTTTGCTGTTGTGTTTTAAATAGACTAGTATTAGTGTTTTGCCCGGGCCTTTGTGCCCACCAGCACCATTAAAACAAATGATCTGTCAGCATTTCAGGGGGAGAAAAGTGTGTTAATTTCATGCATTTACAACTGAGCAATAAAAAAGGTGCTCAAAGCTGGAATATGAAATACAAGAGCTTCTTGTGGGAGTTAATATTTATGCTCATATTCTTTTTTCCTCCTTCAAAACTACTGTGTGTCACTTAGAAAGTTATTTCAGCTATCCTGGTGAGTTGGCAGAGTGAGTGACAAGAAGTGACACACTAAAAGAACAGATTGTGTTTGCCTTTAAACCCCTCTTCTGCCTAGAACAGGCATTCACCGGTTGTTATATAGGTTGGCCCCTGTTTCTAAGGGAGATATGTTCCAAGACCCTCTGTGGATACCTGAAGCCTATTATTTTCAATGAGACAAATGCCAGACGTTGACCGTAGAATCACATTGGACGACCTACAAATGCCTAAAGAGAATATAGTTTTTAAAGATGTGGATAAGTGAAACTGTGGGTACATACACACTACACAAATAATCCAGTTTGAAAATGGATTATTTGCCATGGCTCCTTTCTATGGAATCCTGGGATTTGTAGTTTGGTGAGGCGCCAGCACTCTTTGGCAGAGAAAACTAAAGACCTTAGAATCATAGAATCATAGAGTCGGAAGAGACCACAAGGGCCACCTAGTCCAAACCCCTGCAATGCAGGAATACACAATCAAATTATTTCCAACAGGTGGCCATCCAGCCTCTGTTTAAAAACCTCCAAAGAAGGAGACTCCTTGTAAAACTACAAATCCCAGGATTCAATGGGAAGGAGCCATGGCAAATAATCCAGTTTCAAATTGGATTATTTGTGTATTAGGCCTGTGGATACTGAACCTTTGGATACAGGGGTCAACCTATACTTCCCAGTGAATCATAGAATCATAGAGTTGGAAGAGACCTCAAAGGCCATCCAGTCCAACCCCCCACCATGCAGTAAGGGAAATCAGTAAGGGAGAGCCAACCTTCTTAAGGCTGTTGAGAGGATAGATCAGTGCAGGACAACTGAGTAATAACCTCTGGTATTCTTTTCCTCACAATTGCTATCTATTTTCCATCTTGGTACCCATTTTCAGGGAGAAAGGTGGGGTACAACTGTAATGAATAAATATTTTAAATGAATGAATTAATGTTCAGGTTCTAACACAGGGTTACACGGGCACAGATATGTCTCTGATTTTGTGTATTTATACAGCAAATTTTCATCCAAGGATGGCATCCCTTTAAAAGCGAAGGAACCTGGTTTTGGTCCCAAGTACTCTGAATTAATAATGTTTCCTTTAACAATTAATAGTATTTCATGATATCCCTTTAGGTAAAAGGGGGGAAATGGTCAATGGTACTATTTTGGAACAGCACAGGGCAATTGATCTACCAGAGAAAACTCTAGCAAATTTGTCATTACATGCATAATTTTATTTCTGCAACAAAGTGGGCCATAAAGTGAAATAATCAAAGAAATGTGAGGCTGGATTGTTCCACAAAATTCACAGACCATTATAAAGAGAGTGGGTGTACAACATCTACCTTAAGGCATGCCCTTACTTGTTAAAATGGAACTTGTTTAGAGTGACAAGGAAATGTTGCTTGGCTGCCTATGAAGTCATAAAAATATTGAAAGATTGGATAACGCCAAAAGTCTAGCTAGGCTAACATTGTTCTCACACAGATGTCTTAATGAAGCCCACAAACCCCAGTCCCTGCTTATCTTTAGACCCCTGTTTGCACCTTGTGGGTGACTGAGGAAAGGCAGCATGGAATGTTCCATACTGAGCCTTGTGATGGCATCTCCAGTCAGACACTGGCATAGTGGGAAGGCCACATCAATTGGTGGTGGATCTGGTCACCTGGGTAGAGAGATTTGGGTGAAAGAGATCCCTGCCGCAAGCCATTTAAGCCAGGCTGAATTCTCTGATCTTTGAAACCCTCATCTGTACATTACATCCAAAGTACAGAGCGGTACTCTCCTAGAGTTCAGCCCAACTGGAAAATACTATTAGAACCCATCATATGCTTCCAAAAGAGAGAGGGATATAGGTACTGATTGACTATTTGATAATTGGTCTTCTGAATATAGCTCTTTAGGCTTTGAACCAGAGATTGCCATGCAAATGTAGATGCTTGATTAGCAGGCTATTATTTGTTCTGAATTAACACAGTCAAGGGCCCTGCTACCCTTGTCATCTAGATGATTTTTTCCCCTGGAAATTGCACCATTTTCTTTCTTTCTTTCTTTCTTTCTTTCTTTCTTTCTTTCTTTTGTCTTGCCCTTCCTCCTAGTAGCAGAGGCTGGCTAAAAATCCACTTAAAACTCATAACAGTCAAAATTAGGGCTGTGGAAGACACACACAGTTTGTCTCCATTTGGGGACGGATTCAAATTGGGCTCCAATTCAGTTCAAATGGATTCAGTCCTGAATGTAAATAAAAATTCAGAAACCCAAATTTTTACGCTTTGCTTTGATTTGCATTGGGAAAACAAAATGGCCATAACAGTTTTTTGTTTTGAATTTTTACCAAAAGTGTGGAAAGCTTGGAAACATGCTATTTTTCAGAGGGCATTAATTCCTCCTTGCAGACAGGTTAAAGCAGTTTTGTATTAATAACATATAAAATTTGCTTTCATATGTTTAAACTGTGCTAATATGCATGCTGATTTCCTACACTGTGCTATTGTCTGAGATGTATGTGTGCAGACTTACTGTGTCTGCTAACACGTATACACACACCTTGCCTTGACTCCTGTCATACGGCTGCTTCACTGAGGGGAGGAGGTGAGTCAAGCAACCTTCAAGCCTTCAAGTTTTCACAGCCCCCCTGTGAGGATATTGCACCCCCTGGGTCCACAGACCACAGATTAAGAACCATTGATCTAGGGGGCTCAGTAGGTAACCTTGGGCCCATCTAGATGGTGAAAAAACTCCTCATGGAATTTGTGGGGAATTCCATTTGTCTTAATGAGGCCCTGCATTGAATCATGGTATTTGGGAGGAATAGCATCATAGAGTTAGAAGAGACCACAAAGGCCGTCTAGTCCAATCTCCTGCCGTGCAGGAATACACAACCAAAGCATTCCCGACAGATGGCCATCCAGCCTCTGTTTAAAAATCTCCAAAGAAGGAGAGTCCACCACACTCTAAGGCAGTGTGTTCCAGGAGCCCCCCCCCCCGCCCCCCAAAATGCAAAAACTATGCTAGAAAAAACTTTGGGTCTTTTCTGTAGTTTTAAAAAAACTGCAGGGGAAATGTGCACTCCCACCCGTTGGGACAACCAAATCGCATTTCTGAGCAGTCCCAAAGTGGATAGTTGATTGGTCAGACATGCGCAGGGGGCAGAGCTTGCTAACAAGGCAGATCCGGAACTGCCGTGTTGGATTTTCGCTGTAGTGATTGTGCACTGAAGCAATGAAATGGCCTTTCTTTTTTCCTTTAGGTTTTTTTTTAAAAAATACTGTTTTGACAGTATGTTATTTGGGGAGAATAAAACCATGAGTAATTCACTTGCGTCCCCCGCCCCATCTTGATTTTCTGGTATGCCCGTTCGCACAGCAAAAATGGATAGCTTCGCACACCAGTGATCTTGAAAAAAAAATGGAGACAAATGAAAGCTGCTGCAAGTTGGTGTTACTGCACACAGATCCACATTTTATTCCCTCATATAGATGGGCCCCTTGTACTTATATTAAGTTCCCTTTATTGTGTTAGAGTCAGCAACTTTTGCATGCCTATAACACTGACTGATAGTTTGCATGTTAATCCATAGGAGTTTAGGCACAACACATATTTCTGTTGACTTCCTGTTTCTTAATAATAATAATAATAATAATAATAAATTATTTATTTATAGCTCACCCAATCACAAGGAATCCAGGCAGGTTACAACAATAAAAACACATGGAACACAATAAGATTCAAAATTAGTTCCTTCCCAACCCCCCCAACCCAATACTAAAATTACAATTAAATAAACACAGTTTAAAAACAAGAATACAAAAGTTTTAAAAGGGAGATAATTGGTGGACAGAGCGACATAGATCACCTTGGGAGAGGAGTTAAGTTGAGAAGGCCTGCCAGAAGAGATCCATTTTAAGAGCCTTTTTAAAGGCTGTAAGAGTAGAGATGTGATGGATCTCCTCCAGCAGGTCATTCCACAGTTTTGGAGCAGCAGTGGAGAGTCCTCTGGCTCACCGATGTTTGCCTAGATTTCTTTGGCTGAAGTAGGTTCTTCCCCAAGGACCTTAGTGTGCGGGACGGACAATACAGAAGAAGGCAATCATTTAAGTATTCTGGTCCCAAGCCATGTAGGGCTTTAAAGGTAATAACCAACAACTTGTACCTTGCCCGAAAACTAATTGGCAGCCAGTGAAGGGACTTCAGGACCAGTGTTATATGGTCATTACAGGAAGTACCAGTAATTAACCTGGCTGCCATATTTTGTACAAGCTGAAGTTTCCGAACTTGGCACAAGGGTAGCCCATTCCCTTCTTTTCCTTCTCTCTCTCCATTAGACCATGTGTTTGATTATGTACAAATATTGAAAGCAAAGCTACTTTTTATGTTTTGCAAGGAACACTAGGATTATTTATTTCTCTGCAAGACCCCATATGTGAGACGGGTGGGGGTGGGCGGGCATGGAACTGGTTGTTGTTCAGCTTCTGCCTTGCCAGTTTGATTATGCAGCTTGAAAGATCCAGTGCTCTCTCTTATGCTTCCCAACATGTTTAACCTTTCTGTTGTGTTAATTTAACAGAAAACAGTGGAAATATTTAGAAAATTAAATTTCACTGCTATACACCATCTGTAAATTTCTTCTATCCTGACTTCCAAATAAAGGTTAGAATACTCTATCATCTCTTCCACTTAATATATTGATAATAAACTACATGTTTCATATATATGTATGTATGTGTGTGTGTGTTACATGACTTGATGTGTAGTCTGTGAATTTAGTACATGTGTTTGAGTCATTGCCTCTGGGTAATTTCTAGATCTTGTTTTGTGATTTGTAGCACATTCTAATTTTGCTACCTTGATGGCAATGGGTTCATATCTTATTTGGGGGTTTTCATTCTTCTTGAGCAGAAATTTCACTCCAAGTGCCACTTCAGGCAGTTACTTGCATAGGTGAATGTATTCCTGGGTAGCTGTAGCCACGTGTCTTTTTAATCACCAGAATTATATATCTACCCTTGAGTAAAATGTAATAATTAGTAGCCATATGAATAGGCCATTTCAAGCAGCTGGACCAGCTGTAAGATAAAGATGTCCTTGGATGAGGAACACCTTCACTCTCACCATTTTTCTCGGGTTGCCAAATTGTACCTATAGTGTTCATGGTATTTATAGTGCTCAAATCTGTCTGTTGCTATGGCCGAACCTGCCATGGATGTTTTGGGTTGTATGGGAACCATCCAGGTATTTGTACCCTATTCCTAACAGAGGCTTGGCACTAGAAGAACTCCCATGCAACCAGGAGCCGCTGGGGTGTGTGAGACTGGCCGAAAAATTTAGAGTTTTTAACTCCTGCAACGACGGATCAGCTTGTTATCTCTTGCAGCACTTAATGTTTTTGGTAATAAGGTGTTTACCTCAAAATAAAATATAAAAATAAAGCAATCAAGCCTCATTCTTCTGTGTGAAATTGTGACGGGGCTTTATTTTAAGAGAAAAACCCTGATTGGTGGGAAATCATTTTTTGCAGGCAGTTAACTTGTAGTCAGTAACAACTAGTAAAGAGAGCCAGGGTAGGGTAGTAGTTTGAATGTTGGGTCTACATGAGCCCTGAAAGACTGTCTCCCTACTGGGTATCCCAGCCACAGAGCTGGCCCATTCTTCCCCTGTTCTTTGCATGGAATGGGAGGAAGTCCTGACAAACACGCCAGCCAGTTGCTGCAGCTGCTGCCACTGCCGTTTTCTTCACTGACTCAGAAGGCAGAAGGGGCTCCACAACAGGTGACCAAGCCCCCCTGCTTGGTCACATGCTGTGGGACTTCTTCCTACTTTTGGGGAGAGTTAGGGAGATCGTGGCGGCAGCAAGGGCTGGCCTGCGTGGGTGGGCCCTTGCGGACACGCGGAGCCTGATCCACTGGTTGCTGCCTATAACGGAGTAAAAGGTATTATTACAAAACAGTCTATCAGGCCCTACCCTGGTTAGTCCCTGTCTCAGCCCCATATCTGCCCTGGGGGTGGGGAGACTGCCTGAGGTCAGAATGGGGCAAATGCCCTGCATCATATGGACTGCAGGGCTCTGAGATGGGGGGGTGGCAGCAAGATGGGGTATTTAGACCGTGAAGACAAGTCCTCGGATTCCAGTGAATCCACTGTAATGTTTTATCATATCTATTAGTGAGTGATAGGCCATGACCTGAGAGCATGGTGTAGTGGTTTCAGTGTTGGGCTAGGACTCCAGGAGACCCAGGTTCGAATCCCTGCTCAACATTGAAACCCACTTGGGCGAGTCACACTCTCTCAGCCTTACCAGGAATGGCAAACTCTCAGAACAAATCTTGCCAAGAAAACTTCCTGACAGGTTTGCCTTAGAGTCACCAAAAGTTGGAAACAAAAGCACGCAACATCAACAACAACAACAACCAGTAGAACACTGAAAATGTGTGAAGATCTTTACAGTTGTTTTTGTGTTGGGACCTTGCTCTCTTCAGATAGTTGGCTCAATACCCAATGAGCTAAGAAGCTTGTTTTGGTGTGCCAAACAATTCAGCGTCATGTCCAGGGCAACAACCACTCAGCTCACCCAGCCCGTGTCCAGCTGTGAGCAAGGTGTAGATTCTCATGGTTCCATTTGCTACTTGGTAGGACTGTCGGTGTGAAAGCCAGCAACTTTATTGCATTATGGCGTTAAAGCCCACTTATTTATTTATTTATTTATTTATACCCCGCTCTTCAGCCACAAGCCTATCAGAGCGGCTTACAAATTGTTTTAAGCAATAGCTATTTACACATCTACATTGCATTAAAGAGTTTCCAATGTGTGCTAGCTAATTGCCCCCACAAGCTGGGTACTCATTTTACTGACCTATGAAAGGATGGAAGGCTGAGTGAAACTTGGAGCCCGCTGGAATTGAACATATACATATACATATAAATATTTATTCAGATTACCAAACCAACAACCCATACACAACATAAATCACACAAACAGAGACACATGTGCTGAGAGTAGAACTGGGGAAAAAAAGTATGCAAAGGCATCTTGTAGCACCTTTGAGACTATAGATATTATCAGACATGGCAAAAATGACGGGATTACGACATCAGGGTAGCATGAGTGGGCCCCGCTATCACACAACATCATCATCCTCGCATTATTACCCTGTGCTGCAGCTGTGAAAAAAGCATTCTTTCTCATTCATGGGACAAGCCATGAATAGATTATCAATAGCATTCTTTTTGTGCTATTGACTGCGTGAGAAACCATGTCCTGTTGTAATCACGAGAGTATAATGTGAATGGGCAGTCCGCAGTGAGAAAACTTCCAGGTGAGAATGCAAAAATGAAGCACTGAAGTCTCTTTTTATGAACTGTTCCCTTTAGCTTGCATGCTTTTAGGTTTGTTTCAGTGCTTGTGTGCTCATTACTTTCTTAATTAAGGTGTTTTTTTTTGTTTTTTTTTTTAGTTTTAAGCACACTGGCATCTTCTCATGAGAACTACTGAAATCTTGCCCATGCTGAATCATGGAAGTAAACTCCTGTTCTTGAAACACTAGTGGTCATCATGTGATAATTCTGTGGCATTTCTTTTCTGTGATTACAGCTACGTGTGATAATAATATTATAATGCCACAATGGTCCTTCTGTCTTCATTTGCAGAATTACAGTGTTTTTAAACACTAGTCTGATAATGTTGTAACTGCATGTCAGGATCAGTCCCAGACATGACCTTCTTCTGCCAACTTCAGTTCTGTTCTATTACTTTGTGGCTAACTGTGTTTGTATTCCTTTGTACTTGCTGATGAGCCTGTAGTCTAACTGCAAGAAGGGAGGATATATTCTATGGAGATTTTCAGATGCGATTTTCGGCAGGATATATTCCAAAATAGCTCCGTTGCTGCCGCACGGCAGGGAAGCAGTTTTGGACGACGCCGTTCCTCTGCCAATCCCCTCCATGTCACTTCCGTGACAGAATGGAGGAAACCGCGTCATATTTCATTCACGATTGTTGCCCATGAGTGAAATATGATGCGGCTTCCTCCATTCTGTCATGGAAGTGACACAGAGGGGTTCGGCAGAGGAATGGCGTCGTCCGAAACTGTTTTTATAGTATATGCAACCTTACTGAGCTAAAGTTTAAAAGGACAGAGAAATTCATGGTGTTTGCGGCAGCAACGGAGCTGTTTTGGAATATATCCTGCCGAAAATCGTGTCTGAAAATCTCCTATGTCTGTAACTGATTAAAGTTTGCACCTGGTTTTTGCCATGGGAAAAATGAGATGAGCCCACTCTCAGTGGGAATGGGGAGTGGGGATGATGGATATCCAATGATTCTATAGTAGCCCGTCAAATTTTGTAGACTGTAAATACTTTTTAACCTAATGCTTTGTAAATAACTTTCATTCTGAGAAATGATATTGTAATGATAGCTCTTTAGATTACTGTACCAATAAAGTTTACAGTTTAATTCTGAAACTGCTGGTTACTGAGACTGAAGAAGCCAGTACATGACACTGGGAGAAAGCAAGTTGCATCTGATGAAGTAGATTTAAATCCATGAAAGCGTATGCTACCAACTTCTTTCATTCTCAAAGGTGCTACAAGATCCCTTTGCATACTGATCCAGATTAACATGGCTATGTCTTTGAATTCTAGAAAAATGAAGGACAAACAGAAATAATCTCAAACAATGAGGGTTGCAAGAAGGAGTGCTGGTGTGCACACAGTCTTATTGGTACCTCTTATGGGCATCCATAACAAGGGAAAACCATGAATATCCACATTAATTTTTGTGGAATCACCTGTGGAATGAAATGAATCAAGGATATGAGAATGTGGAATCTGAAACAATGTCAAATTACGTGTTTTATCCACAGAATGTTTGTCTTGGCTCTTCTTTTATCTCAGCTCCTTTGCGTATTCCTTTCTCCTTACCCTTTTCCTTCAGCAGTAAATTTTGCTGCTGCTGACAGCAATGGTAATTGCTTTATGTAGAATAAAAGTCCTCCAATTCTCTCCTCTGTTTTTATAGTATATGCAACCTTACCAAGCTAAAGTTTAAAAGGACAGAGAAATTCATGGTGTTTGCTGTAAGAGCATGTTTTATGCTTTCCTGGTGCTAAAAGCAGGAGAATGTTACACTCATATGGAAATGTCAGAAGCATGGTGCTGTTTCTGAGGCAATAAATGTTTCTTTTATTTCTCTTTCCCCCTTTTACAATGGTTGCTATTAATTTTAAACTTTCCTGGCATTTGCGGCAATCAGAAGGGCCAAAGTCCTCCGGCTCTTCATCTTTGAATCAAACATGTCTGCTTAAAACAATATTCCAAGCTGGGGGGATGGGGGCTTCCATCTCACTGAGGCAGTGAATTTGCTCTGGGTTCTAATCCAAACTTTAAGGAGCTATCCAAGGTGCTGAACCTCTTTGGGGGCAAAGATTCCCACTGATGTAGAAGTTACTGCCCACCACTGACTTTGAGCACATTTGAGAAACAAGGAGTGAATGAGATGTCACCTGTGCAGAATGAGAGCTGCAGTCTCTCCTGGCTTGTGTGATATTCCTCATTAATAGTTTTTTCATCTTACCTACAAGCTGATTTTGTTTGACCACATCTATCCTGATTATCATCTGTGAAATGTTGAAGGGTATGCTACACTGATTCTGATACTGATGCACACATGACAGTCCACTAAATGCAGTCTATTGGGATCATTCATTGCATAGTCTCAGGACTTTATCAGATGCTGCCCTTTAAATGTTCTTTTGCCAGCATTAAAAATAAAACATTTTTATGCCGGCAAA
Organism: Gambelia wislizenii; assembly: GCA_030847615.1. NCBI lineage: Eukaryota > Metazoa > Chordata > Lepidosauria > Squamata > Crotaphytidae > Gambelia > Gambelia wislizenii. Next base: position 69,524,737 of record JAUMIR010000002.1, read on the forward strand.
GAACATCCCCTCCCTCACTTACCTTCTTCTCCCAGCAAACGCAACTCCGTGAATAAAGAGGAAGTGAACGGAGCCCTGTTCACTTCCTTGCTCAAAATCCTGTGAGACTTTGTTGCATGGGAAATTTAAAAATAAAAACCATTGTCGGGGTAAGTATGAGATTTAAATGCCCCGATGTTTTGCATGCTGGCAATGCCGGCACAAAAGTTGGCAATGCTGGCACAAAAGGTGGATCTATTGACGGCTTCAGCTGTCAATTAAAAACTACGTGATATTCACTATGAAAAGGCAATGTCATCTGATCCGTGTACCCTTTCACGTTTATGTGGCATCGTTATGGTGCCATATTTAGTCCATCTGATAAAGTCCTCAGTTGTTATAAATGGAGGTTGTAAACAGTATTAAGGTTTGACAGCCCCATTCATTATTGTAGGGCAAGGGGTGGGGAAGATGTGGCCCTGTGCCCATGGGCCATATTTGGTCCCCCAGTCTCTTTTTATAGACCCTGAGCTCCCTCAGCACCCCAAATGTTTGCATTGAAAAGACCTCAAGCCTTCCTAGGAAGCTTTGGGCAATTTGCCACATTTTGAATTTTGGTCTATTTTATGCTCAGAAGAAGCCTTTTGTTCCCCAATAGGAAGTAACAAGAAAATTGACCTCTCAGTCACTTCCAGTTGAAATGAAGGCCTCTCCTAAGCCTAAAACAGCCCAGGGGCAGGGAGAGGCAAACATGGCAAAATGGTTGCTGAAGGCCCTTAGAGGTGGTTGTGAGCATTTGGGGACAAAAAGTATAGGGCTCACAAGTCCTTGTCCCTCCCTACCACACTTACATGTAATATTTCTGTGCTAAGCAACCTTAAACCTAGAAAATCTATCATTCTGTGAAGTTGAAGGCTTTCACGGCTGGCATCCATAGATTTTCCTTGTTTTTTTTCCAGGCTGTGAGGCCATGTTCTGGAATAGTTTCTGACGTTTCACCTGCATCTGTGGCGGGCATCCTCAGAGAAAGATGCAGGCAAAACGTCAGAAATAAACTATTCCAGAACAGGTCCTCACAGCCCGGAAAAAACAACAACCAAGGAAAATCAATCTATCATTTGAAGGGATGTCACGCTAAGGATGGAGCAGGCTTGTTTTCTGCTGCTCCAGAGACTGGAACACGGAGCAATGGGTGCAAGCTCCAGGAACAGAGATTCCACCTCAACATGAGGAGGAACTTTTTGACAGTAAGAGCTGTTCGGCAGTGGAACACACTCCCTCGGAGCGTGGTGGGGTCTCCTTCCTTGGAGGTCTTTAAACAGAGGCTGGATTGCCATCTGTCGGGGATGCTTTGATCAAGATTTCCTGCGTGGCAGCGGGTTGGACTGGATGGCCCTCGTGGTCTCTTCCAACTCTGCAATTCTATGATTCTATGATTCTGTTACCAACTCAGTAATCACTGATGTGACTGGAGAAACCAAATGCCAGTAGGTGTGGATTTTAGATGTACTAAAGAGTCAGAGTGGTGTAGTGGTCTGAGTGTTGAATTAGGGCTCTGGGTTCAAATTCCTGCTTACCCATGAAAACTTGAAGTTGGGCAAGTCATGCTCTCTTAGCCTCAGAGGAAGGCAATGGCAAACCCTCTCTGAACAAATCTTGCCAAGAAAATCACATGGAGCCTTAGGGTCTCCATAAGTTGGATATGACTTGAAGGCACATAACAACAACAGCTTATGAGTAGTTTCACTAATCTAGTAGTATACAGGATAAAATTGATTTTTCTAGAAGCATCATCCATCCCAGTACTAAAACTGGGAGATTGCATGGTTCAGTCATGGCAAGCAAAAAGACTATTGCAGAATGTTTATTGTCCTTTCTTTTCTATAACCAAGTCCATTTATACAATAGCAGCAGTGTTAGGCTGTTGTTCTCTTACACTGTGGGAGATGCATGTCAAGTTGGACAGGATGAGTATGGCTGCATGGGAAAACAAAAGGCCCAGAATAGGGTTGTGAATTGCTAAACCAAAATGTCAGACAAATTGTGGTGAGTATTCATTCTTTAAGTGAATTGTGACCTCTATATTCTTCCATACAAATAAAAATGGGACAACACCCCCCAACACACACACCAAGTATCTTTATTTTTCCTTTTTTTTAGTGGCTGTTGCAGCAGGATTTATGTGAGGAATAAATATTCTCCCATCTTTTATTAAGGTACCTAAAATATTTATAGCTGTTTTTAGTTGGATTTCATTTATGTCATGCCACTTTCTTTCTTTTTTACAGTTGTACCTCATCAGTCTTTCTTTTCCCCATTAATCATAGTGGCTTGCACTCAGTTTCTCCTAAATGAACAATCATTCCTTATATCCAATTGGGTGGGACAAAATAATCTGATTCCAGAATTTGCTGTCATAGCCCATGGCTTATAAAGCTGTAAATTACATTACATCAGCAAACCTATCTTGGAGTTCCATACCAAGATATTTGCTTGTCTTTTAGGAAATTAGCAGCTACGTATATGTTTCTTCAGTTATATGAAATAAAAAGGCTATTAGAAATGACATAACATAGATTCAGGGATTGAGAACCTTGGGCCATTCATATGTTTTGACTTCAACTCCCAGAAGCCTTAGCCCACTTGGCCAGGTGTAAGGAATTATGGGAGTTGTGGTCTCAAAGGTTCTCCTTCCTTGGATAGATATTCTGATTCAGAGATGGTAAATGTGCATCTTGGTTTGTTTACTGCTGTGGTAGTAGAATTTTGCAATTTATAATGTCTGTTTAAAAGGTTCCATAGGATATCTGACAAAGGCAATGTTAGAGGAACACAAGAATGACATAATGCACATCACGGCTGATTCATTCAAGGACTTTATCAGACACAGAAAATACAGTGTCAAAAGGATGCCACATAACCGCAAAAGGGTGTACGGATCAGACAACATTGCCTTTTTGTGGTTATAAAGAGCCCCAAAGCTGTGGTTTAAGCTGTCAATAAATCTCCCTGCTGCTTTTTTGCTGGCATTGCTGGCCTGTGATACCTCTGTCCCTTTAAATCTTGGACTTACCCCAACAAAGGCCAGTCAGGCACGAGCACTTCCGAGTCAGATCTGAACATCCAGGTAGGTTTTGCCCTTTTTATGACCCTCCCTGGGTTACTTGGAAGTTTTTGTGTGTATGTGTGTGTTTGGTGTGACTTTTTATGCTTTTTGTTTTGTTTTGTAGTTTGAATTTCCCACGTGATGAAATCACGCGAGATTACAAATGTGGAAGTTCACTTTCTCTTCATTCACGGAGGAGCCTTTGCCAGGAGAAGAGGTGAGTATGGGGGTGGGGAATGTGCAGATTCAACCCACTACAGTTTCCTTCGAGGCACCAGGGTTCCTTCACAAGGCAGAAGTGGGCATCTGGTGGGGCTTTCCACTGCTTCTGCTGCTGCCTTGCACCATTTTTAATAGGGACTTACAAGCCTTACTGCATATTTGCAGCCTCTCTCAGTCTTACAAGGTTTGCAGTCCCTATTAAATATGGCATAGGATAGCAGCCACAAAAGTTAAACCCACAAATGTGGAGGGCTGACTATACAGTCATTCAAATGGGATGTAACCAAGGCATGTACCACCATGGCCAGATCTGACTTCTCCAGGAATGGGCACAGTTGGTACACTAGCTTTAACTGTGCAAAAGCATTCCTGGTCACTGTTGAAACCTGGGCCTCCTGGCTCACAGCTAAATCCAGGATCACCCCATAACTAAGAACCTGCATTTTCAGGGGACGTGCAACTCCATCTAACACAGGCTGAATCCCTACTCCCAGATCTGTCTTTCAACTGACCAGGAGCACCTCTGTCTTATTTGGATTAACCTTCAAATTGTTTGCTCTCATCCAGTCCATTATAGCTGTCAGGCACTGGTTTAGCACAGGAACAGCTTCCTTGGAATTAGGAGGAAAGGCGTAATAGAGCTGGGTATCATCAGCATACTGGTGACACCTGGCCCCCAAACTCCAGGCAACCTCTCCCAGTGGTTTCATGTAGATGTTAAACAGCAAATGGCAAATGACCAAGGGGTCAAGCAGGAATCCCCCAGCACCACCCTGTGAGAGCACCCTCCAGGAAAGAACAAAGCCACTGTAGAATACCTCCAGGCCCCATCCCAGAGAGATGACTCAGAAGGATACCATGGTTGATGGTATTGAAAGCCACTGAGAGGTTGAGCAGAACCAATAGGGACACACTCCCCCATCCAGTTCCCTGCATAAATAATCCATTAAGGTGACCCAAGCTTTCTTTGTCCCATAAGCAGGTCTGAAACCAGACTGAAATGGATCTAGATAATCCATCTCATCCAGGAACCCCTGGAGTTGAGAAGCCACCACCCACTCCAGTACCTTGCCCCAAAATGGAAGGCTGGAGACTGGCCTATAATTATCTAGTATAGTAGGATCCAGGGAAGGTTTTTCGTCACAGCCTCTTTCAGTCATATTGGGACCCTGCCTTGTGGTAAAGAGACATTGATTACTTACCTTACCCACTTAGCTAGTCTTCTTCTGGCCTGTTTAATCAGCCAGGAAAGGCAAAGGTCTTGTACACATGTGATGGCTCTCACCTCTCCAAGGATCCTGCCTACATCCTCAGGTTGCACAGATTGAAAAGTATCCATCAACACTGGACAAGCAGGGGCCAAGGTCACATCCACTGGAATGGTATTAGCTCTTGTGTCTAAGGACTTTTTCAGACGGAGTTTTGTAATGGAAGCAGCCTCATCCCCGTTGTGAGGCTGCTGCGCTGCAGGGGGTCCGTTTCGGATGATGCTCTCCCCTGCCGATACTGTTGTGGAAGTGCTGGGAGGCTGCAGTGCCATATTTGGCGATTTCCTGATCACGATCAACTTTCATGATTAGAAAAACACCAAATATGGCGCTGCAGCCTCCCAGCACTTCCGCAACAGTATCGGCAGGGGACAGCATCATCCGAAACGGACCCCCTGCCGCGCAGCAGCCTCGCAACGGGGACAAGGCTGCTTCCGTTACAAAACCCCGTCTGAAAAAGTCTTAAGTCAAAGTGAATCTGAATACACTGAGTCAGTCCTATTGCCCTTGGGAACTCTTGAGGGGATCATGAACTTGGCCCCAAACCATAACCTCCAACTGTCCCAGTTAGGCAGGGACAGTCCCAGTTACCTCTCCATCATCCCACTTTTTCATCTGCTTTTACAATGTCCTGCTTTCACTCTCTTCCTCCCACATTCCTGTTTCTCCTCAGCTTACTTGGGTTGCTGCAAAGTGAGTTCAAAGTGCAAAAGTTGTTTACCATCAATTAAACTAGTGTGGGACACATTAATTAACCCAACTCATCAGAGGCAAGTGGAAAGGAGGAGTAGAATCTTGCCATACCCAGTAGGATTGGGCAAAAGCGAGCTGCTACAGCATCCACTAGCTTGTGTGATCTTCCTCATCAATAACTTTTGCCATCTTGGCCACACTCTCTGATGTTTGGGCACACACATCCTAGTTTTGATTTGAGAAATGTTGAAGGGTATGCTTGAACTCCTGGCCTGGTGCCACCACTGGTTTAAAAGGAATTTACATGTCTATGTATTTTTTGGTTCAGAGAAGAAAAAAAAGCAGGAGGAAAATGATTGAGGAGTCTCCTTCCCTTCATTCTTCCTTCTAATTTAATGATTACAGTTACTTTTCAGGAAAACAGGATCACAGGCTATTATCTATCTCCCTTGTAACATCCAGTTCTGCCCTCAAGCACACTTTTTCTTATTTAAAATGTGGGGGTCATGCTCATTTAAAAATTGAAAATTGCTTGAAAAGTAATTTGAGCAAAACTACAAAAGACATAATGACAGTTATTATGCTTCTAGTGTACCTTTCCTGGAGTGAGCTTGCAGGATTCTCCTTTACCCCATTTCTTTGCACCCCAAATGCAAATAAATGTACCACAGGCTGAGAAATAGTGATGACCCTAAAAGTCACATAGTCAGTTTCATAGTTCAAGGTGATTGGAACTCAGATCTCCCCTCCCCAGTCCTATTCCAACACTCTAATGGTGTTAGTTCTCAGGGTTTATTTTTTATATAAAAAAAACCATATTTCTATCCAGAGAACTCAAGAGGCACACATTTTCAGACTAGTAAAAGACAATTTTAATAGTCTGAAAACTAAATTGATTGATTTCTTGATTGGATTTATATCCTACCCTTCTGATGGGTTTATTAGCATCATTTCAATAAATGGTGGGAAATGGGCAGGAAACAAACTCACTTCATAGAAAAATATCAACAACATCAAACTGAAACCTGGAGACAGACTGATCAGTTTTGATGTGGTCTCCTTGTTCACCAAAGTCCCCATAATGGACACCATGGCACTCATCCAACGAATATTTCCAGAAAACATCACAGCCCTGTTCAAACATTGCCTCACTACAAGCTAGTTCCAGTGGGATAACAAATTCTATGAACAGGTAGATGGGGTAGCCACGGGCAGCCCTCTGAGCCCCGTGATAGCAAACTTTTACATGGAACATTTTGAAAAGCAAGCCCTGGACACAGCACCAAAAAAGCCCACAACATGGTTCTGATATGTGGATGACACTTTCACCATTTGGAGCCACAGAGCAGAAGATTTGGTCTAATTTCTGAACCACCTGAACAGCATCTACCCAAATATCCAATTTACGGTGGAAAAAGAAAAGGAAGGAACACTGCAATTCTTGGATGTCCTAGTCATCCGCAAACCGAACCAACGGTTAGGCCACAAAGTATACAGAAGCACCCCCTCCAACATGGACAGATACCTACACAAGAACTCCAGTCATCACCCAGGACAAAAAAGAAGCACAATAAAAACATTGGTAAACTGCACAAAAAGGATCTGCAAATCCCACTACCTGGAGGATGAACTGAGGCACCAAAACTGGGCCCTAAAGGCTAATGGTTAATCCAGATCAGACATCACAAGAGCAGCGAGACCCAGAAAAAAACCACAGGAATGAAGAAGAAAAACAGCCACCCAAAGGGAAGGTATTTTTACCATACACCAAAGGAGTCACAGACAGAATAGGGAAACTGATGAGGAAACACAACCTCCAAACGATCTACAGACTCACCAAGAAAATCCAAGAAATGTTATGCTCAGCAAAGGACAAAAGAGTCCCTCTCACAGTTGCAGGAGTTTACTGCATACCATGCAGCTGTGGACAAATTTACATAGGGATCACTAAACACAGTGTGCAAACATGAATCAAGGAACATGAGAGACACTGCAGACTGGGCCAGTCAGAAAAATCAGCAGTAGCAGAACATGTTATAAACCAACCTGGACACAAAATGTCATTTGAAAACACTGAAATTCTGGACCAGGCCAACAACTATCATGTCAGAATGCACAGAGAAGCTATTGAAATCCTTCTTTCTCAGTGGCTGCTCCCAAGTTTTGGAATTCCTTCCCAAAGGATGCTCACTTGACCCTCTGCCTGCTCTCTTTCTACCAGTAGGGAAATACCTTTTTATTTAGGTAGGCCTTTGGCTCTTAACTTGCAATGGCAGAGGGGTCTTTTAAAGGGGGTGGTTATGCTTGTACTTTCGTTTAATTTGTTGTAAGCTCCTGTGGTTCCAATAACAAGAGAAAAACAAGAGAGAGAGAGAGAGAGAGAGATGCAAATGAGATCTAAGTGCACCATTAAAAAAAAAAAAAACATCAGTGGTGAAATTAACCTCTTCTGAATACGAAATTGTGTATATTTCTGCAAGGACTACCCAGCTGCTCACTCCTTTACAATGGCTATGTTCTTAGCAGAGGTGCCAAGGGCTTCAGCTTCCAGCCTTCTACAGGAAGTGTAGGAGAGGGGGAAATAAAAGGGTGAGGAGAAGCACAGCAGGGGACGGAGTGATTCCAATATAATCACACTCTCACCCGTGTTACAAAGTGCAATCGAGTGTTCAAATCCTCAAGGGAAATGATTATTTCATGATAACAACACTCCCTGGGGTGACCATATTGGCATGATAGAGTTTATTGTGGGCAAATGTGTATTTTTAAATAGGTATATACATGTATTTAGGAAATACTAGTAGTTCAATATATTGAATAGCTGCTGCAGCTGAAAAGACAGTTCTAATATAGCTCTTTAGAAATTATTGTTAGATCCTCTCTGGCATTTTCTTAGAAAAAAGATGACAACTGATGTGCACACAGATAAAAAGAGCCTTTTAGTATCTGCCACAAAGGGAGAGCCAGACTGGCCCTTTCTGCTTCCAGAGGATAATGTGCTAATTCTGATGCTATCAACCATTCTTTTTTAATATATATTTTTATTAACATACAATTCAAAAAGACAAAACAGTGACAACAGTTTTGTATGTATTTTATGTGAACCCCAGAGCATTGGAAACACCAGTCTACAGCAAGGGTTGGCATGAGTGTGTATGTGTGGGAGCTTCTAGGATTGCAAGCCGAATGCTTCCCAAATCGTTTTCCAGATTGGCATCAGAATGCCGGGGTATTTTGAAAGTATTGACTTCTCCATTGCACTTTCAGAAATGGGGACCAGCTGTTCCCAGTATGAAGAGCAGCCTTTGACAACCTTAAGAAGCCCTTTGTAAACCAAAGAAAGGAGCTATGCTTAATTCAGGATTGTTTACTATGTAAACCTATCCTTACTCATATAATTCAACTATAGAGGAAATGTTATAATTGTGGGCCTGTGTTAAGGGTGGGACGGGAGAATGGCATTCAGTCAGTATAACCAGAAATTGGGGGTGGGGAGGAATCTGAGTGTTGTGGCTTGTCTAGATGAGAACATATACCGGTAATGTGGATTGCTGCACATTAACACAAATTTGCAGCAGTGTTCATTTGTCTCCACAATCCTTTGTCAAAATCGCTGTTATGAGAAGCTATCTGTGTTTGAAGTTCACACGCAGCCATGCCAGTGATTCAAGATGGTGACCAAAATTGAATTACTCACGTTATAATTCTCCACAAGTAGTTGTTGCCACACAGTATTTTTTTTAAATTGCAAATCAAAGGTGCACAAGTGCAACCTTCCAGTTAGAAAAGCTGTTGGGTTGCCTCAGCACAACAAAAAAGCACATGATCAGCAACGTGAAACTCCAAAAAAGCGCTTCCAGCCACTTTATTTCTGCAAGCCTGCCTCCCACACACATCCAACCAATCAGGTTTCCACTTCTGCTCTCACTGAGAATGTGCTGTGAATCGGATATCCAAATTAGCAGGAATTAGCATTTCCACACATCATTTAAAAAAACTCAGGAAAAACAGCAAAGGCTCCCCCCCCCCACAGTTTTTGGAGTTTTGGGCCCCCTCCTTCTGAGTAAAGCAAATCACTGAGGGATCTCGTTCAGACAAAATGTACTCTCTGCACATTCTATTAGGATTCGCCATCTAGACAACCCCTAGGAAAATGCCTGAATGGATTGTTTTGTATTGCAGGAAAGGTAGGGTTATGGATGGCTCAAGCTAGTGCTAAAGTTCAGAGGATAAGAAATGGGTTTAACTTCTTGGCTGATTGTTTCCATTTCCCCCAATGCTTTTTGGATTTTTATTTTTTATTTTTGGTTGTGCTGAAGGGAAACTTTATCACATGCTTTGCCACAGTAATAGTGCAATATATTTGTAGTCTTTAGTGTTTACCCTCATTTAGAGATACAGTAGGATCCCTGTATCCGCTGATTCATTATCCACTGATTCAATTATCCACAGGACACAAAACAGCACGCCTACCATAGAGTCTTCCTATGAAATATGTCCTCTATAGCCATTTTTAGGTCCTCCAAGGCAACTCTATGGTATTTTAAACCGGAAGTCCCATTATTTTCAATGCTGTTTGCTATTATCCATGGTTTTCGTTATCCACCCCCCCAGAACCAATCCCCAGAGGATATGGGGGTCCTACTGTATATACAAATAAAGCCTGTTCCATAGGCAGTGGTTGAATGGCAGGGAATGGGCTACAGGTTTCAGTGTGACAGAGAATTTATGTCACTGGTTTGGCCAGGGGCCCTTTCACACAACACAAGTATAGCTCTGTATTCCAATTTAACTGCCATATGGAATCCTGGGATTTGCAGTTTAGGGAGGAGCATTTAGCATTCTCAGCCAGAGAGATCTTAGGCCCCACTAAACAACAAACCCCAAAATTCGACAGGAGGAAGACATAGCAGTTCATAGAATCATAGAATCATAGAATCATAGAATCATAGAATTGTAGAGTTGGAAGAGACCACGAGGGCCATCCAGTCCAACCCCCCTGCCACGCAGGAAATCTTGATTAAAGCATCCCCGACAGATGGCCATCCAGCCTCTGTTTAAAGACCTCCAAGGAAGGAGACCCCACCACGCTCCGAGGGAGTGTGTTCCACTGCCGAACGGCTCTGACTGTCAAAAAGTTCCTCCTCATGTTGAGGTGGAATCTCTGTTCCTGGAGCTTGCACCCATTGCTCCGTGTTCCAGTCTCTGGAGCAGCAGAAAACAAGCCTGCTCCATCCTCAGTGTGACATCCCTTCAAATACTTAAACAGGGCTATCATATCGCCTCTTAACCGTCTTTTTTCCAGGCTAAACATACCCAGCTCCCTAAGTCTCTCCTCATAAGGCATCGTTTCCAGACCTTTCACCATTTTAGTTGCCCTTCTCTGGACACGCTCCAGTTTGTCAATATCCTTTCTGAATTGTGGTGCCCAGAACTGGACACAGTATTCTAAGTGAGGTCTGACCAAGGCAGAATAGAGTGGCACTATTACTTCCCTTGATCTAGACACTATACTTCTATTGATACAGCCCAAAATCGCATTGGCCTTTTTAGCTGCCGCATCACACTGTTGGCTCATGTTCAACTTGTGGTCTACTAGGACTCCTAGATCCCTTTCGCACGTAGTCTCATTCAGCCAGGTCTCTCCCATCCTATATTTATGCATTTCATTTTTCCGCCCTAAGTGCAGTACTTTACATTTCTCCGTATTGAATTTCATTTTGTTCGCTTTGGCCCAGCTCTCCAGTCTATCCAGGTCATTCTGAATTTTGATCCTGTCCTCTAGGGTATTAGCTACTCCTCCCAATTTGGTGTCATCTGCAAATTTGATAAGTATGCCCCTAATTCCCTCATCCAAGTCATTGATAAAGATGTTGAATAGCACTGGGTCCAGGACAGAACCCTGTGGCACCCCACTGGTCACCTCTTTCCAAGACGAAGAGGAGCCATTGCTGAGCACCCTTTGGGTTCGGCCAGTCAACCAATTACAAATCCATTGAACAGTTAACTTGTCTAGCCCACATTTTACAAGCTTATTTGCAAGAATGTCATGGGGAACCTTGTCAAAGGCCTTACTGAAATCAAGGTATGCGATGTCCACAGCATTCCCTTCATCTACCAAGCTGGTAACTTTATCAAAAAAAGAGATCAGATTAGTCTGGCATGACTTGTTTCTCTGAAACCCATGTTGACTTTTTGTGATGATAGCATTGCCTTCTAAATTAAAGGGGAATAATGGCACTATAATAGTGTAATGTGATAAAGTCCTTAGAATTCTCAGCCAGAGGGCTCCAGTGCTTCACCTAACTACAAAGCCCAGGATTCTATAGAATGTTGCCATGGCAGATAAAGTGGAATCATTGTGCTATAACTGCATAGTGTGAAAGGGCTCCAGCTACTACTCCATTGGTGGTTATTTCCGATCTCTGTTACCTGAGCTGGTATTTGTTCAGGTTTCCAGAATTATGAGAAAACATGAGCCAATTCTGTATAGGCTTTTCAGGTGATCCAGTAATTTTTTTTTCTGCCAAGTAAACTTTTTAGAATGACTAACCTAATCTTTTTTAGGATTAACATTTCTATGTAGATAACATTATAAGCAGCTGCAACAATAACATAAACAAAAATTCCCACGGTTATTTTATTTCTCAACTTTTTTTCTTTTACTGTTGTAGCAAAGGGCAACTTTCTAACAGGTCTCTCCTCCCCATTTTTTAAAAAAATCCTACTGTGTCCTTTTAAAATTCACAGATACTATGAGGAAATAAAATCCATTTATCTCCAGATAGCAGCCTTCTACTATTTCTCATTTTATAGGATGCTCATTAAATGGCTGATTAGTTCTGTGTCTTTTATAAATATTTCAAGAGTTGCAATGTCTTTCCAAAGGTTTGCAGAGATTTGTGTCCAGTTTCTATTATCCATAGTACTTCCCTTGATTGTTTTTACGCTGGCTCTTCCTATTAACTTCATTTATTGCAAGCCTAAGTTGTATTGTTTGGATCTGTGATGGTTCTCAGCCCATCTTAAAATGGCTTCTCTGTTGATATGATGTATATTTGGATGATGGTACGTAATTACTTTAGCATTTTTATACCCTTGCTTTTTCACCTCCTCTTCCCTCTATATTTCTTGCTCTCAAAGGCAAGGTTGCTTGCTCATTCAAAAGGGAACAGGTATATCGCTTGGGAGTACTCTTAGGGCTTGTCTAGACCTGCCAAAATATACTGGCTTACTCCTAGCATATTTTGGTCTTGGATCAGGCACATCTCCCTCCCGCCATTACCTGAATGAAATGGGAAGAAGTCTGCACAGACACACCAGACTGTACTTGCACCCACCTCTGTGGCCATCTGCCTCGCTCTCTCTGAAGCCAGGACAGAGGCCCACAGCTTGTGATCAAGGCAGATCACATGCAGGGGGCCTTGATCATGTGCTGAGAGCCTCCTTCCTGGCTTCAGAGAGTGTGAGGCAGATGGCAGCGGTCCTGGTATGTGCCGGCATGCAGGTATGGATTCCTGCATTTCCATGAGGCCTGATCCATTTTTTTTTAAATGAGGCAGTTTTCCCCAGGTGTTAAAATATAACAGTGCAACAGGCTTTTCCCTGTCTTTTCCCCAGGCATCATTGGGACAGCCTGGGAACAAAATGATGCAAAAGCCCTGCATGGACTGCAGGACTCCAAGGAGACTATCAGATGAGCCCAATAAACTGGGACACGAATGCCACAGTATCGTGAAAGGATTCCCCTTTCAGACGATGTTGTCCCGTCCCACTCCTGTGTTGCTTCAGTTCCATCCCCGGTTTTTTTTATTAACGGCTTAAGCCATTAATAGATCCGTCATGCTGTTTCTGAAACGGAACAACCAGAGTGTGAAAAGGTGCCCGTTATGCTGGCGTGATGCCAGAGTTAGTGGGAGGTCCAGAGTAACAGGCCTCCACTGCCGCCAGGATCACCCCTCCCATCGCTGCCCGATCACCCCCCCAATTGCCCCTTGATCGTCCCCTCTGGTCATCCCCCCACTGCCCTCCTGATCGCTCCCAGCCTGTCCCTTTAAATCCCTGGCTCTCCTCTCCTTGTGAGAGCAGCTGGGATTACAAACCAGGAAATGAAAGGAGCTCTAGAGCTCCTTTCACTTCCTGGGCTGCCCGGCACAAGCATGATTAAGGTAAGTCTGAAACTTTTTGTTCTTGTACTGGGACAGGGTGGGAAAGGAGAATGCAAGACAGAAACACTCCCCCCCCCATCTGATAATCTCCCAAGACAGGGCAAGACAGAGTAAATAATCCATCTAGACAAGCTCATACATCCATCTTTGTAACTGGAGACCCATGTTTCAGATTATACTACTGTAATGTACATGGGGCTGTCTTTGAAGATAACCAAAAAACTCCATCTGGCAAAACAGTCCAGGGGCTAATATTTTGCTCTGGAATCCTCTGCAAGCCAACATGGATTGCCAAAAAAGGAATTGGGGAAAAATTGTAGCTGGAAGTGGCTAGAAGCTCATTCCTTCTTTTGAAAAATTGGTATTTTTAAACAGCGCATAGGAACTCTTTAAAACTGGAGAGGCAATTCACTTTTTTTTTTTTTTTGGTTAGAAAAAGGGGAGTGTGAGCCTCTTAGACCCACATAAACAGCTTTGAGGGGGCACATACTGCCTACCCCAGGGCTTCACATTTTTCACTCTTGGCTAAATGGTCAGAACATACTACACCATGTCAGGCGATGAAGGTCAAGGGGAAAAGGCCTTTGTTTTTCATGACATCTTCACTATCATTCTCCACCACAGTGTGTTAATCAATGGCAATAGACAACATTGTCCTTACTGCGGTCAATGTTTATAGCTTTCACTTTTATAGCAAGGACATAAACACATACATTTCATTACACTTCCAGTGTTATTTGCTCATCATCCACCACTCTGAGATTATCATAACGCTGGTTGAAGCCATTAGGTTTTTAGCTTGTAGCTCATATTAGTAGCAAGCATACTGTGACAGGATCATAAAAGCTAAAAACCTCTTAGATTGAGATACAGCTATTAGTTGGTATTGGTCATTTTCTTACCATTGACATAATAGCAAATCTCATCTTGATGACTGTTTGTGTGCATAACCATCCTCCCTCATGATAAAAATCCTCTCCTGTTCATGAGTTAAGTTAACATTTGGGTTTGGGAGTGCATGAAACTATTATGCTGGTAATGTGGCTGATAGATATTTACCATATCAATTCACTTTCAGACCAAATGAGCAATTAACTTATAGATTCAGCAACAGTGGAGATTTCAACCTAAATCCTATTATTCCCAACTAGAGTAGACTCATCAAACCACTTGGATTTACCTACATGTTCATTCTCCATTTAGCAATTGGTTCAATAAATTTACTGTACTTGGGACTAACCGACAAGATTTCAATCATTCATTTTAATTATTGTTTGATACACATTCAGTGTTGCAGGTTAATTCTAATAAGCTACAGCTCCAAGTTTCTGTGCATACGTTTACCTTGTGTAGTAGACCATACAGAGAAATAATGCATAACCCTTTTTTTCCTTGCTAGAGTATGGAAAGACTGAACATCTATCCAATATGATCCAGCAGTGTGATGCTGCAGCAAAGAAGGCAAATAATATTTTAATTTGCATTAATAGAAGCATAGGAGATTATCAGACACATTAAATATGGCATTGTCATGACACCAGGAGATCGCTAAAGGCAACATTATTCCCCTGTTGTCATACTCCCATTCTGCGGCCGTTCCACTGGCGCTGCTTTTTAGTGATGGGCTAAGCCGTCAATGGATCCCCCACTCCGTTTCTGTCATAGAATGTCCTGCAAGTGAAAAGGTGCCTGTTTCGCTGGCATGATCCCAGCATCAATGGGAGGTCCGTGCCAGAACACTTCCTGGTGAGATCAGGACATCCAGGTAAATGACACACTTTTTTGTACCCTCCCTGGGTTACTTGTAAAGTTTTAAGCCACAAAAATCTAGGCTGTCTGCAACTTCCCAGAGGGCCTTTTCGGCAATCGCCCCCAAATTATGGAATGGCCTGCCGAATGAGATCTGTCAGATGACGAGGTTAAGTAGCTTTAAAAAAGCACTAAAGACGGCTCTCTTTCGGCAGGCCTTTCCTGATTAGATCCCGGCCTCAGGAGCTGCATCTCCTGGTCTTTTAAAAATCTTGTATATATTTGTTTTTAATGTGATTTTAATTAGATGGTTTTAATTTTACATTGTTTAATGTCTTTTTATGGGTGTGGATGGGTGTGGGTGGGTGTGGGTGGTGCTTTTAGTCGTTATTACAATGTTTTAATTGTTAGAAGCTGCCCCGGTTGTTTTCAGCAGAGGGGCAGGGTATAAATAAATATTATTATTATTATTATTATTATTATTATTATGTGTGTTTAGGTTCTTGGTGTAACTTTTTATGTATTATTTGGATTTTTATTTTTGAATTTTCTACATTCTCATCTTCTCACGAGAACTGGTGGGATTTCTTTCCAGGAAGTGAATGGAGCTCCATTAAAGCTCCAGTGCTGCCCTGTTGCATGAACAAGGTAAGTCTGAAAAAAAAATTGCCATTACAGGGATGGGGGAGTGTTGGGAGCTGAGATTGTGGGATGGTACCTTTTTGTTGCCATCTGATCACTTCCATAGTTTCCAAGTCAAGTGAAATAAAAGTCTCACTATATTCTGCACTAGTCAACCTGTTCTGGGCACCTCATTTTAAGAAGGAAATAGACAAGTTGGAGCAGGTTCAGAAAAGGGCAAGAAAGATGATATGGAGTACAAAATTTTGTATGGAGTATAAAACATATGAGGAAAGATTGAGGAACGGGTATGTTCAGCACAGTAAAGAGAAGACTGAAAGGTGACATGATTGCATTCTTTAAATATTGAAAGGACTGTCACAGAGAGGAGGGTGCAGGTTTGTTCTCTGCCGGCCCAGAGAGTAGAACTAGGTTTCAAAGTTTTAAGTTATGTGAGGGTAGATTTTGACTGAACATTAGAAGGATCTTCTTGATGGTAATAGTGGTTTGGTGATGGAATAAATTACTTAGAGAGAGGGAGAGAGAAGTCTCTTTCACTGGATGTCTTCCAAAAGAAGCTAGACAGCTAAATATTGGGGATGTTCTAGTTGGAGCTCCTGCACTGAGCAGGGGATTGGACGAGATGACCTATGGCACCCCTTTGAACTCTATGATGCAGTTCTATGATTCGGTGATCTTCCTTTGGAACATGAAATTTTCACTTATGAAAACAGGAACCATTATTACATAAAAACCCCAGCAATGATAATTTGATATGCACCCTGTTGGTACAAGAGACTGAGCTTTTGCTATTATTATTCTCTTTATTTCCCTCAGAATCAGGACTTTTCCAGGACCAAGATTTACAAGTAAAACCAGATACAATATAGACAAAAAATTACAAAGAATTATCATTATAATGTAATTGAACTATCAGTAACATTAAAAGCAATTTTCATCTACTTTAAAAAGAAAAGCACTTGTCCTTGTTTTTTTAAGAGAGAAAAACATGATCTGAAAAATTAAATACTTGTATAGGTTTGTTTCATAACATTACTGGTAAGAGAGCTAGCTATTCTATGTTCTACCATTTGTCCTTCCAAAATTGCTATTTTGTTGTTGTTGTTGGGGCAGGGTTGCAGTGGTGTGTGCCATTTTCCCTATCAGTTGGGCTGCAAGGAGCAATCAAGCTCCTTAAAGCCAAACTGTGCAGCATCAGTGGCAGTGAGAAACAGTTTGTGTCAAACATCACTCTAAATGTCAGTCTCAGCTACATGCCAAGGGTCAGTCCAGGCTATCTATGGTTCATGGTGATGTATGCACTTAAAAACCTCTCAGAGGTTGCCACAGAAAAAAATTAGCTTAAGCTGTGTAAAGACCTCCCGTCTCACACAATTGGCATGGTTGTGAGGGCTGAGAAGGGCCAATGTTCTGCATTCATTATTGCTCTGTTATATGGGAGACATTACGTGTCAACACAATGCAAGAAAAGTTGCTAAAATATTAAGGTTCTAGAGCAGTGGTGTCCAACCTGTGGCCCTCCAGATGTTTTGGGCTTCAACTTCCAGAAGCCTGGACCAGCTGGTACAGTGGTCTGGAATTCTGGGAGCTGTAGTCCAAAACACCTGGAGGGCTCTAACAATGCAACAAATGCAAAGCAGCAACAGGAGATACATGCACATCATGTGATAAGTACTGGCCAAAGATGCTATTATCTGGCTGTAATTGTGATTTACCAGCCTTGTGAGATAAAGTCCTTAACCTAGGCCTTTTTGTCATCGTTATTATGTTCAAACGGCTTTTTAAATGGTTACAATTTTTTTTAATATCAGTTTATTTTGTTGTTTATAAACTTTGTATTATGTCTTGTTTTAACTATATTCTATTTTTGCTTATAATGTAAGCTGCCTCAGGTCCCATATTGGGATAAACAAACAAGCAAGAACAGAAATCTCAGCATCCTCACCATTATTCTATGCTTTTTTTGGATGTCCAGTAGTTGAAAGGTAGAATGTGTACTAAATGAAATAACAAAATTGTACTTCTATCAAATGGCAGAAACATCTCTCTGGTTCTGAAGAAAACAAGGCAGGCTACCATGAGATTGACACAGATCATGGTTCATGTGAAAGAAGGAATCCTCCAATCAGGCTTCCTAATATGAATTTCCTGAAACTTGGGTTGTTTCTGAAATCAAGTATGGAACCCCAACTGCCTTAATTTGGCGTGGCCCAAATTTTGGCAACTTATTCCTGTTTTCCTTGGATTCTCATTTACTGTCACCCAAAATTAAACAATGCAACATGCACTCCATGCTTTGGCCCTACAATAGTCCATCTGCTATGCAGACAGGTGGTATCTGGGTGGCTAGCCTGTGAATGGGAGGAACACAGGATTTCTTAGGAGATGCAGATGAATATGCCCTGAAGGGAACAGATGGATATGAGAACTAAAACCTTTAAACCCAACTCAAGCACACAACAGGAAGAGGTATGCTGTATCATAACATTTTTCTAATAACAAGTAAACATTATTATGTATTGTCTGAAGTGAAGATGTTGGGGGAAAATGCAACGATTCCACACCCTCCAGCAAACAATGGAGGGCATTGATTTCTGTATATTTACAATATGTTGCAAAGAACCTCTTGAGTTCCCTTTGCACGACTCTGGAAACAGAGATTAAAGTCGGAGGTTAAAGGTAGATGCTTTTTCAAGAAATGATTTAGATTTTTGTTTGCCTGTTAATGCCAATATTTGAACTTTAGAAAAGGCTCAATTCTTGCAGAGTCTGACCTTCTCATCTCAGTCTCTGCTGAGTGTTTCATAGTCCACTCTTCTCTAGAACTTGCTTCTCTTGACTCACATTTATCAAACAATAGTAACTTGGATGTGTCTTTTTTCCCTCCTTCATTAAAGGGCCTCCCATAATAACAAAGGCTTACTAACGCTGAAGGATGGTTTATCAAAAAAAAACAAAAACAAAACCCAGCTCTCCTGTGGAAGACAATAAAGTCCTCCCCTAGTTACAAGTCTTGCTGTGACACCTGGGAGGCCCACTTTCCAATATGATCAAGCATTTATTTGGAGGGAAGGTCACAGAGAGTTCAATTTGACAGCAGCACTCTTCCCCTGCTCTTAATGGGACTCCCTGTTGCAAAGTCCTACAGTGGTTCAGTACATAAAGAGGCTGACTTGTCACAGGGGTTATTCTCAACCTTCTTCAACTGATTGTTCATCTGAAAGCATGGGGAGAACAGTTGTCAAGAAGCCAAATTTGTCACTAAGTGGTGCTAACAATGGGAACTGCCTCATAGCTCTTTACCGTAAGAATTAAGAAGTACCTCAACCTGAAGTTCTGCTTGTATTGCATTAGAAGACATTTTTTTGGCTATACAATGGATACCTTTGTTACAAAGTGTTGTGAGGTATGCATATCCCATGAAGCAGAGGTAAACGTGCGGTTCCCTTAGATGCAGTTGAACTGAGACTCCCATCTTCTTTAGCCAGCATATCCAGTGGTGAGGGGTGCTGAGAGCATCTGGCCAATGACATCAGGAATGCCATGTTTTCCATCCCTGCCTTAAAGTTTTGCTAAGACAAGAGTGATGAAAGTGGAGAAATATTCCCCTCTTAAGAACGCTCTCCATCTCTGGTACAACAAGTATTTCACAGGTGTGAGTCAGGTCAGGTCCTAGGATTCTGTATCACCCTCACAAGTACATGTGGTGGAAACATAGAAGAGGGCCCCAAGGAAAATCTATGGATGCTGGCCGTGAAAGCCTTCAACTTCACTTACTCATGCTGTTTAAGTACAAGTTCTCATCAACTAAGGGAGAGAGAAGTTGTTCATGATGCTGTGGAGTAACTTTTTTCTCCTAAAATGACTGTGTAAACAAATCCTTTATATGCAAGTGCTTGTCATAAAAACCTGAGGGCCACAGGTTTCCAGACGTGTATTTGTTGATAGCAAAGCCTTTGTTTGTGTAGATCATGAAAACTATGGCTCACTTTTAAAGAAATGGGTGTGCCACAACATTTGATTGTCCTGATGCATAACCTGTATTCAGGACAAGACACTATCATCAGGGTAGAATACGGAGAAATGGAATGGTTTCCAGTTAGCAAGGGGTCAGGCAAGGCTGCATTTTATCACCCTATCTGTTTAACTTGTATGCTAAACATATCACACATAAAGCAGGATTAAATTCAAAGGAAAGAGGTGTGAAAATTGGAGAAACGAACATCAATCATTTAAGATATGCAGATGATACCATGCTACTAGCAGAAAACAGTAAAAACTTGAAATAATTACTGGAGAAAGTCAAGGAAGAAAGTGCAAAGGTAAATTTACAGTTGAACATTAAGAAAACAAAAATGACCACAGATGATTTACATAATTTTAAAGTAGATGAGGAAGACATTGAAATAGTTAAAAATTTTCCGTACCTTGGCACAGTCATCAATCAGAATTGAGACTGCAGTAAAGAAATCAGAAGAAGACTAGGACTTGGAAGGGCAGCTATGAATGGACTAGATAAGATCCTGAAGTGTAAGGATATATAATTTAATACTAAGTTAGGATTGTCTGTGCTATCTTGTTTCTAATTTCTATGTATGGTTGTAAAAGCTGGACAGTGAAAAAAGCTGATAGGAAAAGAATAAATTCATTGTGATAGAAGTTTACATGTGAGGAAAACAAGGCAAGAGAGTGGATGATACTTTTCTGAAACAAATCTCAGAAATCTCCAAGAAACAAGAACTGATACTTATGGGGAACTTCAATTATTCTAATATCTGCTGAGAGACTAGCTCTGCTAAGCATAGGCTCTCCAACCAATTCCTGATGTGCCTGGCAGACAATTTCCTCTTTCAAAAGGTGGAAGAGGATTAGCACTCCTAGCATTGTTCCTAACCAGTAAGGAGGAGTTGGTCACTGGAATCAAAGCAATTTGTACTTTATGGGGGAGTGATAATATAATGCTAGAATTCATGATTTTAGGAGAGGTCAAAAAAAAGTATATTCAAACATGAACCTTGGAATCTCAGGAAAGCTGATTTTATCAAGCTCAAGGAAATACTGGGCAGAATCAAATAGCTAGAGGTATTAAAGGAAAAAGATACCCATCATTGGTAGGAATTTCATGAAGAAAGAACTGCTGGAAGTACAATAACAAAGAAGAAGAAAAATGGAAGAAAAATGGGAGACGTTTGAATAAAAGCCCTGGTGGCACAGTGGTTAAATGCCAGTACTGCAAGCCACCACATTGTAAGTTTGTTTCCAGAGGGCTCCAAGGTTCATTCAGCCTTCCATCCTTTTGTAGGTCAGTAAAATAACTACCCAGCTTGTGGGGGTGATTAGCTAACACATATTGGAAGCTGCTTATTGCAGTGTAGATGTGTAAACTGCTATTGCTTAAAAAACAATTTGTAAGCCACTCTGATAGTGTTGTGGCTGAAGAGCGGGGTATAAATAACTAACTAACTAAATAAAAAGCCAATGTGACTACACAGTAAACTCAAGGAGGAAGTGAAAAGAAAAAAGAACATAAAGAATGAAAGGAAGGACAATTCAGCATGGACAAATTCAGATGTGTAGCCCAAGCTTGCAGGAATAGTGTAAGGAAAGCTGAAGTGCAAAAGGTACTGAGGCTGGCTAGGCAAGCAAGAAGCAACAAAAAGAGATTTTTAAAAAAAATATGTTCAAAGTACGAGAACGATGAAGGAAATGGTGGGACCACTTCAGCGAGCACGGTGAAATGCTAACAGATCACAACGAAAAGGCAGAATTGTTCAATATCTATCTTCACAAGTAGAAGCACAAATGGAGTGTGTGCTTCCATGCATCAGTAGAGACCTTAGCAAGGAATCCAGGTTGCAAATCAAGATTGATAAGGAGTTAATCAGGAATTACCTAATCAACCTAAATGAGTTCAAATTGGCAGTGCTAGATGAACTGCATCCCAGAATACTGAAGGAACTTGTTGACATACAGAACCACTTGCCGTCATTTTTGAGAAATCTTAGTGAATGGGTGAGGTACCAGAGGACTGGAGATGAGCATTGTCCCTCTCTTCAAAATTGGGGGAGGGGGGAGATCCAGGAAACTACAGACCAGTCAGTCTGATCTCAATACCAGGAAAAATAATAGAACAGATTATACAGGAGTCCATCTGCAAGTAGCTTGATGACAATGCAGTGATTAGTTCCTACTATTGCTCCTGCCAGCATGTGTTTGTCAAGAAAGAATCCTGCCAAACTAATGTTGTTTGATTTTTTTGATTGGCTCACTATTTTAGTCAATGGTGGGAATGATGTGAATGCCATTTATCTGGGTTTCAGCAAAGCATTTGATAAGGTCCCCCATGATATTTTGACTAATATGGAATACATGGAAACACCATCAGATGGATCCATAATTAGTTGGAAAACCACACTCAAAGAGTTGTCATCAGTGGCTGTGCTTCAAATTGGAAGGTCTCAAGTGAAGTGCTGCATGGTCCTGTCCTGGGGCCATTTTTATTAATAAATTAATAAAAATGGGATGGAGGCAATCCTTATCAAATTTGCAGATGATACAAAGCTGGAAGAAGTAGCTAACACATTGGAAGATAGGAACAGAATTCAAAAGGACTATGATAAACTAGAAACTTGGAATGAAATTAATAAAATCCAGTTCAACAGAGGAAAATGCAAAATTCTGCATTTAGGCCACAAAAACCAAATGCACAGATATAGGGTGGGGGGGATACTTAACTCGGGAGTACTACATGTGAAAAGGACCTTGAGATTATTGTTGATCATAAGTTGAACATGAGGCAGCAGTGTGATGCTGCAGCAAAGAAGGCAAACACTATCTTAGCCTCTATTAATAGAAGCATAGTGTTGAGGCCATGATATTGACAACACAGCTGCGCTGGGCAGGGCAAATTTCTAGGATGGAGGACCATCGCCTCCCAAAAATAGTACTCTATGGTGAACTCGCCACGGGTCAACATAAGAGGGGCGCTCTAAAAAAATGGTACAAGGACTCCCTAAAACAACATCTCAGGCTCGGCAAAATTGATTACCAACAATGGTCCGCCCTGGCCTCACATCGGGAGGCATGGAGATGCACTATCCACAATGCTGCAGCCTTATTTGAGAACTCACGCCAAACAAGTCTTGAAGAGAAACGACAACATAGAAAGAATCACAACCCAGAAACATCACCCAAGGAGACCTTCTGCTGTGCTTTCTGTAACCGGACTTATCTTGGATTGGCCTTTTCAGTCATCAGCGCGCTTGCAGAAAGCCTGGGATGAGTCCTTCCTGGATCTTCGTTTGCGAAGAAAAGCCAGAGAGAGAGAGTGTCCAAGTCAAGGGAAGTAATATTGGTTGAATCTCCCTTATCCAAAATGCTTGGGACCAGATTTTGGAATATTTTGGATTTTAGAATACAGTACTTGCATATACATAATGAGATATCTTGGAAATGGGACCCAAGTCTAAACATGAAATTCATTTATGTTTCATATACACCTTATATACATAGCCTGAAGGTAATTTTATATACAATATTTGTAATAATTTTGTGCATGAAACAAAGTTTGTGTTCAGAAAGCAAAGGTGTCACTATCTCAGTCCCTCATGTGGACAATTGTGGATTTAGGAATATTTTGGATTTCGGAATTCCAGATAAAGGAGATTCAACCTGTAGTCCCTCTCTATATTTGATTGTGTGTTCCCGCAGGGCAGGGAGTTGGACTGGATGGCCCTTGTGGTCTCATCCAACTCTATGATTCTATGCTGGTCAGGACTCATCGAGCACTGTGTTCAGTTTAGGGTGCCTCATTTTAGGAAAGATATAGACAAGTTAGAGTGAATTCAGAGAAGGGCAATGAGGATGATAAGCGGTATGGAGAGTAAAGCATATGAGAGTTTGAAGGAGCTGGACATGTTCAGCTGGGTGAAGAGAAGACTGTGGGATGACATGATCAAAGTCATTAAATACCTGAAGGGCTGTCACAAAGAAGAGAGTGGAAACTTGTTCTCTGCTGCCTCAGAGGGTAGAATTAGGTCTAATAGTTTCAAGTTAGAGGCAGGTGGATTTCAATTGAACATTAGGAGTATCTTGACAGTGAGAGCAGCTTGGCAATGGAACCAGTTGCCTAGAGTGGTGGTGGGCTCTCCTCTTCTGGATGTCTTCAAAAAGAGGTTGGACAACATCCTACTGGGGATGCTCTAGCTTGAGATCTTGCATTGAGCGAGGGCCCATAGAGCCCCTTCCAACTCTGTGATCCTATGATTTGAAATGTGGGGCTAAACAAGAGTTCTATGGATATCATTGCTCAAATGACAAAAAAGGGAGAGGCCAAAGAGCAAATCAATCATAGAATCATAGAATTGCAGAGTTGGAAGAGACCACGAGGGCCATCCAGTCCAACCCCCTGCCATGCAGGAAATCACGATCAAAGCATCCCTGACAGATGGCCATCCAGCCTCTGTTTAAAGACCTCCAAGGAAGGAGACCCCACCACGCTCCGAGGGAGTGCGTTCCACAGCTGAACAGCTCTTACTGTCAAAAAGTTCCTCCTAATGTTGAGGTGGAATCTCTGTTCCTGGAGCTTGCATCCACTGCTCCGTGTTCTAGTCTCTGGAGCAGCAGAAAACAAGCTTGCTCCATCCTCAACGTGACACCCCTTCAAATACTTAAACAGGGCTATCATATCACCTCTTAACCGTCTTTTTTCCAGGCTAAATATACCCAGCTCCCTAAGTCTCTCCTCATAAGGCATTGTTTCCAGACCTTTCACCATTTTAGTCGCCCTCCTCTGGACACGCTCCAATTTGTCAATATCCTTTTTGAATTGTGGTGCCCAGAACTGGACACAGTATTCCAGGTGAGGTCTGACCAAGGCAGAATAGAGCGGCACTATGACTTCCCTTGATCTGGACACTATACTTCTGTTGATGCAGCCCAAAATTGCATTGGCCTTTTTAGCTGCCGCATCACACTGTTGACTCATGTTCAACTTGTGGTCTACTAGGACTCCTAGATCCCTTTCACATGTAGTCTCATTCAGCCAGGTCTCCCCCATCCTATATCTATGCATTTCATTTTTCCGCCCTAAGTGCAGTACCTTACATTTCTCCATATTGAATTTCATTTTGTTAGCTTTGGCCCAGCTCTCCAGTTTATCCAGGTCATCTTGAATTTTGATCCTGTCCTCCAGGGTATTAGCTACTCCTCCTAATTTGGTGTCATCTGCAAATTTGATAGGTATGCCCCTAATTCCCTCATCCAAGTCATTGATAAAGATGTTGAATAGCACTGGGCCCAGGACAGAACCCTGTGGCACCTCACTGGTCACATCTTTCCAAGATGAAGTGGAGCCATTGCTGAGCACCCTTTGGGTTCGGACGGTCAACCAATTACAAATCCATTGAACTGTTAACTTGTCTAGCCCACATTTTACAAGCTTATTTGCAAGAATGTCATAGGGAACCTTGTCAAAGGCCTTACTGAAATCAAGGTATGCGATATCCACAGCGTTCCCTTCATCTACCAAGCTGGTAATTTTATCAAAAAAAGAGATCAGATTAGTCTGGCATGACATGTTACTCTGAAACCCATGTTGACTTTTTGTGATTATGGCATTGCCTTCTAAATGTTCACAGACTCTCTGTTTAATGATCTGCTCTAGAATCTTCCCTGGTATCGATGTCAGACTAACTGGACAATAATTGTTGGGATCCTCTTTTTCCCCCTTTTTGAAGATGGGGACGACGTTTGCCCTCCTCCAGTCTGCTGGGACTTCTCCTGTTCTCCAGGAGTTCTTAAAGATTATTGCCAATGGCTCTGAGATAATATTAGCCAGCTCTTTTAATACTCTTTGATGTAGTTCATCTGGTCCTGGAGATTTAAATTCATTTAGATTAAGAAGGTATTCCTGTACTACCCCTTTGCTTATTCTGTGCTGGATTTCCCCTGTTGTGTCTTCTGTACTTTTATCCTCAGGTTGGCCCCCCTTTACCTTTTCTGAAAACACTGAGGCAAAGAAGGTGTTGAGTAATTCTGCCTTTTCTCTGTCCCCTCTTAGCATTTTGCCATCTTCTCCGCATAGTGGCCCTACCATTTCCTTCTTCTTCCTTTTGCTGCGGACATACCCAAAAAAACCCTTTTTATTGTTCTTAACCTCTCTAGCACGCCTGAGCTCATTCTGTGCTTTAGCTTTTCTGACTTTACTCCTACATGTGTTCGCTATCTGTTTGAATTCTTCTTTGGTGATTTCCCCCTTTTCCCATTTCTTATACATGTTCCATTTAAAACTTAGCTCTGTTGATATTTCTTTAGTCAACCATCCTGGTTTCTTGAGACACCTCCCATTTTTCTTCCTCAATGGTACTGTTTGAAATTGTGCCTTCAGTATCTCCCTTTTGAGAAAGTCCCATCCGTCTTGAGGTCTCTTCTCTTTTAGTATTCCTGACCATGGGATCACCTCCAGAACTTTCCCTAGAAGCCAAGATGACTAAACTGAGACTGTCATACTTTAGAGATATCACAAGAAGACAGAAGTCACTAGAAAAGACAATAATGTTTGGTAAGGTATAAGGCAGTAGGAAAAGAGGAAGACCACATTGCAGATGGATAGACTCAGTTGAGGAAGCCACAGCCCTGAGTCTTTAAGACCTCAGCAGGGCTGTTGATGACAGGGTGACTTGGATGTCTCTCATTCACCAAAAGCTGAAGTTGTCTTGACAGCAGGTAACAACAAATTTATTGTCACAAATGCAAACCTAGAATTCTTAATGACTGTCTTAAAGCAGTAATGGGTTGGATGAGGAAAAACAGATTGAGATTAAATCCGGAGAAAATGGAGGTGCTCCTGGTAGCGGCCGTGAAACCAGGAGTTGGGTTGCAACCTCCAGTCCTGGATGGGGTCACACTTTCCGTTAAGGACTGTGTTCACAGTCTGGGGGTGCTCCTTGATTCATTGCTTCAGATGACTAGTCAGGTGAGTGTGACGGTCAGGAGCGCCTGTTATCAACTTTGGCTGTTATGCCAGCTGCGCCCTTTCCTGGAAGGGATCTTGAGACTGTGGTGCACGCCCTGGTACCCTCTCGTCTGGATTTCTGCAATGCGCCCTACATCGGGCCACCCTCGTGCTTGGTCCAGAAACTTGTTGGTACAAAATATGGCAGCCAGAGTGGTCTTGGGAACATCTCGGAGAGACCATATAACTCCAGTGTTAAAATGTCTCCACTGGCTGCCTATCAGTTTCTGGGCCTAGTATAAGGTGTTAGTTATTACCTTTAAAGCCCTAAATGACTTGGGTCCAACTTATCTTTGGAACCACCTCCTCCCATTCAATCCTCCTCGTGCACTCCAGTCCTCTGGGAGGAATTTGCTTTAGCCACAAAAATCTAGGCTGTCCGCAACCTCCTAGAGGGCCTTTTTGGTAATCACCCCCAAATTATGGAATGGCCTGCCAGATGAGTTCCGTCAGATGATGAGTTTAAGTAGCTTTAAAAAAGCACTAAAGGCAGATCTCTTTCGGCAGGCTTTTCCTGATTAGATCCCGGCCTCAGGAGCTGCGTCTCCTGGCCTCTTTTAGTCCTTTACCCTGACTCGCTGGCTGTTGATTGTTCTATTTATTTATTTTATGTGACTTTTAAGTTTAGGTGGATTTTAATTGGATGCTAGTTTAATATCTTTTTATGGAGGAGGGTGGGGGTTGGTGGGGCTTAGCGGTTTTAGTCTGTATTGCTGTATTTTAACTGTTGTAAGCCGCCCTGATTGTTTTTAAGAGGGGCGGGGTAATAATAATAATAATAATAATAATAATAATAATTAGAATTCAGTGTCTGTGGAAATGAAGCAATTGTGGTGCAAGGGTTTTAAATTGTATTTTGTTCTTCTAAATGGAGATTTGAATTATTTCAATACTCAGAATTAGTTTAATTCTATTTTAATATTCACTTTCTGTATGTCTGTTTTAATTGTTTTAATTGTTTAATTCTTTAAATTTTAAGCCACTTTATGACTCCCAATTTTGGGAGAAAGGTGGGATACAAATAAATAATTATTACACCTATTGTGTGTGTGTGTGTGTGTGTCTGTGTGTGTGTGTGTGCGTGTGCTTAAAAGGAGCATTCATTGAGTGAGTTTTCTTATTCTTGATTCTGTAAATGCTTTTTCTGGAATGAAGTGGAGCAATTTAACACACATTGTGACACAGGTTCCATCTGTGTCACATTGACAAAACTGTTTGCACATCAGGATTAGGATTAGCTTTTTTCACTAGGGTGTGAAACAAACATGAATTCCAGGGGAGACTTAATAGCACAATGAGCCCAGTCTTTTGTCATTTCTGTTGCAAGGCATTTAAATTTGATCAAATCTAGGATTAGGAAGGTGGGGGCAGAAAGGGAAACATCACAACATCTCAGTCTCTGAATACCACCTTTTTGTTTGACAATGTCTTTTTCTTAATTAGTTTGTGTTGCATACAGATGTCACTACCAGGATTCTGTGGCAAACACAAGAGCAGAGAATTTAAACTGCTGATGGCTTGTTTTTGTGTGGCTTCCAGGCATTTGAGCAATTTTGCTAAGAAGTACCCTTGTAACCTATTTCTGAAGGCCAGTGGCAGATAATTATATTTGGTTTCATATACATACTACCAGTTTAAAATTCTAATTAGTTCTTCAACCACTACCCCGTAGGCAATATGTAGGCTTACCTACCTCTTGTTTGTCATCTCTAATGGGTGAGAACCCGTGTTTTAATTTAAAGGGGGCATCCTGGGGTGCTGGGACAAGGCAAAACCCAATCTCAGGATGATGCTTTTAGGGCCTAGTTTAGGACTTTTGTCACTTCACCTCACAATTCAGGTGGGTGATGGCATGCTGGTAATACATCTTCTCTCAATAAATATACCCCGTTGCAAACTGCTCTGAATTAATTTTCTGCAATTTACAATGCAATTGTGTGTGTGTGTATACTCTTGTTCTTTAAATTGTAAGTATGATCCACCACCCATGGATTCAACCCACCATGGATGCCTTTGAGGTGATGGGGTTCTTTCTCAAGACAGAAGCAGATGGCTGGCAGGGCTTTCTGCTGCCTCTGCTGCTGCCCCACACCATTTTTATTAGGGACTTACAAGCCTCACCACATGTTCACAGTCTTTCTTAGTCTCACAAGACTTGCAGTCCCTATTAAAAATGGCATACGGCAGCAGTGGAGGTGGCAGCAAATAATCTGTAAATAATCATATCTGCAAAAGTTGAACCCACAAATGTGGAAGGCTGACTGTAGTTTATTATGTATGTTGTTACAAAATCCTACACAGTAACTCATTGCCATTAATGGTGTAATTCTGCTTAGTAATTTGTTGTGTTCCTTGTTCCTTTTTGGGGATTACTTTTTACTTCCTTTAAAAAAATAAAATAAAAAAGTAAGAAAATGTCCTAAAATGTGGGAAAAAATCTCACCAAAATTCCCCAAGAAAACATTTTGAGCCCCTTTCCAAATGAATGAAAGTAAGTAAACAAGAAAAAGCAACAATTGCCTACCAATAATTAAGTGGAAAAAAGTAATGATGTTACCAGTTGTTACACTATTTTGAAAAAGGTTTATTGTTAATGTTCTCATTTTCCCCAAAGCAAGAATATTCCAGATAGCATTGTTGTTTATATTGTTTTGCTTCCGTGCAGTTCCCTGAGCACATTAAAGAAAGTATTCTTAGGAGGTGCATTAAAAGGAATGTTCAAGCACGAGCATAATATTACTCATGTCCTTAGTTACTGTGATTGATAATGTAATAAATTAACAGTGGACCCCCCTCCTTGAGATAAAGACTATAGTGGAGGCAAAGTGTTAAAAGCTGCCATCTCTCACATCACAAACCTGCTCTGTCTTGCATTTATTTCCTCATCTACCTTGCTGGAAAAGTATTTATTTGTGTTTTTAAAAAATAATCTATAAAAGGTCTTAAGATGTGAATAACTTCAGTTCTGCCTTGGTCTTCAGTGGTGGTTGCTCGTAAGTCTAGAACTGACTCCTCTGTCTCCTGAAATTTGGTAGAGCCAAAGCTGGATTTCTTCACTGACTTTGGACATGGCAGTTTCATAGGGTGCATATGACTGTGCTTAATTGATACAAGCTTTTCAAAGTGTGCTGAAATTAAAAAAAAAACAAAACCAGAGAAGTGGTAGGGTAAGAAACAAAACAGCAACTTCAATGAATATGAAATATAAAACAATAATTTATTTTTATTTTTAACTTCATTTTACTGGTTAGTAACTAGTCATGATTTCATGAAAACTGCTCTCAGTTTTAATACATTCAAATCTACCAAGCAGACAGCTACTACAATGGGCATTTCAAATTACACAAACGGTCTTGTAAAAGACACACATGCACATTCTTTCTGTAAGCCACAGCCTTGGCAAACTTGCTTCAAAACCTTTCAGGGCTGTAGCATGCAGCTCTTTATGCCTGCTCTTTCAAGGGCTGCTTATGTACTTCTTTCACAAACCATGGACAGAGAAAATAAAAATGTGTAGCTGTTAGCCAAAACCTTCAGGAGTTGTGTGCATGACACCTTAGGTTACCTATATTCCCATACCCTCTGTTCTCATATGCCCTGGTCGCTGGCTTCCTCTATACCAATCATGGGAAACATTAGACTCTGCAGAGGTTGTTGGACTGCAACTTACACCATCCTTTATGAGTGGCTGTGATGGGAATTGCAGTCCCACAACATTTGAAGGACCACACATTCTCCATCTCTTTTGTATACTATAGCCTGTATGTCACCATCCAATTTCTGTGATCTATTCTGGCTATTGCTTTGAAATCAAGCTGTATCTATCTAGACATATTCAGCAGCCATAGAACCCACTCAAGTTTACTGCATTTGCTTGACAGCCCTCTAATTCTGTTGTCCCCTATTACAGTACTTTTCAGGCTATCTGATGTGGGAGACAGGCAATTATTCTCCCCCCCCCCCCAATGTGCTTGGGACCTGTGCCCATTGGCTACAACTGTTTTTTTTCTTCCTTTCTGGAAACTTACCAGGGACTGCGCTGGTCTAGCGACCACAACTAAGTAGCACTGCCCTCCCTATCCAACATCCACCCCAGGAAGTTTACTTAACACATGAAGAGTCACCATATCTGGTTACAGGCTGGGCAGGCATGCTGCCCCAAAAGGCCAAACAGTTTGTGAGTCTGTTCTCACAAACTCAAAGATACAACCAGTTTAATAAGTGGTGCATAATACTGCAGAAAAATCCTATCAAGAGTTTGGTAGTTCAACTAAAATATTGACAAAATCGCAACTTGTGCAGAGAAAAGGGCAACAATATATTGCAAAATACTGTTTCGTTAAAAATATTATTTGAAGTTGTCTTTGTGTTTCTGCATGTGTAACCTTTTTTTAAAAAATATGAATATAGTTTTAAAAGATATTACCTGTGTAAGTATGATTAATATGTTTTTTCCCTTTTACTTTAAACACTTTATGTAAAAGGGTAACAAGTTACAAAAAAGGTACTATTGGTATACCAAATAAGCTCTGACTGTTCAGTATTGCCTTTTAAGATTTTGGGTGGATGACTCTTTCTCCTCTCTTTGAGAACATTTGCACCCAGAGTTCAGTATCTGAACTATAAAACTGATGACTGTGTCTTATATACAAAACAAGAAAAAAAGTGTTGCCACATTTAACGAGGCAGGAATCTCTACCCCAACAGTAGGGTTTTATGTACACAGCTCTGGCACGGGAAGATTATACTGTAGTCACCGACAGGAAGGAGTTGTAAACTTTTGTGCCATCTGGTGACTTTGTGCCATGGGTAAG
This sequence comes from Gambelia wislizenii, assembly GCA_030847615.1. Lineage (NCBI taxonomy): Eukaryota > Metazoa > Chordata > Lepidosauria > Squamata > Crotaphytidae > Gambelia > Gambelia wislizenii. Next base: position 69,556,392 of record JAUMIR010000002.1, read on the forward strand.
GAGTTCCTGGATTGTCATCCAATTGTCAAATATCTTTTTATTCCTTTTCTTCATCATTTTTTTGTGGCTCAGTTCTATGATATTCACTTCCTTCTTCTCCTCAGCCCCTTGCTGCTCCTTCAAACATTCTAACCTGCTCTGCATCATAAACTCACGCCGTCGCCTCTGCTCCTTGGCTTTCACAATATGTTGCTTGCGCTCCTCCTTACTCCAGTAGCGGCCCATCTTCATTTCACTCATGGCATCATCATCGGTGGTCATGCCGCTACGCTCTTCCTTGATCTTTATGGCACGCTCTCTCAGCAACCTGTCCCTTACCGGTCTCTTGGTGATGTAACGGGTACCATCACTCCTAACTTTGACTTTCCATTCCATTCTGGGTTCACTCTGGTTCGAAGAGTTCAAGTCTTTGCACATGCTCACTAGACTCATTTGGCTCTGTGCATACTCCACTGCTGACTTCTGCTGTATTAGCTGCATGTAACTCTGGTAGTGCTGGGCATGGGCAGGGATGTGGGCATGTTTATAGGGAGAGTGCTGATATGAAGACAAATAGCCACCTGGTTTGGAGGTTTGACCTGGGCTTTTGCTTCCATCATTGGCTTTCCTCTCTTTGATTTCCAATGGGTTGCTAAGGTCAACATCTTTGGGGCAAAGTTTAGATGTACTGGATTCATGACTCTCTGGGCTAGTCAGCAAGTTTTTCTGACAGCCTTCTGCCCCTTCACTGCCTTGAGATTTGAGACCTTCTGCTGTCCTGCAGAGAGAGTTGTTAGGTGAGATCTCCAGTGTGAGAGGTGTGCTTCTGCAGCTTTCTCCTGTGTTGTAAGCACTGGAGCTGTCCTTGTCTGATTTCTCAGGCAGCTCAGTAATATCCGAGAGTTCATGTCGGCGGACATCAATGCTTGTGTTGTAGTTGCGGAATCCACTGTTGTGCAGCATCCACGATTCTCTGTACTGTTCTTTCAACTGCTGCATCTTGTGGGCCCTTACAATGTTGAGACACTCCAACTCGATGCTGCGTAGCTCCTCATTCAGCATCTCCAGCTCCCTGTCCACACTTTCATGGTCACTTTTGCTCATATCCAGAGTACTGTTGTGGTAGTATATGCTGTATGGGTTTGCAGACTTCACCTGGCACTTCAGTTCCAGCAGTTCTCGGAATCTCTCACACTCATCCACTGGGATGTCAAGGAAGTCTGCATCCGTACAGTCAGCTGAAATAAATGACTCATTGCTGAACTGCATGTCACCACTGCCCAGAGTGTCATGGCTGTATGTTAGCTTCTTCTGACTCCCCAAAGTGTTGGAGGAGGTAGTGTGGTCATCTGCATTGTTCTCTTGCTCTGAGCTTTCATCATTTCGAGTGCTTTCGTCAGTACGCCCGACACCGCTGTCTTTCTCATGCTGATTTGATAAAATGGTTGCAGTATCTGTGGTACCTCCATCCTCTTCATTTTTCTTCTTCTAAAGAGAGATTTTGTTAAGAAAACATGTAAATAAAAGTAACAGGCAAGTTGTCTTCTCCTGCTTAATTCATACATATGGATTTGCCTAGAACATCTAACATGGAACATTTTATTTTCATTTATCGATTTATTAAAATATTTGTTTAGTGCCTTTCAGCCTGCCAGAGCCCCAGAAGCAAGACATAAGGTAAACTCATTATTTAAAAATAAATAATATCAATGTTTTAAAAACTCTGTTTACACACACACACACACACACACACAGAGAGAGTTAAAATAATCCAAAAATGAGCTCTGATTTTTGAAGGCCAAAGGCCAGAGAAAATGCAATCCTGGGTGCTGTCTGGAAGCTCAGAAGGGATGGAACTTGCCTGCCTTCCTTTGGGAGAGATTTTTGCAACTGAGGCTACTCAGGAAGCCCTGTCTCATGTATTCTCCAACCTAGCCTGTGGTAGTGGTGGAAACTGCAAGAGGCCCTCCTTTGAGGAGCTCAGATTGAAGGCAGGTTCCCACAGGAGGAAACAGACCATCAGATATCCTGATGCCAAGAAATGTACGCTCAAATCAAAACCAGGGCCTTGAACTGAACTCAGAAGCAACCTGGAAGCCTGTGCAGTTGATACAAGATGAATGATGTGCACACAGCATAACAATCTGGCTGATACTTTTTGCACTAGATGTAGCTTTCAAAGACTCTTCAAAGTTAGCCCCAGCTAGAACACATGGCAGTAGTCTAACCGGGAGATAAATGAAGCATATTGAGATGGAGTTTCTAGGGGGCGCTGTACTAATAGAGGTCACCCCTGTACCTGTGGGGGATATGTTCCCAGACTTACCATGAGTACCTGAAACTGCGTATAATAGTCAACCACATGAATACCATAGAATTGTGCTGGAGAACCAAGAAAATGCCTAGAGAGGATGCCTCTCTAGGCATCTGTCGTGAGTTGATGGCTAACTTCTGGTGGAGTTGTGCAGGAGGACTTCCCAGTGCCTAGAGAGATCACCTCTGGCATAACTCTATGGTCCTCCAGATGCCTATAGAGACCTCCCCATAACAGCAGATAATTGAAACTTCAGGTACCGATCCCACATAAATGGGGGATGATCTGTACTGATTTTATTTATACAGTTGTCCCTCCGTATCCACAGATTTGGTATCCATGGCTTGAAAATATTCCTAAAAAATAATAATCCAAAAAGCAAACCTTGATTTTGCCATCTTATATAAGGGACACCATTTTGCTATGCCATTGCATATAATGGGACATGAGTATTCACAGATTTTTTTTTTAAAGACCCAACCCCCTTTTTTGATTAAATCTTTTTTTAAAACCAGGATTTGTTTGTTTTTTGCATTAAAATCAATATAAGACAATCAGAAAATTAAGTCGCAAAATGAAGTTCAGATGTTATGGCCATTAGCTTAAATAATAATTGTTCTTTAAAAAGTGCTCTTTTAAAGCAAGTTGTTTTGGCTGAACTTAGGTTAATTGAAGGATTTGTTTCTGAATGGCATTTCTTGTATTATAAAATAAAGTGATTAGAAAGAACCAACTGACACTGGATACTGGTATAACAATGAACAACTGCCAAGAAACTGTTAAAGCTAAAATGTTTAAATTCAAACAGTCCTTACTGTTCCAGTAAGAGGGTTGGAAAACAGTAATAATAGCCAGACTTTTAAATATATATATATATATATATACACACAGTATATATGAATCAATTAAAAAAAAAACAGGAATGTTTTTATAAAAGGCATTTGGTTTAAACAAACTTGGTTTAAACCAGGCAACCCTGGTAGGAACCCTGGCTCATCCATCACAGGCAGAATGGTCTGTGGTTTATTCTGTTGTTCAAATGGAATCAATTTCTCTTTTGTGATTTGTTTCACTCCCAATGAACCAGAGTAAGAATCCAGGGTTTGTTTCTATAGTTTCTTGGGAGAGAAACAAGTCAGAGAAGAGATATCACCCACATTCAGACAACATAATAAACAAACCATGGAGCAAAGCCACTCCCCCTGCAATGCACAACATCTCCATTGCTTGGTATGTTGCCTGAATTCATTAAATTAAACAAATAATACTCAAATAACCATAGATTATGTAAAGTGTAGACATGTACTTTAGCAAAAATACAGTAGGAAGAATTCTAGATTATTCATTATTCTACAAATGCAAGGCATTATTTTTATCTAGTGGCATTGTTCAGAGACAACTTGTATAAGCCCTGGAGAGTCACATGGAATGTCCAGTATGTTTAGTGTAGTTTTTAGATAAGGGTCAGGAAACAGCATGACTTACAAGCTACTTTTTATTCTGAATGACAAAGCATTCAATTGCTTCTTGCCCCCTGCCACAACTACCTGCAAATCTGTATGTCAATATTAAATGAATTCTGTCAACAAGACATTTGGCCAGACTAAGGTACAAGGGGATTTACCTGTTGAAGCATGCTGGCAGTAAATTGCATTGCCTGATGGTGCTGCTCCTCTAGCATATCCATGTGCAAATCATCCAGGAAATCATTTCTGTCATCATCCATCCATCCTTCATCCAGCTATAAGAGCACAACAACAACACCAAATATTGGTAGAAGCAGATTTTGGAAAATAACTTTTTAAAGGAAGATTGTTCATATTACTTATGGTCTTTAACAAGTAATTGTTGTTACTTATTGCATTACATGACGTGGTATTTGTTGTTTGTTATTTTTATGTTTTTATACAGCACCCTTAGGATTTACAAGAGAATGGCATGTTGGCAGGGATTCTGTGAATTGCACTCTACAAGTAACTTTTCCAAGTTACAACAGAGAAGTGGTAAATCACTGACAAATCAGACTGATTTGCCAGTCTCCTCTCTGTATAAATTAGTGTCTCTTAACACAGTGCTCCTCAGACTACCTGATGTGTGGGACCAACATTCTTTTCCTCATGTGAAAGTAGAAAAAAACCATATTTTTTCCTGTTAACTGTGCTGTTGTGTGCATTCAAGTTGTTTCCGACTTATGATGACCCTAATCTGACCCTAGCGCAGGGTTTTCTTGGCAAGATTTGTTCAGAGGGTGTTTGCCTTAGCTTTCCTTTGAGACCAAGAGAGGGTGATTTGACCAAGGTCACCTAGTGGGTTTCCAAGGCCAAGTGGGGATTTGAACTCTGGTCTCCAGAGTTGTCGTCCAATGCTCAAACCACCACACCACATTGGCCCATTTGCTACAATTGTTTTATGCCCTGGCCATCTCCTGCCTTGACTACTGAAGCTTTCTACATCGTGGTCTTCCACTGTCTTGCCTTAGTCCCTTTACCTGTATTTAGCATATATACTGATAAAATTTCTGATAAAAATTTCTCCATTCTCTTACTGCTTGCACTTCATGACCTCTCTCCTTAAGATCCTACACTGGCTTTCTATTTGCCCCACTTGTACCATCTGCTCCATGTCTATTAAAGGCCCCGGTGGCCCTGCCTTCCCTTATCTCTTGGTTCTTACATCATGATGCCTCAGCGCCCATTATGTTGGCTTATCCATTTGCCATCGCCCTGAAATATGAGGAGGATTTGTGCTCTGTAAAGCAGTACACATTAAAGCTGCTTTAAAAGTAACAGTTGAGTAGAAATAGAGATAGCACCTGGAGAATTTCTGGTCTTGCTATGAGTAAGGAGACATTCTTGCTTTCTTCACTGGTAAGGAGTGCCACTGCTTCCTCTCTATTCTGTATCTCAATGCCATTAATCTGAGCGAAAGAGAAATGCATATTAAAATTCCAGTGCACAGAATTCCAAAGAAGAATATCACTTAATGATATGTATAGTGAAGCATGCCTCTAGAAAACCTGGAACTCTATACGATATTTTTTTGACCAAGAAAACATTAGTCCATGCTGGGACACAAAAGTGTAATCCATTATATCATTTACACAAATCCCATTGAAATGAATGGGTGACCTGTGCAGGAGATCATAGTTTAATTCCACATTTGATCATAACACAACTGACCAACCTCAGCACCTTTCAACAAGATCGTGCTCCTTATCTGTAAAATGGGAATAATGTACCTCACACACAATTATCTTTCCACAAGGGTAGAATTCAAAGACATAGCTGTGTTAGTCTGGAATATCAGTAAGCAATAGGATCCTGAAGTTCCTTTGAGACTGAGATGGAAGTTGTAGCATAAGCTTTTGTAGACTTGGTTTTCATGCATTTGAGGAAGTAGACCAAGTCTACGAAAGCTTACACTACAACTTCGTTCTCTGAGTTAGTCTCAAAGGTGCTACAATATCCCCTTGTTTACCCAATTATCTTGTAAATTCTGATGTAGTGAACTCAGCAAGCAGCTATTTTAAATCAAGTTCTGAGTGATAAATTGAACTGACTGTACCATTAGGGAAATTAAAGTGTACACCTCAAGCAACAGATGCAGGGGGGAAGGTGTTGGTAGACAGAGTACAGAGTCTGAGCTATCTTGCTGCCTTCAGGTGATGAGGATCTGTCCCATTACTGTGCTGAAATAAGATTCAATTATTATTCTGGTCAGTTTTTATATCCTGGTGCGCATTTGTGCAATGCATGCACGTGTGAGCATTTTATCCTTTGCTTCAGGCAGCAAAATGTCTTGGAACAGCCTGACCAACAACTCTTTCTTTTCAAAGGCATCTTCACATGTGGGCAGGAGCAGTTATTTTTCCATGTCAGTACAAACCCTAGCTTTTAAAACTTTGCCCTGGCAAGATAAATACCTGTTCCTGCCACATAAACTTTACTGCATCAAAATATAATGTGACAATTGGGATTCACAGGGCTGCTGTGAGGCTGACTAAAATAAGGATTATAAATCTCCTTGCCTGCTAAAAGTGCTATATGATGGCAAATTCAATAACATTACACCGGTGCTAAGAGACTGTTGGATTGTCCCCTTAGGTAGTTTCTCACAAACATAATGCTGTCAGGTAATACTTTGCCTTTCATGGCTGATCTATGAAAGTAAATACTGCTGCATTTGGCCTAAACTGCTAGTGCCTGGCCTTCAGATATTTCACTGAAAGACTGTTTAAAGATATTTATACTGGAGACATTTGAAATATGATTTTGTCATGGCTCTCTGCAGGATCACAAAATCAGTAAATGAAGAACTAATACAAAAATTGAGGCAGGATTTCTGGTACCATGAATTATTTGCAAACTCACTTGAATTATACGATCTCCCTCTCTGATGCGGCCATCCTTTGCAGCAATGCTGTTGGGATCAATCTACAAAAGAGGATAAAGTTGGCTACTTAACTGTACGTCTACCCCTCTGCCCTTTTTATCTCCCCAGATCTTCCACAACAGGATCAGATATAAGCCCAAATAATTCAGAATCATAGAAAACACAATGATTAAAGTGGGTTGGGTAAGATCAACTTAATCAATGGCAGATAGTCCAGAAATGGCTGGTGCATAACTGATTGATAGCAATGAAAGGTGTGATTGTGTAAGAAGCTCAGTAGGGGAAGACTGAGTGTACCTCTCTCTGGGTTCTGTCAGGCCAAATATAATGGAACATTGCAAACAATTACAGTTCGAGTCCCAATATATCTTTTTAACAATAATACAACAATTTATACATTAAATGAGACACACAGGCACTGTCCACAAAGTTCCAAGCATCCAATGAAGTGCCAGTGCAGGACGTGATGGCAGGACTCTTCTGCTTGTGCTGCTCAGTTGTATTGCAACATTTAGATGCAATTCTGAAAGCCGTAAATAAAAAACAAAAACAAAATAGAAGCAACTACAATATAGAAATATACCATTTTGCTTGTCTCCTAAATACACAACTGAAAACTATGATTAAAAAAAAAAGCCTCCTTCTTAGCCCTGGTAACTGCAACTCTTTTCTAGCTCTCCCTCTCCTTCTGAATTCACCCAGGAAGTACAGACCCTTCCTTAGCGTCTCCGATTCCAAAGGGCCAAACCAATGCTCATAGGGGTTACACGAGCATAACTGTCCTGCAGGCCAGTTCATACATTTCTCCTTAAATACTTCCTGGGCATTGACTTGTACATATGAAAGAGTCATTACAAGTCTGTAATTTCCTCAGTCTGTAATTCTCATATGTCCTTCCTCCCTGAGCTTAGTGCTTACAGTTTTCTTATAATAAATAATAATAAAATTTTATTTCTATCCCGCCCCTCTGCAACGCAATCGGGGCAGCTTACAATATAAAAACTCCATAGTCCCAGTACCCTAGCCCAACCACCCCTTAAAATAATATTAAATTATAAAAGATTAAAACATACAGTAATTAAAAATATATAAATTAGAAAAAAAGATTAAAACATACCATAGTTTAAAAAATAGTTTAAAAAAACACACCTTACAACCATGTAAATTGATCTAAGCCTTTTTGGCAGGAGAGCTAAGTATCAATTGTTTAAACAAATACAGTAATATTCAATGTTTTTATCCACTGGATTTTGAAATGAAGACAAGTCCAGAAATATGTGGGATGTCTGCATTATCTATCTTGTCTATCTATCTATTCATCAGTTTGGTGTCAGTAGTACTGATTTTGACTTTTATAAAGATTTTCCTCAAGACTTGCACTATATACCATGGGAAGTCTAGAAGGAAGCATCTGTAGTTGAATGTTATTAAAAGAAATTATTCTGTTATTAAAGTTGCAATCCTGTTTCCTGCGTGGCAGGGGTTGGACTGGATGGCCCTCGTGGTCTCTTCCAACTCTGCAATTCTATGATTCTATGACATGTGTATGTATAACTGTCTACCAACTTAGGATAACACATCATGCATCAGATAAAGGGGACTTCTGTCCACAAATCATAGGATCACAGAATTGGAAGAGACCACAAGGGCCATCCAGTCCAACCCCCTGCCATGCAGGAATACACAATCAAGCACTCCTGACAGATGGCCATCCAGCCTCTGTATAAAAACTTCCAAAAAAGGAGAGTCCACCACACTCTGAGGCAGCATATTCCACTGTTGAACAGCTCTTACTGTCAGGAAGGTCTTCCTAATGTTTAGGTGGAATCTCTTTTCTTGTAGTTTAGTTCCACTGCTCTGTTTCCTAGTCTCTGGAGCAGCAAAAAACAAGCTTGCTCCATCTTCAGCGTGACATTCTTTCAAAAATTTAAACATTGCTATCATTCTCTTCTCTTCTCCAGGTTAAACATACCCAGATCTCTAAGCCACTCCTCAAAGGGCTTGGCTTCCAGACCTCCCACCATTTTAGTCACCCTCCTCTAGACACATTCCAGCTTGTCAATATCCTTCTGGAATTGTGGTGCCCTGAACTTGACATAGTATTCCAGGTGAGGTCTGACCAAAGCAGAACAGAGGAATACTATTCCTTCCCTCAATCTAGACATCTGTCATTCTTTCTTTGGTGGTGGGAGAGGAGGGAGCTGGCTGCACCCCTCTGTGCCTACCAAAGAAGGAATTACAGTCATCCCTTGCCCAGGAGCAGTCTCCTCGGCGAGGGAGAGCTATCATTCCTTCTTTGGTGATGGTGGTGGGGAACAAGCTGGCTGTGTGCTTTCCTTCTCTTTTCTTTTTTATCCCCCCCCACCCTCCATGATCACAGCAAAAATAAAAATTGAAAAATAGTTATGGAGTGGAACAGGAAAGCAGAGAGGGAGAGAGGGGGAAAGGAGGAGAATCATGCCCTGACTGGAATGCTAAAGAGCAACAGGATAAACATGATGTTGTGTGATAAGTACTAGGCAAATTTGCAAATACCTTACTGTAATTCTGGAATAGTAGCCTCATGTAAAAATCTCCTTAAAGAAGAGTGCACTGGAGTCAACTGGTTATTCATTATTAATGGTTCAGACTAATGGTTCTTAACCTGTGGTCACAGACCCCAGGGGGCCACAATGTCCTCACAGGGAGTCCGTGAAGGCTTGGAGACTGCTCAGCCCACCTTCTCCAGTGGAGTGACCAAGTGATAGGAGCCAAGGCAAAGGCTGGCTGGCTTGGCCTGTGCATTGTCATTCAAGGTATTATTTTTGTTGTTGTTTTAAATCTTGAGTTAAGTCTTGGGGGTCTGTGGCAACAAAAGATATGAAAAGGAGGTCCCTGGTTTAAAAAAAAAGAGTTAAAAGCCACTGCTCTAGACCCTTGAGTTCAGTGGGTCTATTCTACATATCACTAAGTGTGGATCTAGTTCATTGGCTGGCAACCTGTTAGTGACTTAAACAGGTGGAAGTCCAACTGATGCCATTTTTCATCATTGCAGAGGTTGGAATTCCTTACCCATGTATGCAGTGCCCAAACCTCCTCTCCCAAACCCACCTTTTACCTGCTGCAGTCCCTGCAACATGGCCAGTGGAGCCTGAGGTGGTGATGTTTGCAGAGAACCATCCAGTTATGTTCCCATAGATGGAGGCACAGCACTGACAACATCCTCTGGGTCCTCCAAAGGCCTCCCACGAGGTCACAGGCGATGTTTCATTGTTGTGTGTCCAACTATTGTAAGATATTTGGACACTTCTCTGCCACTCCCCCTGCTCTCCACCAGCTGGTAAATGGCCACGTTGGGGTTGGGGCAGATAAATGTAGGGTTTTTTGGGGGGCAGATGAAGGAGGAGATTTAGTTCTCCTTGGCAGAGCTATATCTCCCTGATCCAGGATCTTGGCCAATATTTTCATAAGTAAATAGAAACAATACTTTTTAGTGGAGACAGTTCACACTCCACTAATAGTCCCCAAGAGTAGGTTATCAAGTACTCTGAATTCAAGCGATAGCATTGCCCTAAGACATCAAGGAATCTACTACGTAGGTTGTGCATTGATCTGGCTATAAAAGAATACTATATGCCGAGGTTCCTTGAATGTAGCATCGGCAAACACTCACTACAGCATTCCAGCAGTGTCTCCTCTACTGTGTTAAATACAGAGGTCCAACTAGGCCAGTCTGGGTTGAGGGAGGAGGCTCCTGAGCTGCCAACCAATCAGGGCCAATGGATGCCATCTGACTCACTCCCCAGTCCTTCCCACTGAAGGAGGAAAAGGGGAAACCAAGTAACAAGGTGCTGGAAGCTCCTCTATTGGGCCATTTATAGCAAGAGAGAAGAAGGTTGGTATGACACAAAGCCTAGTAATTTTTCAAATCCTTATTGGAGCAAAAGCATTTTGGCATCAGGGACTGGGAAAACTGCCTATATTGTGGCACAGGTGATTACTCCAGTTTCCTCGGTGAAAAGTTAAAAAACAAACAAAACTAATCTCTATATTACCGTATATTCCGGCGTATAAGACGACTGGGCACAAAAGACGACCCCCCCCAATTTTTAAGTTAAAATATAGAGTTTGCCCCCCCCCAGCCAGCCACCTGGCTGGAAAGCCTGTCCCCCACCAGCCAGCCAGCTCAGTGGCTATAGATGATGGAATAGTCTGTGAAATTAAAGGACTGAGAACAGCTAAAAAAGCATGGGATACTTTGAAAAATCTCTGTGGTGTTCAGTCTTTGGAAAGTAAGGTTGCAATAATACTGTAAGTTGGTTAATATGAAGCTATCAAATCCCAAATTTTTGAATGAGCACATTAATGAATGAGCACATTAATGATTTTAGAGCCACAGTGGTAGACAAGAGAATTTCACCATAGACAAAACTTGATGCAGAATGATAAATCTGAATCCAGAAATTCTAATTTTAGGCTAACTTGTCCTGAAAAGAAACATTATTTTGACTCTCCTGAGCTAAATGGGGGGCCATTTAACTCTTCAAAGGCAAAGCAGTCATTCTCACAGCAAGAGGAAGGATCTGCTGGGAAAACTGCCCAGGCCATTTTACACTTCAATCATTCTCACAGCAGGGGAGTATGATTACTGGGGTATAAGACCACCACCCCACTTTTGAGGAGATTTTCAAGTGTTAAAAAGTAGTCTTGTATGCAGCAATATATCGGTTTCAGCATATGAGCAAGGCTGCCAAGAATTTATTTATTTATTTAATTTATACCCTCATCCTTCCCTTGGCATGGGATTCAATACAGATTAAAAACAATATTCAAAATTTAAAAAGAATGGCCAGAATCCTGTATCAGCCATTTAGATAAGTATATTTAGTATACTATGTGTACTAAGTTAGATATACTTAACTAAATAACTTCTCCTGGCTTGATCTCCCACCTCCACAAACTTGATGGAAATGTTACTCAGCCATGCTCTGATCATCAGTAAACCAGGTCCCCTTCTCCCCATGCATCTGATGCTTAGTAAAGTAGGTTGCAGGAGGAATTATGATTGTGGCAATGGTGTCAAAATTGAGAATAAGGAGATTTTCACAACGGGGCCAAAAGCCCCATTTCTGTCCTGCAAGCCCCTCTCCCATTGCTGCAACAGAATGGACGTAAATGTTCACACACTTACCTCCATTCTGCTGCAGGAACGGGCTCCCTCACTCCCTGCCAGCTGGCTGTAAATGCAGCCGTCGTAAGGCTGCCTTTACGACTGGCTGGCTGAAATCCCGGCTGTTGTCGCAAGAGAACGGCTGCGTGGCAAATTCAAACATATCCCCCCAAATGTCAAAACACAAAACCAAGCCCCAAAACACAGAAAAAAAATTACAAGTAACCCGGGGTGGGGGGAAGGGTGCCACTTACCTGGATGTCCTGATTGTTCCCGGAAGTGCTTGGCACGGACCTCCCCGCCACGGCTGTAATTCCAGAACAGGAATGGGGCTCCTGTTCGCACACCCGGTGATTCCGTGACAGAAACGGAACGGGTGGTTAATAACAACTTCTCCCCATGAATAAAATATCACGGGGAAATAACAGAACTGTCACGTTGAGGGAACGGAACAGGGTGAACATTGTCTGAAAGAAAAATCTTTCAGTGACCCTGTTCCGTGCCTGCAATGGAACAGATTGTTTGTGTGAAAATCTCCAAAGCAGTGATTGTGAATACAAAACAGTTACCTACATTTACTCATCAATAACTTTCATATTCAGAATTGCTACTTAGTCATGATTGTGACACTATTGCCATGCTCATAAATTCCCCCTCCCTCACCACCTACTTTACTGGGCATCAACTGCATGGGGAGAAGGAGATCCATTCTGCTGGTGACTGGAGCATGTATGAATGATATTTTCGTCAGGTTTGGGTGGAGGGGGCTGGGCCAGAAGAAATGGCTGAGTTAACTAATGGGGGTCAAATTAAAAGACACAGCTGTGTTAGTCTGGAATATCAGTATGCAAAGGGATCTTGTAGCACCTTTGAGACTGACTGAGAGAAATAAATTGTAGCATAAGCTTTCATAAACTTGGTCTGCTTCCTGAGAAAGCTTATACTAAAACTTCTTTCTCTCAGTTAGTTTCAAAGGTGTAAAAAGATCCCTTTGCATACTTAGCTAACTAAGTAGCTGATAAAGGATTCTAGCCAATTGTTATAATAAAAAGAAGTTTAAAAAAGAACAAATAAATTACCTTATTAAAAACAACACTAATTTAAAACAGTTTAAAATGTAACAATAAGAAAAGTAAAGCACGTGCAATAAAAAAACCTTGTCCGACAACCACTTAATAGCTGAAACTTGTTGTTTGCTATGTACTGTACCTACAAGTCAAGTCCCCTGTCTAATGAAAAGATCATTGCCTGCTAATGGTAAGTGAGCTGTGAGGGGACCAATCTAGCCTTCTGTGAAAGGGAGTTCTGTAGCTTGGAAGCAGATACCAAGAAAGTCTCTTCAAGTGTCCTCATTAAATGTGCCATTGGCAGTGGTGGAACCAAGAAAATCTCCTGTATGAGGATATTCAAACTCAGGCAGACTCAAATAGTGAGTGAGAAGCCAAAATCCCCCCACTACAGTTGTATGGTGTAAATCTCTGTGGGAGGACTTATGCACTAAATGTGATATGTAACCCTTGTGTTGAACAGAATCTTTATTACAGGCATAGACCAGCATTCTACGGTGAACTCGCCACGGGTCAGCGTAAGAGGGGTGCTCCAAAAAACCGATACAAGGACTCCCTGAAACAACACCTCAGGCTCGGCCAAATTGATCACCAACAATGGTCCGCCCTGGCCTCACATCGGGAGGCATGGAGACACACTATCCACAATGCTGCAGCCTTATTTGAGAACTCACGCTGAACAAGTCTTGAAGAGTAATGACAACGCAGAAAGAATCACAACCCAGAAACATCACTCAAGGAGACCTTCTGCTGTACTTTCTGCAACCGGACTTGTTTATCTCGGATTGGCCTTTTTAGTCATCAGCGCGCTTGCAGAAAGCACGGGATGAGTCCTTCCTGAATCTTTGTTTGTGAAGAGAAGCCAGAGAGACCAGCACAGATAAAAAGGGATATAGAATAAAGGTAAAAACACAGGATAAAAACAAGCTAAAATCAGTATTTAAAATGTTCCTTCAGATTCCATAGCTCCAGTATAACAAGACTAAGTTGATACTATTCTACTGTGGAGGTCATTGTCTGTCGAATTTTAACCGTAGCTGCGCAGAATCTGGCAACATTATAAGTTGTTCCCGGGTTGGTGTCTGAAAGCAACCAGTTTATGTAGAATTGTCCAGTGTGCCCTTGGTATTTATGAAACAGGGGTGAAATAAGGCTGAGACGTATGTCCCTGTAGTATGAGCACTGGAGTAATACATGCTCTGTTGTTTCTATTTGGCCTGAGTTGCAGGGGCACAGTCTATCTGAGAAGGGGATCTTCTTGTATCGGCCTTCAAGGACAGCTGAAGCGAGGGCATGACACCGTGCAAGAGTAAAGGCCCTTCAATGTTTAGGTATTGCAAGTGTTGCTAAGTATGCCAAAGGAGAGGCCAGATATCTGTTGGAGTCACTAGCAATGAAGTTGCTGGCTAGATCCAGTTGTCACTCTATATCTACTACCCGTTGTTTGATAGTAACTTTCTCCCTATCATATCACAGGCTAAGCAGAAAATCTGGAGAAAGGCCCAGCGTTGAAATTTTAGTCATCACTGTCTGTTTCCAGCTGGATTAGAAATCATCACTTAAGGTTAGTGGAGCAAGGCCAGTGGGAAAGACGGATAAAAGAGGGATAGTCTGAGCCTGTAGCTGAGTATTGTCACCCACACTCTGGCCTCCACTTTCATAAATCCTGACTCCAGTCTCAGAGCTGCGTTAGAGAGACATTTTGGAGTTGGAAAGCTGATCTTAAAAATTTGGATTGGACAAGTTCTAATGGAGCAGGGTTGGGGAAGGGTCCCAATTGGGATCCATAAAGCAGTTGTGCTACTGGTTTGGCTTCAAAGAGTTTGAGTACTGCAGGTAAATAGTGGCCTCCTCTTGTCTTAAGAAATTTGAGAATGGCTGTTGTATTCCTCTGCGCATTGCAAGCAGCATACTCCCCATGTGCTTTCCTACTACCAGTGGCTTGAGAAATTACCCCCAGGTATTTGAAGCAAGAGACCTGCTCAATCTTGTGACCATCTATATTCCAGTTGTAGTTCTTAGGCCTTTTAGCGAATGCCATGATTTTAGTTTTTTGATAGTTGAGTTCTAGTGGTTCCACTCTGCAATACTGTGTTAGTGCTCTTAGGGCTCTTTTTAGGCCAATGGGAATTCTTGAAAGTACTGCTGCATCATCTGCATAAAGCAGCGTTGAGATATGCCTTCCCTCTAATTTTGGGGGATGGAAGTTACTGTTGTTGAGGTGATCCACCAAATCATTGATGTAGAAGTTAAACAGGAGTGGAGCTAGAATGCAGCCTTGCTTGACACCCTTCTCAGTGACAATGTCATTGGTGAGATGTCCCTGGGGGTTACATCTTACTTTTAATGAGGTCCCTTCATGCAGCATATGAATTAGATGGAGTAAACGTTGGTTGATCAAAGAAGCCTCCAGGTTTTTTCACAGTTTGGTTTGGGATATAAAGTCAAAAGCTGCTTTAAAGTCTATGAAGGCAGCATAGAGAGAAACTGTGCTGCAGGTGGAGTATTTTTCAATAAGGTGGGACAACTTCTGTGCTTAAAATATGGTGCGGCTGCTTCCAAAGCTTCACGGACGTGCCACGAAGGATCCCGGAAGAGAGACGGCGGCATCCGAAAATGACCTCCTGCCACGCAAGAGCGCCGTTCCTCTCCCGGGACCTAATCCCGCGGTAAGCACTGTTAAGCACTGTCTGAAAATGTCCCATGTCCACAAATGTGAAGGCATGGCCTGCAGAATTCCACTTCTGAAACCCTGAATTGAATGCGGATGGAGTGTATCAGACAAAAATCCCCAAAGGTTTCTATAATGAACTTACGCATGCTTACAATATGAACAGGATTCTGGTATTGGTTTTTCAGACGGTCTGTATCCAAGCCATATAAGGTTTTATAGGTCATAACCACCACTTTGAATTGTGCCAGAAAATAGTGCAATTCACTTCTTGAACGGCTGCCACCATTGCTCAACTCCCCCTTTCACTTCCTTTCATGGCTCCGAGGATGGAAGCTGAGGGAAGAATGGGTGTGCATGTCTGTGTTTGGGGGAGGGACAACAGCAGCCCTTTAAAAACATTGGGCCTTTCTAGTGTCATTTTTATTCTTGTCTCTGAGTCACCAGTCCCTAAGGGAGTCTCTGGTTAAATGTTAATGTATACAGAGAAAATGAGGAAAAAGAACAGTAATGCTATATCACACCAGAGCATAAATTTATTTGAAGACAGCCATTTTATCATCTCTTTATCATAGTTTCTTTTCCAAGCTAAATATTTTAAAAACTACTACAGCCTTTCCATATAGAACCTGGGGCCCATTCAGACTACAGTAGGACCTTTGTATCCATTGGGGATTGGTTCTGGGGGCCCTGTGGATACAGAAAAACATGGATAACAGTGAACACAATCGAAAATAATGGGACTTCTGGTTTAAAATGCCATAGAGGTTGCCTTGGAGGATGTAGAAAATGTCTAGAGAAGATGCCTCTCTAGGCATTTTCTAAGACGACTCTATGGTAGAGGTGTGCTGTTTTATGTCCTGTGGATAACTGAATCAGTGAATAATGAATCAGTGGATATGGGGGTCCTACTGTATATAATTATAGTGCTCTTATTCCACTTTGACTGTCATGGTTCCTTCCTATGGGATCCAGGTGTTTGTAGTTTGGTGAGGCACTTGAGCAGAGAATTTTGAGTACTAGTCCCTAAACTGGAAATTCCAGGATGGAACCATGACACTTAAAGTGGAATCATACTGCTATAAATCTGTGGTGTGAACAGGACCCCTGAGATGCTTGTCACTGTTCTCTGGCACTGGTTCCACTTGGTTGCTAATGTTCTGGATATATTTGTTAATGAAGAACATATGCACTAATATGGAGAATTCAGTGGTTTAATAGCAGGGAAATGGTTCAATATTACATCAAAACTGGCTCTGAGGTGTACCGGTAATATAAAATACAGTTAGCAGGAAAAAAGTAAACTATTTTAATTTTTAATTAAACTATTTGAAAGGCAGGTGTAATGCTTAAAGCTGTTCCATCTTACCTCACTGATATAAATGCCAATATCATCTTCATCATCAGTTCTGTAGCACACTGTAAGCCCAAACTTGTCCTGGCTGTTCACTCGATGCAAATCCACTTCCTAGGACAAACAAATGAGACCCTGGTGAATGTCTGTCTCTTTTTCAACATATGTGAAAATATTTTGCTTAAGTTGTCTACTGTTTCTTTTTATGTGTTTAAAAAGATTGCACTAGGTTAATTTACTGAGCTAGATGTTGAAGTGATTATGGGCACACAATCAATACTCAGGGCAATTGTGACTCTTCCATCAATATGAAGTCATTTTGAAAATAGACTCTTTTATTGATCATAGAAAAGAAAAATGGTTAGTCTTTATGGAGTGGCAACACTAAAAAAGATCAAAGCATTTACAAACTTCTATTTTTAGTGCTGCCAAGTCTTCCAACATTTTCAGAGTCTCAGAAAACAGTAAGATCATCATAAAAAGAGATGAAAATGGATGAATGAATACTAGATTCATGCATTATATAGCACCCAACTCTAGCATTGACTGGCTATAAAATTTGATGTTAGGCTGTTTCTTTAAATATGTTATCCTCCTTTCCCTGAAAAAGGTAATTTTGCAAAAACAAACAAACAAACAAACAAACAAACAACACCTTTCTAACACCATGTCTGAGGGTTTATTGCCTATGAATGAAATGTGGAAATTATGTAATTCCCAGGATGTTTACCATGACATTCATTTTCTAAGTACTTGTTTCCAACTTCACCTCATGGTCTTAGGGCTAAACTGCTCTGTCTGATTCAATAGATCCAAAAGATGACTAACCTTAACTAGAATCTTGTATCCCAGCAAATGCTACAAAACATATACTGGGACTTTATATTGATGTTATTGGATACATCAATACAAACGTGAAAATTAGGGTTTAGGAAAAGGAAGAATTAAGCTTAAAATAATTTTACTCATTCTAAAACTGTTTAAGAAAGTAGAAATTATTGCTATCTGAAAAAGATAATATGGCAAATATATCCAAATTAAGGTTCTTCACAGTATGAAGTCATAACTGCCATTAATTTGACTCAGAGCTCTGAGGTTAAGTCAGAAGTATGGAATGAATAGCATACTTCAATGTAAGTTGTTTTACTATTATCTTTTCTTGTTTGGAGGATGTTATGAAGCCCACAGGCAAGTATGTGGCTAGATTAACGTGTGACATTTTATTTTATTTTGCCAAGGAATAGTCTTACCTAATGGTATGTCTTCTCCACCTGTGCTAGAGTATAAAGGCAATATACTTTTGGCATGCCCTTTGGAAACACTTGCCCAGTCACTCCCCCCCACCCCTGCTTTACAATAATTGTCATCACTTTTGGGATTACCTCATGAAGTAAACTTGTGTGGTTGGCCAGTGAAAATGTGAGAGTTACTCTTGAAAGCAAGGATGAATACACCTTTCAAAATTTCATCACTGTGAAGATGTGCAATGTAAAACATAAGACAAACCATGTGAGATCAGGCCAAATGCACATCTGGTCCAGGATTCTGTTTCTACAGTTGGCTACACGCACTTCACAAGCAGAACATGAGCGTGTTCCTGCTTTTGTATCATAGGCTGTCAAAGGCTGGCTCAAGACATTTTTCTACCAGAAGCAAAGACCAAGATGGCTTCTCTTGCCCCCACCACCCCAGAAGGTGAGTGAACTAGTGACTGAGTCTTACATCAACACCAGTGACAAGACAGCACCCTCCACTGCACTTGGAGATAGCATGGTAACTAAGGAGGTGCAGATCAGGCCACATGGCTCACAAAACCCTGCCTCTAATAACTTGCCACTGCTCTTCACCCAACAGCCCCTGCAACCTGAGGAAGCTGCCTCACTTGCAGTATGGCTAGCCCTGTAGCCTGTGAAATAGTGATTTCAAGCAGGATAGTGTCTGTTAAACTGTTCTATTAAAGTCCTGGGCTATCTCTGAAATGGGGAAATGGCTGCAGTGGCAGACACAATAGCTCTTGAGCATTTCTCCTTAGGGCCAGTTTAAGGAATTTTGGGGCCCCCTGCAATGCTTTATTTGGGGGGAGGGGCATATGTTTATCTCAGGTCAATGTAACCTAACCTATTCATAGTATAGGATGTTCAGATTACAGTAGGACTCCTGTATCCACGGATTCATTATCCATGGGACACAAAACAGCACACCTACCATAGAGTCTTCCTAGAAAATGTGTCCTCTCTAGCCATTTTAAGTCCTCCAAGGCAACTCTATGGTATTTTAAACCAGAAGTCCCATTATTTTCAATGGTGTTCACTATTATCCACAGTTTTCAGTATCCATGCCCCCGAACCAATCCCCAGTGGATAAGGGGGGGCTACTGCATTACATAATTTGCCACCAATAATTTCGTTTAGCAATTAATGTAATGGTATAGATTTCCTCAAAGAAAAGAAAGAGTGGACTACAAGCTGAACATGAGTTAGCAGTGTGATGCAGCAGTAAAAAAAGCCAATGCGATTCTAGGCTGCATCAATTAGGAGTATAGTGTCTAGATCAAGGGAAGTAATAGTGCCACTCTGTTCTGCTTTGGTCAGACCTCACCTGGAATACTGTCTCCAGTTCTGGGCACAACAATTCAAGAAGGATATGGACAAGCTGAAACGTGTCCAGAGGGCAGTGACCAAATTGGTGGGAGGTCTGGAAGCCATGCCCTATGAGGAGCGGCTTAGGGAGCTGGGTATGTTTAGCCCGGAGGAGAGACGGTTGAGAGGTGCCATGATAGCCATGTTTAAATGTTTGAAGGGATGTCATACTGAGGATGGAGTAAGCTTGTTTTTTTGCTGTGTTTTTTTTTGCTGCTCCAGAGACTATGACACAGAGCACTGGGTTCAAACTACAGGAAAAGAGATTCTACCTAAACATTAGGAAGAACTTCCTGACAGTAAGAGCTGTTCGACAGTGGAATACACTGCCTCGGAGTGTGATGGAGTCTCCTTCTTTGGAAGTTTTTAAGCGGAGGCTGGATGGCCATCTGTCGTGAGGACTTTGATTGTGTGTTCCTGCAGGGCAGAAGCCGATTGGATGGGATGGCAGTTGGGGTCCCTTCCAGCCCTATGAGTCTAGGCTGCATTCAGAGCCTGGGAAAGTTACTTTTGGATTACACTTCCCAGAATCCCCCTGCCAGCACCCTTCTCAAGGTCTGGTTGCATTGTTCCTTTACCAGCATTCTCTAGCCCAGTGGTTCTTAACCTGGGGTCTGTGATGTCCTCACAGAGGGTCAACAAAGGCTTGAAGGCTGCTTGGCCCACCTCCTCCATGTAGTGGAGCAGCCACGTAACAGGAACCAAAGCAAAGGCTGCTAGCTGGCTTGGCCTGCACATTGCCATTCAATCCACTCCAGCCACAAACTTGCAGGAAGAAGCAAGAGTGCCTCTGAGGGAAAGTTTAATGGATGGTGTAATTGTATTGTTGTTGTTAGCTATTATTATTAGGGTTTTAAATCTTGAGTTAAGTCTTGGGACAACAAAAGTTCCCTGGTAAAGAAAAGGTTAAGAACCACGGCTCTGCCCAAAGGCTCTCACATAACACTAATGGGATACTGGTGTGTTTTACTGACAACAATAAAGCATTGTTCCCAGGAACATTACTCCAAATTTTTCTTTATATTCTTTATCTCTCTGGTTTTTCTTTGCAAATGAAGATTCAGGAAGGACTCATTCTTCTGTTAAAAGAGCCAGAGTGTTGTAGAAGTTTCAGCATTGCATTATGACTATGGAGACCAGGGTTTGAATCCTTACTCAGCCATGAATACCCACTGGGTGACGTTGGGCAAGTCACACTCTCTCAGCCTCAAAGGAAGGCAAAGGCACACCTCCTTTGAACAAACCTTTCCTAGAAAACCCCATGGTAGGTTCACCTTAGTCAGAAATAACTTGAAGGCACATAGGCAAACACACACAAATTCCTTTTGTAGGTTGAGCTCAGTTGGCAGCAAGGGGAGGAAGCTGAGGAGAAAGGGGGAAAGGGAGGGAGGCAGGGGAGAGAAACCAAGACATGTTAAGAGCAGCTGGAAAGATGGGCTGGAGGGGATCTATGTGGAAGGAAGGAAAGGGAAGAAAGAAAGAAAGAAAGAAAGAAAGAAAGAAAGAAAGAAGCCCTATCTGAGGGAAAGAGAGGACCCTCACACTTCCCTCCCCCCTTTCTCTCTCACACACACTCACCCATTTCCGACACATGCCTAGCTGGCTTGCCTTTTGACAATCCTGGGAAGAGGGGGCGAGGGAGCAGCAAACTCCCTCCAGCTTCAGCCACAGGGAGGGCAGCTCCTTCTTTCTCTTTCTAGTTTGGGAGATGGTGTTTTTTTTTTAAAGGAAGAGGGTGGGGGCCCCTGGCTGTGTGAGGCCCTCCCGCAGATGCTGATTTGGTGGTATGGTTAAGCCAGCCCTGTTTCTTCTCACAGGGTGCACCCAAACCAGCCCCCTGGTTTTCTGTGGAGCTGGCAGGGATGAAGACTGAAACATTGACTCAGGGCAGATGGCAACACAACAAAATCTCTGCTATCACTGTGTTTGCAAAGAGCCATCTAGTGGAGCTGGTAGGTTTGCCTTAGGGTCGCCATAGGTCAGGAATGACTTGAAGCCACACAACAACAACAAATATGTATTTTTACCTGTATCTTTTAATTTTTAAAAATGCCTCGAGTCCCAGTTTTTGGGGAAAAGTGGGATATTCACCACCACTACCACCTGGATTCTGGGATTCTCTGAATAGTCTCCTCTCACCCAGGGTGGTAACAGATAGGAGTACTAATTTAGGCTAGATGTAATGGATAGAAAGGGAAGCCCTGTATTGGGTCCAGTAAGATTTGCCAGCTTGAAGTTGTTTGTTTTGATGTGAATCACAGAGCTTTAGTAAACCATTTGGACTTTTTATATGGAACTCATGACAAAGCTATGGTGTTTAGCAAACACTTGAGATGGGTCAGGGGCAGGCAACTGTCAGTGACTGGGGGGACATATTGGCCCTAACGGGACCTTGTATTTTTTTTAAAAAAATCTTGCCCCTAAATATACCCAGGGGCAATTTCACCCCATTTTTTATCCTCTCTGGGCCATGTATAGTGGCCTTTTTTCCAATGGAAAGTAACACACAAGCCAACTTTGTGTAACTTCCTGTTGAAAAAAAAACCCTATTCTGGTCCTGAAATGGCATAAAAGGGCCCCCAAAATGTGTAAAAATTCATATACATGTATTTTTTGGGGAAACTTTCCACTTCAAAAAAAATTCTGGACCCTGAGAGGACTTGAGGACTGCATGTTATCCATGCAGCTGCACTTTCTCCACCCTGTTGTAGGTGGCCAAATGTGTTTTCTGCATGTAAAGATGACATAAACATGGGGAGAAACATTAATAATAGGTAATATTAAGAGGATCTCTGCTATTGTCTGCAACATGGATTTGTAGGGTGGTCTTCTTTAATCTTACTTATCCTACAGACTATATGAAGATAAGTATCTTGGCCTCTTGGTATAATAGTGGTCATAGAATCATAGAATCATAGAATTGCAGAGTTGGAAGAGACCACGAGGGCCATCCAGTCCAACCCCCCTGCCACGCAGGAAATCACAATCAAAGCATCCCCGACAGATGGCCATCCAGCCTCTGCTTAAAGACCTCCAAGGAAGGAGACGCCACCACGCTCCGAGGGAGTGTGTTCCACTGCCGAACAGCTCTTACTGTCAAAAAGTTCCTCCTCATGTTGAGGTGGAATCTCTGTTCCTGGAGCTTGCACCCATTGCTCCGTGTTCCAGTCTCTGGAGCAGCAGAAAACAAGCCTGCTCCATCCTCAGTGTGACATCCCTTCAAATACTTAAACAGGGCTATCATATCGCCTCTTAACCGTCTTTTTTCCAGGCTAAACATACCCAGCTCCCTAAGTCTCTCCTCATAAGGCATCGTTTCCAGACCTTTCACCATTTTAGTTGCCCTTCTCTGGACACGCTCCAGTTTGTCAATATCCTTTCTGAATTGTGGTGCCCAGAACTGGACACAGTATTCTAAGTGAGGTCTGACCAAGGCAGAATAGAGTGGCACTATTACTTCCCTTGATCTAGACACTATACTTCTATTGATGCAGCCCAAAATTGCATTGGCCTTTTTAGCTGCCGCATCACACTGTTGGCTCATGTTCAACTTGTGGTCTACTAGGACTCCTAGATCCCTTTCGCACGTAGTCTCATTCAGCCAGGTCTCTCCCATCCTATATTTATGCATTTCATTTTTCCGCCCTAAATGCAGTACTTTACATTTCTCCGTATTGAATTTCATTTTGTTAGCTTTGGCCCAGCTCTCCAGTCTATCCAGGTCATTCTGAATTTTGATCCTGTCCTCTAGGGTATTAGCTACTCCTCCCAATTTGGTGTCATCTGCAAATTTGATAAGTATGCCCCTAATTCCCTCATCTAAGTCATTGATAAAGATGTTGAATAGCACTGGGCCCAGGACAGAACCCTGTGGCACCCCACTGGTCACATCTTTCCAAGACGAAGAGGAGCCACTGCTGAGCACCCTTTGGGTTCGGCCCGTCAACCAATTACAAATCCATTGAACAGTTAACTTGTCTAGCCCACATTCTACAAGGTTGTTTGCAAGAATGTCATGGGGAACCTTGTCAAAGGCCTTACTGAAATCAAGGTATGCAATGTCCACAGCATTCCCTTCATCTACCAAGCTGGTAACTTTATCAAAAAAAGAGATCAGATTAGTCTGGCATGACTTGTTTCTCTGAAACCCATGCTGACTTTTTGTGATTATGGCATTGCCTTCTAAATGTTCACAGACTCTCTGTTTAATGATCTGTTCTAGAATCTTCCCTGGTATTGATGTCAGACTAACTGGACGATAGTTGTTGGGATCCTCTTTTTTCCCCTTTTTGAAGATGGGAACAATGTTTGCCCTCCTCCAGTCTGCTGGGACTTCTCCTGTTCTCCAGGAGTTCTCAAATATTATTGCCAATGGCTCTGAGATTATATTTGCCAGCTCTTTTAATACTCTTGGATGTAGTTCATCTGGTCCTGGAGATTTAAATTCATTTAGATTAAGAAGGTATTCCTGTACTACCTCTTTACTTATTTTGAGCTGCATTTCCCCTATTGTGTCCTCTGTTCCATTCTCCTCAGGTTGGTCCTCCTTTTCCTTTTCTGAAAACACTGAGGCAAAGAAGGTGTTGAGTAATTCTGCCTTTTCTCTGTCCCCTGTTAGCATTTTGCCATCTTCTCCACGTAGCGGCCCTATCATTTCCTTCTTCCTCCTTTTGCTGCGGACATACCCAAAAAAACCCTTTTTATTGTTCTTAACCTCCCTAGCAAGCCTGAGCTCATTCTGCGCTTTAGCTTTTCTGACTTTACTCCTACACGTGTTCGCTATCTGTTTGAATTCTTCTTTGGTGAATTCAAACAGATTCCATTCAGGTAGTATCTTTGTCACTCTTAGTTATAACAACATGTTACCCATGAGGGTGGCACTTTCCCCCCTTTCATCACTTCGTTGCACAATCATGCCAAATTGGGGAATATATGTTCTTGGAGTTTTCGTAAAATACAGTGGGGAGGCTTTTCTGTATGGGTGCTATCATTTTTAGGAATTTAATCACCTTTGTCACCTCTTTTCTTGCAACTTCAGCATGCACAAGAGTTGCATAATTCTTTAGACAGTAGTTTTGGCAGAAAACTACAGAAGAATTTTGTGATAAGTACAGATTTGCTCAGAGCCAGAAGAAATGTCATTACTAACTAGATAGTGGCTTTCAGCATAAACAGCAGTTGTTATTCCTAATATCTACTTAGAAGGGAAATATCTTCAAATTCTGGATGATGTAATTATAATAAAAAAGGAACTCTATTGGTGGGGTTCCATACTTTTGATCCATAAAGAAAATGGGGGCTAATGCCCCAATATTGTGATTTTACAGAAGTAGCTGTGTTGATTCTATGCACTCTTTCCATGATAGGTGCCATACATTCCTCCAAATCCATTAGCTGATCTATACAAGGCTGCAAAAAAGGCATTCAGATTGGGACCTTCAAAATGTTTGGAAAACCAAAGAATCTTCCAGTTCTTAGGATGGGCCAAACTTTCAAGGTTCTTCACATTCAGTATGAACCCATCCTCCTTCCCTCCCCCTCCCCCCCGTTTTTGTTGCCCATTCATCATATCCTGCAAAATAAGGATTGCTTGCTGCATAGATGTTTCTGTGACCATGGCAGTATGATTAGTTTTTCTCAGCTTCCTTCCAATTCCTATTCAGTCATTCTATGTAAGGATGACATAAACACACACAGACCTCTCTTTCATTGCTTTTCTTGCACACAAAAAACAACAGAAAGTCTGAAGGAAAGAACCTCCTGTAGTCATAGACACTCTCCTGCAAGCCAGAACCCTGGAAAATTGGGTTCATAATTGTATGAGGAGCCTCCACATGTACAAGAGGTTCTCTACTTTCAGATGTATTGATATTTGTGTGAACAAAGTGAAAAAGGAATGGATGGGGCAAGCACACTCCCCTCCTCATCTGTTTACTTAGCCCAAAAGAGAATGCCTGAATAGGGCTTTGATTGCTGATAGATCAGGTCCAAAACAGTTTGTATCTTAGGGCTTATCTACAGGAGCGGGGGAGGAGCCAAGCTTCCATGGCGTAGGAACAATTTCCCAGGACGGGTGCTAAAGGTAATGGAATTAAATGAATATTTTCCCCTCAAAAAGGCATGAGGAGAGCTTTTGAGGGAAGATTTATGGTTGTGAATTACTAAGGAATGTTACTAGAAGGGAAAACCGCAGATCAAGGAAGCCTAAAGTAAACAGATAGTTACTTTCGGTTTTGTCCGATCTTGATCCTGGAACTATCTCCAATATAATTAAAAAGAACATTTGGTTAATAAATCACTAAGATTGGAGAAAGCAGCGAACAATTGTAGGCAAATGAAAAGGATGATTTAACAGAGGAAGAAATATTTGATCTAACTGGAGAATAAGTGGAAAGCTTTAAAAAAGTGGTGGAAGAAGGAGGGGCCATTAACAGAAGGGAAGAAACGAAAGTTTGGAGTGTTTTGATTTTCTTATGTCTAAAAAAAGAAGCAATACAATAGGAAAAAGCTGGTTGAGACCACAAGTATTAAGTAAACCATCAGATAGAACACACAAGAGATTGGAGAGGATACAGAATAACAAGGGTGTACCAGAAGGACAAAAGATGGAAAAAGAAATTAGCCCTCCATTAGGGACCTCAGTCTTAAATCCCCCATCCCCAAAAGGGAGGGAAAGAAGGGGAGAAAGCATAGAGGATATTAAAACTCATATGGATTCTCTCTTTACAAAAATGATGACAGAATTTAGAGAAGATAAAAAGAGAATGTTTTCAGAGTTTGCAAGCATAAGAGAAGAAATGCAGAAGGAGAGGAAAAGATCTGAAGAAAGATTTGTGGAAATGAGTACAAAAATACAAGGAATACAAGGAGATATTCTTAATATAGTAAAAGAGAACAAAGAAATAATTAAAACCCAAACACTTCAAGGCAGTCAGATCCAGGATAATATGAAGAAAATCACAGATATGGGGGGAAAAAAACTGATATACATGCAAGATTATCAACGCAGGAATAACTTCAGAATAAGGTTCCTGCCAGAATCTGTGGGGAAAGATCAAGGATCTAACCTGAAATCTGAAGTGTTGAAATGGCTACAGCAAGTTACCCCAGCTATGAAATGGAGGGAAGAGGATATTGAGCGGATCCATAGAGAACTGACAGGAAGGAGAAGTATTTTGCCGAGATGTCATTGTCAGAGTTATTAATTACAATAACAAGGAGGAATTGATGAGAACAGTCAAGAAATATCCAGAGAGATTGAAGTATGGAGATGTAAGGTTGGAATTATATAATGACTACTGTCCACAAACAGTAATCTGGAGAAAATCGATGAAGCCTTGTATTGCTACTCTTTTGAAAGCTGGTATAAATATGTTTGGGGATGTCTAGTGTTTTTGAAATTTGAATGGGCAGGAAAAAGATATAGAATGGAAACACCAGAAGAAGGACTGCGATTGTTGGAGGAGTTGGGAGTACATAAGAAGGAGTATGGAGCTGATGGAGGAGTGGACAGTGGAGGAAAAAAAGTTTAGACAGATGAAGAAAGCAGAAGGAAGAAGAAGGAAAAAAATACAGTGGGGAAAAAAAGAGGGGAAATGTTTTTATTTTTTATTTTTATGAGCACTCGGGGGGAGGAAGTTGTTCTGGGCCACAGGTTGATCTCTTTGCCTCTCCTCACCTGGAAGACCTGGGGGGTCATGAGCAAGGCAATTTGCCTTGGGAAGACAAGGTGGGGAGGTAAAAAGGGAAAGGGGGGAGGGAGGGAGGGCATAGGGAAAAATTGGGAAGGGGTGGGTATGGGGAAGGGAGGTCACTTTTTGGAGCCAGAAGATCTTATAGAAAATGTAACAAGGAATCTAATGGTTAATAAATTAAAAATATCAACCTTAAATGTTCATGGCCTTGGCACAGTAATAAAATGAAAAAGGATTGAAGCATTATTGAAGAAGGATAAAGCGGATATAATATTTTTGCAAGAGACACATCAAAAAAGGGAAGGAGTAAATTAATTGAAATTGAATTGGGTAAGAGTTTATGAAAAAGCATATGGGAACTCAAAAGCTAGAGGGGTGCAATATTAATAGCAAAAAATATGTAATTTCGTCATTAAAAAGGTGACAAAAGATGAAAATGGTAGATATATTATAATGCAAGGTGAAATAGGAGAAGACAAATATGTTCTAATGAATGTATATGCTCCAAATGAAAAACAAGAGGAATTTTATGAGAAAGTATTTAAAGAAATGGAGAATATGCAAGAACAAAATATTGTTGTAGCAGGAGATTTTAATATGCAAATGGAAAGATAAATCAAATTAATCAAATTATGTTGAATAAATATTGTAATTGAGGGAAAAGGATAAGATTAAATAAAGTATTTTGGTATATATCATAGAAGGAGGGAGGACTTGGTCTTCCCAAAATAAAAGGATATTATGAAGCTAATCAATTGAGATATGTTATAGAAGGAATTGTAGGACAGGGGGATTTAGAATGGTTAGAGACAGAAACAGGGAGAATAGAAAAGAGAATATAGAACATATTTTTTTTTGATAATTTTACAAAAAATGGAAATTAAAGGAACTGAGAACCCATTTCTGCAAAATATATGAGAAATATGGTATAAATATAAGAGAGAATTTTTGCCTGTTGATTCAGTATTAACACCGGTTATAATGGGAAAAGTAAAAGAATCATAAAGAAACAAGGGAATTTACAAAATTTGAAAATTTGGTGAAAAAAGGTGAAAAGAGGGATGATAATGAAAGTATGAAAGGTATTACAAGTGAATTATATAAAATATTGTTAAAAAATAAGGAAAAAAAGACAAAGGGGAATATCTAAGGAGAATATGGGAGGAAGATTTGAAACAAAAAATTGGAGATCATGAATGGGATAAGATATGGAAACAAAGACATCTAAAAAATATGTCGATATGGATAAAAGAAAATTATTATAAAATAATATGGAGATGGTATTTGACACCAGCAAGATTGCATAATATAGATAAGAATAACTCTAAATATTGTTGGCGAGGTTGTCAAGAAATAGGTACATATATGCATATGTGGTGGAATTGTAAATTTGTACAGCAGTTTTGGGAAATGGTTTTCATAGAAATAGAGAATATTCTGAATAGAAATATAGAAAGGAAACCGAGCATAGCATTGATGTCAATTTATAATGGAGAGAATGGGAATCAAGCAGAAAAGGATTTAATAACAAATTTATTAACAGCAGCAAGATTAATTATAGCAAGATATTGGAAGATGCAAATAAATGTACAAGTGGAGGAGTGGTATAAAGAAGTTTGGAAGATGGCAATAAATGATAAGTTAACATGTAGAATTAAAGTAAGAAGAGGAAGTTGGAAAGAAAGTGATTTTGATAAAATCTGGAAAGTATTTGTTAAAAAAGTATTACAGACAAAAGATGGGAGGTTACCTCCACGAGAAGAAATGAGATTCTGGAAAGATTAGGTAAGGGATAATGGCTCCGGTGAAGGGGAGCACTGAGGTGGGGGGGGGTAGGGGAAGTAATATTTTTGAATAGAATTATTGTAAAGAATCTATGTTAATCTTTGAAATTAGTTAATAGAAAAATTGCGATGTTTATAGTAATTTTATGTGTTATAACTAACTAAATATTGATTGGATAATAAAATTAATAAAATTAATATAGACAGAAACACCGACCTGTCACTGCAGCCACCACTGCTGCCATTTTCTTTGCTGACTCGTAAGCCAGGAAGGGGGCTGGCAACACATAGAATCATAGAATCATAGAGTTGGAAGAGACCTCAAGGGCCATCCAGTCCAACCCCCTGCCATGCAGGAATACACAATCAAATCATTCCAGACAGATGGCCATCCAGCCTCTGTTTAAAAACCTCCAAAGAAGGAGACTCCACCACACTAAAGGCAGTGTATTCCACTTCTGAACAGCTCTTACTATCAGGAAGTTCTTCCTAATGTTTAGGTGGAATCTCTTTTTCTGTAATTTGAACCCATTGCTCCATGCCCTAGTCTCTGGAGCAGCAGAAAACAAGCTTGCTCCATCCTCAGTATGACATCCCTTCAAATATTTAAACATGGCTATCATGTCCCCTCTCAACCTTCTCTTCTCCAGACTAAACATGCCCAGCTCCCTAAGCCTCTCCTCATAGGGCATGGCTTCTATGACCAAAACGCGCCTCGCATGTGACCATCCTTGGCCATATGCTGAGGGATCGCTGCCTGGCTTCTGGGAGAGCCAGGGAGATGGAGGTAGCAGTGAGGGCCAGTGTGCCTGATGGGCTCCTGCAGATATGCAGGGCCTGATCCGGTTTCTGCCAGTGGTAACAGATTAAACTGGGTATTGTTTGGAAATGATTTATTGGGCCCTACCCCAGCTTGCCCCTGTCTCAGCCCCGTCTCTGCCCTGGGGGTCATAAGGACTGCCCAGGTACAGAATAAGGCAAATACAGACTGCAGGGCTCTGAGATGGGGGCATGCTGGGATATTTAGTCTGAATAGATAAGGCCTTAGTAATGTTGGTCATTTCTGATTTCCTCCATTATGTACTTTAAGTCTTTTTTCATGAGTTCATTTTCAGAGGGCTCAGCAGACTGACAGCCATGTTGTCTCCTTTTTCCGGCAGAGGTATTTTCCCAGCTTTGTGAGCTGCTGTTTGTTGGTGGTGAAAGATGTGCTTAAGGGAGAGGCAGATCTTAAAGCTACTTTCACTGTTGTTCATTCTTTGATTTTCTTCTTTTTATGAGGCATCAATTTATGCAGAGCCAAACCCATGTCCACAGATCCATCCAAAATGCTAACAAAGTAGACAGAGTCCAATATTAATCCAAGCCCAATGCCCATTCGTGCCAGCTGTCATGGACACTCTGTAACATGGTAATGGTGTCTCCTACTCAAAAGTCTAATTTCTGTTGCCTGTCTCCCACATTTTAGTTTGTGTCTATTTGTAACTACATTCACATATTTTGTACATTTGGAAGATGGTCTTGTGAAGACAGTGTAGCCTGTGGCTACAATCTTTTTAATGAGACTAAAAGTAATGTGTGTGTGTGTGTGTGTGTTTGAGCCCCAAAACTTTTGGTATGTTTCTGAGGATAAATCATCCCAAAGTGGACCAATATAATAGTGCTTAGAATTGCTGTAGGTATTACCTAATTTTCTTAAGTATTTGAGAAGGCTAGAGTTAAAGAGAGGTAGAAGACGGTGCTGAAATAATAGGCTTAAAATTGATTTCCAAATTCTCCTATGTTTCTGAGGCCAGGCAAAAAACACCCTGTGTTCCGATAAGAGTTAATCGAGAGATTGTTGGGCTTTTCCCTCCTAGTATTAATGCATTAAAAGTCTTAATAACATAATTGTCTACCCTCTGAGCATCTCTCAATTTCAACCCACAGTGCCATTCACTGGGGGAAGACAATAAAACTCACCGATATGAATAATTTATTGGCATGTCTAGATGACAGCTGCCATGATAAGCAATCTCTTGTTATTTACTTGTCAACATGTGTAATTTGTTTTGAAAAAACAGAGCAGTAAATGTCAGTGACATTTCAGATGGTATTTAAATGATTTTCAATCAATAGGCACTATTGTGAATGACTCCATACGCTCTTGTCCTGCCTTCCTTTGTTACAGAAAGGTTGAACACATCGATATGGTAGAAGTTTTCCATATTTCTAATGCCTTGCCATTATTTTTAGAAAGGGGATTGGGGCTGATCAATACGGAAGATTAGATAATGTCAAACCAAATACAGTTGCTGAGAGCAGTACTTCAAGGTTTATATAGCAGAAGGGAAAGGAAGGCAGTAAACACTGTGGCTTTAACTGATATCGGGTAAAGTTACTGCAACCTCATCAAACTAACCTGTTAAAGCCATTATATAATGTATATAACTGCACCTTGAAGGCTCATACACACCCATTGAGAAATGTATATGGAATTCGTTATTACTTTGTATAAATGGCACAATTTAGTTTGGCATGCACTATGTTGTAGGGATTTTAGACATAGTGGTTTACACGTAATCTGTTTAGATGCTAGACATAGGTCTTTTAAAAGCTATACTGTACATTGAATTTAGTGGAACTTTTGAATAGGGTTATGTTGCAAACTGTGGGTAGGGGGAGGAATTTATCTGGTGTATTTTTTGTATTTTAGGAAAATATAATTTTAAATCTCTTTTAACCAGACTTTAGGTATTTTTAGTTTTTCATGTAATATATATTCATTTTAAAAAAGAACTTTTATTTCAATTTTCATTCACAATAATAGGTTAAACCCACAATAAACATTTTGAAGGCATAATAATAGTATAATAATAAGGCATAATAATAGACTAAACAAGACAGATTAGAAGAAAATCTTGGCTTCTTCCCACTCTCTTCTCCATTCAACAAATAGTCAGCAGGTAGGAAAAAAACCACTGCGGGTTTCTGAAATGCCCATTTCCCCTCTTAATTCATAAAAAATCCTCCAGATAATCCTACAGAGACTCTGGATTTATATATATCTAGCAAATTAACCCAAACTGGTGAGTTAAAATCCAAATCTTTGGCCTTTAAAAAGCAACACAAACAGGATCCCTATTCTGCTATCACAATATGCTTATTAAATACTCATGGAAAAGCACTTACCTTGAGCTAGTTATTACACCTTTAAATTGTTCAATTGCTTAATCACTTGAAAACCAGACAGTTTACTGACTGGCTATTAGTCCACCCTCAGTGGCCACTGTGCTAATGTTTGGGAAGGGGCTCAATTGTATCAGTTCTCTGTGGTGATGCTGCTCTGGTAGCCCCAAGATATTGTGTTGGTTCTGAATATTGCTGCTGAGCTAGCAACTGACTTGTTATCAACAAAAGCAATAGAACAACTTAACACAGGACTGAAACAGTACAGGAGTAATAGAGAGCAACATAGGGATACATTGGATAGATGCATCCGCATCTTCCTGTGAGCCTAAAATATGGTTGCTTTCTTTTGTAACAGGATGACAATGACCATGTGGCATTGGTAGGATAAACCTTCTGCCCATATTGAAATGCTTAAATTACAGAGGAAGGGTAGGGGCAGATAGGGCTAGTCTCCATATGTACAGAGGAAATGATCTGGCTAACACATGGGGAGTCAGGTGGTGGCACTTCTAGATTTCATTAAACCCTAATCCCCAATTTCTTTTCTATAATTCAAGCATTCCTTTTGCTTCACACTAAGAGTGTTTGTACAAAAAAGTCTGGATGGCATCGCAGCTTCAGATTATCTTCTCACTTTATTTTTGAAACATATAGGGACACTTCTAATGAGTGAAATGTTTGCTCTAAGCAATCATTTTCAGATATCTTTGGGAAAGTATACGGCACTGATGTAACTCCCTTGAATGCCCTACCTCCATTCCTTGGACTGTAATGCCAGTGTTCACAGGCTTTCTTTCCACTGAAGTGAATCGAGAAGAGGATGCATATGGAACAGAATTTGGAAGTAATGAGTTATCCAACACAGTTATCTGTAACTTGTCACTTTTTGGGTAACTAGGCTGTATTGAAGTCATACTTCTAAAACAATAAAATTAGTAAGAGGAAGTTTATTTTATTGGTTTACTGAATAATGGTTTCTAGTCACTTTCAAACAATACTTTTAAAAAGGTATTTATGGCACTTGACAGGAATTTTTCAAGTTTTATGCTTTGTCTTAAAAATCCTAAAAGTCCCTCAACTCAAACAAGTAACAAAAAGTAATGGAAAAGCAATGAGGTACAGCAAGGTATGAAATGAGTTAGATGTTTTCACTTTTGTAATGAGTAATGGCAGTGCATTTACTTTTTAAACACTTCAATGGGTAGTAGAATGAATTACTTTTAAAATAATTAGCATAAAAAAGGAGGGAAAGGGGAGAGGAAAAAGTAATGTAGCAGCACCTTTAAGACTGGTTTTTATTTTTTGTGTGAGCTTCTTTGGAGGCATTCCTTTTCCCCTTCTTTCCCTTTCCTCCTCCTTTTTATGCTGCAAGAGACTAACATGGCTACTTCTTTGAAAACTTCTTTTAAAAAAGTGACATTTCCAAGTTCTGATATGGAATTCATTGCTGGTGTGGGGCAAAGTCCCCCCCCATACAAAGAAACTCCAATCCTTGGAAAAACTTTATTTGCAGCCTTTTATTGTTCTTTCCATATATGCCATCCATTTAGAATATAAAGAAACCACAATAATGTGGGTAAGTTAAGGAATAGGTTTTAGCACTGATACCAAGTTTGATGTTTTATGAATGCTTCAATACTTGATTTTTTTAAAATAGCATTTTCATTCCCACGTATTTCATCAGAGAGCCTCAGCTATTCAATATGCTTCAAAAATCAGCACACATCACTTCCACATCTCCTGTCATGCATTTCTGTTTGACATATATTGTCTAGAGGTATATCACTGGAGAAGTATTAAAGTACACATACATCTGAAGAAACAGCACTAAAGCAAATGGTCTTTGTAAAAAAAAAAAGTCCCTTCAGAATAGCCTCAGAGCAGGTGTTTAGTACCTGAATTTTTATGAGTAATTAGATGTAGACCTACCCTTGAGTACAATCCCCCCAGCCCTGGTTAGAAGTAGAAATAACTGGGATTTGAAGCTACCCTAGATATGATAATTTTATGTACACAGAAAGGAGAACAGCTGTTTCTTAGTCACCTGTGCTTCAGTAAAGTTTTAATATAATCATAAAGCTTCAAAAGACTTTATGGACATCAACTCCATAAATTTTAAACCATCAAAGCAACCCTCCCAACCCAAAAACTTTATTCTTTCTTTTTAAAGAAAAGAAGATTTTCAATTTCCCCAGTACCTTTGGAGTAATACTTTGTTTAAATAAAGCAGTGGTTCTTAACTTTTTCTTTACCAGGTACCCTCTTTAAATATCTTTTGTTGCCACAGACACCCAATAAGTCAAGATTTAAAACCCTAACAACAACAACAACAATTAATAACTATAATAATAATAATAATAATAATAATAATAATACCATCCATGAAATCTTCCCTCAGAGGCACTGGAGGGAGAGGGAAGACTTTTCTCCTGCTTCTTCCTGAAATTCTGTGGCTATACCAGATTGAACGGCAATGCTCAGGCCAAGCATCCATCCAGTAGTTGCTCTACTGTGCCCCATCATGTAGTTGCTCTACTGTGGGGAAGAGGTGGGCCAAGCAGCCTTCAAGCACCCCTGTGAGGACATCAGAACCCCCGGGGGTCCACAGACCACAGGTTAGGAGCCACTGAAATAAAGTAATAATCCTTGAACTACCAAGGTGTTCATTATTGCACGGGAGAGTTCAGAAATAATTACTTGCTTCTCAGAGTTGATGGTAAGAAGTACAAAGCAGATGTATAGATTTTCATGACCTACATTGCCAAGAAGTGCTCTGACCATTTTAACTGCCAAGAAGTGCTATGGTCATTGTAATATAAGTCACAAATAGAGGAGGGCCTTTGATATAAACAGAAAAAGGACTTTGTTAACTGACATCAGAAGCCCTCCTCTTCAGAGAGACAGTAAAATCTCTTGCCTTTGGATTCACATCATCAGCAGTTTGACTGTAGATTACATGTAGCAACTTATAAAGCCAGTGTAACACATGTTATGGTATTACTGTATATAGACTTCGACGCCCTTTAATTGCTTCTGCATTACAAAACATAAAGACTGGATTGTTAGCAGTCTGGCTGTTGATCCACTTCAACAGGGACAGGTAGTCACTCTTTCCTTAATGGTGATAGCTTTTACCTATTAAAGGACAGAACTCCGGGATCCAAAAAGATTCATTTAACTAGGAGGGCTTTATTTCTCTGGGGTAAATTCTTCTTTGCCAATTCTTTTGTTCTATGACTGAAAACATGTGGCTAAGGACAATGGAGACTCATGGTAAACTCTTCTCCTAGCTGGTTGAACCTTACAACTCTCTTTCAAAATGGGACTTTAAAAGTCTAGAATAAAGGTAAGTATTGATATTTCCATGGAGTAGAGAGTTTTTAAGAAAAAAAGTCTTAATCACTTCCAGGGCAGTCCTGTAGATTTTAATTCAATGTCCTTGGGAAGTAGAACAGATACAAAATCCCCCTTCCAGATGGGAGACAAAGCTCTGATCTGGGGCAGGAGATCGATGATCTGTACCTACAGAGACAACATCAGAGAGGAGAAAAAGTGGGTGTATTCGGGGTGTGACATGGCCAGAGTTGTGGGGATGGTCTTCAGATATGTAATACCCCAACTTCTCCCAGCTTACCACCACACCCTCTACATCAGAGGTGGGCAACTGTAAGAGGCTAGGGTCTGCATCAGCTCCCCAGGAGACTTTGGAGGGCCACACAGCCCGCAATTATTTTTTTCGAGACTGCCCCAAACACCTGCTAGGGCAGAATGGGCAACTGTGCAGGGAGTGTAGCCATTTCATCCCTGTACTTGCCTGGTAGGCTACACCACTGCATTTCGGTGCATCCAAAGTGATGTTTCCTTGGAAGATATGAACTGCTACCCGAAATGCGTGGAGTCCACAAGGATCCACTAGTCTCCAAAATTTATATGGGGAATATTTAATTAGCTCAAAAGTGGCAGTAAGAGCCCAGGTAATTGCAGGATCTTTTGACCTATGTATATTGCTAGTAATAAGCCAAAACATACAATTAAATTATCTTTATTGGAAATTAACAGTAATAGCATTCATGCACACACTCAGGCTTCAGACACTCACACAAGACTATCAAAGATAGTAGGAAGTATATGGATAGAGGAATAGAGTGAGTAAATTGTGGGTTATACTATACTGATCCTGAAGAACTGAGATAGTGAAGTAAACTGACAGATTGGTTGGGATGGTGGAATGGTGACACAAACTGACATGGAGTTAGAAAGCAGGGGATTCATGCACACTTGGGTGGCATTTTAGGGTGATATTTATACATGATAATTCTCCTGAAGAGATGGGATTTTGAGTGGAATACAATGTTTCTCTGAGTTTCCCAGGACTAGTCAAAGGGTGCTCCAGAAGTGTTAACAATCGTTAATGAGTGATGTACTTAGAATTGAATAGGAGCAGACAAGGTTTATCATTGGAGGGAAAGGGGAGAAGAACCCATTTTATAAGCATCAAGGACTCTGCTATCTTTGAGTGGATTAGTGAATAACTCACCTCCAGTTGTTAACTCTGACCTTAGTATTTGTTTGGGGGATTTCCAAAGGCTTCATCATACATGACTGCAACCTTGGTGTTTGGGGGTCCCTGGTTTACCTGCGAACCACGTGGAAACCATATTAAGCCAAAATATTAAATGTAGCCAACTATGTGATATTCCAAGATGGTGGTTCTCAGGGTGATAACACAACTTTGTTGAAAACATTATTAAATGGATTAGTTTGATTTACACTTTACAGAAAGCACAAACTGTACTTAATGGAGAGTTTATATCTAGCCTTCCAATCCAAGGTGGGATAAATAGATAACCCACTTTTGGATACTTCCGCTCCAAGTTACTGATAAATAGATATTTTGGTTTTACCTCAGGAAACAGAAGTCCCCTAAAAGAAACAAGCAGATTCTATTTCTACAGGGTGGAAAGAAAAATACTATATGGCCATTTGGGTATGTGACCCACCAAGCCCTCTTAGCTCTAGGCTGTTTATACTATTTTGTGATATCTATATCTATATCTATACCTTGCTTGGATCTAGAATCATTATACCAGCTTTGCCGTGGATAACAAAGAAAGATACTAACTTGCTTTCATGGAGCTTTATTGATATATTTCATCCAATGAATACAATATTTATAGATACTGGTTGAGATCCTACACTGATGTGACAGAGTACAATTTTATGCTCATGGAACTACACTTGTCCCTTCCTATTCACTGGGGTTTGGTTCCAGGACCCCCCGTGGATACCAAAACCCATGAATACTCAAGTCCCATTATATGCAATGGCATAGAAAATGCTGTCCCTTATATAAGATGGCAAAATCAAGGTTTGCTTTTTGGATTGTTATTTTTTAAAGAATATTTTCAAGCTGTGAATACTTAAATCCGTGGATATCAAATCCGTGGATACGGAGGGACAACTGTATATGGTGGTTGTGCAACACCACCTCATTAGTAAATTATGGCAATGCCCAATGCAATGCACAATTGCAGATGCATGTGCAATGTGCATGTACAGCCATGCACAATCATGTGCAATCGCACGAAATAAGGAACTCCAGTTCTGCAACCCTGAATTGACTATGGCTGTTCCACATCAAACAAAAACGTGCAGCCACTTCCACAGGGAAAGTTACACATGAGTAAGATACCAACCATGTCTATGGCTTTGTCTTAGAAGAGAAACAAGCTGGAAATTAATACTACCATTATACATAACGTATTAATATGGATGGCCATTGCTTAGTAATAGCCTACTCACTTTGCAAGAGTGGTCCAGCATTCCCAGCTAGGGTAAAGAAAGACACTTGTCTGAAAGCATGAGCAGCCACTACCCATCAGTGTAAACTAGTGGTTCACAAACTTTGGTCTTCCAGATGAACTTTGGTCTTCAGCTCCCAGAATTCCTGATTGTTGGTCAAGCTGGCTGGGTCTTCTGGGGGACTGATATCCAAAATACATGGAAGACAAAAGTTTGGGAACCGCTGATGTGGACAGTGCTGAGTTAGGTGGATAAACAGTCTTAATAATCTGGTAGAAGGCCAGTTTCTATCTTTGGAACATGGACGGAGACCCCAGTGCAGGCCCACAATGGAGGGAATGGAGAATATGCAATAGCAGCATATGATGCCTGTATGCTAACAGTCTGGGAAGCCTGAAATGATCTAAAGAGAGTAGATATGAGAAGTGTCATGAAAAAACATTAGCATAACTTTCTGAGATGTAGATTACCCTTTTCTTATGAAGCGCTCTGATAAAACCAAGGCATTTGCAGATATGAGCTCTGTGCATCTGAAATGTATGCAGTGCAATTACATAAAATTATTTTGGCCCTATGCCAACTGGCAGCAGATAAGGTGAGCTAAACAACCTGAATCCTGAAACGCAAGTGATATTTACACTGAGACAGGAATACAGCCATGGTGTTCTGATGTTATTATGCCTGCAGCATTCATAACAGGAAGATTTCAAAATAAAAGATAATAGTAAATTAACCTCTGTATGCTCAAAAGAAAACTTGTGCTTAACAGATTATTGAGTTGTGCTGCAGACAATCTCCTGTTAGGGGCAGTTTCAAACTTTATAAAAATGGAGACAGCCTTTTCTAAAGGACACAAAGGAGTGCTTGTATTGGAAATGAGTTTTCTGAGTGAGTGGGGCTCTAAGAAACTGAGCCAGGGACCTTTCCCCCATCTTGTAAGAGTCTTTTGATATTGTGAGAGAGTCTTTCAATAAAGAACCTTACAATTTATGTTGCACAGACCCTGCTCCTACACTGGTATGTGCAGAAAATGTTTGCTGCATGTATAAGGATGTTTCATGAACCAAATTTTAAAACTGAGTGGCCCCTACATGCACTGAGAATATTACATGCATACATGTGGTGGCAGTGGTGGGTTTGCTAGGCTAATCAGGATACCCCTCAATCAGGATAGTCTTCGGGGAAGTCCTTAAAGGCAAGGGACCTTTTTCAGTGAAAATAATTGGGGCGGGGCTGAACTGGGGCTCTGGAGGGGCTGTATGTAGCTCACAGGTTGCACTTTGCCCACAACTGATAATTTTTGATAAGATCAAGAAGAGGAACAACTACCCCATAAATCACCACCAAATATATACTCCTTGGTATATTTTAGGTACTTTAGTTTACAATATTTAATAATTATGATAAGTTAGCAATATGACTGCTGATAATTCCATGTATCATGAAAGGTGGTTTATGGTTGCCTACTGTGTGATAGCATCTATGTGTTCCTCTGGGGAACAGCAAAGAGCAGGAGGAACTGTTATATCAGAAGAGGGTTTGATGGGTTGGCTGGTGCATATGGAACAAAGTGTTGAGCTTTGGTTTTAATAAAATTAGGTCATGAACTGAGCCTATAAATTTGCTTACAAGCCAGAGAGATGAATTTCTCCCTTGTCTTCTCCTTCCTATTTTCTTTTCTCTGTCCTTACATTTGGGGCCTGTAAATCAGAAGAGGTACGTAAGTTGAGATGGCTGTCCTATGCCAACAGGTGAGGTGCAATGGGGCAGGAACAATGAGCCCACCACCAAGTCATAATGACTGAGTTTCTGTCCAAATTCACAGCCCTGCAATGGAGCAGAGATGACCTTAGGATCTCACAGAATCAACATGGAACATTTTTGTGACAAATTTTCATAAGCAATTTACATCCAAGTGGATTGTATGGGATCCATCAGCTTAAACTCTTTAGAGTCAACCTTCCCGTTTTCTCTACCGAACATAAAAGCACACATTCTGTTCATTTCCAATAATGTCCTTATTAAAAATGAGTCCATTAATGTCTTGTTATTAGGATATCTGTTAGTAGTTTACATAAACTTGACTAGACATGACTCTGTGTCATAGGCAGCAGCGGTTGGTGGCTTCCATATCAGTGAGATCATGAATCAGTTCTGGGTTATAGTGTGAACTTCAAAATAACTATCCAAGATGCTGAACAGTATCCCCCCAAAGGTTCAGCAACTTGGAAAGATCATTTAAAGTTTGGACTAAAACTCAGAGAGGATTCACTGCTGAACTGATATGGAACTTGTAAATCCTCTTTTCTATGAAAACTTCTATATATTGAATCAGAGCTTGGAAAAGTTAAGTTTTTAAATGACAACTCCAAGAATTCCCAAGCCAGCATGGCCAAAACCCTCACTTTTCCAAACTTTATTCTAAAAGTACATGAAAGTCTAATTGAAGGCATTGCATCTATCTTAGAAAGCATAGGTAGGTGGCATTCTTTTTTCTAGTACTTCCTTGGTAATGTTTATAGGGCTTTGTAGTCCATGTTTACTGACACAGTTACTAAGATTTGTTCCTAACCAAAGCTCCAAAACGAGTTGCCGTTTCAAAATCTGTTGATACAGCA
Organism: Gambelia wislizenii; assembly: GCA_030847615.1. Lineage (NCBI taxonomy): Eukaryota > Metazoa > Chordata > Lepidosauria > Squamata > Crotaphytidae > Gambelia > Gambelia wislizenii. The sequence goes on from JAUMIR010000002.1 coordinate 69,597,026, forward strand.
CCACAGGATCATTAATGCCAAGATTTTGCTTGTTAGAGAAGCTGTGTTAACATTCCAGGGACTGAATTCCTTGCAACTCTGGAACCTCATTTCATATATATAGAGCTCTTGCCTCTAATGGTCAGTTCTTGGCAGCTACTCGATTCTTGTGACTAATATCAGCCTGTACAAATCGGTAGGCAATTCTAGTGCATTTCCCTGAATACTAGCAAGGATCCTAGTCATTTATACCCAGGGCTTGTTGACAATATCTGTTTAGTCATTAATGGTGAGTTAGAATGGCCATAAAAGGTAAGATGATGAACTGGAATTTAGAGTGTGTTTTATGGAGAGAGTAGCCCAGGTGGTCTGCTTTGATATTTTACTTCCTTTGCAGAATTCGTACAAGAGTCAATTAAATAAGCACCTTTGTAGTCTATTTAAGACAAATTTGTCAATAAGCAAACAATATAGCTAGAAGCTGCCTGAGGTTTGCTACACTTTTACCCTTTTCATTGATTTTAGCCTCCTAGGTTTGAAAAGATCCTTCGAGGATTTCCAGAAGAATGTCATAAAGCTGCAAACGTTTCAGTAACATTTACTTGCTCCTGTTAGATTTTTTTTCTTTGGTTTTAACTATTTAAGTACACGGTTAAGGTATTCATATTATCAAATGCTGTGAAATGATTTGATTTACATATGCTAGTCAAGGCTGGCACATCATTTAGACAGCTGCCAGCTTAACCTGCCCTACAGACAGAAGAGTGGCAGGAGCAGCAAAATCAGCAGCATTGATTTGCTGAACGGCTCTGGAAGCTGTAACATCTCCGGTACAGCTGGATTCTGCCAGAGTGGAACTGCCTGTTCCTGAAGTAGGGCGGGTTATAGGCAGAACTTGAAAAAGTTACTTTTTAGATAACGGCTTTGTCTGCACTGCAGAAATAATCCAGTTTGATACCACTGTTAAGCATGGCCTACACCCCACTTCTAGAGACCAGAAATTGTGTATTAATAAACTGGCATATTATTAATTTGGTTCATCAATGTGAACTTCCATAAGGGAAAAACCATAGGATGGTCTCAGAAAAGGTCATCTATGTTTTATCCTAGGGAAGCTTAAGGCTAAAAGACAAAAAGGACACATTTCCCAGGAAAGGGAGACAATGGATGAATGAAACCTTTGTATTTGCTGATTTTTAAATTTCCTCCCTTAATCTCCAACCTTAAGACAGGTTGCTCAAGCCTTTAAAATCCAATCACTGGACATTAAGAAACACATTAGCATCTTCCACACCTTTTGTCAAGACCAGGAAACTCACTGTGCAGTCCATGAAGGCTCATGAAATCTATTGTTTCAGCCCATGAAACATCCAATCCCCTCAGATGTATTTGGAGGTATAAATAACCCCCCAAAATATGCCTCAGCATGCAAATTCCATTTCTAGGGGACATTCTGTCCCTCTGTGTGGCCACCCCAGGTTCCTCCATCCACTCTGCCAGATTGACTACAGGACCGGTTGTATCACCCCCAACAAATCCCCTTGCTAATCTCTATCCAAGTTTTTCCCCCTACTGCTTTCTATAGCCTTGTGTGAATGCTTTTTCCTGGGTGAATATGTGTGTGTGTCTGGTATTATTTTCAAACTTTTTAATAAAAACCATACTTGATTTTACATGTGTGTGTATTCCATCCAGACTAATACTGGTAGACAAAGGTTTTTAAGGTCCCCTTGTTACCCCTTTTGCATAGCTAAAGTCGAGTTGCTGCTAACTTCCCCAACCTATTAGAAACTCAATATTTTCTTGGAATTTTCCAAGAAGTATTTTGGATAACACCACTTTAACTGCCATGGCTCAATGCTATGGAATCCTGGGATTTGTAGTTTCTTGTGGCACCAGAGCTCTCTGACAGAGAAGGTTAAATAACTTACAGAACTACAGATCCCAGAATTCCGTAGCACTGAGCCATGGTAGTTAAAACTGTGTCAAACTGGATTATTTCTGCAGTGCAGATACAGCCTAAAGCTGTCAGGAGTAAGAGACTGAACTCCATTATAAAATGGCCAAACAACTGCAGACTCATGCTGAGTCATATGATATTTTCAGACAGGAAAAGGTCATCCTGAGGGCTCGGGAGAGGAATGCAGCTGTTTCATGGCAGTGGGCCAGTTTCTGATGCCGCCGTCCCTCTTGCGTTACCCTCCGTGTTCCTTCCATGTCACATGGAAGGAAAAGGCGCCAATTTTTACTCATGGAAGTTCTTTGTGAATAAAAAGTGGCGCCTTTTCCTTCCATGCGACACGGAAGGAACACGGAGGGTAACACGAGGGGGATGGCATCGTCAGAAACTGCCCCCTGCCGCGGAGCAGCTGTGTTCCTCTCCTGACAGCTTCTTCTGGATTTAAGGTAGGTCTGAAAAAGTCCATAATGGCTGACTCCATGAACTGCCTAGTCATGCCACAGCTACAGAAGGAGGTTTCTTATTGGTGTGTAAGATCATGTGATTGAGTCAGCCAATGCTCTGTAACTGTGTATATAAGAGAGTTCAGAACAGAGCTCACTTTTCTTCTTGTGAATGCTGATGCCTGGTGAAGCAGTTTGTCCTTCAATTATAAATATTTGTATATATATTGCAACTGCTTGACTTTGAAGTTAAAAGTGCCTCCTGCTTATTTGGACATCAAACACTCTGTGTGTGAGTATTCTTGGGAACAGGTTGCTACTGAGAACAGGTCTGCTGAGATAGTTTTTGACTTCTGCTGGGATCAAGTGTCCTATCATCCCCTGACAGTGGTTATGGGCCTAGCTGATTGATCTCAGATTTGATAAGATGCACCCTGAAAAGCTCCTAGAATCTTTTTGGTTTTGAGTGTTTTTGGCTAGTTAGCTGAGAAAAAGTTAAGTTTCAGCCAGGCTCTGTGTTAGAGCTATCTTCAAGCAACTTTAAAGAGCTGCCAGCTGTTTGTGTTTCATAGCTGGAGAATTTTTTTTTTATTCAGATAGCACAATGGCAGATACTAGCCACATTTGTTTTGAGAAATTGGCTGATGGAAATTATCCACCCTGGAGTTTATATATGGAGGCTTTATTAATTAAGCACAGTTTTTGGCACATGTTGGAAAATGAAAGTGTGATCCCAGAGGGTTCAGAAGATGAAATAGCAGCATTCAGCCTAACAGACCAGAAGGCTAGAGCTGCAATTCTCTTATTGCTCAGCCCCTCCCAGTTAATACACACCGCCTGAGCAAAGATAGTCTTTCAGCTTTGGACAGCTTTGAAAACGGTTCATCAGAATTTGTCCTGCCTCGCAAAGATGATATGGACTAAGAGACTTTATAACACAAAGCTGTCTACTGGAGGCTGCGTGAAAGCCCATTTGGAGGAAATGAGGCAGCTTTTTCAAGCGGTAGCCAATAGAGGGGTGGACGCCCATAAGTGTTTTATTTTATTGGGCAGTTTCCCAAAGGAATGGGATTTCCTAATGTACAGTCTGCAGACAACCAGGGAGCATGATTTGTCTGTAGACCTGGTAGCTGGGTGTATCCTGGAAGAGGTCCAACACAAGCAATTTGATTCCTGGGACAGAGGGGAATAAACAGCCACAAATTACCAGATGCAATTGGGAGAGCACTGAAACACACCCAGAGGCATCTGATGTGGAGGAGGGAGCCTGTAGTTACGTGAAACACTGTTTCAGATGCAAATAGCCTGGACATTTTCAGAAGGACTGTAAGATGCCTGCACCGGATAGGAAGGGTGCATTCTCTCAGGTTGCAAACCATGCCTTCGTAGCACAGCACCATCCTGATGGTACTGAGGGAAGAATTTGGTTACTTGATAGTGGGGCAACACACAACACGGTGAGTGATTTAAAGCTCTTAAGCAATGTTAAAAATGCTTCCATAACCAATATTACCCTTGCAGATGGTGCATCCAGCAAGGTGAAGAAAATGGGCACTGCATATGTGCCATTTTTTGGTAGAGATTTTGAAAATGTGGTATGTGTTAGCAAACTAGAAAATTGCATATTGAATGTGTCCCAAATGACTACTGATGGTTATAAAGTGATTATTTGAGGGGGAATACTGTACAATAACAGAAAAGCATAAGATGAATAATGTCTGTGCAAAAGGGATAAAGAAACATGGGTTGTATTACATGTTGCCTAAAGGGAAGGTGGCAAACGTGAACCCTGCAGACAGTGTGCCCCTTCATGATAGGTATGTTCATTGCTACCACAGGCTAATAGGCCATCTAGTTACAAAGGGTTAAAGGAGGTAGCAAAAGTGTGCCCTGGTTGAAGCATGAAACACTGCCCAAGGTTCTTAGAATGTGCAGTGTGCAGGAAAGTTAAGGTGAAGGCTTTCCCTATTGCCCAAAAGACCCAGTGTGTCACCAACAGACCCTTTGAAGTTGTCCATGCTGATTTAGCAGGCCCCTATAAGCCCACTGAAGGGAGTAACCACTATTTATTTGTGATAGTGGACAGACACACTAGGTACACCTACGTATACTTACTGAAGGGGGAAAATCAAGCTGCAGACAGGTTCTGTGAGTGGGTGAACTCAGTGGAATGGGAATTTCCTTCTCATGTTTCCAGTCTGGTGATGGATAGGGGAGGGGAATTCTTATCCAACAGTCTGCAGACCTGGATGCGTAGGAGGGGCATTAGACACAAGACCACAAACCAGCATTTCCGGGGGGGGGGTGGGCTTGAAGAATTGGGATGCTGAAGTGCATGATGGAGTACATGATGGAAGATGCACAAGCCCCAACTGGGCTGTGGAGGAAGGCAGTGAAGACTGCTGCTTACCATTTAAATAGACTGTGGACGTCTAGTGTCAACCAGACCCCATACTGTCTATTGTACGGTAGAGCACCAAACCTCAAGCACCTGAGGATTTTTGGACAGTATGCAAATGTACTGATTCATCTGAGCCTAAGGAAGCCTGGGCAGCCTAAAACCAGGAGGCTGCGTTTCCTAGGTTATGAGGGTAATAATAAGTACATGGTTTCTCTCCATCCTGGAAAGGTGGTGTTTTCCAGGAGTGCAAACTTTGAAATGCAAGGGGTAGGACAGATTGTATTGCAATCAGGAGGTGTTTGTTCCCTTGGGGAGGGATGTGCCAACAACTCCACAAAGTCCTACAAATAGAGGGGTAGTAATGCCTGATGATGAAGGGGAGGCACAGGAAGAAAAGCCTGACACTTCACATGCCACTCCAACACACACACCACCACAAACAAGTATTGAGCCTGACACACAGAGAGATAGCAGCAGCAGTGTAAGTGAAGATGAGTCAGGCAGAACTAGGGTGCTCATCCGCAGAAGGTCAATGAGGGTCAGAAAGGCTCCTGACAGATTTGCTGTTTAGGAGGCCAGGTTGTGCGGTGTCATGGATGAGGAACCTGCAAGTTTTCAGGATCTCCTAAAACTTCCCCAGGAAGAGAAGGAGAAGTGGAGCTCAGCCATGGACTCTGAGTTCGAGTCCCTGGTTGAGAGGAAAGTGTTCCAGGTAGTAGAGAGGCCCAAAGACCAAAAGGTTGTTGGTTGCAGGTGGGTGTAGGACCAAGTACACTGCGGTACACTACCAAAATGTGAGGCAGTTAATACAAGAAGGTACTGTCCATTTGAGGACAATATTAAGGACATGCCTGATGGGACACAAAAGAGTAAAGCACGATTGATTGCGAAAGGATTTTTTCAGGAGCGCTATGCCAAATTTGACAAAACTTTTTCACCCACAGCAAAGCCAGAAAGTCTTAGGTTAGTATTAGCTGTAGCAGCCAAGAGGCAGATGGCTGTGCAACACTTTGACTTTGAAACAGCAAACCTGAATGCTGATCTTGAAGAGACAATTAATGTTCAAGGAACAGCCCCAGGGTATGACAGTGCAGGTGAGAGCAACGTGTACTTCTTGTGCAAAGCACTCTATGGCTTAAAGCAAAGCACACGTTGCTGTAACAAGTGCATACACCAAGTTTTGGTGTCACTAGGTTATACAAGGAGCATCGCTGACACCTGTGTGTATACCAAAGGGGCATGTGACAATGCTGTCATGCTAGTTATCTATGTGGATGACCTTTGTGTGGCAGCAAAGAGTGCCAGTGATGTCAAGAAAGTGCAGGTGGAGTTAGAAAGTCAGTTCAAGTTGAAGGACTTAGGCAGCCTGAGATGTTATCTAGGTGTAGAAGGAGAAAGAACCAGTCTTGGAGAATTTTTTCTAAGTCAGAAGAAGAAAACTGACAGTCTTGTGGCCAAGTGTGGGCTTAGTAAGGCTAAAGTGGTCAGGACACCAATGACCGCTGATTTTGTGAACTTGGAGGCAGAACAGGAGTTTGAGAGGCCAGACCTGTACCACTCAGTGGTAGGCAGTCTGTTGTTTATTGCAAACAACACAAGGCCTGACATCAGTTTTGCAACTGGTGTACTCAGCAGAAGAGTCTCCAAGCCAAGGAGGGCAGATTGGAAAGCCCTGAAGAGAGTAGTTATATTTCTCAAGGGGACCAGGGACATGCGTTTGAAGCTGACAGGAAGTCAGGTGACACTTGAGTGCTATGTGGACAGCTCTTTTGCAACTGAGACTTCAGACAGGAAGTCAGTGACCGGGTTGGTGGTCAGATATGCAGAGAGACCCATAGTGTGGAGATCAAGAAAGCAGAACTGTGTGGCCATTAGTACCACTGAAGCTGAATTCTCAGCCTTGTGTGAGATGGCAAGTGAGGTACAGTGGGTAAGGCAGATGCTTGCAGACCTTGAAGAGCCATGCCAAATGCCTGTTGAGGTGCACGAGAACTCACAAGCCTGCATAGCTATGGCAGAAGCAGAAAACCTGAAATGTAGGACCAAGTACACTGCGGTACACTACCAAAATGTGAGGCAGTTAATACAAGAAGGTACTGTCCATTTGAGGACAATATTGCAGACCTGCTCACAAAAGCCCTTCCAGCAGGAAGCAATGATGACTTGTGAAACAGGCTGGGCTTTGTCACTAGTGTGCAAAGTGAAAAGTGTCAAAAGGGAAAGGTCAACCGACAGACGATTGATGTCCAACAACATATGTTAATGATGTTATGTTGTAATGATAACATGTGTCCTGTGCAGTAGTTTGACCATTTTGGAGGGGACTGTCAGGAGTTAGAGACTGAACGCCATTATAAAATGTCCAAACAACTGCAGAGTCATGCTGAGTCATAATGGCTGACTGCATGAACTGTCTAGTCATGCCACAGCTACAAAAGGAGGTTTCTTATTGGTGTGTAAGATCATGTGATTGAGTAAGCCAATGCCTTGTAACTTTGTATAGAAGAGAGCTCAGAACAGAGCTCACTCCTCTTCTTGTGAATGCTGATGCCTGGTAAAGCAGTTTGTCCTTCAATTGTAAATATGTGTACATATTGCAACTGCTTGACTTTGAAGATAAAAGTGCCTCCTGCTTATTTGGATGTCAAACATTCTTTGTGTGAGTATTCTTGGAAACGGGTTGCTACTAAGTCTGTTGAGATAGTTTTTGGCTTCTGCCGGGGATTGAGTGTCCTATCATCCCCTGACAACAACTCCCAGAATTCCTCAGCCAATTCTGGTCAAAAACATTTCAATTTTTCCAAGTGGCTATTGCTCACTGAAGGATTCTAAAATCAGTAGTTCAAAAAAGCAACTTTTCAAAGTGGCTGAGCTTGCTGAGGGATTCTGAGAATTATAGTTCCAAAAAGTAACATTTTCAGGGTCTGATCACAGGAAGTTCTTTTGTGAATCATTGTTCCTGTTCTCAAAAAATCTACTGTCTGCTTGTTGGAAATAGGTTGGCTTTGAAGTTTTAGAATGGGCAGCAAATGTCTCCCATCCCCTAACGTAAATGTGTATGTGTTATACATTATACTGATTCAATATATTCAATTATTCAATGTATTTGTGAATTCTCTCCACTCACTGTGGACTGAAAGGGATTTACAATATAACCATAACAGCAATAAAATACAAAGATTCAAAAGAAATGCAAAACTAATGCAACACAAACATAGAACAAGGGACTCGTATAGAGTAAAAGACTGCAAAATGGTACAGCTTTTACCAGCTATCTAAAGGCCAAGAATGAAGGAGCCAAACCAGCCTTCAAAACTGGAGTTCAGCTACTCAGGGCCAGTCTAGACCAGCAAAAAAATGTGGACTCACCCTGAATCTGGTGCTGGCACTCCAAACAAGGTATGGATACTTCCAGGGAGGAATTACATTTTTTTGCTCTTAACCTTAAATTAAGCAAAGTCAAGGAAAACCCCAGGGTTTCCCAAACTCCAGAGTGATCTCATTTTTTGGGGTTTTTTTGCTGTCTGGACAGCTGGATCAGTCTTGATTTGGCTTGGCCCAGTTGTGCACTTGCAAATGCAGCATCATGTCCCTTGCCCTGTGCTGAGCAGTGCAGGGAAGACGATGGATTCCCATCAGAGCTGCTGACACCACACCGGTAAAGTGGCTCCCTTCAAGAGCCTGTTTGGTGTTGTTGCTTCTGCGGAGTTCAGAATGGGGCACCAGTGCAATCAATGAGGAGGGGCTACAGTGATCCTCTCCTTATTGATCACATGTCTGGGTGCCCTGTTCTGAGCTCAGCAGAAGTGACACTGCTGGCCAGGCTCTTGCACGAAGTTGCTTGGCCAGTGAGGTGGTGGCGGCTCTGAAAACGGGATGGGCCAGTGGGGCTGATGCAGTGTCAGCCTGGCTGGCCCATGTGAATGATGGCCCTGTGCATGTGGCTACCATCATGCTTGATCCAAGGCTAGTCTGGAGCATAATGCCCGAAGGGACTGGTCCCAGATTAAGCAGCCAGTATAGACGAGCCCCCAGAAAGCTCTGTCCTGGGTCCCCACCAACCTCAGCTCTCTAGTGGACAGAACATGTAACAAATCTTTCTGTTTTCTTTCTATCTCTGTGAGGGACCCTCACCAATTACATTTTTTTCACTCTCACTCTCTTTGTACTGTTCCCCTGAAAGGATAGAAGGATATTTGTGACCATCTCCTGACAATATGCACATTTTCCCAAAGAGTTGCTGGGGGGATATATTCAAGATTTATGATTTCATCTTCACATTGGCTTTGAGGGGATAAGCTGTGTGTTTTCCTTAGCACTGGAGTGCTGGTAGGTTCCTATTCTCCTTTTTTTATTTCCCCATGGGTGGTTGGGTGTGGGACTGATGTAGTGTAGCAAGCAAAAGGTAAACTTTTTCTGAGCGGCCTTTGGTGAGCAGCTACTAATTCCTGTCCTCCACAGTACAAGGAGGAAATAGCTCTGATTTGCCTTGTCTTCTGCTTTAGATAAGGAAGTGGGGAAAGAGAAAATTGCCATAGTCCTAAACTTTAAAATATTACTGTTTGGGGCTAAAACTCCAAGAATCCCCTAGAGGGTATTGCCAATGACCACACTACATCATTCATTTACACTTATTTATGCAGAAATATTATTTTCACTTTTCTGATATAGTTTGAGAAATCCATGGTGTTGGCTCTTTGGTAAGTTAGCTATGCTCTTGTGGTATTGAAATATGTGGCGTAAAATCCTACTAAGTCAGGGCTTGGCAACTTCTTGGCCATCACACCCCCAAATCAGCTGAAAATTGGCCACAAATCTGACCTGGAAGTGACCCAAAGTCTCGTTTTTGTTTCAGTTTTTGGGGGGACTAGGGGCAGTACTGCTCAGAAACCCACTGTTCTTGGAGGCCTCCGTGAGCAGCTATTGAGCCCATTTGTAAATTTTCACTTCCACTAACCAATTTTTTTGGGTGGTGTGTGGGAGCTTTGGGGGAATTGGTGGCTGTTTCAGTGGTTGCAAAGAAGGGACTGAAGGAATACATGCAACCCACATGGTGGACTTTCTCTATTCCTGTCCAAGTCTTATTGAGTTTAATGAGACCAAAGTGTGATTAATTTCTTCCAGATCCAGCTCTTTGTTGTTGTTCAAAGTGAAATTAAATTAGGCAAATAAATAGTATGCCTGCAAAAATAGCCCTTTTTTATTTGTATTGCTCAGTTTTCACAATCTGTGCTAAACATGATATATTAATGTATTTTGAATGCAATAGCAGAGGGAAATGTCTTGACTGGAGACCAGGAGATAATAACAAAAAACATTGTATATGAAAGGAAGGAAGGAAGGAAGAAAGGAAGGAAGGAAGGAAGGAAACCAGTGTGGCATAGTAGTTTGAGTGTTGGACTATGAGTCTGGAGACCAGGGTTCGAATTCCCACTTGGCTATGAAAACCCACAGGTGACCTTGGGTAAGACACACTCTCAGCCTCAGAAAACCCTGTGATGGGTTCGCCTTAGGGTTGCCATCAGTTGGAAATGACTTGAAGGCACAGAACAACAACAATCAGATGAAAGAAATACCCACAATTGCCAAAGTATGTTGAGATCATATACAAATGCAGTCATTGCATAGCCTAAATCCTGTTGTCAGTCCTGACTACAGTAGATGCACTAAACCAATGGAATTTACCTATCTGTTGACATACCATCCAACAATTGATTGAATGGTTCTACTTTAGTTAGGGCTAACCAACAAGATGCCACCCCATGCTACCTTTCAAATGTAACTGCATATCAACATGAATTAGAAACTTTTTTTTAAAGATCAACTTTGTTGGGATCCATAAAATTTGGTTTTGATACTACATTCCCATATAAAACTTAATGTAGCCAAAATGGTTTATTTTAAAAGAAAAGCATACATGCATCTCTCATCTCCCTACATTCTGTTATTTATCCTTTTAAAAAAAGAAAAATTGCCAGAGCTCAAGGGAGACCTATGTCCACTTCTCTACCAGCTGAGGACACAGCCTCTAATCCTTTGATTACATAACATTTAATTAACCTCATCTGAAAGTGAATAAGCACTGGTTTCGTACAGTCTGTACACCAAATTGCAGAACAAAGGTCACGTGCAGTCCTGATCCCAATGTATTTTAGCAATTGTGGGTATGTAATTTTAATGTAGCACTAGCTGCTAAGAGGATGGCACATGAAAATATATTAAAATGTTCTGTATGTTAAACGACTGCTTCCAGTTATTATTCATACCTCTAATTCTAGCTCTTCTCTGTCCATGTCTTGATGAATGCCTCCCATGTAATCATTTGGGTCATAGTATTCGTGCCCTGATGAATGCCTGGGAAAATAAAGCACAGTTTAGGTTATCACTCCCTATTCTAATTGACTTATTAATCCTCCCTCAGCCTCATGGCAGATCATCACTAATATGTCACACATACGAAGGCATCCGATGTGCTGCAGTGATCAATGGTTCTGAGGCTGTAAGCTCATTAAACAAACAAACAAAAAAGCAAACAAACAAAAAAAACTATTTCACTTCCTTTGAGGAATAGGTACCCCAAGCATGGAGAGAGAAAGCAACATTTATTGGCAGTGCTGTACACTGCAAGAGAAGTAAGGGTTGGGGAACATTTTCCACAGGGTGGCGTGGCTTGGTTTAAAGCAGGAGTGCACAACTGCATGGGGGCCAGGGCCTAATGATCCCTCCCAGATCTCCCTCCATGGACTGCACCTTCCCACCAAGCCCAAATTTCTCTTGTTTTCTTCTGCAACCCCTCTTAAAATGCTGACAGGGAGACATGACTTTGATACTTGTCATTGATTTGAGAGGTACTGTAGAGGAAAATGGAGGTATTTGATTTGCACACCTTCTCAAAATGGTGACAGAAGGTGACCTGTCACCATTTTTAGAGTGGCTGCAGAAGAAATCAGGGGTATTAGGGGGGGAACATGGGGGTTCTGGATTGTTTCTGGGGAGTGGGGTGAGGATATTTTGCACATTTTCATGTGTTTGAGGGGTTTTCTGTGTGATTTTAGAGCAAAAATTGCCTAAAATAATTTTGGCTTTGTTGGCCACATAAGTGGGGCCCAGGGGCTGCATGTTACCTGTGGGCTTTACTTCGCCCACTCCTTGTTTAAAGAGAGGGAGGAATAAACAGAGGGGCCTGGCTGGAAAGTATGAAATAGCTGGGCCCTGACCTGTGTGATCTAATGGAAAAAAGGTGGTTTGAATTGGGTAGCTGATTCAGAATGTTAAAATCAGAGTCAAGTATTGTTGTTGCTTATACTGTAACTCCCAAATCTCTCAGCTAGCATGACCAGTGTTTTAGCTTCCAAACAGAAGATCAGTGAGACGAAAAAATGAGGGACAGACCTGTACCAGAGGAACAAGGCCTGTGACAGCATAAGAGGATCTTCTGCAGATTTCTAAGTTATGCTTGTCCTACATGAACTTTTAAAATTGTCACCTAGAAGGGTGAGGGTGGGGAGCCAAGGGTGGTTTTCTAGTAACCTTTTCCACACACTTTGTAACTTCAGAAACAGGGTGTGCTGCTCTGCTCCCTCCATTTCCCAGTTCCACACAGGTGTCAATACTAGAGAATGGGAGAATATTTGATTAAAATATTTTAAAGCTACTTTTCCGTAAAACAATCCAGGTGCTGCGTAGCACAATAGAACAAGATGTTTGGCCCTAATCTGTGGCAGAAAGTATGCCAATAGACATATATAATTTCCCCACCCCACCTGAGTTTTGCAGCAATTGCACATGCTTATTTTCTTTGTTTGTGTTGAGAAAAGAATGTATTGGGCAAAATCCAACGGTGAACGAGTGGACGGGTGCATATACAAAAGGAGTTTCCCCCTTCCTCTCTTCCCACTACATCTGGCATTTGATGAAGTAGACTTAAGTCTACAAAAGCTTCAGATACCAACTTCTTTCTCTCATTTAGTCTCCAAGGTGCTACAAGATCCCTTTGCATACTGATCCATACTAACATAGCTATGTCTTTGAATTCTGCTCTGGAGGAGTCATGCTGTCCTGCAGAGCACATTTGAAGCATGCACAGTGAAATAATCCTATTATGGAAGTCATTCAGCTGACAGCAGGAGTTAATTGTCTTTGGTAATAATTTATTTTACTTGAAAAGTCTGAATGACTGAATACTATTATTGGTAGGGAAGGACAGTAGACACAGAGATTTTTCTTCCACTTTTAGAATATTAGAACTTGGGATAACCCAATGAAGTTGATCAGCTCTACTCAAGGAAATATTATAGGTGCATAGGTGATTTTGGAATTCCCTATATAATGCATTGGTATTTTCCTTTGGATGTAGAGATGGTCACAAACATAGATGGATTTTAAAATGGTTACTCAGTTTCTTGGAGGACAGGTCTATCAGCAACAATGAGCTGTAACAATAAAATGCAACTTCTCTTTTCCAAGTCAGAATCTCTTTGATCACAAGATAATTAAGGACAATCAGTAGGGTGTGTGTGTTGTATTAATGCCTTGCTTACAGGCTTCTATAGACACTTGGATGTCCAGTATTTAAATTCAGAATTCTATACACAGGAATAGACATTTAGTCTGATCCAGCCAGGATCTTCTTATGCTATTTTTATGGGGTTATGAAGCTATGTAAGTAATCTACAGTATTTAATGAAAAAGTGGAATCTGACATCCTTCACATAAGCATGTGAGCTGTTTCCATGTGCTATGACTGTGGGAAGGACCACTACCCACAAGGATAGTGTAGGAAGGTCCACTATCCTGAATGCTTTCATTTATAGCCACTTTTCAGCTATTGGAACCACAGAACAACAAAGTACCCCTATGTGAGAATGGAGTCAATCATAACTAATATTTTGTAGTTGACTTTTTAAAAAATGTTGGTGTACCTAAAGGAAGCAATGCTTGATGTAATACTAATATCAGATTTAATTTCTTTAGACCCTCACTCCAAAAATCTGAGAAGGATTTTTGTATTTAGTGGTGCTCAGCATTGTAAAAGAAACCCAAGTAGGACAGTAGCCTGATTCTTATGCATTTAAGCAAAACTGTGCTGAATCAAGAACATGATCAAAGCCCTGCTTGAAGTTCCTGACTGTGCTGCCAATACACACACACACAGAGAGAGAAATATTCTTTCCATCACATCTGTGCCTTCCTATCAGCAACAACATCGCCATTTTCTTTGAATGAGCTGGGAAGAGATCCATCACAAATAGTACTTTACAGTTTTCTGCAAATTTCTATCATTTTCTATTTGCTGTCAAAGGAAATATCAAGTTTCCTGGGGGAATGATTACGGGTGGTATGGAGATCTGTTTCCTGTACTAACATTATGGGTGGGCTTGTATCAGGTGGAATGATCTATTTCTTCTAAAATTGTAAATACCAAGATCATCCTCATCACCTCATCTTTCTTTATACCCTTCCATTTTCCCAAGATTGGGATTCAAGGCTTGCTTACAGATTAAAATAGTGACAACAGTAACCACTTAACTTCAAACAATGATTCTTAAAATCCTTTAATCCCTTGACATCATTTTAATGAGTGATTAGTCTTACAAAATAACCTATTGGTATAACATTGCCACAGGATTATAATAAAGGAATTAATACACCATAGCAAAATGTAGCAGTTCCTTTAAAAAAAAAAGTGGGTTCATGGAAACCAGCATTCCATTCCTTCAGAATTCCAGCTTCACTGGTGTGTGTGTGCACGCGCTTAAAATTGATCGCAGGACTGAAGCATGCACTGTCTGATGGACCTAGCAGCTCCCAGCTCATCTCTCTGTCATGTGTATGTGTCACCTGTCAAGTTATGGTAACCCCATGAATTTCATAGGGTACTGAGGCAAGGAATATTCAGAGGTGGTTTGTCATTGCCTTCCTCTGAAATTTAGCTTACAGCACCTGGTATTCCTTGGCTCTCTCCCTTCCAAGTACTAACCAGACCTGATCCTGCTTAGCTTCCAAGATCAGATGGAATCTGGGGCCTTCAGAGCATTTCATCCTTCTTTTTATGCTACCAACAAGTCTGCATGTGTGTGTGTATGAATAAAATGCAACATGAAATAATGCAGAAAAGGAATCTTGAAAAGGTGTTATGTTCATTGCATCAGGACTAACTGCTACATACAAAAGACCTTGAAGGAGTCATTTGTACAGGTTGCTTCTTTGCAATGATTTATCAATATGCAACAATAACAATGGAGATACAGCTGGGGGTGGTGGCGGCGGGGGTGATGTGAAGGAGCCAAGGCACTGACAGTTGTTGCCTACTTAATTCACATCTTCTTTTGCCAAAATTCATAAATCAAAGGATAGTGGAAAATTTCTGACGCATTGCTTCCATTTTGGGAAAAAAGACCAGGCAATGAGTGGGAGGGAGGGGGCACAGCAAATCACCTAACTCTCTTATTGTTGCTAGATGCACACTGGGCACTCTTCTGTGCTCTCCCCATTTACCACTGGCAAGACAATAGCTGTGTTTGGAAGGAATGGCAGCAGCTGGAAGTTGGGGCTTGGAAGGTGAGGGAGGGCAGGTAGCTTTGTCCCGCTTGACAGAACTTTACAGTACAGTTGTCCCTTGATATTCGCGGGGGTTAGGTTCCACGGACCCCCGCGAATGTCAAAAAACCGAGAATATTGATTGCCCTCCCCCCCACCCTCCCTGGGGACTTCACGGAGCCTTCGAAGGCTCCGTGAAGGCCTCCCCGGCCTCCCCCCATCCTCCCCCCTCCCTCCCTGGGGCCTTCACGGAGCCTTTCAAGGCTCCGTGAAGGCCTCCGCGGACTCCCCCCACCCTCCTCAGGCCTTCACGGAGCCTTCCAAGGCTCCGTGAAGGCCTCCCCCCATCCTCCCCCCTCCCTCCCAGGAGCCTTTCAAGGCTCCGTGAAGGCCCCCGCGGACTCCCCCCACCCTCCCCAGGCCTTCACGGAGCCTTCCAAGGCTCCGTGAAGGCCTCCCCCCATCCTCCCCCCTCCTTCCCTGGGGCCTTCACGGAGCCTTTCAAGGCTCCGTGAAGGCCTCTGTGGACTCCCCCCACCCTCCCCACGCCTTCACGGAGCCTTCCAAGGCTCCGTGAAGGCCTCCACGGCCTCCCCCCACCCTCCCCAGGCCTTCATGGAGCCTTCCAAAGCTCCGTGAAGGCCTCTCCCCATCCTCCCCCCTCCCTCCCCGGGGCCTTCACGGAGCCTTCCAAGGCTCCGTGAAGGCCCCCGCGGCCTCCCCCCACCCTCCCCAGGCCTTCATGGAGCCTTCCAAAGCTCCGTGAAGGCCTCTCCCCATCCTCCCCCCTCCCTCCCCGGGGCCTCCCCCCACCCTCCCCAGGCCTTCATGGAGCCTTCCAAGGCTCCATGAAGGCCTCCCCCCATCCTCCCCCCTCCCTCCCTGGGGCCTTCACGGAGCCTTTCAAGGCTCCGTGAAGGCCTCTGCGGACTCCCCCCATCCTCCCCAGGCCTTCACAGAGCCTTCCAAGGCTCCGTGAAGGCCTCCGCGGCCTCCCCCCACCCTCCCCAGGCCTTCATGGAGCCTTCCAAGGCTCCGTGAAGGCCTCCCCCCACCCTCCACCCTCCCTCCCCGGGGCCTTCACGGAGCCTTCCAAAGCTCCGTGAAGGCCTCTCCCCATCCTCCCCCCTCCCGCCCCAGGCCTTCACGGGGCCTCTGGAGGGTCTGCAAAGGCCCCGTGAACGCCTCCCCGGCCCTCCCCGCTCCTTCCCAGGGCTTTCAAGGGGCCTCCGGAGGCCCCTTTTTGCGGTTTTGGGGGGGCCCGGAGGGGCCCTCCCAAAACCGCGAATAATTAAAACCGCGAATGCTGAGTTCGCGAATGTGGAGGGGCAACTGTACTTCATCCTGCTCCAAGATCTGTTAAGGATTAAAATTAGAGGAGTCCTATTCTGGGTCCAGTCTGAAAACCTTACTTCAGCCTTAAAAAAAAAAAAGCCAGAAAAGTTTTGCTCAGAAAATTTCATATTACAGTTGGCATTTTATGATCTCCTAACAGTTTAATAATTTGTTGCCATCCTGTTTCTCTTTCTGTTGTTTTTTTTTAACCTCTTTTTGTTTTAATTGCCATTAAGCCAGCTTTGAGTTATGATGACTCTATGAATGAGATAAAAAGGAGGAAGTAAGGGGTAGGGAAAAAAGGAAAGAAATGCAGTAGCACCTTTAAGACTATTTTTTTAAATATATATTTTAATATATATAAAATATATATAAAATATATAAAAAATATATTTGTGCATGGGCTTTTGTGGATATAAACCCACTTCTTCAGATGCAGTGCTGAATCAGCCTGTTATCAACAACCCTGCTCCGGTCTTGCAAACTCAGGGCCGTGGCTTCCTTGACTGAGTCTATCTACCCACAGTTTAGATGTTAATTGTTTTAAATGTTTAATTTTTGTTAACAGTTTTATGGTGCTTTGAATGTTGTTAGCTACACGGAATGCCACTAGGGCAAATCAGGGTACTAATTATTCTAATATGTGGTTCTAGATCATATTATTGTAATAAGAGTGGGAGACTTTTTCTGTGAATGCATCAGGCAGTCTGTAACTCTTCCCTGAAGATTTCATGAAAACAAACCACAGAAAGCTGTATTAATTATTCATGGGTTTATTGGTCAAATGACACCACTGTTGGGAGGGATTCACATAATTTGACTATGTGCAGTCACTTTAAGACATGTGTCTACCTCAAACACCTGGTTCACACAGAGGTGTGTGTGTGTGTGGGGGGGTAACCATCCCCAGATCCATTAGCATTTGGGATAATTTCACAGATGTTTTGGCTGACATGAAAAAAATAGTATATTTTTGCAACTGGCAAAAGTAAATCTGCCATTTTTGTGAATATAGGAAATTCAAAACTGTTATATGCATATAACTCTTTCTTACAGTGCATATCTTTTTCAGATTTAAAGGCACTAAGACCTGCCTTGAAAACCTGAAAGTAAAGCATTAGCTTCATGCGATGTTGTTTT
Organism: Gambelia wislizenii; assembly: GCA_030847615.1. Taxonomy (NCBI): domain Eukaryota; kingdom Metazoa; phylum Chordata; class Lepidosauria; order Squamata; family Crotaphytidae; genus Gambelia; species Gambelia wislizenii. The sequence goes on from JAUMIR010000002.1 coordinate 69,614,823, forward strand.
TAATTAGCTGTGGTGAGCCAGTGTGGTATAGTGGTTTTGAGTGTTGGACTTGGACTCCAGGAACCTAGGGTTTGGATTTCTGCTTGGCCATGGAAACCCACTGAGTTTCTCTTAGCTTCAGTGGAATATAATAGCAAACCCACTCTGAACAAATCTTGCCAAGAAAACCCAGTGTTAGATTTATCTTAGGGTTGCCATAAATCAGAAACAACTTGAAGGCACACAGCGAGAAGCACACGATTGTTCATCTGGTTTCCCATATGAAAGGTGATCAACTATAGATTTTCCTTGGGTTTTTTCTGGGCTGTGAGGCCGTGTTCTGGAATAGGTGATCAACTTGTTTTCTTTCTTCTATCGTTTTGTGAAACAGTGTGAACAACATAAAATATTGCAGATGTTTTACTGCTGAGATTTTTACTCCTGAAAATGGAGGCCATGGGTGTTTACTGCATCCCTAGTACTGTATTACTGAGCTCAATGCTTGAGATGATAAACAAAAGTTCTGTTTGTAATGTTGTATCTGGGGTGGCTAGTCATACATGTAAATGGCCACTTAATGAGAAAGGCATTCAGTAATGAACATTCATGTGTGAACTACCTTAGAGAGGCAGCTGGAAAGTTCTTTCTCATGCTGAGACATCTTCAGATGCTGAGAGAACCATTGTGTATTTTAAAAATTGAGAACCGATATCAGTTGCATTAGCAATGTTGCTTTAGTGAAGTATTGTCTTATGAAAACAGATACTTACTCCTCGGGTAACAGATATGAATCCAAAACAGGTGGGGTAGGTGAGCCCATCTTGGTAAGAGCCATAATGTGTTCAAAGGTGATCTCAGTTTGGGTGCCTATATCTACCAAGAGACATTCATGAGAAGGGCTGAAGATCTTGGTGTGTGGCGCTCTCCTCAAGACCTGTACCACAATGGGATCTTTAGCTGTTTTGAATGCTTCTACTGCTTGATCATGAGTTGCTTTAGATAAATCTTTCCCATTTACCTGTGAGTGGAGAAAAAAGAGAGAAGACAAGGGAAAAAATTAAGTCCTGTTTTCCTAGCTTTTCCTTTATATAAAAATATTCTTAAAATTGACTTTCTCCTTTGACAGAGAAAAACATACTCAAAGGTGATATCAGAAACTAAGGTTGTTGTGGAATTTTTTACCCCAAACTAGTGTGCAATAATAATGACCAAGAAGGTCAAGCAATTCACAGTGGATAGGATACCTTGCTGTGGGGAAAGGGCCCACAGATATACATTATTAGTGTGGATTGAAAGCCTTTTGATTTCTTCTACTGTGGCAGCTTCTCAAAAGCTATATCCAGATTCACTTTCACTCAAAATCAGCCAAGAGACAGTGTGGTAGTGAAAGGAAAGAAAAAAAAAGTTCAGGAGATCATACTCAACTATTAGTGCACTGCTGGGCACATCATCAAAGGCCAAGAGATTTAAACTGTGTTATCACAGCTGCATTTTTCTGGCTCTCTGCTACACGAAAAAGAAAATGATACAGGAAGCAGAAGTGGCTACATCCACCAACAAATGACAGTCTTCAACTTTCTTAACAGCACTGGAAAATATTTCCTGGCTCCTGTAGAGTAATTTGAAATTTGTTGTTGTTGTTATTGTGTGCCTTCAATTTGTTTCCAATTTATGTCAACCCTAACGTGAACCTATTACAGTTTTTTTTGCAAGATTTGTTCAGAGGGGGGTTGCCTTTACCCTTTTTTGAGGCTGAGAGTGTGTGACTTGCCTAAGGTCACTCAGTGGATTTTCACAGCTGAGTGGGGATTTGAAACCTGGTCTCCCAGAGTTGTAGTCCAATGCTCAAACCACTACACCATGCTGACTCTTAGGAGATTTTCAGACGTGATTTTTGGCAGTATATATTCCAAAACAGCTCCGTTGCTGCCGTGCGGCAGGGGAGCAGTTTTGGACGATGTCGTTCCTCTGCCGAACCCCTCCATGTCACTTCCATGACAGAATGGAGGAAGCCGCGTCATATTTCACTCACGGGCAACAATCGTTTTGGAATATATACTGCTGAAAATCGCATCTAAAAACCTCCTTAATCTGAGATACAACCTTGAAAATTTCAAGGCTGGATCTGAATTTAGATGTGTGCAACTGAGCATCCAAGGTGTGGACATCTGTGTCCCCCCATGGTGAACCCTGCAACCTTCTGAAATTCTATGCAGAGAGAACATGGTGAATGGCTGTGAGGTGAGGCAGAGGGGGAATCTCTAGAATTTGGATAGAGAGACCTTCCTTCAAAAGACTTGCACTCATAAAAGCTCCTTCTGCCTGATCTTCCTTGCATCACAGACTAACCCACCCAGAGGGTCTCCACAACCCCCTTCAGTGGTCTGGATAGGTTGCCTTGGGGAGGAGGGGGCAGGGACATTTGCAACCACCTGCCCAGCAACACATGTTTTGGTTTTAGTTCTCTTTTGTCTGTCCCATGGGAAAGCCATCCAGGCTTTTCCATAAGCAGAGTACACCTTCAGGGTATGAAACGGTATAAATATTAGTCCCCCAACAATAATAAGGTATGCCACGGTGGACGAGTCCAGCCACTCTCTTTCTTGGCATGCCCCAGATCGGAACCTCCTTTGCCACCCTCAGGTGCCTGTCTGAGTATCATAATTGCAAGAAACTCTTTTCTCCAAGGCTGGTAACTATTGCCCTGTGTTCACAAATCTCTCCCTCTATTCAGTCTTTCTGTCTTGTTCTGCTATAGCCTTGTATGGTTCTTAAGCACATGTGCTGGGTGTGTGAGTTCACTTCTTATATCCAATAAAAATACTTTATTTCACTTTAACTGGAGTCCTCTCTACAGTTAGTACTGGTATCCATACCCTCCTCTCATAGGCTTCTGTTTGAGTGAATAAATCTCCACATAATAATATAGATTTTGGCATCATGGGTGGGGTTCTAAAACACCCCCCACCTCTTAAGGCAGCACCTCTCATCCCAAATTACTGTTCTGGAGTGAGAAGAGCATGTGACCCAACCGGGCTGTAGAACAGTCCCTTCCATACATGAAACCAGAATACTGTTGAAAGAGCCTCCCTCCCCAGAGGTCCCTACTTTATTTTAAAAGGGCCATTCCTCCCACCACATCTACCTGGTTTGACCACTGTTGACTGATACATGAGTGTCAAGATGCCAGGCAATGCAGAACTTGCCAAACCTTTTTAACATAGGAAACAATTCATCAGAGTGGGATCGTACACCCTGTCATTGGCAGAGAATTATTCTATTGTACTTCTCAATAGAAAAATACCGAGCTCAGTTAATGAGATTGGATTTGCTTTCTCCTCTCAAAGTACCACCTGCCTACACATTGCTGTTGATTTAGACAGGTGGTTTTGTTGCAGATAAAAGACTCACTCATGCACCAGATGAGTAACAAATGCATTTTGTATTTGTACTAATAGGGTGAGAAGGCCTTCCTTTATTCAGCCTCAATGAGGAGAGAACAGAGTTGCTAGATCAACAGTTCTCTACTTTGTCAGATGCTGGAGCCATCTGTAGTTTAATCATACTTCTGGGACCTCACTTTTTAAATTTATACCACACATGGTGGAGACATACAGTATGGTGTAGTGTTTTGAGTTTTGGCCTAAGGCTCCAGGAAACCAAGGTTTGATCTCTGCTCAGCCAGAAAAACCCACTAGATGCCTTTGAGCAAGTCACATTCTCTTAATGGTAAACCTCCTCTGAATAAATCTGTGAAAACCCTAGGATGGGGTTCCATAAGTCAAAGTAGCCTTGAAGGTAGATAACAACATTTTGGGTGGTAGTGCCTCTGTTCTTGTGACTCACTTGACTATATAGGCTGTGATCTAGTAGTGATCTTGACCCACCATTTAAAGCCCAATATACCAGTGGAATGAAGAAATGGACAGAAGGAGCCCAAGTCAACATAAAGTAGAAGAAAGGCACCATTATGTGGATGAAGAACCCTGCTCATGACCATTGTTCCTTCAGCTCCAATCACTGCCAAAAATCACCTTTCCCCTCTTATTTTCTGAACTTTCTTTCAGAACACCTGCATCACATCAATCCACCTCTCTTCCATCTTTCACCTCTATTCCATCTTTCAAATCCTTCCTTAAAATGTGCCTTTGGAACAAAGGCTTTGTTCTAATCCCCAATTGAACTTAAGCCCATTTAAGCACAACTAAATGGAGCTGAGGTTCTTCTTTTGGTCCCCTCGATTTCTACCATCTGTCCCTGTCTGTGCTGAATTTTGGACTGTAAGCTATTCTGGACTGGACCTGTCTTCCTATCATGTTATAATAAGGCAATGCTGAAATGTTATCACTGTCTCAGTGTCAAAGAGTTCACAAAACCACTTCATGTGGTTTTTAAAACTCATGCTTCCTGCTTTGGTTTACTGTATGTACAACTCTGTCCTGATCGTTCAAGCAAAAATTGTGATTGCTGACTTCAGTGGATCAGGCTAATTAAGATACACAGGGCCAGAGTTCAATTCAAAAAGCTTTCTAAAAACCATTGGACACTCTTGCAGATTTGCTGTCATTGTAATTTCCTTATTTTTCTCTTTGTAAAGCAAGTTATCACGAGGTTCCAGTTACATTAAAAATATGCTGAGAACAAGAAGTACAATTGTGTTTCATTTCTCTAAATACAACATATTTGCTTCACTAGGTAGAAGCAAACTTGTTGCCCATTCCAGAGAAGTACAGTAAACACTGCTGCAAGGATTTTTTTTTTTAGAGTACCTAAATTGATCTGTTTCAATGATATTTTATTTATGGGAAGAAATATAAAAATGTAAACAGATAACTAAGAACAAGAAAAAAATGACTAAGGAGATTATCAGATGCTTGAGTGTCAAAAAATGTTCTTTTGGCACTATATTTTACAGTGTAAGTATCCTGGCATAATAACACCTCTTTTCGCACACTGCTGTAATCACAAGACATAGACACCCCTGAATTCCAGCAATATGACTGCTCGCACTGCTTACTTCCATGTTTTTGCATGGGTGAGATTTCAGCGGTTCTTGTGAGAAGACATGAGCATGCTTAAAAGTAAAAAAACCCTAAATTACAAAAAAATAAAATAAAAATGAACACACAAGCACTGAAACACACTTGGAAACTTGCAAGCAAGACAGAGAGATTCATAAAAAGAGCCTACCATACCCGTTTTCACCCAGAAGTGTTCTGGTGGGGACCACCCATTGATGCTGGAATCATGCCAGCAGAATGGGGCACAGTTTCACACACAAGCAATATTTCAAAAACAAACAAACAAACAAACAAAAAAAACCAGGGTAGATCAATTGGCAGCTTCTCCCCGCTAATAAAAAAGAATGCCCTCTTGACAGCAGCAGAATGCTTGTAGAACACTGGGGCACAATGTTGTACAATCGGGAAGCCCTTTAGCAGTCTTGTTTCAATGTTATAACACTGTATTTGCCATGTCTGATAATCTCTTATGTTATTTTACTTCTTCATGCCAGTACAGGTCGCTCCCCTGTATGTGTGGGGACTGGTACCTGTAGTATCAATTATCTGTCATCTGAAAAATATGGTCTCTCCAGGTATTTTCTAGGTCCTCCAGTATGACTCGGTGGCAACTTCCTCTGGAAGTTACTATAGAGTTGTGTTGGGAGCTGCCTAGAGAGGTGTCCTCTCTATGCATTTCCTAGGTCCTCCAGTGCAACTATATGGTAATTTCTGCTAGACATTACCACAGAGTCAGGCTGGAGATCCCTGGAGAGGTGGCCTCTCTAAGCATTGGTCCTCCAGCACAATTCTAGGGGGTTTGCTATCACCCATGGATTCAAGTATTCACAGTAAGTCTGGGAATGTATCCTCCATAGATACAGTGGGCGATCTGTATAAATATTTGGAAAGAACTAGTCTAGAAAAGGTGGAAGCCACATAGTAAAAGAATGTGACTTGATTCAACAATGACAATTGGGATTTTTCTCCTCTTCCTTTTGTTTTCCTTTCCCTGGCCTCTTTCCCTCTCTTGTTGTCAATTGTGAAATTAAGAAACATTATACAATAGTTCAATTACAATCTTCAAACCTCATAACATTGGTCTGTTATCATTTTTGTACCTGAAACCTACATGAATCTTAACCAAGAAAGTGTAAGCAGATAAAACAGGCCCATGCTTCAAAGATATCACAATCACAAGAGACAAGGAGGAGAGGTGCTAATGTATCAGTGCATTAATATATATGTAAATGCAGGTAGGTAGGCATCCAGGGCTTTCTTTTTCTGTCAAAGGATGAATACCCCACATTTTACATTGGATTTAGCAAGACAGACACTGGCTAACAAAATAAAAAGGTTGCTTTGGTGTTACTCAAAGATATAGCCATGTTGGTCTGAAATATCAGTATTCAAAGGGATTTTGTATCACCTTTGAGACTAACTGAAAGAAGTTATAGCATAAGCTTTCGTAGACTTGGTCTACTTCCTCAGATGCATTGAGTGAACTAGTGCCTACTAACAGACCTTATAAGTATGCTGTTGAATAGCCATAGAAATGCAAAACTTGTGAGTGGGGTGATGAGGTGACAATGGTTATTGAGGACAAAGGCAAGAGGAAAGATCTCGCCTAAGGTCAGGTGGGGTGGATGACTGTGTGAATGGTGGAGGGAGTTTTGGAATCTAGCTGGGAACCAGAAAGGAGAGGTTATAAAATGACCAGGAGCGCCCTCACGAGACTGGGGTGTTAACTAGTGTTATAATATGTGTAGTGTGCTAGGAAACCATTGTCTTTGTTCAATCCAACAAGGCATTGGAAACTCCCAATGTTTAGTTCTGGGTTCATATCCACACAGCTCACTGGTATCTGTACCTTTCCCAGGAGAGCATGAAGAGTTAAAGGGATAAGCCAAGGCTTCATAGAAGACATTAGTCCAGACCCATGTGAAGTCAAGCAGATTTGTCTGCCATGTAAGTTTTGTAGATCAGACCTTTTTGATCACTTTGGTTATTATAAAGGGCAGAAAATCGGAAATCTCTGATGACATAAAATCAAATAATGGCTTCATATGCAGAAACACCTGCTTCCTTCAGTTTCACAACCAACCCAAACTGATCATAAAGCTTCCATATATGGATAGGATACCCATAGAGAAGTGAATTTACACTAAGACTGAAACAGGCTATGCATTTCAAGTTGTGTGGCAAGCCAAGACTGCCTGCAGTTTAGGAGTGTGTACTTTACATCAAAAGCTTTGTACAATTAGCTGCTCAAAACATAGGTGGTGTGCTTAGGGGTGAAACACTTTCTCTTTTCCACTAAAGGACATTAAGCAAGAAGGTTTATGCAGAGGAGAAACTTGTTGTTCTGATATTAATTTTTAAAGACCCAGATGTTCACACCAATATTTTAAGATGCATACAACCAGTCATAGAAAAAGTTAGCTCTGGTAAGGCCCGGCATAGTGAATTTATCCTGTTCATTTATCTTCACTATGAAACAGATGCATGTGTGAAGGTGTATTCCTGCTTAACTGATAACTGAAGGCATTTTAAGATAAGGGTGTCCACACCTGCTTCTCAACAAAGGAGTGCTTAAAATAATTTGGGTCAAAATCTTTTCTAATTCAATCATGCCACATCAAGCTGGCTTTATGTATTAGTTTTGATCTAGATACCTGACATTTGTCTGTTTTTTGTGCAAGCTAAAGATGCTTTATTGACCAAATGCTTTATTTATATTTGAAGGAACGTGACAACATACAGCATCTCTGTAACAGCTTTGGCATCATTTACAATGCCAACATCAATTAAGGGAGTGAGGGAGCCTTGTAATATTCCTGTTAAATGTAGAGTGCATGCCAGATCTCACTCCAATAAATGTTACAAGCATTATTAATCAGTGACTGATTAATCATCCTTGTTACCACACTTCATTGGTCATACCCTGAGTGACTATCAGCTACATCAGTGGAGAGGAATACATTTTCACCAATGGGTACTTCAAATGATGTGACCATGGCAGCTGAACTCAGAAGAAATTTAGAAGGATGAAGGGTTGACATAAAAGAATATTTAAAGTAGAAGAACAAAAATGTTTCACAGTGTTTATTTTGGGAATGAACCAAGTACCTTTAGGTTACTGAAAAACTATAGCCTAGACAAGAAGGGGACATGTATTTTGAACTAAAGGGATAAATTCAAGGTAGATTGGAGCCCCAACTGTTTCTCTTCAGAATTAATGAGCACTTTTTGTCAGTTTCAGGATTTACATTCACATATAGAAGATGTAAAGGTGACATGATAGAGATGTATAAGATTATGGTTGGTGTGAAGAGAGTGGATGAGGAGAGGTGTTCTGCCCTTTCTTATACTATTTGAACTTGCAATCACCCCCTCAAGCTGAACAGTGGGAGATTCTGGACAAACAAACAGAAGCTCTTCTTTGCGTGTCACCTAGGCTGCATCTACACTGCAGAAATAATGCAGTTTGATACCACTTTAACTGCCATGACTCAATGGTATGGAATTCTGGGATTTGTAGTTTTGTGAGATATTTAGCCTTCTCTGTCAGAGACCTCTGGTGCCAAAACTAACTACAGATCCCAGGATTCCATAGCATTGAGCCATGGCTGTTAAAGCAGTGTCAAACAGGATTATTTCTGCAGTACTGACTATGTGACGAATGTTGCTATCCTTGAGCAAGCAGGGATCACCAGCATTAAGGCCATGATATTGAGAACACAGCTGTGATGGGCAGGGCACATTTCTAGGATGGAGGACCATCGCCTCCCCAAAATAGTACTCTACAGTGAACTCGCCATGGGTCAGCGTAAGAGGGACGCTCCAAAAAAGCGATACAAGGACTCCCTGAAACAACATCTCAGGCTCAGCCAAATTGATCACCAAGAATGGTCCACCCTGGCCTCACATCGGGAGGCATGCAGATGGACTATCCACAATGCTGCAGCCTTATTTGAGAACTCACGCCAAACAAGTCTTGAAGAGAAACGACAATGCAGAAAGAATCACAACCCAGAAACATCACCCAAGGAGACCTTCTGCTGTGCTTTCTGCAACCGGACTTGTTTATCTCGGATTGGCCTTTTTAGTCATCAGCGCACTTGCAGTAAGCATGGGATGAGTCCTTCCTGAATCTTCGTTTGCGAAGAAAAGCCAGAGAGACAGATGCAGCCCTAGTTAAACTATGGAATTTGCTACTACTAGATGTAGTGATTGTGACAAAAGTGGCTACTAGTTAGGCCAGCTGTATACTATGCCCAGTATCACAGAAATTTGTCTCTTCATCTCAGTTACTGAAGAACAGGGAGTACTATTGCAGTTCTGTCCTGCTCTTGGCTTTCAGTACACCTCTCATTGGCCACAGCAGGAATAGCCTATTGAGCTAGCCAGTCTTTGGTCTCATCCACATTGGCTATTCCTATATTCTTATGCATTTTCTGCCCTATTTTGCTTGATTGTTTGTCTGCTGCTCACCCATTTGCAACTGCTGTCCACTCTCTACCCAGCCTGGCCAATATCCCAATGCCATGCAAATCATTTATTCTCTGGACTTGCCCCAGGCTTGTTGCAGCTCATTTAAAAAAGTGAGAATTCTTTCCCTGATAGCATTTTCATTTTTTAAAAAATGATAAACTTATATATTTTTTTCCTATGGGGACAGAATAGTTAATGAATTTGTGACATATTCATGTGAGAATGGGCGAGGAAGAGAAATAATATAAGATTAAAATTACACGTGCACTCAGGAATCTTGAGTTTGTGCAAATACAGAAGAAATGGAAGTCGCTAGTAGGTTGAGGGATTCCTGTAATTGTGGGGAGTAAAATTGCTGAACGTCCCTTAATATGAGGAGCTACTCTCATATTAAAAGTATTCCTACTACCCAGGGATCAGCAGAAGGTGATGGATGTGCATTGCTTTTTTAAAAAATGACAGACTCACTCAGATTCATGAAAGAGAAACCTGATTCTTTCAGGCTTAGAGACATGTAGGTGTCTATTATTTGTCAGCACTGAAAACGACAAGAATCCTATTGGTTAGAATGTACCCAACTAGAATAGACCATTGAACTCATTACTGAATGGTGAGTCAACATGTAGTAAATCCCACTGTGGAAGGATAGGACTCACTGGATACAGTGTTACCTTGCCTCCCTGCCGCCCAGCTTCCTGGCATCAGGAGTGAATGACAGCCATCTGATGGCCTCAGTTAAAGCATTTGCAGGGAACTGAGCCAAGATGACAATAAAAGATAGCTAACTACCTCATAGTCATGGTGGATTTCTTCAATCCATAGCAGCCCCGTAAATGCCACACTCACTGGGCTTCTCTGATTGTAGACTGGAGTATCCCACCACACTTTTAGTTGCATTGGAGTAAAAGGGCTGGCCTATGTTGATCACGTGTCCTGTACATCGTACTATTTGCAGCCACACAACTGGGGCTGCTCCAGTGTGCTTTTTCCTGTTCGCTCATGCATGCAAATAAATGAATATACATTATTCCAGACTACTGTATTACTGGATAAGCAGGGATATGCTTATCCAGATATGCACACTTAAAAAAAAAAGCACAGCAGAACAGAGTCCCATCCACTGGAAGTCTTGCCCTAGCTTTGCTTGGAAGCCAATCCTTAGCTGCCACATGGCCAAAAATTCAGGTTTCCCCCTCAAATCCAGAGCAAACAGCAAATTTTACAGAGCTGGGGTTTCCTTTATAAACCCCAGTGAAGATGTGCACCATTGTGTGTCAACTGGGGCATGAATACAGGGTGAGTACAGTTTTATTGCCCACGTAGACAAACCCTAAGTCTGAAGGAAAGGTTCTGGAATGCAGAACCTGCAAGACAGCAAAAGGGATGCTGACTTCTCAATTGGATTGGAATTGCAAAGGGGTCTCACCCAGGACTTGTGTAGCAGCTTGTCTGGGGTCTTCCCTGGCTGTCAGAATTGGGGGGATATAACAAAGAGAGCTGTAAGCAGAGAAATGCTTAGCAGGAACTGGGAGACAAGCCACTCTACAAAAAGGGAAAGCCAGGTAAATTGGCAAGGTAAAGTGAGGTGGAAGTGGGGTCTGATGTGAAGCACCCTTTCTCATTTCTCAGGTAACTTCTCTACATTAGTTTATTAGTGTTCTGCTTACTCCCTAGAACTCTTAATGTCCCACTCTATCCCCTCCTGGACTCCTCATCCTGTCTCTCTCTGGCTTTTCTTCACAAACAAAGATTTAGGAAGGACTCATCCCGTACTTTCTGCAAGCACGCTGATGACTAAAAAGGCCAATCCGGGATAAACAAGTCCAGTTGCAGAAAGCACAGCAGAAGGTCTCCTTGGGTGATGTTTCCGGGTTGTGATTCTTTCTGCGTTGTTGTTTATCTTCAAGACTTGTTTGGCGTGAGTTCTCAAATAAGGTTGCAGCATTGTGGATAGTGCGTCTCCATGCCTCCTGATGTGAGGCCAGGGCAGACCATTGTTGGTGATCAATTTGGCCGAGCCTGAGATGTTGTTTCAGGGAGTCCTTGAATTGTTTTTTTGGAGCACCCCTCTTACTTTGACCTGTGGTGAGTTCACTGTAGAGCTCTATTTTTGGGAGGCGATGGTCCTCCATCCTAGAAACGTGCCCTGCCCAGTGCAAATTAGGTGTGTATCACTGCTCATCTTCCAGCTACTTTCACTGGTACAATATATTGTCCAATTTCCTATCTGAGGTCTCTTAAGACTCCCTATATGAGTGGCACTGGGTTTGATGGAAAGAGCATGCAAGCTGGGAGCCTCCCATGGAGGCTATGATTTCTTTGACATCCATTGATTCAGTGGGTCTACTCTAATTAGACCCAGCAACAGGATACAGACCAATGGCAGCAGTAGTGAAGGAGGCAGTAGTGAAGGAGTAGTAGTGAAGGAGGCAAGATTAGGAGTTCACATTGCAAGTTCTTCCTCTTCAAAAGAAAAAAAAAAGAATTTTGAGGAGAGCTAGTATTTTAAAAAGAACATTAGAAGAGCCTAACGTCCTGCTTTGCAACAGCTGCAGAGCTGTTTGGTCTAGAAGTCAACCTGAAGAAAACAGAAGTTCTCTACCAGCCTGCACCACAGGACAAACACCACCATCCCCACATTGCCGTCGGCAAATCTGTGCTCAAGTCCGTTCAGCAGTTCACTTACCTGGGAAACATCATCTCCTCAGATGCCAAGATTGACAAAGAGATCGATCACAGATTAGCAAAGGCATATAGTGCATTTGGAAGACTTCACAAAAGAGTCTGGAGCAATAAACACCTGAGGCAAAGCACAAAAATCAGTGTGTATAGAGCCATCATACTGTCTATCCTCCTCTATGGATCTGAAACATGGGTCACCTATCACCACCACCTACAACTCCTCGAGCGCTTTCATCAGCGCTGTCTACGCACAATCCTAAATATACACTGGACTGACTATGTGATGAATGTTGCTGTCCTTGAGCAAGCAGGGATCACCAGCATTGAGGCCATGATATTGAGAACACAGCTGCGCTGGGCAGGGCACGTTTCTAGGATGGAGGACCATCGCCTCCCAAAAATACTACTCTACGGTGAACTCGCCACGGGTCAGCGTAAGAGGGGCGCTCCAAAAAAGCGATACAAAGACTCCCTGAAACAACATCTCAGGCTCGGCCAAATTGATCACCAACAGTGGTCCGCCCTGGCCTCACATCGGGAGGCATGGAGACGCACTATCCACAATGCTGCAGCCTTATTTGAGAACTCACGACGAACAAGTCTTGAAGAGAAACGACAACGGAGAAAGAATCACAACCCAAAAACATCACCCAAGGAGACCTTCTGCTGTGCTTTTTGCAACCGGACTTGTTTATCTCGGATTGGCCTTTTTAGTCATCAGCGCGCTTGCAGAAAGCGCGGGATGAGTCCTTCCTGAATCTTCGTTTGCGAAGAAAAGCCAGAGAGAGAGAGAGAGAGAGAGAGAGAGAGAGAGAGAGAGAGAGAGAGAAGAGCACTGCAGAGTCAAGACCGACATCTTTTATCCTGCAGTGAGGAACCAGATCCTCCATGGGAAATTTACACAGTGGCTAATTTCTCCAGCAACTGTATTCAGGACCATATTGCCTTCAGCATTTAAGGCAACATACAGCCACTCTGAGTAGTAGCTACAGAGAGTCTCTTATTCACCATGATACTGTTTGATCTAGTGGCCCTTCTGAAGCCATCTAACTTTCTGACCATCACCACAACTTAACAGGAGAAAGTTAAGCTTGGTTCTATGATGTGGGAAGAAGTGCCTCTCTTTCTTTGCATTAGAAGTAGGTGGCTTGGAAACTACTCATCCTGGTCTGAAAAACCTCTGGGCAGAAGTAGGAACTGTATTTCTTTGCTGGGAAATAGCAGACATAAGAAAAACTAGCTTTTTCAAATGAACAGCTTAATAATATAAATATAACTAGCCGTCTTCCACTGTAAACAAATAACTTTGTCATACTAATTAAATCAGATGGGATAAACCTAAGCACATATAGGCAGAAACACATTCCACTGATACCCAGGAAATTTATGGCCATGTAAGCATGGTGAAGACTGCAGTTGTGAGAGGCAATGTAAGTACAGTAGCAGGAATGCTAGGGTTAGGTCTGGAAAACCTTGTTTCCAGAATTGTTTCCATTCTGTGGCCTTTGCCAAGACCTTGCTGCTCAGTAGCAATCAAGACTGGTAATGTGGTTAGTCAGACATTCTGACACACACCTTATCACTGACACAGAGAGCTTTGAGCTTGGGAGTTCTGAGCTTTGACAACACCAGGCTGTAAGCCTTGAGAAGAGCTGGATAAGGGGCTGACACGCTAACCAAGGGTCTTACATTTCTTTTAGTGTACTAGTGCAGGCAGTGTGCCCGGAATGACATCATGCAAAGATCTCATACTGCAAGACTACAGAGCAGAGGGATGTCTCTTTAAAGTAGTACTTCCAAAAATGAGGACGTCAGATGTTGCGGGATCATGGAACTGTAGTCCAACAACATCTGGGGACCCAAGTTTGATAATCTTTAAAGTTCTACATGCCACAGCAATGGGATAGTACACATTGTAATTGGCCTACAAACGCTGTACATGGTCCTGAAAGACTTACTCCCAGACTTCATAATATCTATTCTAGAGAGGGCTGCATGGACTTGCCAAGCCATACACTTTTCTCAAAATGGCAGGAATAATGAACTCATCATGTGTAGAAAGGGGAAAATGAAGCAGAGGACATTCATATACTGCTTTTTTGGTTTCTCCTCTTAAATTAACACTAATGTAAAGGTTGCCCTCTGAATAACCAAAGTTGTATGACCCCAATTTAGGCTGTGCAGTCAACCTAGGAATGAAAGCATTTATGTTTTACCACACATTTCATAAGCAATTGAAACTGACTGTAGTTGCAGAAATGTAAGAAAAGGCATGCTAAATTTTGGCCCAGGCAAATTAAATATCATTAACTTGCCCACTTGAGCACATTACAATTTGTACAGTTGTAAAATTAAGCCCAGTTTAATGTTTTCTGTTCGTAGAAGAAATGCTGATTGTGTCCAAAGTTTTATTATTTACAATAAATGAAAAGCAAAAATTCTAATGCCTGAGGTTTACTACTGATCTTTCCTTTAGAAGACTATGCAATTAGGGTGACAAAGCAATAAGAATTAAAGCATACCCAAACAGCTCATGTTATATCGAGTGTAACATTGCAAAAAATGTCTGTTTAATGTTAGTAGAAAAGCACTTAAATAACACATGCACTAAAATGGATGTGAACGTTAGAAGGCATTGCCTAGCCAAGTTTTAACATGTTTTTCCAAAGTCTAGTCAATTAGTAAGGATCTAACATGGTACTAATTCTGTCATTTCTGAGAGAATGTGACCCTTGACAGGGAAAACAAAGTTTCCCATCCGCCCTAAGAGTTCACAGTAAAACTATTTAGTATGTGGCTCATATTTGCCTCCTTTCTTCATGCTCCTATGGTTAAACTGCATAGAAGATGCAACCATGCAGGCATTTATGTTTCCCTATCATGCCTACAGAGGAGTTCTTGTCTGAAGTGGGCCTGAACTATAGTGCTCTGACGAAAAATGGTTCTCATTCTTTCCCCATACACTGCAAGTTGCTGAAGTAATGTACAGTACTTTGGCCAGCAACTGCTTTGTGAAAAGATGACAAACATACAGCAGGTGAATATTTTTTCCCCAAGTCCACAAATAATTAATTATTTACCACCTTGGTCCCTCATTCACAAACATTTAATCTTCATATTGTTTTGTTCTCCTGCCATGGGTTAGTGGCAGGTTCATGGCTTTCCTCTGACACAGGCCTCCTTTGTTTAGAGTGAAACGAATGAAGCTCCCATCAGTATTATCACAGCCTTCATTAACTTCCTCTCACAGAAGTCAATGGAAACCATTGATACGTATGGGAGATAGTGAAGGGGCTGCAGATAGATAAATTTTGTTCAGTGCATTACTGACCCCATAGCAAGGACAGGGGTAGTAGAAAGTTTTGCTCCCATTTCAACAGCCTTTCTGTTTCTAGGTTCTTTCTTTAGAGGTTATCACACGTTGAAAACATCCCAGAACAGGGCCGACAGGAGATCACTATCAGGACCCCTTTTCAGATGATGTCATCCCTCTCCTGTGATGCTCCCGTTCTGCTCCTGTTTCCCCCCCCCCACTTCCTCTTATTCATGGGGGAAAGCCGTCAATAAGAAGCCCGTTCCGTTACAATGGAATGACAGGTGAATGAACAGATGCCCCGTTCTGCTGGGAAGATGACATTGTAACGTGATGTCAGCGGGAGGTCCGTGCTGAAGACTTCCAGGGTTGATCGGGACATCCAGGTAAGTGACACCCTCCCCCCACTCCCCGGGTTACTTGGGGTTTTATTTTTCTATTTTGGGGCTTGGTTTTCTTTTTTGATGTGTGGTTTGGGTTTTATTTTTAAATTTCCCTCACAATCATTCTCTCCTGAGAATGGGAGGGATTTGGCTTCACTGTAGTAAAAGCAACTTTATGACAGCAGCATTTAATGCAGGGAAGCCGAGGGGAGGGGGAGCTGTTTCTCTCCCACTTTAAGGTAAGTGTTTGAATTTTTTATTATTATTATTTTTTTTTACTGTTACAGGGACGGGAGTGGGGCAGGAGTGGGGTGGGTGGGTGGTAGTGGGACAGGCACAGTTTTAGGGACCCGTGTGATAATCTCCTTTGTCTCACTGAAGTCACTGGGAGACTGATGTCTGTGGGACACAGTATGTACTGTATAATTCTCTCTAGTTCTCATTCCCTCACTGTAGTTGCAGTGAGCACACTCCCTAGTGTTCAGGAGAGAAGACTGTACTGGAAAGGCAGCAATGCCAGAAATGGGTGGAAACCAAGGGACTGGCTTTTATATCACACATTAACAAAGGGGTTTGTCATTTTAACGTGAACTAGAATGAGATGTTTCCTAATATTAGGACTCATTAAAATAACCCTGCCTTCATTCTTAAGTGTCATGTTGGGAGAAAAGACTGTGGATAGATTGGTGTGTTGTTGTTTTAGAACAACTGTTCTAATATTCTGATCACCTAGAAAATATGGATGTGCCAAAGCTGGAATTTCTGGAACTTGGGCCCCATCTACACGATGGAAAAAAAGTCTGTTTGGGGGGTAAAAAATCTGAAAAGGCAGCCGTTCATATGTGTACAATCTGCCTACATGATTTTTACACCCCCTAAACTCCGTATAACCCCTCTTGCCCAGGTGGTTGCAGCAAGCGATCCAAGCGGCGGTTTAAATCTCCCATCACTTTTTTTTATTTTAAAAGGTGTCTGTTTGGCGGACAGTCAGTTTTCCCTATTTACAATGTAAAATAAAAATAAAAATGTGTAAAAATCTCAATTTCACGGACTTACCGGACTCTTGCTTAGCCGGGAATCCAACATGGCAGCCGCTCCCAATACCCTTCTTTGCTAGCCCTGCCCCCTGTGCTCGGCCAGCCAATCAGATTACACTGCCTATGTGTGCGAACAGGGTGTACAGACCATCGACAATACGAACGAATGTACAGATTTTAGCTCGAGATTCGCTAATCCTCCCGAATGCTGAATCCACGTAGTTTACGGGGGATTCGCTAGCCCCCCTTCCGAAAGACACTTATGCATCCAAATGGCTGTGTGTACACATGATCGATCTTCTGAACGCTGTATGTATTTTTTTTATCATGTAGACAGCCCCTTGGACTCTTTTCTGGCTCTGCATGTATTTAGATCAACCTTCCCCGACCCAAAGCCACCCAGGTATGTTGAGATACAATTCTCATCATCCCCAGGCAATAGTAGCTGTAGATGATGGTTATTGAAATCTAACCTTCCTATAAGTTGAGGAAAGTTGATTTAGATGGGAGATGAGATAGATACTACTCTGAGCAGAAGTGTATGTGGCTGGAATTATCAGACCACTAGAACTTTTATACACCTTGAGTTTTAGAAGGCTCTTGCAAACACACTATTCCAGATGTTTGAAATGGAACACTAAAATTATGGTCTGCTTAAACAGAGATGCATACACATCATTGCCTCCAGACCTAGCACAATCTCTTTGCCTGATGGTAGCCATGACTTGCATGTAGTCATTTCTGAAGGCCTTAAGTGGAAAATTTATGCAACTACATCTCTCCTACTTTTTCTCCCAATCATCTCATGGCAAGATTTAAATGGCATTTTTGGCATTTGAAATTGCTCAGACATATGCTTCATTTTCTCTTCTACAAAGAGAAGAGCATGTCTGATGTTTGGCATACTGAATGCATATTAGATCTTTCACGTGGGAATATCTGGGGTGACTGAAAGAGTCACCAGGATATGGAAGAAGATCAGCCATGTGAATCCAGCATAACACTACTGCTTTCATGGGAGTTGTTTAGATTTATATCAGTGTCAGAATAGTTGACATCTTGCCCCATATCCTACCAGTGAGACAGCTTTGAACACTGTTAATGAAGAATGAGGTATTCCAACAAGATGTCTATCTTGCCCCAGGAATCCAATTATAATGATCCCATAGTGTGTGAAGAAGATCAATGGCGAAGTATATACAGCCCAATCATTCTTCAGAAGAAGAATATATTAATAAGGAACCAGTCACTTCTATGATTTATAGTTACTTCTGGCATCCTATATATAGGGTGAAGTTTTACATAATTTAATGCAGCTAAGTGTTTTGACGTTCAAATCTCAGCCATGCTGATAGGCAGTGTGCAAGGCTTGGCCAACCTGTAGCCCCAATTATGCAAATCCCATCATTCCTCACCATTGGCTGGTGAGGATTGCTGAAGTCCAGCAGTATCTGAAGGGCCACCCATTCTCTGTGTGTGAGATAGTGCGTGTGTATGAAAGAGAGTAAGAGACAGAGAAAGAGAGCGAGGGAAAAAGTATGCACATCCAGCTCTGGACAATATACCTCTGTGCCCTTTGCATAAACTCAACCCCAATCTCCCTCCTGAAACTCTGAACTATCATACAGAATCTGGGAAACCACCAAATGATAGTGTCAGAGAGAAGGGCATGGCTTTTTGGGAAACCCTGGATGGTGAGATTTGGCCCCCAAGGCCTGATGGTTCCCCATCTCTGGGCTACACAGCCAAATAGTCTGATCTGATGTGAGGCAGCATCTTACCTTACTTTCAGAAAGATGCAAAGTAGTCCAAGACTGATGGCTTCACCTAGCATCTGATTTGCTGGTGTGCTTGCCCATTAATTCCACTATTAATCAGATTCACAAGTGTCAGGACTCCTCTTCTGATATTATGCTGACCCTTATTAAAGTGTGGATTCTGTGATTTTATGATTGGTTTGATAATAATAAGTTATTGGGATATACCAACAAAATAAGCTGCAATGTACAAGATGAAAGGTGCTCTAAATATTGGCTGGAACCCTGTATGTCTATTTACACAATGTAAATTTGAATGTACTTAACTAATTAGCAGAGGCACCAAGAAACCCAATTACTGAACAGCAAAGATATGTAAATGATGAGCATTGAGAGTGCTGGATATGCATTGTAACTCCATCCTTGGTGTCCCATTGTGCATCTGTCCCTTTGCTCCCTCTGCTACATAGTTACAAAGTAGCAGCCCTCTACTGAATACAGATGTTGCACATCTTTGCAATTCTGTTTCCCTCACACATAAATCCACTTACAAGCACACAACGCGCCAACAGGATTCTGGCTGTAAGGAATTATTAGCTTTACCATGAAAGTTTTTTGGCATGCTATGGTAAACAGTTAAAACAAAGGGCTATAGGTTTTTTTTAAAAAACTGCAATTATAAAAGTATAAGAGAGAATATTTCAGAAATTGGGGTGTTGTGGACCTGATTCTGAGAAAAACAGGACTATTTGTTGGGCAAAGAAGGTGGCTAAAGGTGTAACAGAAATAAAATGCAACAGCCATGGACATCAGGAAGCCATGGGAGAAAAAAACAAGTAGTATAACAGACTATATGGTGTATGTTCCTAATCAAGAAAAGATGACACCATAACATGAAAAATGGGTGGCCCAGGCAAAATGCCAAATGGGAAGTTTCCCAAGCAAGAGAATGCAAAGGACATCCAAAATAGTTACATCAGTCATTTGGATCATTTTTTAATTATACCTTTTGTTTCTGATGGACAAACAAGGACAAAAAGAAATAAAGGTCCTTGACAACAGAAATAATGAAATATGGTCAGTAAGTTAATAGTTTGGATATCAATATGGGGCTTACAATGTGGGGATTGCAATGTACTATGTGTCATACTTCTGAGTCTTATTCCTACGGTTGGTTAACATATTACCATTCTTCACATGGAGCTTGTTTCTAGATGATGATTATACCTTTTTCTGCTTAAAATATCCAAAGTGCTGTACAATATAGATTTTCTATCAGCATGGAGTGTTTCATGTCTAACACCTGCAGTTCCTAAAAGCAGAGGCTGCTAGTAGGGAAAATTCCATGCACAAATTGTGGTATCCTTGAGTAAGCAGATTTACATGTGATAGGTAGGGTGCTAAACACACACACACACACACACACACAGAGAGAGAGAGAGAGAGAGAGCTACTGGCAAAAACAGAGGCCATATTTGGAAGCTAACATGTATTGATTGGCTCTTGCCAATATCCCCAGGGATGGGATATTATTGGAGTATGACGACCTTCATCATGTGTAACCATTGCTCATGAAAGCTGGGATTGATGGGAGCTCCAGAATATCTGGAGGGCTACATGTTCCCTACCCTATCTCTAAGAGGTCTCAGTCTATTAGTTCACAAGGAATCAGGTAATTTACAGTTACCATTCCAGAGAGCATGGATATGGTCAAGATGAAAATCACATTGTCAAAATGTCATGATGTGGGTCAAAGCGTTGACAGAATTAGTATTAACATGATGAGAGACAAGCTACCAAGAATGAGAGTGGTGAACTATCTGCTGTGAAATGGCTGAAACTTCTATAGATTTTCCTTGGTTTTTTTTCTGAGCTGTGAGGCTGTGTTCTGCAATAGTTTCTTTCTGATGTTTCGCCTGCATCTGTGGCTGGCATTTCTCTGAGGATGCCAGCCACAGATGCAGGCGAAACATCAGAAAGAAACTATTCCAGAACACAGCCTCACAGCCCGGAAAAAAACCAAGGAAAATCTACAGATGCCAACCATGAAAGCCTTCGACTTCACGCTGAAACTTCTGTTCACAACAAATTTCATAGTCCAGCCATAACAGTATGCTCTCATCCCTGTGTCTTCCATACCTGGATTTATTTCTTTATTTAAAAAAAAATATCTTGTTTTTTTTTAAAAAAATGAAAGTTGCTAACAGGAAAAATAATAATTAAAACAATAACAACTATCTCTCATCTTTACACTTATGATGACAGAAGTTCATTTCAGCAACCACATGGTATACTGTGAATCACAATAATAAATCAAATAACATACTGTAATACTTTTCTGTTTTTTTAGAAGGAAATATTTTGTTAGATATTATTTATGGCAGAGGTTCTAACACTTCCCTTCTGCATGAGTACACATCTCTATGGCAGCTTTATTCTCAGTGCAGCACGAAACTTAGTATTTCCAAAATTCTTCTCCTAGGATGTGCTTGAGGAATAATGGGATACAAGGTTGTCTTCTTTTTCTTGTCCCAAATATTTTGCTTGGATTCCTAGTAATTTGATCTCTGTAAGTAATAATGGTTGCTAAATTTGGCACCTATCACTTGATGTTTCTCTTTATTAGCTTTGGTGGAATATAGTTAACATCTTGAGAGCCAGCGTGGTGTAGTGGTGTGAGTGTGGTGTAGTAGTGTAGTGATTATGACTCTGGAGACCAGCAGTTTAAATCCCTGCTTGGCCATGGAAACCCACTGGGTGACCTTGGGCAAGTCATACTTTCTTAGGGGTTGTCTATAGGAGGGGGGAAAATGGATTGCTCCATAGTAATACAATTTGCAGCAGCTGTGAACTGTCCTAATGGTTTTACAGTCCCCATAAACTTTGCATGCCCTCTAGTCAAGATGGCGGGCATGCGTGATTTACTCACAGTTTAAAATCTTCTGCCACCAATCTTTTTTTTTTAAAAAAAAGAAACACACAAACGATATTTCATTTTTACAAAGAGAGAGAGAGAGAATGAAAATCGCTATTTTAGTGCATTAGCGATTGTTTGCTAAGATGAAAATCCAACATGGCGGCAGTTGTTGCTTGCCCTGCAAGCAAGCCCTGCTCCAGTGCTTGTGCTTGTGCTGCCTCTCCTATGAAAAAGCACAGTGATGCGAATGTGACTGTCTTAATGAAAGGGAATGTGCATCCCCTACAGAACTTTTTAAATCACAGTGGGATTTAAATCACTCTGGGAAAAACAGCAAAGACTCTCTGGGTATAGTTTTTGGACTTTTTAACTGCCCCCCTTTTGAATACAACACATTGATGCAGATCCCCATTAAGACAGATCAATTTCCCAGCAAATTCTATGAGGATTATTTTGACAATTTAGACAGGACCTTAGTCTCAGGGGAAGGTAGGGGCAAAAATCCTCTGAACAAATCCATGTTAGGTTCACCAACTTGAAGGCACACAATAACAACAACAGTTAACATCCTATTGCTTTGGTCATATTTTAATTGGTTAGTTTAGGTCAGCTACCTCAGATATTGAGGAAGGCAGTCATTCAGGCAAAGGTTCCATCTAGAAGGAGGTGTTTTCTCTTCCTCAGTTCAAGGAAATGGGTTTCCTACAGATCACTGTGCTTTATTTGCACTGCAACTTGTTAAGAATAGATTGATATCTATTGTATATTGCATGTTTTATTCATTTTATATTATGTATCAAAATATAATGAATAAAAAATAAAAAAGAATACATTGATATCAAAGTTGTGCAAAATGCAGCCCTCCAGGTGTTTCTGGACTTCAACTCCCACCAACCCTAGGCAGCACAATTATAAGGAATGCTAGAAGTTGCATTCAGACATCTGGAAAGTTGAACTTCACCTTCCCCTCATTTATTTGATTAGTATATTTGGACTGTGCATAAATGCTTTATAATGTTTTATTTTTTTCATTTTGTTTTGAGCATGGCAGATCTGTCCAGTATGCAATGGTTTCGAAGAAAGGCTGAGGTATTTAAACCTTTCTTCCACAAACTCCTTTAAGTGAACTTGCCCTAGGCTCCATGCCATTATTTTTATCCACATGCAAATTTAATCAAACAAAACCCGTACGATTAAATCAATTAAAATTCATTGAATCAAGGTACATTCTGTTCACAAAGGTATAACTGCTTTTGACACCAGGCAGTCTCACCAGCTCCAAAACCAAAGTGCTCACAACCCACATATCCTCTCGCTTCCCATGCCCATATGTGGTCTTGTTGAACAGATCACTAGTTCAGGATTCTTCTCTCCCCTCTTATATGTGTTTTGAGGCTGGCCACATTCTGCTCATAGAAATCCTGCCTTACACCTGAACACAACTGTGCACTGAAGGTGCCCTGCCATCTGTTTTTCAGGGATCCTTCCCCCACACCCCAAGAAAACCACAGAGAGAGCGAGAGCGAGAGCGAGAGAGCATTCAACTCATTCAGCAGTGTCCAGCAACCTTTCCTATAGCATTTTCAGGGGGCAGAAGGGCTGCCATGGGGAGAACCAGACAGGGAAACATGCTTTTCCTCTAGAGCTTCATGTGTCTAAATCTGGATACAACTTCTTTTCTGAAAACAGGGGAAGTGGGAGGTCCTTGTGCATGGCTTCTATGAGAAATACTCTTATTTGCTCCATAGCAACATTCAAAGTGGCTTTGTACATTGCTACATGTGGCCGAGAGGGAGGGATGGCGTCCTCTCCCCCGCGGTGTCCCCCCCACAAATGTTGTCCTGCTTGTTAAGAAAACAGATGTTAAGGGCTGTATAAGGGTTCTTTTTTTTTTGACATGGTAACATGTAGTGAATATTATAGGCACCCTGGCTTTGCAAATGCAGATACCATCACATGCAAGACATTAAGCCATCTTCTGCCTTGAGTGGAGAGAGAGACAGAGAAGATATTCAAAAACAAGAGAACCCTGTACAGACATCATCATGTTTTAGACTAAGATTGTATCCTGAACTATGTATGTATCAGAACTACCGATTTCAGGAAGAGACACAATGATTATGCATTATGTGGCTTGTCTGTTGCTAAAGGCTACAAACCTGTAACACCTGTTGAAGTTGATGAGTCTGAATGGACATGCACTGTTAGTAACTGACAAACATGGCTAAGAAAACTTTTCTGCTTAATAATAATAATAATAATAATAATAAATGTTATTTCTATCCCGCCCCTCTGCAACGCAATCGGGGCGGCTTACAATATAAAACTCCATAGACACAGTACCCTAGCCCACCCACCCCTTAAAATAATATTAAATTATAAAAGATTAAAAACATACAGTAATTAAAATATATAAATTAGAAAGAAAAAAGTTAAAACATACAATAGTTAAAAAATCTAATTGCAGCTCAGAAGGACAGCCGAGTCTTGGGCCGGGATAGTTATTCAGGAAAGGCCTGCCGGACAGAACAGACAGAATAAGCAGCTTTCCTTTGTATAAAATCATGCTAATGCTTGGAATTTGTGCTACCAACAAACCAAAAACCAAAAAACAAAAACAAAAAAAACCCCAACAACAACAACACCAACCAAAAAACACCCAAAACACACAAATTCTGTTAATACTACAAATGTCTGTGTCTCATTTAGAGTGCCCTTTATGGTCTGATACACTTCTTTAGGCTGCTCTTAAGAATTTTACATGTTGAGGAGAGGAAAACAGCACAACTTTATCACAAAAGCCACAGCCCAAAAGCCTATTTTCTAAATCTCCCCCACCCCTTCTCTCTCAGAGGCTGCAGAAAAGAGGTTCAAAGTACAGGTTAATTCTTTTTTATAGATTCATCTAATCCTCCTTTTATTATACCAGAATGGACGGTCTTATTTTTTTAAAAAAACCTAATGGTAGAACTCTATTATTTAGTAACAGACTGTTTCAAAGTGTTTGCATCTTTTTTTTGTACATTTCCCTTTTCTCTTCTAAGCTATTCATCTCCCCCCACCCCAATGAGTTAAGAATAAAAGGAAAGTTCTTTATTGAATGAAACAAAATCCACTTGTCCTCTCTAAAAATATTTAGCTTTTCAAAGGGGAGGGAATTCCTTGAGTGGGAAATCTCAGTCCTAAAGAAAATGACACTGAGATGGGTTAATTAGACTGAACTTTGTTGCCGTCATCTATTTTGCCATGCCTCTGGCATACTGGAAGTTTCATTTCAGAACAAAACAAAGATCAGCTACATTGTGGGCTTGCCTTAAACCATGAGCTCACTGCAAACATGTGTGTTGTGTATGGATTTTTTTTTTTAAACTAGCTACAACTGGGGAGTAGGGGGAGAACTCATGGCTCATCAGTTGTTATTTGGACTGAGAGTCCCATCAGCCTGAGCCAGCATGGCCACGCCCAAAATCTATTGCAGCCTTTCTCAACCTTTTTACCCTGGAGGAACCCTTGAAATAATTTTCAGATCTCAGAGACCCCTACATAAAAATTATACCTACAGCTCCTTTTTTTTATTTATTACAAAAACAGTGAAAAAAATAGATGCTTATTATATTCCACATTGCTAGCAATACATCTTTGATACTTGCAGGGTCAGAAATGTCTGTAATACAAATATAATATAAAATATAATATAAATATAAATAATATAAATATAAATATATCTCTAAAAAGTAAGGCAGTCTCAGTTTAATCATCTCGGCTTCTAGGGAATGTTCAAGTTACCTTGATCTGCTGCCTGGAATCATAGAGTTGGAAGAGACCATAAGGGCCATTCAGTCCAACCCCCTGCCATGCAGGAATACACAATCAAATCATTCCCGACAGATGGCCATCCAGCCTCTGTTTAAAAACCTCCCAAAATGGAGACCCCACCACACTCCCAGGCAGTGCATTCCACTGCCAAACAGCTCTTACTGTCAGGAAATTCTTCCTAATGTTTAGGTGGAATCTCTTTTCCTGTAGTTTGAACCCACTGCTCCGTGTCCTAGTCTCTGAAGCAGCAGAAAACAAGCTGGCTCCATCCTCAGTATGACATCCCTTCAAATATTTAAATATGGCTACATCACTGACTCTGACCCAAAGACTGAGCTCTGAGCTAACACAGCTTGCAAAAAGCAGCAACTTACTAAGCAGCCAGATGTAGGCTGAGAGGGAAGCTGTAGCTTCCTGCCAAGGTAAATGGAAGGATTTTTTTCAATAGTATGGGAGTTGGTCAGTCTATTTGTGACCCCCACATTCAGTTACCAGACCCACAATTTAAGAACCCTTTATCTATAATGACTCCTTTACTGTAATAGCTCTGTCCTCTCCAAATCAGGTTTTAAAAGAATAAGCCCTAAGTCACTTTTATCAGCGTTCTCCCATCCACAGGTGGCGCCTGAGTAGCTGACTGACCAGGGGGTTACTTGGATTACTTGGTCAGTTTCCCCCAATTGACTAAGAGCTGTACAGTATTGCAATTCTCTTTCCATTGTTCTGAATAATAAAAAAAAACCCTCATTTTGCATTTGTACCTTTAAATCAGTTTTAGGGAAACCGGGTCATTTTTTGCATCAGTTCTGGGTCAGTGGCTGCTTGCAGGAAGCAAATCACACACACATTCATTCTTTGCCTCCTCTCTTTCCCAGGCCAGCAGGAGCTTCCTTAGCATATCTAAACCAGATCAAAAGCTGGGAGGGAGAGCAAGGTATTTGGCATGTACACATCCTTCTCCCCCCACCCATAAGAGGACCCTTTGAGGCTCCCTTAGTGTGAAAACATTCAAACACACAATCATTCCTCACCTGGCTTTCTCTGTTGTGGAGGGGAGATAAGCCATTTCAGCTCACACTTCTCCGTGATTTATTAATTTATTACTGTTTTCTTGCGGAACCCCTGGCAATCTCTGGGGGAACCCCAGGGTTCCACGGAACCCCGGTCGAGAAATGCTGGTCTATTGTATTGAGTTGCAAACTTGAATTTACAAATAGTCTTCTCATTTCTTTGGATTATTGTTGATCATAAATTGATCATGAGCCATTAGTGGGATGATGGAGTAAAGAAGGCAAATACTATCTGAACGTTCATTAATAGAAGCATAGTTTCCAAATCAAGGGAAGTAATACTCCATCTATATTCTGCGCTGGTTAGGCCTCATCTGGAGTAAAGTATTCAGTTCTGGCTGCCTCATTTTAAGAAGGATATAGGCAAGTTGGAGCAAGTTCAGAGAAGGGCAATGAGGATGACAAGAGGTATGAAGAACAAAACATATGAGAAGAGATCGAGGGAGCTGGGCATATTCAGCTTGGTAAAGAGAAGACTGAGGGGTCACAGGATAGCACTCTTTAAATACTTCAAGGGCTGCTACAAAGAAGAGGGTGCAAGCTTGTTCTCTGCTGCCTCAGAGGGTAGAATTAGGTCTAATGGTTTGAAGTTACAGGAGGGTAGATTTTGACTGAAAATTAGAAGGAACTTCTTGACACTGAGAGCAGTTTGGCAATGGAACCAATTGCCTAGAGAGGTAGTGGGGTCTCCTCTGAGCATCTTCAAAAAGAGCCTGGACAGCAACCTGCTGGGGATGCTTTAGCTGGAGATCCTGCATTGAACAGGGGGTTGGACCTTCCAGCCCATTGGCCCCCTTCCAACTCTATGATTCTAAACATCCAGGAGTTGCTTGGTTATACCAATATACAAGAGATGAGAGGGCCCGAGCCCAAGGGATAGCTCGAGAAATAGAAATGAAGTGATTCTGTGATAAAAATACATTTTTCTTTACATTCTGAAATGTGTGGATGGGATGGGACTGTAGCTGAGTCATTGAACATTTAAAGCATGGGAGCAACTACAAAAGCTACAGCAGCTGTGCTGCCAAAAGAGAACATCCAGAGATCCCTTCTAGTAATGATTTAAGTATTTCCATGCTCTTGCTTAAGTAGCTAATACTGTACCATTCATGCACAAGAGAGAGGTATATGGGAGTTGAGGATAAACCTGAGGCTTGCAGATGTTCAAAAATATTTAGAAAAAAAAGAACAAATTTAAGAATCTGTGGCATGGTATCTTGAGAGACAAAAAAAATAATAATTTGTAAGCCGCTCTGAGAGCCTTTGTGGCTGAAGAGCGAGGTATAAATAGTCTAACTAAAATAAATAAATAAATAAATAAATAAGAGGGGGAAAGAATGACAACTGGTTTAAGGGGGAGAGGGAATGGTGGGAAGGGTGGAAAGAGGGAGGGACCCATAAATGTATAACATGTAGAGAGAACGATCACGTTATCTAAAGATTACTTCCTGGTTATGATGGAGAAGACATCTTAGATGTCCTCAAGCAAGCTGGTTGCTGCGGATAAGCTCACTTCATAAAAAAAACAAAACAAAAACAACCCTGCACCCTCTAAAAAAGATAAACAAATGGGAAGTTGAGCAGCCTAGCCCATTAAGCATGGGCACTGACCTCTGGAGAAAATGAAACAGACAAATGATGGGGCAGGGAGAAGGAATTCATGGAAAGGAGCACCTAGCGTCCTCAACAGAGGCACTGAATACCACAACATTTTGTTGTAGGGTGGTTGTTGTTTGTGCTGTCCAGTCATTTCTGACTCATGGTGGCCCTAAAGTGAACCTATCATGGAGTTTTCTTGTGAAGGTTTGTTCAGAGAGGGTTATCTGTTGACTTCCACTGAGACTGAGGGGTTGCTTGATGACAAGATCTAGGAGATTTTCACATGGGGAAATTATTCCCCAGGGAGATCGGGACAGAAATGGGGCTGTTCCAGTAGCAGCGCCCCATTTCGCACGCCCCCTCCCTTCTCGCGATCTCCCATCGTCTTCTCTCCATGCTGCTTCTATTTCTCTCCCAGTAAGTTCCATGATTTTTTACTAATGAAAGTTCTTTGTTAGTAAAAAACCCACAGAACTTACCAGGAGAGAAATGGGAGCAGCACGGAGGGAAGATGACGGGAGATCGCGAGAAGGAAGGGGGCGTGCGAAATGGGGCGCTGCTACTGGAACAGCCCCATTTCTGTCCTGATCTCCCCGTGGAATAATTTCCCCATGTGAAAATCTCCATAAAGTGGATTGGTGCACATTATCGCAAATTTGCAGCAGCACTCATTTGTCTCCATGGTCTTTTGGAAAAAAATCTATTGTATGCGAAGCTATCCATGTTTGAAGTGCACACACATCCATGCCTGCAAATCAAGATGGTGGCCGAGAGTACAGCACACTATTATTCTCCACATGTGTTGTCGACATTGCATAGTATTTTTTTTAACTTGTAAAATTAAAGGTGTACAAGTGTGACCTTCTGCTTATAAAAAGCTCTTTGGTTGTGTCAGTATAGCAAAAAGCACACACTTGATAAAATGAAACTCAGAAATGGAACTTTTGGCCACTTCCTTGCTGGCAAGCCTGCCCACTGCCCGCACAGCCAACCAATCTGCTCTCTACTTCCACCCTCTCCAAGAATGTGCAAGCCCCCACTTAATTTTTTTTAAAAAACACCTCAGGGAAATCCACAAAGGCTTCCTTCCCCACAGTAGATGGGATTTTTAGCCCCCTTGCTTCTGCATACTGCAAATCTCATTTGCAGCATGTTGGGACAAAACGTATTCTAGTCAAAATCTATGAGGAGTATTTTCATCATCTAGACAACCCCTGAGAGAGCCTGTCTTGCCCAAGATCACCCAGTGGGTTTCCATGGCTGAGCAGGGATCTGAACACAGGACTTGTTGGGGTATAGAAAGACGCGCTGTGTCCACTACGACTACCTACAGAGTTGTTCCACGTCGACAGGACACCAAGGAGAAGGTTTCTGGAAAGACTTCTGCAAAAGACTTCAGGCTGAGAAGGAAAAATTCCTTCACCCTTGAGCTCTGGCTTGCCTAATAAAGACAGCAACAAGGCTCAACTTGAGGGCTTTAATCTTTGTTTGCAGTATATTTACAATATATATACAGAGTATAGGAGAGCCGTCTCTAATACTCATAAATTTCTCTCAAACCAACAAACTGCTTCGCCAACCACCATCCACAACAAACCCACACTGGAGAAAATTCCCATCTCCTTTTTATAGGCAGTTAAACAATGCCTGTTACATCAGGCATCTCAGATGTGCATACTCTCAAATGCTAACTCACACATACACCTGCCACTGGAGCTTAACTACTTTCATTTCTACACTTACAGCTCCATCTTGTGGTCACATCCATGTCATTTCCTGACGTTCCCCTCCAAATGACATGTGGTGTGTCCCATGTGTCATAGAATCATAGAATTGCAGAGTTGGAAGAGACCACGAGGGCCATCCAGTCCAACCCCCCTGCCACGCAGGAAATCACAATCAAAGCATCCCCGACAGATGGCCATCCAGCCTCTGTTTAAAGACCTCCAAGGAAGGAGACCCCACCACGCTCCGAGGGAGTGTGTTCCACTGCCGAACAGCTCTTACTGTCAAAAAGTTCCTCCTCATGTTGAGGTGGAATCTCTGTTCCTGGAGCTTGCACCCATTGCTCCGTGTTCCAGTCTCTGGAGCAGCAGAAAACAAGCCTGCTCCATCCTCAGCGTGACATCCCTTCAAATACTTAAACAGGGCTATCATATCGCCTCTAAACCGTCTTTTTTCCAGGCTAAATATACCCAGCTCCCTAAGTCTCTCCTCATAAGGCATTGTTTCCAGACCTTTCACCATTTTGGTCGCCCTTCTCTGGACACGCTCCAATTTGTCAATATCCTTTCTGAATTGTGGTGCCCAGAACTGGACACAGTATTCTAAGTGAGGTCTGACCAAGGCAGAATAGAGTGGCACTATGACTTCCCTTGATCTAGACACTATACTTCTATTGATACAGCCCAAAATTGCATTGGCCTTTTTAGCTGCTGCATCACACTGTTGGCTCATGTTCAACTTGTGGTCTACTAGGACTCCTAGATCCCTTTCGCACGTAGTCTCATTCAGCCAGGTCTCTCCCATCCTAAATTTATGCATTTCATTTTTCCGCCCTAAATGCAGTACTTTACATTTCTCCATATTGAATTTCATTGTGTTAGCTTTGGCCCAGCTCTCCAGTCTATCCAGGTCGTTCTGAATTTTGATCCTGTCCTCTAGGGTATTAGCTACTCCTCCCAATTTGGTGTCATCTGCAAATTTGATAAGTATGCCCCTAATTCCCTCATCTAAGTCATTGATAAAGATGTTGAATAGCACTGGGCCCAGGACAGAACCCTGTGGCACCCCACTGGTCACATCTTTCCAAGACGAAGAGGAGCCACTGCTGAGCACCCTTTGGGTTCGGCCGGTCAACCAATTACAAATCCATTGAACAGTTAACTTGTCTAGCCCACATGCTACAAGCTTGTTTGCAAGAATGTCATGGGGAACCTTGTCAAAGGCCTTACTGAAATCAAGGTATGCAATGTCCACAGCATTCCCTTCATCTACCAAGCTGGTCATTTTATCAAAAAAAGAGATCAGATTAGTCTGGCATGACTTGTTTCTCTGAAACCCATGTTGACTTTTTGTGATTATGGCATTGCCTTCTAAATGTTCACAGACTCTCTGTTTAATGATCTGTTCTAGAATCTTCCCTGGTATTGATGTCAGACTAACTGGACGATAGTTGTTGGGATCCTCTTTTTTCCCCTTTTTGAAGATGGGAACAACGTTTGCCCTCCTCCAGTCTGCTGGGACTTCTCCTGTTCTCCAGGAGTTCTCAAATATTATTGCCAATGGCTCTGAGATTATATTTGCCAGCTCTTTTAATACTCTTGGATGTAGTTCATCTGGTCCTGGAGATTTAAATTCATTTAGATTAAGAAGGTATTCCTGTACTACCTCTTTACTTATTTTGAGCTGGATTTCCCCTATTGTGTCCTCTGTTCCATTCTCCTCAGGTTGGTCCTCCTTTTCCTTTTCTGAAAACACTGAGGCAAAGAAGGTGTTGAGTAATTCCGCCTTTTCTCTGTCCCCTGTTAGCATTTTGCCATCTTCTCCACGTAGCGGCCCTATCATTTCCTTCTTCCTCCTTTTGCTGCGGACATACCCCAAAAAACCCTTTTTATTGTTCTTAACCTCCCTAGCAAGCCTGAGCTCATTCTGCGCTTTAGCTTTTCTGACTTTACTCCTACACGTGTTCGCTATCTGTTTGAATTCTTCTTTGGTGATTTCCCCCCTTTTCCATTTCCTATACATGTTCCGTTTAAAACTTAGCTCCATTGAAAGTTCTTTAGTCATCCATCCTGGTTTCTTGAGACACCTCCCATTTTTCTTCCTCAATGGTACTGTTTGAAATTGTGCCTTCAGTATCTCCCTTTTGAGAAAGTCCCATCCGTCTTGAGGTCTCTTCTCTTTTAGTATTCTTGACCATGGGATCATCCCCAGTATTTCCCTGAGTTTACTGAAATCAGCTCTCCTAAAGTCAAGAATGCGTGTCTGACTATGCCTGGCTTCTCCTTTCCATTGTATAACAAACTCCAGGAGAACATGATCACTCTCACCTAAGGATCCCACCACTTGCACCCCATTAACCAGGTCGTCTCTGTTGGTTAGGATCAGATCTAAAATAGATGACCCCCTTGTTGCCTCTTCCACCTTTTGGACCATGAAATTGTCTTCCAGGCATGTAAGGAATTTGCTAGACCTTGTAGTTTTGGCTGAGTTAGATTGCCAGCAAATATCAGGATAGTTGAAGTCACCCATCACTACTACATCTCTCCTTTCTGCATGTATGTTCATCTGTTCTAGAAAGGCAACATCCAATTCCTCCGTCTGATTTGGGGGTCTGTAGTAGAGTCCCACAATAACATCCCTGTTGTTTCCCTCCCCTTTAATTTTTATCCAGATGCTCTCCACCTGGCTTCCAGTATTGATGTCGTGGATCACTTCACTGGTGTAAATATCCCTGACATATAATGCTATTCCTCCTCCTTTCCTGTTTGGCCTGTTTCTCCTATAAAGGTTATACCCCTCTATTCCTACATTCCAATCATGAGACTCGTCCCACCAGGTTTCAGTAACGCCTATTATATCATATTTGTTTTGTAGTGCGAGGAGTTCAAGTTCATCTTGCTTATTTCCCATGCTCTGTGCATTAGTGTATAGACATCTGAGACCATGTGTTCCCTTTACTTGCTCCCTGTGCAAGTTTTTTTGCCTCCCACTGTTGGGTCCTTGCGCTGTTTGCCTTGTTCCCTCTATGACAGTTTGACTATTTTCTCTAGCCCTTTTGCCTTCCAGAATACTGTCTCCCTCCCCCATTTGACTCAGTTTAAAGCCCTCCTGATCAAATTCTTGAGACTGTTGGCAAAAATGTTTCTTCCAACTGTTGTAAGATGCACCCCATCTCTTGCCAGAAGTCCCCCCGCATGGAAGCGCAGTCCATGATCCAAGAATCCAATTTGTTCTCGGCGACACCATCTACGGAGCCAGTTGTTTACGTCGGCTATTTTCCTCTCCCTTCTTGGACCATGCCCTTCAACTGGCAGAAGAGACGAGATGACCACCTGTGCGTCCATTTCTTTCAGCTTCCTCCCCAGGGCCTCATAATCTCTTCTGATCTTGGGAAAGCTATGCCTTGCAGTATCATTGGTTCCCACATGGACCAAAAGGAAGGGGTAATGATCCGTAGGCTTGACGAGTCTTGTCAGCCTCTCGGTCACATCACAGATCTTTGCCCCAGGGAGACAACACACCTCCCGAGTCATCTTGTCAGGGCCACATACCACTGCTTCTGTACCCCGCAGCAAGGAGTCCCCCACCACCACCACACGCCTCCGCTGAGGCTTCGCAGCTGCTGTTCCTTGTCATTTACACCTATCCTTTTATATACGGTCACCTTACTCGCTGATACCTAACCTGTTAGTCAATTTTGTGTGCCGTTCTACAGATAAAGGTTTCGTGAGAATGTCTGCTACATTGTCCTCTGTGCCAACATATTGTAACCTCAGTGTTCCACTTTGTAAATGTTCTCTCACATTTTGGTATCTCACTGTGATATACTTTGTTCTACATTTTAGATTTTCTGACTCTGCCATGCCAATGCATGCTTGCGAGTCTTTGTTTACCACTGTTGCTCCACTACATTCTTCTCCTAGATCTTTTAACAATTGTCTAGCCCACTGGATTTCATTTGCTAGCTCTGACAACGCAGCAAACTCTGCCTCTGTAGTACTTAGTGCGATACATCCTTGTTTTCTGGACCTCCAAATAACCAGGCTACCAGCATAGCTGACCATCAAACCAGTTACTGATCTTCTGTCAGCTGTTTCCGACGCAAATGAACTGTCAGCAAAACCTTCTAGTTCTGATGTTCCTCCTGTTACTATTAAGCATTTATCTCTTGTGCCCTTCAAATATCGCACAACTCGCTTCAATGCTGGCCAGTCTACTTGTCTGGGATTTGCAGCTCTTCTGCTGAGCAACCCCACTGCGAAACTAATGTCTGGTCTTGTGTTGTTGGCCAAAAACAACAAACTCCCAATTACTGAATGATATATATCTGGCCTTTCAAACATCTTCTCTGATTCCAGAGTTTGGTAATCAGGCATCATTGGGCTTCCTACGACTAGCTTCACCTAAACCAGACTTTTCTACTAATTTATCTATTTTTTTCCTTTGGCACAACCTGAAACCACCACTCTGGTCTCTCTCTACTTCTATTCCCAGGTAGCTTTTTAGATGACCAAGATCCTTGAGTTTGAACTTATGTGCTAACTCATTCTGCACCAGTCTGATCTCTTCTTCATCCCTTGCAGCTACATATAGGTCATCAACATAAATTAATAGAATTATACTACCTTTTGTGTATACACATGCATCAGCCACACTTCGCCGATAACCCAGTCTCACTAATTCCTCGTGTATACACTGATTCCAGCATCTGGCACTTTGCTTAAGTCCATATAATGCTTTCCTCAGCCTATAAACTTTGTTACTGCCTTCAAACTCATATCCAGGAGGTTGTTCCATAAATACAATTTCATCTAAATTGGCATTGAGATATGCTGTCTCGAAGTCGAAATGATGAACCACTAACTTCCTTTTGGTAGCCACAGCAAGCACCATCCTGAGACTCTCTGCCTTGGCTGTTGGTGAGAATGTCTTATCATAATTCTCAAACTGTCTCTGTGAGTAACCTTTTGCTACTATTCTAGCCTTATACTTCACAGTCCCATCAGGCATGTCCTTCTTCCTCTAGACCCATCTACAGCCAACTACCTTCTGCTCTCCAAGTCTATCAACTATCTCAAATACTTTTCTATCCACCAATGAACTGATCTCCTGATCCATAGCCATATTCCACTTCTCCTGCTCCGTTACTGGATACCTGAGCATATCCTTATAGTCATCAGGCTTCTCTGCCACAACAGTGCAAGCTCGTGCCTCTTGCACTACAAACCTTTCTGGTGGTCTCCTGACTCGTTGAGTCCTTCGTGGAATAATGACTCTGGTTCTACCATACTCATCCTCAGTGTCGTTACTATTACTCTGAATAGCCTTTCTATGCGTTGGCTCTTCCTTTGGTGTTTGTGTGTCTTCAGAAGTGCTTGAGTGTTCATTACTCACATCTCTGAATGCCATCTCCCCTCCATTTCCAGTGTTTTTGTTTACAATATTTTTAAGCTTTATAAAAACATCTTGATTAGAATGAATTTTCTCCCTCCCAGCATGGATTTCAAAACTAGCACTCCTTGAATACAAAATCCTATTCCCACCCATCAGGAACCTGTACTTGTTCCCCTCATAGCCCACAAAACACAATCTTTGGCTTTGGGGCTGATTCTTTTTCCTGAACTGAGGAGGAATGTACACTGATGCATATTGTCCAAACACTCTTAAGTACTTTAGGTTTGGTGCTCTTCCATACAATAAGTAGTATGGTGTTTGGTTTATCGCACTGCACCATGACCTATTTACAATATGACAAACAGTTCTTATTGCTTCTCCCCACAAAACATACAATCCCTTATTTGGTTTATCATCCCAATCCTACGTTCAGCCAAACCATCCTCAGCTGGACATCCGGGATCTGTAGTTTTATGTTGGATCCCTTTCCACCCAAACCACTGCTGCAAATTACTACTTAAGAATTCCCCACCTCTGTCTGTCACAAAAGTGCCAACTTTGTAGGGAAACTCCCTTTCAACAGAATTGACCCATTTTTTGATCATATCAGCAGTCTCACTTTTGGTTTTGAGCATCGCCACATATGTAAATCTGGTATGCCTATCTACTCTCAATAGGGTAAACCTGCTACCCCCTACACTCTTTACTTGATGCGGCCCTGATAAATCTGCATGTACAACCTGAAAAGGCTCTGGGTTATGCATTTGCTCACCTTTGCTACAGGGTAAGCCTTGACCTTTACCTTTTTGCAAATAGCACAGACCAGGTAACTTTTACAGTTGTCTACCTTGAACTCTGGGCAAACCTTCTCTAGGTTTCTCAAACCTTTGAAGCTTATATGGCCCATAACTCTATGAAGGTAATGAGCACACCCATCATGCAGTGGCTTATTTGTTACATTCCCACACTGCACCTGTGCTACCATTTGATAAATGTGATTTTTCTTTATGGCTTACCACACACTACACCCTCCTTGGACACAATCCCCTCATCTCCTTTGAAAAGGATTTCATATCCATCACTGGTTAGGGATGCCACACTTTCAAGGCTATTTTGTAGTTTTGGTGCACACAGTACATTATGAAATACCTTGTTTAAACCAGGGATTAATACAGACCCTTGAATCTCTACACTGCCAGATTCACCATCTGCAAATACCACAGTGTCCACTGGTGCTGGCTTTGGGCTCTGTAGTTTTTCCCTATCAGGGGTCATATGGTGAGAACACCCACTGTCCAAAATCCAGACAGATTGGTCCTTTTTCTCATTTACAACTCCCTCTACAGTAGTAGCAAACCCCCTCCAATCTTGGGGTTTGTCTTTTCTTTTTCTTTGTGAGTTCTGTCCTTTCTTTGCTGCAGAGACCTGAGGACAGTTCTTTATCAAATGTCCAGTCTCTCCACAGGAAAAACATCTCCGTGTTCTGCAGACAGAGCACTCCCTTCCTCAGACAAGGACGTGGATTGGTTGGTTGGTTGTCTCCTCCAGCTGGTCACTCCCTTGAAGCTCTCCTCTGAGTCTCTCCTCTGTGCCTCTTCCAATATTCTGGATGCCACGAGGTCGACATTTAAATCAGCTTCAGCTACTCCTTCGAGAATGTACATTAGAAACTCCCATTCACTGTTTAGACTACTCAGGAGTATAAAAGCTTTTTTGGGTTTCTTCTATTTGGATGCCACGCTCACTGCACTCTGCAAAATTATCCTGCATCCTTTTTAAATGCACAAGCGCAGATTCACCTTCCTGCTGTTTACAACAATACAGCTTTCTGCAGCACAACATTTTTGACAAGGCTCCAGCTGGTTGGTTGACATTCTCAAGAGCTTTCCAGACTTCAAATGCTGACCTCTTATATCTTATATTATTCAGCTGATTCGGTTCTAAAGCCAAAACAATTGTTGCTCTAGCTTTTTCATCACCTATTAATTCATCTTCATTAGCAGGGTCAGGTTGTTTCTTTACATAGTCCCATAAGTCCTGCTTTATTAGCAAAGCCTGCATGTAAATTTTCCAGGAAGCATAGTTGTTTTCAGACAGCTTTTCAAACCTGACTGCTGTTTCCATGTTTGCACTGAGTCTGCAACTTAAACAGATGCAAACAAACACACTGATAACAGTCCAGGCAGGCTGCCAAAAACAATTAGCTTCCCAAAGCAAACAGATAAGAGCAGAGTCCCTGAGTAGACACACTTAACTCACTCCTTTCCAGGACTTTTCTCTTCAGCCCTCCAGGAACACAAAACAGCTCACCAATTGCAGAACTATATCTCCCACAGCTTCTCAAGCGTTGTTCATGCGGACACTAGGCCCATAACCCTTGTTGGGGTGTAGAAAGATGCGCTGTGTCCACCACGACCACCTGCAGAGTTGTTCCACGTCAACAGGATGCCAAGGAGAAGGTTTCTGGAGAGACTTCTGCAAAAGACTTCAGGCTGAGAAGGAAAAATTCCTTCACCCCAGCACACTGCCTTGAGCTCCGGCTTGCCAAATAAAGACAGCAACAAGGCCAGCCTTCACCCAACTTGAGGGCTTTAATCTTTGTTTGCAGTATATTTACAATATATATACAGAGTATAGGACAGCCGTCTCTAATACTCATAAATCTCTCTCAAACCAACAAACTGCTTCGCCAACCACCATCCACAACAAACCCACACTGGAGATAATTCCCATCTCCTTTTTATAGGCAGTTAAACAATGCCTGTTACATCAGGCATCTCAAGTGTGCATACTCTCAAATGCTAACTCACACACACACCTGCCACTGGAGCTTAACTACTTTCATTTCTAAGCTTACAGCTCCATCTTGTAGTCACATCCATGTCATTTCCTGACAGGTTTCTCATAGTCCCAACACTCAAACCACTACACCACACTGCAGAGACCCACTTATACAACACTAGACATGAAAACAGACATTAAATAAAAGCAGGATCTACAGAAGATTCTTGCTTGCTCTACAATGACATTGGCAAGGTATATGCATCCAAAAAGCAGACACAATTTCAAGGCTCCAGAGAAACTTCCATTTCCTTGCCTGTTTCCTTGCTTGACATGCCCAACTAAACTGCACAACATAGCTAAAGAACATGGGTTCCGACACCTCTTTTTATATTATAACTGGCTTCGCTCTTGGACCAGCCCTGGCATGGGGGACAAGTATAAATGTGAACCAAAAATCAGTGTAAGGATTTCCTCACCTCCACCATTTATCCAGCACATCCTATTCTTTAAAACTTCCAAGTGTGCAAACAGCTGGAATGTATCTACCGTATATTCCGGCGTATAAGATGACTGGGCGCATAAGACGACCCCCCAATTTTTAAGCTAAAATATAGAGTTTGCCCCCCCCCAGCCAGCCAGCCAGCCAGCTGGCTGGAAAGCCTGTTCCCCACCAGCCAGCCAGCTCAGTGGCTGTAGATGATGGAATAGTCTGTGAAATTAAAGGACTGAGAACAGCTAAAAAAGCATGGGATACTTTGAAAAATCTCTGTGGTGTTCAATCTTTGGAAAGTAAGATTGCATTAATACTGTAAGTTGGTTAATATGAAGCTATCAAATCCCAAATTTTTGAATGAGCACATTAATGAATGAGCACATTAATGGTTTTAGAGCCACATTGGCAGACAAGAGAATTTCACCATAGACAAAACTTGATGCAAAATGAGAAGTTGAATCCAGAAATTCTAATTTTAGGCTAACTTGCCCTGAAAAGAAACATCATTTTGACTCTCCTGAGCTAAATAGAGGGCCATTTAACTCTTCAAATGCAAAGCAGTCATTCTCACAGCAGGAGGAAGGATCTGCTGGGAAAACTGCCCAGGCCATTTTACACTTCAATCATTCTCACAGCAGGGGAAAAGGTCTACTGGGGTATAAGACCCCCCACACTTTTGAGGAGATTTTCAAGTGTTAAAAAGTAGTCTTGTATGCAAGAATATACGGTACTAGTGTGAATCCATTATATTAGTTCTCCTCTACTGCTCCTATGGTTGTTATGTTATAGCATTAATGCATGCAGCATTGTGCCAAGTATGAGAGAACAAGTCACTGCTCCCATGAAGCTTCCAATCTAATATTTGATACAGGGGAATAGAGGAAGTACTTAGAATGAAAGGCTTGGTAGGGCAGAAAAATTGATAGGGCAGCAATCCTACCCACTTTCTTCCTCTGTAGCACAGTGTGTATGAGGATTAACCAGCTGAGGGTAGCAGCTACCACATTGGCAGTGTGGTAACTCTGCTCTGGTTTTAGTTCACACTTTAAAGGAACTATTTCAGGTGCACAACCTATTTTGGGGATGGGGTTCAACATCTTGTACCAGAATTTTAAAATGTAGTCTAAAACCCAGAGAGGACGGACTATCCCATTCACTCGGAAGCCACCACTGGTGTTCACTGTGTCTTCTTCCCTTTCTTTGACCTTGGGATTGATGTTAATAAACAGGTGGACTTGAAAGTTAACATGGTTAAAAAGTAGAGCTGAGCCAAAATATTAACAAACCATTAAGTATTTGGAGTGAGATGGCATAAGTGCTGAGGGCGGGGAGATCACCACCAATTGTGCCTTCAAATCTTCTGCTTCTATTCTGTTCAGAAATTTCATAGCCACACAAGAAGTGAAGTTGCAAACCAAAGCTGAGAGACAAAGGGAGAACCACCGGAGTCCCCAAATGACTCTTTTATATAACTTAGAAGTAATGACTCCCAAGTAATGCCATTACCTACTACAAGCTGCTTTCTCTCAGTAATGGGGATGCAACAGTCTCACCTTCCAAAAGTCATGGAACAATTGGGAAGTTGCCTTTTTGGTGTCCTGAGTAATATTTTATTTTTAAAGGCATTTTAGAGGCATTTTGACACCCGTAACATTTTATTATGCCTTCCCTCATCAATCTGACATTTTTTGAATTACTCATTAATAACAGAACAACAATAAGCAGTTCAACAGGTAGGAGTAATGACAACACATTATTTTTCAGACATCATGATGAGGACTATGAATGAAATATTTCTAAGAAGTAACTTTCCAAGCTCCTTTCTTCTTTGATTCTGATGATGTGCTATGCACTATGAAATTAGCAAGCAGAAACAGAAGAAGCCAATTTAAGGTCGCAGGTTTGTTTGTCAGGAATGTACAGTCATAGTTGGGGTTTGAATCAAGCTGTACACTACTTGATTAATTTTTTAAAAAAATAATTAGGAAACTATTGCTGATAAAGTTGATGGAGGATGAAAGTGACAATGACTGGGGGGACAATGACTTCTACATCCGTAGAAGTTACTGATGACAAAGATCAACTGTACTAGGTAGATCTGGACAGAAACACCGTTGCTGGCAGCAACTGGATCAATTTATTCTGGCACCTCATCAAGGCACCAAATGCAGAAACAGCCTATTACCTGGTAGGCAATAGACATTTGCCTGAAACAGAAGACTCCCCACCAAGCCAATCCCCATGGAATTATTTTGGTGCATGAAACATGAAATCCCATAAGCAACTCTCCCCACCAATGATAGTAGAATAATAACAGTGTAAAGAACAAACAATTTGCTGCCCTTTTATGAGATTCCAAATCTGCTGCCTGGAGCAGCTGCCTCACTTTACCTAATGGTAGAGCTGGCCATGTTGCTTGGCTACAGATTATGTTCATGGTCTTTTTTTTTTCCACAGCCTAAAATCACATTTTCCTCCCAAGTTTATGAGCAGAGGATTGGGCTCACACTGAGATGTTTGGGGGATGTTCCAACCACTTAAATCCATAATAATAATAATAATAATAATAATAATAATAATAGGGAAAGGGCTTCTGGTTTTTGACTAGGAGGAACAAAAGATGGTGACAGTATCTGGAAGAGTGTCCTTTGGTGATCTTCCCTACCACCACAAACTCTTCTCACAATGAGAATCAGACAAAGTAAGTAAGACGGGGGGGGGGATGAGAATGGCTGCTTTATGAACACTTACTTCGCCACTCATCAATTGACTCCATTCCAATATACGCAACTTTAGTGCTCTTTTGGTGCTCCTGAAAATGAGCCATGACCTTCCTTTTCATTATTAATGAATGGAACACAGCCCATTTATTAAACCTGCATTCCCCCCCCCTCTGCTCCATATGCCTATTTTCTCCTTCCAGTATTTGACATGTGACAGTAAAGCCCCAAGTAAATGTCCTCAGTGCTTCCTTCTCCTGGGAATTTTTACCACCTGCTTCATAGCGTTGAACAGATGTATATATGT
The DNA here is from genome assembly GCA_030847615.1 of Gambelia wislizenii. Classification (NCBI taxonomy): domain Eukaryota; kingdom Metazoa; phylum Chordata; class Lepidosauria; order Squamata; family Crotaphytidae; genus Gambelia; species Gambelia wislizenii. Next base: position 69,656,293 of record JAUMIR010000002.1, read on the forward strand.
AAACCATTACAAAACCTGTTCACTCCAATCATTTATCATTTTAAAGAGGAAAAATACTTTCTTCTTTGCAAAGCACAATAAGTACAACACCTTTCCCAAATTTGGGTTAAAGTGAATATACTGGGTTTGGGATAAGCAAATATACTGCTACTTATCTGGAGAATTATGATATAATAAGGTATTTTTATTGGTCATGCTGTCTTAGTCATTCTGCCTTAACAGTCAGTGTGTTCTTTGAAAGTTTCACACCATGTCTCTTTTTTTAAAAAAATAACAAACACACATGAAAACCCTGTACCATGAAATGTAAAAACGGGATTTTCTATAGGGAGCCTAACTGAGGTGTTGCATTATTCATTGCCAACTGAAGAGGAAAATTTCAATTGCCAGTTTCTAGTAAATGGTCTAATTAAGAAAGGGGGATTCTGAGCCATGGACAGGCGCCACAATCATTAAAGCCCATTTTTCAGAAGATTACAGGTCTCCAGTCTACCAGGGAGAATGCCAAACCAATTTAGTAGCAGAAAACCCTGCCTACAATGAAGTCTTTGGACACAGCACCTTGTTCAGGAAAATACATGCCATGAAAGGTTCCCCTCTTTTCACATGGTAGCGTTCGCTTTCTGTCACTTGAAAAGGGGAAACTCTCTCCTCTTCATTCCCAGAAGGAGTGTTTGTATAAAGGGTGTTATGAATACTCATTGTGGAACTGAAACATAGCTTGAAAGTTTCATTTTAGTTGTTATTCTTACTGAAAGGTAGCTCCGTCTTCCAGGGTGGTCTTAAATGCATCCTTAAAATATTCATCATCCTGGTCCTCACATTTCAACAGAAGTCCTAGTCCTGTCTTCTGTGCCCACAGCTACTGAAGGCATGAAGAAGTTCAACTGAACTTGTGAGCTAACTTCATCCACTAATTGTCAGCGTATATGCGGGCCTCTATCCCCACTAGCTGATGCATGACTAGCGTCCTGCTAAAAGGAAACATTTTGTAACCATAGGTATGGAATGCTTGAAAAGAACTATGCAAACAAAACAAAACAAAACAAAACAAAACAAAAAAACAAAAAAAACCCCAAACGCTATTTTTAAGGCTCCAGAGATCTGGATTTCTTCATATAAACACACATTTGAATTGAGCTCAAGGAAACACCCCATCCTAATAGAGTTAAAGTTTAGGCAAAATCCCTTCATCTACTCTATTTAATCCTGCCTCTCAGCCATGAGATTTGTAGCAGTGGTCCCACCCACCAATGCTGACTTCACTGACTTACAGCACAGGCTGAGAAGGTGTGTTTGCTTCATGCTTAGCTGTGCTGTTCCTCAGATAAGAGGCACACTGTCACCCTCTAGAGTTGAAGCTCCACCAGCCTGGTAGAACCTGCCAGAACTTACATTCCACTGTCATAGACTTAGCTAACCCATGGCCATATATATCTATAACATGCAATAACATAAAAAGCAAAAGCAAAATGAAAATCTGAATAATAGGTCATTAAAACATACTAAAGCATTTCCCAGTTCTGCAACCATACTGTCTGAATGATATAGTGCCTTGCAGAAGTATTCAGATACCTTTCACAACATTGAAAGAAATGAATGGCATTGTTACCACTTGATGTACAAAAGATATTCAACATATTAAAGGTGTAAAATATTTTTTTATTGTGGCAAAAAGGTTAATTAAACCAAAGCAAACTGGCATTTTCTGGTGTATTCACATGCTTGAGCCAATAATTGATAGAAGCACTTTTGGGAGCAATTACAGCTGCGAGTCTTCTTGGTTAAGTCTCTATCATCTTTGTACAGCTGGATGGATGGATTAGTAGCCCCTCACAGTTTCACTGTCACAAATAGCTATTTTTTCCCATCACCATTATGGCAGGAATCCTGTATAACCTCTCCTGTTCTGACGCCCTCCCCCCTAAAAAAACCTGGCAGAAATGTCATTCAACCATGCTCCAGTTGCCTGCAGAATGGACTTCCTTCTTTCTGTGCAGCTGATGTATGGTAAAATAGGCTGGGTGTCTGAGAGGAGTTATAATTATGGCAATTATGTCACCAAGTAGTGATCATGAATGCGAAGCAGTTACAGATGAGTAAATCTAGGTAACTGTTTTGTGTTAATGATGGGTACTTAGTCATAATTGCTGGTGACCGGAGGGGTGAATGACATTTTCATCAGGTTTAGGGGTGGTTGGGCCAGGAGAAGTAACTTTGTTAAGTATACTTAATTAAGTCACTCCTACAGGATTCCAGCCTATATTCCAACTCAAAAACTTTCCTCACATCCTTCCATATTAAAGTAACATGTCTGCTGCTATGAGCATACATTGAGTCAAATACAGGCTATTCATTCTTCACAATGTTCACAACAGAGCAAACTAATAACACCTTTGGAATACAGTATTTGGTAATGAGTACCCAGCGATCATACCTATTATAGGGAGGAGTTCTGTCCAAAGTTATTGTTTGTGTGGAAAACCACATTGCGCCTGCAGAGAAGTGTCCATAACCACTGGTGAATGTCTCTTTGAAAAAAACAACCTCACTGCTGCCACTGAAAGATGTCCAAGTCAGACTCTGCTGGGTTAGACCACCATAACAGCAGCATACCATAAAGAGCATGCATGTAGGTTGGGAATGTACTGTTCCAGTGAGGGGGGGGAATCTGGAAGTGGAACATGATCCCCAACATTGACAGAGGAACAGCCACAAGTGTTGCTATGTCAGGACTCTTTCTAACCGAGCTATGGCTGAGCTAAATAGAGCTGATAAAGAGATTTGCTATCAGAGACACAAATTCAGTTCTCCAATGCTGTTCACTAATGGTAAAGGGAGTTGTGATTGCCCAGTAACAAGTGTGGTAGTGTTGGGCATTACAGCCCTGTGTGCTCTATCAGCTTCCACCACACAGATTGCTGTTTGTATTGCAAAAGCTGATCAGCAGGACCAAGCTGTCCATTGGCTAAATCCTACTACTTCAACTTAGCTGCACTGGAGTTTAGGTGGCAAACTGGCTGAAGTCCAAGTATTTCCATTTAACTAGGTCATGGATCAGGCTGCTTATGACCTAAAATGGGGGCAAAATTCAATGAACAAAGGTGGAAAGGATGTTTCTCAATTTATGGGGCTAAATCTACTTGCTCAGCCAGCAAAAATAGACCTCCTGAATCAAAGGGGGCTTGGTAGGTGAGCACCTATGTAATTTCCATCAATTCAATGGGTTTAATCTTGTTGAGTGACTGGACTGAGGCAATGGATAACATCTCATGCAAAAATTGGCTATATTTTTTACTTAAATGAAATTATGCACCCTGTAGTTGCTCACAGATATCTCCCAATACATCTCAACCAGATTCCTTTCTCTAAAAACCAGAGCATAGTGTTGGCGTTTTGAATAATTGAATAATTGAGATTTCATGTAAAATGTGCATCTGCTTTTCCCCCATCAGCAATTCCAATAATCCAATTGCATGTCCATCATTAAACCTGTATCTAAGTGCTTCCAGAATGGAGGTTCATTATTGTTGCCAATATGTTATCAAGATACTCCATTTCATCTGAAACTTTCCAAACACTGTGCAAACTTTGTAGCTCCACAAGAAATTAACTACAATCCAAAGACCTTCCAGGCTTATGCTGGGTATTTCACTTCTGAACATGAAAGTCACTACTAATGCAATCCTACACATTCTTTTCCAAAAGGAAATTTCATGGACTTAAATAAGGTATATTCTAAGGTGTGTATAGGATTACAGACTACCTTCACTATTTCATAAGAAATCCTGTGGTGCTCATCTGTCAGGAGAATAGACTTCAGAGTGGGTCCCCTGTCTATCCTGAAACCTTCCATGGTGCCCTAAAATCTACCCTGGAAAGTTTGGGGACCTATTGGAACAGATTTGGGGGTGTTATTGGAGGGGGCAGTGCAGAGAAGAAGGAGGGCTAATTCTGTTCAGTGAAAAACTCACGAGACATTCAACATTATCCAAGAAAACACGTAAACTCTTATGATGGATACCACCAACCCTTACAAGAATATTCATAATAACAAAATAAACATCTTTTTTTTTCTATGACGTCGGCACTGGTCAAATGGGGTGTCCATATCCAGAAAGTCTTAATGCTCTACAAAATATTCCTCATTGCAGGAGAGAGAGCAACTGCTTATCCTAGGAGCTAGCTGGTATAAAACAATCGTGACAGTTAGCCTGTCTTTCTGTTTGTAGTTACAAAGTTTTCTGTAGAACAATTATGTCCTCCGGGAGGTATAAAAGAAATACTTCCAAATGGGTGTTTAAAATTTAATTGTGTTTTTGCCAGCAGAAAATGCAAGGCCTGTTTTATTTACTACCTTCTGAGTGACATGAGTAGTTCCACAACAAAGACAACATCACCTTTCTCTGTGATTTGCAACACCCTCTGCTGGCAAGGGGGAAACCTTTTGCATTAATCAATAGATGCAATATTGCTAGCAAGCACTCTGATCAGTTTTCATTTCTTTAAAGTACTTTTTAAAGTGAGAATCACTACACATGCATTATGTGCAAAGATATACATACGTGTTTATCTTTGAATGAGCACTGAGATCTCTCTTCTACATCAATATTACAGACAAGAAAGTCACCGCCCCCCCATATTTCTTTTGCTAAAGGAAAGATAGCATGTATTTTCTTTCACCAAGAGTGACATTTTTAAAAGAAAAAAAAAGACTCTAGCTCTTTTTGTAGGAGTATATTACAAACAAGTGCTTTGAATGTTTTCAATATTAAAATATTTTTCTATATTTTGTATATTAAAATCAATATTACATGGACTATTCAGTTCAGTATTTAAGTATTTAGCATATCTAACAAGAATCAAAATCACTGTAATCCAGAGTATTTTTTAAAAAAAATAAAACACAAATAATAATTTTTAAAGAGTTTGTTTCTTCTCTCTGCATTCTTAGGCGGAACACTTTGGAACAAGCACATTTTCTTTATGGTATCAAAAAGTATTGTATGTGGGAACCCTTATTGGCTTTTTGGAAACACAGAATCCACAAGAGTTAAACTTGAGTCAAAGTGTTTGTAGAAATCATGGAAAGTAACTGAGTGCACGTGTCCTAGTCTAGCAAGAAGTGCCAGAGAACTGTTGGTAAACAGAGACCTGCTCTTCTGCCACATCCATCATCAGCCGTGTCTTTCTAAACTTCTTCAAAGACTGCATGACCAAGATTTGACCCTGACTGAGATGCTTTCCTGATGGCATGCTGGGGACAGTGTCCCAGGAGGCACAATGTCCCAGGGTCCGCTAGTTTGTGGCTGCAAAGGCTTACTTGATAAATATTTGATGCATATCAACAAATAGTTAAACATTTGAACCAGTGATGTCAGGCACACCACAAAATAGCAGTAATGACCAACCCTCCCTCCAATCTATCTGAAAGAAGAGTCCATTTGACATCCTCAATGAAGACTCTTATCTATTCTTTCCTCTTCTCTATGACAACAACAGCAACAGCAATTGCTATTAGCTTAAGGTCTAACTTACATCTGCCCATAGAACAGTAATAATAATAATAATAATAATAATAATAATAATAAAATTTATTTATATCCCGCCCCTCTGCAAGCAATCGGGGCGGCTTACAATGATAAAATGGTAGACAGTATAAAACAGCTTTACCTGGCAAACTTCATACAGTAATTTGTACTGTTCCTCTTGCTTCTGCAGAGAACACAAACTGCATCCCATGTTTAAGCAAAGGGCTCTTCCGTATTCACTCTTAGAGGCTGGGGAAGTTGTTGTAAGCAAGCATGCATGCAGTAGGTATCCCTTTGGCACACTAAAAGTAGTCAGATGAAACTGAAATGGTTCACGTTGGTGATGCTCTGATCACTAGCAAGCAACTCTGCCTTTCTTCTTTAATGCTCTCCTTCCCTTCTCCCTCCCTCCCTCAGCTCACAGTACACAGCTCACTCCCTCTCCTGCCTTTTAGTCCAATGCACATCCTATATACTGCTCCTCATGCATATTAATCAGCTCTCATTGACTATTCATACCAGACAGTGATACGAAAGCTATAATTGCTGCCTATGACAGCTGAAATTTCTCTAATTAACAAGCAAGTACTTCAGTAGCAGGGCATAATAAAAGACACTACAATTCTGTAAACCATTTTGTAGCGATTACAAATAAACATGAGTGCATTTTACTGTAGTCCCCAAGGATAATTCTTAGCATATTTAAGCTGATTACAAATACATTTTAAATGTAAGTCATAAGCAAAAGGAATCTGCCACTGAAACAAAACTGTTACAAGCCACATTAAACAGTGTGGCAAAGTTAAATAAACACTCCTTAAAATATTGATGAGAATTTGGCCATGACTGAAGGACGGTCTGCAGTGAACAGGCACATATTTAGCAAAAAGATTTAGGAATGCAGCGCAGTTTTAGGAGCCACTGCAGATCAGGATACATGATGTAACTTATTCTCAGTAAGTCACAGAACTGTCACAGGGAATCTCATAAGGATACAGGAATTTTTCACATAAATTCCACCTGATTTCAGAATGGCTACATATCATCACAGCACCCATTCATAGTATTTATGTGACAAATCTATGTTTATGTATATTACGCATAATGTTGAGCAGGAGGCATACTGTCAGCTGGACATGGTCCAAAGATCCACTAAAGTCTACCTGGCTTGTGCACTGCACAGTATCATGGCTGTTATAATTACTTCAGAAGCTAGGAGTAACCAGTTACAAATAATTTACTTGCAATTATGTCCTTTTCCCAATAACAAAGTGTAACTACATTGCATCATGACTGAAACTTAAAAAGGGATCATCTCACCTCTTTTGTGATATAAACACAGATTGTGCTTAGTTTTATAGTTAATGGAGGTATGGCCTCACCAAATGGTTGAAGAGGAATATTATATGGTTGAAGTGTTCGCTTGTACTATTGTGGGTGTTGAAGCAATGACAAAGTGGATGGGAAGAGCATGTATTTTGTAGCACAAGCCACAAGCTTATAGCATCCATATACTGTTTATAAAATAACCAAAAAGAACTATTGAAATTCATTTCGAAAAACATAAAAGCCAAGAGTTACTTTTAAACTGTAATTATCATGGCAAACAACTATTTTTGGGGCCCTGGAACTATAGTTTTAAGTAAGTACTTTAAAAGTAACTTCTAAGCTTCGCTATAAGATTTGTATAAAGAATATATTTTTTCTGCTTACTGCTTTGATTTGGTAAATACTCTGCACTTCTTTCTTGTATAAAGAATGAAGTGATCAGATTAACTGAAATAATGGACTTCAGAGTGAAGATGGGTAATGCACCATCCAATTTGAGAGAAACACATTGCTGTCTATATACTAATGGCTGGTTAAGCATAAAAAATACAATATGATTTCTGTGTAAATGTTTTACCTTGTCCATGGGACAAACATGTGCTTGGCACAGGGTTCATATTTTATTGATCATATCCTAGGTTAATCAGAGGGTTAGTGTGATATTGTGAAAATTTCCAGTGGGGAGTAGCTACATGAGTCTGATACAGCAAAAATGCCATCAAGACATCTAGGAGGGAACTGCAAAGAATGATAAGTTTTATTTGGCTTAAGCTTTTGGGAGCTCAAGCCCACTTCATCAGATGCAAGTCCATTTTCATTACAGTCAAGCTCATTTTAGATTTTGGCTCCAGTGGAATCCTCCCCTCTTTTAGCCCTCACAAGGGAGGGGGGCTTTTATTCAAAAGAATTGGCTGGGAGGAAAGGTTTAACCCCTCTGTATTCATGTGTTGCAGGCTCAATCCTGATTGGGACCCCACAGGCTTAACCTGAAATAACCCCATATGAGCACTTTTCTGGAAGAAAGAAAAACTGAACACAAGGGAATACTTCCAAGTGAACAGGCTTATGATCACACACTATAAACATATTGCCCAAACCAATGGAAACTGTTATTATTCTCAGTTGTGAACTGAGTCTCTTTAGTAAGGTACAAACTTTGCCAAAGAGACTGTGGGTCAACCATCTGTCCTTAGCTCTGTATGTCTTCAGTGGGCCAAGAGTCAAATCCACCTTTGTTGTCTGTCATGGGAAATGGAGGGGAAGTTAACTGGTCCCCTTTGGTCCTGGATAAGGTGTATTGCAATCCTTACTTCCTTTGTCTTTCCTTACCAAAGCAATTATCATTGGTTGTCTTCATTAGTCTGTACATTACCATGAAGAGGTTGTTCCTGACTAGGGTTGCATCTTTTAAAACTGTGGTATATTGGGCACAAGAGACCATTACATGTGGTAGACTGAGAGGAAAATATTTGCTAACCACAGGATATTTTTGGCAAATGATTCCGGAGACAACTCTGGGAAGACTGAATTAGCCCCAAAGTCTTTTGGACTTTCACATTCTCAGGCTGTAGTCTCATTAGCTGCATTGGACTCAGTAGAGCAGGGTTCAACTTGCAAATCAAACATTTGGAAATTCTGTCTGGGAATCCTATCTGCCAAGCTTCACCCCACTGTCCTTCATGGAGGATAAATGGAAGCTGATTCTTCAGTGGCGACATTCTTCATCTGTAAGATCAGCAGTGTGGGACACATATGGTAGAGGGTTTTCCTTGGCCACACCAGAAACTGCAAGATATACTGAGCTAACCAGGGGTATCTGGGCAGTAAATCTTCAGCTGCAACTGAAAGGATTCACTAGTTTATTCCATCAGTAAATGGAATGAAGTTAAATGAAGATGTCCATGATTCAAAACAGTAACAATCCAACATAAAAATGTGCACTAGAATACTTCTACTCAAAAGTGGTGGTCCATAGACCAGTGCAGTCTTCAGGCAAATGGCTGTCAGTCCCCAGAGAGTTTTCAGCAAAAAAAGAAACACTTGAAGTTAATGAGCACTAATGTAGCGTCAGTCCCTGGCATACTGGGGAGAAAACCTGCCAGTTTCCCACATCACATAGCTAGAATATCAGTCTTCTCTTTCTCTCTTTTTAGAAAGAGACATTGCCTTTGGAAGGCTGGTTAAAGCAGGGATGGTGTAGTCAGTTGTCATGTGTGGTGTGGGCAAGGTTCTCACTTTTGGCTTGCTGAGTATTCTCCATCTCTGGGAAGCAAACTTTCTTTATTCCTTTTAGGGTCTTGGGATGTGCCTGGGGTCGCCTACACAATGCCGTAGGGTCTGAATGGGAAGGAGGCAAGTGATCCTCTTCAGAATTTAAATGGGTGGCCTATGGAGGGGTAAGGCTAGAAAAGTGGGCAGTCATTGCTCCTGGATCAGCTTAATTTGTTGATCTAGTTGATGCAGAGGATTCATTCCCCTCTTTCTAGGGACCCATACTGAAAGAAGGGAGTTAATTAGGCAGTTTATGTTCTGCTTGTAGAACCTTTTTGATTCAGTAAAAGATCACAGAGTCATCAAGTTGGAAGGTAACCCAAGGGCCCCATCTAGCCCAGCCCCCTGCCAGTGCAGGAGTTGACAACTTAAACAGCCCTGACAGATGGCCTTGTATCTTCTTCTGAAATGCTGTAGCTCATAGAAAACCAGTAACCACACCTTTTCTCTTTATTTACTTGTTATGGGTGCAAAAAACCTTTGCTTCGGGACTGGACGTGTGCCCCCCCCCATTTTGTTTATCCAGTTCTCCATTCTGACCTACTGTTATTTCTCATATTGACTTGTGTTATGATGCCTGAGCATATCAGCAAAAGTTTAAGCATATTGATTCTATGTAGGCTTAGTGCAATAAAATTATCTTTTGCTTAATGCATCAATAGTCTAATTAACTTCCTTTCATTTTAAACATTTTACTCATATGAAAGGATTTGAGAAGAAAGAAGAGAGGAGAGAGAGAGAGAGAGAGAGAGAGAGAGAACAGCTGTTCCTTTGTAATAAATCTTACCATTTATGTATGCTGAGTTTATTATACTGATGATGACCATTGCTGAAAAGAGGGTGAATGAAAGAGAGATGTTTGTTGTGAACAATAGCACTATACGGGGAGAGGGGGAGTTTAGAATTGTTGTTTCTGTATGTATTCAGATTGTTCTAATCAAGTAGAGAAACTGGGTCAGCTTAATCAGCCCTGTAGAGACCTGAAATCCATGTGGAGAATGTGTTTTACTATCAATAGGGCTATTTATAAGGGCTTTCCCACTATCATAAAGCTCTTATGACCATCATATGTGTTCAGTTCTTAATCATTAGAGGCTTGCAGACTTTGTTGTTTGTGTAGGCTGAAGCTTTTAGCTTATGAATAGTTGGACTCAGTGCCAAAATACAAGAAAAATGGCTCTAAGAACAAATTCTATTAATATACCTCTAATGCCAGTTTATCCAGTTCCAGGTCATGGCCCCTTTGCTCTCTACTGCTGAGTGTAATTTTCTACCTGCAAGTTACAAGTCAACTACCTCACTTGTCTCAACAGCCATGACCTCCATTTCTCTTGTTTCTTGTCCTGAGCAGAAGAAGAAATCCAAAGAAGACTAGGACTCAGAAGGGTAGCTATGAAAGAAGTAGACAAGATCCTAAAGTACAAAGATATAACACTGGACACTAAAGTTAGGATGGTCCATCTAAGCCATTGTATTTCCCATCACCACCTATGGAAGTGAGAGCTGGACAGTGAAGAAAGCTGATAGAAAGAAAATCAACTTATTTGAGATGTGGTGGCTGGAGAAGAATTCTATGGATATTATGGGCCTCCGAGACCAATAAATGGGTCTTAGAACAAATCAAGCCTGGACTCTCCCTGAAAGCCAAGATGACCAAACTGAGACTATCGTACTTCAGCCACATTATGAGAAGGCATAACTCACTAGAAAAGACAATAATGCCAGGAAAGGTGCAGAGAAAAAAAGTAGAAAAAGAGGAAGGCTGCAAACTAGATGGATAGGCTTAATCAAGGAGATCACAACACTGAGCCTGCAGGACCTGAGCAGAGCGGTGAAGGACAGGGAGTCTTGGAGGTGTCTCATTCATGGGGCCTCCATAGGTTTAAGTCAACTTGAAGGTATAAGTTTTCCGTGTTTTTTTTCTGGGCTGTGAGGCCGTGTTCTGGAAGAGTTTATTTCTGACGTTTCGCCTGCATCTGTGGCTGGCATCTTCAGAGAACCACAGATGCAGCCACAGATCTAGGCGAAACGACAGAAATAAACTCTTCTAGAACACGGCCTCACAGCCCGGAAAAAAAAACACAGAAAACCTATGGATGCCGGCCATGAAAGCCTTCAACTTCACGTTGAAGGGAGTTAACAACAACAACTTGTCTTGATCATATTTTGTTCCTGCCATAGTAATATCATATATATGCAGTTCAAAACCAGAAATATTCATATATGTAAATATATATAATTGTATGTGGAGCAACTCATCATGGTAAGTCTTGGTGCTTCAAGTTTGTACAGTACAAATAGCAACATTTAAAGGAAGATATTTATAACTATTTCCCTTAAGATTGTTCTCACAACACCCTGGTAAGATGTGCAAATAGAGCCACTCCATTTGCACTACTAAGTGTGAATTGCTCTCCCTTCAGCATTTGAAATAAGCAGTCTTAAACCTCTTTGGTGTCTGCTCCTCTGTGGAAATTCCTCTATGGCCAGCCTTATCTCTCATCTTTTCCCAGGCCTTTTGCAACAAGCCTCCTTGTTACACTCCTCTTCTTCATCCATCAGGCTAATGGATGAAGATTCACACATGATGGAACAGTCTCATGGTGCAATGGGAAGCACCCATCAACATCACACAACAGCAACTTTAAGCTACTATGTTTTGAAAAATTATACAACAGAAACTCTGAAACTCTTATACAACAGAAACTCTTATACAACTGAATCCTATATCAAAGATACAGGACAATTCATTCAGAAGGTAGAGGGCATTCGTATAACAGGTAATACATGTTTGGTTACTATGGATGTTAATTCTCTTTACACATCCATACCACTCACTGAAGCCAGGGCAGTGGCTGAAAAAATCCTTTTTGAACGGAACATTACAGAGCCTCCCCTCCAATTTCTTTTGGACATATTGGATGTAGTCCTTGATAAGAATTATTTTAGATATGACACCAATTATTATTTACAGATCAAAGGCGTGGCCATGGACTCCCCTCTAGCCCCCTCCATAGCCAATTTATTCATGGCAGATCTGGAAAAATCATATATTCTCAATCCAACGCAAAATGCATTTGTTAAATACTTTAATATCTATACCAGGTTCATAGATGATATTTTTATTGTATTTACAGATCAGACACAAGTACATTCTTTTTCTGAATGGGCAAATTCTTTCAATGAACATATTAAATTTACATGCCATCATGACTTGGAGAAATTATCTTTTTTAGATGTAAATGTTTGTGTGAAAGATTCCAAAATTACTGTTTCAAATTTTAAAAAACCTACAGATAGGAACACTCTCCTTCACTATCAGAGTTGTCATCCTAGACATTTAAAAAACAATCTACCCTTGTCACAATTTCTACGCTTAAAAAGGAATTCGACACATCAGGACTCTTTCATGTCTGCCGCAAATGTTTTTGAACAAGAACTATTAGATAGGTCTTATCCACAAAAAGTGATTTCAGCCGCCAAAATTAGGTCCATGAACAAGGACAGAAATTCCCTTTTTAAGAGTCAGGATAAAAAAACCTACCAATAGGATTACTACATCCTTGGAGTTTAACCAGCTATCTCAAAAAATAAGAAATATTATTTTCAAACACTGGCATTTGGTGCAAGATATACTGAGGTGTGCTCTGCCTCCTATAATTGGTTTCAGAAGAACAAGAAATCTAAAAGATTTCTTGGTACACTCAGATATAGTAACACCTGACAAACAACCTATTTCAGTGACTGGTCATTATAAATGTGGGAATTGATCTTTTTGCAATCAATCACTAAACATGAAACACTTTATACACCCTCAGACAAAGCAAAAGTTTGTACTAAGAGGTTTTACAAATTGTGCTTCAAAAAATGTGATATATGTAATCATGTGCCCATGCAATCTTCTGTACACAGGAATGTCCAAAAGAGAAGCAAAAACTAGGGTCATAAAACACAAATCTAGAATAAGAAATCAGACATTGGGATGTCCTCTGGTAAAGCATTTTTTAGAGATGAAACACCCCCCAGAGTCTTTAAGATTTTTTGTGACAGAGAAAGTTTCTGCTAGTTCTAATTTTATCTCACTAGCTGAAAACAAATTGCAACAAAGAGAAGCGTGGTGGATCTTTAAATTAAATTCTAAGAAACCAGCAAGACTTAATGAAGTAATTGATTTTACTGGCTTTTTATGAATGAACTAGTTTGGGTGAATGATGTGATTGTAGCCATGCATACCAGGGTTTCCTTACTACTGAGGAAGTAGAGCAAAGGTTAATTGAATACTTAACATCTCCAATAATGTGTCAACTTGCAGGCTTTTGTGGATTGGGTTTAAATACTTGGGTAAATTTAGTTCAGCACAGACAGGGAGTGGAAGGAAATTATCATTGTGACTGCTAAACGTACAGTTGAGGTAAGCAGCTATGGGCTTTGTACTCTTTAATCTTTAATGTTTAAAAGAGATAATGGGGCATTTTGGCACTAAATGTTTTTGTGTGAATTAATTATAGACTCCTAGCATTGACTGATAAAGGAAACGAAACATCAACTAGAATTAATCTCTGGAGGTTGTCGTCTGTAATGCACTCTGGAAAGTAATTGGAGTACGTGGCTTACCCCATTCATCACTGTACTATCTCATATTTGGACATCTTGTTTGAAAGAAGATACTTCTCCTGTCTAATTGGAATGATGAAAGGAAAATGACTGCATATAAGTGAATGCATCCCCAAACCCTGCAAATAAGTATTTATGGACATTGTGGACACTTTGGAATTTGCATCCTACATGTTCATACATATAAAAATTTGATTAAGTGTTTGTAGAAATTTATATGTACTTATTTATTGATGAAGTAATTATTACTTGCATGTGACAGTTTGGTATAATATATGCACTAAAATTAAATTCATTCGGAATCACAATATACACTGGAGATTTATAGAAAATTGATTCTTTATTATTGAGTTTGAAGATCACATATTAGAGTTTGTTTACAGTAATATTTCCTCTGTAACCATTTTGCACTGTTCACAGTGAAACCTCCCCTGTACTTGAGTTGAAAAATTATACAACAAAAACTCCCTGACCCTTATGAATGTAACTTGGTATATTATCACAGTCAAATGATAACTCTGCTTGCAGTGATCTTTCCATCTCCAAACTGTATGTGATTCACATCTTCTGCAAGTCAAACTGAATTTATGTCCCATTTAAACTTCTGTATGGCTATGACAAGAACCAGTGTGGTGTAGTGGTTTGAGTGTTAGACTAGGACTCTGGGAGGCCAAGGTTTAAATCCCGGCTCAGTCATGGAAACCTATTGGGAGACCTTGAGCAAGTAACACCCTCTCAGCCTCAGAGATATGCAATGGCAAACTCCTCTGAATAACCTTGCCAAGAAAACCCTGTGATAGGTTTGCCTTAGGGTTGCCATAAATCAGAAGGCAGACAACAACAATTCATTTAAACTTCTGTATGAGTATGTAGGAGGAAAGGCTACAACTGGGCTGCAACATCAACAGAACAGCGCATCTTATCCATGTAGAAAGTTCCAGCAGGCATTTTCAGTTAAAGAAGATCACTTAGCAAAAGATGTGAAAGAAATGCCTTGGAAAATCTTGTGATGGAAATTCTGGAAAAGTCACTGCTAATTAATTTATCCAGTAGTGTCTGTACAACAGTGGCAGAACCTCTCTTCCACACTGGAGCCTCTCAAATGCCCCTCCAGTTGCTCTACAAGTTGGTGACCATTTAAAGGAGATTTGGGAGAGGCAGGTGACAAATGTTTGCTAGGGAGAGGAAGAGGAAGTTCCACTGCATGAATGACAGTCAGTTTGCAAGGCACTGAGTATCACCTGATATTCCTAGATGGGGTGGACAACTGCAGTGGAGCCATGTGCCCATCTTCTGTCTGCAACTGACTGTCAAAAATGCCAAAACCCCAAACCAAAATGCAAACAGAAGGGGCTGGTACTCCACTTTTAGTTTTGATTTTTAAAAATAAATTAAACAGTATAGGAGAGACCCAGGAGAGGCAATTCACCTTTTGGGAGGGCAAACAGGGGTTGGCCTAGGAAATCTGTAGGGGCCAAGGGTTGCAAAAACAGTTGGGGGGTCTGCTGGGAGCTCCAGGGCTTCAGGTTGCCCACCCTGTTCTTGATAGACCAGTGGATTTATAAGTCACCCTCTTATATAGCTATAGACTCACATCTCTGCTTATCTGTTTATTATTTTGAGAGTTCATGAGAACGCTTTGGATCATTTTCGCAGTATGTGGAAAACATTAACAAAGGAGATAACAGGTTTGCTGTGATGAAAAATGACATACATGGAAAGTCCTCTGCATCTTAAAAATGGATAATAATCAACATGTTTTCATTCCACTTTCTTTCCTTTTATATTCCAAACAGGAACACTTGAAATTATTTGCATGATTTTGTAGCTGTGCAATCAGGTTTGAATAGGTCCCTGTGCTAGATGCTAGAAAGAAATCAAGCAGAACAACAATTCTGGAAAACAAAGCAAGATTAGGTAATATGGTAGGACAATGATTTGGCTAGCACAATAAATTTAATATTTTAAAACAATGGGCATTTTTTTAAAAAAAAGCTTTGTTTATTTTCATTTTCTGGAATATTTAAGAACCAGGAACTATCCACTGTGTTCATGTAGGACAGTGACGCTGTGGAATGACCATTTTAAAGAAACAAAGTAGATGTCACAAAATATCAACACCTGGCAAATCCATCATGTTCCATACAGATGTGTGGGGTGTTGCATTATTTCAAAAGAACACTGCTAATAACATTGCAATTTTCCAGACTGAACAAATTAAGCTACATTAAAGGATATATATATATATATATATATATATATATATATATTCCTGCCTGTTGTGTCTGCAGAACAATTCTGTGAGTTCACATTATAGGCTAATATGACACCACTGCCCTCTATTGGAAAGAATTGGGCTTGGAATTGTTAGACCACAAAGAGTAGAAAATTTCATTTTGAACTGCTTTACCATGGTAGATTTATCACTGTAGCTCAATGAAGTCTTGTCTAGTATCAGGACCCTATTCAGGCAGAATTAAAAATAATAACAATAAAACCAGCATATTTTGTTTCTGAGGTGATTTAACTTTACTTTTAGCAGTTCTTCAGCAGTGAGAAGTTAGGTGGTACACCTTATCTTCATGTAAGTGTTCTCAAAATTCACCAGAATCTATCTGCTTCAAGGAAGCAAGACAACTACTTGAAGCTGCTGCCACACTGCAGTAATAATGTAGTTTGACACCAATCTATCATGGCTCCATCCTATGAAATACTGGGATTTGTAGTTTGCTGTGGCCCCAGAGCTCTCTGACAAAAAAGGTTAAATAGCTCACAAAACTACAAATCCCAGAATTCCATAGCATTGAGCCATGGCAGCTAAAGCAGTGTCAAACTTCATTATTGCTGCAGTGTGGCATTAGCCTGAGTCTTCCCTAGTTTTGCTTGTGAGAAAATGTAAGAGGACAGATTGAGTACAGATTGCATGTAGGTACCTAGTTTAGATCAGGGACAGGTCATTTTCGGCCCTCCAGATTTTGCTGGACTATCAAACATATCTAGAGTTGCATATGGTGGGGAATGATGGGAATTGCAATCTAAGAACATGTTTAGGATCACAAGTAACTCATCCTGGTTGCAGACTAGAGGTAGCAATTGTGCAACACACACACACACAGAGATGTGGTTGCATTGCAGTTCCCAGCATAGCCAATGGTGATAAACCCTAAGAATTACAGTACATCTAGAGGTCTGTGTGATTCCCACTGCTGCTCTAGTCTTTAGGGCTAAAGGGTATGAATATCCCCTCAAGGGCAAACTGAACAAGTTAAGAGCCGTGAGACAGTCTGCTTCTTATTTTCTGTGGAAGGGAATACCATGGAAGCAAAAAGCTTCCAACAGATATGTGATATGCATGGCAGGGGTTGGACTGGATGGCCTTTGTGGCCTCTTCCGACTCTGTGATTTTATGATTTGTTTTGCTGCAGTTCTTCATGTAAAATCCCACTCCATCACTCAGCATCTTGAGGCTCAGGAGAAGAGGGGTGATCCTTTCACCTATCCAATCTGGAAGAATCATAATGAAAGAAGTTCTGTTGAAATTACTAGATTAATAGGACATAGGTTGTAGGTGACTCCTTCCAGACCTCAATGATGTATATAAATAATCCTTACTGAAGACACAGCAAGGACTTAATCTGCTTCTTGACTTGTTCTCAGGCTCCTGTGTATTAAACCCTATCTTCATATCCCTACACAGAATTTTTTTAAAAAAGGTATGGAACTATCTTGCCCAGGAACATGGGTTTAAAATTCACCATTGTTGCCTACTAAGTGGGGTGGGGATGGGTGCAAAGAGACATCACATTCATGTTTTCTTACAGCAGCTACATGTGGGCTGTCCTTTGCCATCTTGCATCTATCCCCTTGCTGTAGTCCTCCTACTGGTAGAAAAACTCTGCCTACAGCATGCAAACTTCTTGTGGCATGGCATTTGCTGTCTTCTCTCCAGTGCTTTGTGTACATCCACATACATTTGCAGCATGTCATTCTGTTCATCTGAGGCTATTGCAGGAGTATTATGCCAGTATTATCTGAGCAGGCAACTGGGGGATACTTCTTAGAATCTTTTTTTGTATGGTTGGGGAAATCCCACCAAAGGCCAGTCTGGGAGCCAATCATAACTCACTCCCACGTTCCAGGGACAGTCTGTTTATGTAAACTCTATCTTGATGGACGCCATGCAATATAAAAATGGAAAACCTACAGTATCAATATAGCATTATATGAGGAGCTTCCAGAACCAAGCTTGGATTTCATTTCATGTCTGTCACACTTCTGAGATGGCAGCTGGAACACACTTCAGAAAATCAAGCCAGAGGGGGTTCCCAACTACTCTTTCCTCACAGCCCAGAAAAAACCCAAGGAATGGATGCCGGCTGTGAAAGCCTTCGACTTCACACTCCTTCTGAAGGTTTGGTGCCTAAATTATGGTGGGAAAAATATCATTGGTCTATTTGAATAACTCTTGTTGTTCATATTGCAGAAACAGAAAATTACGGTATCTATATCTAATCTATAGCTATTTGTCTATATGTCTATTTATATCACCCCACAATTACAATCCCCGGAATCCCCATGCTGACTTTAGTCTAGAAGAGTAGCTTTCCCAAGTTCTGTCTACATACATATCTGTCTCTATACACAGATATTTCTCCTAGGGGCATGCGAGAACCATTTAGTAGATCAGGGAGGGAATGATGCAGCCTTCCCTGTATTATTGGACTATAATGCTCAGCATTCCTTGCCATTGATTATGGTAGCTAGGCATGTTGGGAACTTCAGTCCAATAGGAAAGGATTTGAATCATCTAAAAACCTTGCTGTTTTCCAGTACTCTGAAGCTCAAAGCAATGTCAGAGGTGAGCATTTCTTCATTCCTCAATTTTTGTTAGCTCCAAATGCATTCAGTGGGTTCAAATGTAGGCTGTCACTGTGGATTCCTGGTCCCCTGAAGTTCACACTCTTCTTTTCCATAGGGCTGTTACCTCTGTTTTGGGGACTAGATTGCCTGGCATTCAGTTGTACAAATAGAATTTGAATGTTATATAATTTGAAATTACTCATTTTCTTTTCTATGAAACAGTTCCTAAGGGAGAACTCCTAAGAGGTCATTTGTGAATGGATATTTGCTTTAAAAAGCTTTCCAAAAGAAGCACAGCTGTTTAATCTACATGTATGTTACAGAGACTGACATAATGTTAAATCATTAACAATAACAGGTATGTTCTCAAAATGATTTACTACTGTCAAAAGAACAAAGGAAATAGATCATTGCACCTAGAACAGCTTTGGATCATAGTCATAGCACCACAATCTGGCCAAGGAAAATGGCAAACTAAGGGATTGTCTATATGGTGAAAATACTCCTCATAGAAATTGCTTGGAAAATGAGCTGTCTTGATGGGATCCCATACTGTCTCACTGTATTGTGAAGGAGGGGGCCAAAATGAGGAAAAAGTGTGTGAGAAAAACACTTGCAGCTTTTCCTGACTTTTAAAAAAAGTCCCATGTGGTGTGCACATTCTCACTCATGAAGACAAGCAATTTGACATGTATTGCTTCCCCATACAAGAGGAAGCACAAATCTGATTGGCCGAACGAGCACAGGGGACAGGGCTGGGTTACAAGGCAAGCACCCGCTGCTGCCATGTTGGATTTTCGCCTTAGCGACTGATCACTAAGGTGATAAAACGGGGGATTTCTCTCTCTTTTTCCGGAAAGGTGAAATATAGCTTGTGTACCCCATAGAATTTTTTTTTTAAAGGTTGGGAGTGCTAGATTTAAAAACACAAGTAATCCACTCGCAGCTGCCATCTCAGCTACAGGCATGCAAAGTTATGGGGGTTACAAAACCATTAAGACAGGTCACAGCTGCTGTGACTTACTATTACTGTGGAGCAATCCATTTCCCCCCCTTTATGTAGACAAGCCCTAAGATGTATCTAATATTATCTAGTTTGTTGAAGTACAACAATGATATCATGAAAATATTGCCTGTGTCTGTGTGTGTATGAGTGACAAAAATCTATTTAGTTAAAATCTTTAAAGTGAACAGCCTTTAGGTTCTGCAAACTAAATTTTTTTATCATAGGACATCCAATTACAAATCATTAGTGTTCAGATATCCTCTGTACTATGCACATGTAAAGTGAAGTTAAGGTATATGGACAAAAGCTCTTCGACAAATATTTCTCAGTTTACTGGGGAGAAGTATAAATGAGCTGATATTTTTGTTCTAGTTCCAATGTCAGCAAATCAGATAATGTCTCAATGAGATGAGACCATCGTGTTCAGACTTATCCACCAGGAGAAGACATGGAAAGCTTCTTCAGCCAAGCTCTGTCCTTTCCTATCTTCTTTGCTTTGCAAGTTCTAATAATATAGATACAGTTTGCCTAAAGGGACTAAGCAGGTACAAAGCATACAGATTACACTCCTTATTGACACTTCCACCAACTTATTGCACTTATTTCAGCATCAGCTCAACCATTTTTGTTTAACAAATTGATTTTGCCTGTTACATTCTATTTACCAGCTTCTCTTTTTCTATTATGACCAAGGATGAACTGAGGCACCTACACTGGGCCCTACAGGCTAATGGTTACTCCAGATCAGACATCACAAGAGCAGCCAGACCCAGAAAAAACCACAGGAATGAAGAGGAAGAACAGCCACCCAAAGGGAAGGTATTTTTACCATACATCAAAGGAGTCACAGACAGAATAGGGAAACTGATGAGGAAACACAACCTCCAAACAATCTATAGACCAACCAAAACAATCCAAGAAATGTTACGCTCAGCGAAGGACAAAAGAGACCCTCCCACAGCTGCATGAGTTTACCTCATATCATGCAGCTGTGGACAAGTTTACATAGGGACCACTAAACATAGTGTGCAAACACGAATCAAGGAACATGAGAGACACTGTAGACTGGGCCAGCCAGAAAAATCAGCAGTAGCAGAACATGTGATAAACCAACCTGGACACAAAATGTTATTTAAAAACACAGAAATTCTGGATCATGCCAACAACTATCATGTCAGAATGCACAGAGAAGCTATTGAAATCCACAGACACCTGGACAACTTGAATAGGAAAGAAGAAACCTTAAAAGTAAACAAAATCTGGTTCCCAGTTTTGAAGAACAATAGAATAAAAACTCAACACTTGCAAAGGAACTCCACCCAGGGACAGGGGGATTCCCAGCAGATAATGGCCCACCAACCAACCATTAGCCAAACAGACACTAATGAGCCTTCCATTTCTATACCCAGAAACTACATTCAATTACACAAATTTACATATACTCCCCAACAGGGGTTCACAGCATATAAACTTCACATACACTCCTACCCAACCATTCTCTGAGGATGCCAGCCACAGATGCAGGCGAAACGTCAGAAAGAAACTATTCCAGAACACTGCCTCACAGCCTGGAAAAAAACCAAGGAAAATCTATTGCTTTTTTTTTTTTTTTTACTATTCATTCAGTGTATCCTAGTTATATTTTTAGAACTCTTTTGTATCTACAAAGGTGGCGGGTGATCTAAAAATATCTACATAAATAGATAAACAGTTCTTCTTTACCACATTACAATGGGCTTAAAGTGTATCCCTCAAGATTTTGTTGGACTGAAACTTCCATAAGCCCTAGGCAATGGTGAGAAATTCTGACAGCTGCATCCACAAACACCTGGAGGGCCACTCTTCAGCCATTCTTGCTTTAGGTAGATCCCCTTTCTGCACAAGACATTCCTGTGCTCAGGATATCCAACTGTACTCTCCAATATGAACCTGCATGTGTTTTGAGACCTGCTGGGGATGCACTGCTGTCTGTCCAACCACTCTCACAGGTGCATTTGGCAGGAACATGGGAGAAGGCCTTCTTGGTGGTTGCTCCCAGGCTCCAGAGTGCCTCTCCTAGAGAGGTTAGTTAGATTGACATTCTCTTTACTATCCTTTCATAAGCAGGTCAAAATCTTTTTACTCCAAGAGAACTTTGAGAATCGATTTTTCAGGGGAAAGAGGTTTTGTTTAAAGTGCTGGACTTTTATTTGTTGTTGTTGTTTTCTTCCTTTGTTTTAACTGGTTTTAATTTTATGATGATTTAATGTTTTTTTTTCCCACTTTAGTATGGCGTTAATTTTTAACTGAATTTGTTTTAACTGTTGTAAACCACCCTGAGACCGAAACTGGGAAAAGGTGGATGACAACTACAAAAACAACATATCACAACAACAGCAACAACAACAACCATAATCCAAAGGACAGCACATTCAGTTATGACTTCCTCCCATTGTGACATCTGTATCCTGCCTTGATCCATAATGCTCAGCCTATGACAATCTATTCTTATCATAACTACACCTGTGCAAGATTATTTGCCTGTATACACCTTTGTTAACCAATTTTTTTAAAGGTATGGGTTTTATAAGCAATAAAAAGGGAGGAATTGTTCTGAGGAATTTCTGCTTTCCCACTGGAGTTGTCTAGACAATGAAAAAATTCCTCACAGAATGAGAGGGGAATACTTTTTGGCCTGATGAGATCCCATGGGGATTCATCATATGAGGAAGGAGCGGGGGCAAAAACTCCATGTACTCCATGATAACAGCCTTCACTGTTTCTTGTGAAGTTTTTAAAAAAACGATACAGAAATGCGCATTCCCACCAGTTTTAGCAGCCAGTTTGAATCGGCATATTCCAGAAATCGAAACATGATCGATTGGACATGCGCAGGGGTGGACTTGCTGGTGATGAAGTGGCCAGAGTCGCCATTGTTGATTTTCATGGATGTGATCATGCACGATTTTCAAGCAGAAAAGAAAAAAAAATAAGCAGTAAAGAACAAAAAATATTGCACTTCCACATCTTGGGTTAAATGAGGGGGGAAATGTGCAATGGCGAGAGCTTTCAGAGAACAATAATGCAAGTACAGTTGTCCCTCCACATTCACAGATTTGGCATTCAGGGATTCAAGTATTCATGGCTTGAAAATATTCTTTAAAAAACAATAATCCAAAAAAGCAAACCTTGATTTTGACACCTTATATAAGGGACACAATTTTGCTATTCTATTGCATATAATGGGACTTGAGTGTTCACGGATTTTGGTATCCACGGGGGGTCTTGGAACCAAACCCCAGCGAATGTGAAGGGACAACTGTAATTCACTTGTGGTCACCATCTTTATTTGCAGGCATGCTCCATGTGAACTTCAAACACTGGTAGCTTCCCATACCAGAGATCTTGAAGACAAATCATGAAGATGAATGAAAACTGCTGCAATGATGAGTTAATGCGCAAATATCTGCTGTTAATTTTCCCGTCTAGCTGACCCCAGTTTCTCTTTATAAGATACTGTTTCACTATCACATGTAGTGCTGACACGGCTATCAGCTCAAATGCTTTTCATCTCACTCATACAGATGGGTTTGAGTAGTATGAAAGTTGTACAGTGCTGCTAATGTCCCCTACCGAAGAAGTACTTGTCAAGAGGTAGGCTTGTTTGTGGGTAATATTAAAGAACTCCTTAAATCATAATAAAATGTTTAGCAGAACAACAAAAAGAAGGGAGCTGAAGTCTAAGAAGAAAAAAGGTGAGGCAAAGTTCCTAGTTGCAGACTGTCAGAATGCTCAATAAAGGTTACAGTGTTCTTACTTTTTTTTTTAAAATGCCCTTTTAAAAACAACAACACAAACTGTTCAGATGAAGGTTAGGTAACACTATACCCTATCAAAGGCTTGAAATGTGGAAAGTCGTGTTTTCCTTTGTGAATCTGAAAGAGAGACAAGCCTTATGAGAAACCACGGATAATTAATGCATAAAATATTGTCCATTTCTTGTGTGGTTAACCAGTGAAGCCTCCAGTAATGATGTAATCTAGCTTGTAAAAAAAAAAAAAAAAAGGAAAATGAGAAGAGGAGGCAGAAGGCCAGACACAGCTAAGGGATGCAGAGGTACCATGTCATTTCCTAATTAACTAAGTGATCCTTTAAACTGCCAAATCAAGCAAGGAGCTCCATGGACCAGTGTCTTATTGATATTCACATTAGGGCATTGAAAGCAATGATTCCAGTCCCAGTGGTTATAGTTAAACATTTTCTTTCAAAAAAATAATGCATGCTTTACCCCTAGGTATCCCCAACTCCCCATTCATAGGGAAATGAGCAAAGGCCACCCTGAATTGCATTATCTACTGTTGAGACAGGGAATGTGTGTGTTGGGGAAGATTCTCCAAGGGTACATATTGATATATTTGAATTGTTATGAAGAGTTGCATATGGAGGACACCCTCCCCCCCCCCCGTTTTACCACCCCCAATTATTTTTCTTCTTGCCACTCTCTTAATCATGCAAATACTTACAATGCTGGATTAGGAAAAGATGTGTGTACCTCTCTGTAACACAATCCTCCAGCTTTTAATTTCACACAAGAGATGAATATTCAGTTTAATAAAGCCCTGTCATGAGTAGGTTGTGATGAATTTGTTCAACATCAGCAGTTGCAATCCAAGGGCAGTCTCTGCAAAATTCTCACTCCCACAAGAACCATAATCTTTAAGGATCGATAATATAATTATCTTCTCACATTTGAGACTGCCAGGTCTTTTCCAGGATCTAGTCAATTTTCTTTTATCTGATAGCCAATGAGAGCAACTGATAGCACTTTGGTTTGGAGTATATATTTCTTAGTAACCTGAAGCTACTAATGGCAGCCTGCATCGTTAATACATACATACAAGTGTCAATACTGAAGAATAAGCAGCCCTTTCATTTCTGATGAATTTGGGGTTTGGTATGCTCATGTATCTTTCCTAGAATGGCAGTGACAGGAGTGCCCAAGCAAGGCATGATGCAATGTCCAAGAGGCTGCCTTCAGTTCCCAAAAGATCTGACCCCTAGTGTCCGAGGCAAGTTAATCACATTTTACAATTTCTGTTTCAAACTCCACACTGCTCTGTGCTTTCAGCACAAAGTCTGGTTAAGGAATGTCACAGATTTTGAACATGGCTTGTTGCAGTGTAAGGGCAGAATACCCACTTAAAAAGAAAACATAACTCAGCTTCCACATTCTTAGCTGCTCCCTACAGCCAAACAGATTTCCTCTGTTGGACATGTTCATTTCCTTCCAATGTCTCCTGGAAACTTTTCGTGGACCACTATGAACTGCACAATATCCCCACCTATCAGCTAAGCTTCCTAACCTCACATTTGCTATCTTTAAAAAATCCATCTTTCCTGTATAGGACTTCCATGTTCTATATATTAGATCAGACTTTACTATTGAGTCACAAAACATGCAAAAAGCATATTAAAAAAAATGAAACAACTGAAGATTTAAACTTATTATTTTACATACAAACATTTGTAAGCATCTATGGTCCATGGCCCACTGGCTTAATAGTATTCTGTTTTGTTTTGAAAAATCCAGACAGATAATGTATTTATGGGTTAACATTAAATGAACAATGGTCAGTCTCCAAATGCTGAGTATTTTGACAGAAAATTACTTTGGGGAGCTGATGTTATGGGTCAGAAGACACACTGATTAAACCAACAAAGGGAAAGACTGTCACTTTGGGACATGGCTGCATGATGCTTCCCAACAGTCCCACTGAGGAACAGAATAAATAGAAAAACAAATGCCAATGGAAAGTCAGCTGGAAAGACAAATGACATTCCACAATGTTATTTTATTATCTCACCACCACCACTATCAATAGGGCACAATAGCCTGTGTTTGTGTCTTGGACTCTCAGTTTTGATTTTGGTGGGCTTTGGGTTGTTTTTCTTTTGAGTCACAGAAACTCTATGCCTTTAACACACAACCTAGATCAATAAGATGTTCAGGACAGTTAAGTCTCCAGATTTTTTTTCTATAGTTTCCATTGGCCTTTCTTCTTCTCATTGTATGGCATTACTGTCCCTGCTAAAGGATAAAAAAAAAGTAAGAAGCTATTTGTTCTTTATCTTCTTCCCATCCACATCAGTTCCAAAAGTCTCAGGAGGGAAGGTTCAATTGTTATTTGCCCCATATCTAGATCTGGACTTGGCTTCAAGTTTCGAGGGACCCTATGTTAGTTACCTATGGTGGTGGGGGAGGGGGACATGGATGGAATGGCCTGTGAATCTGAGTGGAACTCCAGACACACACAGTTTGTGTATGTGTGTACCTGTTGGTGCCATCCTGTTAATGAAGCTGGCATTGCCATCATTGACAAAGTATTGCCACCCATTACACATGTGGTTGGCAGGGCATGGAGATCCACTTGGCACAGCTGTAGTGTTGGCCTTTGTAAAAGCAAGTCCTGCCAGGTTCTTCCATTTGCCCCACAGTGCTGTACCCTGACACTGGGCTTTACTTAAACCTTTGTGGGTTTCCCCTTGACATTTGATACAGCCTGACATGGAAAAGATGGAGTCAGCTCCTCTTAGTTTAACATTTGGCAGAAATGACTAGAATTCTCACCTTTGATCTTAGCCAAATTTTTATGAAGTGGAAAGGAATTCAGGTCACATGGCACAGTTGAAGTGTGAAAGAGGTTGATATTGATGTGGAAGACAGCAGCGAAGTCAAGGTGGACAACTCTGGAGGAGGCGGGGGTATTTTTCACCCTGGCACCCTCATAGGGGCTGCACTGGTGCTCCTGACATGACTGGAAGTCACTTGATATCATTTCTAGTTTCTTTTCCAGCAAATTTTCATTCACTTATTCCAGGGTGTGGGGTGGAGGGGGGTTCAGAGCACTGAGGGGTTGGGGGACAGTGAGAGTAAGGCCACCACATTTGGCTGAAATTCAAAGATATATTACTAAAATGAATAATAATTATGTGTATGTGTGTGTGTACATGCGTGTGTATGTGAGCAAGCACACTGTTTTAGCACTGGCCCATGAGATCTCCACACATGATTATTACTCTTTTGCAGACTGCATGCATTAGGACTAAAACAGTGCAATACAGGGACAGATCACACCAGAATTTAAATGCAGACCTGCATGGACATGTTCATTCTTCTCCCATTCAGTGGCTGCCTGGATCTGAGGATGTTGCTGCAAATCAGTGAAGGGAAACAGTATCCCTGGCATAGAGAGATAACCTTTTGCTTGACTTTGCAATTACTTACATCAGGCTACACATTTAGTTAAACAAAGGTGGGTATTTACTTGCATTTCTGATCCTTAAAGCAAATCTCAAGGGTTTTACTTTATGCCACCATGCTGTGGTGTTTTTTTTAAGTCACACCACTCAGGTGTTTAATCTTCCTCCTGAGCTTCAAGATGTGACTCTGATTTAAATAGCTGTTTTGTGTGATTAAGAATAATTTGGAGCAATTAAAGAAAACAGTTCACTTGTGACAGGTGGCAGAAAACTAGACTAGATAATTACTTTTTTTAGCCATCTGTGTTAATTGCCATTAGCGAAATTAAGCCTGAGATGTACCTCTTTGAAATTTGAAGCAAAGTACTTTCCTCCTTTACCTTGAAAGCCAATCAGGGGTGGGGTGGGTGGTCTCAAAGCTAATCAGGGGTGGGGTGGGTGGTGGGTGGTAAAGTAATTTCAGCCTTCTTGCCACAAAGTACCTATTTGTTAATGTTACTAGGTATATGAGAGCTCTAAATTATGACAATTAAAACACAATTTTTACAAAAGTGAGACAAAACATGGAAATAATAATGTGCTTTTGACAAACAGGGAAACAATGGCAGTAGTATGTTCAAAAGCTTTGGTTTAGTACTTATAGCCACTGAGTCTGAAAAGGTAAAGTACCAACCTGTGGCATTAGCTGTACATTTGCTGCGGCATCTAACTAAGCTACTTAGTTTGCCCTGAATTGAACACTATCAAAACCTGTGTTTCTTCACATGAGACACAGAGATGGAAACATATTCAAAATAAATATAAAGTGCAACAACTGGAACTGAATGTGGGACCCTCATCTTGCAAATGTATGCTGTGTTTTGGTCCTTCTTGGTGAGCCCCTTCTATCTTTCATGAATCTGGTAAATAATTTCAGTGCCTGAATGCATTTCATTACTCAGGCAATCCAATTTATTTTCAGAAATTAAGATGACTGAAGATAGAATTGCCCCAGCATGGGTTGCCAAATGCCAGATTCCAAAATCTGGACAGTCACATTTCTATATGATTCAAATCATATGGTGGACTGAGAAAGTAGAAACCAATCTGCTCCCCTACTAAATTCCTATCTCCAACCATCCCTTTCAAAGTGGCGCTTCCTAGTTTGGAAACAGATAGGTGAGTTTCCTCTGATTCTTTTCTATGCAAAATGTATCCGAACTCAGAAAGCTTTTAGATACATTCCTTAATCTATAGCCTACACCGCCTATGGAAATATCTCCTCATGCCCCCTCCCTGTTCAACCTTATGAGGTTGTCACAAACCCACCAATTTTTATCTCTCTGCAATTAAAGCAATCAGTTGAGTTCCGGTTTTCTTTGTCTGTTCTGTTGGAGAGTCATCCAAGCTTTTTTATTATCAAAATTACCCCTCCAAGGCATGGAATAGGGTATAAATATTAGATCCCTAACAACAGTAAAGTGTGCTACAGTGGACAGACCTCAGCTACTCTCTTTCTTAGCACACGCTGGATTGGAACCTCTTGTGCCACCCTCTGACTCCTGAGTATCTTTGCTGCTCTTCAAGATTAGTAACTATCACCCTATCTTCCCAGACCTCTCTTCCTCTATCCAACCTTTCTGCCTTACTCTGCTATAGACTTGTGTGGTTCTTAAGAATCTGTGTTGTGTATGTTAGTTCACTTTTGTGTTATTCCATTCAGGGCCAGTTTAAGGCACTGGCAGCATCAGCATCCGCAGGGGGCCCCATCATTGTGGGAGCCCCCGTAGTAACCCTCCTCCTGTAAAAACATTATTTGTAATTATAATCTGAATATCCTGTACTGTGAATAGCTTAAGTTGAGCTGAGTTACATTGACCTGAGATAAACATATGGGCCCCCCAAAATAAAGCATTGCAGCCCCCCCCCCGAATTCCTTAAACCAGTCCTGATTCCATTAAAAAACATTCCTGGTTTTCCAATTTTTCAAAAATGCTTTCAAATTAGGGCTTAAGCATTGAGGCCATTCATTTGTGCATATTATAAATATGTTTAAACAAAGAGTGTTAGACATTAGAGCACAATTAGATCTAGCTGCTCTGTCTTCAGTAAGATCTATGAAATGTTTAGGAAGGTCCAAAACACTTTTCCAGGAAGAAAAATACCTGTTTTTTACAATAAAAAAAGTTTTGCGTACAGCTTTCACACATCTCCGCTTTGAGCAAATGGATATAAGGATGTTACAAGAACGTTATTAGGACATCCCTATTCAAGATAGACTTTGTATATGTGGGGTATCCAAAATTGAACATCTTGCCCATTTCTTATTGCACTGTCAGTTATACGCTAATGTTAGAAAGCACTACTTTGACTTATTTCAAGATAGCTAGGAGGAGTGGGATAATGAGTCTAAACTGACTTTCCTGTTGGAAGGGGTCAGTCCCTTTATGACACTTAGTGTTGCCCTTTTTGCAGTTAAAGCAGCCAATCAGAGGAAGCAAGAAGCTGAAAAAGAGTCTGCCTAAATGCTGTATGTTAATATGGAAGTTGTGATGCTGGTGGGTTATCTCATCTGTTTTAGTGACAATACTTTTACATTTTTGTGAGGAAGAAAATATTAATATACTATTGAAGAGGGAATGACATTAGAAAAGTGTTGGTGGGTGCTTGGTTTTCATCCTTCTTTTAAAAATGTTTTTTCTCTGTATTAATTGATGGTCTTCTGAACTGTCCCTTTTGTCTATATTGTCCTTAAGTGGTGCTATATTACACCATTGCAATATTTAAGTCATAGCTGGGGAGGGGAAATCTGGGGGAAGTTAAAACAAGTGTCAGTAATTTGGTTTTATCATAATTGCATCTTTGTAGTTGTAATTTTATTGTTTTAATATTAGTAAATTGTTTGAAATGGTCAATAGGCTAATTCAATAAATAAACTAATACAATACAATTCTCATTAAAATACTTTGTTTTAAAAACTGGAGTGCTTTCTACAGTTAGTACTGGTATACATAGGTGAAAAGATCCCTAAAGTTACCCTCCTCTTGCAGGCCTAACTAGATTTTGGCATCATGGGAGGGACTCTAACACACCACTCACCTCTTAGGGTAACAAACTGAAACTCTAAAGTGAGTGCATTCCAGAGTCTGGGAGTGCCACAGGACAAACTCCTTTTCCATGTGCCAGAGAAGTCCCCTCCTGCAGATCTAAATAAGTGAGCATGTTTGCACCGACATAGGTGGTCCCTCAAACAGCCCAAAGGGTGCTAAAAGCTTAAGCCAACACACAGAATTGAACCAAAAGAATCAATTCACAAGCAGTGTGGTACTTTTAATATCAGAGTGAAGTCCTTCCTGAATCTTCGTTTGCGAAGAAAGTGGAACAAAGCACAGCTTGGTGTGCAGCTTAATTGTCAAAACTTGCACCACCTGAAGTTTCTGGATGCTCTTTGGGGCAGCTCTATGCAAAGCGTAATACAATAGTCTAACAGTGATATAACCAAAGCATTTGTAATTATGGCCCAATCAGATGTACTCAGTGATAGTTGCAACCAGTGTACTCTTTGCTGGCTCAATTTGAGATGAGGCAAAATGTCACAAAACCACAGACATGCTTTCTTTCTCCTGCGTATTTAGCAACCAGGAAGTGATAAAACTGTATACCATAGATACCCATACTGATTTTGTAGTCACAAAAGAAAGAAGTGGCTTTTTTTAGTTTCAACTACTATTATGCACAAAATAGTCTTTAAGAGCTAATTAAAGTACCACATTACGGAGGCATGCTATGTTTGGTTTCCAGTGGGGACATAATATCATTAACATGAAATGCATTTAACGAAAAAGTCATATCATGTCAATTGACAAGATGGCTATTGTCTACAACCTCCCACCGCTGGAAGGATTCATGCATGGGGCTGCCAAAAGAAGGGTCATGATTCAGTCTGACAGGGGCATAGCCTGGACACATTTTTCCTTAATTGCCTGGTTGTCATCTTAGATGCTGCCCTGGCTAACTACTGCTACAGCAACAAAGAAAATTAATATACTGCATATGATATATTAAAATCCCAAAATGTTCCTGGTATTTGCCTTCCTTTTCAATAAGAAACCAAATAATTAATCATCTTTTCTTTCAACACCAATCTAACTTGTGGCTCTTCTTTGGTAACAAAACATATCTGACATGTGTGAATGAATGGAACAAAAGCAAGACCACTTGGATATTTATAGTTTGCTTTGGGCTCTCCTCTTTTTTTGCTGTAACCATGTGAGTTTTAAACACCTACAAAGCAAGGCAAAGCTGATGATAATTTCTGAGCTACATTGTAAAGTCATGGTGTTAGCAAATGTATTATCCTCTTATTTTCTGGGTTTGTTCATCTCCACTGCTTTTCTTCCCTGCTTTTTTTCTATTGCACAGCAGGGAGTGATATGACAGCCCCCTTCTGATCTTTTTTCCTCCATGCAAGGGTTATAATTCTTTCATGAAGGAACATAAAAACACATGTTGTTAACAAGGTTTTACAAACATGGCATATGGTAGCCTAAGCAAAGCGTGAAAAAAAGCAAAGTAAAAATCACCCACAGCAGATCCAAGTACAGCAGGATGGATTCAATAGATGAATCCTAACTTCCATCAGCCATACAAAGGACAAGAAATTAGGTTTTTCTTTAGTGAAGGTAGCTATTCCAACAAGGGAAATGCAAAGTACATTGAGTTCACATGGTCTATTTTAAGATAAGAACTTTGAACAAGAAGTATCATTGCTCTTATTTATTTTCCCTTTAGGCCACCCAAAACCAGAACATTTTTCTGGTTGGCTTGCAATGTAAAGCAGAACATGTCGAAAAAGTCAATGACCAGAGCAATAGAAATAAGAAGAAAAATGATGCTGAATAAAACACAAGAAGCAGAAGAGAAGTAGACTAACGGGTTGTCTAAATGCTGAAAATACTCTTCACAGGATGTGAGGAGAATACAATCTCTCTCAATGGGATTCCACATAATTTTGACATCTTGGGAAGGAAGGGGGCCAAAACCACCACATACTGCACAGGAAAAGCCTTAGTGGCTTTCCCCAAAGTTTTTTAAAACCAGCAGGGGGGGATGTGCATTCCTGCTTGATGGGACAAGCAATTTGATTTGACTCACTTTCTCTATATGAGTGGAAGTTGAAAGTTGCTTGCTTGGACGTGTGCGAGGGGTGGAGCTTGCTAACAAGGCAAGCGCATGGAGCTGCCATGTTGGATTTTCACCTTAGCAACCAAGCGCTAAGGCAATAAAATGAGGGGGTTGTTTGCTTTTCTGTTAAAGTGAAAGGCCACTCTTTCATACCTTTGATATGGTTTTTACAAAAATATATACTGTCTGGTGGCGGCAAACTGAGGTAAGTAAAAATGCGAGTAATTCACTCACAGCTGCCATCTTGATTCGCAGGCATGCCTGCTTGCATAGCAAACACGGATAGCTTTGCATACCTGTGATCTACCCCCCTCCCCAAATTAAGAAAAATAGCAGCTGCTGCAAATTGCCATTACTATGGAGCCATCCACATTTTTTTGCCTTGTATAGGCAAGCCCTAAAATATATTTATTTAACAGGTCATAAGCAGGGCAACCAAAATTATCAAGGGGCTGTAGAAAGTCCACTAGGAGGAAAGTTCACAATGCCTGGAACTTTCTAGCTTGAGAAAAGGTAGTAAGTGGTAAGACACGGCAAGAGATTTTTGACATTTTGCATTTTACAGAGATGGTGGACAGGAGATGCTTTTCTTCCTCCCTCTGGTAAAACTGTTACCAAAGTCATCCAAGGTGTATCCATACTGCACAATTATTGTATTTGGATACCACTTTAATTGCCCTGCCTCCATTGCATGAAGCCCTTGGATTTTTAGTTTAGTGATGCAGAGCCTGTTTGGCATAGTGGCCTTAGTGCTGGACTAAGACTCTGGGAGAACAGGCTCTGAATCGGAGATCAAGCTCAACGACTCAGCCATGGAAACCTCAAGGTGACCGCGGACAAGTCACATTCTCTCAGTGGCAGTGGCAAGCCTCCTTCAGATAAACCTTGCCAAGAAACCCTAGGATACATTTGCCATAGGTTGGAGTCAAGTGGAAGGCATGTAGTGACAACAACAAAGTTGTGTAGCAAGCAATAGCACTGTAATGCCAGGGAATCAATGAGAGATCTTAAGCAGAACAGTTGAAAAACCTTACCAAATTACAAACACCAAGGGCTTATCTATGCCATTAAAAACCCTGAATCTCCCTTCAAATCCCCCTGAATCTGTGGCGATTCAACATACAGCCTTTTCTCAGAATCTGGGGCAATCAGGCCACACATTGCATGACCCAGATTTGGGGCATTCCAGGGTATTTTACCTAGATGTCAAGTTTTGATTATTTGGGGGTTTCTCCACATTTTTGTCCCCTGCTTCCATCACTTTCTTTAAGTGCCTCTTCCTGTGATGGGAAAGTGGGGGAGTGGGCAGAGGCAGTGCTGCTGAGCAAGGGGAAGGGAGAAAACCTTTCCCTTTGGCCAGGAACTGCCTCCTGAGCTTTAAATTATGGTCAAGGTGGCAGCGGCTGCCGAAACTCCACAGGGACAGTGAAGACAAGGAACCCCATGTTGCTGCAGAGACTAATTATGCACAGGGCTTCGGAGAAAATGTGGGGCATGCAGGCAGAACTCCATTTGGCCCCAGGATTCAATAGGAAGGAGCCATAGTAGTTAAAAATGACATCAAACTGCTACTAGTTTGACAGGAAATAGCAACAACAAAGCAGTCAACAACACATTGGTAGTGCCAATTATATGGATCTGTCTAAGATGAATTATGCCCTCCTTCTTGGCTGGGCACAGAGGGGAGGT
This sequence comes from Gambelia wislizenii, assembly GCA_030847615.1. Classification (NCBI taxonomy): domain Eukaryota; kingdom Metazoa; phylum Chordata; class Lepidosauria; order Squamata; family Crotaphytidae; genus Gambelia; species Gambelia wislizenii. The sequence goes on from JAUMIR010000002.1 coordinate 69,689,995, forward strand.
TACTCAGAGAGCCTGTATTAGGGAGGGAAGCAGTCTGCACTGTGTATTCACCAAAAGACTAAGAGCTCTTAATCAAATTCATATGGCAAGATGAGTATCCAAGTCACAGGGATACCATTTCCCACACACCACATATGTAAATTTTAATTCTATTCATAGACTAATTTATACATTAGTTGTTGTATACTTTTAGCAATATGTATTTTTATCTGTATCTGTTTTGATTTCTGTCAGCTGCCTTGGGTCCCAGCATTGGGAAAAGGGAGAGATATAAATTAAATTAAAGAAAAATAATATGAACAACACTCATTCATTTCAAGAGCGGAGGGCTGCCTGGAAAAGCCTCAGAGTCATAGTTTATGTGATGATTAGTGGTGATCCCCAAATTTGGCTGGATTATGACTTTCCGTCTCTCCTGTTCTGAGGTTACAGAGGTTTTTGCTGTTAGTCAGGCTTTCAGATCAAAACTGGGAAAATGCTCTTTGTTTTCCTTGCTCAGGACAAGCTCTGCTAGCTGTGCACAGTGAATGTATTGTTGTCAGGCACAGTGAATGCAGGTGCCTGGCACTTTAGCAAGTGGGTTGCTCGTAAAGGATTTCACCACATAAGTGCCAATGCACCTCCGCAATTATTGTCCATCAGCCAGAGCTATATCCCCGAGCCATGTATTCCTCAAATGCTTATTGATTAGAAGCTGGGGTTCTCCCCACCCCAACACACACACCTGCTAAAGGATTAGGAAATATTACTTGTGATTTAAATAGTATTTAGCAGACAGAAATCGGATACAAAGCAGTACTTACACAGTATCAGTTTCCTCCAGAGTGAACCCAGTGAAACCACTGGAACCCAGAAGGATTTACTGACATTTTCTGAAGTACATCATACTTATGAGGTAAAGTAGTTGGCAATTTGGAAGGAATGCCCAGTCTGGGATATGATACATATTCTGTCACTACGTTTTCATTGTCATTGTCCCTGAAAAAAAAATCTTAATTAGCATTACACAAAGACTTTCTAGTACAGAATCACAAATGAACTGAGCTGACTAGATATAAGCTAGGAACTCCTTTACCTTTCTATCTAAGATGGATGGATTGGGCCCTTGGTTCATATTCCTTCCTTAGGGGAAGTGGGAACACCTATAAAAAGGAGCAGAGGCTTTATAATTATATTATGGCAGGATCATCCTGGGGCCATCTATGCATCTATGTCCTTCCTTTGCCTTCTGGGAATGTGAAATGAGGTGTGTGGATGTGTGTGTGTGTGTGTGTGTGGAGTGGTGGTAGTGGTAGAGAATTTCAGGTCCTTGCTCTGAGAGGCTTTTGGTATGTATCATGGAACTGTATTTGTAACTATGTAAGTTTTGCTCTGTTTTTCACCCAGGTGATACTAGGCTTTTAAAACTGTTTTAATATTTTGGAATCTCCCCGCTTTGGGGGGAGTATAACTGCTACAAGGCACCACAGGAAAAAGCAGAATATTGAATTTGCACTACATTAAATAAACAGTTGAGTGTGGACACCTTTCATATACCATTTAATACTTTGTGTAGAAGTGGGTGGGCAAAATGCTGCCCTTCAGATGCTGTTGGACTGCAACTCACAGAATCCCCTACCACCATCTATACTTGCTAAGGCTGCTGGGAGTTACATTCCAGCAACATCTGGAAGGCCACACTTTACCCATACCTGCTATAGAATAACAACATATTAGGCAATTTCTTTTCCTTATTGTAGTTGGCACCTGCTAAAATTGTTTTTCTTTTTCCTTAAACAAAATGTTAAAGGGCATAGGAGGCCTTTTGTCTTCATTTGAATCAGGCCAACCTGCTGTCATTGCTGGTTGTCCAATTCATAAGCAGTGATTTGGTCAGAACAAACTTATTGTGAATCCCACTGGTTTCAATTGGTATACACAGAATGAGACTAAATCTGGATCCAACTGAATTATTCTAGTACATAATGAAATTCCTCATGGTTGCTTAGCTGAGGAGTTAGGACTGCATTGTGGAGGGAGAACCAAGCTATGAAGTTTCAGCCGTAATAGACTGAAAAAATGAGAGCCATTCCCCACTGTTATTACCATATTGTTGAGGAGGGGGGGCAGAAAAATGGAGAAAAGAAAGAAAAAGAAAGGCTTCTTGTGTTCCTGGCCTTCATTCATACAAGACTTTTAAAATAGGGCTTCCTACTGCAATAAATCTTAATCTGAAAAAATGTGCAATAACATATCCGTCTCCAAGTCCAACATACTGTCAGCTTATGTCACTGCTCATATCTATGCATGCAACAGCTAGGCTGTGATCTTAGGTACAAATAACTGGAAGTTGGTCTAGCTTAAATTTATTCTAAATAACCAGAGTATGGAAAAGCTACCTTTTGGACTACAGCTACCAGAATCTCCACATTGGCTGGGACTCAGAGTCTAAAGAATAATCTTTCCATGCTCTGGAAATACCATGGGGTTGGATTGGACTGTCAAGCATGTCCTTAAAAGCTACCCTACATTAACCTTCATCTTAATGAAGAGATATGAGTTCTAATTTTTTTTTGTTCTGCCATTCTCAATTTACTTCTTACAGGATCTATCTTGACAAGGATAACAAGAACATGTCTACTTTATTGTAATCAAAGAAAACTCTTTCTTAAAGTCATTCATTAGATCTGCGAGGTCTTATTACTCAAGGTTTTACTTTGGACCTGTACACCCTAACTTTAGCGATAAAACAGAGGGATTTTTTTATAGGTTTCCTTCAAGTAAAATTGCCTCTCACTTACAGCAGCAATTTGTCAATGGCTAAAGAGCCTGAGGCTAGAAGTAGACATTTACTTAAAAGACCTTCAGACTATTTTAAATAGACCTTTGGGATCTAGGAACTGACCAGTGTGTGACATGCCCCCCTCTCCAGCCCATAGCATCTCACTGTGCTATTTCTTTTAATTGAGTAACCTCAATGCTGGCTGTTCAAAATCACTTTAACCTAAACATGCCCCCGGACTGAAGCTCCTAATGACCTTCCCTTGGCCCTAAACACATATGGCTAAGACAATGCAAACATCATTTGGAAGATGAGTAAATTCAATAACTCAATTACCACTGTACCAAAGCCACATCCATCAAACCTTGGCCACAGGAGTTTGTATCTTTAGCTCCCTGCCTTTGAATGGCTAGGCATTTGGGCAGGAGTAACTAATCAATTTAGGAAAGATTAAATAGAAATTTGTAACACTTGGTATTATTAAACCTTCAGTCTTCATTATGGCCCCTTAACGATTACATCATAGCTGTGTAAAATAAATTAACAGGATCTGCAGGATTGAATCATAGAATCACAGAATCATAGAGCTGGAAGAGACCACAAGGGCCATCCAGTCCAACCCCCTGCCATGAGGAATACACAAACAAAGCACTCTCCACAGATGGCCATCCAGCCTCTGTTTAAAAACCTCCAAAAAAGGAGACTCCACCACACTCCAAGACAGTGCGTTCCACTGTTGAACTGTTCCTACTGTCAGGAAGATCTTCCTAATGTTTAGGTGAAATCTCTTTTCCTGTAGTTTGAGTCCATTGCTCCATGTCCTAGTCTCTGAAGCAGCAGAAAATAAGCTTACTCCCTCTTCAAAATAACATCCTTTCAAATAGTTAAACATGGTTATCATGTCACCTTTTAACTTTCTCTTCTCCAGGATAAACATACCCATCTTCCTAAGCTGCTCCTTATAGAGCATAGCTTCTAGACTTTTCACCATTTTGGTCGCCCTCGTCTGGGCACATTCCAGCTTGTCAATACCCTTCTTGAATGATGGTGCCTTGAACTGGACACAGTATTCCAGGTATAACATCCGCAGATTTGAATTTTAACAAGTGCCACTAATCACCCTTCTTCCATTTCATTATATATATATATATATATATATATATATATGGATATGGATTTGAGTCTGCTTACAATTTTATATACTGTACAGAATCATTTGCTTAACTTCACAGCCTGGCTGAACAGTCCCAGGGCAGCCACAGAGGCGGCAGCAAGCCTCAGCCACCAGGCTTGTATTCTTTGTGTCCCCGCACTATGGGGAGTCTGCCACTTACCCACTTCTACCTTTGGTGCTTCTCCTAGGGAAGCACCAAAGGTAGAAGCGGGTGGGTAGCGGACTCCCTGGAGGGGGGAACATGAAGAATGCACACCAGGCATCTGGGTCTTACTGCTGCCACCCTACACCATGTATCACAGCCTTTCACATCCTTTTTACCCTGGTGGAACCCTTGAAACAATTTTCAGGTCTCAGGGGACCCCTGCCTAAAAATTATTATATCTACAGATTAAAAGTATGTTTCCCCTCCCCCCAATGAGCTGATCTATCATGACCGAAGCCTAGAGAAGAGGAACACGATGCTTAACACTCTGGCTGCAGCTGTTTGTTGTAGCTGAAGTTTAAAAGACTCTTCAAAGGCAGCCTCATGTACAGCATGTTACAGTAGTCCAAACAGGATGTAATTAAGGCATGTACCACCATGACCAGATCCAATGTCTCAAGGAACTGGCACACTTGGTACGTAAACTTAAAATGCGCAAAAGCACTCCTGGCCACAACAGAAACTTGGGCCTCCAGGTTCAAATCTGAGTCCAAGAGTGAACCCAAACTGCAAACTGGTCTCTTTAGGGGGACTGTAACCTCATCTCTCTCTCTCTGGCTTTTCCTCCACGCTTGATGTGGCTCAGCTCACACTTCCAGAGGACAAGAACAATGATGGTAAAGGATCTGGAAACCAAGACTTATGTATAAGGTCTCTCTCTCTCTCTCTCTCTCTGGCTTTTCTTTGCCAACGAAGATTCAGGAAGGACTCATCCCACGCTTTCTGCAAGCGCGCTGATGACTAAAAAGGCCAATCTGAGATAAACAAGTCTGGTTGCAGAAAGCACAGCAGAAGGTCTCCTTGGGTGATGTTTCTGGGTTGTGATTCTTTCTGCGTTGTCATTTCTCTTCAAGACTTGTTCAGCGTGAGTTCTCAAATAAGGCTGCAGCATTGTGGATAGTGCATCTCCATGCCTCCCGATCCGGCAGGCCCAATCCACCTCATTCCGTCGCATCACACAATACCTCTTTTCTAATCCGTGGTTTTTTTCCCTGCCCATATAAAATCTGACAGAATCTTATTCCACACCTTAAATGATTTATCGTTAATCAAAATAGGTATGTTCCTGAAAAGATGCATTAATCTGGGCAAAATGTTCATTTTTACCACAGATACTCTACCAAGAAGTGAAATATTTTGTTTTGTCCATCTTTTTATATCTTCTTTTATTTTACTCCACAGCTTCTCATAGTTATTTCCAAATAGTTCTACATTCTTATTTGTTATTATTATTCCCAAATATTTAGTATTTTGTTCTATTTTAAATTCTGATAACTTTTCCAATTCCATTTTCTCTTGTTTAGTCAAATTTTTCGTTAATATTGTTGTCTTTTCCTTGTTTATCTTCATACCAGCCAATTGTCCAAATTCTTCAATCACTTGCTTTAATTTCTCTATATTATTTATTGGGTTATCCAGAAAGAAAATTGAGTCATCGGTAAATGCCTTATACTTGTATTCATATTTATTAATTTTTGGTCTCCTTATCTCTGGTTCCTTGTTTATCTTTCTGTTTAGTACTTCTAAAATCATAATAAACAGAAGCAGAGATAAGGGGCACCCTTGCCTTGTTCCTCTATTTATACTGCAACTTTTTGTTTTGGCTCCATTAACTATTATTTGTACCTCTTGTTTTCTATATATTTTTTGTATCCATTCAAGAAAACTTTTCCCTAAGTCTATCTTTTTAACCTGAACATAAATGCCCACCTAACATTGTGAAATGCTTTCTTGGCATCTGCCAATACTACAGGTATTTTTTCCCCATTACGCTTATCATATACTTCGATTATATTTAGTAAAGTACTTATATTACTTTTAGCCTGTCTTCCTGGCAGGAACCTGTTCTGATCTTTGTAGATCCACTGTATTAGACCCTTTTTAAATCTATCTGCCAATATACTAGTAAAGATCTTGTAATCTATACTCAAGAGAGATATAGGTCTTTAATTCGCTGGTGAGCACGGATCTTTTCCTTCCTTGGGAATCAAAGTTATATCCACCTTCTGCCATGTAGATGGACATTTCCTTTGATTAATCCGGTTGAATGATTCACACATTGGGCTTACTAGTTGTTCTTGAAAGATCTTGTAGTAGAAAGCTGTGAACCCATCTGGGCCTGGCGCCTTTCCTGCTTTCATTTTTTTTATTGTCTCCCTTATTTCTTTTTCTGTTATCTGTTTGTTCAATTCTTGTTTTTGTTGCACTGTAATTCTTGGGATTTCTTCTCTGTCTAAATACTCATCTATCTTCTTCGCTGTTTCTTCTCCTGTCGGGTACCCTTCATATAACTTTGAATAATACTTATAAAAGATATCCATTATATCTCTTTGTTTTGTGTATCATTTATTATCTACTTCCAATTGTGTTATTAATTTTTTCTCATTTTCCTTCCTTGATCCGTAGGCAAGCCACTTCCTGGTTTATTAGAGTGTTAAACAATTTTTTTGCCTAGTGTATTTTAACTTCCTTTCCATTTCATTCACCAACTCTATGTCTAATTGTTTCTTCAATATACTTATTTCTGTTTTTAATCTCCTCATCTTTTGGTTTTTGTTTTGATTCCTTTTCTTTCATTTCTTTTTTTTTTTTTGCTAATTCTTCCATTAATTTCTTTTCCTTCTTTCTCCTTGCCTTTTTAAAACCTTTTTGCATAAAGTGACCCCCTAATCACTGATTTCCCTGGGTCCCAAACTACTTCTAACAATGGTCCTTTCCCAATATTTTCTATAAAGTAACATATTAGTTCCTTCCTTATTTTTTCTTTTATTGACTCGTTCATCAACAACCCATCTTTTAATCGCCATCAATATTTTCTTGTTGTTTCTACCAACTCTAAGCTAATTGGTGAGTGATCTGAAATTATTTTGTGTTGTATTATTACCTTCTTAACATCCTTAATGAGATTCTTTGAAATTAAATACATGTGTAGTCTTGACCAGGTTTGATACCTGTCCTAGAATCATAGAATTGTAGAGTTGGAAAAGACCACAAGGGCCATCCAGTCCAACCCCCCTGTCACGCAGGAAATCACGAACAAAGCATCCCTGACAGATGGCCATCCAGCCTCTGTTTAAAGACCTCCAAGGAAGGAGACCCCACCACGCCCCGAAGGAGTGTGTTCCACTGCCGAACAGCTCTTACTGTAAAAAAGTTCCTCCTAATGTTGAGGTGGAATCTCTGTTCCTGGAGCTTGCATTCATTGCTCCGTTTTCCAGTCTTTGGAGCAGCAGAAAACAAGCTTGCTCCATCCTCAACATGACACCCCGTCAAATATTTAAACAGGGCTATCATATCGCCCCTTAACCGTCTTTTTTCAAGGCTAAACATACCCAGCTCCCTAAGCCTCTCCTCATAAGGCACGGTTTCCAGACCTTTCACCATTTTAGTTGCCCTTCTCTGGACACGCTCCAATTTGTCAATATCCTTTTTGAATTGTGGTGCCCAGAACTGGACACAGTATTCTAGGTGAGACCTGACCAAGGCAGAATAGAGTGGCACTATTACTTCCCTTGATCTAGACACTATACTTCTATTGATGCAGCCCAAAATCGAATTGGCCTTTTTAGCTGCCACATCACACTGTTGATCATGTTCAACTCGTGGTCTACTAGGAGTCCTAGATCCCTTTCGCACGTAGTCTCATTCAGCCAGGTCTCCCCCATCCTATATCTATGCATTTCATTTTTCCGCCCTAAGTGCAGTACCTTACATTTCTCCATATTGAATTTCATTTTGTTAGCTTTGGCCCAGCTCTCCAGTCTATCCAGGTCATTTTGAATTTTGATCCTGTCCTCTAGGGTATTAACTACTACTCCTAATTCAGTGTCATCTGCAAATTTGATAAGTATGTTCCTAATTCCCTCATCCAAGTCATTGATAAAGATGTTGAATAGCACTGGGCCCAGGACAGAACCCTGTGGCACCCCACTGGTCACCTCTTTCCAAGACGAAGAGGAGCCACTGCTGAGCACCCTTTGGGTTTGGCCGGTCAACAAATGACAAACCCATTTAAGAGTTAACTTGTCTAGCCCACATTTTACAAGCTTGTTTGCAAGAATGTCATGGGGAACCTTGTCAAAGGCCTTACTGAAATCAAGGTATGCGATATCCACAGCATTCCCTTCATCTACCAAGCTGGTAACTTTATCAAAAAAAGAGATCAGATTAGTCTGGCATGACTTGTTTCTCTGAAACCCATGTTGACTTTTTGTGATTATGGCATTGCCTTCTATATGTTCACAGACCCTCTGTTTAATGATCTACTCTAGAATCTTTCCTGGTATTGATGTCAGACTAACTGGATGATAATTGTTGGGATCCTCTTTTTCCCCCTTTTTGAAGATGGGGACTATGTTTGCCCTCCTCCAGTCCGCTGGGACTTCTCCTGTTCTCCAGGAGTTCTCAAAGCTTATTGCCAATGGCTCTGAGATGACATTTGCCAGCTATTTTAATACTCTTGGATGTAGTTCATCTGGTCCTGGAGATTTAAATTCATTTAGATTAAGAAGGTATTCCTGTACTACCTCTTTGCATATTCTTGTGCTGGATTTCCCCTATTATGTCCTCTGTTCCATTCTCCTCAGGTTGGTCCCCCTTTTCCTTTTCTGAAAACACTGAGACAAAGATGGTGTTGAGTAATTCTGCCTTTTCTTTGTCCCCTGTTAGCATTTTGCCATCTTCTCCGCATAGTGGCCCTACCGTTTACTTCTCCTTTTGCTGTGGACATACCCCCAAAAAACCCATTTTATTGTTCTTAACCTCTCTAGTAAGCCTGAGCTCATTGTGCACTTTAGCTTTTCTTACTTTAACAACAACAACAACAACAATAATAATAATAATAATAATAAAATTATTTATACCCCGCCCCTCTGCTAAAACAATCGGGGCGGCTTCCAACAATTAAAACATTATAATATTGACTAAAAACACCACCCACCCCCACCCTCCCCCATAAAAAGGCATTAAACACTATAAAATTAAAACCATCTAACTAAAAACACTTTAAAAAGAAACATATACATGATTTTCAAAGCCAGGAGACGCAGCTCCTGAGTCCGGGATCTAATCAGGAAAGGCCTGCCAAAAGAGATCCGACTTTAGTGCTTTTTTAAAGCTACTCAGGCTCGTCATCTGACGGATCTCGTTCGGCAGGCCATTCCACAATTTGGGGGCGATTACCGAAAAGACCCTCTGGGAGGTTGCAGACAGTCTAGATGTTTGTGGCTGAAGCAAATTCCTCCCAGACAATCCATTTCATCCAGGAACCTCTGGAGCTAGGAGGTCACCACATTCTCCAATAACTTGCCCCAAAACAATATCTTAGATGCTGGCTGATAATTAGGCACTATAGAAGGGTTCGGGGATAACATTTTCAACAAAGGCCTCACAACTGCCTCCTTTAGGCAAGCTGGAACTCTGCCTTGTTGTAAGGAGACACTGACAACCACCTTCACCCACTAATCCAGTCCCTCTCTAGACTGTTTAATGAGCCAGGAAGGGCAAGGGTCTAGTAGACATGTGGTGGCTCTCACCTCTCCAAAAATCCTCAGACCTCCAAAGTGAAAAGCTTCCAATCATACAGAACAAACAGGAGCCCAAGTTCCACAATCCATCCATCTCCTGCTTTATTTATATCTTGCCTTTCTCCCAGGCTTGGATTCAAAGCAGCTTACAAAAAGACAGAATACAATAAAACACATATAGCTAAAAACAGAAAAAATCAAGATTAAAACAGTATTAAATAACAGGTTACATCTCCTGGAACTGTATTAAGTACAGCATCAGTCAGAGGGGATCTGAACAATTTTATCTGCTGCGTGCCATGAAAATTCTTTACAGTGGGCTGTTGAGTGGGCTGTATTTTCTACAGGAGGAGGAATGTGTAATAAACCCCTGGCCGCTTCTACAGCTCTGCGGGACAGCTCCTTGCCCATGCAATGGTGATAGCAAAGAATAATTGCTTTGCTGCCTGCACTGTCATGAAGTAGGCCTTTAAATGGGCTCCAGCCTGTATTCGATCTGCTCTGCTCTGAGTGTTCCATCAACATTGCCCTACTCTCTGTCTCACTCGTTTCATCACCATCAGCTCCCTGGGAGACCAGGGGCTGGTTTGGCTTCATTCTGTATGGGGATGCTCAGGAGTGATTGTGTCCATGCCCTGGCCATTTCCCCATTCCAGAGGTCAGCCAGAGCAGACAGCAAAATTCCCAAGAGCCATCAGGAATCTGTCTGTATCCATCAGGCTCCTAGGGCAGACCATCCTAATTGGTCTCCCACCCCTGCAGAAGTGAGCCTAAACCTGATCAAGTCCATTATGATAAAACTGCAGAAAGTTCTTCCATACCAAGATCACCATTATCCCATCCAGTAGAGAAAACATGGTCCAGAGTATACCAAGAAGCATGTGAAAGGCAAGATACTACTTAGGAGAGACCAAAAGTTGTCATGGGAGCCATGAAGTCCTGAGTCAGTCCCAACAGGATATTGAAGCTCCCCAGAATTACTAGCTGAGGAGACAGGAGACCGTTGAGCAGAGAGGTGGACAATACACCAACAAATTATGTCCTGGTTATCTGCCTTTCAGCATATGCACTCAAAACCTGCAGAATGTGTGATAGGGCACCTAATCAGCAGGATGGAATCACAATAGATTACTACAACTCTGCTCCTCTACCTCCCCACATCTTGCCTGTTGCTGCACAGAAAGCCCTGGTGTACAAAGCTGAGAGAAATTACCTCCCCCCCCCACCGCCAGCCTCATCTAGTCATTATCACAACGGCCCTATCTAGGTGGCAGCAGCCACATTTCTCAAGATGTGCATGAAGAAGGTTTAGTGCTCAAGGAATCCTGCCAACACATCTCTGAAAGGAACAGAGCATCTTTGCATGATTTCAATAAGCTTCCTTAAGTCTTCACAGAAAGCTTAAGACTTTACAATGATATAAACCCTACTTATTTTGCTTCTAAATTAACTACACAATAATTGACACCAGATGCAGGCTGAGCATGCAAACACCCTGACTTTTCCTTTATCAGTTCAGAATATAGCAGCTGCTTCAAAGAGGCAGGACAATGCCCCTGTATCATTCATGCTAAAAGTAATTTTGCCACTCCATGGGAAAATGTCAGCAGTCATTTGGCCCAACAGCTCAGGTTTAAAGGACAATAGAGATATTTGAGTTCAGCTTTCTACCCTTCCCTATTATAGCTACTTTGAAATTAATTTCATGCAGGTTTAAAATCTGAGTGGATGTAGACTCCAGTAAAGCTTCATATGAAATGGTCCTGTAAGATATGTTTTAACAAAGTGATACACCCAATGGCACAGAGAGGTTATCAGGGAATACATGCATTCTGTGCCCATAAATGTCTCAGTGTTTATGGAGCAGGGATAAATTTATTCCTATCATTCTCCAGATGCTATGGACCACGTTATAACTATTCTATTTCAGGTTTTCCCCCTTCTTTCTGGATATTTGTCACTAAGAACTGAAAATAAAAAAGCAGTTAATCACCTGAAACATCAAAATATAGGATGGTGTGATCTAACATCAAATGTTCTATAGTGATGGCCCATCAGAACTTTTAAAAAACCTTTATGAAAAAAATGTTCAGCTACATTTATCATGCAAACCCAAAGGAATAGAATGCAAGCTCTCTGTTCCTTCACTGGGGAAAAATAATAATTGGACACTGATCTTCAGCTAAAATTCCAGTCAGAATGCATACATATCAACAAGACTTCAATGAAACGGAAACTTACTCTATATAGCATACTGGGTAAGAAACATAGAGTTGGAAGAGACCACGAGGGCCATCCAGTCCAAACTCCTGCCTTGCAGGAATACACAATCAAAGCATTCCCAACAGCTGGCCATCCAGCCTCTGTTTAAAAACATCCAAAGGAGGAGACTCCACCACATTCCAAGGCAGCATATCTCACTGTCAGACAGCTCTTACCATCAGAAAGTTCTTCCTAATGTTTAGGTGGAATTTTTTCTCTTGTAGTTTGAGTCCATTGCTCTGTGTCCTAGTCTCTGAAGCAGCAGAAAACAAGCTTGCCCCATCTTCAGTATGATATCCTTTCAAGTATTTAAACACAGCTATCATGTCACCTCTTAACCTTCTCTTCTCCAGGCTAAACATACCCAACTCCCTAAGCTCTCGTCATAGGGCATGGTTTTCAGACCTTTCACCATTTTGGTTGCCCTCCTCTGGATACATTCCAGCTTATCAATATCCTTCTTGAACTGTGGTGCCCAGAACTGTACACAGTATTCCAGGTGAGGTCTGACCAAAGCAGAATAAAGTGGCATTATTACATCCCTCAATCTGGACACTATACTGCTATTGATGCAGCCCAGAATTGCATTGGCTTTTTTAGCTGCCACATCACACTGTTCACTCATGTTCAGCTTCTGGTCTACTGAGACCCTTAGATTCCTTTCACATATACCATTGTCAAGCCAGGTGTCACCCATCCTATATCTCTGCATTTCATTTTTTCTGCCTAAATGTAGTACCTTACATTTCCCCCCTGTCAAAATTCATTTTGTTAGTTTTGTCCCAGCTCTCCAATCTGTTAAGGTCATTTTGAATTCTGATCCTGTCCTCTGGGGTATTTGCTACCCCTCATGATTTGGTGCCATTGGCAATTTAGACAAGGATGCACTCTATTCAAATCATTGATAAAGATGTTGAATAGCACTGGGACCAGAACAGAACCCTGTGGCACCCCAGTAGTCACTTCTCTCCAGGATGAAGAGGAGCCACTGGTCAACACCAAAAGTAATTTTCAATGAGGAGGAAGAAGAGAAACAGAAAGATGTTGAGGTTATACATATGTTAAGTTGGCCATTATGCAAAAGATATATTCTATTCATGGTTGTGTAAACCAAGTTCCAGAAGTATATGGTCCTGTATCATACTGTTAGTCCACATTAGAACAGAGCCACTGAATTAATTCACTTTGCCTATGTGTTGATTCACTATACAACAACTGATTCAATGGGTCCTAGCTGGGACTAACAAACAAGATTCCAACAATGTAGTTGCACATGGTACATAACTATTTGTCAGTGCCTTCAATGTACCACATTTCCCACCGAGATTGCAGAAATAACCCCACTGAACAATGTAACAATAAGCAGACAGATTGGTATACACGCATATCAATTGTACAATGTCAGCATTGACCAGAATGGTGATGTAGCACACCCACTGTGTAATTGTGTGAGTATAGATTTACACTATGCAAGCATGGTGTAGGAATCGGCCAGCATTATAAATATATATGTCATTTCTTAATTTAAAAAGTGCTCACAGTGATTTTATGAAACTTCATTTAGAAGAACCCACAAACAATAAAATTAACAGTCGAAGCTGTAAAATTTTATATAGTCAGCATCACATTCCTAATTCCCTGCTCCCTGTCAAAACCCTAAAGCCATCCACACAACTTCAGGTTTCAATGTACAGTCATTCCCATCATGCAGGTCTTGCAAGTTACTTTAACTGTTTAATGCACAACAATGCACTGAATCAGATCCATACTTAGAGCAGACCCATTGGAAAGAATAATTTAAATCACATTGATTTCAAGGGGTCTATTCTACATGTGACTAAATCCAGACCCAATTTATTACAGCTTTATAGCATGCTCTAACTGTATTTGTTGAGAAATAAGTCTTTGTGGGGGGGGCTATGGAGCTATTTCTGCAATAAATGAGTCTATGATTACAGCCTTCCAGTGGTAAGACTTAACGTATGCCTAAGAATTCAGCTTAGCAGTATACTCTCTCCTCCAGGTAAACAAAGAGTTAATGATGCATGGGTTTAGTTACATTTATTGGGGGGCAGCATCAGGAAGAGCATCAGAGATCATGGGAGACAATGATCCAATGAATGTGACCAGTATCCAGGATGCTTCTAAGGAAAAGTTATAAAAACCTCAGGGGACCACGTGGCTAGAGAAGAACAAAGGGGTCAGTTACACGGCAGTTTTTATAGTGGCGCACCCATGCCACATCGTTTACATGATTTACAGCAAAACTGGTTGATTGGGTTTGTTTTTGGCTTTGTAGTTCACACAAACAAAGGTGAGGGGTGTGGCCTCCCAAGCACATCTGGGGGAAGATGCTGGGAAGCTGAGAGGGAGGGAGGGAAAGGGAGAGAGCGCGCTGGCACTTTTCCCTCCCTCTTCTTCCCACAGCAAGACGGGTGGGAGGAAGGAGGGAGCTTTTCAGCCACTGAGGACCTATCCCCCGTTGCCGGAGAGCTGGCAGGAAGGAAGACAGGCCTTGAGGGTGGATGATCACCCAGCTGACAGAAGCAATGGAGTCATAGGCTCCCCCGTCACCCTGCTTCCCTCAGCCCCCCTTCCCCTCACCCACTTGGCCAGTGGAGCAGACTGCTTCTCTCTCTCTCTCTCTCTCTCTCTCTCACACACACACACACACACAAACATGATCACTGCAGGGCGAGGGAGCAAATGGCTGGAAGAGCAGATCAGTACACTTCCTCCCTCCCTCCCTCCCTCCCTCCCTCTGTCTCACACACAGAGGGGGACAGTAATTATGGATAACTGCAGAGCCCTCAGCCGCAGCAGCCGAGCAAGCCGGGAGACAGACAGCTGGGCGATTAGGATGGGACAGCACTGGTATAACAACAGTGGCTGGATCTTTTCATTTGAGGCTCCTCGCATCTCTTACAAGTCCACCCCCTCTGTGGTCAATCCAGCCAATCATGGCTCAGCTCTGCTGTGGCTGTTTTGAGAAGATTGCTGGTAGTTCCCACAGCCTTTTGAGAAATGATAGTTCACACAACCGATTGTCCGCATTTTCGCGGACTTTATGAAAAAAGTTGGGAAAAGCAGCAAAAGCCCTTTGAGTTTTTGAGCTCCTCCTCCTTCTGAATGAGGCAATATTGTGGCACAATGTGTGGGAACTATTAGGAATGTTAGAGAAGTCTTCACAGAATTAATTTGCCATGTAAACGGGCAGAAAGAGACGAACAAAGAGAGACAACAGAGGGGGCTGCTATCCCACCTAAAAGGATGCTTGGTAGTAGACTGGGCCAAGTTGCCCAACCTCCTAGACCCCATGAACATCCAGACCAGAATTCCACCTGCATTGTGACTTGACTAGGAAATGCTGATTAGATGTGTTAGCGAATTATGATTCTTTTGTAACCTCAGCTGAATCTGACCTAGACTGTTGTTTGCAACTGTAACTAACTTCTCAGAGTTCCTGAAGGAAGGTTCCTTTATGTGAGAGATACCTTGTTGCTAATGTAGATTGCTTAGAATAAACTTCCTTTAAAGACTTCCTTCTTCTTAAACTCTGTTCACCTGCAGTTCCTCATTAACTTCCCACTGAATTACTGGTCATAGCAATTTAAAATCAGTGGGTGGTGGCAGCTAGGTTGGATGATTTCAAGGGATCCCTTTCCTACTCAGCAGAAGGAGGAGGGGATCCTGTGTGGTGTAGTGGCTTGAGTGTTCGACTACGACTCCGGAGACCAGGGTTCAAATTCCCATTCAGCTGTGAAAACTAGTGGGTGACCTCGGGCAAGTCACACTCTCTCAGCCTCAGAAAATCCCATGATAGGTTTGCCTTAGGGTTGCCATAAATTGGAAATGACTTGAAAGCACACAAGAATGACAAGAATTCAGCCTGGCACTGGAAGTACAAAATAGGTTGCTAGAATACACTGCAATTTTGCATTTCTATTGAGTTCTATTTTTCCATATTATTTGAAGATACTTTTTAGCCCTTCTAGAATAAACCAAATAACAACAACAAAACCACCATGAGCACAGAAAGCAAAATGAGTTCTTTGTGTGCAGCTTTTTAACAGCCATTAAACTAATTTCCTTTATTTCAGAACCCCTTTCTGGCATGTGGCCATGGTGTGGCATATCACAGGCATGAACAAATATCACAAGGCAATGGAAGATGGACTTTACAGCACAGGTACCAACACAGCCGTAATTACATCGAGTGCAAATAATGCTGCTGTAACACAATATAATCAAATATATCTAATGCAGACCAGGCTATAATTCAATAAAGCAACAGCCTTGTTAAACCAAGATTTATCAATCTCAATCTGGAATATTTATATACATTTCATAGTGAGAGGATGAAAGGGAAGTGAAAGAGCTGAAAGGCACACTGGGATAAGCAAATACAATCCCTCCATAATGATACATGTAGTAGAAATACTGAAGATGACATTATGCTGAAACTTTATCAAGTAGCTGCTGACATATATAGAAATAATTGCATGTGATTCATTTCTCTCATTTCCTCAAATTAGTTCAGAAGCTATTAAAAGGGCTACTGCTTTAGCAGTTTTCATACACAACTATTTTATCCCAATCAGTGTGATTCAAACAGCATGGAAGAAAAAGTGGATGAACAGAAATGAGAAATGTAAAGGAATGGTTCTAAGGTCTAATAAGAGGATATGGAACTTGGCATGTTATTTTCATCCTTTCTATAGTAATATGATGGTAACTGTATGCATATCTCATATGTATTTTGCAATGGGTAGTGTACATAGGCATGTAAGGGGATGATATGACACTTAATCCCAGGCAGAAGCCAAAAACTATCTCAGCAGATTTAGTAGCAACCTGTTCCCAAGAACACTCACACACAGAGTGTTTGACGTCCAAATAAGCAGGAGGCACTTTTATCTTCAAAGTCAAGCAGTTGCAATATGTACAAATATTTATAATTGAAGGACAAACTGCTTCACCAGGCATCAGCATTCACAAGAAGAAGAGAAGTGAGCTCTGATCTGAGCTCTCTTATATGTACAGTTACAGGGCATTGGCTTACTCAATCACATGATCTTACACACCAATAAAAAAACTCCTTCTGTAGCTGTGGCATGACTATGCAGTTCATGGAGTCAGTCTTTATGACTCAGCATGACTGCAGTTGTTTGGCCATTTTATAATGGAGTTCAGTCTCTAACTCCTGACAATGCAATCCACACTCATATAATACTGTGTGTTTTAATGTGCCACAGCATGCGGAGCAGTTCCACATGCACACCCCTGCTTATGCCGCCATCAACTGGAATGACCAATATGCATTGTCCAAAGAAATAAAATAAAAATGACTTCACAGGCACAGCACAACCTATCCTGTATATGTCCCTAAGAGGAAGCCAGCCAATGCCTCCTTCCTTACCTCTATGCATAGAAGTGATTAGAGTATAAGAGAGGATATAAAAATGAAGTTCTACTGAAAGAACAGAAGAAACCAGAGGAACTGAGGGCGGGGGGAGGATATTTGCTTTCCCTCCTATAGACTCTGCCTGTACCACAAAGGCCAGTTCTGGGGTGGTGTGAAGGGCTGAAAGTTCCACCGGTGGAACATGGGAGTTGGCCCATAAGATTTTTCCAAGTGAGTAGCTGGGCTCAATAACCCAAGACAAAGAAAGCCTAACACCGTAAGTAAGTAAGACAGGATCTCTTGATCCATACATTCACTTCTGCGTCGATAAGGCAGGGGAGGAAAGACATGATGCTGAGAAAGCCAAGTTCTGCTCCCAATCTATGTTTTGAAATGTTAAAAATGTTTGACTTTGAGCTGACATTTTGTAAAGGGGGTTAATGCTTCTGGTTAGCTGATATGTTGTTATCTACTTCATTCATTTTAATTTGGCTGCCCCATGTCCATTTAAAATATATATAATCTGCCCAGACTCAGGAACGAAAGGCCTAACCCCCGCCCCCTGTGTTATAGTTACACACACATTCTTTTCTTAGGCAACCCAGTTAGATTCTTGGCTTTCAAAAGGAAAAAAAAAGCACCATGGTTGATTCCTGGGTTTTCCATATAAGTAGTGCATAAATGCCCCATCTGGCTCTGCCACTGATTTTATTATAATTGGGAGAAGCAAAGAAATGCTGGCTACTCATTAGTACCAGCCGTCTTGCATTTAAGTCTGGTTTATAATGGCATAGGTCAAAGAAGCATCACTTTAATGAGAGCCTTGATAGGCACATATAGATGAAAGAGTTCTCCTCTTCACCTTAATGTGCAAAACAAGATCCTTTGTATGCCTTGTTGGCAGTACAATCTCTGCGCACCTGTATTATCTGTAATGATGTATGGATGAACAAAATCACAACAAATTTGGAGTCATTTGAAGTGACCAAAGTGATAATTTCACTATCCAAAGTTGTAAAATAGAACAAAGAAAGGACAAAGCTCTCAAAAAATGAAGAATCTAAACAGAAGGTTTTTAAACACACACACACACACACACACACACACACACACACGAAAATATGATACCAGATTGAAGTAATTCATTGGATTCCTCTTACTTAAAAATGTGGAAAATTGATAGCATGTAATCTTCTTACCTTCCCTTTAGAATTTTTTTTTTAAAAAAATGTTTAAATGTTGAAGCTAAAATACTCCCCACCCACTCTCAGACACATCCAAACTGGAAAATTATTTTCAGATCCTAATTCAGTACTATTGAAAAATCCCATCCATTAAAATGAATGATTTTTCTTAACTTGTGCAGACAAGTTAACAACTTAACTGGAATGACAATATGAAGTCTGGAGCAATGCATTTGGTCATTGGCAATTCCCTCATATTCAAGTTTAATTTATTACTTTTTGTATTAATATTACATAGCTTTACAGGCAGACTTTGTTCATTAACCTGAAGACAGCCCAGTATGTGGCTGGGGGACTCGAGGAGTCACAGTCCAAATGGTGATTTTTCCAAACTTTGCCTATAGTGAAGAGAGCCATCATTTGCACGGTTGGGGTATTCATAACAGCATTTCCTCCCCCACCCCTATATGGAACATTGGAACCATCATGATTTTGTCCACTCAACTGCAAACAATGCAACCCTCTGCACACTTACTCACTGGGACAGTCAGCTCTCCATATCTATGGGTTCTGCATCCACGGATTCAAACAAATATTTTTTGGGGGGAGGAATTCCAAAAAGCAAACCATGCTGTTTGCTGTTTTATATAAAGGACACCATTTTATTACACTATTGTATATAATGGGACTTGAGCATCCATGGATTTTGGTATCCATGGGGGTCCTGGAACCAAACTCAGTGGATACCAAAGGCTCACTGTATACAGCATTGGCTGAAAGAATATACCAAGAACATGATTTTGCATATGTTACTGATTAAAATTTTCCAAGAGGTATATGTATAATGTAAAGGTTTAGGGTACCTGTTCTACTTTGCAGTAAGTTATATATTGGAAGTACTGGTCCCAATGACAGATAAAAGCACAAAAAGCACAAAATGGTAATGTGAAATTAATTCAAAACATATTCACCCTTTTACTTACAGATGGCACTTAAGATATTATCTTATTATTTATCTTTAAATATCTGAAAGGAGGTCATGTAGAAGATGGAATACGCTTGTTTTCTGCTGTTCCACTCTCTAGCAGACAAACCAGTGGGTTCAAATAACAAGAAAAGAGATTCCACTGAAACATTACGAAAGATTTCCTGATGGCAAGAGCTGATTGACAGTGGAACAGACTGACTCAGAAAGTAGTGGACTCTTCTTCATTAGAGCCTTTTATACAGAGATAGATATCCTTGGGGAGGTACATTTGTTATGAATAATCATTATTATATATTATATTTTATATATTATATTTATTCATGTCCCACTTTTTTACCAGTTTAGGATTCAAAGTAGCTTAAAACAAACATAGTTAAAAATACAGTTAAAACAAAGATAGTTAAAAAAATCACACCATGCTACAGTTAAAAAGCAATTAAGCTATCATAAAATTCAAACTGGTTAAAAACAAACCATCAAGAAACAACAAAAACAACAAATGAAAGTCCACCACATTACAAAAGGGCTGTTTCCCTTAATAAATAAATAAATTCCCAAAGGCCTCCTGAAATATGGTTGTATGGCAGGGGGTTGGACTAGATGGTCCTTGAGTCACTTCCTACTTTATGATTCTATTAGAGTAGGATCCCCATATCCACTGATTCATTAGCCACTGATTCAATTATGCATGGGACACAAAACAGCGCACCTACCATAGAATCTTCCTAGAAAGTGTGTCCTCTCTAGCCATTTTCTAGGTCCTCCAAGGCAACTCTATGGTATCTTAAACTGGAAGTCCCATTATTTTCAATGGTGTTTGCTATTATCCATGGTTTTCGGTCCCCGCCCCCCAGAACCAATCCCCAACGGATACAGGCATCTTGCTGTGTTGATTGATTGATCTATTTTTGGTCAAAAATCTCCAAAAGTAGTGGATATACCAGAAGTTGCAGTTAAACACAATAAAGTATAGTGGGCAATGATGAATCTATGAGCTCCATGTGCCCCCACCTATTTTTATGGCTCTGCAGCTGAATTTCAACAGCACAGTAATAGCAGTAATGTTCTCATTAATGTAAGGGACAACTTGTTTTAGAGAGGAACTTCACAGGAAAACCCCCTCCACACCTACTTCCAAATTCCTTTCAGCATTACATTCCTTTAAAATAATAATAATAATAAAAAAGCAGAACTCAGTTTTTCCACTTCCATTTGCTGTTGAACTTAAGATGAAAGAGAAAACTGTGGAGGGATCAAGGTGGCAAGACAGCCAGCATGGTATAATGATTTCAGTGTTGGGCTAGGAGATCAAGGTTCAAATCCCCACTTGGCAATGGAAACCCACTAGGTGACCTTTGGCAAGTCACACTCTCTCAGCCTCAGAGGGAAGGCAAGGGCAAAGCCCTTCTGAACAAATTCTGCCAAGAAAACCCTGTGATAGGTTTGCCTTAGGGTTGCCATAAGTCAGAAATGACTTGAATTTAGACAACAAGGCAGTAGATTTTGCCCTTTCATTCACCAGACCTGCCCACCTCTGCAATAAATCAGTCACCAGTCGGATCAATGTTAGACAACAGAATCTCAACACAGGTAAACAACAACAACAACAACGATGATGTCTTCCTGAACTGAAGGATAAAAAGAGTGTGATAACCAACTTCAGATTTCACAGATTTAGGGGCTAGAAATGTATATAAATATTGAGAAATACAACCAACACCTTTACCTCACTAGAAGAAAAGATGCTCTCACCACTACCTCACTCTAATTATTCAGGATTTCACTGATTGGAATTTGGATCACTTCAAGCTATTGTACAGGAAATTATATGAAAGACAATGTTGCTTTTTCTTCTCTAAGTGAACAGCTCATTGCAAAGCAGTATTCACCCTACATATTTACATAAAGCTACACAAGGGAAGGTACAGAAGAATAATTTATGCTTGTAGCCTGCAAGGTCATTAGCTCTCTTCGAGAACACCATTAAAGATGCTAAAGCACCTCATATAACATTTACTACAGGAAATATTTACAAGCTATGAAATAGTATTTTTGAAAATGAGAAAAAGAAAGAAAAGAAAAAGGATATAGCCTGATGCCAAAATGACCATGGATAATGATTATTGAAACTGAAAGGGAATTTAAAGTGGCTGTGCTACAAAAGAATTATTCAGTGGGGTGTTTGGTTAATAACATTTTTTGATCATTCAATCAGATTTAGGTGCTTTTCCAAGTGTGACCATAATAACAGCTAGTTTTGGAAGGACATCATAAAGAGACTCCCACTTCCTGCACAGTGGTATAGATGTAAACTTGCCATGTTGCAAACTTTCACCCATGGAATCTTAGCTTGGAAAGTTCTTTTACAAAGCATTTAGTTACTTTTACAGTTTCAAAGACAACAACAACAACAAAAAAAAAACCCCTACCATTCTCTCTCTCTCTCTCTGGCTTTTCTTCACAAACGAAGATTCAGGAAGGACTTATCCCACGCTTTCTGCAAGCACGCTGATGACTAAAAAGGCCTATCGAGATAAACAAGTCCAGTTGCAGAAAGCACAGCAGAAGGTCTCCTTGGGTGATGTTTCCGGGTTGTGATTCTTTCTGCATCGTTGTTTCTCTTCAAGACTTGTTTGGTGGGTTCTCAAATAAGGCTACAGCATTGTGGATAGTGTGTCTCCATGCCTCCCGATGTGAGGCCAGGGCGGACCATTGTTGGTGATCAATTTGGCCGAGCCTCAGATGTTGTTTCAGGGAGTCCTTGTATCACTTTTTTGGAGCGCCCCTCTTATGCTGACCCGTGGCGAGTTCACCATAGAGTACTATTTTTGGGAGGTGATGGTCCTAGTTGCAGTTTTTAAAAGTAACTCTTTACTTTCCCATTTCCGAAAAGAAACAACAATTACAAATTACTTTATAAAACAACATCCAAATTCTGCAGGGTGTGGTACAAAACATACTATCTCATTCACCTTGTCATCTGAATTCCCACACAGCATGAAGTAGCAGGAGCACAAGGCATAGCATGAGCTGGTGCTTGCACAATGTGAAATTCCTTTATTGAGAACAGGTTCTTATTGTAGTCAATTGACATGCAACACTGCTGTTACTGTAAAAGTTACACCATAAAATGCTTGCCATTATCCTCCGTTAAGTTGCAATAATCATGAAATATTATTACACAGGCCACAGCACCAAATTTGAATGGATGCTATAGTTGACACAATCCCACTGGATATAACTTTTGCCCCTGTTTGTCCAGTAATAATGAAGCCTTTACCATTCGTACAGCCTGGGGACGTCGACAGGATCCCTGGAAATGTGAGAACCATCACATCGATACTGGATCTGTACCATTCTTGGCTCATAAGAGCAGATAGAGGCCAAGTAAGTAAGGGCATTAATGTCTCACTGAGGCAAAACAGGTTCCCATTCTACCTAAAAGAGTCTTTGGTGAGGCATTATAGGGAAAAACACCCTGAAACCCACCATGCTAGAGAACTACTGGCCAGTCTTCAATATCATGCTCTTGGGTAAGTATATGGTAGCTTTCCAGCTGCAGCAGTTCCTGGATGAAACAGATTATCTGTATCTATTTCAATCTGGTTTTAGGCTGGGTTATAGGAGAGAAACAAATTTGATCACCTTGGTGAATGACTTTCACTGGGAACTAAATAAGAGGAGTAGGTCCCTGTTAGTTCTGTTGTATATCTCAGCAGCTTTCAATACCATTGACCACGGTATCCTTCTGGGCTGCCTCTAGAATGGGACTTGGGATACTGTTTTACAGTAGCTCTAGTCCTGCTTAGAGGGGCAAACTCAGAAAATGGTGGTGTTGAATTCATGTTCAATCCACTGGCAGTTGGTTTATGGTCCCCCACAAGACTCAGTTCATGCTGTTCAATGCAGACCTGAAACTACTTGAAGTTTTGGAGTTTATCAGGAGTTTTGTGGTTCAATGTCACCAGTATGTTGATGACACCCAAATCTTATCTCACCTTTCCAACCAATTCCAATTTCTAAATAAGTGCCTGTAAAATACACAGATCCTTGTTCTGTTTACACCTTAATTTAAAAATAAATATGTGGAGTAATAGCTAGTGGGCTAACTCCAATTGTTTGTTCTACGAGGGTAGGTCCACTGAATGAATGGGATCTCTTAAGTCAATGCTTATGGATATTCCATTGACTCACCGTGTCTAGTTGGGACCAATAGCTAAGTTGTTGTAATAAGAGATGAACACAGCATGGCTAGCACTGACCAAAACTGTGAGAAGAAAAATAGCAGAAAAATAGATGATAAGACAAGCCATAACTAACCAAGTGAAAAGGCTATGATTTTTCTTTTGTATTTGTATAAACTTTGGGGGTGACAAGCACATCCCCCCTGACTCACTGGGTTGCCAATTATACCAAACTACATTGAAAATATGAAGCAATCACACATTGGAAGCTATGTTGGCATTGCCACCAAAGTCCAATTATTTCACTTCTCTATGTCACTGAGCAAAACTGCCAATAAATAAAGCAACTGGCAGAGCTTTAAGATCCTCTATCTGCATGAATAACACACAGATTAACATTGTCACTGTGATGTTACAACATGGCTAATGGACACAGTGGGCCTAATTTCCCAAACTTTATAGTATTTTCAAAAGCTCAGTGGGGTATGCTCACATTTTGCTTCTTTAATAAAGGCTCATGATTAATTCAAAGAGCATAATTCCATGAAAGTGGAGAGTGTTTTTTTTAAAAAAATGGTAAGTTTTGTGGGTCAAGCTGTAAATGGAAATCAGAAGAAAATTCAATTGCTACTTTAACATTTCATACACACTTGTACATACACACACATAAAGGACTGAGTTTGGCCTGGTCATCTTATGGAAACCACTGTTTTGTTCCTGTGTTGCCCTCTCACCTCTTAACTTTTGCTGGATTCCCCTTCCATCCTTCCACATGCATTTGGTAGTTACAATGTGTCTCCTAATTGGCTTGCTATCTGTTTCCTTTTCATACTCCCATGACCCTGGTTATGGTCAACACCAGGGATGGGAACCCAGCAGTCCACCAGATGTTGTTGCACTTCAACTCCTGTCCTGCTGTCTCCCATCACTGGGTATGCTGGTAAGATTGATGGAAGCAGCTCCACCCAGACTGCATCTCAGGGAATATAGCCTTTGATGGTAAAAAGGTTATCTGCTCCTTTCTACATACTCCTGGTTGCCTATGGCACAAGAGGGCTGGGGAAGGAAGAGGAGGCATCAAGCTTCTTGTGAGATCCATATCAGATTCTATGTCTATGGCCAGGAGTGCATTTGCACAGCTAAAACTAGTGTACCAGCTGCGCCTGTTTTTGAGACGTCAGACCTGGCTACGGTGACACATGCCTTGATTACATCCCATTTGGACTACTGTATGCACTGTACGTGGGCTGCCTTTGGAAACTGTTCAGAAACTTCAGCAGGTTCAAAATGCTGTGGCCAGAATGCTGACTGGGACCAGCTATAGAGAGCACATAAATCCCGTGTTAAAACAGCTTCACTACTGGTCCATTTCCAAGCACAAGTCAAAGTGCTGGTCATGACTGACAAAGCTGTGTACTGTATGTCTTAGACCCAGAGTATCTAAAAGATCGTATCTCCCCATATAAACCTGCCAGCACTTTATGAACATCTGGGGAAGGCTTTCTCTCAGGCCCCCACTATCACAGGATCTCTTGGTGAGGACCAAGTGGCTGTTCCCACCTTCTGGACTGCCCTTCCACAGAATGCTAGGCTGGCCCCCTCTGCTTTCTTTTCGCCAGCAGGCAAAGGCATTTTTGTTCAAACAGGCTTTTAAATTTATAATAACGTTCAAGCAGGCTTTTTATTGGGGGGGGCGTGCTAGGTTTATTTATGTTTTAAACTTTTGTATCTTTTAACATAATTTTATATTGTTTTAAATGAGATGATTTTAATTGTTAGGTTTGAACTGATTTCATTTTTGAGCCACCTTGGGTCCCACTCCAGGAGAAAGGCAGAATAATAAATGAATGAATGAATGAATAAAATGTCCCTGTCCTTTATTTTAAATTTTTATGCTTGTAATCTTTTGCCTGGACCACTATTACCGTACTGTGTCAGCTTTACTGCAGGGACATTCTTGCCTCTATTCCATTCATCTTCTCTTTTCTTGTCAAGTTCTAAAACACTGCATTTCAGTATCTCATTGTTGTCCACCAATCTTTTATTTCAAACTCTAATTTTAGCTGATTTTTCTAACCTGCAGCACAATTACAATGCTTTTCATGTGGGGACTGGCAAAGCATTCCAACCCTCCAACATTTCAGATATGAAAACCAGGAATCATGGGGCCAAGCAACATCAGTGTGTGGTCAATATGGCAAATGTTATTAATAAGGAAGAACAGACATACTGAGAGCAGCTGCAGCAGTTTGCTTTTGCCTGAGCCTACCCTAAAGGCATCAGATCTTCTCTGATCTTGGAAGCTAAGCAGGATCAGCTCTGGTTAGTACTTGAAAAGGAGATCACCAACAAATACCAGGTGCTGTAGGCTATATTTCAGAGGAAGGAACTGGCAAAAAAAACAACCCACCTCTGAGTATTCTTTGCCTAAGAAATCTTTATGAAAAATGAATGCCATTGCCGTAAGTAGACAGGCGACTTGAAGGCACATACACACACACACACTGGGAAGGCCTCTCCTCCCATCTCCTTCTTGCTGAGTTAATTGACTGCAAATTACTTTTGCATTTTAAACTCAGTTTACAGCACTGGAAGTGAGCAGAGGACAAAGGTGAAAGGAGGAGAGAAACTGGGACTTTTTAAAAACAGCTGAAAATGTGGGATGACACGGGATTAATTGAAACTGCCCCTGCCAAATCAGGACAGTTGGAGGATATGATATTTTTGGTTCAATCTTATGTGTTGGTACTAGTCTGGTCCATGAGAATGGTGAACCTACAAGAGGTATTCTTAACATACCATAACCACCACCCAAATTTACAAAAGAGAGCATCAGGATGCAGATGGTTTTCCTATTAACTGAACAGAGCTTACACCTGGGGGCTGATCCAGAACACTGCATCATGCTGGCTGTAAGATTCAGGGAGTTCAGATTCAACAAAGTAACTCTTCCAAACTCCGATCTCTCCCCACAGCATACCGCAGCACTATTGCCTCCTGGATTGTTCTGAGTGTTTTTCGGGTCTAGTGAACTGTACAGAGACAGCATCAACATAACTGCAGAGTATGCAAAGTGCAATAAATACAGGCAAAATCTGGAGAATTATTCACTCCTAGTTCTTACTGTCACTATCATTATGGGCAACATGGGCAGTGTGAATTGGAAGCTGTGACCACAGGAAAATGTCACCTTCATATTGAGCTGATCTAGACACTTTGGAAGACTACAATGATGCCTTTGGTATTAAGTCATTCTTAAGGACGGGTGGTGGGGGAATGGAACTAATTTGCTATCCTCTGCTATTTGATACAAAGTATTATGCATGTGACTTTCCAGTGTGGAAAAGATATTAAATAATCCCATTTAAAGTCAAATAACTGTCATTGTTTGCCATGACTAATCCGTGGTACTGAAGGGGAAATTCTGCATACAAAGCCCTAATGGGACTGTCTCCATCTCTTTACTTTTGAATGAGTATTAAGGAGCACCATCTTTTAAAATAAGTACCAATTTGCTCAGATATTTTCCAGTATGTGTTTTATAACACACTAAAATGGAAAGAAATAGTGAATGCTTTTAATAACAAATGCAAATACTTAGGCTGGTAAAACCAATGAAATCTTCACTTAAAGAAACCTTCTAATTAAATGAATAACATTATTTTGAGAAGATGTTCAATGTAGAGAGAAAAATGGGATTATTCTACTCCATCAAGTTTTGTTTTGATGTTTAACGAATCTGTAACACCAAGTAAATTATGGCTTTGTGCTCACTGCATGCTTTTTAATGAGATTATCAGTTGAAATCTGGCATAAAAATTAGGGAGAAGGCAAGTAATATGCCTTCTCCCATAAGGGAGACCCAACCTGATTTGTTCAAAGGGAGTTTACCATTGTCTTCCTCTGAGGCTGAGAGAGTGTGAGTTGCCCAAGGTTACCCAGTGGGTTTCCAAGGCAGAGCAGGGATTTGAACTCTGTTCCTCCAGAGCTGTAGTCCAATGCTCAAACCAGTACACCACGCTGGCTCCCTTGCAAAGTTATTGAGTTACATTTGCAGTGATACTTTTTCACTCTTTCCTGCCTGCTGAAATTTGCCCCCGCAAATTACTTTGCTTGCTCACCTTTGGAAGAGTTGTTGTTGCTGTTATGTGCCATCAAGTCATTTCTGATTTATGATGACCCTAAGGCTAACTAACCTATCACAGGGTTTTCTAGGCAAGATCTGTTCCAGGGGGGTGGCTTTGCCTTCCTCTGAGGCTGAGAGAGAGTAACTTTCCCAGGGTCATACAGTAGGTTTCCATGGATGAGTGGTGATTGAAACCCTAGTTTCCAGAGTTGTAGTCCAGTACTCAAACCACTATAACATGCTGAGTGTCTGTTGTTCTGTACTGTTTATACACTTATTTTATAGTGCCTAAGGAAAAGTACTCCTCAGTTTTCACATACATACTTGTAATGCTGTTATTGTATAAGGAAATAAAACTAAAACTACATTGCTCCATTTTAATCAAGTGGGGAGGGGTGGGGCTACATGATCCCACAACCCATATTCTGCTTTCACTCAACCAGGAATGCTCAATTCCTGGCATCTGGCAAGGCTTATTTTACAGATGAGCTGTTAAGGCACTAAGAATTTCTTTGAAGGTTTATGGCATTCTAGTGCCATCTAGTGAAAGATTATGGTCATGATAAAGACATGTAAAATTCTATAAAGAAAACTATGGGTGCTATCAAAAATCTTTCTCTCTCTCTCTCTCTCTCTCACACACACACACACACACTCACACACACACATGTTACAAACCTTCATGCAATCCCATTTCTTTGCCCCTGCTCTCCCCAGTTCTCTATCATTCTGACTCATCTGCACACTATATGATTTGTATATATCATTAGCAATGTAAAAGCAATGTTAATGTGATGCAACTGCTGATTTGTGTATGATACAATCAAGAAATTAATCAGGGCTCAGGTGAACCAAAAAAGGAAAGCCAGCACATAATTAATCAAGTCCCCCCCTCCCCGCCACACACACACTGCCATTTCAACTAATTCCATTTCAATATTGCAGTCACCAGAAAAGTTCTGCTGCATTCACAGACAACAATCCATGCAGAGCAGTGGGTAGGAAATAATAAATAAATAAATAAATAAATAATAGCTTGGGGTCCAGGGAATCTTGGTTTACTGTTTGTGAATGGTGTTAAATGTACACAATGGCAGGTCCCTTCTGCTTTGTTCTTCCCATACATAGGAGAGGCAAAACTAACACCGACTATCTGCCCATGGTTCATTTGTTGTGACATCCAACATAGAATGATGTTTCTTCCCAAGAAGGTGGAGACATAAGGGAACAAGAAGCCATGGCTTACAGTTTGGGGAGAAACAAGACAGAATTCCCTATCCCTGCTTTGTTTAATTACTCCCATTTGCAGTAGCAGCTAAGTGGGCATGAACAACTTGAAATTCTTGAAAACTGTGGCCTGTTGTGGTATGCAAACTGTTATAAATACCCAGTTCATTAAATGAGTCATATTCAACTGTATTTATCATTCCAGGTTTGTAAATCTAGATGAGGTTCAAAATTACTCCAGTGTAGAACCCTGACTCAAAATTCTGAGCAACAACATTGTGCATCCTAGAGGTACTGCTACTTTCCATGGGTACATTTTCAAAAACTTTTGATTACCAGTTTCAATTTTCTTCCATCAAAGAGCAGTATCTACAGTTTCTGGCCATAAGGGGAGGGAGTTATTTCTTGTCAATACATAAACCCCACATCCTATTAACATCCCAAAGGAAAAAGTAGATGCCATGGCAACAACACCATCATCTTCTTTCCCGTGCAGGCTATTTTGTCATCTTTACACATGAAGCTTTGAAAGTTAGCATGACGTATTCTGCACGTAAGCATGACCAGACTCTATCAAAATTTAACAGGAACTGCTAGACACTGTTGTAAAAAAGAATAAACAAGGAGAAGTTTATTAAGACACAATTAGAACACACATTAACCCCTGAACTATTTAATCATTCACAGCTCCCCAAATCCTATTCAGTTCTTTCTCCTGGCTGACTGTTCTGTCTCTATTCTAGCTTTCCCCTTCTCCTTGATGCCATCTTCTTCCTAGCTCTCTGAAATCCTCTTTCTATCTCTAGGCCATCTTTCCCCTGTCTTTCTGCAATAAGGATTTACAGAATTCTAGTTATTTTATTTTATTAACTGTCCACAACCTTAATTTCTGATTTATAGATGTTGCATTTCACACTGATGGCTAGTAAGGAAGACAGAGACAAATTAATCACAATAAATAAACAAATGCCTTCGCTGACACTTACCCAAAGGAAATGGCATGCCTTCAATTGGGGGAAACTATTTGTTTTGTAACAGAAGGTTGCTTCCTTCTGGAAATCAAGTGTTTGTTTTTACACAGTCTCTGTGTTCTTCCTCTGTCTAAGAGAAGGACTCTCTCTTTTCAATTGATTAGAGAGGAGAGACCTACTCAGGGCTAGCAAAGAGGGAGTAGGGAAGCTAGTACGAATTACCTTGACCTGAACAGTTGGAAGGGGCCTAATAGCCTAACTATGGGTTCATCTACACTGTAGAAATAATGCAGTTTGACACCACTTTAACTGCTATAGCTCCATCCTACAGAATCCTGGGATTTGTAGTTTTTTTGAGGCACCAGCACTCTTTGGCAGAGAAAGCTAAAGACGTTGTAAAACTACAAACTCCAGGATTCCACAGGATGGAGCTACAACACTTAAAGTGGTGTCAAACTGCATTATTTCTACAGTGTAGATACACCCTATGTTGCATATGTTTTTGTCTTTCTTGGTAATATTTGACATCTATTGTAAAATTAGTGACTTAAAATGTTATATAAAATTCTGTCAGTTTTTGAGCATAGACTCTAATCAACCAATGAACTACTAATTACATATTAAGAACAGAAGGTTCTTATTATATTTTAATGTCATTCTTAACAAAATACATATTTCATGTCAATACACATACAATTCTGAATAACAGCTTGCAAATCTGCCCGGTACTTCTCACTAAAGATTTTTTAGTTGGTCTGCCCTTGCTGGTGGTTCTGATTCCCCCCCCCCCCCATAGGGTCCTAACCTTGCTTTTGGTGGCCCTGGTCAACCCTAAACGAATTTCCCAATGCCACAGTTCCTTAAGAGTTAAGATTTAGGTAAACAAGAGTTCTATTTCATAGATCACCATAAAGCTCACTTCCTATACATACTTCACTGGGAGCTCAATGGGATTTACTTCTGAGTAAACATGTAGAGGATTAGGCTGCAGGTGTAATTAAAAAAAAAACCCACCCTGCTGTCAGTAGTTTTACTAGATAGGTGGTTGAAGCTGTGACACAAGAGTCCTGTAGTACAACATGCTAACCACTGAGGAATTACCCAGCATGTAAAAATACTATACTTGCCCTCACTAATTAAAACCGTTATGAGACTGAAAATGCCCAGGAAAAGCGGTTTGGTGAATCAATGCAGTGTAACATATGAATCCATATAAAATGTAAGTGTAATTTAATTAGTTGATAATGACCTATTAATTACAATGGCAATGCAATGAAATGCATTGTTATGGGAATACATAATGAAAGCATTGAGGAAGAATAGATTTGTTTTGACCTGTCTGCTAAGAAAACCACCTGTGCAAATAGTTGAGCCAGTCTAGTTCAGCAGACAGGAAGGGTTTTTTTTTTTTATTGCCCAGAAAAGGGTTTTGTTTCCATGGCAATACACACACACACAGAAGACAAAACCCAACTATTTTATACTCTTCACCCTTTGCAATAAAGATTTCATTCATCGTAACACATTTAACATGCTACTTAATAATGTGTTTAAAATATGTTTATTAACCAGTAATTATTTTGTATAATGGTTTCAGCCTTAGTAATGACCATTTAGTGACTTAAGAATTCATGTTAATGTGCATTGGCTCTTTTCTAAGACTTCTGGCATTTTAAACAAATGTTGTAATGTACTTTGGCTCAGACTAACCACTGCAGACACAAGGGGAAACTAAGCAAATGTTTTAAAAGTTGCATAAAAGTTTATTTAATTGAGCATAAAATTATATTAGCTTATATCATATGAATAAGTTATATAGCTTTTAATACTTTGGAAAGTAATTACAAATGCACATTGCACAATATTTAATGATGTTTTTTAAAAAGTAGTTTCTTCATCTAAGATCAAATATATTTTATTTACAAAGAGTTGTTCTCAGGTGAGGCATGGGAAATACAAATGTATTACATATTATATCTTCTGTTTTATGATTATCTGCATTGTTCCTCTGTACTGAAACAAGCCATAAGAAAATTGAATACCACAAACATAAAAAGAAATCACTGCCTTTTCTGATTAATCAATGAAATCACAAAAGCCCTTCTGAAAGGTTCTGAAAAATCACTGCAAAATACAACTAAGTTCAAGTACGAGCATTAGCTTAAAGGAAGAAAAAAATATTCCACTATAAAAAAATTGGCTTCTCATTTTTATAGTGCCTGTTGGTTTATCAGGATTGCTTCCATTGATCCTACTAGAACAAGCCAACTGAAGGAGCCTGGGCTTCATATTACAAGAAAAGCAGGAAATACATAAATACTATACCATGTTGTTGTAATATGCCTTCAAGACATTTCCAACTTATGGTAACCCTAAGGTGAACCTATCACAGGGTTTTCTGAAGGCTGAGAGTATGTGATTTGCCCAAGGTTACCCAGTGGGTTTTCATGGCTGAGTGGGGATTCAAACCATGGTCTCCCGAGTTGTAGTCCAACATTCAAACCACTATGCCACACTGGCTAAGAGAACTATACTATGATACAATTTGATTTAGTACACGAACCATACCAACAAGAGTAATGAATTGATATGCTGTGCTGAATAAGGCTGAATGTTGGGTGAATGTTTGGCACCCACTTCTGTTTGTTTTCAAACAAATTGCAGTGTGAATAGTCTTGATCATTTATTTGATTCTACCACACGAAATATGAGTTAGAATACTCCCTTTTGAGATGCATCATCATTCTCTGGGGCAAAAAATATTTTTGCGCAAAGCACATCCATGTACAACAACTGCACTCAAGACAAATGAAAGCATAGCTAGGCATTCTAATACAAACATTGGACTATCCCAAATGACACAGCTACTCCACCAGGGCAATGTCCCCAAGGCATGCCAGAGAGCTGAGTCCAGCCCATAGTGAGACACATACAAACAAGCGGATGTAATCTACAGCTTAAGACTCAGTCCTGACCATTTTTGTGGAACCGGTGTATTTCACCAACGGACAAAACAATAGAAGAATCAACTGTTATGTGTTTCTCTCTCTCAACAATACTAGGTGTAACCCCAAACTTACATTACACCTGGTAGAGATTCCTTTAAGGCTGCTATTCCTTATCCATTCCATCTTAAGACTCTAGCCTTGTAGAGTTTGTGCTTTCCAGATCAATGCAACTTTTTATCCTCCTGCCCCTCCCTGTGTTGTGTAACATGAAATCTGTTTAAGAAATCTGGAAATCTTCAAAACTTGCTGACCATTTCATGCATTTTAGCTGATCCATCAGTACTGCCAGACTGTAGATTTTCATGTTTTCCTTAAGGAGCAGCACAGCTTATTTTCTTATGCAGTATGTTTAGGATTAGTGGCTAAACCAGGAAACAAGTGGCCACTAGATGGCTTCCTAATAATAAATGTAGACCTATAAAGAAGATTCATGTCCAAAGAATGGGTGTGCTTTAAGCTCTGATACTTCCCAAATAATAAAGGAACAACTGCTGTCATAGTATCAGTCATGTGTTATTCACCCTTTAGAAAACTTCACTGCCTTGAAACTTGAGTAGCCAGACTAATAAATGAGGGAGGAAAATTTACATCTCCATTTCTAAATCAACAGGATATTTACGTATTATAAATTGAACATCCAATGCTCCCAAAATCAATAGAAAAACTCTGTATACTTGCAATCTAATCAAATATGTTTATCAATGCTTCTGAAAAAGAAAAGAAAGTGACAGTAGCAGTGAAGTTGCAGTATAAGAGACAGGATTAGAGTAACAAGGTGAATGTGTGAATTTTTAATATGTTAGTTCGGAAATTCTATGAGGAATCGCATGGAAATGCAGAACACTGTGTGTCATTTATTACAGCAAGAACAGTTCCATAAAATCTATTTTATTCTCTGTTACTGATTGTCCCATCTCTTGATCCTTGCACCTCAAGGTTAAACACATTCTGAGATTTCTGGCCTGTTCTACATGTATTGTTGTTACAGACTCCTCTTAGTTCTTATAGTAGAAGGGATAATCACGGAAGCTGAATCTTATAGAATCATAGAATCATAGAGTTGGAAGAGACCACAAGGGCCATCCAGTCCAACCCCCTCCCACACAGGAATCACAACCAAAGCATCCCTGACAGATGGCCATCCAGCCTCTGTTTAAAGACCTCCAAGGAAGGAGACCCCACCATGATCCGAGGGAGTGTGTTCCACTGCCGAACAGCTCTTCTTGTCAGAAAGTTCCTCCTAATGTTGAGGTGGAATCTCTGTTCCTGGAGCTTGCATTCATTGCTCCGTGTTCTAGTCTCTGGAGCAGCAGAAAACAAGCTTGCTCCATCCTCAATGTGACATCCCTTCAAATACTTAAACAGGGCTATCTTCTAATATTTTTATATAGATTAATTTGCTTAATACCCTTTCTGATGGGCAACATCTTCTTAAAAGGAAGAGAAAACACATGAAAACTTTCTCTCAATAGTCATTGTGAGTAAAAACCAAATCAAGAGCTATTGCAAATCGTAGCTTGAAAAAGAAGTCATTTCCAGTACTATTTTTGCAGTGGGCTACAGCTCCTCAGCACATTTCTTATATCTGCCCTTAATGCTTCAACATTTGTGATCTAATGTCTCATGTACCTCCTAAATATTACTTTCCAGGCTAGTTATAAAACTAGTCTCCCTTCTCTAATGTTCCTAAGAGACATTCACTGAAGGCAAAAATCCCACATATCAGGCAAAAAGCGATTCACTTAGGGTCAAACAACACAACACATTTAGCACCTTTTTTAACAGAGCTGGTCCACCAATTAATGAACAGCATTTATTTGTCATAACATATGACTTTCCACATCTCCATGTCTTTCAATCAGTGTGCTTTGTTTCCTGACTGGTCACTGAAAGATAATTATTTCTGTTGTTGTGTGCCTTCAAGTTGTTTCCAACTTATGGAGACCCTAAGGCTAACCAATCATAAGGTTTTCTTGGGAAGGTTTGTTCAGAGGGGAGTTTGCCAATGCCTTTCTCTGAGGCTGAGCGAACGTGACTTGCCCAAGGTCACCCAGTGGATTTTCGTTGCCAAGTGGGGATTCAAATCATGGTCTACAGAGTCATAGTCCAACACTTAGACCACTATACCACACTGGCTCATGGTTTTAATTGGCAAGGCACATATCTGAGAAAATCCTATTATGGGAGGGGAAAGAGTGTAATCATAGGGAAGACTCATTCTCTTCAGTATCTAGGTTGACCCATAAACAGAATCACACCTGTTGGTCCCAAACTAATTAACAATCAGTGTGTACACACAGTCACTAAGACATATTAGAACCTCACTGTATGCAAAAGCATGCAGTGCAAGCTTGGGGAATTAACTTTTCTGTTGTACTTTTAGTAACCCAACTGTTCGTCTAGTGGGGCCTTGGTATCCACTAGCATTTGGTCCCAGGACCCCCCATGGATACCCAAATCCATGGATGCTCAAGTCCCATTCATACAATGCCATAGTTAAATGATGCCCCTTATATAAAATGGCGAACAGCAAGGTTTGGTTTAAAAAAACATTTCCAAGCCATGGATTGTGGAAGCCGTGGATACCAAATCCGTGGATATGGAGGGCCGACTGTACAACAAACTTGGAATAACTCAACGAGTTATCCCAAGCATATGCAAGTTATTTGCCTTAGTCTACAACACATAATGCAGGAGTAGATTGCCAAATTAACCTATTGGTGTCAGCAAACATAGGCATGCCAACACTTTTTAGGAGTCTTGTGATGCAGTGGGTAAATACCAGTACTGCAGCCACAACATTGTTTACAGGGCTCTAGGTTGACTCAGCCCTCCATCCTTCCTTAGGTCGTTAAAAATGCGTACCCAGCTTGTTGGGGGCAATTAGCTAACACATTGTAAACTGCTTAGGGAGTGCTTTGCACTGATATGTGGTATAGAAATACAAATGCAATTGCTAATGCTAAATGCTATTTTATCTGACATTAATGTACAAAATGCATTAGGAGTCCAAAAGAGTAAACAACCTATAGATCAAATCCATGTATATAGATTCCTTTTTAAAAGTTTGAAGTACCATTACGCAGGAAGCCATTTTTATGATGTTAAAGGACAATGCATCCAATTGTTCAGAGTGCCTATCAGCTACACATTATTTCTGTCCTATGACTTGGCTTCATTCAGTACTTTTTTTGCATTTTGCTGAGGCAGGCTTAAAGTTAAATATTTCTCTGCTGCATATTCCATGTATAAAAATCATGTCTCAGTAAACCCACTATAAGCTAAACAGCCATTCCAAGCTTCAGACAGGAAACACCTGGGCTTCTGTGGTAAAGTATCGTCACTGTGAGCATACTTTAAGTTTTGGAAAAGATCAGTTTGAATTCTTGTCCTTCCACACTTTTCATAAACTCAAATGAATAGGGGCTAAAATGTGTGAAATGAGAACTATCATGATTCCATACCAAACCTTTCCCCAAACACTTTTGATATGGAAAACTTGTAAAAGGCACATGGTGGTTCTTTGAGAAAGCAAACTGAACTGTTTCATTTTTAGTTATTCCTCCCACCCTCCTTAGTTGCCCTATATCACATTCTCTCTTTAATCCCAGGCGTCTGTGATCTTGTATGGTTTTCTTTTCACAACACTTCAGGTCTTCTAACTAGATCTTGAACAGAGATTGGAGCAAACCCAGCAGAAATTAGTGGAGCCTGCACAGCAGCAGTGATACAGGGATTGCACCTATAGCAGGGAGTGTGTTCTGAATAGTAAAAGGTTGCCATTAAAGGTAATGATAAACGAATCATGTAGCCTCCCCCTCACAGCTCCATATACTTCGGAGCTCAGTTAATCTTTAAACACCATCTAATTCTAAGCAAAAGAGGTATTTCTAATGCTCCACACTCCTGAACAAATGCTAAGAAATGGAAAATAAAATCTTGCTCTGATTTTTTTTCTCCTTAACAAGGTGAAAAGGGCAGGATGTGTCCAACATTTCAACCTTTGGGTAAATGCAAGAATAATCCCATGTATCAGTTATCTCTCACTGAAAATCTCACATGTATAAATTAACATAGAAAACATTGCAGCTATGAATGAAGCCACATGGATTAATCCCTGAGATCTGGAAATTTTTCCGAATGCCAAACTGCAAGACTTTATGGGGGAATTCGTGCCCCCCCTTCTAAATGATACATTTGTATTTGAATGATCGTTTGTACATGTTGTCGATCTTTCGAATGCCGTATGGATTTTTTTCGTCATGTAGGCGGGACCTAAGTCAGCAGATGCTTGCTGTGTGACAAGTGTATGTGATTGGAAGAATACCCCACTGCCCCAGGGGGAGGGGGACAGCTCTCTGCTGTTTACATTCTCAAAAAAGTGGCAGGCTTCCTACACCATAGTATCTGATGCAGATACTTGCACTGTTTTAAATTTGCATCTACAATGACCTCCTTCCAGTAGCTGTGCTGCTGGTCTTATATATTTTATGGAAATATGACTCATTCCGAAGTCTATGACAGTAGTTTTTAACCTGTGGTCTGGGGACCCCCAGTCCGTGTTAACATCACAGGGAGTCCACGAAGGCTTGAAGGCTGCTTGGCCTACTTCCTCCCTGCAGTGGAGTGGCCATGTGACAGCAACTAAGGCAAAGCCTGGCTGGCTTGGCCTGTGCATTGCCATTCAATCCACTCCAGCCACAAACTTGCAGGGAGAAGCAGAAAAAAAGTCTTGCCTCCCCCTCCAGTGCCTCTGAGGGAAGGTTTCACAGATGGTGTAATTGGGTTGTTGCTGTTGTTGTTTTAAATCTTAAGTCTCTTGGGGGACCATAGCAACAAAATATATTTAAAGGGGGTCCCTGGTAAAGAAAAGGTTAAGAGCCAAAGGTCTATGATATACTTCTTTAAAGCCTTGCAGAAAAGCCATTTTTTGTGTGAAATCCTCTAAGTAGGATGAAGAGATTCTCAAACTGTGAGTTTTATTCTGCCTATTGACTTCAAAGCCAGTATTGCAATAGTTGGGACATGTATGACCATTACATAGCATTGGCCATGGCTGATTCTTATATTTTGACTATAAAGGAAAGAAGGGACTTGGCATGCAACTGACTGGGGGGGGAAAATCCCTAAAATTATGTTACTAGTTAGGAGCAGTTCCACATGAAATGGCAAAGGAGATTTCAAGTAGTGTCTTCAGTGGTGCTTTCATGCCAATACTTAGAGGGAAAGGTTAAGGGCTGCTCTCAGCAGAATGAACAGGAGGGTTCACAAATGCAACAGGGTACCCTTTACCATATAAAAAGGACTCCCTGTGGATGGTCATTAAGTCTAAAAATACTTCCGTATCTATTATGCAAAAAGAGTGTATGGCTGGGGGAAGGAAACTCTCAAAAGACTGAACAACCTCCTTAGTTGCTGTATATCCAGATTACAGTACATTCACAGCCAAGGCAAGGAGGGCTGGGAAAGTGCAGATGAGAGAGGGAGAGTGTGGAGGTGGAGCCGAGCTGTTGCTGCTTGGGCTGATGGGAGGGATGGAGCTCTCTCTCTCCTCCTTTTCCTCCTCCCTCTTACTCTCCCACTTTTCAGCTTGAGGCTGAGCCCAACAGGCTTTGGGAGGGTGAAAGGAGGAGAGTTGGCTTTCACAGACCTCCTGTGATGACTTTGTGTTCCCCTACCCCAGGATACGCAGACTACAAGTTAAGAACCACTGATTTAAACAATATAAGACTGATATATCTGATGTGGGAATTCTCAAGGAAATGGGTTAGAGTTTCCTGCAAGTGGTTCAAAGGTATATGTTTTGAAATATATTTGTATACACATCAGGATAAAAATCTCTAGGATTATGGAATTTTGCAGGTTGGTTGTGTAAAAATGCTCCTAGACTCTGCTCTAGTCATAGAACATTTATCTGTTATCAAATGAGAGATGAAAGAAGAAAACCAGGCACCCCCTCAACATCTATTTCCTCCCAAATAAATAAATAAAGGACCCCTAAAATATGTTTCCAATCTTACATACACTTATTTAACTGGGAATCAACCCAACTGAATGTAGTAGGACGTGTTTCTAAGTAAACATGTGCAGTGAGTTGCTAGATTTGTTACCATGCACCAAAGTAGTCAATATAATTAATTACTATATATCAATATTGATGAGTAGTGCACAGTCTGCTTTGGAAATTTTTGTTAAATCTTTTTCCTATTTCATAAACAAGGAACTTTGTTTTACTCTGTCTCAGACCATGATTCATACCTGAAGCTGCTATGAGCCTTCACACAGAAGTCAATTGTTCATTGATCACCATCTTTCCTTGGGTCCCTTTATATTTGGACATACCTTTTTCACTTGCTACATTACCATCCAGTCTGAATTATTTTAATAGGTACAAATCTTAATAGGTACAAAGCTCATTACTTTTCTCTAAATCATCTTCTCAGAGAAATCACCAGAAATGAATCACTGAAGACAATAAAATACATATGCGTCAATCGGAGTTCTTTCAAATTTTTCATGGAATTGCATTCAATGAACTCTTACTCTGGAGCAGATTCAGTGAAATCTTAGAAATCTATGAACATGCTTTTGAAGACTAGGGATGTATATAACTTTCATTATGAGTAAAGATAAAGGTATATATGGTCCTCTCCCAAACACAGATGTGTTTTGATTTAGTCATATTCTTCTGGATCAGGATTATTGAGACTAGAAAAAGGCTACCTCACAGTAAATATGTACAGGTTGCAATCCAAAACTCTTGGCTGTCAATAATACCAGGGACCATGAAGGTCTCAGAATAAATGCATAAAATTGTGTAACTGAAGCTGCAGTCATTTCCCCACATTCATTACTATAAGAATTTTTGCTTTTATGCATATGTTAAAGCCTTTCCCTACTCCACAAGGTCTATCTTTTCCAGCTTATTCCGTTGGACATGGAAAACTGAGTATGTTCCATCTGCTTTTTCCACTGAGTTAATTTCCACTTATCCAAAGTGCTCCTGAACAATAAACTTGTGCGTCTGCTACTTCAGCTAGTCCCAGCAATGTTACTGTTTAACTATAGTAATTTTGTTTAAAGGTTAACGGTCTAGGGGTATGCTTTACTTCATATATTGGTTCTGACCTCAGAAGACAATGAGAATGATGGAGGTCTACAACCTTGCCTCCAAGAAACTTTATGAAGCAAAGCTATTCAAGCAAATTATGTCTGGGTGTGGGAGATACATCACATCGGCATTTTCCGTTAAATGTTAACAAAGATTTGTTGTCACCATGACAGTAACCATCGTCCCTTCTATTTCCAAAGTTCAGACCTAAGTGTAACCCAAACAACACTGTGCATGCACAGCAGGGAAGTATCAACAGAACTGGAAAAAGCCAATGCTTTGCTGAAGTACAAGAAAACTTGGTGGGAGAGGGGGGAGCTAAAGAGCCAGATGGGAGCAGGGGGTGGTAAAGTGAGTAAGTGAATGGAATGAAGAATCTTGGAAGAAAGCATGGATAACTGACTTGAATCCTGATCAGGAGCACTACAATATCAGTAGTTCCCAGTTGCTACACCTGCAACTGTCTTCTCATATGTGTTGGCCAGACTATGTACTATGATGTGCAATCACATCAGTGCTAAATCATCAGGCTGAACTACAAGCAAATACCAAAGATGCAACATAATAGCACACCTACTGCAAGGAAGCAGTTTTCCATAGAAGCAGTTATAATTCCTCTATAACTGCCTCTAGGGATGTAAAGAATACCGTCAGACCCCTGCATCTGCAGAACCAATATCTATGGTTTCAGCTATTTGTGGGACACAAAATAGGGAATACATTCCATAGAGTAATGCTGAAAAATGCCTCTCTAGGCATATTCTATGTCACACAACTCTATGGTAAGTTTTTACCAGAAGTCCTTTATTTAATAGGGTTTCCTGTTTTCTGCGGTCTCCTGTATACAGCAAGTCTGGGAACTAAAGACCTGCGATGATATGGGGGTCCGGCTGTATTTACAGTTTACCCCTTCTTTATGAGAAAGAGCTTCAGAAAAAACTGTCAACTGCTATTAGTTTTTTTAAAATCTTATGAGAGAAGAAACAGATCAATGCTCCTTCCTATCCTTTTTTTTGGGGGGGGGGGCATTTCATGGCTTCTGTGAAAATTTCAGGGTTTTTTTCCCCCATGTTCAAAAAGCCACATTTTTTTCAGAAATCCTGAAATCTTCATGGAATTTTCACAGAAAATAGTCTGAAATGTGAAAAAAGATTAATAAATTAACAAAAATTCTTATAATCTGATCCCATGGGAAGAAAGCTTTGGAATTGTTTGTTCCTAAAAGTAGAAACACAATAAGCAAAAGTTTACATCCATTTATTCCAGTTTACAGAAGCTTCTGGTGGCTGGTCACTCAGATGGGATACTTGTCATAAGTCAAGAGGCAAGTGGCTAGGGAGAAGACTGCTATCCATAAAGTTTCATAAATACAACCAAGCTCTGTCCCATACAAGTTTTATTGTAATGAATATGGCTTGTGCTGGAATAGTACTTGGTGGATTAGACCCAGAGGGGTGTAAACTA
The DNA here is from genome assembly GCA_030847615.1 of Gambelia wislizenii. Lineage (NCBI taxonomy): Eukaryota > Metazoa > Chordata > Lepidosauria > Squamata > Crotaphytidae > Gambelia > Gambelia wislizenii. The sequence continues at coordinate 69,731,589 of JAUMIR010000002.1, forward strand.
AGTTGGAAACCAGATGCTTCTGAGCAGAGGTCAAGTGTCTTTCCAAAAGGCTTTCCAAAACAGCACTTTATTTTTATTTTTTAAAGGAGCCTCTTAAACATATACCTGCCACTTGAATACAGCTTGGAACATCCTGCTTGTAACTGATGTTTTGTCAAGCTGTTTTCATCTAAAAGCCAAGATTGGACAGCAGTCATAAATACTCTTCCCAAGTTACTTTCCAATCTAAAAATAGTAAATTTTCTTGAACTAAATATGACTGGACTAAAACAGACATGCCGGCTTAATTTAGTTGACCACGCATGTAAACCTTGCTTAAGAGATGTGGAAATGTGCCACTGTTCTGCATCTTTCCTCCAGCCACTCCTCACTTACCTCCACCTTTCCCATGAAGTTTCCATCTCCCTTCCATGGTTTGTATAGTCAATGGGACGATCCACATGAAGGCCATTTACTTTTACTGAAGCATCCTTCAACTTTTAGATGAAAGAGCAACTGTTTGTTTCCATGTAGCATATAGGGTAGCCAGATACAAATAAGGACAGGGTTCTGGCATCTTTAAGTGATCCATCAATGAGGGAAATTTCATGACCTGAAATTTCATGTACTGGTCATGCATGTTTCATCTGCTGAAATTCCTGAAGGTGCAAATGCCCTATGTTCTTTTGCATTTGGTTACCTAACATTCTCTCTCCCTCTCTCTCTCTCTCTCTGGCATTTCTTCGCAAATGAAGATTCAGGAACGACTCATCCCACGCTTTCTGCAAGCGTGCTGATGACTAAAAAGGCCAATCCGAGATAAACAAGTCCGGTTGCAGAAAGCTCAGCAGAAGGTCTCCTTGGGTGATGTTTCCAGGTTGTAATTCTTTCTGCATTGTTGTTTCTCTTCAAAACTTGTTCGGTGTGAGTTCTCAAATAAGGCTGTAAATATAATACTATATACCCATTCACATCTTGTGATCCCCATGACAAAGACAAAATTTCATCAATACACTGAGAGACTATGGACTTTTTGATACAAGGCTTACTGCGCAACAAGCTTCCGTGAGTAAAATATGGTGCGGCTGTCTTCAATCATACACAGAAGTGACATGGATGATTCCGAGAGAGGGACGGTGTCATCTGAAACGGACCCCCTGCCACGCGACAGAGCTGTACCTCTCCTGTGAGCTTGTTGCGCGGTAAGCCTTGTCTGAAAAAGTCTAAGAATACAAGTCAGCCCCAGTCCCATTCAATGTAATGGGAATGTCACTCCTTTAAAACAAATAAACTGACTGCATCAATAGGAGTACAGGTCTAAATCAAGGGAAGTAATAGTGCCACTCTATTCTGCTTTGGTCAGACCTCACCTGTCCAGTTCTGGGCACCACAATTCAAGAAAGATATTGACAAACTGGAATGTGTCCAGGGGAGGGTGACGAGGATGGTAAAAAGGTCTGGAAGCCATGCCCTATGAGGAGTGGCTTAGGGAGCTGGGTATGTTTAGCCTGGAGAAGAGAAGGTTAAAAGGTGATATGATAGCCATGTTTAAATATTTGAAAGGATGTCATACTAAGGATGGAACAAGCTTGTTTTCTGCTGCTCCAGAGACAGGGACACAGAGCAGTGGACTCAAACTACAGGAAAAGAGATTTCACCTAAACATTAGGAAGAACCTCTTGACAGTAAGAGCTGTTCTGCTGTGGAATACGCTGCCTTGGAGTGTGGTGGAGTCTGCGGGTTTTTAAACAGAGGCTGGATGGCCATCTGCCAGGAATGTTTTGATTGGGTACTCCTACATGGCAGGGGGTTGGACTAGATGGCCCTTCCAATGCTATGATTTTATGATTCTATGAAACCCTGTAGCTTGTACAGTGAAAATGAAGCAGTGAGAATTGGCTTCTCCTTTCCTGGGACACTGGGGAGTCAAGGCAGGACTCTTTCCATACAGATGGTTTGGCACAATATGCGAAATAATATGTGAGGCTATGAAGGAGCCAGTGAAGAAGAAGTACTGAGGTGAATGCAGGAATTCTTGTTATTCCAATAACTAGAAGTACATGGTACTGTTCATGGGTTCCTGGGGTACCAGCACACCAGTTAGTGTGAGTAGATCAGGAGTAGCACACTAACTGATGCTACTACCCTGGGACAACTATTGCTAGTATCACCTTGCCTTGTTTTGGAAAGAAAGAGGAAAAAACATGAGAACATATACGAAGCTGTCTTATACTGAACCACACTACTGGTCCATTTAGCTCATATTCTCAACTCTAAATGGCAGTAGCACTCTGGGGTTTCATACAGAATTCTCATCAAAGTCCGGCCTGGAGACTTCTGGTATTTTCTGGTGCTGTTCCATCCAAATACCAACAAGGCACAATCTTGTTAGCTTCTAAAATCTGATGAGATATGTGCAGGGTGGTAACATAAAATGTATTTAAAATGTCAGTACACACAGTGAATGAAGATTACTTGCCATGTGCCTCAACAGCAAGGAGAAAAGATATATTGGGCAGAAGCAGGGATAATAATAATAATAATAAGAAGAAGAAGAAGAAGAAGAAGAAGAAGGGGAAAAAGCAGTAGATCATTCCTAGCAGGAATGTTATAGATCAGAGAAAAGTGTTCTTCCATTCTTTGGTCAGGATGTGTGTGTGTGTGCGGTTTCTTCACGGCCCGAGAAAAGATTAAAGAAATGCTGGAAAAACATTAATATGCCATAGGTTGCTAACAGTGCCATTGGATTATCACTTAAAATTGCAGGAAGGAAGAACACATGTTCTGGATTAACCAGTTTAGCAGTAAGAAGGAATGATTCAAACCATGGTTTGTAAAATGTAATTTCACATCATGGTTTGGGGGCAATTTTTGGTCAATACTAACCACAGTTTCTGCAGTTCAGTCAACTCACGAAAGTATAATTATGTCAACAGGGAGGGAATCTAGAGGGGTGGAAAGGAAGAGAAGGGAGTGTGTGAGTTTACAATGTGTTTGCATTTTCCTCAACCTCATTCACATGAAACAGCAATTTTATTCTTGCTGTATTTCTTCAAGTCATTTCCAACTTACGACACCCTAAGGCAAACCTATCACAGGATTTTATTGGCAAGATTTGTTCAGAGCGGGTTTGCCTTTGCCTCCCTCTGAGGCTGAGAGTGAGTGTGACTTGCCCAAGGTCACCTAGTGAGTTTCCATGGCAGAGCAGAGATTCAAACTCTGGTCTCCAACACTCACATCACTACACCATGGTGACACACTTTAATTAAATTCAACTCTAAAACAAATATTGATGCATTGGTTAAAAAGAAGCTCTCTATTTATGGCTTACAAGGAAATATTGGATGTTATTACAGACAACTACCAGCTTTTAGAAGTGCCTTCATTAGAATTGCACAGTATGTTTGTGTATTTTTAATTTTCTTCACCTATGTGAAAACCTAAATACTCAATTCTATTCAAAATCCAACACTAATCCTGAGCCAATCAGGGTAAAATTTAAGCCCTCCTCTGATTAAGCAAATTAGCCAGATCAACAGATCAAGCACCAGTCAGGAAAGTCAATGACCCTTAAAAGCAGGCTTAAACTTCCATTGGGCCACTTATTACAGACCACTTGCTATGGATGCAAACAATGTCAGGTGTGCCCCTTTAACAGAAGAAAATCCCTTTATTAAAAAAAGAAAATTAAAGAGCACTTGGTCCTTACTAGCTGCTTTGATGTAAGATCAGTTATTCCTAAGAGATATTTCCAAGCTATCCTTGATTTTGAAAGAAGTTGCACTTATTAGCGTTCTATAATTTAATTAATTTCAATTAAATGTAAGCCAGGGTAGCCACATTCTCAACTAGTAAAACTGAGGTGTATTTTATAATCAAATGTTTTATATGTCTTAAGGGAGGCAAGAAGTATTATAAAGTTTTAAAGATTAGAACATTAAACAGTTTATAGAGTAGAACTCAGCAGCAGCAATCATTTTAGCTTTGGTTTCACTTTGATTATTTCCAAAAGCATCATTATTTCAGGTAGGCTTTTGTGTTTTGCCTCCACATTTATCTATTTTTCATCTTAGTGCTAAAACAGTCAAAGGTTGGTTTTTTAAAAATTGTTGTTAGATTTTATGAAACAGTATACAGCTCAGGGAGTCTCTTGACTCTTTCAAGTAAAGGACACAGGTAATCTTTGAGCTTTTAAGACCAACTTAAGGAAAGCTGTTCAACCCAAAAAATTCTGAAACCCCTTATATACTCTTTGTAAGGCCTTCCCCCCAACACACACATTTTTGTAACTGTAAGGACTAGAATTTCTGTGAATTCCTTAATAGATCAATATATGTTACTAAAATATAAAAAGGAACTTCAGCTATTCTCTAGTAGTGTTTTAAAGGCATTAGATCCCATCTGATCTTGCAAGCCAAGCAGGGTCAGTCATTTAGTACTTGGATGGGAGATTGCCACTGAATATCAGGTGTTGTGGGCTATTTTTCAGAGGAAGGAACTGGCCAAACCACTTCTGAGTCTTCCTGGACTAAGAAAACTCTATAATATTAATGGGATCACCATATATTGACAGGTGACTTGAAGGCACGTGCGTCTCTGTGTGTGCGCATGCGCACACACACACATGCACACGCCATGGGGGATATTTGCCTGAGTTTGGAAAGACAAACTCAGGGACAGTAGATCTCTAACATGTGACGGCTTCCTGCATAATTCCTTGCTGATTTGAGAACTTTGAACAGCTCTCTATAAACTGTCCTTAGGGTCAAATTAAACATTGAGCAGAATGCATGTTCCTAGTGATTGACATGATTAACACATTTACCCTCTCACAATGGAATTTCTTCAGAGATTGGTGATTGAACAAATTGAGCATATTAAGCCTGGATTTACTTTACAATGAATCATCACAAAATAAAGCACACTAAATGCAAGATAGACAATTGAAGACAGGCATGTGCTATGACAAACAGAGAGATGTCTTACCACTTGTGGGAAGGCAGATATGGGACTTACCACCACCCCCGTCGGCTGGATCTGCGGGGCTGGTGGGGTCCTCCGGCCTTCAGTTCTCCTGCGTGGTAGGGAGGGAGTAGCCTGGGCACCACCATACTGCCTGTCTTCTTCCTGGCATGCTTGGCTGGCCGGGAGAGAGGATCGGGCAGTAGCCAATCAGGAGGAGGCTTCCTCTTCCTGGCTGGCTGTTTCTAGCAGCAGGCGGCCAATCGGGGGCGAGGAGGTGCCTGGCCTCTGACTGGCTGTGGGTTTCCCCTCTGGTCTGGCGGTCGGGCAGTGGCTCTCCGGGAGCTGAAGGCCCACCCACCCTTTGTTGGTTTAAGTTCAGTATGCAGTATCTTTGTTCTTTGTCACAGCTTTTAGGGGCAGTTGGCATGGGTTCTGATCCTAACTTATTGGTTAATGGGTCTCCAACAAGTTCTAGGTTTAGGTCAAATTTAAGTTCAAGACCACGGAGACCCCAGGGGGTTCAGGACATGAGTACATGCCAATTTGGGGCATGGCATCAGGGACAACCCCTCCTGGATGGCCATCCCGGATCACGTGGGAGGGAGGGGAGGATACGGGACTAGCCAACAGGTTGGGGCCTGCCAAAAACTCCTCCCCTTTTACAGGCTGGTGATTGTCGGCAGTTGGGCCGACAATGGTGGCATTGACCAGAGAGGTGGGTTAGTCGATCCAGATCCAAACCCATGCGTATGTGCCAACCTAAGCAACTGTCATCAAAAAGTTGTGGCCTTTATTGTCAGTATAGACTACATCATCTTTCATGTTTATTCAAATACCTGGGGGTAATTTTTCATGCCACTGGTAGTAGGAAAGCACATGGGGAGTATGCTGCTTGTAATGTGCAGAACAACACAACAGCTATTCTCAAATTTCTTAAGACAAGAGGAGGCCACTATTTACCTGCAGCGCTCAAACTCTTTGAAGCCAAACCAGTAGCACAACTGCTTTATGGATCCCAGTTGGGACCCCTCCCCAACCCTGCTCCATTAGAACTTGTCCAATCCAAATTCTTAAGACCAGCTTTCCAAACTCCAAAATGTCTCTCTAACGTAGCTCTGAGACTGGAGTCAGGATTTATGAAAGTGGAGGCCAGAGTGTGGGTGACCATACTCAGCTACTGGCTCAGACTATCCCTCTTTCCCACTGGCCTTGCTCCACTAACCTTAAGTGATGATTTTCCAATCCAGTTGGAAACAGACAGTGTTGACTAAAATTTCAAAACTGGGCCTTTCTCCAGATCTTCTGCTTAGCCTGGGATATGATAGGGCGAAAGCTACTACAACGGGTGGTAGATATAGAGCGACAACTGGATCTAGCCAGCACTCCAACCTTCATTGCTAGTGACTCCAACAGATATCTGGCCTCTCCTTTGGCATACTTAGCAACACTTGCAATACCTAAACATCGAAGGGCCTTTACTCTTGCACGGTGTCGTGCCCTCCCTTCAGCTGTCCTTGAAGGCCAATACAAGAAGATCTCCTTCTCAGACAGACTTTGCCCCTGCAACTCTGGCCAAATAGAAACAACAGAGCATGTATTATTCTAGTGCTCATACTACAGGGGCATATGACTCAGCCTTATTTCACCCCTGTTTCATAAATACCAAGGGCACACTGGACAATTCTACATCACCTTGTTGCTTTCAGACACCAACCCAGGAACAACTTATAATGTTGCCAGATTTTGCGCAGCTGCTGTTAAAATTCGATAGACAATGACCTCCACAGTAGAATAGTACCAACTTAGTCTTGTTATACTGGAGCTACGTAATCTGAAGGGACATTTTTAAATACTGTTTTTAGCCTGTTTTTATCCTGTGTTTTTACCTTTATTCTGTATCCCTTTTTACCTGTGCTGGTCTATGGCCTTAATAAAGATTCTATTCTATTCTATTCATGTTTATTTCCTGTTACAATATAAGATGTTTTCAAGAAATTGTGTCTGTGTTTATTTGGGGGGAAGGGGGGAAGGGAAGAGGGGACCACCTTCCATATTGACACATAATACATCTTACAAATATTTGCTACACAGATCATCCAGTTTAACCCACAGTTTCTACTACTAAGGAAAGAAACACTTTAAATTTTTGTGCAGTCCACTTAGAACTCTGAGAAAAGGCTATTTCTCGCATATATTTTGAGGCAAAAACCAAAGCACATAAACTTTCAGCCCAGCTCTCAGTGCAGGTGAGATAGTGGGGGGTGATTCAGCTATGTGCTCCTATAGTTTTTTTTTTTCTATTGCCCTCATACTCACTAACAGTAACAAAGAAGAGGTTAAACAAACCACACACTGTAACCTAATTTTATTTTATTTTTAAAGGTTATTCACCTATACTTTCCCTCCAAAACATTTCTCTCCAATATTAACTTTGATTATAAAGTTGGATCTTCTTTTGTTGATATGAATATGTTGAATATGTTGATATTCTGCCAGGATTCAAAAGGACTGATGAATATTGTTAAGATTCTTCCTCAGTAAAGCTCATTCCTTAGTAAACCTAATTTTTCTATATGTTTGACAATATCAAATTTAATTATCTTTTCCATTCCACCAGTTTACTTGGAGCAGAATTTAGAGGGTGACGGCTCTTTTAATTTCCTGAATCACTCCGTATTGCTTAAAAAAATTACCCTTCCTCCAAGACTGGCTATCTTCCAATCTCCTGGTAAGAAGGTTAATTCTGGTGTCAAGTTACATCATTTTAGATAAAATAACAACAATTTCGCATTAAGAACATTTGGGTTTTTAATAACTCTCAGGCAAATGCCATATGGGCCTGGTTACATATCACTTTAATTGGTCAATTACTTTTAACATAAATACCTTCATTACCATATTGTCTACTTCCCAGTTCAGCTACACAGCAGGTTCCTATAGAAATCACTGAACCAATAAAATAAAATAATAGGTAAGAACATTCAAATGATTCAGGCCATCCATTTCACTGAGATCTACACAAGATGAATGTGTGAATTCTCACATGAAATGCCCTTCTGGAATTCTTCTCTATTCTCTGTCCAGCCTCAACAATTCCTTTTAAGACTGGGGTTCTCTAATTGTGTCACACCAAACCCTTCCAAGTTGTAAAAAGAAATGGATTTACTGTACATTTAGCCATTATATGACTGAATGTGCCACTGATAGCTTTCTTTTTGGACTCTGACTAAGGCACAGGAAAATTAGAAGAAGAAAAGAGCGTGGACATATCCAAGTAGGAAAGGGTGATGTGGGGGGGGGGGAGATTGGGAAAAAAAAAGATGAAACAGTTACATCTCTGGAAGTGCTGGCTGGGATTCTGGGAACTGTTCAAAAATGGAACTTTTCTGAGCTATGCCAGGAGTGTAAAACTGGGACTGGTCATTGGTTTGTTGGTCACTGATGAATTCTAAACAATTATTTTAAAAACCTGACAGAATAACTGAAGAGGAATATAATGCCAGCAGGCTTCCTAGTCCTTAACACTCCCACCAAGAGTATTAAGTAGAGCTGCTTTCAGTGCTACTGTAGCTCTAGAAGAAGGTGGCTCTTGAGCATATGGGAAAGGTGAGAGCTCAAATTAAACCAGTGAAAACAACCAGGATCAATGTCCGCACAGCTGCCTTCAGTTATCAGAACTCAAGCAGATGTAGGGCAGATCTACTTTGTGATCTCCCAATGTTTCTTTTCTTTTTTTGGTTCTTCTGTTAAAAGTAGTCACTCCCTCCACCACCTTTCATTTCAACTCAGGGCACCAGCAATGGGGAAACTTTAATGCTTTTCCCTCCTAAAAAAAGGAGTTGCTTAGTAGTGGTGGGAGGGAGGAAGCATATTCTTACATTATACCTCTCTTTCCCATCACTTCTGTTAGGAGTTGTAAAGCAGGAAAAAGCCACATTCTTATATTATACCTTTTCTCCTCCACCAACTTTTAGTCCACCACAGGTTTAGGGAAAATTTAAGGAATAATAAGGAAACTGGGAAACATTGAATGAAAATTCACTGGAGACATGCCTCAAGTTGCTCAAAGGTTGACTGTTTAATTTGCAAACAAGTTTGACGTATTTCAGCCTGTGTATAAAATATTCTTAAAGCCCTCTTTGATAGCAGAGGCTGTTTTGAATCAAAGTTCAGAAATTTCAGGGCCACGAGCACTCAATTTATTTATTTATTTGAGAATTTATATCCTGCTCTTCAACCACAAAGGCTCTCACAGTGGCTTACAAATTGTTTAGCAATAGCACTTACACATCTACGCTGCTTTTATACCGCTAGGTACTCTCTAAGCAGTTTACAATGTGTTAGCTAACACTCAAAATCATCATCCAGTAAATGGTTTGAAAGTTCCTGGTGTAAAAATTTTTGAACTTTGGTTCTAAAACAGCCTCTAAAGAAGGCCTTAAGAGAATACATAGGCTGAAACACATGGGGCTTTTCTTTAAACTAATAACACTAGTATCTTTTAAGCATCCTGAAGCATTCCAGTTTCATCAAGGAGAACTGAAGTCAAGGAAAATGTTAAACTCCCTCCCCACATTTCTCTAATTGATCACTGAAGACCTGATCAAAATCCCCCTCCTCCCCAGACCACTACTTTTAACTAACAAGAAAATGTTGGGAGACAGAAGCACAACTTTTCCAACAATAGGAAAAAATGTTTTTAAAGCACACAGGATAAGCAATATTATTTTGCTCTATTCCTACTTCTAGTTGTGTTTTCCTCGCCTTTCCTCAGGTGGGTGGTCAACTCTCTGCTTTACAGCCAATGCATGGTATTCAGCAGGGAGGGAGTCTGTAGCTCTCTCAGTAGAACTTTGTACCCTTGGGAGGCCATCTCTGCCTTTTGAGACTCTATCATGTATCTATTGAGGATCAAAGAATATGATACAGACCATAAAATCATTGCTGGTCAGAAACAGTTCAGACATCCTATAAACCTGAAATCCAAGACTGATAGTCAGAAATAGCAAACCTTAATTATAATGTAAAAGCATTGTAGCTTTAGATTATTTTGTTTATTTATTTTGCTTAAATAGTCAAAAGAAAGGTCTAACAAAAGGACCAGATAAGTACAAAATGTGTAAACAAAATCAGACACAAAGTCCCTGTTACAAGCAGGCTGGAACTACTTGCTTTTGCTTTCAAAGCTACCAGTGCCCAACAGCCTGAATTTTGCATGCACAAAATAACCCTTAACAAATTACTCTTGCTGGGGGTCAAGGTCAGAGTTCAAGCCTTTCTGAGTCAAGGGCCTTCCATTAAAACCCAGAGAAGCATGCAGAGTAGGAGTGCTCCCTTCATGCTCACTCCCAATTTGGCTTCTTTTTTGTCATGCTTGGCTGAAATTTGACTTGGGACGCTACCTTGTAGGAGTGACCAGCTTAAAGCACCAGCTAGTTAATCCTTCAAACAGCAGAGCTACCACTTTCATGCCATGCAGAGCAAAGATTAAAATGCCTTGACGCTCTTTTTGAAGTTCAGATGAATCCAGTCACTCCTTCCACCGCCCCCCCCCCAGCCTGTAACTGCTTGAGGGACTCGAGAAGCAAATACTGGGGACCTTGTAGGTTTTTATGGTTTCAGGTAAATACCAAGTGATTATTTAACAAGGATTATAGAAAGTATTAGATCAATACAGATAGTATATCTATTACAGTCAGAGCAACTGACAATGGAGGTGAGAAAGATAGCCTGAGAATTGGGCCTCTTTCTTCATTTAACATTTAGATTTTTAAACCAGCTGCAGGCCTGATTCATTTCCCCAATTATTTTTCGCCCAAGAACAAAATATCCAAAAATTATGTGCCAAAATTATGAGGGACCTCAAATGCACAGTCAAACCAGAGATGTGGGGTGGGAAATTTTCCATGGAAGTTTTCAAAAGTATTCTGTAATTTTTCCATACTATGTATACAATAGTACCTCCATATCCATTGGGGATTGGTTATGGGAGGGTGGGGCGTGGATACAGAAAACCGTGGATAATAGCAAATACCACTGAAAATTGTGGGACCTCTGGCTTAAAATACCAGAGAGTTGCCTTGGAGGACCTAGAAAATGGCTAGAGAGGACATATTTTCTAGGAAGACTTTATGGTAGGTGTGCTGTTCTGTGTCCCGTGGATAATTGAAGCAGTGGATAATGAAGCAGTGGATAATGAAGCAGTGGATATGGGGGTTCTACTGTACATGTGTGCACACACACATATGTACACACATGTACACATACACACACACATTGTGAAATACAATGTTCAACTAGCTGTATTGAACCAGATTTTTTTACAGTGTGAAATGGAACTGGTGAGCAGTGCAGAGAGTGACTGAGTGAAGCTGAAGACACGACAGTTATATTTCAGCAAAATAAAGTTCAACTGTTGATATAACAGATATAGCTCTCTTCAGGTATATGTCCTAAAAATTAGTGTTCTTTCAACCACAGGCATTTTCTGTCATTCAAATATAAAGAAACTATATGTTATTCGATTTACATCAGTATGAGTATTCCAATAAAGTAATTACCACATAAAGCTCTGAATGGGTTTGAATATAAAATTTGTGCTAAATAAGATAGCAGCGTTGGGAAAAATTGTACTTTTTTCCCTGGAAAACTTTCCTGTTCTACTTTTTTTTGTAAAACCTACATGAAATTTGTAAATTTGTAATTTTGAGCTTATTTACATGATGCATGTTAATATACCCTACTGTACCCTATACTGAGGAGAAGAAGGGAAGAAATATCAATGTAAGAGAATATGACTTTTGTATGCATTTTTATGGATTGTAGAATGGTCCCCTCTAACACAGAAGGAAAGAGCCACTCCTCATAAGCAATGTATTGATTAATTAGAATCCAAGCTAACAAAAACCTAAGCAAGCAGACACTATCAGACAATTTCTTTTGGGAAGATATGGCAGCATTTTGAAAGAAGGATGGTTGCTACTGGTGTGTGCTTCTGGCTGCAGTCAAACACTTCTGCAGTCTGGCTGCAATCAAACCATTCTGGCTCTGGTTCAACAGATTTTACAGAGTTTTGCATCCTGTCAAACTTCCTAACTGTGTATTGCTAGGGGTTGGAGTAGGATTGGGCAAATAAACAGGGCCTGAAAAGTTGCAGGGGAGGGAAATGGGAGGGCAATGATTTGCCTCTTGGGGTGGAATGAACTGCCAAAAACATCCTCCAAATGAAAAACAAAACAGAAGTGGCAGGAAGATATCTTCTGCTTTGTGGGGTGTGTGTATTGTTATTATTTTTTTGTTAATGTTAATCAATTCAGGGGGCCCTGGGACCTACTTATAAGGTGAATCACTCTTGGAAGTTGCAAGAATGGCAATGCACTCCCTTTGTCTGGACAAAAAAATGTGATGTGCTGACCCAAAACTTTATTCAACATTATTTTTCTATCCTAAATCTTGTTCTATGTGATTGTTCAAGATTATAATCTTTAGACAAAGAGATGGGTGTATTATCTACCTATGCAAACTTCTTTGCTCAAAGTTTATAGCTTAATTATACTCCTGGACTTTGACCTAGAGAATTTTAGGTTGATGCTTTAGGGCTCCACAAGTTGCTATCAGCTAGCCAGTTTCAGTTCCCACGAATAAATGGGCTCCTCAAACAAAGTGAGCTAACTGTGGCTGAGATTCAGTGAGTCAGCTCACCAAGATTTATTCTTTCCCATCCACTCTTGAGTCCTCTTTCCCTTGAAAACTTACATACCAGTTGAATGTTTGCACTGTACAATGCTGCCCTACTGAAAGAGCAAAGTGCTATGCACAATTGTGCCCATTCCAGATGGCCTCTAGGGGACTGGATGCTTTGTGTGGGAGGAAACACTGTGCTTACAGTCCACTTAAATAATCAGCAATATTTCTAATGGCAGCCCATTTAATAAATTTAGTTTTTGAATTGGGTATAGCATCACAATAAAGCAGAAGTTGTTCAGCTGGAAAGAAAATAAACAGAGAGGATTAATAAATCAACAGAAAACAGACACAGCAGGAGGGTGAATCCTAACAGCTGCACTGGAGTCAGCTGAGAACTTGCCACATCAGCACTAATTGAAATCCCCCGCTCCCCACCATCCTAGTTAAATAACAGTTGCTTAAAGGAAGAGAGAAAAAGGCTCTCTAAAGACAATGATAAGGACTCAAAGCACATCCTTCCCTCTGTGCTTTCAATTCACTTGTCCACTTATGGCAACCCTGTGAATTTCATAGGGTTTTCTTAGTCAAGGAATACTCGGAGGTGGTTTGCCATTGCCTTCCTCTGGAATATAGCCTACAGGACCTGTTATTCCCTCTAGCAGTGAACTAATACAACTGAAAGCAAAACTGGGAGATACAAAAACACAACAATGGTTTCTGCACATTCATGGGATATGGTTAAGTACATACATTTCTAATTTAAACAAAAAAGAAAGTAAAACTTAAACCCTCCCCCCCCCAAACCCGTAGAACTTCCTATTTGTTACTGAGATGTTGATAACAGTTGAGCGTGCTTAAAGAACGCTTTTAGGATACACAAATAAAGTTAGAATTCACATACATGATAGTTTTATGTAAGATTTAAACTATGTGTGTGTGTATATATATATATATATATATGTATACATTTATTTTATTTTTATTTGAAATGGTCTGGAGACTTATTCAATAAAGATGTACTATACCTACATGATAGTTTTGTATTTCTTATACATTATATTATAGGCTTCATTCTGTTGTCTCTTACTATACTCTATAACATAAGCAGATGTTATAGTTTAGTCGACATGCCTATAAAAGCATATACTATACTGTCACTTAAGACTGTTCCCAAACAAGGAATTGCTACTGTACATTAACTCCCAGAACACATTATATACTGTATTATATATATGGCTATTAATGAGACAAACCTCAAGGCAAGCAGCCAAAGTAAAATTGTCTTAATAGTAAGAAGCTACAAGACATAATAAATTTGCAACTTGATATAAATTACAAGAGGAAGCTTATAGATGAATACTTTAGTTATTAAATAATAATTTCTTCAGAGTCTACCTCATGGCCATCCTTATCTTCATGTACTGTATGGGAAATATTCCAGACTATGGAATCCCCAGGTCTGTATTAATTTATCACAAAAGGTTAAAGTCTCACCTTGTACATCAGTATACAAAGGGATCTTGTAGCACCTTTGAGGCTAAATAAAAGAAAGAGGTTTGTAACATAAGCTTTCACAGACTCAGTCTACCTCATCAGATGCATGGAGTGAAGCATCTGTTGACAGACATTTATACCAATGGCTGAGTGGTGCGTATCTGTATGTCTATGTATGTGAATGGTAATAAAAATGCAAAACATGTAAATAAGGTGATTGGGTGACACATTCAGTTTCAACAATGGTTGATGGTCATTGATGGCACAGTGGTTAAATGCCAGTACTATAGCCGCAATGTTATGAGTTAGATCCCAGAAGGCTCCAAGGTTGACTTCCATCCTTCCATAGGTCTGTAAAATGAGCTTGTTGGGGGCAATTAGCTAACTCAGGTTAGCTAATTAACTGGCTCAGATTATTGGGACCTGCAGTGCAAAGCATTAGCAGCGGTGCATCATTTCCACCCTTGGTTTAATGGACCTTAGCTAAGGTAAAGGAAAAAGAAAAACGAGGGAAGAACAGATAAGATTCCTCAGCAGGTTTTGCTCATTTGTTAAAAGATCAGTGCAACATCTGAGGAGATGTAGAGACATAATACATACCGATAAGCAGTATAGAAATACAAGTGCTATTGCTATTGATAAGGTGGGGGATAGGAGCCACATAAAGCTAAAATGTGTATATAAACATATGAATAGTGGAGGACATTCTAGATCTAGTGTATGATATGGGCTAAGGATTGGAAAAGAGATGTAACCAAGTGTGCATGAGAGGTTCCTAGTGTCTGGAATGTAAACAAGTGTTATAATACATGTAGTGTGTCAGGAAAAATGAAATGCATAAATATAGGATGGGAGAAACCTGGCTGAATGAGACTACGTGCGAAAGGGATCTAGGAGTCCTAGTAGACCACAAGTTGAACATGAGCCAACAGTGCGATGCGGCACCTAAAAAGGCCAATGCGATTTTGGGCTGTATCAATAGAAGTATAGTGTCTAGATCAAGGGAAGTAATAGTGCCACTCTATTCTGCTTTGGTCAGACCTCACTTAGAATACTGTGTCCAGTTCTGGGCACCACAATTCAAAAAGGATATTGACAAATTGGAGCGTGTCCAGAGAAGGGCAACTAAAATGGTGAAAGGTCTGGAAATGATGCCTTATGAGGAGAGACTTAGGGAGCTGGGTATGTTTAGCCTGAAAAAAAAAAAAAGGTTAAGAGGCGATATGATAGCCCTGTTTAAGTATTTGAGGGGATGTCACGCTGAGGATGGAGCAGGCTTGTTTTCTGCTGCTCCAGAGACTGGAACACGGAGCAATGGGTGCAAGCTCCAGGAACAGAGATTCCACCTCAACATTAGGAGGAACTTTTTGACAGTAAGAGTTGTTCGGCAGTGGAACGCACTCTCTCTGAGTGTGGTGGAGTCTCCTTCCTTGGAGGTCTTTAAACAGAGGCTGGATGGCCATCTGTCAGGGATGCTTTGATTGTGATTTCCTGCATGGCAGGGGGTTGGACTGGATGGCCCTCGTGGTCTCTTCCAACTCTGCAATTCTATGATTCTATGATCCAATCTCTGTTCAAACCGATACTAATGGATTGGAGTTTGTGGATATATCTTAATTTAGCTGTTTCTATTTCCAATCTCCCTTTGAAGTTCTTTTGTTCAAGGATTGTCATTCAGAAATCTGAGATGGAATGTCCAAGAAGGGTGAAGTGTTCTGCAACTGGTTTCTGAATATTCCCATTTCTAATGTCCAATTTATATAAATTTATCCTCTGGCATAGACTAGCTTGAACACAAGTGTATATTTAATTTCTGCCCTTCACCACAAATTAAACAATTTGTTATAATTTGCCAGGAGAACAAAATAAGGAAAAGAGCTTGATAAAGAAAAGAAATCAGTATAAAATGACAAATCAATAGCTTAACCACAATCAAATGTATATGCATATTTTTTTGTGTCAAAATATATAGTTATGTGGGGATGTCAGGTTCTAATGGAGAGGAGGGGCTCATGCCAGCCTCTAGAAGTTTTTGGACTCCCAGCATTCCTCACCACTGGTGATCCTGGCTTAGGTTATTGGGACCTGCAGTGCAAAATATCAGCAGCAGTACATCATTTCCACCCTTGGTTTAATGGACCTTAGCTAAGGTAAAGGAAAAAGAAAAACGGGGGAAGAACAGATGAGATTCCTCAGGTTTTGCTCATTTGTTAAAAGATCCGTGCAATGTCTGAGGAGATGTAGAGACATAATACATTTGTAAGATAAGGGCAAAAATGGAAGGGAGAATTGTTGATTGTCAGCACAATCCCATACTCAGTCATGAGTTCCATTGAGTTGAATGAGATTTACTCCCAGGAAAGTGGGTAAAGGATTGCAGCATACCACAAGTACATATGCTCTATAAACACAAACACAACATATGATGGTATGTAATTTCATCTAGCATTTGTCTTAATTTTTTTAAAGGCATTTAAATCAGAATGCATGTTATTAACTGCTAAGACATGGATGTATGAGCCTGTAGAATATTTGTATCTCTTGAGGTTCCAGTGTTTTTTATGGTTCATTCCACACACCAAAAAGGTTTGTCCATCAGTATGTAGGATCCTAATCCTGCACATTTCTTTGGATGTTAAGTAAAAAAGTTTTCAGCAGAATATAACATTTTTCCTACATCTTTGCTAAGAATTTAGGGACAATGCACCAATGAAGCTGTGACTTATGTGGGTGCCATATATTAGGTCTTGAAGATGGGATACAGATCAAAGGCATAAAGATAGCAGAGCCTGCCCACGTGCATCTTTGTCTCAAGTCAAAACAATGGGCTGTCATATCAAGTCTTCTAGTTTCAGGAATACTGTGCAATACCACTGAGTAAAACCAGGTGATGCATGAAAGAAGTGAAGGCTTATTAGATTAATAAGCTCTGCAATAGTGCTACTTTTCCAGAAAAGCAACCATGTTAATCAAATCTGGGTCCTAATGAATCTTCCTGTGACCTCACTCTTCATCGTAACAAGTTGCTTTTAATCCTATTTGGTTAACATCAAAGGGAATAAGATTCACTGGCAGAGTTAAATGAAGCAACAATGAAGGATTTATAAAAGTAAGGCCAATACCCTGGTCAGCCCTTCTGTCTTAATTAACCTTATGTTTTGTTGAACACTTTTTGGCAAGATTTAAAGTTTAGTGACCCAAGTCAGAGCTAGCACCTTATCAGAGGAGATTCTTCTCTCATTTTTATCTTCTTATTTCTTTCTTTGACTGAAATGTCAGGAACTGCAGGAAAGTGTAAAAGGCTTTCCTTTCTATTAATCTGACTGTTTCAAAATTGTTATACCTTCAACCATGGTCACACCATTGAGTTCATTTAACACCAGTCTCTGAGAACTGCCATAGTCAATGGGAGTAGCTTTATAGGCAGAACATGGGTCCAGCGAAGCTTTCCTTGACATGTGGAAAACTTTCTCTATTCCATCTTCTGCTTGCCATGCCAGTCATTAAAAACACATGGTATCACGTCTTTAAAAAAAACAAACTTGTGTGAAGTGGAGCTATCTAATTGTATGAATATAGTTGTATTCTGCCTTCAAGTCAATTCTAACTTACACCAACCCTATCACAGGGTTTTCTTGGCAAGATTTATTCAGAAGAGGTTTGCCTTTGCCTTCTTCTGAGGCTGAGAGAGTGTCATCCAGTGGGTTTTCATGGGTGAGTGGGGGTTCAAACTCTGGTCTGTTGGAGTCCTAGTCCCACATTCAATCCAGTACACCACACTGGCTGTTGCATGAATACAGAGGCTGCCTTATACCAGAAGATTTCTCAGTCTAGCCCAGTATTCTCTTCTCTGACTGGCAGTAACTCTCTGTACAAAAAGCATGTGGTCTCCCCCTAAGTAAAATCCATTATGAATAAACATGTGGCCTTCTAAAATGCCTTATCATTCTCCATATCTGGGGGGGGGGGAATCATGCACACAAATGTGAAACATACAATTAACATCAGCCCTCAATCAGTCCATTGTACCAGGTATCTCACTCTCCATTCTTATGAAGTACATGGTCCACTGTCTAAGTTCTTCAGTATCTTACTCATGGACAAAACAACAACATATTTTCTACAGGCCTTTCTCTTTATAGATAAGAATCTGTCATTTAAGTTATTTTTTTCATCGGCTCCCATTCCTTTGTGCCATGCTGTCCCCCTAAGCCAGTAATCTTTTGTTCCACCACTGGTTGTGGGGTGGTAAATTCTGAAGTGCAGAAATTCATCATGGCAATTCCCATAGCAAAAGAGAGATTAAAAATGTCGTCAGCTGTGTTGATCCCTCTCAGCAAACCAGTTCTAGCAGTTTTCATGAACAACAATGAATTTAATTGGCAATTCAAAACCAAACTTAATTAAAATACTTTGAATTACGGGATAGCTCCTAACAATATATTTTTGTTTGGATAATCCCTCCTCCTCCACAATCACAGCTATTGTGGGGACTGCAACTAACCTTGGAAGGGATAGGGAAGATTGAGGGTATAGATTATTTTATAATTAAAAGAAGACTTTGTGAAGTTGCAACAACTGCTGAATTTCCCTCTCTGTGCAACAA
This sequence comes from Gambelia wislizenii, assembly GCA_030847615.1. Classification (NCBI taxonomy): domain Eukaryota; kingdom Metazoa; phylum Chordata; class Lepidosauria; order Squamata; family Crotaphytidae; genus Gambelia; species Gambelia wislizenii. The sequence continues at coordinate 69,750,319 of JAUMIR010000002.1, forward strand.
TTAAAGGTATTGGTGCTCTGTCCTGTATTTCACCTTGCAGCCCTCTTCAAATATCATTTTTACAAAATCATCCGATAACAAAAACAAACAAACAAAAACAAAACCCAGCACTTTCATCCTATGAACATGGGCTCTGCTATACTTCTCCCAAGACATGAGAATCACATATCTATTGCAGAGACATTGGGAAAAATGCTGCTTAAGATCTTCTCCACAAGGCTTCACTTCAATAACCAGAGCAATAAGGGCTAGCTGCATTGTGAAATCTGATGTCTCTTTCCACTGGCTGTTCCATTCCTTGGGAGCAGGTCCACTCTTTGTACAATATTGTCTGGTTCTGCAACTGAAGCATGTGGTTTGTCCTTGACATCTACCAGGGCAATGGCTGTTGATCATTCTACATTCCCAAGCCAAGTGGAGATATGGTCACAGCTGAATATCTTGGAATGTGAAGCTCTGTTTGGTTTTTCTTTCCTGGGAATTGACTTTAACTTACTGTCTTCTGCACAAATTAACAGCTTCCAGAGCTAGCATATATCAACATTCCTCAAGTGTGCCTGTATGTTTATATAAACATTTAAGCCAGGTTTTCCTTCCAGAAACCATATACATACCATTCCTGCTCATATATGGAACAATGAAAATTAGAATTGTGCAAGAGCGTGTGTATTGTGTGTTTGATGAACTAAGAAAAAAACACATGACTTCAAGGAAGAACAAGACCCCTGTAAATTCACCACTTTTTTTTTTTTTTTTGCATTGCCAGCTGTCCAAGTAAGAAACCATGGCAAGAAGTAAAGAAGATACTGGTATGTTTGCTACAGGAATTTTATGTTATTATAGTGTGGAAAAGTACATGACAACACCTCTGCCAAAGGCCTGACCCGGCAGAAGTGACTGTAAACTGGTACAGCTGTTTTTTAACAGTCCAACAATGCAATCCTCTGTCTACTCAGATGTAAGCTCCACTGAGTTCAATAGGGATTATCCTAGGAAAGTGTGCACAGGCTTGCAAGCCTAAATAAGCTCCTCTCTTCTCATTCCTGGTTGTAGTGAGAAATTTCTTGTAACCTTTTTAACACTAATCTGTTCTGAAAGGTTCCGAGCATAATTAATTGAGTGCAAACTCCATTCTACATCTACTTGTCAGTAAAATGCTGTGATTCACCTTCTGAGGGTGAAGTAGGGATGTACAGAATATGCAAAAAACTTTTCAAAAACCATGTTTCTCAAGTGAAAAGAAACCCTGATGAGTAGAATCTTGGACTGACAAGAATATTCACAGTTTGGGACTCATTCTATGCTTAATTCACATGTGGTTGTTTTGTGCAGAAAACAGCATTCTCTGAGCAGAAAATAATATTTCTGAACAGGGAATAAGAGCACTGAAATATTATTTTCTGCACAGAAAATTCTGTTACCTGTTCAGAATATGCTGTTTTCTGTGCAAAAAAGGTCACCAAATTTGCACAGAGTAACTCTGAGTAAATTTCTGTGATGGAAGCAGCATTTTTGCATGCAGAAAATGCTGTTTCTGCATAGGAAGTTCTGTTTATACGCAAAAATACTGCATGCTGATTTTGTGCAGAATAAGACCTGAACTGTGAATACTCTTTAAAAACTGCACAGTTTTTGAAGACTTTATTGCAGCAGGAAGAAAATTTCTAAAATTAATCATTACTTACTTTAAAAAGAAAATTAGCAAAGAATTACATCCACAGAGTGTTCTCTGGGCAAACACAGCCATATGTAACACCGGAACACTATATTTAGCCCATTCTTTTTTGCCACTTTGGGAAAATGGGCAATTATGACAACCATATTCAATAAACCCATTATCATACGAGGATGCAGCAGAGGGACTGAAAGGTAGCAGAGTCATCATTGGCCAGGTAACAGATCCCAGCATTATCTGGCTCCTCCTTTTCTCCAATTGCCATCTAGTAGCAGCTATGACATTAACTGCCAAAGAATGTCAGCCAGCCACTAAGAAGAAGAATACCACACGAGGCAGATTTGAGTGGCAGAACCGGGACAAAACGAAATGAAAGCATTTTGGAATAGAAACCATGCTTATTGCATATTCGTTTCTGTAATGGAACAACATGTTTCAAAAGCGGAGGACAGTTACTACACACAAAATGATAATCATGCCTCCCCACGATCTCCTCCTTTCCCCCCCCCCTCCATCTTTAAAACATTATTTCCTCTACTTTGCATGCCTGTTAAATCCATCTATTCAGGGAATTCTCCAGTGCCAGCTTGCATCAGTCACTGTGGTAAGCAGGAACTGTCTTTGCCTTGTAAGTAGGAGGTTGTTGGTTCAAATCCCACTTGAGGTGAATTTCTTTTAGCATTTAAAATTTTTCTCCGCCCTCCTCTCTCCCCAATGCCTGTTCCAAAAGACTTATTTTTGTTATTCAAGGCACTAAACTAAGAAGCTGATACAGGATACTGGCCCAGACGTTTTGAAAATCTACTTCCTGTTTCAAGGTGGCATTTTTTAAAGTTCATACATTGCATTCAAATGCTTGACTCCTCCCACCCCGTTAATCACCAGAATTCACCCTTTTGTCAGCAAGAAGGAATTTTAATTGCATTGCCAATAAGAAAAGAAGGGGCCACAAAATTCTAAAATTCTTAAAATGATAAATGGAGGAATTAAAATTTTCCCAAAGGCAGGTTTGAAGTCATGATGTTATAGAAAAATAGGTCTCTTGCGTCTTTAAATGCCCAAAGCCTCCAAATTTGCATAGGTTGATAGCAGAGCCCTGATACGAAGGGAATATTTTTTTCAAAGCATTCATGTATTTTACATGTATTTTAAATGGGAAAAAAATATTATATTAAATGCATTAAGTGCAAGTATTGCTAAATGACTGCATTGCTAAATTTAGCTACTGCTAAATTTCGCAAATTTGAGGTTTAAAAGTTAGCCTGGGAGTTTGCAGGGAGCGACCACTGACCACCGGAAATTGAAAGGCAGGGAAGCCGGAGGAACAAAACCTCTGGGAGCATTGGGCAGAGCAGGAACGCCCCCTCCACTGATGTGTTTTTACATCATCCAGTCACAGCATCGCTGCCATTCTTCTGCACAACAAAATGAAGTGGATTGGAATCGCTAAGGCTTTTATTCATGCACAATCCCTGTTAAGAGAAATAAATGGATCTGTCACAGAATACACATGGAAAGCCACTGAATTCAGCCAACGTCATCTAGTGATTTTCATTTCAATTCCGTTGCTCTTACTGATGCATTCTGCTTTTAAGGCTTGTGTGGTATTCTTCTAAGGCAGCACAGTGGCAACAGGACAGGAAAATTTGTTCATATTCCCATCATAACCCTGAGTTTCCCAGTTGGTTTTATGGTGGGGAGCCAAGAGGCTCCTATCAGGAAGACCTCCACAAGGAAACAAAAGCTAGAAGCAGCTAGAGAAACCATCACAAAATGAAGAGTGACCCCCCCATTCCCTAAGAGAAGAGGAATACCAAACTTCAACAACAGTGTGGATACACGTTGGAAGCAGACTGACTAAGCAGTATGGGCCAAGTCAATCTTGCTATATTCGTTAGAGATTAGGTTTAGAGGAGAACCAGTCCAGATGAGTTACACAGCTTCCAAATTAGACAGAGAAATACCTGCCATCTCCCTTACTCTTATTCTCAGTGCCCTCTTGTCTATTTTTCTGCCCCAATAAGGATAAGCACAGAAGTGTCCACAAAACTGGGATGGACAGAATCCCCCTTTTTTGGATTACAAATTCCAGAATCCCCCAGCTAGCAAATACAATTTTCCCTTTGCCACTGCTTCTGCAGCTAATACCTGAAACCCTGAAATTGTCAAACTACTTGAACAATAGATCATTACACAAGGTCATTACAGGATCCTGGTCTTAGAATGTGCAAACATATTGACCAGTTTCTTATCATCATCTGAAGGGATGTCATACTGAGGATGGAGCAAGCTTGTTTTCTGCTGCTCCAGATACAAGAACATGGAACAATGCCCTCAAGCTACAAGAAAAAAGATTCCACCTAAACATTAGGAAGAACTTCCTGAGAGTAAGAGCTGTTCAGTAATGGAATGCACTGCCTTGGAGTGTAGTGGAGTCTCCTTCTTTGGAGATTTTTAAATGGAAGCTGGATGGCCATCTGTCAGGAGTGCTTTGACTGGGTATTCATGCAGGGCAGGAAGTTGGACTAGATGGCCCTTGAGGTCTCTTCCAACTCTATGATTCTATGATTCTATTTGCCAATGGCCCATGATAATACAGTACTCTAACAATCATGTTGTAATAAGAGATGTCACTTCGATGGCATCCACGAACGAGGTTCTTTATCAACAGGGCTGGAGCTGTCAATGAACCTCCCTTCATTCATATAACTAGGAAGCACATCAAGGGTCACTGAAGATTAGCCCTGAGCCTACAAGAAGGTCAAATATACCATATGGAAAGCATCCTATGCAAGTGCTGAGCCCTTTCCAAACTTCAAAAAGTTTGAATGTGGTGGGAGATTGTGGAAGCAAAACTTGGAATATTATTTTGTACTCTAATTCTCTGCTGGGGGGTAGTCTGGGAGCTGTAAAAGTAACTTTTCAGAGCTCTGGTAAGATCATGCGAACAGGCCCGTAGTTTTATTACTAGGATTACTGTTAGGATAGTCTATACATTTCAGTAGGTTAAACTAGTTCTCTATTGGCATGTTCTTACAGCATTCATACTTCTTTCTTTGACCACATGGAACTTTTGAACATGTGTCTCTTTTCTTCCTAGGCTGCAGCTGCACAGCCTGCAACTGACTAACTCACAATACAGGCCTTAAGGTATGTATGGAGATGTATTGGAACCCAACCACTGCTTGCTCTTTCTTTCTCCCTTGGACTACAGAAAACAAGAGTGGATGCTTTTGTCTAGTGTCTGTCAGCTGTAATACATGGGCAGCACTCAGATTTTAAGTTGTATGGGTTTGGTCCCAACTAATCAAGACCAGTTCCCTTGTTTACCCATACAACTAAATTTCAATGTTCTCATTTTATCATTCTTGAGGCCTTCCTCAATGTCAACATCCTGCAGTAAACACTGCCCTCCAAAAGAACTTTAATCAGCACTGAGCATTTTAAAATTAGTATTATTATACTTCCATCCAGTTCATCCTTCCAAAAACCTCAGAAAAGCATGGAAGAGGTTCACAGGCACTCTTCCCTACTCCCACCCCCAGCACTCAACAAGTGGATGGCTAAATTACACAACACACAAGGACCCTTTCTGTATTTTAGATGGAAGGGGTGATTGAGACAAAAAGAGCAGCAGTTAAAGGGGATTTAACACTTTCCCTGGCTGCAATTTCCTTGCTTCAAATTAACCCCAGAGAGGCTATGCCACTGGGAAGATCTAATGCGCATTTGAAACCTTGGAAGGAAAAAATCATGAGAAAGACTGTTTAATTTGGATAGCGTAAATGGTGGTGATGTACAAATTTAAGCATCCTACACCCTGACTGCTTTTTTCATTCCTATCAGTCTCTCCAAAACAGCATTTTGAATTATAAAACAGTGTGTGTGTCTCTGTGTGTGTAACATCTAATTTACCCCTGCCTCTTGCTATGGAATAATTCTTGGTTGTTACTTGCTATCAAGTCAACCTTTAACTTGTGGCAGCCATATGAACGAGAGACATCTAACAATCCTAGGAGATTTTTTAGACAGAAAAAGTGTTCCTGTCTCACAATCTCCTCTCCCTCCCCTGTAAAGACATAAAATAAAAACTTTTCAAACCTACCTTAAGCCTTGTTCCCTCAGCAGGGAAGCCCAGGAGTGAATGGAGCTCAAACAGAGCTCCTTTCACTTCCTGGACTGAAACCCCGGGCATTCTCGCGAGAAGATGAGAGCATGGGAAATTCAAAAACAAAAACACTATAGTAAAAGTAACACCAAGCACAAAACCACACTTAAATCATTACAAGTAACCCGGGGAGAGTACAAAAAAGTGTGTCACTTACCTCAATGTCCCAATCTCACCCAGAAGTGTTCTGGCACAGACCTCCCATTGACGCTGGCATCGTGCCAGCATAACGGGGCACCATTTCAGTCACAGGACATTCCGTTACAGAAACGGAACAGGGGCTCCATTGATGGCTTAGCCCATCAATAAAAAGAAGCTCCAGTGTAATGACAGCCGAGCCGGAGCATGACAACACGGGAACAACATCATCTAAAATGCAAGCCCTTTAGTGATCTCCTGCTGTCGTTAGCATGCCATATTTAGAGCATCTGATAATCTCCCTAGACACTAACTGTCTGGCTCAGGCCTTGCAAACACAGATCCGTGGTTTTCTTTATGGAATCAATCCATCTATAGCATGGTCTTCCTCTTTTCCTACTGCCTTCTGCCTTCCCAAGCATTATCATCCTTTCTAAGGACTCACATCATCTCATAACATGTTCAAAGTACAACAGCCTCAATTTAATTATCTTCACTTCTAGGGAAAATTTGGGCCTGATTTTTTCTAAGATCAATTCATTTGTCTTTTTGACAGTCCATAGTATCCATAGAACTCTCCTCCAGCACCATATTTTAAATTAGTTGATTTTCTTCCTGTCAGCTTTCTTCACTGTCTGGCTTTCACAACCATCTCTCTCTGGCTTTTCTTCGCAAACGAAGATTCAGGACGGACTCATCCCGCGCTTTCTGCAAGCACACTGATGACTAAAAAGGCCACAGCCACAATGATTATCAAAATATTCCTGTCTTCTGCTGAAGTTGTTAAAAAAATGGTTAAAGTTGTGGCTCTGTGTTTTGATTACAAACTGAATGCAGAAAGTAATAAATAAGTAACTGTGTCAGTCTAAGTCCTCATGGGTAGGGATGGCCATGATAAACCTGAAAAGCTCTAAATCCCATTAACTGTTTCTACAATAAGAACTTTCTGCTTCTTTTACCAAACTAGTCGTAAGACTCTTCTGGCATCATATTAGCATTGTATAAACACAGTATCTTAACAAAGGCTCATAAAATGGATATTCTTTCATATTTACTACATTTTCGACATAAAACTGGGGTGAGCAAAGTATTGCCCTCTGGATGTTGTTGGACTTCAATTCCCATCACTGGCTAAGGCTGATGGCAGTTGCAGTTCAGCAACATCCTGATGACCACACTTTACCTACCTATGAAATAAAGGAATATATTTCATCATTTTTATTGAAATATGATCTGATAAAAAGTGATTTCATCTTTTTGTTACAATCATAGAATCGTAGAGTTGGAAGAGACAAGGGCCATCCAGTCCAACCCCCTGCCATGCAGGAATCACAATCAAATCATTCGCGACAGATGGCTATCCAGCCTCTCTTTAAAACCTCTAAAGAAGGAAACTTCACCACACTACCAGGCAGTACATTCCACTGTTGAACAGCTCTTGCTGTCACAGGGAGTTCTTCCTAATGTTTAGATGGAATCTCTTTTGTAGTTTGAGTCCATTGCTCTGTGTCCTACTAGATTTTCAGACCAATTTAATAATCCGGGACAGGGATGCCACAGGATCAAGAAAGGGCTTCCCTTTCAGATGTCATTGTCCCTGTCCTGGTATGCTCCTGTGCTGCTTCTGTTCCCTTCCATTTTTTTTATTGACCGGCAAAAGCTGTCAATAGATTGCCTGTTCCATTTCAGTAATGGAATCACAGGCGAGCAAAAAGGCGCCCCATTTCTGTGGCGCAATCTGGGAAGTCCATGCCAAACACTCCCAGAGGCAATCAGGACATCCAGGTAAGTAACAGTCTTTTTTGTGCCCACCCCTGTTTACTTGTTTTTGATTTTTTTTAGGGTGTTTAGGTGCTTAGGTTAACTTTTTGATGTTTGGTTTTATTTTTATTTTTAAATTTCCTGCATGATGCCGGCCTCCCTGTAAGGTCCTGGAAATTAAGTGCAGAACACTTACAATGGCAATTGGGACATCTAGGTAAGTGACAGCCTTTTTTACCTCCCCTGTGTACTTGTTTCTTTTAAAAGTTTATTCAGGTGCTTGTTTTAGGTTTATTTTTGTTTTCCCCACACAATCATTCTCTCATGAGAATGGCTAGGATTTGGTCTCCAGGAAGTGAATGGAACTCTCTGAGAGCTCCATTCATGCTTGGGCTGCCAGAAGGGAGGAGAGGACTTTTAATTCTGGGATTAAGGTAGGTGTCTGGAAAAAAAAAGGACATTGTTACAGGGACGGGAGTGGGGTGGGAATTAGAAGGCGAGACGGGGACACTACTTTTGTCCCCATCTGATAATCTCCCTAGGCTCTTGGAGCAGCAGAAAACAAGCTTGCTCCATCTTCAATATGACATTCTTTCAAGTATTTAAACGTGGCTTTCATGTCACCTCTTAACCTTCTCTTCTCCAGGCTAAACATACCCAGCTCCCTAAGCTGCTCCTCATAGGGCATGGCTTCCAGATATCTCACCATTTTGGTCGCCCTCCTCTGGACACCTTCTAGCTTATCAATATCTTTCTTGAAACTTCGTGTCCAGAACTGACCACTACTCCAGGTGGAGTCTTCCCAAAGCAGATTAGGGTAGTACTATTACATCCCTTGAACTAGACACTACACTCCTATTAATGCTGCCTAGAATCGCATAGACTCTTTTAGCTGCTGCAACACATGGTTCCCTCATGCCCAGCCTGTGGTCTACTAAGACTCCTAGATCCCTTTCACATGTACTGTTGTCAAGCCAGGTGTCACCCATTCTATATCTGTGCATTTCATTTTTTCTGCCTAAATGTAGTACCTTACATTTTCCCCTGTTGAAATTCATTTTGTTAGTTTTGGCCAGGCTCTCCAATCTGTTAAGAAAGAACAGTTCCTAACTTTGTTTTATTGTTTTACATGCACAAGGTAATCTAATGAGGCTGAATGCAAACTAATATACTGGGGTTTGCTCTGTCACCCCAAGCGAACTTTCATGTTTGGTGATTGAGTAATTTCTGCCCCTTTCTTTTCTGCACTCTTAGTGCAAACCCTCTTGAAAATCCCTGCTTGCTCTTGGAAATGGAAGCATCTCAAAGATAACACCACCATTTTATTTGCAAAACTATTTCAAGAAGAGAGAAGAGGTGAAGAAACAACCCAAAGCCTTCCCTGACTGGCTTTCTGTTTTAAAGTGCCTCAGTAAGTGGAGTGCGCCAAGACAAACATGGCCCACAGCAACAAGCGGTGGGGAGATCTTGTTACAGCAGCTGAGCACGTCCAGAGACATGACTGCCCCCAGAGGGAGGAGGGTATGGCGAGGGAGATAGAGCAGAACCCCAGTCCTGTGTTCTCTTTAATACAGTTTCATTCTCAGATACACTGTAACTGTAACTGTAACAACAACAACAACAAAAGCCATAGTTTCAGCAGCCTCTTCTTCCTAACAAGGAAGCAGTGAAAGTTGTGTGAGTGAAGAATGGAAAGCAGAATATTCTCCATTCTCCCAACCAGGGCACCAAATGTTTCATTTTCTAAATGTGGCAAAGTTCTAAAAGATAACAACATCAAGGGCTTGAGGAAAGTTGCAAGGAAAGCTTCCAAAAACAAGGGATATGGTTAGAAATCAAAAAGGGACTCCCCACCCTGCACCTGGCAATAATACTAGGCAATGCTTTGGCAGCTGCTGAAGATTTCAGCTTTCTAATGTGCTAGAAAACAAGACTATTTCATTCATGCAGTTTCTCCTCTGGTCACCACGGCTTGGGTTGGTCCACACTGTGAGTTTAATCACACACAAAAGCAGTTTTAGTTAGTCTTGGAAATGAAAAAAGATGGGAATTAATTTGATCACACAGAGATACACAGACATGGTGGATGCAAGTAGAAAGGCTAAATAAGAAGGGCAGAAATTGCTATAAGCGATATTTGGGTAAGGTCTATTTTGCATACAAGTAATTTGTTGGATTTGCATTTGATATGGAAACACCTATTTCTCATTTCCGAAACTGCCAATAGAATGAAATAAATATGACCTGGGAAGCCTGTAAATTTGAAGGAGTATTTCAGAGCAGAAAATATCCACAAAACCATGTGTACATGTAAAAAATGTGCACTACTAAACAACTGTATTTGTGAAAAATGTGCACAGACTTTAATGGATGCAAAAATGAATAAAAATTAAGTCATTCAGAAAAAAAACAGAGGAAACTGCATACAAAAATGTGTACATTCTGAAAATGAATGCCCCCCCCCTTTTCACTTGAGGGGGAGGGGAAGAGCCCTACAACCTGATATGGAAACAGGTTGGAATGAGAATGCTAGCTGAAAACTGAGAAATTCAACAAGAATGAGACCAACAGATTATCACATCCCTTATGGCAGGTAGATGCACAGCTGAGGTGAAGCCATGGTTGTTTTCAGGGAGGGGAAATTATAAGAACTGCCTTTTCTGCTACAGAACAGCATCCCCCCCTCCCAATGGTAAGTAGAATCACATTTACAAACGCACAGTTACTTAGTTAGCTGTTTCAGCCAGCTCCCTTGTAGTGTTCAGCCTTACTGAAGTCTATAGATTTAGCAAACATTGCAATTTTCATTGTCCGTACATGGCAGCATAAATATACTCCCTGGAGGAAAGTATGGGATTTTGCCATTGATGGCTTAGTGCCTAATATGTACCTTGAAAGGCCCCTGCATCAGCTGTCAAGAGGAACAGCAGGGCTCCAGCAGGCTTCTGTAGCTGTCTGGCCTGAGACTTCTCATTCCCACTGCTATTAACTGGGATTCTCTGCATTTGTCATCATGAGTCTCCCCATTTGTAATTAAGACCAAGCAAAACTAAACTGACTGGCACAATCCAGGTGGATGAAGAATAAATGAATGAAGTAGGATAGCATGTGTTCAGGCAAGTTCTATAAGGAGCTTTCAGTAACAGCATAAACAAGGAAGGAGGGAGAAGTAGGAAATACACATAACTTTGGAAGACACACAATTATTATTCTTTTCTGGCAGGACTAGTGTCCTTCTCACTGAGACCATCAGTTCCAACTGCCCTGTGATACAGAGAGGAAACAGCAGGAAATGACACATGACTGTCTCCACTCAACTCCTTGTGTAAACTGGGTCGAGTGTCTCCTTTCCTCTCCTCTCCCAGAGTCCTGTGGAAACAAACTATCCTATGTGGAAGAGCAGCATGAGTTTCAGCCTTTCAGCTGAGCCAGAGATGCAGTAGAGGAGTGACAAGAAGTACAGGCAGTTTCCAACTAAAGGAGGCTAGACTGGTCTCCTTCCATGTTTATTTTATTATCATTTATGTATTAAAACATTTATATCCTGCTCTATAACCAAAGCCCTAAGGGCCACTTATGATAACATTAATGTAAAACTATAAACAACAATAATTTTTAAAGATTAAAAACTTATTAAACAGATTATCAGTTAAAAACCAGATTATTTCATAGAATCATAGGACTTTTTCAGAGAGCGATTTGTAATGCAAGAAGGCTCGTCCCTCTTGCGAGGCTGCTGCATGGCAGGAAGTTGACTATGATTAGGAAATGGCCAAATATGGCGCTGCAGCCTCCCAGCTCTTCCGGATCAGAATCAGCAGGGGGATGGCGTCATCCGAAACTGTCCGCCTGCTGCGCAGCAGCCTCGCAAGAGGGACGAGCCTTCTTGAATTACAAATCGCCATCCAAAAAAGTCCATAGAGTTGGAAGAGACAAGGGTTATCCAGTCCAGCCCCCTGCCATGCAGGAATACACAATCAAAACATTTCCGACAGATAGTCATCCAGCCTCTGCTTAAAAACCTCCAAAGAAGGAGACTCCACCAAACTCTGAGGCAGTGTACAGTCATCCCTTCCCACTCACAGGGGTTGGGGTGCAAGACCCCCGCAAATGTGAAAAAAAACACGAATAAAAAAATAGGCCTCCCAGACCTCTGCTGCTGCCGTTCTCGTGCCACTCGCCCCTTCCCCCGCGCCATCCTCTGGGTCCTACAGGCATGCCCGCACCCCCACCCTTTCTAAAGCAGTGGCGGGGCTTAGAAAGTCTTGCTGCTGCCAGCCCCCCCCTGCCCTTGTGTTGAGTAGCTTTCCTGAGGCTTCATTCCATTTAGCGGGCTAGATCCAGGGGGGAAGGAAAACTGGGTGCTCCGCAGCTTTCTCCCCCCGTGCTAAACGGAAAGAAGCTGGAGAAAAGCTGCTGAATGCCCTGCTTAAATCAGCTTTCCTCCCTCACAAGCAAGGGACAAGATCCGATTTAAACAGGGTGCTCACAGAGCTAAACGCGGGCGGTTTACTCATTGAGCGTCCCACTTAAATCAGATCTCGTCCCTTGCTTGTGAGGGAGGAGATCTGATTTAAGCAGAGCTCTCAACGGGTGGCAGGCGGGCGGGAGGCTTTCCAGGCACCACCACCCACCCTTCCCAAAGCAGCAATGGGCTTCTTGAGAAGCCCATCACTGCTTTTGGAAGGGACAGGGTGGCGGCGATCGGGGGGAGGCTTATCAACCACAACCTCCCCTCGCCCTTTACAAAGCGGCAATGGGCTTCTTGAGAAGTCCATCACTGCTTTTGGAAGGGACGAGGGGGTGGTGATTGGGGGGAGGCTTTCCAACTACCACCACCACCCTCCCTTCACAAAGCGGCAATGGGCTCCTCAAGATACAATGACTTTTATGCAAGGGTTCCCTGAGACCTGAAAATTATTTCAAGGTTTCCTCCAGGGGGGAAAGGTTGAGAAAGGCTGCTATAGTTATTAGAGCCTAATAAAGCAAGTTTATTTTCTCTTTGTACAGATTTCTGTTCCACTCTCCAAGTGCCCATGCACCACTAAGAAAAGTTTCTAATGGCTTAAAGTGATGATGTAATATTAAACAATACATACCATAAAGATATACAAAATACAAAAATTGACAGGGCAAAGAGTGATGCTTCCCCTTCTGAACTTAGGGAGTGTGTGTGTCGGTAGGGAAATAAATGGTCCTTCAAATATCCTAGACCTGAGTGACTTTCAATTTTTTAAAGTAATTAGCAACACTTCAAATTGCATCCAGAAGTATACTAAGTAAGAAACTTCCATCTGGAAAGAGATGGCAAATATACATGTATAGAAATCCTGCTCTATACTGAGGCTGTGTATTGTGTATAATGATGCTGTGTACACTGATCTCACTGGATACTAAAGACAGGATTGTCCACATCATTGCATCTCTGATTTCTATGTATGGTTGTGAAAGCTGGACAGTGAAAGAAGCTGTTAAGAAGAGAATCAACTCATTGGAAATGTGCTGGAGGAGAGTTCTCCAGGTGCCCTGGACTACCAAAAAGACAAAGAAATGGTTCCTAGAGCAAACCAAGTCTGAACTCTCCCTAGAAGCCAAAGATGACAAAGCTGAGATTTTTGTTCTTTGGACGTATCATGAGAACACATATTATAAAAGATGATTATGCTTGGTGGGGTAGAAGGTAGTAGAAAAAGAGGAAGACTGCATCCCAGATGGATAGACTCAATCAAGGAAGCCACAGCCCTGAGTCTGCAAGACTTGACTAGGGCTGTAGCAAACAGGGTGACCTGAAGGTCTCTCATTCATAAGATCACCATAAGGCAAAGATGACTTGATGACAATTAACAAAAACAAATGCTGACACTGGACTTATCTGGCTGAGGAACTGTAGAAATACCAACCATCTGGATGGCACCAGGCAACGGAAGACTGATACAGAGAATGGCATCCTTGGGAGCCCAGAAGAGATATTTTCTTTAAGATGTATTTTGATCTCAGAGTGGTACAGGTATTACAATGTAGGAACAGGCCCTATGTTACTGCTGCCTAGTGTTTTTACTTTTCTCATCAAAGTCATCTTTTAATTGTAACAGGTCAAGTATTGCTTTCCTTTGCTGAATTTCTTTGTGTGCAATGGCATTGTGCCCATAAGTTAATTGTGGCCTCATGGGTCTGCTCATTAGGGGAGGACTAGTAACTGACATGGATACGAATGGGAGGTTTCACATTTCAGTGTGATGAAAGAAGTTGCTTTTTGGATCTGGGCCAGAGATACATATACAGTTGTATTAACCAGACAACTTTTTTTTTTTTTGCAAGATGTCTTCCTACTGTAGTTGTTGTTTTTTTTTTTAAAGCACTGTTGATTTCAACAGAGTCACCAGATCACACTCTCACAGACTGAGCAGATAGTTTGCCAGTACATGGTACTCTATTCAATCCACAGCATATCCAGTTACAGGATTTCAGGCTGCGTGGTTGAGAATTCTGTGGTCCGAGAGGTGGATGGGTTACCTGAGATATGCTGGCTATCTCCAGCCAAAGCTGAATATTTATATTATATGATACTAATGTTCATAGGCTGCTTATCAAGACAAAAAGCAGCATCATTAACAGGATAGGTTTTTTTTTTTAAACCAACAAAAATTTTAAAAAATAGACATTAAAACAATACAGCTATAACAAAGCAGAACAATTGACAAATGCAAAGTTCCTGCCAAGCTACAAGCATCAACAATATTGGCTGGGCAGATTTGGCATTGCAGTCAGTAATAAACCTCCAAAGGAAGAAGTTATGAGGCAGCACTTTCCTCTGGTACACATCATACTCCAACTTTGTATTGCACAGTCAGCCATCCATATCCACAGATTCTGTATTCAGGGGTTCAGCTATCCATGGCTTGAAAATGTAAAAACAAAAACAAAAAAAAGAAACCAAAAAAAAAAAACGAACAGGTTTATGAGTTTGATTTTTTAAAAACTATTGGGAGAGTGTGCTTGTTGCTGAGGGGGTGGAGCTTTTGTGAGTCATATCTGGAAGTCACTAGGGGTGGAGCTGGAAGCCTAGCTCTATATAACTCCTTGCAGAGACTTTCCAGGCCAGTTTCTTGCCAGGGAGAAGAAGGAGAGCAACCTCTGGGCAGCCATTTTGAGTGGGTGAGTTTGATTTTTTAAAAAAACTGTTGGGACAGTGTGCTTATTGCTGAGGGGGTGGAGCTTCTGTGAGTCATATCTGTGAGTCACTAGGGGTGGAACTTGGAGCCTAGCTCTATATAACTTCTTGCAGACGTTTCCAGGCCAGTTTCTTGCCAGGGAGCAGCTTCTGGGCAGCCATTTTGAGTGGGTGAGTTTGAATATTTTTAAACTCTTGGGAGAGTGTGCTTGTTGCTGAGGAGGTGGAGCATCTGTGAGTCATATCTGTGAGCCACATGGGAGTGGAGCTGGGAGCCTAGCTCTATATAACTCCTTGCAGAGGCGCGCGGTTAACGGCGTGTGAATTTGGACAACCAAGCAAAAATACAGCATACTTAAAAGTACAGCATAGAGTTCTCAGCATTAACTAAGAGTTCTTAGATTACCTAAAAGCTATCACCATGGAAACTGAGGCGACTGCTGCAGTCACCTGCAACACTTGTGCGATGTTTGTCTTCTTGTCTACAAAGGTGGGGAACTTCACATGCACCAAGTGCAAGTTGGTAGTCCTCTTGGAGGAGAAAGTCCAGCAGCTGGAGACACGGGTAGCTACACTTCAACAGATTCGGGAGTAAGAAGTTTTCCTGGACAGAACAGAACAAACAGTCTTGGACGGGGACTGCACAGAGGAAGTGGCTGCGGAGAAGAGGGTCACTCCACAGACACAGGAGGTAGAAAGCTGGAGGAATGTCACACACAGAACAAGAAAATCCAGGGGCTCATCGAGAAGCTTGCAGCTATTGATTCGAAGCTCTCTCCCTTATCAAGGACAACGAGGAAGAACAGCATGGACATACTTCAGGGGCAGAGCAGGGGACCCTGAAAGTACCACCGCAAGGAAAAGCCACTGCTAAGCCTTGGCGGAGGCGCGTGGTGGTGGTGGACTCCTTGCTGAGGGATACAGAAGGAGTAGTTTGTGAGCCTGACAAGACGTCTCAGGAGGTGTGTTGTCTCCCTGGGGCAATGAACCATGATGTGACCGAGAGGCTGACAAGACTTGTCAAGCCTACGGATCATTACCCCTTCCTTTTGGTCCATGTGGGAACCAATGATACTGCAAGGCACAGCTTTCCGAAGATCAGAAGAGATTACGAGGCTCTGGGGAGGAAGATGAAAGACATGGATGCCTGGATGCAGAAATATTTTTGCCGACAGTCTCAAGAATTTGATCAGGAGGTCTTTAAACTGAGTCATATGGGGGAGGGAGACAGTATTCTGGAAGGCAAAGGGGCTGGAGAAAATAGTCAAACTGTCATAGAGGGAACAAGGCAAACAGTGCAAGGACCCAACAGTGGGAGGCAAAAAAACTTGCACAGGCAGCAAATAAAGGGAACACATGGTCTTAGATGTCTCTACACTAATGCTCAGAGCATGGGAAATAAGCAAGATGAACTTGAACTCCTCACACTACAAAACAAATATGATATAATAGTATTACTGAAACCTGTTAGGATGAGTCACATGATTGGAATGTAGGAATCAAGAGGTATAACCTTTATAAGAGAAACAGGCCAAACAAGAGAGCAGGAGGAATAGCATTATATGTCAGGGATATTTACACCAGTGAAGACATCCATGACATCAATACTGGAAGCCAGGTGGAGAGCATCTGGATAAAAATTAAAGGGGAGGGAAACAACAGAGATGTTATTGTGGGAATCTCCTACAGACACCCAAGTCAAATGAAGGAATTGGATGATGCCTTTCTAGAACAGATGAACACACACGCAGAAAGGATAGATGTAGTAGTGATGGGTGACTTCAACTATCCTGATAATTGCTGGAAATCTACCTCAACCAAAACTTCAAGGTCTAGCAAATTCCTTACTTGCCTGGAAGACAATTTCATGGTCCAAAAGGTGGAAGAGGCAACGAGGGGGTCAGCTATTTTAGATCTGATCTTAACCAACAGGGATGACCTGGTTAATGGGTGCAAGTGGTGGGATCTTTAGGTGAGAGTGATCATGTTATCTTGGAGTTTGTTATACAATGGAAAGGAGAAGCCAGGAATAGTCAGACACACATTCTTGATTTTAGGAGAGCTGATTTCAATAAACTCAGGGCAATACTGGGGGTAATCCTATGGTCAGGAATACTAAAAGAGAAGAGACTTCATGACAGATGGGACTTTTTCAAAAGGGAGATACTGAAGGCACAATTTCAAACAGTACCATTGAGGAAGAAAAATGGGAGGTGCCTCAAGAAACCAGGATGGACGACTAAAGAACTTTCAACAGAGCTAAGTTTTAAACGGAACATGTATAGGAAATGGAAAAGGGGGGAAAATCACCAAAGAAGAATTCAAACAGATAGCGAACACATGTAGGAGTAAAGTCAGAAAAGCTAAAGTACAGAATGAGCTCAGGCTTGCTATAGAGGTTAAGAACAATAAAAAGGGTTTTTTGGGGTATGTCTCCAGCAAAAGGAGGAAGAAGTATATGGTAGGGCCACTACACGGAGAAGATGGCAAAATGCTAACAGGGGCGAGAGAAAAGGCAGAATTACTCAACACCTTCTTTGCCTCAGTGTTTTCAGAAAAGGAAAAGGGTGACTCACCTGAGGATAATGGGACAGAGGACACAATAGGGGAAATCCAGCACAGAATAAGCAAAGAGGTAGTACAGGGATACTTTCTTAATCCAACTGAATTTAAATCTCCAGGACCAGATGAAGTACATCCAAGAATATTAAAAGAGCTGGCAAATGTAATATCAGAGCAGTTGGCAATAATGGTAGAGAACTCCTGGAGAACAGGAGAACTACCAGCAGACTGGAGGAGGGCAAACGTCCCCATCTTCAAAAGAGGGGGGGGGAAAGAGGATCCCAACAATTATCGTCCAGTTAGTCTGACATCAATACCGGGAAAGATTCTAGAGCAGATCATTAAATGGAGAGTCTGTGAACATTTAGAAGGCAATGCCATAATCACAAAATGTCAACATGGGTTTCAGAGAAACAAGTCACACTAGACTAATCTGATCTCTTTTTTTGATAAAATTAGCAGCTTGGTAGATGAAGGGAACGCTGTGGATATCGTATACCTTGATTTCAGTAAGGCATTTGACAAGGTTCCCTATGACATTCTTGCAAACAAGCTTGTAAAATGTGGGCTAGACAAGTTAACTGTTAAATGGATTTGTAATTGGTTGACCGGCTGAACCCAAAGGGTGCTCAGCAGTGGCTCCTCTTCGTCTTGGAAAGATGTGACCAGTGGGGTGCCACAGGGTTCTGTCCTGGGCCCAGTGCTATTCAACATCTTTATCAATGACTTAGATGAGGGAATTAGGGGCATACTTAACAAATGTGCAGATGACACCAAATTAGGAGGAGTAGCTAATACCCTAGAGGAGAGGATCAACATTCAAAATGACCTGGATAGACTGGAGAGCTGGGCCAAAGCTAACAAAATGAAATTCAATATGGAGAAATGAAAGATACTGCACTTAGGGCGGAAAAACGAAATGCATAGATATAGGTTGGGGGAGACTTGGCTGAACGAGACTATGTGCGAAAAGGATCTAGGAGTCCTGGTAGACCACAAGTTGAACATGAGTCAACAGTGTGATGCGGCAGCTAAAAAGGCCAATGCGATTTTGGGCTGCATCAATGGAAGTATAGTGTCTAGATCAAGGGAAGTAATAGTGCCACTCTATTCTGCCTTGGTCAGGTCTCACCTAGAATACTGTGTCCAGTTCTGAGCACCACAATTCAAAAAGGATATTGACAAATTGGAGCATGTCCAGAAAAGGGCAACTAAAATGGTGAAAGGTCTGGAAACCATGCCTTATGAGGAAAGACTTAGGGGGCTGGGTTTGTTTAGCCTGGAAAAAAACGGTTAAGGGGTGTTATGATAGCCCTGTTTAAATATTTGAAGGGGTGTCATGTTGAGGATGGAGCAAGCTTGTTTTCTGCTGCTCCAGAGAGTAGAACACAGAACAATGGATGCAAGCTCCATGAACAGAGATTCCACCTCAACATTAGGAGGAACGTTTTGACAGTGAGAGCTGTGCGGCAGTGGAACGCACTCCCTCCGAGCATGGTGGGGATCTCCTTCCTTGGAGGTCTTTAAACAGAGGCTGGACGGCTATCTGTCGGGGATGCTTTGATTGTGTATTCCTTCATGGCAGGGGTTGGACTGGATGGCCCTCGTGGTCTCTTCCAACTCTATAATTCTATGATTCAAACCTTGATTTTTCCATTTTGCACGAGGGACGTCATTTTACCAAGTATATAATGGGACTTGAGCATCCACAGATTTAGGTATCCATAGGGGGTCCTGGAACCAAACCCCAGGAGATACCAAGGGCCCACTGTATTTAATGCTGCTTTGCATATCATGGTGTTTTGAATTTTTAGTATTTTGTGTGTTGGGGGGGGGTCTATGAAAAAAAGAAAAGACAGTTTCGTGCAGTCGTTTGAGTGTTGGACTAAGAGTCTAGGGGACCAGGGTTCAAATCCCTGCTTAGTCATGGAAACCCACTAGGTCACCTTGGGTGAGTCATACTCTCTCAGCCTTAGAGAAAGAAAGGTCATGGCAAACTCCCTCAGAATAAATCTTGCCAAGAAAGCCCAGGCTAGAGTTGTCATAAATTGCATCAACTTAAAGGCATATAGCGGCAGCGGTAGCAGCAGCAACTGAAATAAATCATATTCATTCTAATGCCTATCTTTTTCATGTTGTTTTAATCATCATCATCATTGTCCTCTTGGCAATCCAAATGTACACATCCACTACAAAGTACAGAACAAGAGATTTGTTAGGGCTTAATTCTAACACCTATGCTTAATTCAGAGCCTATGTCAGGAAACAAAACAAAAAAATGGAGGATGCCTTTGGGAATGTATAAAGTGCATTTCCTACACCCTTGAGCAACCAGATCCCACACCTCTGGGATTAGAGTGCAGAAATTCTAGTCAAGCTCTGTGATTCCCTAGGCAGGGTTCAACTGAAGAGCCTCTCACTGTAGAGATTAAAGGCATTGCAATACACAGATGTCATCGGGTCCCTGCCAAAAAGGCTTATACTGTCAGCTTAGCTTTTTGTTGAAGAGCACAATTGTTAAGACTATATGGAAGCATCTAGGAAAAGCTGTAGAATACTGAGTCCTATTACTATCCTGTTCAGTTTCAAGGAAACGGATGTAGGCAGAAGCCATAATGTTTGTGTAAAATGCATGGGATGTTATTAGTGCCTGAGATGTGTACACACAGCTGCCTGTAGACAGAGTAAAAGGAAGTCAGGCCAAGTTTCTTTTGGAAAAATCTGGACTGCACAACCAACATTCAGAATTGTTGATTTAACACCTGTCCTTTTTTTCTCCCAGCCAAATTAAAGTGGTGGCTAGGAGAACTCCTTACTTGACCCTAACAGAGCAAAATGGAAGGTACAGTCCACTGTGGGAAGCACTGTAATTATACAACATGATTCATGTAAACTGTCTAGATAAAAATTTATAGGACTTTACACATTTATAGGATACATTTCAAATATTTAACATGCGTCACATACCTTATCTAAGTAATATTTACAACAAGCCTATATAGTTGACCAACTGTGGCTAATGTAACTCCCATTAATGCACTTCCTGTAGGAAGACCAATCTACATTAGATCATCCATTGTGTTGTCTGCTGTCACTTTTAGACTGCAGACTTCTTCAGTGACAGGTCCCCATTTTTCTGCTTTTTTATTAAGAAATTCTACAAAGCACCATCTGAAGCAATGCAACTATAAATAACTAAGAAAGCACAGTATTTATGAGTGCACAGTTGCCCTTATGCCTAGAAAATGGGCTTAGCATGTGAAACTGGGCTTGGTCATAATATTTATCATTTGGTCTAAAACAGTGGTTCTTAACCTTTTGTCTACCAGGGACCCCCTTTAAATATCTTTTGTTGCCATGGACACCTAAGACTTAACTCAAGATTTAACACTTTAATAATAATAACAATGATGCCTGACAACAACAACAACAAACAACAATACATTTATACCATCCATTAAAACTTCCCTCAGAGGCACCAGAGGGGGAGGGAAGACTTTTCTTATGCTTCTTCCTACAAGTTTGTGGCTGGAGTGGATTGAATGGCAATGCACAGGCCTAGCCAGCTAGGCAGCCTTTGCCATGGCTCCTGTTATGTGGCCACTCCACTGCAGGGACAAAGTGGGCCAGGCAGCCTTCAAGCCTTCGTGGACCTCCTGTGAGGACACCACAGACCCTTGGTCGGTCCCTGGACCACAGATTAAGAACCACTGGTCTAAAATATGTAGGCATTCCATGTTGAAATCTTTACATCTCCATGGCCCAACTGATATGTTATGAATAAACTTGCAAACAAATGGAATGACAAATGGATTAAGCTAAAGGCCTCAACTTAATTCTGACCATAATGATTAAATATCAGTGTAGAGTCCCATCAGAAAAGTTTTTCTTGTAGAAAAAATAATCTACATTAGACCATCTGTTGTGTTCTCTGCTGTCACTTTTCGACTGTAGATTGTTTCAGGGACACTCAGATTTATATTCACAGAAACTCATACGAAAATAAAAACCAGTTTTAAAGGTACTGCTACATTCCCTCATCTACCAACCATTAAAGGTACAGGAACAGTCTCCAGTTTTCATTCTGGCAACCCTATAATCCTGTGCTGTGTCCCATACCATACCCAAGAGTAATACTCATCTCTCAGATGTAGATGAGGTAGGGAGAATGAAGCAGGCTACAGAGAGAAGAAGGAAGGTAAGTTGGTCGTGTCCTACAAAGGAGAACTTTGTTAGAGAAGAAAAAATTCAAATCCAAACAATATTGTAAATGGAGGTCAATGTGACTTCATTGATTTTTTTTCTATTGCTCTAATGCATCTTCTAATTGTCTCATCAGTACCTAATTTTATGTATGCTGCAAATATTTAGGAAGGAAGGTAAAGTGGCAGGTAGTGCTTCTATTACCCCACAAAATAGACTGTCAATACCTTCTCTTATAACACCTACCTCTCCTTCTACATATTTCTTTTGGCAATGGAGGGCCCTAACAAGTCCAATTACCAGTCCCTCATCTAATTATTATATACTATAGAGGTAGGAATGTCACTTGTTAAGGGTAATTAGCTATGAGCGTTCCCAAAAATAAGTGATTACCAATACAGGTATTTCTCAGAGGTAACTAAAAATAGTTATTTTTAGTTAATGAAAAAAAGAAAAGAAAATGAATGATATAACCAGCTGACCTGCAGTATAAACCATAGTCTCATTCCATCCCCATCACATACAGTCTCATACTTCTGAGACATACAATCTCAGCTTCTACAATTGTGCACCAGGCAGCAATATCAGGGACATCAGAAATCAACATTTAAAACATGTGATGCTCCTCCTTCACCATTTAATGAGGCCACACTACTGTACCTATAAAAATAAATAAAGCTTGCTATCATGCTGCAAATGAGTGAAATAATCCTTTCTAGGAAAATTCAAAAACCCAGAAATCTCATGTACATAATAGTTGTTAAAAATAACAAACAAACAGGCAAATGTGTGTCACATTGGAATGACAAATTTTATATAGAGAGTCAAAGATCTGAGGACATACGTATGTTCCACAGTTCCATAAAAAGAGAGTCTTCCTAGACCATCTTTGTGTTTATTGTCCTTGCAGAGGCTTTCCAGGCCAGTTTCCTGCCAGAGAGAAGGAGAGCAGCTTCTGGACAGCAAGTTTCCTGCCAGTTTCCTGCCAGGGAGAAGAAGGAAGCAACTTCTGGACAGCCATTCTGACTGGGGAGATTGAATTTTTTTAAAAAAACTGTTGGGAGAGGCTGCTTGTTGCTGAGGGGCTTGAACTTCTGACCTTCCCCTTTTACCCTCAAGAGCCAGAGGCGCGTAACCAAACAAAAATACAGCAGACCTAAAAGTACAGCTTAGCATTCTCAGCGTTAACTAAGAGTTCTTAGATTACATAAAAGCTCTCATCATGGACACTGAGGGGACTGCAGCAGTCACTTGCAACACTTGTGCGATGTTTGTATTCTTCTCTACAGACGTGGAGAACTTCACATGCACCAAATGCAAGCTGGTAGCCCTCTTGGAGGAGAAAGTACAGCAGCTGGAGACACGGGTAGCTACACTTCAACAGATTCGTGAGCAAGAGGTTTTCCTGGACAGAACAGAACAAACAGTCTTGGATGGGGACCGCACAGAGGAAGTGGCTGTGGAGGAGAGGGTCACTTCACGGACACAGGAAGTAGACAGCTGGAGGAATGTCACACACAGAACAAGAAAATCCAGGGATTCTTCCAGCAGCTTGCAGCTACAGAATCGATTCGAAGCCCTTTCCCTTATCAAGGACAACGAGGAAGAACAGCATGGACAGACTTCAGGGGTAGAGCAGGGGACCTTGAGAGGACCACCGCAAGGAACAGCAGCTGCGAACCCTCAGCGGAGGCGTGTGGTGGTGGTGGGGGACTCCTTCCTGAGGGGTACAGAAGCAGTGGTATGTGGGCCTGACAAGATGACTCGGGAGGTGTGTTGTCTCCCTGGGGCAAAGATCTGTAATGTGACCGAGAGGCTGACAAGACTCGTCAAGCCTACGGATCATTACCCCTTCCTTTTGGTCCATGTGGGAACCAATGATACTGCAAGGCACA
Organism: Gambelia wislizenii; assembly: GCA_030847615.1. Taxonomy (NCBI): domain Eukaryota; kingdom Metazoa; phylum Chordata; class Lepidosauria; order Squamata; family Crotaphytidae; genus Gambelia; species Gambelia wislizenii. The sequence goes on from JAUMIR010000002.1 coordinate 69,773,892, forward strand.
GCTTTCCCAAGATCAGAAGAGATTATGAGGCCCTGGGGAGGAAGCTGAAAGAAATGAACGCACAGGTGGTCATCTCGTCTCTTCTGCCAGTTGAAGGGCATGGTCCAAGAAGGGAGAGGAAAATAGCCGACGTAAACAACTGGCTCCGTAGATGGCCGAGAACAAATTGGATTCTTGGATCATGGACTGCGCTTCCATGCGGGGGGACTTCTGGCAAGAGATGGGGTGCATCTTACGACAGTTGGAAGAAGCATTTTTGCCAACAGTCTCAAGAATTTGATCAGGAGGGCTTTAAACTGAGTCAAATGGGGGAGGGAGACAGTATTCTGGAAGGCAAAAGGGCTGGAGAAAATAGTCAAACTGTCATAGAGGGAACAAGGCAAACAGCGCAAGGACCCAACAGTGGGAGGCAAAAAAACTTGCACAGGGAGCAAGTAAAGGGAACACATGGTCTCAGATGTCTCTACACTAATGCACAGAGCATGGGAAATAAGCAAGATGAACTTGAACTCCTTGCACTACAAAACAAATATGATATAATAGGCGTTACTGAAACCTGGTGGGACGAGTCTCATGATTGGAATGTAGGAATAGAGGGGTATAACCTTTATAGGAGAAACAGGCCAAACAGGAAAGGAGGAGGAATAGCATTATATGTCAGGGATATTTACAGCAGTGAAGTGATCCATGACATCAATACTGGAAGCCAGGTGGAGAGCATCTGGATAAAAATTAAAGGGGAGGGAAACAACAGGGATGTTATTGTGGGACTCTACTACAGACCCCCAAATCAGGCGGAGGAATTGGATGTTGCCTTTCTAGAACAGATGAACATACATGCAGAAAGGAGAGATGTAGTAGTGATGGGTGACTTCAACTATCCTGATATTTGCTGGCAATCTAACTCAGCCAAAACTACAAGGTCTAGCAAATTCCTTACATGCCTGGAAGACAATTTCATGGTCCAAAAGGTGGAAGAGGCAACAAGGGGGTCAGCTATTTTAGATCTGATCCTAACCAACAGAGACGACCTTGTTAATGGGGTGCAAGTGGTGGGATCCTTAGGTGAGAGTGATCATGTTCTCCTGGAGTTTGTTATACAATGGAAAGGAGAAGCCAGGCATAGTCAGACACGCATTCTTGACTTTAGGAGAGCTGATTTCAATAAACTCAGGGAAATACTGGGGATGATCCCATGGTCAAGAATACTAAAAGAGAAGGGACCTCAAGACGGATGGGACTTTCTCAAAAGGGAGATACTGAAGGCACAATTTCAGACAGTACCATTGAGGAAGAAAAATGGGAGGTGTCTCAAGAAACCAGGATGGATGACTAAAAACTTTCAATGGAGCTAAGTTTTAAACGGAACATGTATAGGAAATGGAAAAGGGGGGAAATCACCAAAGAAGAATTCAAACAGATAGCGAACACGTGTAGGAGTAAAGTCAGAAAAGCTAAAGCGCAGAATGAGCTCAGGCTTGCTAGGGAGGTTAAGAACAATAAAAAGGGTTTTTTTGGGTATGTCCGCAGCAAAAGGAGGAAGAAGGAAATGATAGGGCCGCTACGTGGAGAAGATGGCAAAATGCTAACAGGGGACAGAGAAAAGGCAGAATTACTCAACACCTTCTTTGCCTCAGTGTTTTCAGAAAAGGAAAAGGAGGACCAACCTGAGGAGAATGGAACAGAGGACACAATAGGGGAAATCCAGCTCAAAATAAGTAAAGAGGTAGTACAGGAATACCTTCTTAATCTAAATGAATTTAAATTTCCAGGACCAGATGAACTACATCCAAGAGTATTAAAAGAGCTGGCAAATATAATCTCAGAGCCATTGGCAATAATATTTGAGAACTCCTGGAGAACAGGAGAAGTCCCAGCAGACTGGAGGAGGGCAAACGTTGTTCCCATCTTCAAAAAGGGGAAAAAAGAGGATCCCAACAACTATCGTCCAGTTAGTCTGACATCAATACCAGGGAAGATTCTAGAACAGATCATTAAACAGAGAGTCTGTGAACATTTAGAAGGCAATGCCATAATCACAAAAAGTCAACATGGGTTTCAGAGAAACAAGTCATGCCAGACTAATCTGATCTCTTTTTTGATAAAGTTACCAGCTTGGTAGATGAAGGGAATGCTGTGGACATTGCATACCTTGATTTCAGTAAGGCCTTTGACAAGGTTCCCCATGACATTCTTGCAAACAAGCTTGTAGAATGTGGGCTAGACAAGTTAACTGTTCAATGGATTTGTAATTGGTTGACCGGCCGAACCCAAAGGGTGCTCAGCAGTGGCTCCTCTTCGTCTTGGAAAGATGTGACCAGTGGGGTGCCACAGGGTTCTGTCCTGGGCCCAGTGCTATTCAACATCTTTATCAATGACTTAGATGAGGGAATTAGGGGCATACTTATCAAATTTGCAGATGACACCAAATTGGGAGGAGTAGCTAATACCCTAGAGGACAGGATCAAAATTCAGAACGACCTGGATAGACTGGAGAGCTGGGCCAAAGCTAACAAAATGAAATTCAATACGAAGAAATGTAAAGTACTGCATTTAGGGCGGAAAAATGAAATGCATAGATATAAGATGGGAGAGACCTGGCTGAATGAGACTACGTGCGAAAGGGATCTAGGAGTCCTAGTAGACCACAAGTTGAACATGAGCCAACAGTGTGATGCGGCAGCTAAAAAGGCCAATGCGATTTTGGGCTGTATCAATAGAAGTATAGTGTCTAGATCAAGGGAAGTAATAGTGCCACTCTATTCTGCCTTGGTCAGACCTCACTTAGAATACTGTGTCCAGTTCTGGGCACCACAATTCAGAAAGGATATTGACAAATTGGAGCGTGTCCAGAGAAGGGCAACTAAAATGGTGAAAGGTCTGGAAACAATGCCTTATGAGGAGAGACTTAGGGAGCTGGGTATGTTTAGCCTGGAAAAAAGACGGTTTAGAGGCGATATGATACCCTGTTTAAGTATTTGAAGGGATGTCACGCTGAGGATGGAGCAGGCTTGTTTTCTGCTGCTCCAGAGACTGGAACACGGAGCAATGGGTGCAAGCTCCAGGAACAGAGATTCCACCTCAACATGAGGAGGAACTTTTTGACAGTAAGAGCTGTTCGGCAGTGGAACACACTCCCTCGGAGCGTGGTGGGGTCTCCTTCCTTGGAGGTCTTTAAACAGAGGCTGGATGGCCATCTGTCGGGGATGCTTTGATTGTGATTTCCTGTGTGGCAGGGGGGTTGGACTGGATGGCCCTCGTGGTCTCTTCCAACTCTGCAATTCTATGATTCTATGATTCTATGATTGTCACTGTATGCCTATTCTGTAAATAAAAATATAACAGGTTCTATCTGCAGACGTTGTTGTTAACTGTCGTGACTTATGGTGACTTTATGAATGGGAGACCTGCAAGTCACTCCATCATCAACAAATCTGCTCAGATCTTGCAGACTCAGCTATGGCTTCCTCAACTGAGTCCATCCATCTGTGATGCAGTCTTCCTCTTTTCCTACTGCCTCCTATCTTACCAACCATTGCTGTTGTCTTTTCTAGTGATTCCATTTTACCTGACATACCAATCCTAGGATTTGCAGTTAAGGAAGGGGTATTTAGAATTCTCAGCAAGAGAGTTCAAGTGACTCACTAGAAAGCCCCAGGATCGCATAGGATGTTACCATGGCAATTAGAGTGGAATCACAGTGCTATAATTGAGTAGTGTGAAAGGGCCACCAGAAGAGATCTACCAACATATCCCAAACTGCTATCTGCTTGCCCCTCCTTTATGGAACAACATGAAGGAGGAGAGTAGAAGAGGAAAGGAGCATAAAACACAAGGGAATACATTTCTGTACAGAAATGAGAGATCCTTTTCTTCCTTGTTTTGTCTCCTTCAATCCTTGTAATGCTTTGTTTGCCTAGACTTGTATTGTGACATATTCATGGTTAAACAAGATTATTTTTTTTCAGAAGATGGTGTCATTTCTGGGAAACATTTACAGTTTAAAGTCAATCAGTTGAAGGCCTTTTCGCAATAATTCCTCACAACTAAGAATCAGGAAGATAAAGAACAACTTGACCCACTCAAGCACTTCTTCCTCCATGTTAAGATTCTGAAGGAAAATTTTATCCCGTTTTAAAGAAAAGCAGCTGGTCTGAGTTTATGGAACTTGAATGATCTTTTCTTGGAATGTGATCATCAGAAGGCTGCAAACATTTCACTGAACAGTTCTGATCCAATTTTCTCCAGCATGTTTCCCAATTCTGACTTCAGTAATAAAAATTGAGCATGTGGTCACAATTTGGCCTTAACTCCCATTAGCAGAAGTGAATACTGAAACCAGGACTTCAGCTAATATACCAAGGCAGAACTTGCAAATACCTATGATGGCAGAATTCTTTCTTTTTTCTTTTTTCTTTTTTTTGAACAGACAATCTGCAACTCACCTTCTTCACTATTCCATTTACATACCTCAAGGGGAAAATTTAATGCAAATCAAACCAAATAAAAAGAGGTTTGAATAGTTCTGTGCTGAAAATCTTTCATCGACATGTATGTTTCCCCAGATTTTCAGATTCTGAAAATCATCTGTGAGAAACCATGACCCAACAGATTCAATCACCTAAACATTCTTGTCATGGAACATTGGTTGAAAATGTGGTTTACTTACCTTGAAATCCTATATCCACTCACCCTGGGAGTAAGTCCCACTGAACTCAATGGGACTTTCTTCTGAGTAGACAGATACATAGGATTACTGAGTTAGCCTGCAATCCTTTATCCACTTACCCTGGGAGTAAATTCTACTGAGCTTTCTTCTGAATAACTGAGGGCTTTGTTTTGTTTTGTTTTTTAAAGCTGCAACACTGTTGTGATTTAGCTATGTTAGCCATTAGGCAGTTTCAATGGAAATACAGCATTGAGAGCCAATGTAAGTAATATAGCATCTTGTGCCAGCTGTTGCCTGGGCACTTTTATGAGGTGCAATCAAATAAAACCAGTTCTTACAATGTTTACAATTTTTAAAAATACAATCAAGTACCATTTTCCTCAAGGGAAGGAGACAGTGGAAAGAAGATTCACTAAAGCAGAACACCAGAGTTTCCAAGCCCTTTTAAAGGCAAGGATACAGAAACACTCTCATATCTTAAGGCTGAGATTTTACCAGTTGTGAGACATGCATGCCACAGCAAATGCATGATCACTGACTTGAGACATGTAGGCAGGATCTTCAAACAGTGGGTGGTGTCTCCATGCAGACAATCACTACACTGAGATCCCAGTAGTTGGCCTGGAATATAGGCAGGCCATGTAATGATTCTAGGCCTTAAAAATCTAACAGCATAATCTAAAAGTGAAGGCAGACATATATTTTGAGTGTGGTAAATGTAGTTTGAATATATATTCTGTCCACTGAAAACAAATGCCTAGGAATGGAGCTAATGTGTGTCCAAAACACTTTCTCAATGCCTTCTCACATCCATATGCCTTCAGTCTCACCAGCACTCTGCAGGCAGCCAATGCAAAGAATTCAATGTAGCCATAATAGACTGGGTTACCTCCAGTCCATGGATCTTCCAATCTTGCCACACCTGTCCTGAGACAGGCCATTTATGTCTAAGAATTTGAACAATTCCCCCCACCCTGCTTTATTCTTTAAAACCTCAAAGTAGGAATACAAGAAGAGTCCTTCTAGCCTATCTAGTCCAGCATTCTGTTCCCACAGTGGCCAACCAGGTGCCACAGGGAAGCTCACAACCAGGACAGGGGCACCATCACATTCTCTTGATTGTATTCCCCAGCAGCTGGTATTCAGATACATAACTGCCTCTTACACTGGCTGTAATGTACATCCATTATGACTCATAGTTTTTGATAACCTTATCCTTCATGAATTTGCCTGGTTGTTTATCAAAGCCACCGAAGCTGACAACCATAATTTGCGTTAGTAAATTCCATAGTTTACCAATATACTGTGTGAAGAGCTTTCTTGGCCTTCCTTGAATTTCCCACCATTCCATTTTGTTGGATGGCCCAAGGTGCTATTCTGCAGAGAAAGGGAGAGAACTGTCTTCCGATTTTCACATTCCCAATCATTTCCCTATTCTCCTTTTGCATTCCTTTAACTCTTTTGTTATCCAATCATCCAGCCTTCTCCGTAGGAAGACCACTGTCCATCAGCACCCCATTGTACGACTGAACCGCCTCCTTGATTCCTAGACCAAAGAAACTTTTACATGCCTATTGGATTGTACACAGAGTCCATATTTTGTTTCATTGTTGTATCCAAATGGCAGCTTCCTTTCCCTACAACACAAGAGAGAGCTAATGTGTTAATTAACAGGGTGAAGATCAGGAATGACTGCCACTCCCCCAGCCCCCAAATTAAACATTATATTGCCTTTGTAGGTCTTCCATCATTTTCTGAACTAATCTTGGAAGGACTGGGAGAAGAAGGAATCCATAAATCCAAAAAAGCAAAATATAAACAATGTATTTCATTCTTCATGTGTTCTAAAGCAGGAATCAGATGAAAAAGACATTAATAAAAAGCATATTGGATTTTTTTTATCTGCCAAAGGATTTAAAAAAAAAAAAGATATAACAAATCTAACACTCTCTTATTGTTTAGAGTCAGAAATGGCTCATTAATGGAACCACTCTTCCATACTCTACCATCACTATTCAGCTATTTTGGTATATATTTAGTACCAGCAATATGGTAGAGATGACACAAAAAAGAAGGAAGTGCTCTGCACAAAGCAATTACAATTAATGATCAAGATGAATATTATTAGTCCATTAGAAGAAACGCTCTGAGACAGATACTTTTCATTTTCAACAATAAGGAATATAATCCTTTTCATACATGATAATAGTGTGTAGCAACTATAGTTAGGAGATCTTGTACCTAAGGACAAACAAGTTAGACTGAATATGAAGTAGAAAAGTTTAAGCAGAAGCACAGGTAGCAGATATAATGCTTGGATTCAACATTTCTTTAAAATGGCTTTTCTGTTACAACAGGCATAATGTAATTATTCAGCCAAGAGGGTGAAGTGTTCATTTTAGTGCATTTTTAAAAGGCATGATCAGCCATACAGTATTGCATTTCTGTGCCTCTGGCTGAAATGCAGTCCTTCCTTTTCAAATGTACACAACATACAGATCAGATACAGTGTGGAAATCTGACTTTAGTACACTAAACTCAGAGTGCTGAGAATGCATGGACACAGCAAAAGGTTTTACAACAAGAACAAGAACAAACTCAAGGGGACCTGAGGTAAGTAGAGGAACACATTTTATAGGACTGCCCCCCGTTAAATGTGATGCCAATAGTACTTATTCACTGAGAAAATCATGGGCACTAAAACTGTTTATTTTATAAACATGTCTTGAAATGTGTATTTCTTATATCTAAATTTTAGAAGGGATTGTTCTGCTACCACAGGAATGCTGAAACTGAGCCTGTTTTTCTTAAAATGTTTCATGCAAGAGCCAGACCAGTGCTCCCAAGATTATTCTTTATTGGCACAAGTGACTATATAGACTAATAAAAAGCATCTGAGCTTTTGAGGGAGGCAATGGAGAGGGAACTTAATGTTTTGGCTCCCAGGAGATGTTATGAACCAAGTAGTGACATTTCCCCGCTTATTCTAGAATGATCCAAGAAATTTGTTGGTAGGCCAGGCATCTGTTATATGACATCATGTCATATGCTAATATATATATATATATATATATATATATATATATATATATATATATTTTAACACAAGTGAAATGGCTGATTAATTTAATAGGCTCCATTAGGTTCTTAATTAAATTTGAGGAATTCTTGGTGTGAGCCCCATGCTTGCTATATACAAGAAAAGGAATTTATCCCAGAGCTGTCAGGTCCATTTCTTATATTTCATTTATTGTTTAAACTTCTGTCTTGCCTCTTCACCAAATGGATCTCAAGCGTGCTAGAATGAACCTGAGAAGAAATGCTCACTATTACAGCTATCTGGTCACAACGTGGAGGCAAAGCCTTTTCTTAAAAGCCATGCTATGGCAAATTTGGGAGCCATGGCTTCTCCCCATCTCCAGTTGCTCACCTTCCATACCTACCTGACGAAGAAAGTAGAATTCAGGCTATCTGGTAGGCAAGTGGGCATAAAGAAGGAGCTGCAGTGGGAGAGAAAATTTCCAGGGTGCATCTTTGCAACCTCATTTACAATAAATTATTGCTGAATCCACACTACACAAATAACCCAGTATGAAACTGGAATATTTGCCATGACGCCTTCCTATCAAATCCTAGAATTTGTAGTTTTACAAGGTCTTTAGTTTTCGCTGCCAAAGAATGCTGACCAAACTACAAATCCCAAGATTAGTGTGGATTTGGCTTACATATTTCAGAGGAAGGAACTGGCAAAAACACCTCTGAGTATTCCATGCCTAAGAAAACCATGGGGTTACCATAAATCGACAGGTGACTTGAAGGCACAGACACACATATTATTCATGACAAGCACTCCTACATTTTGTATGAGGTGAGGTAGAGCCATTATGTGCCCAAGGTGGAAGGGAACAAAAGACGTCACATAATCTAAATCACACACTAAGTTCCATTTAATTCAACTAGACTTATTTCTAAGTAAAGATTTATTTAACTGAATATTTATACCGTGCCCAATGTCAAAGGATCTCAGGGCTGCATACAATAAAATAAATTTAAAACAATTTTACAGTTTTAAAACATTAAAATATGATTTAAACAATCCCAAAATATAGTAAACAATATGGCAATTTAATATGAATGAGAACAGTTTAAAAACATGTACATATACAAATTGGATAAAATCATTCTGTCCCAAACCTTTTAATTACTTGAATCTGGAATGAAGCCATGGGGATGAAGAGGAATTTCCAAATACTACTTTTGTGAACCAGCCCTGTAGATACGAGTGGAATCTGCCCAACACAGTGCCTCATCCTCCTATCCTGTAGAACTGATCATTAAGATACCTTGACCAATATTATTCAAAGCTGCTGAGAGATCCAGGAAGATGAACACTGTAAGAATCCTTATGATTTTCACTCGGGAAAGGTTTCAGTACCGCACTATGGTCTGTAACCAGACTAAAACCTGAACTATGCCTCGCAAAAATTACCAAATTATTTATTTATTGTCTTAGTTACATCCCACCTTTCTCCCAAGATGAAATATGTATTTTTTTTTCATGCTCACATAATGTTTAAGTAAAGCACATGATACATTTGAGGATGGCTAAATTATTTCATCTATGTGCTGTTTCTTACACAAGTTTTTGTACCAAATGCTCACCAAATAGGTCACAAGTATTAAGAAAATGTATCAGATATAACTTTGTTTTACCAAGCAAAATCAATGGTGCATTTCACACCAATGACTACCCCATACATTCAATATGTCTAGGGAATACTCATTGTATACAATCATCCTTTTCACAATCGATGCTCTTTCTAGTCATTAGTGATGACCTGTGCATGTGTCTCCATCTCATTCGGAAAAGAAAATTCAGCTGTAGTTTCAGAGCTTGTAAAGGGATGTTTTTACTGAAAAGTTTTGCAACTTGTTAGTTTTCCAGGACAAGTTCTGAATATAATATATTTTCCCCACATTAATGTAAAAACTCAGCATCTGCATCCAGCAACTTAACAGCAACACAAATAGCTATAATTTGCCAAAGGCTAGAAACGAACAGTAAAACCCCACTCTTAATGATTTAAATGTTCCTGCTCAGGTAAATGCTTATTTATCTTTCTTAAATTCCCCTCCACTCAGTCACAACTAAAGCCTTGGCTATTAAAAAAAGGAAAAAAAAGAAGCCTTTTTTATCCTTTTAGTAATCCTAAAAGTATTTCTAACTCATATTTCCTAGCAGAATTGTAAAGTATAAAACCTGGAATTTCCACAGTGATGCTATTTTCTTTAGCCATTTAACATACACTTTCCTGCATCCTGCTACTACAAGGATTTAATGAAGCACTGATTTTCCATTCAAGAAAGGAAATAGATGTTTGCTCCTTTCCTGAAACATATGGGAACTCCTACATGTAGACACAAATCTTTGAACTAAAGCAATTATTATCCTGTGGATCACACAATGTTATGGTTTTAATCTACAAAAGATAATGCTCCACATATCTGCAGCAATTCCTGAACACAAGGGATGGTCTTCTTCTCATAAGCCAAAGCTGTGAAAACCCTGGCTTATTGTCACAAGCAGAGTCCTGGGACACGCATCTCAACCAATCCCAGCGCTTTCTTTTGTGGTTTGTATATCATATCACTCAAACACAAGCCCTTTCTCTTTTCTGGTTTGTTTTTCTCCTAAAAAGCCAGAGGAGGAATTCAAGGTAGGTTCGTTTCTCTGGTTTGTTGCGAGAAAAACACCAGAGAAGATAAAGGGAGCCCTGGTGGTGCAGTAGTTAAATGCCGGTACTGCAGCCACAACACTGTGAGTTTGATCCTTCAGGGCTCCAAGGTTGACTCAGCCTTCCATCCTTTCGTGGTTAGTAAAATGAGTACCCAGCTTGTTGAGGCAATTAGCTAACACGTTGTAAACTGCTTAGAGGATGCCTAGCACTATAAAGTGGTGTAGATGTGTAAGTGCTATGGCTAAAACAATTTGTAAGCCGCTCTGAGAGCCTTTGTGGCTGAAGAGCAGGGTATAAATACTCTAATAAATACAAATAACAAATAAAATAAAGCACACACACAACTTGATACATAAACCATAGAGCAAAATTGGTGGTTTGTTTAGCCACTCCTGCCACAAGTGGGAATGATCAGAGAGTGTTCATCACTGCTCAAAACCAATAACCCAGAGCTCCTGTATCATGTGACTACAACCACATGGGGGGAATAAGACCCCCCCTCCAAAAACAGCACTACAGAAATAATTGTTGAATTTTAGATATCTCTTTTTAAGGAAAATATAAAACAGTGTCTGTGGCACTTATTCTTTGAATCTGCTTCTGTCAGAGCATTATTCCTTTGCTATACTTTTAAAATCAGCCACTCTGCTCACAGGACAGGAAAAATCAAGGCTGATAGTGGCTGTCTCCCTTCTCAAACTATGGTCCATTTCAGTCATCAGATGAAGAAGGCACTTGGCTATGGAAGTTCATGACACAAGAAACAAGTTCATCTCTAAAAGTTCAACATAACCCTTCACTGTTGTGGCCATAGCAGATGTGATATTCTTCTGGACCGTGACATCTGAAAGAGTTATTTCTTCTGAGAGCTTAATGGAAATTCAACATACAGAGCAACTAAGTGGGTTCATGTATTTTCCAAAAAGCAGTGAAGTGCATGAAGCACACTGTATAGTCTTTCATTTTTCTATTTCGATGAAAATAACTGTAGGGTGGCCAATTAATCTATTAGTGTGACTGAGAAATTGAATTCTTTAGTGATTATAATTAATGAGATCAATAGATAGTTCAAGTCAAGCACCCAATAATATTTCAACAGTGCATTTCATTACAGGGCATTTCAATATATTCTTTAAATGGCATCTTCTTTGGCTGTTAGATGTAGACCCATTTGTCACATTTTAAAAAGGGGCTGCTTTTGAATTCCGCAGATCTAACAGAAGCTCCAAAAGTCTTTTAAGAAGCCTGCCTCTCTGAAGGTATCATTCTGCTCCAAGGTTATGCAAACAAGCAAAACACTTTCAGTCCCACAGTTCAACTCTGCAGGTTTAGGTCCCTCACTATCAGCACAGTTACCAGTCAGTTACTACCCGTACTTTAGGTGAGTTTATCTTTATGTACAAGCACACTTTATGCTTATCGGAACAGTGCAAATGTCCAAGGTCAACTTTCAGAGTAAGAAAAAACCACAGATACTTCTTCAAGATGTGCAGGAAAACCTTAAGATATCAGCTTTGATAGTACCCAGCTTGTGGGGGCAATTAGCTAACACACACTGGAAACTGCTTAATGCAGTGTAGGTGTGTAAAATGCTATTGCTTATAACAATTTGTAAGCCACTCTGATAGCCTTGTGGCTGAAGAGCAGGGTATAAATAAATAAACAAACAAAATATAAAAGCCTGGGATTTTAAAGGGCCATATGTGAGCATTGCTTTCTTTACATTTGCTGTTGTAGCTTTTTATTGATATGGTATTGTTTAGATTTCTTATTGTATGTTTTTAGCTTATACTATGTTACTTTTCCTTTGAACTTTTCTGTGGGATGTGTATGTGTATGTGCCTTCAAGTTGCATCTTGACTTACAGCGACCCCATGAACTTCATGGGGTTTTCTTAGGCAAGGAATACTCAGAAGTTTTTCCCCCAGTTCCTTTCTCTGAAATATAGCTTACAGCACATGGTATTTGTTGGTGGTCTCCCATCCAAGTATTAACCAGGGCTGACCCTGCTTAGTTTCCAAGATCAGAAGGGATCTGGTAACTTTAGGGTTAGCTTGCTGTAAATGAGCCTCTGATAACCCTGTATGAGCCTGCAAAGATCTTAAGGTTTGGTCCATCTCACCAGAGCCATTAGCTACCGCACATAACTACAGTGTGTGGGGAAGAGGTCCCGTTATACTTTTCGTCCAACTAAGCTGAGGGCATTGTTTGAAAACTGGAGGCAGTTAAAGCTTTTCTAAGGGCAAGAAGGGTTAAATCTTGGAAATACTATTAAAAATACTACAATTGAAAACACTGGTAATTCTCTAGAAGCTGTACCATAGAGAAAATGCTGGAAGTTGGCTTGCAAACACATTTTCATAAGATCTACCTCAAAAAATGTTTTGTTGTTAAAAATGTTAAAAACTTTTAAGTGTTATGCTTTTTAAAATTTAAATTTTTATACAGAGTTTAAATATCCATCTCAAGTATGTAAACATTATACAAACAACTATGGGGCATAAGAAAAAAATACATTGGACTGAAACAATGTTTTATATATGTTCTTGGATCTCAAAATTACCTTCCTGGGTGAAGACGTCCACGGAAAAAGTGTCTTTCCAAAGGTCTCAATGTCCGCTTGGTGGTATGCTTTTATGAGTTATGAAGGTTTGGGCATCCTCAATATTATATTGTGACAATGGTGACTAACAATAGGCCCATCCACTCTCAGTATTTTGTTCAACTCAAATAGTTCAGCTAGATTACTTTCCACTCTTTTCCCACAAAGTGTAAGTGCTTTATGAATTTGCCTTGATAATCTGCTTCCAGCCTTAGCAAAGAGGAGAGTACCGGTACTCCAGGAGTTTTTTTAAAAAAACAAACAAAAATAAAATAAAATAAAAATCCTTCTGTAGAAAAGTTTGATTATCTTTTCCCACGAGGGCACTCTAGTACTTAAGACTATATTTCCTTTTGTGTGTGTGTGTGTGTGTGTGTGTGTGCACGCGCACGCTAGTTCCTAGGCCAGCTCTCCTATTCAGCTGGCAGCAACCTATCACCTGACAGAATCTGCACAGAGAATATAGCGTTTTTGTTTGTGCAGAGCAACTACAGTAACAATGGTAACAATAGAAAGTAGTTGCCTACAGTTCCTTGTCTTGAGAATCCCCTTTGTTGGTACAAGGAATTTTGCAAGGGTTGGATTGGAATCAATCACTCTCCTATTTCATTTCCCAATCTTCCATCAATATTAAATACTCCTTTAATACAGGACAGGAAAGGACAAAGAGATCAGTGCAAAAGGCTTCCAGAAACTCTCATTTTCATCTGAGGAATTCAGTCCAATGTCTTGACCGAAGGCCAAGTTTTCTGAAGCTCCAAAGTAATTTGCTGAGTTTAGAATGAGAGCTGACATTAAAATAAGTGACATTTTTCTACAAGACAAGTTTTTGTTAAAAAATTAAAATCATTTTCTCATGTTGTTGTTTTTTTAAAAATGAAATATTGACTGTAATAAACATTGGCAGGCTGATACTAAAATCTGTTTTTGTTTCTAAAAGGCATGCACATTTGTTAGTTATTTAGAAGAATCCCGTGCAGGCTGGAGTAATGAACACAGCAATGTTTGTTTAAAATATAAAGAAGTATATATAGTGCATATATAGAGGAAGGGTAAAGCTGGAGGTTTAAAATATCAGACCTTTCCAGATCTTAAGCAAGTCTTTCTTCTCTTGCTGTAAAACTATATTCTTCACTTCCCCACCTAAACATATAACCAAATTCTTCTGCTTAGACTTTACCAGGTCCTGCAAGCAAGTCTGGAAAGAAATACATCACAATAAAGGCAACTTGCTTGCTGTAGGTTGTATTCTCTGGAGTAAAGCCAAACTAAGATGACCCATTCCATTTTGAAGACTAGAGGCCCAGCAGAAGGAATACAAATGCATACACACACACACACAGAGAGATATTATTCATTTAACACGAAGTTGGTATGAAAGACAACTGTCTTATAAAATATCTGACAAGTCAGTGCTACTAAAAGTGGTGATCCCTGGACCACTGCCAGTCCCTGAACCATTGAGTGCCAGTCCCTGGCAAGTTTCTGTAGCCAGTGGACACAAACATGGTGCTGGTCTCTGGCACATTGGAAAAATAATAATTCCCTGTCCCTAAATCAGATGGACTAAGAAGCACTGTGCTAAGATGCATAATGTAGGATAGGCATATTGTACATATTATGTTGTTCCTACTCTGCCTTGTAGTCTAGAGAGAGCCTTTTTCAGAAGCCCAAGTATGGTCAGAGTTCAAGAATATTATTTTTTTGAACTACAAATGCCACTATCTCTTAGCCAGCACAGCCTATATCTGTGTTCTCTGGCATGGGATCTTCAGGCCCCAAATGTAGGTTTATGGCATAACCTCTGCAAGGAGGTCTACCTGGCACCTATTAGTAGGCAGTATGCAAATATACCTGTTTAATTACCAAGGAATTCAAAATTGTGCTACTTTTACTCTTGGTGGCTTTTATTATTTTATCTGTTGTTGATACACAGGTTTTTGAAACACTGTGTTGTTAAACTGTGGTGTAATCCACTTTAGGATCTTGTAGGATGAAAGGTAGTACAGTATATAAATATTTTGAACACAAAGATGCTTGATTACTTTCTGGGAAAATATCTTGCTACTGAAAGCTAAACATGAACTACTATCATGGTATCATTATATTCCAGTTCTTGAAACATTAGTGAGGCATATGAAATCTTATTCCCAGTGTGGTCATGAGTGAAACTGAGAGGGCCTTGACTGGGCCAAGAGTAAGCCAGAATCTATTCCCAGCCCATCTCTGTAGCACCTTCTTCAGTTGCTTCTCTGCTAATGGTTTATTTTGTACTTGTGCCAGGGTAATAGTTGATCATTTATGAGTTGTTCTCTTGTGGTAAATCCCTCTACGCAAAACAACCATACAGTATTAAATATTTAACAGCATCTAGTTCACTTTTGTGCAAAATAACGTATGTTTTCAATACCAGCCTAATAAACAACAAATGCAGCAATGTACAACTCTACTGACTATGTCAAGACATGAAAAGTCTTATTTATGGCTTGTTATTAATGATGAACAGTGGCTTTTTCCACAAGCATTCCCTAGTAAGCCCAAAACACAAAGCATAGTTAATGCATAAAACTACTGTAATGTATATTACCCAAGTGCTCCAGTCTATATGAATGTGGAATGCTAGTTTATTTAATCATACAAATTAGAACAAGGCAAGCTTTAAGATCTGGCATTTAGTATAAAGTAATGGACCCTGGCACATTCACAGTTTTGTATAGCCAGAAGAGTGACTGGCACAAAGGTGATGGAAAAGCTGAGTCAAGAAATGCACCCAAATTAAGAATTCAACACTAGGGATGGAAGGATATTAGAAAATATTCAAAAATGGTTGAAAAACATATTTGTTTTTATGTTTAGAAACCCTGATGAGAAGAATCCTGGGCTGATGAAAATCTTCCCAGTTCAGGACTTATTCTGCACAAATTTCACACATGGTTATTTTGTGCAGTAAACAGCATTTTCTGTGCAAGAATTAATATTTCTGTGTGAAAATATTTTCTATGCAGAAAATGCTATTTTCTGTGCAAAACAATCATGTGCAAATTTTGCAGAGATGAGTCTCAAACTGCATATAGCCTTTGAAAACTGGGTGGTTTTTCAAAGACTTTCTTGCAGCAAATTATTCATTGCTACCTTTGAGAAGAAACTTAAGTGAAGAATTACATCCCTATTCAACACTTAGCAGTTGTTCACTTCATAGGCTTCATAAGTCAGTCAGTAGGGCATTGGTGGATACAGTATGCTGGACCAGATGGACCTTCAGTCCAATCTATCAGGGCTCTTATGATGTCACTGCAACCTCATCTGTGCTGTGACAAAGGGAGAAACCAGATGAAGGATCTTGTTACAGTGCTAAATACTTGCAGTTTACCAGCAACACAGTTCATCTCCCTTTTGCAATTGTGATCCTAACGGGAAAAGACAAAATACCTGCTACCAATGATTCCCATTGCTTGGCAGCACACACACACACACCAGCGTCCTGGTTTATCCCCACTTGGGTTGCTTCTCATTTGCTCTATGCAAGACCTCCTCTCACACAAGCGAGATGAAAGTTGAGGTGTTTTTGGTAAGGCAGAAAGGGGAATCTACCAATCAATGCTGGGGGCGAGTAAACATGGGGAGTAAATATGTCCAAACTCCATGACCACGAACTGTGACAATCATGATCACTCAAACTTTTGTTAGTTTACTAAATCAACTTGGCATGTATCCAGAGCCTTCCTTGATCATCTGAATAAAACACCCTAAACAGGGACAGGAGGAACTGTTGGAGTGGGGGAAGGGGGAAAGATGACACTGTCTTCTTATCCCACCACCACTATGTGGTGTTACATTTAATTGCAATATTTTGGGGGGCATTCATAACACTATTTTGCACTTCCATCATATTGCAACACCCTCATTTCAATATCTGATTCACATGTTCCATAACCCCTTTTGCTACTTTCTTTCTTCTCTTGTGTCCCATGCTTTAAGAGCCTTATGTCTTATTCTGGTGGGGACCACAAATGCAGGGGGTTCTGAATCATGTGGAGGCCACCATGTTTTCATTCCATCAGAGTTCCTGTTAGGCCAGAAATAATACTGAATGGGCCAGGGGGTTGGGAGATGGAAGACAATGACAGCAGGCATGACCCTCCCCCCAAAAAACAATACTTCGCAGATACAGAAAATACACAATAGCATTGTGCCAATCTAATTTATTTTAAATGGTCAGGTTTATCATAGCAAGTGAAAACTATGGGGTGAGGTTGGGAAATGAGGCTAAATGAATCACGATAAAGAGTGGAGCATTTGATTTGCCAGAAAGCACAATGTCCCAGGCATAAACAACCCTGTAGAGCGTGACAATATCCCTCCCTGGTTTCTCTCTGAAAACCCAATAAATTTATATATAAAGAGGGTGTTTCCATGATACCACTTCACAACTGGTGGGCTTTCTTTTCTTTTCTTTTCTTTTCCATATCATTTTTGCCAAAGAAGGGAAAACAACATTGCTCTAAAAATAGCTGAGCAGCCAGAAATTAGATGGTCACCATTTGTTGCCATGAGCTTTGCTGAAAAGGGGCAAGTCACCCATGTGGACTGTCAGCGTGCTGCATTTGTAAAACCAGCTTAATTCATTTTGCTATAAATGGAAACCATGCTTTCAGTGTATGTTGTGGAAGTTAGTTAAAAATGTGCAAGGACTTGCCAAATGGTACTTTCTATAAAAGAGGGGAAAGAGTCTCATGAATTGAAAGCAGTGTTTTGGTTGAAAAAAAGTAGACTCCCAGAAAGAAAACGCTTCTTGTAATCGCATATCAAAAGTCTTAATACCATTTATAAAAAAACAGAAACTACTTTATGAAACTGATTGTGTTTACAGTTTGGAGCCCGAAGTCTGCCCTCCTATAGCTACTGTTTTATATAACTGTATTTATGGCCTGTAACAGAGCTGACTTCCTACACAGAGTTAAACTCTGGATTATGCATTTATCAAGTGAATGTTGAACAGGCTATCTCTCTCCTCCATTTACTCTTTGCAGCAACAGTAGACTTATGCAGAAACAGACACAAATAGTCCAAAAGAGGAATCCATCAGCATCACACAAGTTTCTGTAGAGATCAACAGATCAATACCGTCA
Source organism: Gambelia wislizenii (assembly GCA_030847615.1). Lineage (NCBI taxonomy): Eukaryota > Metazoa > Chordata > Lepidosauria > Squamata > Crotaphytidae > Gambelia > Gambelia wislizenii. The sequence goes on from JAUMIR010000002.1 coordinate 69,792,030, forward strand.
GAAAGTTCACAAGATCATAGAGACTGATGGTACCTCAAAGACTGTGTTGTTCAGCACCCAGTCAATGCAGGAAATCCATTGCCACAACACTCTTGATAGGTGCATTAGATACAGTAAAAAAGGAGATCCCAGCACCTTCCAAGACAGTAGGTTCCACAGACGTACAGCCCTTAACATCAAGAGGCTCTCCCCAATATTTAGTCAAAAACTCCCTTGTCTTATCATTTGAACATGCTGGCTTAAGTTCGAAAGAAAACTTACTCCATCATCTATGTGACTGCCCTTCAAAGACTATCCTTTCTTTATCTTCTCCAGGTTAATATACCCAGCTCCTCTTGAACCTTCCTCATAGGATTTGGTCTTCAGGCCCTTCACTATTTTCACTGCCCTGCTCTAGCCACATTCCAATTTGTCAGTATCCTTCCTAAACTATACTGTCTAGAACTGTTACTCCAGGTGAGGTCTAATCAAAGCAAAATAGGCCAGGGCTGTTATTTCTCATGATCTGGACAATCCTTTTGTTCATGAACTCTAGAATTTCATTAGCTTTTACATCATTCAATAACACCCCTGACTCATGTGTAGCTTGCGGTTTACTAAAACTCCTAGACCTCTTTGGCATATACTGCTGTCAGTCTCTAGTAGTTGCCGCTCACCCCAGTGTTTGTGTCTGATTTTTCTCAAGTAAATCCAGATGTGTGTTTTTCCCCTGTTGTATTAATAATCACATAGTTCTCCACCCTGTCAATATTATCCTGAAACCTCTTTCTGTCTTATAAGGGACTAGATCCCCACCCAGTCATCTTCAGATTTGATGAGCATCCTTTTGCTCTTTCAAACATACATATTTATAAAGGTATTAAATGGTGGGCCTAGAAGGGGGAAATACCCCTTTGTCATTCCATTTGTCACTTCTCTCCAAACTGAGCATTCTTTGAGTATGGTCCATTAGCCACCTAAAAATCCACATAACATTGGTATGGTCTAGCTCACATTTTACCAGCCAGTCAGTCAGCCAGCCAGAAATCATCTGAGATCTGTGGCCTTTCATACTAGACAAATATAACACTATCCACTTCAACTGCCATGGCTGCATCCCAAATCCTGGGATTTGAAGTTTGGTGAGCCATTAGAACTTCTTGGTAAATCTCAGGATTCCACAGGATAAACAATGGTAATTAAAATGGATTCATATTATTATAATTGTGTAGTGTGAAAGGGCCCCTACTCAGGCCCTTATGCCAAAATCAAGATATACCAATCCTACACTCCCTCGGAGCGTGGTGGGGTCTCCTTCCTTGGAGGTCTTTAAACAGAGGCTGGCTGGCCATCTGTCGGGGATACTTTGATCGTGATTTCCTGCATGGCAGGGGGTTGGACTGGATGGCCCTCGTGGTCTCTTCCAACTCTGCAATTCTATGATTGTATGATTCTATACATACAAACAAATTATATTCTGTAAGTTGTGTCGATAGTGTTGGTTGAACCAGGTAGATGGCCAATGCAATTTAGAAAATGGTTCTGCCTCTTGGGTCAAAATTCACAAACCCAGGAAGCACTGCAAGCAGATTTCATCCACCTGCTACTCCCATGACTTGGCCAGGCTCATAGTAAGAGTCCCTTTGTAAAGGGATGTCAAATAGGAATGCAGGCCAAACTATTCGTCCAGTTATTTCAGTGCTATCATCAACCTCTTCAGGTTCTCAAACTGATTTTTATTTACCCATTACTTGGTTTGGTTAACTTTCTGTTTAAAAATTTAGAAAGCAAACAGACCATGCCAAGGACTAAACGTAAGTCCTACTACAATGCGGTCTATAGGCTATGCATTTCTATAATACAATACAGGAGATTTATAATCGGTTTGAATTTGCATGTTGGACTAGGAGCATGGGAGACCAGGCCTCACCAGCGTGTTTTAAGAAAGCACAGATCTGTATGTCTAGTCACCAAAACAGAAATCGTAAGAAAAGTGAAAGAATAATAATAATAATCCTAGATGCATTTTGGAAGAAGCATTCAAGTGGTCTCTAGTAGGTTCAAAATGTTTTTTGTTTAAGTATGCAAGGCTTACCTGACCTGGTTACTTCATTTCACACATGCATATTGTTGGTTCTTGATAAAAAGTTTGCTGAAACATGTTGACCTGCTCTTTTTTGTGGCGTGGGAACCTATCCCTTCTCTTAACATGTTATCACTGCTTCTGGTACCAAATTTTCTGTTATAGTAATGCCAGGAACAAATCTACTTCATTAATTGTGGTATGCCTGTAGAAATTATTTTCCTTGGGTTTTTTTTTCCAGGCTGTGAGGCCGCGTTCTGGAAGAGTTTATTTCTGACATTTCGCCTGCATCTGTGGCTGGCATCTTCAGAGAATGCTGGGGTAGGAGTGTGTGTGAGGTTTATAAATTTGTGTATTTGAATGGCTAGTTTCTGGGTGGAGATATGCAAGGAGGATTAGTGTCTGTTTGGCTAAGCCAAAGGAAAATCTATGGATGCTGGCTGTGAAAGCCTTCAACTTCACCTGTAGAAATGGTTTGCAAAAGGACTGATCCTCTTGCCAGGCAGTTTTCTAAAGATGAAAGTGAGTGGAAGGACTACAGCTCTCTCTTTGTGATGTTACTTCCTAAATTGTAATCACGATACAATCCTTAATGGTCAGAACAATGTTCCTTTTTGCATTATGCTCCTATTTGTAGGGAAATAATTGTTCTTCCCTGCGATCTCAATTCATACAGTGTTTTGTCCAGGAAATCTGGATGTGTGTCCCTAAAGAGAACACAATTTCTTTATCAAAAAGTGGTGTTTCAAAAGATTTGGAAGAGAAAGAAAGGAGAACAAAAGAAACCAAACTGTTCTCTAAAATCAGTCCTCAGAGCCTCATAAAAACACACATTTTTAAGTTTACTTAACAGGATTCACTTTCAAACCCTGGGAGAAAAAGTCTGCAGCATTGCTCTGTGCAAGATACTTGCAAAGGTTAAGATGTGAGCTGTCACCATTCTGTTATACATCCCATTACTAATGGGGGAGGGGAGGCCTGGCTACTCTAATTTTCCATCTCTGCAGCCAGACTCCCTCTAAACAATTTCCTGTGCCCGTTTTTACGTTAGAGACTAAATTGTTGCTAATGCAAGGATTCAGTTAACCACAACCGATAGACAAATACCTTTACTTATCACTAATGGATTACAACACTTGACTGCAAAAGCCATTTAAACCTTAAACAAAAGCACATTCTACAATGTACATTTACATCCACAGAGTCAGACAGCTGCTGCTACAGCACATTTTTATTATGCCTGTGAGAGGAGGGGAAAACCTACATGAATGGCTGGAACTTGATTTTGGTTGTATGCCTGCACAGTTAAATAACTGGGATAGTTGACTCCATGAGTCCTAAAATGCAACACAACAGAAATAAACTTGCAACACAAACAGATGCGTGGAAGAAAAATACATTAATTAGTCTGGTATTTAAATGCAAACATACATCTACATTAGTCATAGTTATTATGTTTATATTAGAAATGCATGGAAAATAACCAGTTGCAACTACAATTTCACTAGGCAAAGTTCATGAAAAAATTGTGTGGCACCTATTACTAAACACTGTACTTGTGTATTGCCACCGCAACACTGATACAAATTCACCTGCATGTGTATTAATGTACAGTTCTATCATAAATATTTACATGCAGTGACAGAAAGACTTACGGTAACACAGGACCATACATAGGTGTTCCTCAGGGGATGCAAACCATAAAGGTTAATTGGACAGCAGGTATTCTTTCCATTTAATCTGAGCAACAGACAGGTTCAGTAGACCTGGCCAGAAACTGTATATTCATCCTATGTTATGCTTCACAGTACCCTTTAACAAGTGGAACCAAGATAGCTTTCAGTTCCATTTAGAAATGGCTCTTTGGTGGCCTGTTTGAAAAACACAGCTATTTTTGCACCCCACATGAAAATATAATATCAAACTGTTACACAATGTGCCACAAAATCCATATATAATGTACTACGTTGGTCAATATTAAAATAACGTATGACTTTATTTACTATTTCACTGAATAATACTTTATATAATATTTGATGTACTACTATATTTAATATCTAAATAACTTAAATAAAGTAGAATGACAGAATTATACAGTAGAAAGAGACCAAAAAGGCCATCCAATCCAACCCCCTGCCTTGAAGGAATACATAATCAAAGCATTCCTGTCAAATGGCCATCCAGCCTCTGTTTAAAAACCTCCAAAGAAGGAGACTTCACCGTACTCTGAGGCAGCATATCCCATTGTCAAACAGCTCTTACCATCAGGAAGTTCTTCCTAATGTTTAGGAGGAATCTCTTTTCCTGTAGTTTGAACCTACTGTTCCATGTTCTAGTCTCTGGAGCAGCAGAAAACAAGCTTGCTCGATCCTAAATATGATATTCCTTCAAATATTTAAATATGGCTATCATATCCCCTGTTAAACTTCTCTTCTCCAGGCTAAACATACCCAGTTTTCCAACTCATAGGGCATTATTTCCAGATCTTTTTATCATTTTGGTCAACCTCCTGTCAATGCATTCCAGCTTATCAATATCCTTCTTGAATTTTGCTGCCTAGAACTGGGCACAGTATTCCAGGTGAGGTCTGACCAAAGCAGAATGGAGTGGTACTATTACTTCCCTCGATCTAGACACTATAGTCCATTGATGCTACCTAGAATTGCATTGGCTTTTTCAGATGCTGCACCACACTGTTGACTCATGTTCAGCTTGTGGTCTACTAAGACTCCTAGATCCCTTTCACAAACACTGTTGTCAAGCCAGGTGCACTGTGATTTCAGTTTTTCTGCCTAAGTGTATTATGTTACATTTTCCCCTCTTGAAATAAATTTATTTTTTAGTTTTGGCCCAGCCAAAACTGGGTCATTCTGATCCTATATTCTGGGGTATAAACTACCCCTTCTAATTTGGTATCATCTGCAGATTTGATAAGCATGCCCTCTATTCATCATCCAACTCATTGATAAAGATGTTGAATAGCACTGGGAGCAGGACAGAACCTTGTGGCATCCCACTAGTCACTTCCATCCAGGATGAGAGAGAAATATTGTATTGTCTGCTTGATTTTTAGAGGAAGATGCACAGAGAGAATCAATGTAGTGGTTTGTGTCTTAAACAAGGGGCTAGTCTAGATGAGAAGATATAATGCTAATTCCTGCGCATTATTACAAATTCACAGCAGTGTTCTTTTGTCTCTGAGAAGCTATCCATGCTTGAAGTTCACATGCCCGTGAATCATGATGGTGGCATGTTATACATTGCTGCTGCGGCACAGTATTTTTTTTTTTTTACTTTAATGTAAAGTGCGCAAGTGCAACCTTGTGCTTAAAAAACTTATTTGGGCACCTCGGCACAGCAAAAAAGAGCACAGTCACTAACACAAAAATCCAATAGGGTACTTCTGGGTACTGCCTTGCTGCCAAGCCCAGCCCCCGTCCATGTCCAACCAATCAGATCTCCAGTTCAGCCCTCTCCAAGACTGTGCAGCAAAGCAAATCAGTTGTCCTAACGAGAGCTAATGTGTGCTCCCTTGCATTATTTTTAAAAATTCAGGGAAAACTGTGAAGGCTTTTCTTGCACAGTAAATTTGATTTTTTTGCCTCCTCCTTCCAAAAACAGTGAATCACCATGGGATCTCATTGGGACAAAAGGTATTCTCCTTGCATTCTGTGATGAGTTTTATCATCATCTAGACAACACCAAGGGCTCTGGGACACCAGAGTTTGAGTCCTTGTCAGCCACAGAAACCCACTGGGTGACCTAGGGCAATTGACACTAAGAGGAAGGCAATGGCAAATTTCCCCTGAATAAAACTTGCTAAGAAAATCATACGTGAGGGTTACCATATGTCAGATTTGATCTGGAGGAACATAAAAACAACACGATGCAAAGACAGAGCTTTGTTGGTTGATAGGCATTTTTTGCTTCCAATAGCAGCTCAAAATATCCCTAACACTGGTTTCTTTGAGGATTACTTAGATGAAATATAATTGGATGAAATGCTGTGACACCTGAAACCAAGAATGTTGTTCTTTAATTTCTTCATCTATCAACATGTTTCCCCCTTACTATCTCCTTCCTCTAAACTACATTTTGTGTGTGTGTGTGTGTGTGTGTGTGTGTGTATTGCCAGTGATGCATGTGTGGAGACTTCCAAAATCTAACAAGAATCAAGTATGGCTGCACAGCATCTACCAGGTCAAATACACTGTAAAAGTACTTTTTTAAAGATCAGGCAGCACTCCTTTTTAAATGGTACCATAGTTTCCAAAACAACAGTAGAGTTGGACATTAGTGAGGATAATAATGGAATAATGCAGGATCCCCTCTAGTGCATCAATCAGTGAATGCCTCAAGGAGCTGATCCTGCATTGTGCTTCCAAATTTCCCACTCGCTCTGTTTGGAACTCTTTATGTGTGGGTGGGGTGTGTGGCTGGGCACACATGTCTGTAAAGAATGCGTGAGCAAGCCAATAACAAACAAACAATATGGGCTATGCTTTTGTACAGCCTACTTTTCTCACACCACTTGGACAGTCCAGGCACTGAAAAATTCAGCATGAACCATTTGATATGGCAACATGTGGTGTAAGCCTGGAATCTGTTGGCAACCAGTCAATTCTTGTTTTTGGTAAACTGCTGTACTGATCCTCCTTCCCAAAGTCATATTTCCAATCATGCCCTCTGAGAAGCTATGAAATAAGAGGCAGGTCCACAAGGTCTGAAAACTACCCATATATCCATACATAGATACAGATATATGTAGAAGAAACTTATTTATTTTTAGAAATCACAGGGTTCTTTTACAGCATATAAATTAGTACAGTATTTTTTCAGATTATCTCTCTCTGGCTTTTCTTCGCAAACAAAGATTCAGGAAGGACTCATCCCACGCTTTCTGCAAGTGCGCTGATGACTGAAAAGGCCAATCTGAGATAAACAAGTCCGGTTGCAGAAAGCACAGCAGAAGGTCTCCTTGGGTGATGTTTCCAGGTTGTGATTCTTTCTGCGTTTTCGTTTCTCTTCAAGACTTGTTCTGCGTGAATTCTGAAATAAGGCTGCAGCATTGTGGATAGTGAGTCTCCATGCCTCCCGATGTGAGGCCAGGGTGTGTCAGGAAATGACATGGATGTGACCACAAGATGGAGCTGTAAGCTTAGAAATGAAAGTAGTTAAGCTCCAGTGGCAGGTGTGTGTGTGAGTTAGCATTTGAGAGTATGCACACTTGAGATGCCTGATGTAACAGGCATTGTTTAACTACCTATAAAAAGGAGATGGGAATTATCTCCAGTGTGGGTTTGTTGTGGATGGTGGTTGTCGAAGCAGTTTGTTGGTTTAAGAGAGATTGTCCTATACTCTGTATATTTATTGTAAATATACTGCAAACAAAGATTAAAGCCCTCGAGTTGAGTGAAGGCTGGCCTTGTTGCTATCTTTATTTGGCAAGCCAGAGCTCAAGGCAGTGTGATGGGGTGAAGGAATTTTTCCTTCTCAGCCTGAAGTCTTTTTGCTGAAGTCTCTCCAGAAACCTTCTCCTTGGCGTCCTGTTGACGTGGAACAACTCTGCAGGTGGTCGTGGTGGACACAGCATGTCTTTCTATGCCCCAACAGGGTGGACCATTGTTGGTGAACAATTTGGCTGAGCCTGAGATGTTATTTCAGGGAGTTCTTGTATCGTTTTTTTTGGAGCGCCCCTCTTACGCTGACCTGTGGCGAGTTCACTGTAGAGTACAATTTTGGGGAGGCAATGGTCCTCCATCCTAGAAACGTGCCCTGCCCAGCACAGCTGTGTTCTTAATATCATGGCCTCAATGCTGGTGATCCCTGCTTGCTCAAGATTTTTATTATAATATATGAAGTTCCTGGAAGGAATATATCTTTTCACCTTTGCAACAGCCTTTGTCATCTTAAAAACTCTGTCTGCAGGGTCCTGAGAAATATGGGATGGAGCACAGGGGATGCTGGAAAACAGATGGAAGCGCTAGCCTTTGATTTCATCACCTTTATGCAATTACAGCACATGTTGCTGTTTGACTGGCTCACTTCTGCCTTGGCCATTTTGTAAAAGAAAAATAAATCCTTTTAACTTGTGCAGAAAAATGTAAACCTATATAAAACATTTGACTGTAATCTGACTGCCATGGGATTCTGTCCTGGTCCCAGTGCTATTCAACATCTGTATCAATGACTTGGATGAAGGAATAGAGGACATGCTTATCAAATTTGCAGATGACACCAAATTAGGAGGGGGAGCTAATACCCCAGAGGACAGGATCAGAATTCAAAATGACCTTAATAGATTAGAAAGCTGGGTCAAAGCTAACAAAATGAATTTCAACAGGTAGAAATGTAGATACAGAATAAATGAAATGCACAGATATAGGATGGGTGACATCTGGCTTGATGGCAGTGCATGTGAAAGGAATCTAGGAGTCTTAGTGTACCACAAGCTGAAGATGAGTCAGCATTGTGACGCGGCAGCTAGAAAAACCAATGCGATTCTAGGCTGCATCAATATAGAATCTAGATCGAAGGAAGTAATGGTACCACTCTATTCTGCTTTCATCAGACCTCACCTGGAATATTATGTCCAGTTCTGAGCACCACAATTCAAGAAGGATGTTCACATGCTGGAGTGTGTCCAGAGGAGGGCAACCAAAATGGTAAAAGGTCTGGAAACCATGACCTATGAGTAGTGGGCTTAGGGAGCTGGGCATGTTTAGCCTGGAGAAAAGAAGGTTAAGAGGTGACTTGATAGCCGTATTTGAAGGATGTCATACTGAGGATGGAACAAGCTTGTTTTCTGCTGCTCCAGAGACTAGGACACGGAGCAGTAGACTCAAACTAGGAAAAGAGATTCCACCTAAACATTAAGATTAACTTCCTAATGGTAAGAGCTGTCACCAGTGGAACATACTGGAACACGGAGCAATGGGTGCAAGCTCCAGGAACAGAGATTCCACCTCAACATGAGGAGGGACTTTTTGACAGTAAGAGCTGTTCGGCAGTGGAACACACTCCCTCGGAGTGTGGTGGGGTCTCCTTCCTTGGAGGTCTTTAAACAGAGGCTGGATGGCCATCTGTCGGGGATGCTTTGATCAAGATTTCCTGCGTGGCAGGGGGGTTGGACTGGATGGCCCTCGTGGTCTCTTCCAACTCTGCAATTCTATGATTCTATACTGCCTTGGAGTGTGGTGGCGTCTCCTTCTTTGGAGGTTTTTAAACAGAAGCTGGATGGCCATCTGTGGGATTCCTTTGATTGTGTGTTCTGCATAGCAGGGGGTTGGACAAGATGGCCCTTGTGGTCTGTTCCAACTCTATGATTCTATGATCTTCCAATATGTAGCACTCAGAAGAACAGTGGATGATGCCCTATACCAGTCTATCTAGACCAGTATTGTCTACTCTCTGCAGCCAGTGGCTCTCTGGGGTTTCTGGGGACTTTTCCCCAACTTAAACCCCGAGATACCAATGATAGAGCGTTCAACCATCTGCATACATACTACCACCATCCCTCATGACTGTATCAATGTGGGAGCGTACAGGACATCATGGGAGATTTTATTCTCACTAGTCCTGTGTTATAATACAACAGTCAGAGCTGTAAGAAGAGTTGCCATACATTACAATAGAAGAAGTGTTAGATTACATTTTATTACTGGATGCCCCTGCTTATCTGACAGATTAGGGACTGCAGCAGTGCTATGAACTAGAACTGGCCAAAAAGCAGAACCCATGTAGGGAACATGAGGGAATTACTGGGGCTTGTCTGGGACTGCCAGCACACCTCTCTTCACCCACGTGCTGCTTGTAAAATTTCTCAGTTAGTTTGGTGACACATGGACATTCAGTCGCAAGCAAGCCTCCATAGAATGGATTCCTCATTGAATGAGTGGAACTTGTCCTTAATTTACTAGTGTGGAAAAGTGAATCATCAGATAATGAGCCAAGGGCTTCCTGTATTACAGTGCTGTTGTGTGGTGCTGTTTTACAGTTTGGCTGTTTCTAAAATTCTCTTTCTAAAGGTGCAAACTGCACTGCAGACTGGGCCAGCCAGAAAAATCAGCAGTAACAGAACATGTTATAAGCCAACCTGGACACAAAATGTTATTTAAAAACACAGAAATTCTGGACCAGGCCAACAACTATCATGTCAGAATGCACAGAGAAGCTATTGAAATCCACAAACACCTGGTCAACTTCAAAAGGAAAGAAGAAACCTTAAAAGTAAACAAAATATGGCTCCCAGTTTTGAAGAACAATAGAATAAAAACTCAACACTTACAAAGGAATTCCACCTAGGGACAGGGGGATTCCCAGCAGATAATGGCCCACCAACCAACCATTAGCCAAACAGACACTAATCATCCTTGCATTTTTATACCCAGAAACTAACCATTCAATTACACAAATTTACATAGCCTCCCCAACAGGGGTTCACAGCATATAAACCCCAGACAGACTCCTACCCAACCATTCTCTGAAGATGCCAGCCACAGTTGCAGGTGAAACGTCAGAAGGAAACTATTCCAGAACATGGCCTCGCAGCCCAGAAAAACCTCAAGGAAAATCTATGCAAATTGTTTGTCCACTTTCTGTATATGTCCACTTTCTGTATATAAGGTCTTTTCAGCTTGAAATGTTCTAAATGCATAAATGATGAGAATGTAGGGATTGGTCTCTCTTTTCAAATGTGTTTTGCATGATATTTTTTTCTTTGTGTATGTGTGTGTGTTTGTAGATTTTAAATTCACACTCTGCTATGTCTTCCTAATCAAAATACTTTACCTCAGCTTTTATTCAGCTTTTATTGATATACTTTTTCCTTCTCTGAAGGCATAAAGGCTAACAAATAGTTAGGTATATTTAGCACACTTGTATGTCATTCACTGAATAGAGCAACTCCTGTGAAATGAATGGCTTTCTCCATTATTGTCCTCAGCTGTTCTGACTATCATTAAGGGAAATAGTTAAGAGTTCCCATAACTCAGACCCCTGCTATTTATACTTCAGTGTCCAGATGGGATGTCTAGTTCCAACAGGTGCTTAATAGGAAAGCTAAGGCTACAGGTCAGTTTCTGGAGTTTCCTTTGGCTGCAAAATCAAATAACCTATTTGCTCTCTGACCCTTTGTGGACCATAAAAATAGAAAAGTGAAAATGCAAAATTCAAGTAGCAACATGAAACTTTGAATCATCACAGTCACAGACTGCCATCATTTCAGATTTGCCTGGAACATTTTCAAATAGGAACCAATGGCAATGCTACCATAGGCACAGTCCATGAAACTACTCACTATCTCCTTTAGTGGGAACTCTCTGATGAGGCAGATTATGGTGATCTCTGCACCTATTCACCCAACAATTTCTAAAATATAACACAAAAAAGACCTTCCCCACTATTTTAGACCAGCCCAAGATAGCAATACTGAATTGTTGCCTTGGGTTGAGCTAAAATACTGGGGAAGATCTTTTCTAAAAATCTAATGCTTAAACCCAATTTTAATCCCAACTAAAGGAAGTTCCTATAGGTTTAGCTAGGTCCACTCTAATTGGGACTCTCAGTTGGATTTAGTCCAAAACTGAACTAACATCCAATCAACTCAATAAGACAGTGAGAAACATGTAACCACAGCGTTCAAGAGTTACTAGTTTGGATCTAACTCTGTGTCACTGGAAATGGTGGACTATTGCGGGGGGATTAGGTGTGAAGAGAAAAGTGGTGTGACTTAGGAAGTAACAAGGGCATCATATGCATCATGAACATTCACACAAATAGTTCACTAAGTGTAAAGTTTCCTTGAAAAGGATTTGGGTTTTGATTCTTAGTTCTAGGTATAGTTGAGACAAAGCTTCAAATCACTTTTTGGTACAAACTTAAGCAAGCCTCAAAGGATTCTTCAGTTTGCATGATTTCTCTTTGCCCTACATACTTCAATTCTCCCATTTCCAATTTATCAAAAAACAGAAAGCATGGAGGTAAATCATAGTGTATGAGAGAAGGATGCAACACATGAGCCCAAAACTCCTTCAAGGTTTGTTTGCATAGGCCTAGATCCAACATGACATTAGTGGAATGAAAAATACTATGAGCATAATTGCTCTCAAATAACCTTTGGACAAGTGATAGCAGAGGAGGCAACCCTCTTGCGGAACAGGACTGAGACGACATACTGTTTGTGCACTCCTCTTTGTCCCTAACTATGGAAGGGAGGAAGGGGCTGAGATCCTATGATGACCTGGTAGAGCATACCATTCCTCCAGGTTTTTCATGGTTTTTTTCCAGGCTGTGAGGCCGTGTTCTGGAAGAGTTTATTCCTGACATTTCACCTGCATCTATGGCTGGCATCTGCAGAGAATGGTGGCATAGGGGGTTTGTGGGGTTTATATACTGTGAGTCCCTGCTGAAGAAGATACGTATCTCCAGGTATAGTTCTGATCTCTCCTCCTCTCCCTAGATAGCTGGTAGAGGACACAGAGTGGCCAAACAGCATCCACTTGTATTACTGCAGCTGGATGCACAAAGATGACATCTGCATTGCCAGAGGTCAAGGAAGATTCCTGTTTCTTTATGAGTTCAGTTGCAGGAACAAAGCCAGATGTGACTTGGACACACACACACACGTGCTCTCCTTGCCACTATATGGCTGCAAGGAGTGGTGTACAGCTGGCACAGAGTTAGATGGCAGAGGCTAGGCATCGTTGTGGATGGATACCTCTGTCTGTAGTGACCAAAAAAGGACATACAGATGCATGATTTGCTACATCAGCATATGTCACCAGCAGGATTCTAGCCAAGGACAGAGTACTAAGTGACTATTAAAAATGTTTCATTTGCAATATAAATAAACCAGTTATTGCAGAATAAATAAACTGCACTTTTTAACATACTAACTCTAGAAATTTCCACAAGTACAATGGACCTCTTGCTAGAACAGCCACACCATTGGATTAAGGCCACAGTGGCAAATCACAGTGTGTATCGTGAAACAAGAAACAGAGGGTAAAGCTCTGGAGGCTGCCCTAATCTTTGTCAATTTGAGATGGAATGGGTGAAGAGGGGTCCCAACACTGTGAAAATGGATGGGGGAGGGGAAAGGTTGAGGGCAAGGAAATGGAATGAATCAAGAGAATGCATGACCTTTCCCATCTCCCTTATTTGTGTTATTTAGATCTCTGACAGCCTGATATGTGCCATACCTACAGTACCATGCAGCAAAACCTTGGATCTAGCTTTACCACTACAGATTTCTAAACATCCAGTTTGAACTGAAACTATCCAGCACTCCTCTTTGTAAATGTAGCTTCAGAACTAAGCACTCCTAATGTTGGGATTTAATTGAAACGGGCTGACAGTTTACAGCTTAAGACCAAAGGAGACTTCTGACATGCAAATAACTGAAAGCTACAATATCTCTCTGTGCCATCTTCAGATAATGCAAGGAGAATATCAGAAGATAAACATAGATGAAATATATCTGAAAGGCCTTAGTATCTCAACCTTCACTGTAAATCTTCAAAGATCATGCAATTTCTCTGCTTTCTTGGGAAAATACTCCATTTCCACACTTAATGTTACAAAATACATTTTAAAAATACGGTATCTTTGGGATTGATTCTGCTGAATGGATGTCCCCTCCTTCAGGAGTAGCTGCCATTTGTTACAAAACTTGTCCTGAGCTGTCAAGCATACCTTTTCAATCAAAGCAACAGCTGCCAGACTGATATAGCACTGCCCAGATTGAGAATGCTTGAATGGTTGCATGCCCTGGTTTGTCTCAAAAGACGATTCCAGCCTTGGTTTCAAAACAGCAGAGAAAGCAACAGAAATGAAAGGATTCAACATTAATGCAATGAAATGCAGCCATGACATAGTGCTTTAAGAATTTTATCGAGTATACACCCAGAAGTGGGCAGATATGCTTAAAAATTATTCCATTTACACCTGAAATATCTGTTTACCTTACTATCCAGTACAGTCACAACAGTGCTTCTTATTTAAGCACGGATGGGAGACTGGGATCTAACTATTAGATAACAAACACCATTATCTTTTTCCTCCTACCACACAGTTCATCTCAGCTAAGTCTAACCAGGACCTCAAAGTCAACCAGGATTTGAAAACCAACTTAAATTATCATTTAATTAAATTACCATTGCAATTATTTGTTCTTTTATATCACCCAAACAAACCACAGCAGTTAACTGAGAAGAGTACTGGGCAAGATTCCTTACTGACATGAAGAGTATACAATCTGTTTTGCTGGGTGACTTGGAGAAAGGAAGTGTTCTATGTACACAATGCAAATTAATATTTATTTGTATGTTTGATTTAAACCCACCCTTCTTCATTAGAGTACAAGATGGCTAACAATTTACATAAAAACATACTTAAAACCAGACATTGCAAATACCTAAAATAATACCTTCCAGATATTTATTAAAATACAATGAAAGTGACAGAAATAAGAAGCAGTTAAAGACAAATAATGTATTTATTTCATGAAAGCTTGAAAAAATAGATATTTGTGTGGGAGACAACTGGACCAACAGCTGGGATGTCACCATCAAGAAATCCCTTCAAATCCTGCTCTTGCAAGTCCTCCTATTTGTCTGATCTTAAATCCTTGGATGGACCATACTGGCCTCTCTCTCTATGGCTTTTCTTCACAAACGAAGATTCAGGAAGGACTCATACCGCATTTTCTGCAAGCGTGCTGATGACTAAAAAGGCCAATCAGAGATAAACAAGTCCGGTTGCAGAAAGCACATCAAAGGGTCTCCTTAGGTGATGTTTCTGGGTTGTGATTCTTTTTGCGTTGTCATTTCTCTTGTTTGGCGTGAGTTCTCAAATAGGGCTGCAGCATTGCGGATAGTGCGTCTCCATGTCTCCCGATGTGAGGCCAGGGTGGACCACTGTTGGTGATCAATTTGGCCGAGCCTGAGATGTTGTTTCAGGGAGTCTTTGTATCGCTTTTTTGGAGCGCCCCTCTTACGCTGACCTGTGGCGAGTTCACCGTAGAGTAGTATTTTTGGGAGGCGATGGTTCTCCATCCTAGAAACGTGCCCTGCCCAGCACAGCTGTGTTCTCAATATCATGGCCTCAATGCTGGTGATCCCTGCTTGCTCAAGGACAGCAACATTTGTCTCATAGTCAGTCCAGTGCTGCTTTTCTTACATGGCAAGTTGGCTGGGACCGTACTGGTAAAGGTGGTTCTTTAAGGTGAGCCACTCAGGGCTTTGTACCTTAAATGTTAACACCTTGAATTGAACCCACCAATACAAACATATTGAATAGACCTTTCATTAACAGTGCTATATTTCAATTGGCTTCAGGGTGGAAATTACATTTATATTGTGATACAGACATGCTCCAAAGGGCTACGGCAGAGCTTGAAGAAGACAACAGCATCTATATAAGTTACCGTACTGATGGTAGCCTGTTTAACTTAAGCCACCTGAGGGCTCGCACTAAGACTCTAAACTATCTAGTCCGTGAGCTGCTCTTCGCTGATGATGCTGCCCTTGTTGCCCACACAGAAGCAGCTCTGCAGCGCCTAACATCCTGCTTCGCAACAACTGCAGAGCTGTTTGGGCTGGAAGTCAACCTGAAGAAAACGGAAGTTCTTTACCAGCCTGCACCACAGGACGAACACCATCATCCCCACATTGCCGTTGGCAACTCTGTGCTTAAGTCCGTTCAGCAGTTCACCTACATGGGAAGCATCATCTCCTCAGATGCCAAGATTGACAAAGAGATTGATCACAGATTAGCAAAGGCACATAGTGCATTTGGAAGGCTTTACAAAAGAGTCTGGAGTAATAAACACTTGAGGCGAAATACAAAAATCAGTGTGTATAGAGCCATTGTACTGTCTATTCTCCTTTATGGGTCTGAAACATGGGTCACCTATCGCCACCACTTACGACTCCTCGAACGTTTCCATCAGCGCTGTTTACGCACAATCCTAAATATACACTGGACTGACTATGTGACAAATGTTGCTGTCCTTGAGTAAGCAGGGATCACCAGCATTGAGGCCATGATATTGAGAACACAGCTGCGCTGGGCAGCGCAAATTTCTAGGATGGAGGACCATCGCCTCCCAAAAATAGTACTCTATGGTGAACTCGCCACGGGTCAACATAAGAGGGGCGCTCTAAAAAAATGGTACAAGGACTCCCTGAAACAATATCTCAGGCTCGGCAAAATTGATTACCAACAGTGGTCCGCCCTGGCCTCACATCGGGAGGCATGGGGACACACTATCCACAATGCTGCAGCCTTATTTCAGAACTCACACAGAACAAGTCTTGAAGAGAAACGACAACACAGAAAAAATCACAACCCAGAAACATCACCCAAGGAAACCTTCTGCTGTGCTTTCTGCAACCAGACTTGTCTATCTCAGACTGGCCTTTTTAGTCATCAGCGTGCTTGCAGAAAGCGCGGGATGAGTCCTTCCTGAATCTTCGTTTGCGAAGAGAAGCCAGAGAGTGACAGACACTGAGCAACTTTTTAAAAAACTTAGTTTGGAAGATATTGGAGAAGCAGATATAAATCAGTAGTATGTTGTATTATATTTTCAAATAACCTGATCTCTGCTAAAACAGAGTATGCAGGAAAATGGATAGTTATGTTAGAAATGAATGGTTAACAAAATGTTCATTAAGATATTACTTCTTTGTACCTAAAAGCTATTTAAATAACAACATTTTTTAAAGAAAACTTTGTTTATTGATCAATGGTCTACCAGTCTCTTCCAAATATCTTTTCTAAATTATTTGATACAAAACCACATTATCAATATCTGAAAAACTTCTTAATTTATTTTCTTTCTATTATATTTTATTAAATATCTACTAACAATACTGTTTTCCATGCCATATTAGAAATACACATACATCTTGTGCAGGGATGGGCATTTATTGGGTTCACATTTTCCTTTGGAAAAAGTTGTACCAATTTAGCCTGTCCCAAGGCTGACAATGTAAAAGGATGCTTCTTGCAACAGAAATCTAGATATTTCTGAGGCTTACAGTCCACTTTGGAGGTAGGTGTGTGTGTGTGTGTGTGTGTGTGTGTAGAGGACGCACGTGGCTAAAAAATGCACAGAACTAAAATGTTTACATTTGAAAAATGCAGAGAAGTGAAATCAGTTTTTTGAAGTACTGAAATTATATGCATTGTCACCTACATATGCACCTCAACCAATGGTGAAGATACACAGAAAATGTATACTTTACAAGACTGTTTGCAAATATATGTGTGCTTTGCAAACACAAAAACCGCACAGATTTCCATACGGGGGTGGGTGGGTGGGAGATGTAGCACAATTAGATACAGAAGCTGGATAGGATGAGAATTATGGTAGCAATACAAGAAACAAAACACGTCTGGCTGATTTCCCTCTCTTTAATGTCCCCCAGAATCCAAAGAACCATGAAATTAGTCCCAGAAGCTCAAGGAGCTTTTGACGTATTTTTTTGTGACCAGCAACTCCTACAGCATGCCATACGGCAAATGACTTTTGGAACCCAGGGGAATTTCTAATGGAACAATCCTCTACACATCTATATAGAAGTCCCAGTGATTTCAATAGAGCACACTCCCAGGTAAGTGGGACTGCAGCCTAAAGCTGTTCATGAGATGCTCTGGAAGTCAGTGGCTCAAAGCAAAAATATCAACTGTAACACTGGCTTGGTGCAACCCCCCGAATATACCTAAGCAGCTCTTACATCACATCCATTCATTGTGGGTGACACTGTATTAATTTGCAATCAAGGGGAACTTCAGCTGTGCCAACCCAAGTAAATAAGCATGTTGTTCACAGGAGTTTAAGCGTATGTAATGTATAACCATATCTATGGAGAACTCGAGTAAAAGGTGCACTCATCGCTTGCTTTCAACTACAAAATCAGGAAATTTACATATATGAAAGAAAAGACTTGGCTGGCATTTCTCATAATGGTGTTTGTGGAAACAAGCTTCCTGCTATTGATATACATGCCTTATGAATATTTCTCCATCTCTTTCTTTTCCCTTCTTCTCATCTTGTTGAATAAACATTCATGCAGCCCTGCAATATCATATAAAAACTAGCTTCATTCCAGTATCACAGCAATGGTCAGACAAATACTTGTTGAACCATAGATTGAAACTCAAACCATGTTTCAGCTTCCAAGCACACAACATAGAGATGCTGGTCCACTTCCATTTTCCAGTCTCTTAGAATATAGCTTTGCATCTTCAGAAATTCTCTTCTATTTCCAAGTTGCTGAACTGTTTGAATTACAATGATGATGTGAATGACAGTACAGGTTGACCTCCATATCCACAGGGGATATGTTCCAAGACACTCCCCACCCCCCATTGATAACTGAAAGCATGGATAACAGGGAACCCTATTATTTTCAATCAGACAAATGCTGGAAGATGACCATAGAATCACATTGGAGGACCTAGAAATGCCTAGAGAGAACATATTTTTTCAGATCTGGATAAATGAAACTATGGATACCAAATCCATGGATATGGGAATTGACCTATATGTCAAATCATGGCTCACGCCAAACCATGGTGAAGCTTTCTTGGCCAGGAGAATGTGGTGTGTGATCTAAAAGATGTCTGCCTTTTATGGTTTGAATCATATCATTGACAAACAGATCTGTATTTCTGGAATAAGGTAATACTACTTTGTTAACATACTCTAGTCATATGTGTGGTAGAGAATGTGTGAAAAACAAAAATGAGAAGAGTAAATGTTCTTTATTCTAACACCACAGTTGTCGGAAATAACAAGTCAGTTGCAGAGCAGTCAGACATTTGACACTTCCCACAAGCCTGAGAGAGTTTACACTGGCTACAGTGATGCTGCAGTCAAAGCCATGCACACATTGTTCTTCTCCTCATGACTAACAGTTAAGCTCCTGTTGATCTAACCAGGAATACTAATTTTAAATGTAAACACTGGCAAGCTTTTGATATTACTAACATTTCTCTCTGCACTTGCACACATTATACAATTAGTATCCCAAGAATAACAAACTTTCTTTTTTATTGAAAAACCAAAAAGTTAAAAATACAATTTAGAAAAAAAAAGATACCTAAACAAAAATGTCAAGGACATGTTGTGTTGCAACAACCAGAGTTTGTGACTCAATGTACAGTATTGAAAACTGAAGCTTGTAGCTTTGTATTGCTTCTTGGATCAAATCTTAATTGAAACTTGTGTATTATTTTACTTGTGGTAAGTTAGTCTTGACAATAAACTGACTTCCTGATGGAAAAGTGGATCTAGGGTTACTTAACTGTTTGGTTTGGTTTTGTCTGAAAGTGCCACAAAAGCACCACCTTTGCTCTGCAGCTATTTTCTAATTTTTTCTCCTGACTTCTAATGGCCTTGATGTGATTCTAGTCAACCTGGACTGTGTAACAATTGAATTTCTATCAGTCCGTTCAGAGTAAAGGCTTCTTTGTTCTCCCACTCTGAATGAGCTTGAAAACAGTGTTACATATCCACTGAGACATGGGTATTGTGATGATATAATGAGAAAGTCAATACAGAGTAAATAGGGAATATCTTCCACGTTCTGAATGGATACTGGAAGGAAAACCTATAAACAGACCATGTTTGGGAAGATGGATAGAGACAATCTTTCCCACAAGAGTTTTTCAAAGGGGGACACATTTCATAGTTTGCAAACAGGACAACTATGCCTTGGAGTTTATTTCAGCTCTACTTCCTTTACAGCCAAGAGTCATAATACAGAACTAGGCCTTAAATCTACAGCAGGACAGGGATCATGCACCTCCCAGATGTTGCACTGGAAACCCCACCAAATTTTCATCATATGCTATGCTGGCTATGGCTGCTAAGAGTTGCAGTATAACAACATCTGGATGAGTACACAATTCCCACCTCTGGTCTACAGGAATTGTATTTGATTATATGGCTAGAACAGCAACAGAGCATGCGATACACAGTTGTTGGCTAATGGAAATATTGTATTGTCTGCAATTGCTTATTACATAAGGCACTATGTATCTGACTTTCCGGAGTTCCCATCTAACTAAATTAAATATTTGTGTAGCTCAAAGGTAAATGTTGGAAAGCTTCAAAGTTTTATGAACTGCAGATTGATTTCTACCACCTGCTGCATGGAATCACAAATAAGCTCAATAGCCTTTCCATAACTGCCAATAAAAGGGAAATGCATTCCAGAGAGTAATGCTCTCAGCCCCACCTGGAAATAGCACAGCTTCTTACTGAGAATATGCAGACAGCCCAGTTCTGTGACAAATCCTCCTCTGTTGTTAATGACAGAATCACACACATTCATGGCAGCATAAATAAATAAATAAATAAATAAATAATCTGAGATGACACTGAACAACATCCTTTGCCACTGTTGCCCATCCCCACACACTCCAAGCCCTTTCCATAAGGAGATATGAAGATGAATTGTGAAGGCTAAATGTCAAAATGGTGTGGTCAGCAGGGACAGATGCAAACTGAACACTTAACACCTTAAACTACTACATCATACAGGTGGTTTCTGTGCAGTAGTGCAATGGAGCCCACAGGGAGTGGGGCAGAGGGGCAGAAAATGATCCCCAGAGCAGTTGTCCATCCTGTTCTATAAGAGACTATGCAAACCACCTCCACCTCCTAAACAAATTTTGCATCTTGATTCTCAATCTTTGGCCCTCTACTACAGAAGCTTTGGACCTCAGTGCCAAGAATACTTGACCATTGGCCAAGCTGACTGGGCCTTCTGAGAGCTGGAACCCAAAACACCTGGAGGACCAGAAATTGAAAACTATTGATCTAAGAGGGTAGAACCAAGGGTAGTAAGGAAAAAGCAGCTGAAGATACCAAAACATGAGGCAGCCGAGT
The DNA here is from genome assembly GCA_030847615.1 of Gambelia wislizenii. Taxonomy (NCBI): domain Eukaryota; kingdom Metazoa; phylum Chordata; class Lepidosauria; order Squamata; family Crotaphytidae; genus Gambelia; species Gambelia wislizenii. The sequence continues at coordinate 69,812,993 of JAUMIR010000002.1, forward strand.
TTGGGATAGTCCCCTGCTATCAAATTTAATTATTAGTCTTTTCTCACTGTTGGCTTTAAGTAAGAAACACAGTCCACTTTGAGTGTATGTACCTTAGCCTGAGGACCAGGGAAAGCTTGGGGATTCTGCTAGTATACCAACCACCCTGTTGTCTAGCAGACTCCCTAAACAAGCTGACACAGCTGGTCTCAGAGTTGCTGTTGGAGTCGGCCAGACTTTTAGTTTTGGGCGACTTCAACATTCCACTCGAGACCAGCTTGACAAATTTGACTGGTGCGGCTCAGGAGTTCATGGAAACCATGACAAACATGGGCCTATCCCAAATGGTCGCCGGGCCCACACATTGTGCAGGTCATACCCTTGATGCAGTCTTCAGTACGGAACAGGAATATCCGTGGGCGGAGGTTATTAAAACCACTGCATTGTCATGGATGGATCATCTCCTGGTCAAGACTGAACTAAGAGTCTCTTCCCACCCCACCGGGGGTGGTGGACCCATTAGAATGGTCTGCCCCTGAAGGCTAATGGAACCAATAGGATTCCAGAAAGCCTTGGAGGGGTTAATGGTTGGTAACGCCGGTGACCCTGTCGAAGCTTTGGTTAATACCTGGAACATTGGCCTTACCAAGGCTATCAACACAATTGTTCCCAGGCGTCCTTTCCAACCCGCTCCAAACCATAAGCCATGGTATACAGAAGAGCTTAGGAAAATAAAGCGGGTTGGACAACGACTAGAGCGCAACTGGCGGAAAACTCGACTCTTATCCGACAGGACTCGTCATAGGAACTTTCTTTGGTCCTATCGAGAGGCAATACGTGCAGCGCAGAGATCCTTCTCCTCTGCACGTATTGTGTCTGCAGAGTCCCATCCAGCAGAGTTGTTTAGGGTCGTAAGGGAGATGACGCAGGTTATTCCTGCGCAGAACCCATTGCTTAAACCAACGACGGCCTGCTGTGATGCATTTAACAACTTCTTTGCAGATAAAATCTCTTGGATAAGAGCTGACTTACATGTCAGTAATTTGACAGAAACAATTGACGAGGTGTCCAGCAACTCCGTTGATGTAAGTTTACTGGATCAATTTCAATCCGTGAGTACCAAGGACGTGGACAAGCTACTTGGTAGGGTGAGGAAGACGACCTGTCCTCTCGATCCTTGCCCTTCATGGCTGGCCATTCGGGGGCGGGGTGCCTTGATGGTGTTCCTTAAGGACATCATCAATGCATCCCTCAGAGAAGGGTGTGTTCCATCCTGTTTAAAGGAAGCGGCGGTTAGGCCGCTCCTGAAAAAACCTTCCCTGGACCCCCTGGACATGAACAACTATAGGCCAGTTTCTATGTTACCATTCTTGAGCAAAGTGATCGAGAGGGCAGTTGCGCTTCAACTCCAAGTGGTCTTGGATGAAACCAATTATCTAGACCCATTTCAAACTGGATTTAGGACGGGATTTGGAGTTAAGACCGCCATGGTTGCCTTGACCAACGACCTGCGTCTAAGCATCGACAGGGGTAGTATGACCCTGTTGGTGCTTTTAGACATCTCAGCAGCTTTCGATACGATAGATCATAGCATCCTCTTGGGTCGCCTGAGTGGGTTAGGAATCGGAGGCACTGCGCTCCAGTGGTTCCGGTCCTTCCTCTCAGGCAGGTCCCAGAGGGTACTGCTCGGGGACAGCTGCTCCAGCAGAAAGGAGCTTACTTGTGGCGTTCCGCAGGGCACCATCCTGTCCCCGATGCTGTTTAACATCTATATGAAGCCGCTGGGTGAGATTATTCATAGTTATGGGGCTGGGTGTTATCAGTACGCGGATGACACCCAGATCTATTTCTCCTTGTCCCGATCGTCGGCCTCTAATTCCAATGGGGTCTCTCCTCTTAATGATTGTCTTAAAGCAGTAATGGGCTGGATGAGGAGCAACAGATTGAGATTAAATCCAGACAAAATGGAGGTGTTCATGGTAGCAGTCCCAAAAGCAGGAGTTGGGTTGCAACCTCCAGTCCTGGACAGGGTCATGCTCTCCGTTAAGGACTGTGTTTGCAGTCTGGGGGTGCTCCTTGAGTCATCGCTTCAGATGACTAGTCAGGTGAACACAACAGTCAGGAGTGCCTGTTATCAGCTTCGGCTGATACGCCAGCTGCACCCTTTCCTGGAAGTAAGGGACCTCGAGACTGTGGTGCACGCGCTGGTAACCACTCGTCTAGATTTCTGCAATGCGCTCTACATGGGGCTACCCTCATGCTTGGTCCGGAAACTTCAGTTGGTACAAAATATGGCAGCCAGAGTGGTCTCGGGAACATCTTGGAGAGACGATATAACTCCAGTATTAAAATTTCTCCACTGGCTGCCTATCAGTTTCTGGGCCCAGTATAAGGTGTTGGTTATTACCTTTAAAGCCCTAAATGGCTTGGGTCCAACTTATCTCCGGAACCGCCTCCTCCCATACAATCCTCCTCGTGCACTCCATTCCTCTGGGAGGAATTTGCTTCAGCCACAAAAATCTAGTCTGTCTGCAACCTCCCAGAGGGTCTTTTCGGTAATCGCCCCCAAACTGTGGAATGACCTGCCGAACGAGGTCCGTCAGATGACAAGCCTGAGTAGCTTTTAAAAAGCACTTAAGACGGATCTCTTTCGGCAGGCCTTTCCTAATTAGATCCCGGCCTCAGGAGTTCCTGGCCTCTTTTAGTCTGCTGGCCACTTATTGTATTTATTGTTTTTAAATGTGATTTTAGATTAGTTGCTTTTCAATTTATATTTGTTTAATATCTTTTATGGGGGAGGGTGGGGGTGGGTGGTGTTTAGGGATTTTTATCTGTATTGTATTTTAATTTTTGTAAGCCGCCCCGATTGTTTTAACAGAGGGGCGGGGTATAAATAAATTTTATTATTATTATTATTATTATTATTATTAGATATTTAGATCTTCAGGTGAAGTTGCTAAGGATTATTCTAAATTGTTTGCTCAACAGCTTGACTAATCCAAAAAAGGTCTGTTTGGAATCACTCATGATCCTTCCTTCTTTTAAGATACAGGCTTTTAAAATATTAAAAAAAAAAAAAACTTCTTTAGCTACATGGCATGCAAGTTACAATTCAACCAATTTCTTGTAGACTTCTACTTACCAAGGAAATTCTGTTTGTGACACTCACATGTACTAAGGGTATGTGAACGTAATTCCTTTAGTATATGGCCAGCAGCTATATGTCCTAGGGATTGTCTAAATGGTGAAAATACTCCTCACAGAATTTGAGGAGAATACTTTTTATCTAAATGGGATCCCATGGCAATTTGTTGTATTCAGAAGGAGAGTGGCCAAAAATGCCATATCCTGCGCAGGAAAAGTCTATGTGGCTTTTCCTGATGTTTTTAAAAAAACTGTGAGGGAAATGTGCATTCCTGCTCGTTGGGACAACCTATTTGGATTGCAGTGCATTCTTGGAAGGATGGAAGTGGATTGCTGATTGATTGGACATGTGTGGGAGCGAAGCTTGCTGCAACCAAGTGGCAGAAACCACCATGTTGAATGTTTGCGTAGCAATTGTGGGCTGAAGCAATGAAACTGGTTTGGGGATTTTTAAAGCTTGTTTAAATAAAAGGTCGTACTTTCACACCTTGGATTTACTTTTTTAAAAAAAACTGTTCGGTTTTGGCAACTTGGGGAGAATAAAAATGCAAGTACTTCACTTGTGTCTGCCATCCTAATTCACACGCATGCCCATGTGAATATCAAACACAGATAGTGTCACATACCTGCGATCTTGCCAAAAAACTTTGGAGACAAATGAACGCTGCTGCAAATTGGCATTACTGTACACCAATCCACATTTTATTGCCTCGTATAGACAAGCCCGTAGTTGCAATTCAGCTGCATTATGTCGTCAGCTCTGTCCTGCCCTGGAAAATCAATGGGTGGCCCCAGATGGCTTCTGGAGTCAGGCCAGCCTTGGGAGCAAAACAAAGCATGGGCTATTTCTCTCTAGTCCAGTCTTAGACCAGAGAGATATAGTCTACTCTTTGTTCTTTGGAAGGCACACAGTGCTACTCAGTGGAGGCTGGGCAGCAAAGTCAATGAACACACTCCTGAAACCAAAAAGCAGGCCTCTTTGGTCCAGTCTTAGACCAGAAAGGCCTGCTTTCTGGCCTCAGGGGCGTGCTCACTGACCTCCCTGCCCAGCCTCCATTGCTGTGTCATGGCGCGCCTTGTTGTAGACAGAGGTTAACCACACTTGATAGCACTGGGAAATCATTTTACCTGCATTTGGTTGGTTCCAAGGGGTGGGGAAATTGATCCCTCAACTTGAAGAAGTTGCCCACCTCTGGTTTAGACAATACATTCCAAACATACCAGAGCTATTTATTTATTTATGTATTTAGGTAAAAACCCTTTGGGCTCTTATACAATTGTACAATTAGCAGCTGGTAATATAGTAGCCAAGTGCAACACTTAACATAGAGAAACAGAGCCCCTCTATGCTATATTATTATTATTATTATTATTTTTAAAATGTCAACGGTATTTTCTAAAGCTTTCATATATTGCTCTCCTTTTAGCTTTTGTTCTAGTTGCTTCTTCTTTAAGAAGCTTTAAAGTTGCCTGATGTTTCAATCACACTCAAGAAATCCTGTTCTTCTCAGAGTAGGTGGTCTGAAACATTAACCCATCCACCATTAGCTTGACTATTTCTTTTGTAATGCCAGTGTTTGCTCTGACAGGCCTTAGGTATCCTTTCTGTCTGGCACTGTAAATTATAAAAGAAAACCAAAAAAAGCAAGTGTGTTTGCCATTATAACAGATGCACTTCAATGCCTTCTTTGCATAAAACTGCATACAGCTATATATTGTAAGGCAAAGCCAATGAAGTGACAGATAGAAATACTTGCCAAGAAACACAGAATTTAAAACCAAGGCTATGCTCCAAAATATTGCTTTACCGTTGCTCACCTAACCAAAAGAAATGTTTAACCATGGGCCTTAGGTATTAACTCCCATGAAATTAAGTAGACAAACTTTGTTAAACTAATTGTGTCACCGTGCCCCCCCCCAAAAAAAAACATTTACACTTTTCAGAGAGAAAAACTGATTAGAGGGAAATAAAGAACACAGTCACAAGGCTGAGGTATAGATCTCTTGGAAGAACTTTACAAGGGACAATAGGAAAGGTCAGTATCCCCCAAGTTTCCAATAATTCTTATGAGCCCTGAATAGCGACATGACCTTGAATCAATATTATCAATAAAAGCAAAGACATGATATTGGTCAATAAAGCAACAGACTTTTGAAGGTAAAAGCTTTATCACTAATGGATACGATATTACACAGGTTGCAAATAAACTATGTAACTCAGAAACACAGTTAAGAAATCTTCGCATTTCTATAGAAGATAAAGAAAATCTTTGTGACTGCAGTCAAACAGAGTATATACAATTTAAAAATTCAAGTTATTTTGAGTAGGAAGTGACCATGATCAGTGGTAACACAACCATTAGGCAGCTGATTTGGAGTGTCAAGAAAAGGCAACAAAAGTTACCAGTTTCATAGTCTACCAGGTTTTACTGACTAGAGTTCTGCACCATGTACAGTTCAGATTCTACCCAAGAATTTAAGAATCAGAGAGGTATTGTCTGATAATGTGGCACATTCCAAGCAGTGTCACTTTTTGTAATTGTGCTACTAAAATCCTGTGTATGGTGATATAGGAGATTTTCACACGGGCTATATATCCCGTGGCAGGAACAGAACAGGGTCGGGAAAGGTTTTCCCTTTCGGACGACGTTGACCCCGTTCTGTCCTGCATCCATCCTACTCCCGTGACTGTTCCAGAACAATGTAATCACAATTTTTCATCGTGAATAGACCTCCCGTTCCGTCACTATCACGCAATCACGGGTGTGTGAACAGGAACCCCGTTCCTGTTCCGAAATGACAGCCGTGGAGGGGAGGTCCGTTCCAAGCACTTCCTGGTACGATCTGGACATCCAGGTAAGTGGCACCCTTTATTTTACCCTCCCTGTTTTGATTATGTGATTTAAAGAGTGTTTTTGTGCTTGGTGAACTGATTTTATGTTTGGGGAAGTTTTATTTTTTAAATTTACTGTCTGGCATTATCATGTGATAACGTGATAACGTTTCAGACGGCTGGTCGTAAAAGCAGCCTTACGACAGCTGCATTTACGGACAGCCAGCAAGGGGAGGGGAAGCCTGTTCCTGCTGCGGAATTAAGGTGACCGTGTGAAAGATTTATGTTATTCCGTGGCAGGAATGGGAGAGGAGGTAGCGGGGCAGTAACGGGGCATTTTGGCCCCATGTGAAAATCTCCTTCATCTACATGTTTTATCAGTTGATTTAGATTACTCCCAAGGAACTATCATTACTGGAACCACCATTATTTTCTTTTTCCCAGAGGCACTGAATCTCATCTTTACTTTCCATTCTACTACCCCCCAAGATTGATTCTAAAATCCCATTGGATTTTATGTTGCCATTCTCAGTAACTTTTTCAGACAGTAGCTGCTTCTGCTTCCTCCTCTTCCTCTTCTATTTTTATTCCCAGGGAGAGGGGCCTTTGGGATTTCTGCCAAAATACAAGGGCCAAAATAAGTTGGCCATCCTTCAGTACTATGCACATTAATGGCATGTCGGGGCAGAGGGGGCAGAACTGCTGTTCCACCTCAGGCAGCAAAGTTTCTTGGATAAGCCCTGACCAAAGTGGATTCTGGGCTGGTTCTACTTTGAACAAGAGATATTTTAGCTGCAAACACTCTTATCACCTGCCAATAACCAGTCAAAGCATGTTTTTGGTATATAGTCAATATTCAAGAGTTGTGCTATTGTTCTAAGCTATTATGGAAGAGTGGCCATAATATCACTGTCTGGTTTGTTACAACTATCTCCCTCACCTATCTGTATGGGTGGGATGGGCACTCACCCTCAATTATCAAAAAGAATCATGGGTTTTAGAGTACCAACCGGACACTCAAAAACCTTGTAGGAGGAGCTGCCAGGTGCACTTAGTCAACTGAGACTCAACAGGGTCATTCCTACCACTGGGCACACCAAAAAGGACAAATCTAGGTATCATAAAACACATACACAAATTGCTTCTTATTTACTTTGTTGTCATTGTATTTTTACTGCCAAGGATGGGAAGATGTTCTTATGGGAGTTTTCTGCCTCATATCCCAAAATAACTTGGCCAGCTTTGTTCTTCTGCCTCATGAAGCTGAATGTCTAAGGCCAGCTTTAGGATTGAATCTGGAAGTCCTAGAACTACTGGAAGGAAATTGCTCCTCCATAAATTGATCCCAGGCAAAGGAAAATATATTCTGCCACAGACTGGACAACCCAGTGTCTGTCTACATTTACACCCCTTCCTCTGGTCCTAAGGTATACCTTTGTGAGCCCTAGGGCAGGGGAAATGGTTGTTTCTTCCACAGGGCTTATCTGGTTCACAGAAAAGGGTTAGAGTCTACTTTAGATACTTGGCTTGTCTGGTGCCATAGTGAAGATTACACTCAGATGATATGTGACAGATAGAGATTACCCTTCTACAACCTAGTGCCTTCCAGATGTGTTCCACTGCAATTCCCAAGATTCCTGGTAGCTGATGATTATGTGAACCTCTGAAAGTATCAATTGGCAAAGCCTGCTTATCATGATGGGATCAGCTTGGCCTTCATGTACCTTTTGATACACACTGACTGCAAATATTGGACCTATAAGGACCTATCCTCCAAGTACATCCTACTTCAATGAACTTTCTCAGGATTTTGCAGGAGATGGTGGTTTATTTGGAACCATACAGGAACATTCATAGGACTTGCCAAAACAAATGAAAAAAGTAGCTGATGCATATACATCATATTACAAAATATAACCAATAGCATAGGTGTGACTAATAGGTAGACTTGAAAAAAAATGAAATCAAGATACACACTTTAAGTCAAGAGAGCGCCATGAACTGCACACACCAATAATCTAAGTCAGAGACAGAGAACATGCAGGCCTCCATATATTGTTGGACACCAACTCCTATCAGTCCTAGTCAGCATAGCCAATGGTCATGGATAACCAGGTTGCACTCCCAACAGCTGGAGAGCCCCACATTTCCTATCCCTGAACTGAGTAGTCAGCTAAGAAGCCCTGGCAGTTAAAGTGGAATCATACTGCTATAATTATGCTGTGTGAAAGGACCTCTATGTTTCTAAATGGCTTGAATCCCAGTTTTAAAAACCAATAACACTGGGATATTTGCAACTTGCATTAAATTATCAGCCTGCAGGTTTAAAACTCACTGGCTGATAAGAAAAGAATACAGTAGCACTGAATAACATAACCCAACAGTCTTCCTTTCCCCTTAGTAATTGTTTAACCATTTACTTCCATGGGCACTTTCACATTTGTAAGATGATCGTCTTCCTTAATTCACTATGAATATGAATGAACTTTGGTGATAATTAGACTGGCAAAAAGCAGTCAAGACCTTTCCCAAGACCTCAGTTTATAGCTCAAAATTTGCATTCTGCTCCCAAGTGAATTCTGCTATGGTTTATCACCTCATTGACAGCTTGGTTTAATTAAGCATATGTGATAAAAGCAAGACTTTCTGAAAACAGTATGGAAATTTTTACAGGGCGGGATGGGGATGAGTTTTAACACAATAGTGATGAATCCTCAATGCCTCATTTTAATGAAATGAAGGCAGTGTTCTGGAGCACAAGTTAAAACCAGTAACAATAAAGAGATTCCATTACCTTCACAAATGAGTAACAGGAGTAATTTTAAAAAAAAAAATCAACAGTACTACTTGTAAAACACTCTAATCTTCAATACTGAATTAAGCTTCAACTCAATAAGTAAAACTTGTTTCTTTTTAGGATCATGCTCCAATGAGTTAGTCTTGTGTACACATGTGGATCTTCTTAGAAATAACCAAAAAGAAAGGAGGCCTTAGATGCTCACTGAGTTCCATTAGATGTACTGGGCACTGGGAGATCCATACATGTTCCAGACTATGGAGTCCATATGTTGTGCTGCTCATTAAGATTTAAGGTACCAGATAGGAAAGGAAATAGGAATTATAGTATAGGACTATGGAAAATGGCTTACTATCAAAACATGACATGACTATACAAAATCAAAATCAGGATTCTTGGACCAAAGAGACTTAAGTGTGGCTGGAGCAGTAGGAATAACATTGTCACAGCAGAGGGACATCAAACAAAAATGGCACCATGGTTTGGGGCAGCATGTCAAAGCCTGGAAGTAACCAGTTACAAACAATTAGTTATTTAATTTCTGCAATAGTAAAAGTGTAACTCCATTACACTACTATGGGAATGTAAGGGGGGATGACTTCACTCCTTTTGAAGTTACTTTTAAAGTTACTTTTCTAGTTACGGGGATTGGGTCTTACTAAATGGTAGAATAGGAATATTACATGATTCAAACTTCGGCTTGTATTTTGGTGTCTCATGCTTCAGTAGTCAGATATTTGAAAAAACTAAAAGTAATAATTTGGTTAGTTTTGAAAAGTGGGAAAGTAAAGAGTTTCTCTTTTATGGCTAGGATTCAATAGCGTCAAACTGCATGCACCACAGACTGTTGTATGAATGTGAAGTTGCAGGCTTTCACGTCCAGCATCCATAGGTTTTCTGTGGTTTTTTTCCGGGCTGTGAGGCCGTGTTCTGGAAGAGTTTATTTCTGACATTTCGCTTGCATCTGTGGCTGGCATCTTCAGACCATTCTCTGAAGATGCCAGCCACAGATGCAGGCAAAACATCAGAAATAAACTCTTCCAGAACATGGCCTCACAGCCCAGAAAAAAACCCACAGAAGACCTATGTTGGTTGTATGGATGGCTTGACAGTCTCTCACTCATACATAGAGGTATCTAAGAACTCCCTGTACAAATCAAGAGCCATGGCACTGACAGATAGCAACCACCCATTGCCCTCACATGATGTTGCCAAAGCAAGAGGCAACCACAGGGTGCACATCTCCTGTCAAAGGCCGGATCTACTTAATCAAGATCTGATTTTGAGGGGTCCTCAGAACCAAGATATAAAGGGAGTGTTGATTTGGGAAGCTGCCTGTCAAACAAGCAGAGATTATTCTTGTCTAAGCCATCAATGTCATAGTCCCTTAGTTCCACTGATAGAGTGACAGAAGCGATTGACAGCAATAGAGACAGCCTCTCTCAATTATCTGCCATAACAATACTGGTGGGTGGGATGTTCCACTCTGAGGGAGTTGAATGTTGCAAGAGAAGACGGGATCGCTGTTTGAAAGCTATCCCATCTTCAGTTCCCTCTGTTGCCCAGAATGGCTTGGAGAGCAGACCAACCATTCCACAGAACCTCACTCTGCTCCTCTGCAATGCCAGGTCGGTGAGGAATAAGACTCATATCATCCAGGACCTTCTCTTGGATGAGGACGCCGACCTGGCTTGCTTCATGGAGACCTGGCTGGGAGAGGATAGCGCTGTCACATGGGCACAGGCCCTCCCAGCTGGGTACTCTGTTAGCGAGCAGGTGAGAGGAAGTGGGCGAGGGGGTGGAGTGGCTCTAGTCCATAAGAACCACCTGACCTTGACCAGGATACCTATCCGGAACACAGCCCACTTCGAGTGTATATACCTAAGCCTGAAGACCAGGGATAGCTTGGGGATTCTGCTAGTCTATCGGCCACCCCGTTGTCTAGCAGACTCCCTAACCGAGCTGACACAGCTGGTCTCAGAGCTGCTGCTGGAGTCCCCCAGACTTCTGGTTTTGGGGGACTTCAACATCCCGCTCGAGATCAGCTTAACAGGTGCGGCTCGGGAGTTCATGGAGACCATGACAAACATGGGCCTATCCCAATTGGTCAACGGGCCCACACATTGTGCAGGTCATACACTCAATGCGGTTTTTAGTTCGGATCAGGTATATCCGTGGGCGGAGGTAATCAGTACCTCTGCCTTGTCATGGATGGATCATTTCCTGGTCAAGATGGAACTTAGAGCCTACATCTGCCCCACCGGGGGTGGTGGACCCATTAAAATGGTCCGCCCTCGAAGGCTAATGGAACCTATGGGTTTCCAGAAAGCCTTAGAGGGCTTAATGGTTGGAAATGCCAGTGATCCTGTCGATGCTCTGGTTAATATGTGGAACACCGACCTTACCAGAGCTATCGACACGATTGCTCCCAAGCGTCCTTGCCAACCCGATTCTAACCATAGGCCATGGTATACACCTGAGCTTAGGGAAATGAAGCGGTTTGGACAACAACTAGAGCGCAGGTGGCGGAAGACTCGACTCTTATCTGACAGAACTCGCCATAGGAACTTTCTTTGGTCCTATCGGGAGGCAGTGCGTGCAGCGCAAAGATCCTTCTCTTCTGCACGTATTGCGTCTGCAGAGTCCCGTCCAGCAGAGCTGTTTAGGGTGGTGAGGGAGCTGGCGCAGGTGACCCCTGCACCGAATCCCCTGCTTAACCCGACGACTGCCTGCTGTGATGCATTTAATAACTTCTTTGCAGATAAAATCTCTCAGATAAGAGCCGACCTAGATGCCACTATTGTAACAGAAACAATGGACGAGGTGTCCAGCAACTCTGCCAATGTAATTATACTGGATCAGCTGCAATCTGTGAATACCGATGACTCCTTGGTAGTGTGAGGAAGACAACCTGCCCCCTCGACCCTTGCCCGTCTTGGCTGGCCGTCCAGGGAGGGGATGCATTGCGGAAGTTCCTGGTGAGCATCATCAATGCATCCTTCAGGGAAGGATATATTCCATCATGTTTAAAGGAGGCGGCTGTTAAGCCTATTCTGAAAAAACCTTCCCTGGACCCCCTGGCTATGAATAATTATAGGCCAGTCTCTTTATTACCATTTTTGAGCAAGGTGATCGAGAGGGCGGTTGCTCTTCAACTCCAAGCTGTCTTGGATGAAACCGATTACCTAGACCCATTTCAAACTGGCTTCAGGACAGGCTTTGGGGTTGAGACTGCCATGGTTGCTTTGACCGACAATCTGCGTCTGAGCATCGACAGGGGTAATGTGACCCTGTTGGTGCTCTTAGACCTCTCAGTGGCTTTTGATACGATAGATCACAGCATTCTTCTGGATCGCCTGGGGGAGTTAGGCATCGGAGGCACTGCTTTGCAGTGGTTCCGGTCCTTCCTCTCAGGCAGGACCCAGAGAGTGCTGCTCGGGGACAGTAGCTCCAGTAAAAGGGAGCTCACCTGTGGAGTACCACAGGGTGCTATTCTGTCCCCGATAATAATAATAATAAATTAATAATAAAATTTATTTATATCCCGCCCCTCTGTAAGCAATCGGGGCGGCTTACAATGATAAAATGGTAGACAGTATAAAACAACCCAAAATCCCTCCCTCCCCTTAAAACATTATTAAATTAATGCAAGTTAAAATCAATACAAGTTAAAATCAATATGTGGTACCATATGCTAAATATCCTTTTAAGCAGGCAGCATCTGTTAGGAGATCCAAAAGGAACCTCCAGAGGGGGTTCCAGAGGCCGGGGTTAGCTATTCCGGAAAAGCCTGCCCGAAGAGAACCGTCTTGACAGCCTTTTTAAAGCTGTCTAATGATGTCAATAGGCGGATCTCGTCGGGCAGGCCGTTCCACAATTTGGGGGCGACAGCCGAGAAAGCCCTCTGGGAGGTAGTCGCCAGCCTAGGTCTTTGTGGCTGCAACAAATTCCTCCCAGAGGACCGGAGAGCGCGGGGAGGATTATAAGGGAGAAGGCGGTCCCTGAGATAGCTTGGGCCCAAGCCATTTAGGGCTTTAAAGGTGATAACCAACACCTTGTACTGGGCCCGGAAGCTGATAGGCAGCCAGTGGAGGGACCTCAGAACCGGAGTAATGTGGTCCCTCCTAGATGTTCCAGAAACTAGCCTGGCTGCCATATTTTGTACCAGCTGTAATTTCCGAACTAGGCACAAGGGTAGCCCCATGTAGAGAGCATTACAGAAATCCAGACGTGAGGTTACCAGCGCGTGCACAATGGTCTCAAGATCCCTTACTTCCAGAAAAGGGCGCAGCTGGCGTATCAGCCGAAGCTGATAACAAGCGCTCCTGACTGTCGCATTTACCTGATTTGTCATCAGGAGCGACGAGTCAAGGAGCACCCCTAGGCTGCGAACACAGTCACTGGAGGAGAGTGTGACCCCATCCAGGACTGGAGATTGCAACTCGATTCTTGGTTTCGGGGCCGCTACCGTGAGCACCTCCGTCTTGTCAGGATTCAGTCTCAATCTGTTTTTCCTCATCCAGCCCATTACTGCCCGAAGACATTCATTGAGAGAAGAGATGCCGTCAGAATTCAAGGCCGACGAACGAGATACGGTGAAATAGATCTGAGTGTCATCAGCGTACTGATAACACCCAGCTCCATAACTCCGAATAATCTTACCCAGCGGCTTCATATAGATGTTAAATAACATCGGGGACAGAATAGCACCCTGTGGTACTCCACAGGTGAGCTCCCTTTTACTGGAGCTACTGTCCCCGAGCAGCACTCTCTGGGTCCTGCCTGAGAGGAAGGACCGGAACCACTGCAAAGCAGTGCCTCCAATGCCTAACTCCCCCAGGCGATCCAGAAGAATGCTGTGATCTATCGTATCAAAAGCCGCTGAGAGGTTAGGAGCACCAACAGGATCACATTACCCCTGTCAATGCTCAGACGCAGATCGTCGGTCAAAGCAACCATGGCAGTCTCAACCCCAAAGCCTGTCCTGAAGCCAGTTTGAAATGGGTCTAGGTAATCGGTTTCATCCAAGACAGCTTGGAGTTGAAGAGCAACTGCCCTCTCGATCACCTTGCTCAAAAATGGTAATAAAGAGACTGGCCTATAATTATTCATAGCCAGGGGGTCCAGGGAAGGTTTTTTCAAAATAGGCTTAACAGCCGCCTCATTTAAACATGATGGGATATATCCTTCCCTGAAGGATGCATTGATGATGCTCACCAGGAACTTCCGCAATGCATCCCCTCCCTGGACGGCCAGCCAAGACGGGCAAGGGTCGAGGGGGCAGGTTGTCTTCCTCACACTACCAAGGAGCTTGTCCACGTCATCGGTACTCACAGATTGCAGCTGATCCAGTATAATTACATCGGCGGAGTTGCTGGACACCTCGTCCATTGTTTCTGTTACAATAGTGGCATCTAGGTCGGCTCTTATCTGAGAGATTTTATCTGCAAAGAAGTTATTAAATGCATCACAGCAGGCAGTCGTCGGGTTAAGCAGGGGATTCGGTGCAGGGGTCACCTGCGCCAGCTCCCTCACCACCCTAAACAGCTCTGCTGGACGAGACTCTGCAGACGCAATACGTGCAGAAGAGAAGGATCTTTGCGCTGCACGCACTGCCTCCCGATAGGACCAAAGAAAGTTCCTATGGCGAGTTCTGTCAGATAAGAGTCGAGTCTTCCGCCACCTGCGCTCTAGTTGTTGTCCAAACCGCTTCATTTCCCTAAGCTCAGGTGTATACCATGGCCTACGGTTAGAAGCGGGTTGGCAAGGACGCTTGGGAGCAATCGTGTCGATAGCTCTGGTAAGGTCGGTGTTCCACGTATTAACCAGAGCATCGACAGGATCACCGGCATTTCCAACCATTAAGCCCTCTAAGGCTTTCTGGAAACCCATAGGTTCCATTAGCCTTCGAGGGCGGACCATTTTAATGGGTCCACCACCCCCGGTGGGGCAGATGTAGGCTCTAAGTTCCATCTTGACCAGGAAATGATCCGTCCATGACAAGGCAGAGGTACTGATTACCTCCGCCCACGGATATACCTGATCCGAACTAAAGACCGCATCGAGGGTATGACCTGCACAATGTGTGGGCCCGTTGACCAATTGGGATAGGCCCATGTTTGTCATGGTCTCCATGAACTCCCGAGCCGCACCTGTTAAGCTGATCTCGAGCGGGATGTTGAAGTCCCCCAAAACCAGAAGTCTGGGGGACTCCAGCAGCAGCTCTGAGACCAGCTGTGTCAGCTCAGTTAGGGAGTCTGCTAGACAACGGGGTGGCCGATAGACTAGCAGAATCCCCAAGCTATCCCTGGTCTTCAGGCTTAGGTATATACACTCGAAGTGGGCTGGGTTCCAGATAGGTGTCCTGGTCAAGGTCAGGTGGTTCTTATGGACTAGAGCCACTCCACCCCCCCGCCCACTTCCTCTCACCTGCTCGCTAACAGAGTACCCAGCTGGGATTTAACATCTATATGAAGCCGCTGGGTAAGATTATCCGGAGTTATGGAGCTGGGTGTTATCAGTACGCTGATGACACTCAGATCTATTTCTCCGTATCTCGTTCGTCGGTCTCAAACTCTGATGGCATCTCTTCTCTCAATGAATGTCTTCGGGCAGTAATGGGCTGGATGAGGAAAAACAGATTGAGACTGAATCCTGACAAGACGGAGGTGCTCACGGTAGCGGCCCCGAAACCAAGAATCGGGTTGCAATCTCCAGTCCTGGATGGGGTCACACTCTCCTCCAGTGACTGTGTTCGCAGTCTAGGGGTGCTCCTTGACTCGTCGCTCCTGATGACAAATCAGGTAAATGCGACAGTCAGGAGCGCTTGTTATCAGCTTCGGCTGATACACCAGCTGCGCCCTTTTCTGGAAGTAAGGGATCTTGAGACCATTGTGCACGCGCTGGTAACCTCACGTCTGGATTTCTGTAATGCTCTCTACATGGGGCTACCCTTGTGCCTAGTTCGGAAATTACAGCTGGTACAAAATATGGCAGCCAGGCTAGTTTCTGGAACATCTAGGAGGGACCACATTACTCCGGTTCTGAGGTCCCTCCACTGGCTGCCTATCAGCTTCCGGGCCCAGTACAAGGTGTTGGTTATCACCTTTAAAGCCCTAAATGGCTTGGGTCCAAGCTATCTCAGGGACCGCCTTCTCCCTTATAATCCTCCCCGCGCTCTCCGGTCCTCTGGGAGGAATCTGTTGCAGCCACAAAGACCTAGGCTGGCGACTACCTCCCAGAGGGCTTTCTCGGCTGTCGCCCCCAAATTGTGGAACAGCCTGCCCAACGAGATCCACCTATTGACATCATTAGACAGCTTTAAAAAGGCTGTCAAGACGGTTCTCTTCGGGCAGGCTTTTCCGGAATAGCTAACCCCGGCCTCAGGAACCCCCTCTGGAGGTTGCTTTTGGACCTCCAAACAGATGCTGCCTGCTTAAAAGGGTTTTTAACATATTGTATTATATATTGATTTTAACTTGTATTAATTTAATAATGTTTTAAGGGGAGGGAGGGATTTTGGGTTGTTTTATACTGTCTACCATTTTATCGTGTAAGCCACCCCGATTGCTTGCAGAGGGGCGGGATATAAATAAATTTTATTTTATTATTATTATTATTATTATGGGATTGCAATTTAAAAATGCAACTATAACTGTAACTAACTCCTTTGGGGGCCCTGCAATTCTGCTTTTTAAAAATAACCAGTTTACAGTTATATCTCCACATTCTAAACATGCTATCCCAGATTCATTAAATCAGCTGTTGAGTTACTACTCAATACTTAAGTAAGTTTTGTTGTTTCAACAGAACTACTTGTAATTGACAGCAGCAATTGGATCTAGCCTCTAGTTGCTTAAATTACCAGGTTATTGTGATCTGCATCAATGGGGAACAAAGAAGCAAGCAAAGAAGAGAAGAAAAGCTGGGAATACTGTAAATTGAAAGCACAATATTACAATGCACAAGCTAAGGGAAAACAGCTTTAATAGTCTATAAACCTAGAGATTTATTTCATTCTATAGGGGGCTAATATTTTATCTATCTGGATTTGACACCTTTGTATGCATTCCTCTTCTTTGTTCCCCCTAGCAATTTTTTTCTTTTGGACTTTGCAGCTTTTAAGTGTTATAAAGGATGTCTATGCCCAATTAAATGCACCCATCCCCATAGCAGCAAAGAAACACACTTCAAAGAGTGGACAAAATGGAAAACGAATGCAACAGTTCACCAGACGGTTAAAACTAGTAAAGAGTTAAGAAAGGTGGCCCCAGTTATTGGAAAAAGTTTGCAGCAGAAGGAGCCAGTAACTCCCCCTGCAAGCAGACTACACCTTCAAAGGTTTCAGCAGCAGCAGAAAAGTTACTGGGATGGGAAACAATAGGGGATGCATTAAATGGGCAGTATCCCATCCATGTGTGGAAATACTTTAAAATAAAACCAAGATGTTTTTATCGAGGGCAGTTGTTAATTTAGCTCTCAGCTGTGCTTTTCTTCCACTTTTGAGGGATAGCATTTTGCTGAGGTTATTAGAACAAAATTAAAATATCAAAAGATTGTTTTGGGGTGGGGGAATAAGAAGAATAATGATATCTGTAGAACTAGGTCCATACAACTGTGGATCTGGTTGGGCCACTGGCCTTGTTCCATGTAAGCAGTGGGACAGTCCAGGCCTCTACATTTCCTTCTACTCCACACCCTTTCTTACACCACAGTTAGAAGCTCAAAGCTGGTAAGCACACAAAGCTATTCTCAATATGTGGGGTGTGGGGCAGGGGGAACAGCATCCAAAATGGCATGGGAGACTGCCAGTGAAAAGAAAAGAATGGCATTTCACCATGCCACTATGGAAGTTCTTTGCCCATCATGTGGTCTATGGGTGTCTTCAGATCCTGGCATTTATTTTCAGGATTAAAACTACATACGTGCATATAGTTCTGTGAATTACATCAATGGAGAAGTTAGCCTGGGATACAGATACTCTGTTCAGAAGCCAACAACATCTGAGGTACATTCAAGGCTTATATACAACCAGTGGATTTTTTAAAAGTCCCCTTTTCCCTCATCACAAAACTGCAAATTTTCTTGCCATATCCCCAATTGTTTTCAGAAACACCAGTCTGTTTTAAAATCAGTTTATCATATAGTCTGGAGCTGCTGCTCAAAAACAATGAATCCAAACTCTTTGGGGTGTGTATGAGTGTTACACAATTTCTTTTGATCCTAGCCAAAGCTCAGAAATGTTAAGCAACAAAGGTATGTTCTATCATATATACCGTACCTCTACCAAGCTCTTATGACCATTCCAAGAACCTGTTATCTTTCCTTGGTCCTGGACTCTAACAGAGGAAAATCCTATAAACAATAGGTTGCAAATAACATATTTCTCATACACCTCCTTGCAACTGGGATTATTATTTTGTGATCTTCTGTGGCACAAAAAACTAATCCCATATATTCCACACATAGGAAGAAATGGGCAGTAGACAATGGAAAATTACACTGACTTATTTATTTTACAATGTGTTATCAAACTTTTTCAATCCCAGGCTTAAAGTTTCAGTAGTTAAGGGGTGCAGGCCTATTTGTTACTGCTTCCTTTTTTTTTTATCCTGCTTCCTAATCTTCAAAGGCACCTCAAAGACACTTTGTTGTTGTTGTTTGCCTTCAAGTCATTTCCACCTTATGGTAACCCTAACACAAATCTATCACAGGATTTTCTTGGAAAGGTTTTGTGATTGCCTTCCTGTAACTGACCCAAGGTCTCCTAGTGGGTTTCCATAGCCAAGCAGGCCAAACCTCAAGTCCAACACTCAAACCAAGGACTCTCTTTCAAAGGTGCTTTAGTACACTAATTAGATCATAGGGACATTATCATAAGGGTTTTAAGATGAGATGGTTGACTTTTGGGGGTGTCTAACTTGACATGGAATGTCAATTTCATGGCATGGGGACAAAGTTTCAGCAGCCATGATTAGTGCAGTTGCCACTGAAATTATGAATTCTGGTCATTCTCTACACTACTGAACAACATGAGACCAGAGAACTGAGTGTTTTGCAGAATTCCATCACCAAAGGAAGTGTTAGAAAGCCAGAAAAGCAGTGTGATTTTACTATCAATTTTGGAGGCAAGGGTTGAGATACTGCATGCAGCCAATAAACCATATGTTGGTCATCCATGCTTTAACTACTAAAGTTCTCAGATTTTCTAAACCTGTGCATGTTTGGCATAGCCCTTGGTCCCTGGTCAACTCTCCCTTAAAGGCTAATTTGACCAAGGTCTATACTCAGCAAGGCAAAATATTGTGCTGCTCTGAAGACTATTCAGTATAAGTTAGAGGAAGGGTGCCAAAAGGCTGTGCTACAGACAGTCTACTATAGATACCTCTTTCATACCATCCCATGCAACTTGAATAACATATTTATAATCAAAGATAAAAGTGAAGCCTACAATAAACTTGCTTTGGATACACGTATATGCTCTTAAAGCAATCATTCCAATGCTGTACAGCCATGGTTCTCAGACTTTGGTACTCCAGGTGTTTTGGACTTCCATTCCCCAAAACCTTATCCAGCTTGCATAAAGGTCAGGGATTCAGGGAACTGAACTCCAAAACATCTGGAGGACCAACATTTGAGAACCACTGCTGCACAGCATTTGAAAAGCCCTAGGTTAATGCCAATCCCCCACCCAAACCCTGAACAGTTAGTACTGTCCACCTGTTATCACTTATATTTATAGGGATCTCACAATTTCACAAGCTTTAGTTATGAAAGATGCAGCAGTAAACCACATTGTACTGTTCAAATGTGATCAAAGAGTTCTGCTTTGCAGTGACATACAAAACAAGGTCATTGTGAATAATTACATGAAGCTGTTACAACAGCAATTCTTAATTTTGCTTGTATGTCAGTGCATTGTGGTTACTTCTGAGCTCCTTCAAAGTTTTCAAAGCATGGATTCAAATACTCAAAGGCTATCTTAAAACAGGTGTTGGACAGATGAGCTCAAACATTGTTATTGCATAAGGCATAGATGTTGAATGTATAGATACTGAGTGCCTTTATTTCCATCTGTGCCAGTGATTTCTGTGGAAGAGAAAATATTATTATTATTATTATTATTATTATTACCCCGCCCCTCTGTTAAAAACAATCGGGGCAGCTTACAACAGTTAAAATACAGCAATACAGACTAAAACCCCTAAGCCCCACCAACCCCCACCCTCCCCCATAAAAAGATATTAAACTAACATCAAATTAGAATCCACCTAAACTTAAAAGTCACATAAAATAAACAAATACAAAAATCAACAGCCAGTGAGTCAGGATAAAGGACTGAAAGAGGCCAGGAGACGCAGCTCCTGAGGCCAGGATCTAATCAGGAAAAGCCTGCTGAAAGAGATCCGTCTTTAGCGCGCTTTTTAAAAGCTACTTAAACTCGTCATCTCACGGATCTCGTCCGGCAGGCCATTCCATAATTTGGGGGCGATTACTGAAAAGGCCCTCTGGGAGGTTGCAGACAGCCTAAATGATTTTTGTGGCTGAAGCAAATTCCTCCCAGAGGACCGGAGTGTGCGGGAGGATTGTATGGGAGGAGGCGGTTCTGAAGACAAGTTGGACCCAAGACATTTAGGGCTTTAAAGGTAATAACCAACACCTTATACTGGGACCAGTATACTGGAGTTATATGGTCTCTCAGAGAAGTTCCCGAGACCACTCTGGCTGCCATATTTTGTACCAACTGAAGTTTCCGGACCAAGCATGAGGGTAGCCCGATGTAGAGCGCATTGCAGAAATCCAGATAAGAGGTTATCAGGGCTTGCAGTCTCAAGGTACCTTACTTCCAGGAAAGGGCGCAGCTGGCGTATCAGCCAAAGCTGATAACAGGCGCTCCTGACCGTCGCACTCACTTGACTAGACATCTGAAGCGATGAATCAAGGAGTACCCCCAGATTGTGAACACAGTCCTTAACGGAGAGCATGACCCCGTCCAGGACTGGAGGTTGCAACTCAACTCCTGGTTTCGGTGCTACCATGAGCACCTCTGTTTTATCCGGATTTAATCTCAATCTGTTTTTCCTCATCCAGCCCATTACTGCTTTAAGACAGTCATTAAGAGGAGAGATGCCATCGGAATCTGAGGCCGATGACTGAGACAAGGAGAAACAGATCTGGGCGTCATCAGTATACTGATACCACCCAGCCCCATAACTCCAAATAATCTCACCCAGTTCAAAATTTTACCTAACACAATTGCAAAGCAGGCCAAGTCACTTTGAATGTCCCTACACTACACCATTATAGCAATTTGACCATCAAGGAAAAAATACTGTGACAGTATTTGGAAGCAGAAAAAAATCCTGATAACTACAGCTATAAATCCTGCCGAATCGCGAGGCTTTTGACCAATGTGGAGGAGCCCTTAGGGAGATCTGGTCTGTTCCTCCCCCATTTCCTGTATGGAATGGGATGCAGTCCAAACTGGCACACCAACTGGTCTCTGAAGCCAATGCCATCACCACCCGCATCCCACTCTCTGCAGCCAGGAAGCTGGCCCACAGCATGTGACCAAAGCTGGTCCAAGTATTTTTCCCCAAATCCGAGTATTTTTTCCTTGTGAATCTCCAGTAAAAGCAACAACTTTTCAAACCCACTGCAGGATGTGTGTGTGTTTTCCCCTGTCCCATAAATTTTCAGTACAGTCCAAGGTAAATGTCACACACCTGAATCCCTTGTTTCAGATCATCCCACTGTGCTTTTGAGTAGCACCGCTACAGAAATTTTGGAATGGGCATGTGGCCTTTGCCATGGAAGTGTTCTGCTGACCTTTCTTTTCCTCACTACCTTTCTAGCAGCCAAACAGAATGCTCCTCCTCCTCTTGCTCTTCCTCCTACTCTTTCTTTTAGAGCATTGGTCACACATGCTGAGGGTTTGCTTCCTGGCTTTGGAAGAGCGAGGCAGCTACAACAACAGGCCAGCATGTCAGAATGGGCTCCTGCAGTCACACAGGGCCCAATCTGTTTTCTGCCTTGGGAGCAGATTTAAACAGGTATTATTTTAAAATGTTTCACCAGGCCTTACCTTGTCTCCCACCCACCCCCCTGTCTTGGCCGTCTTAGCCTAGGGGATTGTGAGGACTGCCTGGGGGCAGAACGGGGCAAAGGCCCTGCATCATTTGGACTGTAGGGCTCTAAGACAGAGTAAATTGTCTGTAGACAAACCCTTAGTCTACTTCCACAGATGCATGACGAG
Source organism: Gambelia wislizenii (assembly GCA_030847615.1). NCBI lineage: Eukaryota > Metazoa > Chordata > Lepidosauria > Squamata > Crotaphytidae > Gambelia > Gambelia wislizenii. The sequence continues at coordinate 69,835,001 of JAUMIR010000002.1, forward strand.
GAAATAGACTAAGTCTGCAAAAGGAAATGCTACAGCTTCTTTCTCTTATGAGATTATCAGATGCATCCAAAAAGTACTTTACCAGAACACCAGGATGACATTTCTGTCCCACAAATGGGATCTGGTTTCACACGTCCTTGTCACATTCTGTTCCTGTGCTACATCAGTTAGTAAGGTGGCACTTTTCATTGACGGGGAGCTCCCGTCAATGAAAAGCGCTGCTTTACTAACTGCTGAAGCACAGGAGCAGATCGCAATGAGGACGTCGTCATCTGAAACTGGATCCTGTTCGCAGGACAGGAACATCATCCTGATGTTCTGCTAAGGTATTTTTTGCTTTTTCTTATTATCTCCTCAGTCTCAAAGGTGCCTCAAGATCCTTTTGCATACTGATATTCCAGACTGACATAGCTATGTCTTTGAAAAATAAGTCAGTAAGAATTTGCTGCCTTGTTAAGACATCAAAAATCTGTTCCTTGAGGCGCATACCTAATGTTAGGATTGGACCTTTGGAGAGCTTCTCATGATACTTTTAAATAGCACACATACTTTACTAGGAAACTTTCAGTGCCATTGATCATTCATTGACCTCACTTGTCTAAAGTTGAGCAGGCTGGTCTTCACTCCCTTCCTGTCTCTGCCCAATATTGAAACAATCTGGTTTCATACTGACCCTTGAAAAGAGGTTCACACTTTCCCTGGTAGCCACTATGCTAGGGTTGCTTGAAAATAATGGATGGGCAGGACCATCTTGGCTCACACAGCTGAATACTCTGGGAACCCTCTTAGACCTTAGAAACTGAATTCTAAAATCCATGTCATAGGAATTGTTAAGGTAGGGTATGCAATTTGGGGCCCTATGCAGGACTCAGTTTTCTTCAAACGGCCTTTTGAAGAACTCCCTTCAGACCTCTGGTAACAGTGGCCAGCCCTTCCCTGACAGCCTACTGGCCAGGGAGGAAAAGGGAGAGATGCAAAAGGAAGAGAAGACAGTAGTAGAGACAGAAAGAGAGGAGACTGAAGCAGAAGGGTGCAAACAGGACTGACTGCACCCAATTTTGACTCTGGCTCCACCTGTCTCTCTGGCTACAGACCTGGCAATCATACACACACAATCCCTGACAGGATAGGGGGGAAAAGGATTCTGTAATACCTGCCTTAAAGAACACGCCAGGGTAACACTGAAGAACAGAACAGTAACAGGTAACTCTATAATCCATGTAGATATTACAAAGTCCCATGCCATATAGGTAACACACAATTCAGTTCAATTCAATTCAATTATTGTGCTAACTGAAGGCCATGACAAATAAATTAAACGTGTGTAACAGATGTTAAATGACACTGTGTGTATTGAACTAAATGCTCATGGATCCCTGAGGAGGAAAAAATGCAGACAAAATTTGTGCTCACAATTAGACAAACTGTTGCTAATTGTTATTAAGTCAGTTTCAACTTACGGTAGTCCTATGAATGAGAAATCTCCAAGACACCCTGTCACCAACAGCCCTGCTCAGGTCTTGCAGGCTCAGGGCTGTGGCTTCCTTGATTGAGTCTATCTACCTGTAATGTGATATTCCTCTTTTCGTACTGCCTCCCACTTTACCAAGCATTTTCAGACAAACTGAACATTTCCTAACTTGGCAGGTGTTAAACTAGATGACCTTGGGTTCCCTTCCAACTCTGCAATTCTATGACTCCAATAAAGATGCAATACATTTCAGAATAGAAGAATAAAACAAGGACCAAAAACCATATATAAGGCTGAAGCAAACTAAAGAACATTTTTATACTAGTAAAACTAATTTATTTCATTGATCTTACTGTACATGCTAAGATTGTACATGATCCCGATTTTTAAAATAAAATGAAAGAGCATTGGTTATATTTCAATACTTTTGAATAGCAACGCTCTAAATATTCAACAGCTTTTTAGCTGATCTATACTAATTCTATTCCTATCTTTTCATACAATTGACATGGTAATTTGCTGCACATGTAGTAAATTAAGGCTGATTGTGCTTGATTGCCCAATTATTGTGATATGCATGAACTCCAAAATAATACTATAGATATGGAAAGACCTCTGTAGTGTTTGCTCTGTAAAGTCTCAAAAAGTGTTCAGACCTGCAAATTAAAATCCTGCAGTGAAATCATGATGCTTTTGGCTTCAAACATGGAAAATTGAACAGGGAATTACATAAAGCGGAAGGAAGTAATCCATATGGGGGAGAAAATTAAATCCTTACATTTTAACAAACTCCGTTATCTCAGACGTCTATAAATGCAATTTAGCAGAATTTAAGAAGACAAGAGACTTGCTGGATCAAGGACTATCTAGTCCAGCATTCTGTTCACACATTAAGCCAACAAGCTGCCCATGGGAAGACCTCACATAGGTCATGAGTGCATCTGCACCCTTTTGCTTCTGATCTGCAGGAACTACAACAGAGACTACTGTCCCTGATCTTGGATGTAATATGTTGCCATCATGATTAATAGCCATTAGTAGCCTCATCCTGGTTAATCCCTTAAAGCTATCCAAATTGGTGGCCATCACCACTACTTGTGGTAGGAAATTCCACAGCTTAACCATACGCTGTGTGAAGTTGTTCCTTCTGTCTGTCTTGAGGCTTTCCACAGTCAACTTCAGTAAATGACCCTGAGTATAACTAGTGTGGGAGAGGAAGAAAAATTTCTCTCTATCTACTATGTTCTCCATTTATTACCCTTCCTCTCTCCCTAAACTAATCAGCCCAGGAGTGCTGTAAACTTTTCTCATATGGGAGTTGATCCACCCCTTGATCATTTTACTTGTCCTTTTTTAGGTCTACAAATATTACAGTCATTTGACAAACACTATCCGAGAGGTTAGCATGGCCATCATAGCAAAGATAAACAGTTTACCATGTGTATCATGATGGAAATATGTTGTTCAGGTTTCAAGAGACACAGTTTAACCTCCAGAAGGGAGAGGGGCAGTGCCTCTCCAGTTGTTTTTTGACTTCAGCTCCCATAAAATTCTTTTTCATTGGCTTTGCTGACTAGGACTGATGGGAGATGTAGGCCAAAAACAACTGGAGGGCCACATTTGCCTGAACATGTGCTAGTTGAACTATTATGGGTGAGGGGTTGTAATCAGCAGGGCCAAAGAGAACAGAAATACAAAAAGTTCAGGTAGGAAGACTTGCCTAAGCAGCTATTTCCCAACTACTGTTTGTTAAACCGCCCAGTTAAAATAATCTTCTACATAAAAATCTTCTATGTTTGTACCTTTTGCATTTCTATTCCTCCTCCCCTCTCAAAGCATGTGTACAAATACCTGCTGAAAGATGCAGTGCTTCCCAAACCAATACATGTGTTAGTTTGAAAGTACCACTTGACTCTTTCTTTATTGCTTTTGAAGTGACAAACTAGCATGGCTACTCCACTGGATTTTTTTTCATTTCACAGCGCTGTACTTTAAAAAAAAATCTAAATGCTTTTTTTTTTACTTGTTAAGAATTCCCCCCCTTCCAAAAAAAAATCTGGCTTCTTGCAGGTTAGATGCTCTCCCACTGTGGTTCAAATGTGTTATTTCCAATTTATATGACTCTACAGGTTGGGTAGAAGAAACATTCCCACAATATTCCAAAAAGTCTCATAGACATTCTGATCATAAAAGTGACTAATTTACTCCAGGGCTTTTTAACCATTCTGCTGATGCCTAATTACATCTATTCTTACTGAAAAACATCCATGAGAGAGAAATTTCTTAGCCCCTGTGGTAGAGAGATGCCCCTGACACACAGTAGGCAGACATATTGCAGATTTTCAGTTTAAACAGGCATTATTAGAAGGGATGTTGTTAACTTGTAAAGGTGCCCCATCTTCAAGTTGATTCTCCTTCCTCCATTTCACATTGGAGAGGTACTGAGATATAATAATGCAAGAGATGAGAAAATCCACAAAAACACAAGTTTGTTTTCTTTTGCCATTCATTCCTACTTTCCATTCAGGTCAGCCTAAAGCAATAGTCAGAGAATGTATTTTTAGAAAGCAGGGGGACGCTCTTGTTTTCACTTGGGCCTATCAATTTTTCTCTTCATACATCTATTAACTTTTTTTTGTTTTATCATCAGTTTGTAATATTCAGTGCTAGGAAATATGAACACAGTGCTCTTTTGGCAGATGCTAGTAATAGTTCATGTGAAATCATCTGCACCATGCCTTTTTATTGCTGTTGTTGTTAACTGCCATCAATTCAACTTCAGCTTATAGCAACCATGTGAATGAGAGATCTCCAAAGTGTCCCTATGGCTCAACTGTTCTGCTTAGGCATTGCAAACTCATGGCTGTAGCTTCCTTAATTGAGTCTATCCATCTGGAATGCAGTCCTCCTTTTCTCATGCTGCCTTCTAGCTTACCAAGCTTTATTGTTTTTTATAGTAAGTCCTATATTCTCAGTGAGTCTTGCCAAAGTACAACAGTCTCAGTTTGGTCATCTTCTAGGGAGGGTTCAGGCTTGATTTGCTCTAGGACCAATTTGTTTGTCTTTTTAACAGTCCATGGTATCCGTAGGACTCTTCTCCAGCACCAGCATTTCGAAGTAGTTGATTTTCTTCCTTTCTTCACTGTCCAGCTTTCACATCCATACATAGAAATGGGAAATACGATGGCATGGACAACCCTAACTTTAGTATTCAATTATGTATCTTTACACTTCAGGATCTTGTCTAGTTTCTTCATAACTGCCCTTCCAAGTCCTAGTCTTCTTTTGATTTCTCGACTGCAGTCTCCATTCTAATGACTGAGCCAAGGTATGGGAAATCTGGAACTATTTCAATGCTTTCACTGTCTACTTTAAAGTTGCATAAATCATCTGTGGTCATTATTTTGGTTTTCTTTACATTCAACAGTAAACCTGCCTTTGCACTTTCTTCCTTGTCTTCTTATATTGTATTTCATATGATCTACAGTCACTTGTTTACTTACTTGCAAATTCATTGTTGACTTTTAAAACACGGTTTGAGTCTTTATGTTCATGGATAATACTGACCAAAAATTGGATTATCATATTTTCAAACTTTGTACTGTCTGATCTTAGATCTGAGCTTGTTAATCTCATCTAGAGTAGACTCATTAAATCAGCAGGATTTACAAAAGTAATGCCTCACTGTGCAATAATTAATTCAGGGGTCTACTCTGCTTGGGACTACCAATAGGAGTCAAGCCAGCATGTTTATTTTAAGTGATTTTAACTTAATCCCTTATGACTTGTTCTTGTGGTCTGTCTATCAGCAGATTTGGTTTTGTTTATGCAAGAAGGGAATCTCCAGATGTTTCAGTTTACAGTACTGTTAATTATCATTCTAAAGTCTCTACACATTCACTGATGACCAAATTACAATTATGAATAAACTATCAAGGAAAAAACCTGTTCTGTAATTTACACAATCACTTACCCTGAAAGCAGGAGAAACAAAAGTCCTGATTTTTATTTATAGTGGAATCCAAACAAAGGGAAGCACTTAAAAGTGCACTCTTTTATTTTGGGTGATGGATATAAGCACAAGCTAGAGCCAGTGTGGTATAGTGGTTGGCTGTAACTGTGGAGGCCAGGGTTTGGATCCTCACTCAGCCATGGAAATCACTGGGTAACCCTTGGTAAGTCATTCTCTCTCAGACTCAGAGGAAGGCAAAGGCAACCCCACTCTGAATAAATCTTGGCAAGAAAACCTCATGAAAGGGCCACCATAAATTGGAAACAACTTGAAGGCACACATCAACAACATATAAGCACAGGGTTAATTGTGAAGTCGAAGGCTTCCATGGCCGGCATCCATAGGTTTTCCGTGGGTTTTTTTCCAGGCTGTGAGGCCGCGTTCTGGAAGAGTTTCTTTCTGATGTTTCGCCTGCATCTGTGGCTGGCATCCTCAGAGAATGGTGGGGTAGGAGTGTATGTGGGGTTTATATGCTTTGAGCCCCTGTTGGAGAGGATGGACCATTACCCAACCATTAGCCAAACAGACACTAATCCTCCTTGCACATCTCCACCCAGAAACTAGCCATTCAATTACACAAATTTACATAACCTCCCCAACAGGGACTCACAGTATATAAACCCTCCACACACGCCTTCCCAACCATTCTCTGAGGATGCCAGCCACAGATGCAGGCGAAACATCAGAAAGAAACTATTATAGAACACAGCCTCACAGCCTGAAAAAACCCAAAGGAAAATCTATGGATGCTGGCCATGAAAGCCTTCAACTTCAAATTGTACACAATTTAGCTGACAACTGCTGTAAGCAATTCTTAGAAGCAAAGACCCACTTTAACATTTTAAATTTTTTGTTTCCTATTATGTGAATACAGCAATAACAGCAGAGTTTCAAAAGAGAAGGTGTTAATTTCTTTTCCCTTCCCACTGATTTATGAATAAAAGCCTTAGGAATGGTTCAGTTCGCCTCTAGGTGTCTAGTGTTAAGAGAAGGTGAGGAAATAGATGTAGTCATGCCCATCAAGCACTGCCACTCTTCTACAACCAACAGAGATCTATATGCTGGTTGCATTGTTTGCTGTGGGACTGTTAACTTGAACTCCAGTGGTGGCAGTTCTAAACAACTAGAGATATAAAATTTCCTGAAATTTTGAAGCCATGGGAAAATACCGTTTTTTTCCCAGAGGTTTTCAGGAAAAAATGGAAAATTTTAAAAATTGAAAAAATGCAACATTAGCACTTTTTATAGACTGAAAGTTACTCTGTTACTTTAGGAATATAAGTGTACAATTGATTTAGCATAAAATTATCACAATTGGTATATTAAAAATACAGTGTATTCAAACAATTATTACAAACGGAATTTACTTTTATTATTTAAAATTTTTTTATTTGTTTTTATTTGTAACAAATGGAGCAACCATCTTCTGAACTGTATGGAACCTCTTTGGTTTTGCTAGTTTATGTGGAGAATATATGAACACCTTGTCTTAAAGATTTTATTCATCATGTTAAATAAAACATTCCATAATCAATTTTCTTCCTTTTTTCAATTTTTTAGAAAAAACAAACAAAAAAGGCTTTGGGAAAGAAACAGAAAAAACATTTTTTCTGAATTTTCCCGGGTTTTTTTTCCCTAGGCCTTCACATCTCTATAAACAACACAGTCATTTTAACAGCCAACACATTTGTGTCAAAAGAGTCCAACCAGGATGGATTTCTCTTCCCTCCAGTCCATATGCTCTGCCTGTTTAGGCCTAAAACTAACTCCTAGTCGCAACCAGAACCATTGAATAAATGGGAATTTCAGCCAGAATTCTGCTAATCTAAAAACCATTGTGCAAGCATACACATACATATCTGCTCCCCTCTCTAACGTTCAACTTGATGGGTGGGGAACAAACTCACAAGTTGCACAACAAATGAGTACAAGGCTGCGGTATTGTTTGTGCCAGTACTGTTTGTGCAGTCAGTTCTGCTGATACAGCATACATGAACCAGTGTAACTGCATTGGTGTAAATATATTATGTGCTAAAAATGTTGTCCGTAATCAATCACCACTTATGTAAGTTACACTGTTTCTATGGGTCTAATCTAAATGAAACTAGCAATCTGATTTATGGTATAACATAACCTAGAGAACCAGTCTGGTGTAGTGGTTTGAGTGTTGGACTATGGTTTTGGAGACCAGGGTTCAACTCCCCGCTCAGCCATGGAAACCTGTGGGGTGACCTTGGGCATGTCACATTCTCTCAGCCTCAGAGGGAAGCAAAGGAAACACACACCCAAACAAATCTTGCCAATAAAACCCCTATGGTAGGCTCACCTTAGGATTGCCATAAGTCAGAAACAACCTAAAGGCACACAACAAACAACAAATAACACAATTTAGAATCATAGAATCATAGAGTTGGAAGAGATCTCAAGGGCCATCCAGTCTAACCCTCTGCCATGCAGGAATACACAATCAAATCACTCCTGACAGATGGCCAGCCATCTGATAAGATAACTTGGTCTTATCGGAGCAGCATATCAATTAAGCGGATTTACATATGTAAGAAAAGCTTTATTGTTGTTGCTTTTCACCTTAGGGAGCTTGTCCTAGAATTATCCTAATGTTGAGGTGATAAAAGTGGCAAAGATGCTGCCATGTATCTTCTGGAAACTCCTTACCTTCTGAGCAGCTACAGTAAAATCCACAGGCATTATTCCAGATAGCAGTGATCTCAAACCAAAAAACTGCTGATGCAGAACCTCCATTCATCCAATGGAACCCAAATTAATGGACATTGCTCAGCTATGGCACAGAGTAAATTGTGTTGCATCATGCTATTTAAAAGATAGCAATCCATATTGCTGTTCTGCAGGACAGACTGTTGTGTCCCTTGCTACTTAGGGTGATAAAGCAGAGACTCAGATCAATAAATATAAAATAATATATTTCAATTGCTGAGCAGGAGATACCTTTTCTAACTGATTAATAACTCCAGTGACATCACTATTTGTCAGCTCCACATTCTTTCCAGCTGAACAAGGTCACCTTTGAAATGTATCTTCACCCTCAGACATTAGATTGGATTGTGTGAGGGAGTCCAGATAGCATTAATGTGTTTGGACATTAAAGAGATAAAACACAGTTCAAACGTTCAAATATCACAAGCTCCCTCTTCCTAGGCTATCGCAATGAACTAAAGATAACTTACACAGGCATGGTGAGCCTTTGAAGCTAGGAGATTTGCTCAAGCTGGACACACACACAGGAAATCAATGATAATTGTAGGAAAATATGTCACTTGTTTTCCCTAGGACTTCTATGTTTTAATGTTTTGCTGCACATACATGCAAATCTAAGACCACTATCTGTTCATTGTCTACTCACTTTGGGTACTAGTTATGGTCATATTGGAAGGGAGCTGCATTGTAGAGTAAATCTTAAGGATTTTTAGCAAATACTCCTCAAATGTGCTCCACGGAAGATATTCAATGCTATCTTCATAATCTGTGAATATAATCGAATCTCTAGTCTGCCCTCAATTTGGAAATATATATATATATATATATATATATATATATATGGAGTATAACTAACTAATGAGAAGAGAGCATGCTTGTTCTGAAAGTAAATAACACATGTAAGATTGAATAATAGCATGTCCGTTTCTTTGTAAAGATAAACATAGAATCATAGAGTTGGAAGAGACCACAAGGGCCATCTAATCCAACCCCCTGCCCTGAAGGAATATACAATCAAATCATTCTTGACAGATGGCCATCCAGCCTCTGTTTAAAAACCTCCAAAGAAGGAGATTCCACCACACTCCAAGGCAGTGTATTCTACTGCCAAACAGCTCTTACTGTCAAGTAATGTGTACTTGTACTACCAATTTCACAGACAGCATGTTTTTCTCAGGTAAAATACACTCCAAATAAGGAAATCTTGTTTGTTGGTTATACCTGTATTGGGCTTTTATTTATTTATGTTTATATGTATGTATTTATTAAATATGATGAGAGCCAGCCTTCTATAGTGGTTTGAGCACTGGACTATGACCAGGGCTCAAATCCTCCCTCAGCAATGGAAACCCCACTGGATGACCTTGGGCAAGTCACATTCTCTCAGCTTCATAAAACAGCAAAGGTAACCCCTCTCTGAACAAATCTTGCCAAGAAACCCCTGTGATAGTTCACCTTAGAGTCACCATTAAGTCAGAAATAACTTGAAGGCACACAAGAACCATAGCTAGAAAGAGTCCCCATGGATGTTTAGCATAATAAACTATCAATGCAATTAAAAAGAGCATTCTGAGCCAAATAAAAAAGACAATTTACAAACATAGCTACATTAAGTCAAAACATATGAAAGGCCTAGTTGAATAAAAATGCCTCAACCATCTACCTAAAGGAATATAAAGATGGGACTAGGCTTAACCTTCCCTTCAGCAAATTTAATAACTGGGTACTGACAGCAAAGGGGCCTCTTCTCCTGTCTACACCAATCACCCATGCCTTGGCAGTAGACCTCAAAGCACAGCCTTAGAAGACAACAGCTTTTAACAGGAACATTCATATAGGACCACATGTTTCTTCAAAAGGACTGGTCATTTGAGCAGTTAACCTCTCAGTTCCTACCCAACAGGAAACCATAGCCTAAATCCCATTGTTAGTCCCAACCAAAGTAGATCCAATGAATCAATAAGATTCACCTATCTTCTGACAATTGATTCAATAGGTCTTCTCCAGCTGGCACTATTTCTCACAGTAGAAACGGAGGCCCCACTGACCGCAATGGGTCTTACTTCTAACTAACATGCTTTGTGATCACATTTTCATAAAGAAGACAATCATTTTCAAGAATGCTGAAGGTGATACAATGAAGGTTATTGTTCCTGTAGTAGAAACACTTGCTTTGCTGCTGCTGTTGTTTTAATTACACCTCTGGTCAACGTGTGCAGGTTTCTTAAAATATCCTGTAGGACCTGCTCACAGTGAATACAAATTGTACATACAATGCATGTTTGCAGTTGTATGTTTATGATTTGTTTTAAAAGGCAGCTGCAAGGCCCAGAATCCAGCACAACACGGGTGTGGTGGTGGAGGAAGTTTTGTTGGTAATAAGAGGAAAAGGACTAAACCAGCTTCAGGCCACACCACAATACTAATCTAAATTTGGAGATGTCTAAATCTTCTTAAAATCTAAAAGAGACACATACACACACCCATAGAAATACACACTGAATGTAACAGGCAGTTTGACTTGTAGACTGCTGTCTTATGGACAGTTACTTAAGAGCATGCCCTACTGGCACAGTGAGACTTAAATATACCATATAGACACCATATAACAGTGGTCTTAAAGGAACTGTACTGGCTGACAATATTTTGTATTCAAGGTGCTTGTATTCGGAATACTTGAAGGTGTACTTCTTATATACGCTTACTTGAAGACTGGTTTCTACCAGTGAACACTCTTCTGTGTCCACCATTAGGAGCAATACACAGTGGGAAGATGTAGAAGAGGAAAGGCCCAGAAAGCTCAGCAGTGTTACCACAGTTGTGGAATGCTATCCCTTTAGGGGCCCAACTGGAGACAACAATGGCTTCATTTCTGTTCCAAGTTAAAAAAAATTAGTAAAGTATTTTGAACCTAAATGGTTTATTCGATAATGCACATGGTCATTGTTTTAAATTGTTCTGGCTTTTGTTTTTAAAATATTACGGTGATTTTGCTTGTACACCCTCTTGAGATCTCAGGATATGAGGTGGGAGATGAATATTTCAATAAGTAAAAAATAAATAAAATAAAAATTCACAGATCAGAAGTGCACTGTTCATGTATACATTCTATGCAGCAATGCCTTTATCATTCTGGAATAAAAGGCCCACAACTAATTGCTGTCCCTAGATAAATATGAAAAGTAAGTATCAGCAAACTGACCAAATGTATCCTATTCAGAAGGTCAAGATGTCTAATTCAGGGAAAGAAGAAGTACAGTACTTTATAACCATTGCTTCAGATACTCTCCTGCTCTTATAATTTACCTGTAGGCATGACACACTTACATAACATGATAATCACACATGGATTCTTTTATTACATGTTTATAAAGTGTGGTACAAAATTCAGTGTTTTGGGGAAGAAGTGCAAGATGCTAAAGGCTTCTTGGGTCTCCAGTCCAATAAAAGTCAAAACACAAAGGACTAAATGAATGCTCTTTAATTAATTTACGGTGGTGGTTGTGATTAACAAATAATCTGCTTTGTTATTCATTATTGCCAATATCGTACATCGCCTACTTAGCTGCAAAGAGGTAACTAAGTAATGTCTTCTGGCCTGACACCTGCCCCAATCCACCTTAAAAGCCACAGCTTCAACGAGTAAAGGAAGTCTGTTCAGATGGTGATCGGGGTGCAAGCAAGATGGCATTTTCACCTCTATCCCACCAGTAAGCAAGGCTGAGACAAAAAACTCTGACTGGGTCCTGCTTCTGTTTGTCAGAGCCTCACTCACTGATTAGGAGAGGGCTGGGAATGCCATCCTCCTTGCACCCCAACTGCCAGCTGAACAGACCTCCATCACTTAATGTGGCTCCAGGCTGCTAAGATGGGCTGTGGGACATTTACGATCATGGCAATAGTGTTACTATGTAGTATTACTGAATACGGAGCAGTTAAGGATCCATACCTCTAGTAACTGCAATACAAAATGCCAGCCTACAACTTTAAATGACATGATTACCGTATATTCCTGCATATAAGACTGCTTTTTAGCACTTGAAAATCTCCTCAAAAGTGTGTGGGGGGGGTTGTCTTATATGCCCAGCAGATCTTTTCCCCTGCTGTGAGAATGACTGCTTTGCCTTTGAAGTGTTAATTGCCCTCCATTTAGGGATTGTATTTTGGTAAACTTGCCAGGAAGATTTCCATTTGCATAGTTTTGGAGATTTCCTCTCCAGGAGTTTGCAAGTCTGCCAATGTGGTTCTAAAATCATTAATGTGCTCATTCAAAAATTTGGGATTTGATAGCTTCATATTAACCAACTTCATTATTAATGAAACCTTACTTTCCAAAGACTGAACACCACAGAGATTTTTCAAAGTATCCCATGCTTTTTAAGCTGTTCTTAGTCCTTTAATTTCACAGACTATTCCATCATCTACAGCCACTGAGCTGGCTGGCTGGTGGGGGGCAGGCTTTCCAGCTAGGTGGCTGGCTGGACGGGTGTGTGTGCAGAGTCTATATTTTAACCTAAAAATTGGGGGGGTCGTCTAATGTGCCCAGTCATCTTATACACCGGAATATACGGTATTTAAAAAGACTTTTCTCTCTCTCACACACACACCTCATTTGCATCTTCATACAGGATTTCTAGCACAAACTGTTCTCGATACTATTTCCTACATTTACCAAAAATTGTGAATGCAACTTATTTTACCCATGCAGAAAATAGCAATATATATTGCCCTTTGCCAATAGAAAATTCTTAACAGCTGTTTATTGCTCATTTGCAAAACATAAGAGCAAAGGAATTCTATGTCTTGGAGAAGATTGCTATTCCATGCTATCTTTGGCAATAAAAAAAGAGTATTTATCTTTTTTTTTAAAGAAAAAAAAAACAAAGAAAAACAAGAGTCCCCCTCACTTTCCCACTTTTACAACAATTAAAGAAAATGAACAAATTTTTAATTTGAAGACAACCAACAATGGAATGTGATTTGCAATTAACTCCCTTTCATTCCATAAATCATACTTTCTCTTTAACAATTTATTTTAAAAGAAAAGCTTGAAAAATCATTTTGAGGAAAGGAACTCAACCACAGGAACTACTTTTTCATGCAGTCAAAAGGCTAGGAAAATGGGAAGATGTCCAGAATTGAAAAAAAGTTCACAGTAACTTCAAGGAGTTTCTCAAGCAAGCTCATCTTGATGTGCTGTAAGGCTCACTTAATGGAGGCTTCTGTCCTTTATCATCTGTTCAAAACATTTTGGTCCTCTTGAAAAAATGCCTTAGAAACCAAGCTAAATAAAGTTCCAGTTCTCACAACAGATACTTGCCTTCACATATGGTTTTAACTAAATAACTTAAGCGTCTCCAACAGCTTCAGAAAGAAATAACTGCAGCATACCAAGTAGATGCTAGCTCCTCAAAATGCCAGGACCAGCACATACCTTCCATAATCTTGTTTCTATATTTAGATAACAACTATACCTAAAGCCAGGAAGGTCAGCACTAGAGCAAGTCAAGCATATTTTAGCTGCTCTGTCTTCTAGCCTCTGCTACCCCTGTCACAACTCTCCCAATCTGGAGACTTGCATTATACTTAATACAAAGGAACAGAAAGGGAAATCTTCCTGTTAAGAAGAGATCAGAGCAAGTGTTCTTACTTCAATAATCCTGTCATGAATCTGCAGTCCTCCTTCTTTGGCAGCAGGCCCACTGTCTGCTATTTTAGAGACAAAAATTCCTTCACTGGATGGGCCATCTTGATTGTCCTTTAAGGAAAGAAAACAAGGAGAGTGTAAACACTGCTCAGGAAGACTAAATGCAGGTTAAAGTTGTGGCATTGGTCACAATTTAAACAGTGAATGCAATGTGGATGCCTAAGTAAACTGCTATCTAGCACCATAGTGATGCAGTGTGCTCAACTATCAATGGGCAAACACCAAATGCAGCCACAGACAGGATGGTGTTTATCTTCACAACATTCTAGGAGATGCTTTAGATATTCCAGATACATAAGAAGGAAAGATTGTCGTTCCTTCCAGTACAGGTAAACATTGCTCTTGCTTCATGTGCTTTGCTAATTTTAGCCTATACACAAATCTTATTGGTTACATAACCTCCTAACATTTTATGTATACTTATTTATCAAACGGATAGATCACCTTTCAAAGCTCTCACAACACTATATCTAGAATATACACTATAGCCAGTACAAGATCCGTAACTGGCTGATGGTAATTATGGAAAAATTAAATACAGGGAGTGAAATTATAATGGCTTAGATCCACCTGCTAATCCCAACTAAAGTAGATCCGCTGAATCAATTGGATTTATATTAGTACAGTTTGACCATTCAACAGATCTGCTCTAGTTGGGACTAGAAATTGGATTTGGGTCAGTGCATCAAAATTAAAAGTGGTAATTTCAAGAAGTCATTTTAAAGAGTAGGCTTGGGAGAGATTTGAGGTGGTCTTAGCACCACTGAAATCATGAGTTGTAATGCAAGAGAGAGAGTTATTTAACCTGCATACTGCTGTGTTAAGTACGTCTGCATGCTGACTTCTCTCTCCTTCTCTATATAAGAGCTATTTCTCTCCCCTTCCCTATTTCGCTTTCTCTATGGTTGTCTCTATCTTGAGAGGGAGTGAGGGAAACAGCTCCTATTTTTCAAAATCTGGGCCAGAAACAGAGCTTTACATAATTGTTAACTGTGTCCAGAGTAATTCACTGAACAGTCCATATTTTCATTTGCCTATACAATTGAGAACCTAACAATAACACTTCGGTAGCTAAGCATGTAATTTAAAAAAATTCCTACTTGTGGTCCAAGCAACAATCCTGCACATGAATGCATACTCCACTGATAGAAGCCAAACTTACTTCTCAGTAAAAATGCACAGGACTGTACTTACAAAGGTTTTTCTGCCAACTATCATCTACAACACTACCAATGAAAGATATAAAGAACTGCTTTTGATCATTGAGCAAATATCTTTAGGGACTTTTTAACACCATCAGAGAGATTAAACTGAAGTGTCATTAAAATCTTGTTAGTTACAAGAAAATGCTTTCATTTAAATTCATTGGTCAACAATCTCAACAAATTGAGGAAAGCTTTATCCAAGAAAATTAACCTCTCTCTTTTCATGTACTACCTAGACAGCAGGAGAACTCTGATTATGCTTGGATAGCATGACAACAATGAAGCAACATGAAGCATTTTGCTGCTTTCAACACTACAGGAGGGCCAAGCAAAACTCCACTTGAAATCATGGTGTTTTAAACAAAGCATCGCCATATCTAGAGGCTTGTTAAGGAGAGAAGAGAAACATTCTTGGTATCTAGTAAGGAAGATGCCTTTCAACACAAAAGATATTTCCATTGCCTCCGATTATTTACATTTTATATCATTTTGCAGACCTGGAATTTAACAAATTTGATTATGTCTTCTAAACTTTCTGTATTTTTACAAGCATGCCTGAGTCTTGCTATTACAATAGAAGGGTGGAGTATATATTATCTAAATAAAGAAATGAACAACCATTACATTGTACTGCTTAGGAATGTGAAAGATTTAAGCATTAATAAGAGCAAAGAGTTACAAGCTCCACTTTTGAGGCATTCGGTTGAATAATCTAAGCCAGTGGCTCTTAACCTTTTCTTTACCAGGGACCCCCTTTAAAAATCTTTTCTTGCTGCGGACCCCCAAGAATTAACTCAAGATTTAAAACCCTAAGAATAATAATATTTGACAAAAACAATAATACATTTACACGATCCATTAAACCTTTGCTCAGAGGCACTGGAGGGGGACGGAACACCTTTCTCCTGCTTCTTCCTGCAAGCCTGTGGCTGGAGTGGACTGAATAGCAATGTGCAGGCCAAGCCAGCCAGCCTTTGCCTTGGCTCCTGTCACTTGGCCATTCCACTGTGGGGAGGAGGTGAGTTGAGCAGCCTTCAAGCCTTTGTGGACCCCCTGTGAGAATACTGCATTCCCCTGGTAATCCACACATCACAGGTTAAGAATCACTGATCTAGGCCTGAAAGAAGCTACACTATCAAAAGTATGAGATATTAGTGGGCTAAATCAGAGGTGGTAATTCTGTAAAAATCCAGATGCTGTTGGGCTGCAAGCTCCCACCAGCATTGGTCAGCAGTCAAAGGTGAGGAATGCTGAGAGAGATGCAGTTCAAAACATTTGGACTAAATCCAACTGTCAGTCCCAACAGAGTGTCAATAAGAAAGACAAACACTTCAGTGATTAACATACCATACATGGCCGGCCACCAATTATATTAAATCCAAGGGACCCAGAATCCCGATGAAGAACAAGAGTCAGTGCTTTAGTCTCTTCACCCTATAAAAAGCAGGGAAAGTCAATTCAACTCCATGAACATTCACAAACTTCACAAAAATGTTTTAGAAGATCACATTTGATGGAGCTCACTATACCAAGAAGTGCTCATAAATGGATCTTGCTCACAGATGTCCAAGATCTTGACATTTCAAGACCAGATCAGAAAAACTTAAAATAAGGTAAAGTTGTTGCTACTTTTTAAAAAATATACAGTATATGTAAATCCTGCAATTCTTCTTGTTCCAAGACATGACAAAATTTGATACTTTGGAATGGGAGCTGTTGGTTTTGCATGAGTCATTACCAAAAGAAACTGTCTTCAGGTATATATCTATTAATATTTGTTCCAAGTAAGCTGTTATAAAGAGAAATACTGGGGCACTAGTGACACATATTTCTCCGCTAGGGATCAGAATAGCTTGCCTTGGTGTATTGGAGTAGTAATGCAGTGAATACAACTGGAACATCTTTGTCATCATCTGCTTCCTGACAGTATGCCTTCTTAATTGCTATTTATTGGAGATGCACTAAAGGGGAAACTAACATGGCTTTGCAAGGGCTAACCCAGAAAAATGCTTCTATCCCTTTTAAATTGTGTGTCTTGGTCCTAGGAAATTTCCTCCAGAAGAACAAGCTGATATTGTAAAGATTATGATGTAAAGAATTAGGATTTTGATGCAAGCCTTGAATCTAAGCTACACAAATAATCAAACAATAATCCTTCCTATGGAATGCTGGGATTTGTAGTTTGGTGAGGCACCAGCACTGTTTGGCAGAAAAGGCTAAAGATCTTGTAAAACTACAATTGGCAGGATTCCACAGGATGGAGCTACAGCACTTAAAGTAGTGGCAAACTGCATTATTTCTACAGTGTAGATGACCATTGGTGGACCATTTCTGCCAGATCATTTCAAGGAGGACTCAACGCTCCCCAGCTTTGTTTAGGGATTGTTTGAGCCCCTCTCCCATTTTGGGGTCCATGACTAAGAGGAGATTACTGTCATGGGAGCCACCAGTGATTACTAGTGATTCTAAGGCCTACCTAAAGAGAGCTAGCAAAAACTAGCTTTTCAGATGGATCAATTTCCAGACTGGGAATAATGTAAACAACCACACTCACATGATTCTGGCATCAGTTTCACCAAATTCTGGAGACCCTTTTCAAACAGTGTGTTCAGTTTAGAACTGGTATCCCAACTCATAGTATCCACAAGATCACAAGCTAAAAAGTACAGTATACTTACATGGGCTCTACTTTACAACTCTCATTTTTGTAAAAGCTGTGGGAATCCTCTTTTTTTTTTCATTAAAAAGAACTGGGCTCTGAAAGACTGGTCAAAGAAAATAGTATAGCATCTCTAGCAAAGAATCAGGTGTGGGAAGGGAAGGAATTCTGGTTTACAGATATGACAACTTCTTTCCCTGGCTCTACAAAATATTGATAGGCACTCTATATTCCTGTGTATACAGAAGCCTCCTCACTACTGCTTGGATCTTACATAAAATGCATGTTTGGAATGATTCCTAATGACAGACATAAATATGAAAATAATAAATTAATCCATGCTGTGCCATAACAGGCCAGAACATGGAAGTCTCCTGACCATTCCATCTTAGTCTGTTGCACAGTTTGCTTCCAAATATAGGAATGTCATTTGCTGGTTATATATATATATATATATATATATATATATTTTACATCTTTCTACATCTTAACTTCATTCCAGATCTAGCTGATAATGAACTATATGCCCATCATCCCTCAAGCTGAGCTGGCTGGGAGGGATGGGCATGGCATTCCAACAACAACTACAGGACCCCAGATTTGTTGATTGCTTTTGAGAACAATATCTGATATGAGGATGAATTGCAACAGGGCTTCTGCTTTTGATTGTTGCGGCAGAGATTGCTCTTGACTGTTGACTGTTGCAGCAGAGACTGCTGCGGGGGGCAGACTGAAAAGGGTCAGTCTGCTGTGTCCCGATTGACAGGAGAACAGACCCCTGTGACTCACAGCAGCTGCTGTCCGGTAAGTCAGGATTGGGGCACTCGGGCTGAGATGCACTATTTAGCTACATAACTAAGGTAGTTATGTAGGTAAGTAGCTGATCTAGAATACCAGCATAGATATGTTTGTTGTTGTTTTATGGTTCCAAGTTGTTTCTGACTTAGGGTGGCCCTAAAGGTGAGCCTATTGTGGGGTTTTCTTGGCAAGAATTGTTCAGATGGGGGTTGCCTTTGCCTTCCTCTGAGGCTGAGTGTGCATGACTTTCCCAAGGTCACCCAGTGGATTTCCATGGCTGAACAGGGATTCAAAACCTGATCTCCAGAGTCATAATCCAACACTAAAACCACTACACTATGTTGGCTCTACATAGATACATACATACCATATTTTCCTCCCAAACTGAAAAGCAGTTGATACCCAGAGTCCAGAGTTAGTATATACAGATGCCTGTGCACAGGAAATTTTAGCATTTGCTATTGTCAATCGTAGTCTTAAATAATTGTGATATAAAGTACAACCTCTATAAATCTTCACAATCTATGCATTCTAATTTCAACATGAGACAAATATTAGTTAAGAATGGTGATACAGCTCTATGAAACCCAACTGCTACCATGTTGAGAGTTCAGGAGAGTTCAGTCCAGGCAGTGTACATTTATAAACAAGCTCCAATTATAGCATGTAAGGGAGTTCCTTTGTGAAGAATGGAAAAGTTATGAATGCACTCAAGTATGTGAGGAAGTTATTTGACATGTCAGGTTTTCATAATCAATTAGTAACATAAATAGAAAAAATTGCCTAATAACACAACACTGGTATTAAGGCTTGTTTATTTCTTTTCCTTTTTGCATATCAATGTGAAGCGGTCAAACTGAGGTGCAAGGATTTAGGAAGATTGTCATTATTAAAAAACTGGTAATTTGTTAGAGAGAAAGTCAAAGTATGTGTAGCTTAGTTACATCTGTTTAAAACCAGTCTTGTTTAATATGTTATTGTATGTCATTGTTGATTAATGTGTGTTGTTTATTTTAATCAAAACAATAAAAATATTTAAAAATGTGAAGCTGCCAAACAAGAAATGTTCTCTGGAATTGGCTACATGATATATTTTCCTGTCACTTCTATGAAGAAAAAAGCCCAGAGACAAAATCAAATGGTATAATTACAGAACTCTATAGATTCCAATTAACTTGTGAAACTGTACTGCATATTCCATATTCTAGACAATAATGTTATTTAGTAAGCAGATCAATGAACCAACATATTTTATGGCACACTCCTAATCATATTTAAGACCCACTGATTTAAATCAGTCTCCCTTCCACGAAGGGATTTGTGCTAATATCTCTTTTGTACACAACCTGATGCAACATCAAAATCCAATCTTATAAGATGCTACATTGTTTTACTCTCTGCTTGTCTTTGTAGATGCTCTTTTGAAAGGAGAGCAGTGGAGTAAAAGGTGAAAACCATTTTCCCGGAAATCCCCAAGCCCAGATGTCAGATAATATTTCAAGGCAAAAACTTTCAAGTCTTGAGAGACCACTTTTAAGATCTAATAAGTTCAGAACTGGAAACACAAGAATGCCATTGTCACAAACCCCTTTCCTCTCTTTTCTGTTGCCTTGTGGAAGGGGAAAGAATACAACCAAGTCAATTAAGAAACAATTACTGGATTGCACTCAGGTTTGTCACTGTAATTAAAGCTTAAGCTTAAGAAAAAGGTTTCCATTACCACTTTTAATTTGAATGGTTTCTCCAGAAAAAAAAAAAATGACTTGGGGGACAAGATCCAGAATACAATAAGCAGCTTTCCTCTTTTCTTAATTCTTCTAAAAGTTTTTGGGGAAAATGTGAAAGTTTTGGCAACTTTTATTTAAAAAACAAAAAAGCATTATCTACAACAACCTTCCTGAGCATTTTAATGAATTTCTACTAGCTCTCTATGCAGGTCCATACCTGATCCACTACCTCCATTTTAGTAAACACTGCGGTAAGAATAAGGATGATAATCCTACCAGATATACATCTAAAGCATCAGAACACAAAGGAACACCCCCATTTTGCTCCAACAACTCTGCTGCAGGATCAGAAACTGACATTTTTAGAAACATCTCTGATTATCATTATCATCATTTATTTATTTATATATCAGTGCTCAGTTTACAATTGTTAATTTGACAGTTCCCTGTCCTCAGGTTAACAACCTAAACAGACATGACACAAAAGGAAAAGGGGACAACAGTGATGGAAGACGCCAGCCACAGATGCAGGCAAAACATCAGGAATAAACTCTTCCAGAACACAGCCTCACAGCCTGGAAAAAAAAACCATGGAAAACCTATAGTGGTGGAAAGAATTAAGTCCAGCATATGCTGGCTGCTAGAGAGCCATGTGTTGTAGTGGTTTGAGTTCTGGACCATGGGGTTGTCTAAACAGTCAAAATAACCCTCATGGAATTCACTGGGAATCCTACCTGTCTAAATGGGATTCTGCATCAATCCACAGTATTTGGAAAGGGGGGGGGGCTAAAATGGCAAAAACAATGCAGGAAAAGCATTCATAGCTTTTCCCATAGTTTTTTAAAAAACAGCTAGGGGGTGCACACTCCTGCTCATTAGGACAATTAATTCACTTTAAATCACTTCCCCATATGAGAGGAAGTGCAAAGCTGTTGGCCAGGCGAGTGCCCGCTGCTGCCATGTTGAATTTTCGCCTTAGTGAGCAATCGCTAAGGCAATAAAATGGGGTGTTTCTTTGGTTTTTTTCTGTCCTTTTAGCTCAGAAAATTGCCCTATCACTCCAGCACATCTAGACAAAGTTTTTAAAAAAGTTTGGTGGAGGCAAAGTACTAATGTGAGTAAATCCAACATCTAGCATGTGAAGCTTCTGGGGGCTTCTGAGGCCAAAACTACCGTAAAGACAAATCACCGCTACTGCAAAATGCCATTACTACAAGGTACTCTGTTTCCTCCACCCCACTTCGTATAGACAGGGTATGCAACTCTGGAGACCAAAGGTTCAAATCCCTTTCTTAGCCATGAAAACCCACTGGATAACCTAGGGCAAGTCAAATTCTCTCAGAGGAAGGTAAAGGCAACCTCCCCGGAAAAAATCTTGTCAAGAAAATCTTGTGATAGCATTGACATATGTCGGAAAGCACTTTAAGGCACACAACAACAATGCTGGCTGCTGCTTTCTCCCTCTAGAAGCCCCAGCAGTGATATTTGAGACAGAGGGAGGGCCTTTCATCAGTTGATGGGCCTAGGCATGGTGGAGCTGTGTCTGTTTTTTCTTCCTAGGAGATTTCAATAGGGTCATTGAACATCTAGTGGACAGATCAACAAAAAAAAGTGCTCAAAATATCAAGGTAAACTTCCAAAATGTTTTTTTTTTAATTTAACTGATAATCTAGCTCTTTCTGATATCTGGACTTTAAAACATGGGAAATGTAATGGTTTTACTTTTTACTCAGACTGTTACAAAACCATGTCTAGGATAGATCTGTTCCTTATCTCTAAAAGCTTAAAACCTAAAAGCCTAGATATGGATATACAGTTGTCCCTCCATATCCACAGATTTGGTATCCACTGATTTAAATATTCACAGCTTGAAAATATTCTTAAAAATAATAATCTAAAAAGCAAACCTTGATTTTGCCATCTTATATAAGGGACACCATTTTGCTATGCCATTGCATATAATGGGACTTGAGTATTCATGGATTTTGATATCCATGGGGGATAATGGAAGCAAACCCCAGAGAATATGAAGGGACAACTGTACTATCAACGATAACATCTGATCACTATCCAATTCAATTATCACTAATAGCAAACAAAGAATCATATAATTGGAGACTGAATGAAAGTTTATTAAAAGATTAGAAGTTTTTGAAATATCTAAAAAATGACGTAAACATTATTTTATCGAAAATTCAACAGCCAACTGCCAGATGAAAACAATTTGGGATGCCAGTAAGGCAGTGATACGTGGAATTCTTTGAAACCAGATTATTTGCCATGGCTCCTTCCTATTGGATCCTGGGATTTGTAGTTTTACAAGGTCTTTAGCCTTCTCTACCAAAGAGTGCTGGTGGCTCACCAAACTACAGGTCCCAGGATTCCATAGGAAGGAGCCATGGAAAATAATTCTGGATTATTTGTGTAGTGTCGATTCACCCTTAGTCTGGGGATTCTGGAGGCATCCAGGGCCACAAAAACATACTTCGGGATCCGTATATGGCCACACTTTGTCTAGCCCTGCTAGAGATACGGGCAATTCCCAATTAACTTTATCCTCTTGCCAAGTGCCACACACTATTATCCTAATCATTATTGTGAGATATAACAGTTGTCCCTTCATATTTGCTGCGGTTTGGTTCCAGGACCCTCTATGGTTACCAAAATTCGTGAATACTCAAGTCCCATTATATGTAATGGCATAGCAAAATCTCCCTGGGTGAAGGTCTCCCTGGGTGATGTTTCTGGGTTGTGATTCTTTCTGCTTTGTCGTTTCTCTTCAAGACTTGTTCAGCGTGAGCTCTCAAATAAGGCTGCAGTATTGTGGATAATGTGTCTCCATGCCTTCCGATGTGAGGCCATGGCGGACCATTGTTGGTGATCAATTTGGCTGAGCCTGAGATATTGCTTCAGGGATTCCTTGTATCGCTTTTTTGGAGTGCCCCTCTTACACTGACCCGTGGCGAGTTCACCGTAGAGTAGTATTTTGGTGAGCTGATAGTCCTCCATCCTGGAAACGTGCCCTGCCCAGCACAGCTGTGTTCTCAATATCATGGCCTCAATGCTGGTGATCCCTGCTTGCTCAAGGACAGCAACATTCGTCACATAGTCAGTCCAGTGTATATTTAGGATTGTGTGTATACAGCGCTGATGAAAGCGTTCAAAGAGTAATAAGTGGTGGCAATAGGTGACCCATGTTTCAGACCCATAAAGGAGAATAGAGAGTACAATGGCTCTATACACACTGATTTTTGTGCTTCGCCTCAGGTGTTTGTTACTCCAGACTCTCTTGTAAAGTCTTCCAAATGCACTATATGCCTTTGCTAATCTGTGATCAATCTCTTTGTCAATCTTGATATCTGAGCGTCCCTTACATAAGATGGCAAAATCAATATTTGCTTTTTGGATTTTTTTTTAAACTATATTTTCAAACTGTGAATACTTAAATCCGTGGATACGGAGGGACAACTGTATTTGCAAATATCTTGGTTAGTCCCACCACGCTCACGTCATCTTACTCTGCAACAAATCTGATCTCTTTGGCATGCCCATCTCACCACAGCTGAGTCAAGCTCTTAAACATAATTTTAGAAACTGCATCAGATCCCAGCTAAGGATTTTGGAACTACCTCTTACTTTCATTCCTAACATGGGAGTGTTCAACTTCTTAATTGTTTGGAAAAATGTAACTTAGCACATTTTCAGCCAGCCTTACCAGAATAGGCTAGCATACTCATTCACAGATGTTAGGTTCAGTTTCACACTGGCCAGGCTTGTGTGACAAATTAGCCAATGGAACCAGGCACCCTCTGCCTGTTTATGAACAACATACTCATGCACACTCCTGCTTGCAGTGGAAGTGGCTAGAAAAACCCACAGAAATTTGCTCAGTGGTTTGTTTATCGTGTTGTCCAAACATGGACACTTTCTCTTCTATGGCTGTTTTTTTCCTCCTAATAAGCCGATGGAAGAATCAAGGGTTTGTTTGGGGCTTGTTTTGCTGGTTTGTTGGGAGTGAGGGGGGTGGGAATTGAGAAGAAAAATACCCACATTTAGTCAACATATTAAAAAAACCACAGAGTGCAGCTATGTTGTTTTGTTTAGTTATTCCACTTCAAGCAGTAACAATTGGGCAGGCTGTATCAGCATGCTATTTGCCAGGCTTCTCATGGTGGGTCATTATGCAGAAGATGCATGGTTCCATTGGCTTATCATGTCATAAGACCATTGTTATGGGGACACAGAACTGTACTGTTGAAACAGCTTCACCAGCTTCTAGTCTGTTTCTAAACACAATTCAAAGTGCTGGTATACCTATATACCAGCACTTTGAATTGACCTATAAAGCCCTGTACAGCTTGGGTCCAGACTGTCTGAAAGACCATGTCTCCTTATGCAAGCCTGCCTGAACCTTAAGATCTTTGTGGGAGGGCTCTCTCTCTGTCCCACCACCACCTCAGCTATGGTGGCAAGGATATCAGAAAATGCCTTCTTGGTTGCTGCATCCACGCTGTGGAACTACTTCCTATGGGAGGCTAGGTTGTTCCCCTCTGTGATCTCTTTCCACCAGCAGCAAATACCTTTTTATTTAAACAGGCCTTCAATCTTTAACTGTGTGATAGATGGGTTTTTAATAGGTTGTGCCGAAATTTGATCTAATGATTTATAAGCATTTTAAACTGTTTTCAGCAGCTTACTATGATCACTTCTTTAAGTTTTAATTTTTTTTCTACCATATATTGTTTAAATTGTGTTTTGTTTTAATCTTATACTATAAGCCACCTTGAGAGCCAATGTGGTGTAGTGGTCTGAATGTTGGACTAGGACTCTTGGAGACCAGGGCTCAAATCCCCACTCAGTCACAACAACCTAGTGAGTGACCTTGGGCAAGTCACACTTTCTCAGCCTCAGAGGAAGGCAATGACAAATCTCCTATGAATACATCTTGCCAAGAAAACCCTAAGACAAGGGTTGCCATAAACTAGAATCAACTTGAAGCCATGTAAAAACAAAAGCCATTTTAGCTTCCCATGCTGGAAGAACGGCAGGCTCTCTCTCTAGATAGATAGATAGATAGATAGATACACACACACACACACAGATTAATGATGTAGTATAACTGCTTCCACTAGGCACAGGAGAACTGTTGGTGACTTGCCAGCTTATCAGCCATTCAGCAGCAGTGGCTATTATGAAAAGAAAGAAATGGACTGCATCATTTATACACATAAGAGTTGAGGGGGTTCTGTGCACCATGATCAAACCATGAACAAAGAGGAAACTATTAAGCCCTTTTCCCATGCAGCCCCACACATACCTATATAAAAAATAAGGCCCATTTAATTCCATGGGGCTTACTTCCAGGGAAGTGGAAGCTTTAGACTAGTTTGGAATTACTGGGCTGGTGATCATTCCTAGGTTAGATAGTATGGATGAAAAATATCTGGAGAATAGATCCTGGATCAAAGAACTGACCAAACAACCTGATGCCCTCCAGATGTGTTGGACATAAACTCCCATTCTCTCCAATTAGCATTGACTTATAGTCCAACACATCAAGGGGGGCCCTGGTTGGGGAAGGCTGTCTTGAAGAAATGCTTTTGCTCCTTAAGATTCATTTGTCAATCACATGGGCAACTCAGCTGTTACTGCCTCCTCCACAGAATTTGTGTCTATTACTTCTAGGAACCATTCATATATCATATTAATTCTTTGAACCATAGCTGTGTTGGCAGTGGGATTATGGTTCCCATAATCCATACATCCAAAAGGCACAAGGCTGGAGAAGGTTGAAATGAAGCCAATGTGTGTATGAAGAGAGACAGACAGATGGACAGACACACACACACACACACAGAGGGGGGCAGGGTAAACTGTCTATGCCCAGTGGTCTGAAGGAAATCCAAAAGTAAATGAAACCAGACTTAAAACATAATGTGCTACTGTAGAAGGACAATCAATTTGAAACACCATAATCCAGTTTGGAGCACCAACATGGAGGGGGAGTAACATAGTGCTGTACACTGGCAACACATGCAAAAGTACTAACCTATTCTCACCATATTTGGGCAAATAAGATAAGGGACACATAGAAATAAAAGATAATAATAATGAAAATGGTTACTGGAAACTGATGAACAGATATTAAAACCTAAAATGACAACTGTGATACAATCCCATAAAGCAGAGTACTCACTGTGCCCAGGATCAGGCGTGAGGAGTAAGTGCCAGCTTAACAACAGCTTAAATTGTAGGAGGGCACTAGAATTGCCAGTTCACTCTGAATATGTCATACTTGGTCAGCAGGACACTATGTCCATAATAACCAATGCTCCTAGATGTGATATCACAGGAGGGTACAGGTTGATGGCATTACACAAAAGCTTGAAAGAGCACCATATATGACGAGGTGGGATTTCAGGACATTATGAAGCAACATCTTCTGGCTAAACCTTGATATATGATAAAAAAGCATTTATACATTTTAATATCTGTGGGGTAGTAGAATGGTCTTGGAGCTGGAAACTACACATCTCTACACTGTTGGGTAGGTAAAAGATACAAAGGTCCACAGAATAGCTGTATGAGGAAGCCACAAATGTTTATACTGATAGGAAAGGCAGCCTGCAGCTCCCCTGAATCTGCTGGGCTACATGTCCCATCATCCCTGACCATACTGTCTGGGGTTAATGGGAGCCAGAGTCTAAAAACATCTGGAGTGTCCCAGCTGTCCAATTCTGGATAGGCTCTAGGCTAAGGTATTTGAAAAGGAATGCCTGCAAAATTATCCCCATCCCAATTGTGGTGCGCCAAACTGGATTACAGTACTCCAAACTTATTGTTTTCGCAGAATAGCCCATTATGCTTTTCTTCTGATTTCTTTTACTTCCATTTTTCATTCAGACCACAGAGCATAAATGCTCTCCCCCTCTCTCCCCACACACATATTTTTCACTTACAAGTTACTGATAGGCAGCAACACATATGCAAATCATCATGATCACAAACAGGCTTGCATCTGAGAAAGAATTTTACCAATTATTTCTGTTTTTATAGCTCAAATGTGCAATGAATGATTTGACACTGGCTGAGCAACTACAACTACAAAATACGTAAAATATGAGCAATTGTCATTTCAAGAAAAAAGTAATGGTGTGAGCTCATTCTGAAAAAGTTGAATCTTAAATGGAAGTATTCCACATTACATACTAAACCTAATTAGAACATTTCAGAGGAGACCCCTGAGCCTAGAGCATATGCCCACCAATTGCTTAGATCCTTTGCCCTTTGCTGCACATAACTATGTTGACATCACTGCCTAATTAAATAATCAAAGGATAGGATCTAAATACTGGAAGGAAGCCATCCCCTCTTCCCCACACACACAGGCTACAGAAATAAGCCAGCCACCTAGAAGGACAATCCTTGTGCTGATCTTCCTTCACAATTCTCCACTGCACAAAGATGTATATTTTCTGACTGCATTTCTTCTGGCTGAAACTATTAACCTTGGAAAGTTGCCCAAAGGGCTATGAAAGACATGTAATTGATTGAGCACTACACCACAGTTTTGTGGCGACATGACACCTTTTGGCTTTCTGCAGATTACACGCTGCCTTTCTCTGAAAAGTACATAACAGCCTTTTTGCGGACAGGCTGAAAACAAACAGTCATGTTACCAGCTGTGTCCATAAATCTGATGAAAACACTGCTGCACATACTACATAGTGCAGGCACTATAGGAGATTTTAAAAAAGAGAAAGAAAGAAAGAAAAGAAACTGAAGCACCCAGTAGAGTAATCTAATAACATTGTGGCCGCACAGCAAAAACGTTGATTCAGACATTACATATTCCAGTAATGAGATCACTCTGTGTCTGGACACTCACGAATAACATACTGTGAGTTTTACAGAACTTGCTTCCCTAGCAACTGGGAATTTGAGAATCAGATGTCAAAAATGTTAAAATACTCAGTTCATAGGAAAAACAAGGAAGCTGCATGTGGCACACTCCCACAGGTAGCTAGGCACTGAAGGGATCTGGGGAGGGATACCCTGGCATGAAATGCAATGTGTGATCCTCAGGCACAGGAAATCAGCATGCCAGTATGGATCGGACTTATCCACAGTGCTGGCATGCATTAATAGAAGTGTAATGCAAATGTATTCCATTGAAAAGAAGTTTGATTTTTGCTGGGACACATTTGACGTGTGGTTCCTCAGCTACACAAGGCTGCATAAAAGAGCAAAGGAAGAGCATATGTGGCAGCACGGACAGAACATGAATACAGACAACCTATAGATATTCCAGTATCAATGGTGAAACTCACCTCAGACCTCTGTGCTAACACAAAGGTAGTAGCAACACACTCTAACTGGCACGGGCATGCAGACACCAAACTCAGACACCATAAAAGGAGAATTATTTCAGAAATCGATGCTTTCTGTAAATAGATGATGTCAGCAATGCAGTACTACACAGAAAGGCTATCATCCAGGTTGCAGTTCAGGCATTAGCAGAAATGATGCTACACATTACTGTCACTGACAGAATAGGATTAACATCAGCAAAGTGGGCAAAGAGCAGGAAGAGCACAACTATTTGCTATGGAATGCCACAGATTAGAGGAGGAGAGAATCCACACAGGACTTCAGAGCCCAGATCTTGAATGCTGGAGAGTACGACAGATAGTTTGGGTGTCAGCAAACTTCTGAAGTTGATTGCCAAACCCCTGCAAGGCCACTGCCCTCCTCCATAGTCTGTATACTCTCTTGCCTATGAACAAGCAACCAGAACCTACATTTGGTCTTACAGCCTCCAAGATCTTGCCTGGAATTGAAGGTGTGCTATACAGTCAGTTTAAAACTGCTACTGGTATCACAGCCCACTTTACTAGGTTGAACTGGGAGGTGACATTATGAACATTCTAGTCTTGCCTTTTCTTTCACCATAAAAAATGACCCCATTGGATATGACTTGCTCTGTGAATTTCTAGCCTTCTTCCTGTATTTGACCAGGTTATTTGAAGGACCATATCTTAGAGCCCATTAGAACTCTAAGATTTTCAAGAGAGCCTTTTATTTCTATCCCACCAAATTCTCAGGCTCATTTGGTGGGGATAAGGGAGAAGGTCTTCTTGGTGGTTGCTCCCACCTTTGGAATTCCCTTCCTGGGTAGACTTTGGAAATCCCTTCTGGGAAGCCTAGAATGGCTCCCTCCTTGCTTTCCTTCCCCCAACAAGTAAAAACATTCTTATTCTGTCAGGCTTTTAGAAATTCACTGTTATGGGCTTTTATGGTATACCGTGCATTGTCTTTTAATGAATTTTAATGGTTTTAACTTTACAATTAGTTTAAATGTTTTCAAATGCCTTTTATATTTATACTTTATTTATAATATTTATATTATTTTAATAAGTTGTAAGCCACTTTGAGTGTCATCTTTGGGAAAGAGGCTGGATATAACAACAACAATATTCTAAAGTTTGTGACAACCAATGTATGGAGAAGTAATCTGCATCAGGGTGTCAGGTTCCAACTCAACTAAGGAGTATCTCACCGTTAGTCCTGTAAGGGGTCATTTGTTAAAAGAATTCCCTGCTCATGAAGCCTTCTAATATAGGGATGCAAGGAGTACATATGGTACCATTTTTCTCATCTTTGATGAAAAAAGAAGTCTCAATATGCCATTGAAAAAATATGTCATCCATTGCACTATTTTTCACTTTATGGGACTTTGGCATGAAACTTTCGTGAGACTGTACAAAACATGTACAGAGGACCTCGGTATCCATGGACTCAGGATCTGCAGATTTATCCAACCATAGACTGAAAATGAAGAAATAGTCCAAAAAATGTTTTACCTGTGACTGATTGCAGTCAAGCTGAGAAGCGGCCCCAGGGCAGCAGCAGCGGCTGTGGCAGCAAAGCCTGGGTACCAGGCACACATTCTGCCTGCTTTTGCTCTTTGCCTCCAAAGGCAGAAGCAGCAGCTGGACTGCTCCCAGCAGAAAGCAAGAAGAATGTGCCTGGTGCCCAGGGCTTACTGCCACAGCCTCCCCTTCTCCTGTGCACATGGAAGTCAATCCTGGGATGATGCTGGCATGCTAAGCAGAAGCAGCAACTTCCTGGTGCCTGGGACTTACTGCTGTTACATTCCTCCTCTCACACGCACATGAAAGTAAATTCTGGGATGATGCTGGCACACAAGGCAGAAGTGGAAAGTGCCTGATGCTCAGGCCTTGCCACTACAGCCTCCAGAGCTGCAATTGATCACAGGTACTTTTAAATTTCAAATAGGGACTTGAGCATCCATGAGTTTTTGTTTTTTATGTTTGTTTGTTTTTGTATCCACAAGAGGTCCTGGAACCAACCCCCTGTGGATACCAAGGCCCTACTGTATTTTGAACAACAACAACAAAAAAAAAAAACCTCCGTGGTTTTTACTGAAAAAACAGTTTAGTGTAAAATAAAAAGCCTTAATGAAACTGATATAAAAATATCTGAAATGTGTAAAAATTCTCATAAGATAAACTGTTGATATTTTTTGTTCTTGCACAGGAGAACAAAGTAATTGAAGATGTATATTGCCATTTGAAAGGTGCCCCCATCATGCTCATCTCCATTACCTCTACTTTACCTGCCTCTAAGACCAGATGTTACCTCTGAGATTGAAAAAGGCAGAGGTGATGCCATAGGAAACTTCCGTGGTTTTAAGAGAGTGTCCAAACATTCCTGGCAGGGAAGTACAGTCCTTTGGGGCCCTTGCAGCATGTGTGGCTACCTCTCCCTTCCCTTAATGTCAAAAGGTGATTTCTGGTTCTGGGGGTAGATAAAGGTGGGGGCAGCTCACAGGACCAAGTAAGGTCATGGTCACCTCTGTTCTGTTTGCAACAATTTGCATGTAAATCTTTTTGAATACCCACCTCACTCCTCACCCTGACATTTCAAATGCCTGCCTATCAATAGCAATGAGTCATGATAGTTATACAGAACCACTAGTAAGCCCAGAACAGTATGTCATAGAATGCTACTTGTTGGACAGCAACAATTGGAGAGAGCAATGGCTTTCTTCATGCCTTCCTTGTTGACTTCCTGAGAGTACCTCAATGGCTATTGTGGGAAGCAGGAAGCTGGGCTGATTCATGGACCTTCAGTCTCACCCAGTTTTACTCTCCCTGTGTACTTACAAAGTGCATAAATATCGTTTTTGGACTAAAACGCCCAAAACCCACCACCTAGTATGGCCAGTGTATTCTGGCTGCGGGAATCTGTGAGCTGCAAGTCTAAAAGAGTAACTTTTCCAAGATATGGCACCACAAATTGATTGGTCCTTGTGAACAGGTCTACAGACCATGTGGGAAAAGCCTGTACAATACAATGTGTATACACATATGATCTGTGCACTAGGAACAGCTGATTGTCGTGAACTCCTACCATGTTTATCCCACTTCAGAATTAATGTAATGTTACTGAACAACCATATTTTGCAAGATAAAATGTTAGAGTGTGTTTAGTCAGTGCTCCTGCCTATACGGCATTCAAAATCTCCCTCAGTTTATGTCTTCAAAATCCCAGTTGTGGGATATCAAAGTTCTCTTTTAGGGGAAGAAGTAGGGGAGATCTGGAAAAGAAATTTTGATCTGGAATTTTCCCCGTTTTTTTTTTAAAAAAAAAACCTGCCCTTCAGTCATTACAGTTATTACATTATAAAAATTATCCTGGGAAATCCAGTTGCTTCATAAAGGGAAAAGTACAACAGCATATTTAAGCCAGACTAACTTAACGTACCAAAATCATCATAGAAACAATTAGAAAAACAAGAAACATAATCAACTTCTTAAGTGAGTTTGATACATTTTTTTCTCCCTGTGACCACGACATGCAAACTACACTCAGACACTAAATCCATCAAACCCAGCAGTGATGGAGGAGAAAGTGTAAGATTTATATTAAGAAAAATCCTACAGGAAAATGAGGTAGCTGTGTTAAAGAGGAAATAATAAAGTGCATAAAACAGAGGCAAACAAATATTGCACTACATAAGAGAAGAGAATCCCTCAAAAGATTGGGGCAAGTCTGTTGCAGTTATGAGAAGCATCCCCCTGTTGTTTTGAAATGCCATTGAGCATGGGAACTTGGTACAAGTCCTCTTATGTTTTGCTTACACTCCCTCCTTCCTCTTTTTTGTATTCTTCCTTTCCAAGGCAGGTCCTATTTCTCCTAACTTAGTGGTGAGCAGCTTAGCTGTAAATATTTGCCCTTCATGCTGAGCCCTCCAGCTGGCTGAAGCTACAGCTGACAGACATGTCTGTAAGCAAAGGGAAAGAACAGGGGGAGATAGGGAGAGAGAAACAGCTTTCAAAGGAAAGAGGGGGGGGGTTGTATGCTCCCAAACCTTTACTAATAAGGAAGAGATAGGGGCAAAAAATAAACAGCGCCCAGTCCCATTTTCTCATTCCAACTTCTGACTCTGTCTGTCCCACTGTGTATGCACATACCCACTCCTATACACTTTCAACACAAGATGCCCAAAGTATAGCCCTTGGATGTGGGCTGCTTTGCCCCCTCTGAAAATAATATTTCCTCTTGCCAAAACATCTGTGTCAAACTCCTGGCTCTGCCTAAAAGTGAAAGCATGACACATTCTGAGGTCCAAAACTCCAGAAAGAGTTTGTCCTGTAGGAATTGAATATGGGAGGTACAGGAAGGGGGCAAACACATTCTGTAGCCTTATGTTTATGAAATTACTTAGAATGGGCTGAGAAGGAAGGAGGGAGGGAGTGAAAGAAGGAAGGCAACTGCAAATGCAGTTCAGCAAATGTGACCCAGCCTTCCAAAAAAACAAAAAACAAAACACCAATATCCCACCAAGCCAAATCCCAGAGGGATGACCTTGTTAGCCTGTAACAGAACGCCACACACATGCTCAGCAGTCCTGTCCTGTCACATCTTGAATACAAGCAGTTTTACAACACAATCCTATGCATATTTGCTGAGAATTAAGCTCTGCTTTTTTGGATGGTGGTGGGGAATGATTCATAGGAAAACTACTCAAGATTTGTAGCCTTATTGTAACATCAGCCTAGCTTTTGCAAGTCCAAAATGCCACCTCATCAGATGCCTGATGCTTTTAATCTAGTTTCAGAGAGCAATCTGTGTTTCTACACAGTACAGACAGCAGTTTGGTAACACTTCAGCTGTCATGGCCCCACCCTGCAGAATCCTGGGATTTGTAGTTTGAGCCAGTGCTTAAGAGCCCTCTGCTAATTCTTAACCTTTTCTTTACCAGGGTCCCCCTTTAAACATCTTTGCCTATCCCATCTGCAACTCCTTGTTGAAAGCAAATATCACTGAACTGGAGCTCTCCTTTAGAAGGAACAACAGCAATAAAGTTCAGAGATCTTTGCTTTCAGCCAGGAGTTGCAGATGAGATAGACCAGTGGCTCATAACCTTTATTTTACCAGGAACCCCCTTTAAATCTCTTTTGTTGCAGCAGACTCCCCAAGACTTAACTCAAGATTTAAAACCCTAATAATAATAAGGAGCCCTGGTGGCACAGTGTTTAAATGCCAGTACTGCAAGTCACCACGTTGCAAGTTCGATTCCAGTGGGCTCCAAGGTTCACTCAGCCTTCCATCCTTTCGTAGGTTGGTAAAATGAGTACCCGGCTTGTGGGGGCAATTAGCTAACACACATTGGAAATTGCTATTGCTTAAAACAATTTGTAAGCCACTCTGATAGCCTTGTGGCTGAAGAGCGGGGTATAAATAAACAAATAAATAAATAAAATAACAATAATACCTAATAATGATAATGATGATGATACAATTATACCATCCATGAAACCTTTCCTCAGAGCAGTGGTTCTCAACCTGTGGGTCTCCAGATGTTGTCGGACTACAGTTCCCAGAATCCCACACTATTGGCTGTGCTGTCCGGAGCTTCTGGGAACTGTAGTCCAACAACATCTGAGAACCCACAGGTTGAGAACCACTGCCTCAGAGGCACTGGAGGGGGAGGGAAGATTCTCCTGCTTCTTCCTGCAAGTTTGTGGCTGGAGCGGTTTCAATGGCAATGCGCAGGCCAAGCCAGCCTTTGCCTTGGCTCCTGTCATGTGGCCATTCCACTGCAAGGAAGAGGCGAGCCAAGCAGCCTTCAAGCCTTGGCGGACCCCCTGTGAGACCACTGCAAACCCCTGGGGGTCCCCGGGCCACAGGTTAAGAACCACTGCTCTATCCCCCTGCCTCAAACTACAGCACTAGAGCTCTCTCGCAGGGAAGCCTCAACCCTCACCGAACCACAAGTCACAAGGTCGGAGCCGGGGCCGTTCAGCCCACAGGGAACTGCTAGAGCCGAAGCGCCTAGGACAGACCCCCCCCCCGCCCGCTTCAAGGAGGCAGCGCTAGAGACCAGCTTCGCCGCCTTTCAGGTGTCCCAGAGCTCTGGGTCCCCTTTTCCCTGAGGCGAGGGGGGATAGACTGGGGAAAGGGCGGGAGGAAGGGAGGAGGCGAGCTGAGGCGAGGGTTGGCGCCCACCCCGTTCACCTTGCCGGGCGAGGCGGCGGCCAGGCTGCGCCCGAGGGAGTCGAGGCGGGCGCTGTACTCGGTGAACTTCTTCTGGTAGCGCAGCGCCGTCACCTGGAGCTCGAGCTGGGCGGCCGAGAGCTGCGCCCGGAGCGCCTTCTCCCGCTTGCCGGCCCTCAGCGCCTCCTTCTTGAGCTCCTTCTCCAGGCCGGCCAGCTGGGCTTGGAGGGCGGCGTTGTGCGCCTGGAGGGCCGGCAGGCAGGCGTGGGTGCCGGCCGCCCGCTCGCGGTGGGTGAGGCCCAAGCCGCAGCCCTGCTGGCAGAGCCCCGCCGGCCGGGCCGGGCAAGCGTCGCGCATGTGGGCCTCCAGGTCGCGGCGGTTGAGCACCTCGGCGCAGCCCGGGTGGCGGCAGGGGGCCGGCGCGTAGCCGCAGCTCTCGGCGTGGCGGGCCAGGTGCTGGAGCTGCACCGCCTCCCCGCAGCCCCGCGCCCGGTGCCCGCACTTGATGTCCAGCTTGAGGATGAGGCTCTTCAAGGGCAGGACGTGGTTGAGCTCCTTGGCCGAGAGCCGGCGGCACCTCACCGGGCAGCTGCCCCGCTGCACCACCCAGGGCAGGACGCAGCCGGCGCAGAAGACGTGGCCGCAGGGGGTGGTCAGCGGGTCCTCCAGCACCTTGTGGCACAGGTTGCACTTGAAGTCCGGGTCCACCTCGCCGCTGAAGCGGTCCAGCTCGAAGCCCATCGCGCTCGCGGGCTCCCGGCTCGCCCCAGCCGACGGGGAAACGCGCGCACCGACGCCTGGAGCCAAGAAGCGGGAAAGGTCGGCGGGGTGGGGTGGGGTGGGGTGGGAGCAAAACTCCGCTCTCCAGTAACAGAGGAGGGGGCGCGGAAGAATCACCCGCTCCAAAACACACGCACACACTGAGAGGAATCACTCCTCTCACGAGAAGCCCGAACTGCCGAGCTCATAGGAAACTCTGGGAAGCCCGCGCCTTTCTCGAGTCCTCACAAGGCACCGGGAAGAGCCCAGACTGGCTGACTGCAGGCTGTCTCCTGACGGGACTAATTGCCTCAGACTGCCTCGAAAACGCCGGGGAGGGAGCCGCTACCGCATTGAGTCGAGTTAAAGCGCACGGCTGCCTTCTCCTGTTCCCTCCGTCCGTCCCCCTCTTTCGTCCTCCCCTCCCTTCTCTTCACACGCAGCCTTTCCCCAACCCTCTTCTCCCGCCTCCTTTTCTTTCGTTCTTTTTGGGCTCCTCTTAGTTTCTATATATAGTTGTTCCTTCACATCCGCTGGGGTTTGGTTCCAGGACCTCCCCGTGGATACCAAAATCCGTGAATACTCAAGTCCCA
Organism: Gambelia wislizenii; assembly: GCA_030847615.1. Classification (NCBI taxonomy): domain Eukaryota; kingdom Metazoa; phylum Chordata; class Lepidosauria; order Squamata; family Crotaphytidae; genus Gambelia; species Gambelia wislizenii. The sequence goes on from JAUMIR010000002.1 coordinate 69,871,191, forward strand.
TGATATGCAGTGGCATAGCCAAAGGGTGTCCCTTATATAAGATGGCAAAATCAAGCTTGGCTTTTTGGATTATTATTTTTTAAAGATTATTTTCAAGCCGTGAATACTTAAATCCATGGATACCAAATTCGTGGATACGGAGGCACAACTGTATATACACATATATGGAGGAGGGGACCTATTAAGATGACTTAGGGCCGGTCTAGACAAGGAAATAAAATGTGAATTGGTGCGCAGAAGGGCCAATTCGCAGCAGCTGTCATCTGTCTCCATGACTTTTTCGCAAGATCACTGGTGGCGGAGCTCTCCGTGTTTGCTGTTTGCACGGAGGCATACCAGGGAATCAAGATGGCAGCTGCGAGTGAATTATTCACGGTTTTGTACTCCCCAACTTGCCCCCACCAAACAGTATTAAAAAAAAAAACCCTAAATCCAAGGTGCGGAAGAGTGACCTTCTTCAATAATGAAAAAAAGAAGGAAAGAAAGCCTGTTTCATTGCCTCAGCACATGATTGCTACGGTGACAACCCAACATGGCAGTTCTGCAATCTGCCTTCTTACCAAGCTCTGCTTCCTGTGCACATCTGACCAATCAGCTGTCCTCTTCAGCGATGCGATGGAATGTGATTCAGTTGTCCTATCAGGCGAGGGTATGCATTTTCATCGGGTTTTTTTTAAAAAACTCGGGGAAAGTCCTGGGGGCTTCTGCTGCAGGCTTTCCCCAACTTTTGCTCCCTCTTCCTCCGAAAAGGATGGAACACTGCAGGATCCCATTTGGACACATGAGATTCCCCTCGGATTCTAAGGGTTTTTTCCCCCACGATCTAGACTACCCCTTAGTTGAGCATAATATCTCTAGAACAGTGGTTCTTAACCTTTTCTTTACCAGGGATCCCCTTTAAATATCTTTTGCTGCTGCGGGCCCTGAAGACTTAACTCAAGATTTAAAACAACAACAACAATAATACAATTAAACCACCCATTACACCTTCCCTCAGAGGCACTGGAGGAGGAGGGAAGACTTTTCTCTTGCTTCTTCCTGCAAGATTGTGGCTGGAGTGAATGGAATGGCAATGCACAAGCCAAGCCAGCCAGCCAGCTTTTGCCTTGGCCCCTATCTCGTGGCCTCTCCACTGCAGGGACGAAGTGGGCCAAGCAGTCTTCAAGCCTTCGCAGGCCCTCTGTGAGGACATTGTGGACCCCTTGGGGGACCTGGACCCCAAGTTAAGAACCACTGCTCTGGAAGGTTTGCTGGACAGGGAGAAGAAGGGGTTGTAAAGTCTTGGCTATAGTGCCCTGAGAACTTCTCTTTGCCTAAATGTAGGAGTCTGCCTGTCCCATGGAGTCAGGGAGCTTTGCTCTGTGGGGGTGTGAAATTATGGAATGCTGTCCATGCTGCATCTAACCTATGGCATTTAGAGAAACTGAGTGGGTTTGTGGAATGATGTTCTTCCACTCCTTTTGCAGGCTGCCCCCCTTTTTTTCTTTCCCAGGCTTATATTGTGGTTGTGGTTGTTAAGTGCTTCAAGTTGACTTCAACTTATAGCCACCCTATAAATGAGAGCCATCCAAGTCAACCTATCATCAACAGCCCTGCTCAGATGGGCTTGTCTACATGAAGGGAAAAAAATCGGACTGCTCCACAGTAATAGCAAGTTGCAGCAGCTGTAACCTGTCTTAATGGTTTTACAGCCCCCAGACACTGCATGCCTGTAGCTGAGAACTAGTGGATTACTCAAGTTTTTAAATCTGCTGCCACCTAACTTTTTTTTTTTAAACACAACTATTTCTATGGTGCACACAAGCAATATTCCACCTTTCCCAAAAAGAAAGAGAGAAAAACAGATAGCAGAAACCTTCATTTTATTGCCTTAACAATCACTCGCTAAAGCGAAAAATCCAGCATGCTGGCAGCAGGTGCTTGCTGTGTAACCCAGTCCCACCTCCTGTGCTCCTCCAGCCAATCAGGTTTGCACTGTGTCCTGCATGGGGAAGTGATTCATGTCGAATTGCTTGTCTCAACAGGCAAAAACACACATATTACTGGAGTGTTTTTTTAAAAAGTCAGGGAAAGCCATGAATGCTTTTCTCACGTACTTCATCCTCTTTTTGGTCCCCCTGTTTCACAATATGATGAGACAATGAGGGATCCCATTAAGACAGCTCGTTTTCTGAGTGAATTCTGTAACAGGTAATCTCACTGTGTGGATGTGGCTTCCTTGACTGAGGCTGCGAATTTGTTGTGGCACCAGAGCTCACTGATATCTCATAAAACTACAGATTTCAGAATTCCTTAGCATTGAGCCATGGCAGTTAAAGCAGTGTCAAACTGGGTTATTTCTGCAGTGCAGATGCAGCCTGAGTCTGTCCATCTGGATGAGGTCTTCCTGTCTTCCTACTGCCCTCTACCTTACCAAGCATTATCATCTTTTCTAGTGAGTTGTGTCTTCTCATGATGTGGCCAAAAGTAAGGACCCATTTGTTTGTCTTTTCAGAAGTCCATGGGTTATATCAAACATTAAAGAGAAGTAATTCATTGTCCATTCTATTGGGTTGTAGCTTGTTTTTTTCCCTTAAGTTCTTCTGTTCTGTTTTGTTTCTAGTTTACAGTCGGCCCTTTGTATCCACAGATTCTGTATCCATGGCTTCAACTATCCACAGCTTGAAAATATTCAACAACAACAACAAAATAAAAAAAATCCCAAAAGCAAACCTTGATGTTGCTATTTTATATAAGGGAACACCATTTTACTATGCCATTGTATATATAACAGGACTTGTGCATCCACTGATTTTGGTATCCACAGGGAGGGGTGGAGTTTCTGGAACCAAACCTCAGTGGATACCAAGGGCCCACTGTACTGTGTATCTGCATTACAGTTTGGTTTTGCCTTGTCTCCATCCTAGAGAATCTTGAGATTTATAGTTTGGTAGCAAAATATTTATAATTCTCTGCTAGACAGCTGTAGTGGTGTATGGCCTAAAGGGGAATGGACTAAAACTCTCTAGCAGCCCTCTAGAGGAGAATTCTAAAGTCCTCACCAAACATATTCTTAGGATGGATCCATGACTGTTAAAGTAGTACTAAACTAAGGTAGTATCCACTAATGGTGGGGGCTGGAAAGGCTAATTTCTTAAGCCTTGAGGGCATGTTTCCCATGGAATTATGATATGGAGGGAGCAATCTACAACGCCCAGGGCTATTACACTGCTTAGCATTATTAGGAAATTAGAAGCAGTATTTCTGTGGAGTGGAGGATTTCTGTAATGGACACTACAGAGTAGTGATTTGGTTTGGTTCTGTGGAGTTCTGCTGAGCTATGAGCTTTTCCCCTGGGCCAATTACGGTACTCTTCAACATTTTGATCAGTGGGTGGATGACATAAAACTGGGAAGGATACCAAACACGTCAGAAGACTGGATTAAAATTCAGTTTGACTAATAAAATGGAAAACTGGACTGAAACTAACAAACTGCAGTTCAACAGAGAGAAATGCAAAGTTCTGCACTTTTTCTGCAATGAGAACCCAAAGAAAAACATCCATGATTTCACAGGTATACAATGTGGGATATTTGGCCTGGCCATTAGTTCTTATGGGAAAGATCTTAACATTATAGTAGGTCACAAGCCACATGAGTCACCAGTGTGAAGAAGCAGGGGAAAAAAAAAAAAGCTAATATGATTTTCAGATGAATTCAAAGAATCATCAGTTTGAAGGTATGAGAAGTAATTATTTTACTATCTATATGTGCTAGTTAAATGTTAGATCTGCACTGAAGAAGAACAGGAACAAACTGAAACAATTTCAGAAGAGAGCCATGAAGATTGTCAGTGGTATAGAAAACAAATCTCATGAGGAAAGACTGATCAAACTAAGGTATGTTTAGCCTTGAGGAGAAAAGGCAGTAGAGGGAGGAGGGGAATCATCAGGGGCAAACTACCAAATATTGAAAGGCTCCTCATAAGGCAGCTCACTTGTTATACTAAATACAAGTACCTCCCCATGTTTTGGGGAAAGATTTACTCCAGATTCCTTTCTGAAATTACCAAATGTAAATGTTTCCAAGTGAAAGCACTCTATTTCACTGGTAGCTTTGTCCTCTCGTTCTGTTCACGTAAAAATGTTTGTATGAAGTTTTCGATAGAAGAGAGAAAAGACTTATCTTCTGCTGCCTCAGAAAGCAAGACAAGTTCTAATGGACTTAAATAGCAAGAGAGCAGGTTTTCATTGAATGTGAGGACAAGCAACTTTAGTTACATTTGTATCCTACCTGTTTTACCAATGAGCTGAGGGTGACATACATGATTCACTTCACCCTTCCTTGTTATCAACAGAACAACCTTGTGAGGTAGGTTAGCTGGAGAGAGAAATAGAAAGAGATGGAGAGAAAGTTGCAGACCCAAGATCACCCAGTGAATTCCGTAGCTTCAAGCCCCTCCAGATGAGAAAAAAAGTCTGAAATTCCCAGCTTTTCTTCCTGTACAAACCAATTTCATTTTGGAAATTCACATAATGTTTTCTTCATCCCAAAGTATTTCCTGGGAAATCCTGGCATTACCAAGGACTTTTCATTCCTTGTTAACAGGTCACTTTAAATTAACCCATTATTTTCCAAGATGAAATGTAGCTCTACTTGGCAGTTTGTATTATCCCTGAACTAGCTAAGATGGCCACTGCCAGTAAACACTGCTATTACCATATATTCCGACGTATAAGATGATCATTGAGCCCCGAAAAATATCCTCCAAATTCGCGGGTCGTCTTATACGCCGGATACACTTTGCTTCACCTGCCAACCGATCTGCCTCTTCACTCCCTTCTCAAATGGAGCAAAGAGGCAGATCGGGTGGGGGGGTGAGTCAAATTGTTTACCAGTTCATTCGCCCCCCTCCTCTGCCTTCTCCCCCTTTGGGGAGCAACCAAAGACAAAGGAAGGGGGCAGACGTTGCGGTTTGCCGTGGCCACCGCTTGATTTCCTGTGTGTTTGTTCCCCAAAGGGAACGAACACACAGGAAATCAAGCGGCGGCCGAGGCAAACCGGGCATTTTCGCCCCTTTGTCCACCTTCCTGGAAGGTGGAAGAAAGGGGCGAATCCCATGGTTTGCCACGGCTGCTGCCTATTTCCCCCTGTCTTCATTCCCTTCCAAAGAGAATGAAGACAGAGGGAAGCAGGAGTGAGCAAGCAAACCCGGCATTTTCACCCCTTTCATCCACCTTCCTGGAAGGTGGAAGAAAGGGGCGAAGCCCATGGTTTGCAACGGCCGCTGCCCATTCCCTCCATTGTCATTCCTCGAGCCACCCTTCCACCCTCCCCGAAGGTGTGATCAGGCTCCCGATCATGGCCTCAGGGAGGGGGTGGGTTGCCTGAGAATCCCCCCCTTGAGCCACCCTTCCACCCTCCCCGGAGCCAGAATCGGGCTCCCGATCGCAGCTTCGGGGAGTGGGTGGATTGGCTGGGAAGTCCCCTCGAGCCACCCTTCCACCCTCCCTGAAGGGGAGATTGGACTCCCGATCGCGGCCTCGGGGAGGGGGTGGGTGACTGGGAAGCCCCCCCCTCAAGCCACCCTTCCACCCTCCCCGAAGCTGCATTCGGGCTCCCGATTGTGGCCTCAGGGAGGGGGTGGTTGGCTGGGAAGCCCCCCCTCGAGCCACCCTTCCACCCTCCCCGAAGCCAGGATCGGGCTCCTGATTGTGGCCTCGGGGTGCGGGTGGGTGGCTGGGAACCCCTCCCCTTGAGCCACCCTTCCACCCTCCCTGAAGCCAGGATCAGGCTCCCTATCATGGCCTCAGGGAGAGGGTGGGTTGGCTGGGAAGGCCCCCCCTCGAGCCACTCTTCCACCCTCCCCAAAGCCAGTATCGGGCTCCTGATCGCATCCTCGGGGAGGGGGTGAGTGGCTGGGAAGCTCCCCCCTCGAGCCACCCTTCCACGCTCCCCAAAGCCAGGATCAGGCTCCCGATTGCGGCCTTGGGGAGGGGGTGGGTGGCTGGGAAGCCCCCCCCCGAGCCACCCTTACAGCGGCCGAGGCAAACCAGGTACGTTTGCTTCTTTCTTCCACCTTCCTGGAAGGTGGAAGAAAGGGGCGAATCTTGCGGTTTGCCATAGCTGCTGCCCATTCCCCACATCTTCATTCCCTTCCAAAGGGAATGAAGACGGAGGGAGGGGGGTGGACAAGGCAAACTGGGTATTTTCACCCTTTTCGTCCATCTTCCTGGAAGGTGGAAGAGAGGGGTGAATCCCACGGTTTGCCTTGGTGGCTGCCCATCCCCTCTGTCTTCCTTCCCTTTCAAAGATAATGAAGATGGGGGCGGGAGGGGCGGACGAGGCAAACTGGGTATTTTTGCTCCTTTCATCCACCTTCAAGTCAGGTTTGAGTGGAAGGTGGAAGAGAGGGGCGAATGCCGCGGTTTGCCACAGACGCCGCCCATCCCCTCTGTCTTCTTTCCCTTCGCAAAGGAAATGAAGACGGCGGGAATGGGCAGTGACCGAGGCAAACCGGGTTCATTCGGCCCCCTCCTCTGCCTTCACCCCCTTTGGGGAGCAACTGAAGGTGGAAGAGAGGGCTGAATGTAGTGGCTGGCTGGATGGGAGAGCCCTGCCAGCTGATCCTGGTTGCTTTCCCAACTTACGAGGAGATCCTCATGAGTTGGGAAACAAAGAGGATCAGCTGGTAAGGCTCCCCCAGCCAGCCAGCCAAATTGGGGGGTGGTCTTATACAGCGAATATATGCCAAACTCTAGATTTTTACTTGAAAATAGGCGGAGGGGTCGTCTTATATGCTCAGTCATCTTACACACCGGAATATACGGTATTTCAGATTCATCAGAGATCAAGTGAGGGAAAGAGGAATGTTTGCTCCAAAATAAAATGATCCTAATGTTTAACTAGTATAATATTGCTAAAGCACTTTAGTGCTTTGACTATAACTCCTAAATAGTAAAAAGAAGGCTCTGTAGAAATTGGTGAAATAAATTTCTGAAATGTTGCATGAGTCCTATCAGTAGGAGGGGGAAGAATACAAAGTGAGGGAAACTGGGATATTTCAAGAAAGAGTTTGGATGAAAACCTGGGAATATAGGGGAAATCAGATTTAAAAGAACTGGAAACTCTTGATAACTTCCAGAGACTGTTTTCCCTCCTGGATATGCTCTTTGAGAAATCCCAGTTTGGACTCTGTCCATTACACCACCCTGGATGGACTAGAACTGTACTTAAAAGGGCAGTGAGCTTGCCCTCCCACTTCAAGCAGAGTCTGAGCAGCTTGAGAAATAAGGATGCTATAGCTTTGGGTTTCCTGCATCAAGTATTGGACTTTGAGAGCCTAAACCAAATTGGGTAACACATGACCCTCTAGTTATAACTAAAGTTGTTTCAAGCTCTGACACTTGAGGGAGGTTACACATGACCTGCACTTGCTGAATAAACATGTGGAGAGTCTCTTGGGTTACACAGGCTATCCACACCCATCACCAGAACTGCACACCACCACCACCACCCTAACCTGATGTATTCCTAGTCAGCCTTTGCTACTTTGAGGGACTATAACTCCCAGAAAACACACACCCCAGACAGCATGAGCACCGGGGGTTAATTCCTTTCCAAGCTTTTGTGGCAAGCTCCCACACTTGAGGGTGTCTTCTCCTGTGCAGAAAGTCTTTGTGTGTCATCTGTACACAGTGAGAACTCATTTTTACCAAAGGCCCGGAAAGCTGTCTTATGCTGTTCACTAGTCCTTCTAATTCAGTGCTGTCTACACTGACTGGCAGTGGCACTCTAGGTTTTCAAGCCGGAGTCGTTCCCAGCCCTGCACCTTCTGAAGATGCTGGGGATTCACCAGAGATTTTCTGCATGCAAAGCATTTACTCTACTACTGGGCTTCTAGCCCTTCCCCCAAAACAGTCCTTGGAAAATATAGGACATCTGGCTAACTATCCCATACCCTCATGCTTCATATAGGGTGACAAAAGTGTCTTTGTTCACCCTCTCTAACTCCTAGCAGACTGTGGAGGTGGGGAAAAGTCAGCAGACAAGGGTCAAAGGACAATGTCTGCAGCATTTTTAAAAACAGCCCTCAGCAGACTCGTCAAGGCAGGTAACGAAGGGCTGGGTTAGGAAATTTTATTCAAAGGGCATGGAGTGAGCCATAAACATCATATTGAATCTTGCACCCCCACCCCCACCCTGTATTATAAATATGAAAAATTCTCTCTCGGAAAGGCAATTAGAGATATGGAAAGAGACCAAGTAGAGAACAAGTAGAGATTTGCTAAAAGGAGAGAATAGACCCATGAAAACATTTGGGTTAGGATTGAGTTTAATGCAAATACTTGAACTTTGTATCTCATCTTATTTAATAGTCAAGGGTGCCCTTCTAGTGTAAGTTATAAGAAAATCTGAAGAATTCTAGGATTTTAAATAAATGCCAGTAAATACTGTCAGCTTGCACTAGATTGCAAATGCAGCACAAACCAGCACAAAATCTCTTATGTTTCTTATGATTTTAGTGAAAACTGAAATTCCCTACAGCTTTGACTGCAGATCTATTCACTTCATTTCACTCAAAATATAAAACACTGCAAGATGATAGTGTCACTGTATGTTAAGACTCAGAATTCAGGTTCACACATGAAAAGCCAATGGAAGAGCCAGTGTAGCTCAGTGCTTATACTGCTTGGAAGATCCAGCTTGTAGTTACTGTTGACCTATGGAACGCCTTGCATAATCTAGTCCCACTCAGTCTGCCCTACCTCAAAAGAATGTTGTGAGGATGAAGAGGAGAGCCAGGCATGTTACCTTGAACATAGTGAAGGAAAATGGGATATAAATATAACTGATAAATCAAAAATGTATTTTACTTCTTTTCCTGTTTTTCATACGATGCACAAATTTAATTCTGCAAGAGAGAAAGCAGAAGAGATTATTTTAACAGTTCCTTTTCATTTGAATCAGCGTTTGAGTTAATGTACATACGGTATTATGTTTGCATTATAAGCCAGTTTAAAGGAGGGCTTAGATTTATGCATATTAGCAACAGGGTTTTCTTGGTAGTACCCTTCATTTAAGGAATTCATCCCCTTCCAAGAGAGTTGTATAGCTCAATAATTATTAATGTTCTTTTAAAAAAATTGCAAATACTCATCCAAGGTCCAAACTGGCATTTTTTTGAAAGCATTCCAAAACAGATGTCCAAATATAATATGTATGCATGTTTTTAAAACTTCTGATAGGTGAATATATCAAGTATTGTCAAAATCCAGCAGCCTATTGGTAACATGGACTCCTACACAGACCAAAGCTCCCACAGGATTCATGGTTTTGCTACAGTAGCCTAAAGACTTTCAGAGCCCCTCTCCTGCCCCATCGCCCCTGAAAAAATCCCATCAAATATTATTTTTTTTGCTAATCCCAGAGGCCACCAGCAATTTTTGAGTTTCAAGATACCAATCCTCCATCTAACCTCTCAAAAACCTGGCTTGGCGGTATAATCACCCCTCCCATCTCCATAAAGGTCATTTTTATGGAAAAAAATGAAATCAGAAGTGAACATTTGGTCACTTCCAGTTTCAATGTTGCTTATTTTAAACTACAGTTGTCCCTCCGTATCCAGATTTGGTATCCATGGATTTAAGTATTCATGGCTTGAAAATATTCTTTAAAAAATAATAATACAAAAAGCAATGCTTGATTTTGCCATCTTATATATGGGACACCATTTTGCTATTCCATTGAATATAATGGGACTTGAGTATTCACAGATGTTGGTATCCACGGGGGTCCTGGAACCAAACCCCACCGAATATGAAGGGACAACTGTATTCCGCCCCCCCCCCCCGCATCTTTTTCTTTTGCTAGTTTCAGGCTGGATACAAACTGCAACAGGTGCTAGGGGAGAAAATTTGACCCTTAGTCCTCCCATAGTTGCCTAAGCTTGACTTAAAGGAATATTTTCCTCTTCAGAAAATACAGAATCATGCCACAGTTTACAAAGCTGCTGTCATTGTAAGAAAAAAGAGATTTGCCTATATCATATTTACTACATATTTATCTATTAATTGCTATAGGCATTCTTGGATAGTAGGAAAGACATAAATGTACTAAAAAAAAAAAAAAAAAGGAAAGAAGGAAAATAATCTGGCCAGCATTGCATTGGTGACATATGCAAGAGTTTGGTCATTGAGGAGGTTGGCATTCTCTTCCACCCTTTGCAGGGACCATGACATGCAGTGACCATGACAGGAGTCATGGTTTTTTCTACTGTAGTCCCCCCCCCCCCACAATGCCATGGTGTGATTGGTAGAGAGCAGGGATGGGTTGGAGAAGCATCTGGCTATGCCCCATAGCATGGCACAGAGCATGACATAATCTGTTAAGACCCCAGCAAACCTTGCCATCAGTACATAGCACAGGCAGATACTTCTCTGGTTCCCCATCTCTCTAATGCCACAGAATGGCTATTCAGAGGGGCCATTATAGCAAAATGGTGAGTCTTGGTGATGGAGAGCAGGGAGGGAGTTCTTGTGGATTCCCACCTGCAGAACTCTTTATGTTATACAGTCAGCCCACTGTATCCATGGATTTGGCATCCACGATTCCACTATCCATGGCCTGAAAATATTAAAATGCCCCAGAGGACAGGATCAGAATTCAAAATGACCTCAACAGATTTTTTAAAAACAGATCTCAACAGTTTCAAAAAGTGCTACTTTTCCCTAGTCACTCTTTTAGACTGCAAACGTGAAATGGAATCGGTCCAGTTTCAAATTATTTATCTATGACTTAATTGACCTACAAAGTATATAAGACCAACAAGGGCATCCCATTACAATCAACGGGATATCCAAACAAATTTGTTTAGAAATGAAAAAGGATGGTACTAATTAACTCTTTCTAAACTGAACCATTTCTAGTACTTATGAGAGACTTCACTTTCCCAGTTGGATTCTAGGCTGTCACACAGAAGCAATGAAATCCCTACGTGCATGCCTGTGTCTCTTTATGGAAAAATATGTTTTCTGCACTGTGTGGTCTATTACTGTCCCATTACTGTCACTGAGAATTATGTGCATGTGTGTTAAGGCCAGAGAGGCTTAGTACTTAGAAAATCTGTTTCCATACATATATAATCTCTGTGCATTCTTGAAGGTATAATCAAGAGCTAGTATGTAAGACCACACTAGAAGGATAGCTAAGATTTGGAAAATATTTTCAAAGTGAACAGAGTGAAAAGCAACTATGAGCGTCCAGTTCAAATACCCACTGCATATTTGCATTTTTTTAAAAAAATAAGCCTTGTTTTGAAGTAGGGTGGATTGCTCAGTCTTAGAGCCAGGTCAGGCATGGCAAGGGCATTTTTTGGCCATCTCCACAGATGGCAGTTCACAAGGAAAGGTGGCCAATGTATAACAGCCAATGGATGATGGCCAACATATGAAGTCATTAGAAAAATATAGTACTGCTGTTAACTGCATTTAGGTAATGTACATATAAAGTTTTTAGTATACTTAAGGGGGCGGGGAACACATGGAAAGGCACTGGGATAAAAACGTCAACAAGGCTTCAAGCTATGAGCAGTGAAGTATCCAGAAGCCTTTAAATCTCAAGCCAATAGGCAAAGTGAAGTGCTCACTTTAGACAGCGGAAGCAGGAGGTTGGCAGCAAGTTGTTGGAGAAGAGAGCTGTGATTCAACCAACCTGCCCTGCCCACCTAAGCTAACCCACCCAAACCC